>CM068368.1:49770207-51115207 GCA_034769895.1 Magicicada septendecula
TCATATATGTACATTTTTATTTTATAAGAAGTTTAATGAAGAAAGTTGTGTATAAGTGGTTATAATCACAAACAGAATTATCACTGTTGCACACCACTATAGAAAAATTATTCCGATTAGCGCTTTCAAGCTTCTCAGCTCATCGTCAGATCGGAATTCTTTCTTATTTTTAATTTTAACTTGCGCGTATTTCGGGATGACAATATTAGCCAGACATTGTTTATTGAACCATATTTTACTTAAGAACCTCTTCAATTTGACTTTTAACTTAAGATATTTAAAGACTTTACTTACCTTATTGTTGTCGTTTATTGCCTCATTGTTGTCGTCCATTACCTGTCATCGATTGCACATCTTATCAGAAGAATTCCGATCTGACGATAAGCTGAGAAGCTTGAAAGCGCTAATCGAAATAAATTTTCTATAGTGGTGTGCAACAGTGATAATTCTGTTTTATTTTATAGGTAGACACTTGGTAAATGTATACGGCTTGGACCAACAGAACTGAATTTGAACACATTCTGTAAAGTCCTCCTAACGAAGTTGTCTGTTATCTCCCCCCCACCCAAATAAAAGTAAAGTACGTACCAAATGAATACAAAGAAAAGAAAGAAATGAACAGACCGGCACGTACTCAGAACATCATCGGAGCTAAATTCTGTCCTGTGATACAGATGTATCGCATAAATTAACAAGCTAGAATTTAAAAACTTTAATACGTACCATTGCAAGCAGGTGTTACAGGAAATAAACAAAAATCAAATAGAGGGAGCGTAAATGGTTTTCTGGAGAGTTACAGAGTTGGACGGACGGACAGAATTACAGACGAAGAAATAAATAAAGGGAGGTAGGCGTAGATTATTTAGAAGTAAAATAATTAATACTCTTTTGGAATTTAGGGAAATCATGTCATTAAATAAAGAAAAATAGAGATCGGGTTCTCGTAGTAAAGATAAGAAGAGTTTCTAGAATTTATCGGAAAATGAATTGCTCTTTACCGGAAAACCTCCGAGCTCTCTCATTTTATTTTGTTCAACAGAACGAAAAATATATGAGAAGAGTAATTCAGTGAAATAAGGAAGGCGGGTAGAGACGCCTGTACACAAAATATTATATTATTTTATTGTTGTAATTAAATGGTTTGGACTTGGACGTTATGACGCCGTTTTGAAAACGATTGCGCTAATAACTGCGCCCCCATCCCCGAGCACCATATAACATGTTGATCTGTTCTAAGTACTATCTTAAAAGTCTCCCCAAATATAACTTTCCTACGCATATTTACAATTATAAGATTATTATGGTAATTAAAGCTCCCGAACACATGCATTTCTGGTCCGTTTTATTTGTACTTTAAATTCCTGCGTAATACGTTTCACATTCGAAACGTTCCTATTGTGAAATGTACCACCCTAAAACTTGTATTCGTTCTCCTACAGGATCACATCACAGACTATTCGTTCCTGTTTTCCCATTTCCTAGCTCGTTAATTATCATCCACAGTACTATCAGAGCATAAGTACGTACAATTAATCTCCTTTTATGCTTTCCTGTTTCGTTTCTTTCTTATCGAATTCTCGTTCTGTAATATAAATTTCTCCTGCATTGTCGTGGCCTTCAAGTTTGTATCTCTCGTATCTTCACTTAGTTCATCTAAAGGAAATACTTTATATATAGAAAATCCTGAACGTCTGAATGAATACAGATGAATGAAAATATAAACTCAAGTTGGTCAGGGTGATTGTATTGCTGGAAAACACACGTTTCACATAATTATTTCCATCACTAAGTTCGTATTTCAATACCCGTAAACAGACAAACGCTATCTCATTGTTTATGTATACGCGTATGAATATGTACATGTATGACTGCGTGTACGCATTAAAGCTTCTGTTTGCCGTCTGTATACTTGTGTGCTTATGAAAATGTAAATTTATAGGGTAATTGATTTCTAATACAAACAGACAATCGCCAGACACACGACTTAAATGTTGGTCGCGGGTTTTCAATTTGAAAATATATATTCCGCTCGCTACTACTACTTCTTCTTCTGCTTCTTGTTTGCGCGCATTTCTGTCTCATTCACTGCCGCTTAGATAATGGCCAGAGATGAAAGAGAGCGACGGAGAATGGCAACTGTCAGAGCAGCGCCGAGCTATGTATCACCGGTCTCCGGTAAGTAAATTCATCTTATTAAATAAATCGTGTGTATTTTTCGAGAACGCGGCGCAGAGAGTATTGGCACTGTCAACGAGAGCCGGTCTGGAATCGAACACATGACATGTTGTTTGTTACTACTACCTTCTTCTTCTTCTTCTTCTTCCTCCTCTTACTCACCTTCGGCTACTAATACTAACACAAGTACTACTACTATTATATTATTTTCTAGTATGCCGCTTTTCGATTTCCCCTTTCCTGTCGATATAAATGTCCGAACGTCGCCATCGCGCCATGGGAAATATTTCGCTGAAAACGACACTAACAGGCTTCTACCTTTTAGAGCGTTTAATATGGAAGAGACGCTGCAGTCATTTCTAGAATAATAACACCGCTCACGTGAGTCTGTATAGATAATAATACATAATAGATTAATGTATATCATTGTCTGTAGATGTCTGGTCTTTGTTACCCGTGGCAGATTGCAGACGTTAATTAACATGGCCGACTCTAGTAGAAAGCCGGGATATTAAACGTGGCAACGTTGCGTTTGAGGTCTATAAGCATAGTGTAATGAAATAGCTAAAGTGAACATGTTATATTCTGATTTAATTTCATAGCATCCCTAAAATCATATTTATAGCTAAATCTAAATTATGGGTCTGTGAGCACTTAGTACTATACGTTTAAGTTGAAGAAATTAGTGAATTAGTGTTAGGCCTAATTAAATAATTTTGTTCGAATTATTGAATACGAATCATATGAATGAGTTAATTATAATATTTCTTACATAATATAACAGTATTTTACATAATGAACTTTTAATTTGCAAAAACTGAAGAATTATAAAACTGCTGTTAACCGGGAAACAAAAATGACGCGATTTGATTATTGAAATACATAAATTAAGAGATCGTCTAGTCGGCCTCATATATCAGCTGGTTCCAGTGTTGCCACGTTTAATATTCTGGCCTTCTACTAGAGCCGGCCATGGAATTAATCATCATTTGCGTCTAGGCGTATAGACCTACGTGTGCGCGCGCGCACATATGTTGCGGTTGACTTAATTCTTATGTAATATTTTTTTTGTACCTCCAAATATTTTCTCTAATTAGTTGACCTAAAATTTTGGAGAATAATTGTTCTTTAGTTTCTTTAACATCCATTCTTTCTTTAACATCCTCCTTTCCCTTTAGGCTTTTCGCCCTCCTCATTCTTGTTTTTCTCTCTCTTCTTGTTCTTTTGTTTTTCTAGTTATATATTTTCTTCTACTTCATCATCGTTTCCACTTGCCGTTTAAGACACTGTTATCCGTTACGTTTTCCATCTTTTCTCGGCCTTTCACCTTCCTTTTGCTTAATAGTTTATCCTTGCTTTCAAGGGTAAACTATTTTTTCTTCGTATGCTTACACGGCAGGAGTCAACGTTATTAAAAAACAGACGTTTCGGCAGTACCATCGACTGCCATCATCAGTGTTAAAAATCGAGCTGCACAAACGTAGGGTGGTACACGTTAGAGACCACAGTACTGTGGCTAAGGCTTAGCCTTACATGTGGCTTTAGCCGAAACGTCTGTTTTGGAAAGAAACCATGAACTACGGCCAGACAGCCTGGGAATGGATTTTAGTAACGTAAACTATTTACTTCCATACTTTCCAAATTCTGTTTTTTTATTTTATTTTTTCATTTAAATTAAATATTCGAAGTTCTTTTCTTATTATTTTGTTCCTTATCATATCCGTCCGGTTACATCCTTCGAATCCTCTTAGAAACTTAATTCTTTGAGCCTGTATTCTTCTCTCCTGTGCTTTTATTGTAACCCAGATTTCACTGTTGTTCACAATCGTGGTTATCGGTAGCGTTTTATAAAATGTCAGCACCATCTCTTTTCTTGTTTTATTTTCCAGATGTCGGCAGATTTTACTGTATAAACAAGTTCTTTGAAACTTGTAAACGTTTTATATAGAATAGTTCACTGTAATTATAGGAAATAAAGAATTATAAATACTGAAATAGCTATCCTGCTCTAATGTTTTGTGTCCAAGGTAATGTTGGCACTTACGGTCCTTTCTTATGGGTTTCACTATCGAGAAAGTCATAATTTTTGTTTAGGGATTTCTTGTTTTGTTATTTTCATGGTTCTTCTCGTTTTTCATTCTTCTTCTTCTTCTTCTTCTTCTTCTTCTTCTTCTTCTTCTTCTTCTTCTTCTTCTTCTTCTTCTTCTTCTTCTTCTTCTTCTCCCCCTCCCCCTCCCTCTAATTGATTTATGGAAATTGATTATTGATATATTGAGATTTATTGAATTATCGAGCCTATCGTTATATTTGCACTTGCAGGGGATATTGAAATTTTCTGAATTAAGATGTATTAACAAATAATGGGAATTGTAATCAATTCATGTATGTAACATGAATTATGGGAATTAAGAAGGTAAATAAAAGATTGTTATTGCTGTTTAACGACCGAGTTTTAATTGCGAGTCCCGTCTCACTGGACCCAGCGCATTTTTGCTTCTCTAGGCCTTCTGCCTAGTTTGAATTAACTAGTGGCCCCTCTTCCAAAAAAAAGGGTTTTTTTTTGGAAAGCATAAAAATAGAAAGAGGGGTTACAGTCCTTCTACCCGTGGCTTTATAGTTCAGTGTGGTTTTCGGCAATCGATCCTCTGTCATCCATTGCAAATGAGCCAAACATTGTCTTCTGTAAATTGAAATAATTTCATTTATGTCCTTTAATTCGAGTTCTAGTCTGATATCCTCATTCCTTATTCTATTTTGCAACGTATAATTTAAAGTATTTCGAAGAAACTCCATTTCAGCACTCTGAATCTTGCCGCATTCATTTTTTGTCATGACCCACGCCTCACTCGCATAAATCAATAGTATTTCAATTGTGTTATAAGATTTAATACATGTTCTGTGTCTTGTTTTATTTCATTCTTCTTGTTCATCATCTGATTCTATTAATTCTTCTTATTCTTATTGTTCCAGTTCTTCTAATCTTGCGCCGAATTGTTAACTTGTCACTTTCAATCACAGAATCCATCCCTCCAGACACAGATTACTAAAAATCGACTTTATGTACCCAGGTAAATTTCCTACAAAAAAAAAACTGTCTTTTCCAAACGAAATCTGTTGTTGTCAGTATTGTTTTGGATTTGATTTTCACTTTGTATCGGTCGTTGGCCATGTGTCAGATCCCAGGCAGAAAAATTAGATTATTTTCTTAACTTATGCCCCTCTTTAGGGAGACCATTTCACTTGAGTTTATCAACCAGTCTCGAAAAACATATTGCTACGAAATTACGTAATCCTCTCGAAACGTCGGCAGGTACAGTTAAGTAAACCTTGTACACGTTTCTCTGCTAGCCGAGGAGGTGCAGTGTCTCTGTGAAGGTCGTGTACTCAAGTACCTTCCATACTGTTCGAGTACTCTTAACTACGCGAACCGCCAATTTATTCTGGAACATCTGCGTGACCTATATAAGCAACAGTGGGCGGCTTAGAAGTTAGTTACAGCTGGCGAGTTTGTAGAGTGCGGATCAAGTGATTAGTGGAAAGTGATTACTGTGTTATAATAAGTGCGGAACTTTTAGTCGTTGACATTATTATTGCGTGTGTGGACAAATTTAACTTGAATTACTGTATGCCAGTACGTTGTTAATTTCGCATTGTTATTTGTGCCTAATTAAAGCTGAGAATTAGTGACTTCATTGGTGTATGTATGTTGTTTCCACGGTAAAACACGCCGATCCGTGAGACGGTCGTAAGAACATTTAATGATAGGCCTACAGCTAACGTTCCCGCCTTATCAGCGCGTTATATTCTGGTTATAGTAGAAACAAGTAAAATATGTATCAAGTCATCATCATCATCATCTTCAAGGATTAAACCAAGGATGGTTTGTTCCTTTCTCAAATAGGCAAAGATTAGAGCTGGTCACTCCACCGCTTCCTCGGACGTCCCACACCTCTCCGTCCCCTCGGCTTATAATTACATAGTTGTTTGGGGAAGCGACAGTCATCCATTCGGAAAAGATGTTCCCACCAATTCAGCCGATACTGGGCAATCAGGTCGAGTATACTCATAATATTCAGTTCCTGCCGTATATCTGTGTTTCTTCTATGATCATGGAAAGTATACCCTGCCACGTCCCTGAGAAATCTCATTTCAGCCGCTTGGATGTGACTTGCCTGGCCTTTCGTTAAAGTTCAATTCTCAGACCCATAAAGAAGTGTGGGAAGAGCCATCACCTTATAGAATTTTAAGCGTGTTAATTTACTTGCTGACTGAAGGGTTCGCCTAATGGTTCCGCACATCAGGTTGAACTTATGCAACTTATGTGTATCAAGTGAACTTTTAAAATATGAACTGAGAAAAAGATATAAACATCTAAGAAGAAGATTCTTTACGGCCCGAAGTTTGAAGCTTGATCTCTACCGTAATGTCACATTACGAAGACAAAACCGACGCAGACAGCGAGCATATGTCACAGATTAGCGCCAATAAACGAAGACAAACGTTAGAAGGGAAATAATAACCGCTTGATTTATTCTATAATAACAATTTTACGGCACGATTATAGAAATCTAGAAATCTATTACTGCTGTGGTATGTTTGATGGTGTGTGTGCGCGTGTTTGAACAGGGGCGCACGCGTGAGATACAGGCGAACGTCACTGTAAAACCAACGTTTTATTGTGTTATATTTTATTGTTGGATCTCTTAATGCTTTTATTGTATTATTGTTAATGCCTGCTTGCATTCTGCGCACGGTATCAGAATCCCGAACACGATTACTAAGAACCACGAGTATGGTCACCGATTAATTTCACGGAGAAGAGACGAGAATTAAACTGCGTTTTGTTATAATAATTAATGTCAAAGAGGATAATTAATGTTCATGGTCAGCAGAAACATGTGTTACTGGTGTTCGTCTCTTAAGTTTATGATGAACTGTGTGTGTCGGACTTATTTTAATGTGTCTGTGTGTGAGTGATAAGGTAAGTACTTTAGCGGGTTCGTTGTGAGCAATAAACGTTTTCCTCCGCTGGCGCGTTGAATAGTGTGCGTGCGCGCGCGGACGCGTGAAAAAGTATCCTGAAATCCTGTTTGTTTACTTGTGGTATGAATTACTTGAACATTGTTGTTACGAAGGGACTGTTATATCACAAAATTCTTCTTCTTATTATTATTATTAATCCAATCCTCTTCTACCGCAAGGTGTAGAGCTGGGGTCTCCAAACTTTTTCACTTGAGGGCCGAATTGAAAAATCTTGGAAGCCAGGCGAGCCAACAACAACAACAACACACACACACACACACACACACACACACACACACACACACACACACACACACACACACACACACACACACATACATTGTAAACTTATTTTAAGTTTACGAAATAATCAAGTCAATAAAATAGGTATTTAAATAAAAATTAAGCAGACTTATCCAAAGAAAACAAATTCATTTATTCAAAACAATTTAAATAAAAGTAAGGAGAAAATAACATTCAAAGATATTTCTTATGTATTATTTTCTGGCTTTCTTATGTACGTGTGGGATGTGTGTAGTTGCTTCTGACAAATAATGTCTGCCCATTTTGGGTCGAATTTTGATGCTTCTGACACGTTAGCCCTCTACTTTGATTTTACAGAGTTCATTTTTGATAACTATTGTTCGCAGATATAGGTCGATCCAAACATTGAAAGCATTCCTCTTGCCGAGCGCACGGGTGGAATCGGAATCTTTGCTTTAGGCTGATGCGAGTGAAAAGCGTGATTCATTCAAGGCAGCCAGAAGAACAAGCACATTAACCACGTAAATATTTTAAACTTGTACAAAATATTATAACATTTTACTGAACTTATTTCTTGTTTAGTTATTTAGCAAAATGTTATAAGTATTTTGATGACCTATTTTAAAACTGCACGCAGCATCGGCCGGATTGCCGCGGCCCGGACAATGACTCGGCCCTCGGGTCGTAGTTTGGAGACGTAAAGGTTGAGCAAAGATCTCGCCACCGTGGTCTCTGCAGGACGTTAAATTTTAGATATTTGTCGTCGAAACTGATTTATAATTTACACGATTTTTTCTGGTCTTGCACTACATTTGCAACATTTTAGGTATGTTCACGTATAACGTGCATATGATTCCAATACAATCCATACCAGTAGTGTTGGCCGGTGTCTGCACCATACGGTTCCCCAGAGGGAAGCCCCTATACGCGTATAAAGCCATGGCCATCTCCAATGTAACGCCACCACGGCCGGAAATGAAACCGAGAAAAATTCTCCGCTCTCCGTCCGCTGGAAGCGTCCGCGAGCGGGTCTGGAGCCCTCTCCTCGAAACGTGGACACCAACGGTTTAAGCCGCCACGTTATGTCAGACCACGAGTGGCCGCACAAAACGCAAAGTCGCCCAGCGATGTCACTGAAGAGGCGCCGTTTCGGTACCCAAAGACACGCGAACTGATGGGGCCAGCCACCGCACTGGAGTCAGGTGCAGGCCCGCAGCAGCGCAGGTCCCACACAGACGGCAGTTCTCGCGCCGGCGATCCCCTAACTCTGGACGTAAGCTGTACCCCGATTATCAGCACTGATACTGCCGATAAACGGATAGCCCCGCGCCCTGTGAGGCAGCGTACGCCAGGGTGGGGAATACAATCGATACTGCAGCATGTTTGTGTAAAAAGTCTTCTTTATCTTATTCCAGTCCTTTGCTACCGCAAGGTGTAGAGGTTGAGCAAAGGTCTCGCCCCCGTGGTCTCTGCAGGACCAGGGCCTTGCCTTCGTTCCACTGCACTCCCAGCCCCTACAGAGAGCACCTCACATTGTCCTCCCAAGTCGCACTCTTCTCCGGCCCCTGAGTCTTCTTCCAGCAATTCTTGCCTCATATAGTTGTTTTGGAAGTCTATCCCTTTCAATCCTCTGAACGTGTCCAAACCAGCGCAACTGTGCTTTCTTAATTTTATCTTTCAAAGGTACTGTCTTAAGACTCACTCTTATAGTAGTGTTTCTGACTCGATATCTCTTCTTGTCTTTCCTTCACTCTTCCTGAGGCATCTCATCTCCATAGCTTGGAGAGAGTTTAGATGCTTATCAGTTAGAGCCTAGGCTTCACCACTTAGTTAAGAACTGGCACATATGTGTTTTTGAAAATGGCCATCTTTACTTTCTTCAAAATTTCTGCCTTACCAATGAACTTAGTCTTTAGTGCATGGAAAAGTCTCGAGCAACTGCTTATAATTTTTGCATTGATTCTACCATTTGAGCTTACTCTAGAGCCTAAATGTTTGAACTCTTGGACTTGTTCCACTTGGTTCTCTTTGGTGGTAATCCGGCGTTGAGCTGACTCTCTGGCAAGAGTCATTGTCTTCGTCTTTGCCAAACTTACTTTCAGTTTTCTTCTTTCCAGCTCCTCCACCCAAACATCAAGGTTCCTTTGGAGTCCTTCTTCTGTACCGGAAAGTAAGGCTACATCATCTGCAAACGCAACAGCACAAGATTCCCGAAACTTTTTATGAATTCGTGTTACGTATAATTCCAATTTCTGAAACTCAAATTTTAACAGACAAACGTCTCCATGAGTGACTTTTCCTATTTTGGTTACATTATAAATTCTTATAAAATTCACTGAAGTTTGTGGCATTTTTGAACGCCATTAAAGAATTTTAAACGCAATTGTAACTTATGTAAATTTTTCTTTTAGTTTTCACAATCGCGAGTGTCAAATACAAGTTTTTTTTCATAAATTCGTCCAATACCAGAATGTACTATTACTTTGTTGACGTGATAGAAAATAGTCTTTTGCGATTCCTGCTAAACGCATTCGCATTACCTTCTATCAGTCAGAATTATTTTTCTTTATATACAGGTACTCTCAGTTAATGGTATATTTTATATACTCATAAATGGTGGTACCGTCGACATTTATGATGTAATTGTCGACGAAAAAAATGTAAATTGCAATTGAAATCTACGTAAATGGTTCCAGAACCCGATCAACCAACAGATTTACTCACGGCTTACCAACCAACTAATAGGCTGATAGGCTATCTAAAGGCTCTTTCTGGAAGTCTGTTGTTTGGTATGCAGGCCAAGGGTACCCGATTTTCAAGGCTTGCATAAGCTTTATAAATATATTATACATTTTACTTAAGCAGTTTACTGGCCTTCTGTAAGGTCCCCCAAACTTGAAGGGTCTGTACAGGGATATACGGGGTATAACGTGTATAAGCTAAAAATTGTCCAGTCAAATTCTCTCTCTCTCTCTCTCTCTCTCTCTCTCTCTCTCTCTCTCTCTCTCTCTCTCTCTCTCTCTCTCTCTCTCTCTCTCTCTCATCTCTTCATATTCACCATTTGCCATATCCACCTCTTCTTGGCCTGCTATATTATCTTCAGCATCGGTCACGTTACCAATTCGTACATTATATACTTGTTCTTTCTCTACCTCCCTGAAGCATCTCATGAGAGCTCGAAGAAAATGTATCTCAGTTACAGTTACGTCCACTCGATCTCGTCGCGAAATCACCCACGATTTCAAGGTACAAAGTAAGGACAAAATCGCTATAACATAGTAGAGTCGTATTTGGCTGTTCCTTCAAGTTTTCCGTTAAAAATTCTTCCTAATCGATCCTATAATAGCGGAAAATAAAGTCAAGCTAGAACAGAAAACACGAGTGAAAACTGAATAAACGTCGAAGACATAAGGAAACGTAAAACAGAACTAAAATCTGTCGATAGATAAATTTATGTATGTATGTATGTATGATGATGATTAGAATGCATTTTGCTTGCTTTCCGATGTTACAGCGTCGGAGTCGGTGGCGCAAGAACGGGATGGGATCATGGGGACGATCCCCCTCACGAGGTACGAAAAATTTCTGTGAAATTTCATGGTCACTTGACGTAGATATATTTTTAAGTTAGTGGCGTGCGTGCGTTAACATAAGGGTTATTATTGATTGTAGGAATAAATGTAATTACAATCTTAGTAAATGAATAAAGAAGTAAGTGAACTTAAAGTTTTCTTAATAACTCTAATCATTCACTAGCCGTCATTCTTCGTTCTATGAGCAACATAAGTGACGCGTTTGCAGCCTTTGGTAAATTTTATTAAATGTATTTATAAAATTATATTATCAAATTGTAATTCCTAGTGCAAGTAAATTGTACTATTTTTATCGTTTTATCGGTTTAATCGTTATATGATTAATTATATTATGCTATGTAATAAAATTAAATGAGAAGAATCCTGAATATCTTATTTACCAGAGGAAAACGGGGAACTTAACCTTTGGGTGGGTTACTCTTACCCGAAAAAGTTGTCGGGTACAGTTCGGCCAAGATCCACAGTAACAGTGTGTTTTTTTTAACACTCTGTCGCTTTTTGCGACCTGAAGAAGGTCCCCGAGGGTGGAATTCGAAACGTTGTCGACGATGTCGCTGTCACATAACAACCGACCACGGCAATGACTACACTACTGTATGGTTCTGAAACTTGGGTCATAAAGAAGAAAGATGAACAGAAGATACAAACAGCAGAAATGAAATTTCTGAGATCAGTTAAAAGGTGTAATACACGAGATCATATAAGAAATGAGGAGATAAGAAGTTATTTAGATAATTTCGCAGTTAATGAAACGAATAAAGAATACAGAAGAAAATGGATTCAACACAAAGACAGAATGGAAGAAAGTAGAATACCGAAGATGGCGAAAGATTACAACCCTAGAGGCAGAAACAAAGTTAGTAGACCTAAGAAAAGGTGGACTGTGCAATAGCAACAGGCCGCTAAAGCCTAAAACCGTTAAGAAGAAGAAGAAGAAGAAGAAGAAGAAGAAGAAGAAGAAGAAGAAGAAGGAGAAGAAGAAGAAGAAGAAGAAGAAGAAGAAGAAGAAGAAGAAGAAGAAGAAGAAGAAGAAGAAGAAGAAGATGATGATGATGATGATGATGATGATGATGATGATGATGATGATGATGATGATGATGAAGTCAGACGACATAGCGATAAAATGCCGAAATTTAAAGGTATAAAGCGACGAACGTTAAAAATCCGTTTTCCATTTTTCTCGTGACGGTGGAAAACTAACCGGAACAAGCAGTTAGGCCGTCAAATGGTAACCGGAGCCGGTAAGTCGACCAGGAATTACCAGTGTCACGCGGGATCAGGTAGTACGGGGGGAGGGCGCGGACTCACGTACTGCACGGTAGCAAGGATGGACTCGCGATGAATGGACTGCGCAACGGAACGGATGAATGGGTATGGTCATCCATGCGCAACTGCGCTGACCCGTCCTGCCGCAACACAACACGTGCGTCTTATAGGTCTTCCTTCGCTGCTATTAATTGTAGTACAGTTAGCCTGTGCCTCTGCCATTCCTTTACTGACACTCGCCACGCCATTGTCTACCGCGGAATACAAATTGCTGCTCTCCTTCGCATTAATTGTATTCTATTTATATGGTAATTAAGTGTCGCACATATCCGGGCGCGCTCTCCAGCAGGCTTTGCAACGATTAATTAATCACTCTTTGTCACTCCGTGCACTCCATTAGCGCTCCCGAGTCCTTGTCCTCTGTGCGAAAACTCTTTGTAACGTGTGCAGAAATTTGTTATATACTGTTATATTTAGCGATTGCTGAAAGCGCTATGTACAGTGCTGAAAGCTGGTTCTCCGGAACACAGTCTTTAATTAAAAAAAATAACGCTATAAATAAATTATAATGTAGACAAACTACGTAGAAATATTGGAAAGTATTAATTAGGAAAATATTAGGCCCACGAAAACCTTCAGAAGGTTGGAAATTAAGAAGTAATGATAAAATATATAAAAGCATAGAAAATATAACAGAAACAATGAGAAAAAGAAGACTATTATTTTTTGGACATTTATATAGAATGGACGACAATAGGTTAACAAAACGGATCTTCAAATATCTGTGTGTAAAGGAGTCAACATCAAGTTCGATTAAAGAAGCCAAAAAGGATTTTTAAAAAAATAGCATAAACGCAGAAGAAGCAATTGGAAAAGAAGTTTTTCAGGCAAAAGTGTTCAAAATGGAAGGAGTCCAGGGTAGGAGAGGGAAAAACACAGGTTCCAACTGGACTGAAGGCAGGAAGAAGAGACATAGCGAAAAGATGAAAGAATATTGGAGAAAAAGAACAGAACAAAGAATAAAGAATTGAAATTGGCATGTGGTCCTCAAACGGAAATTAATCTTTCTTACTTGTGAGTGGCGGTCGTAGATTATAACAACGGCTGCACAACGGTGCGGAAGAAGACAGCTGTGGTATATGTTGCGGCTAATGTTTGTGTGACCTACATTTTTATGAAAAGTTTTTTACCGTAGTTACGTATATATATATATTGTTAATATTTTTATCAACTTTGTCAAATTTTGTTGCTTCCCTGCTATATACACTTTTTCTTCGAACGAGCCCTTTCGGTTTCGCAACCATTATCAAGTTCTTCCTAGGTTGTAGGAAGAACTTGAAAATGGTTGCGAAACCGAAAGGGTTCTTTCGTTCGAAGGAAAATCGTATATAGCAGGGAAGCAACAAAATTTGACAAAGTTGTTATGAAGACTGCTAACATAGAGAAAATAACTGATAATATTTTTATACTATTGTATTGTAAGTTGTTTAGCTTCTGAGGGCGATCCCAGATTCCAGCGGTTGAAACGCTAAACGATAAAATATTACGATTTGAGCAGTCGTAATAGAGAGGATTTACCCATCGGTTAGAAGTTTTAAAGAATGGGGAAAAGAGTCTCGTCAGTATAACTGAAAAGAGGAAATTAAAATTTGTTGGCCAAATTCTGCGGCACATTCGTTTGTAACATCTCGCAGGTTTAAAGTGAAGAACTGTTGGAAAGGAGGCAGAAGACGACCACGAATCTCTTATTTTAACAACTTGTTCAGCAGGAACACTGCAGCTGCTTTTAGTCCAGTTGACTTGAAGAAACTGTATAGCAATGAGAATCTGTTGCTCCAGCGACAAGGCCTAGCCTTCAGAATGTGATAACTGTGACCTCGGCTTGAAGATAAGGGGTCTGTCCAAGTATAAAGCACTGAAGATACTGATTCTGTCTTCGAAACGTACGGCAGCTGAATTAAAAATAATATCAACAACTGCAGAAGTAATTATAATTTTATAATATGTAATATTAATGGAAAAAAGCTTTCGTTGTCAAATTTCTTTTTGCAAACAACTGGGAGATTTTGTTAAGATGAGGAAACAAAGAAGCAGAAGGACTACAAGGTTCGTGTCATGCCTCATCAGTATGTGGAGTCAGACAGGTGAGATTGTGAAGAACTTAAAAACTATTAACTGGGATGCAATGGGTCACACATTTGGAATTGCTTGCTCTGAATTCTGAGGACTTAAGTAACAGAAATGACCAACAAAAATAAGCTTGCTTGCAGAGGACAATAGTCAGTCATTCTTGCCGATTACACTGGACACTTGCAAGCGATAATACTCATGCTGAATACAATAGAAAATCTAATTACACATTTTAGTCAACTCCGTTAATATTACAAATATTGAGTGAAGGAAATATGTTACTAATGAGCAGTGGCGTATCTAGAATTTGGTCTTGGGGGAGGGGGTCCGGTGGAATCGGCTTCATGCAAAAGAAATATCGGTATGGAGAACCATACATGACTTCCATATTCTAAGATTTATATTTAAAATCATTTTCAGCCAAACAGCCAGGCTGTGTCTTACCTGCCTTTTTATTGCTGTATTAAATGAAAAATATTATATTACATTAAAATGAAAAAATTATAATTTTATTGCCTGGCAACAAAATTATTTTATTTTTAACAATTACCATTGTTTTAAAAAGTTTAAATAAATTTTCAAGTACTTTACTCTTGTTAAAACGTAAAAGGTTGCAGGTAAACTACCCCTTCCCCTTAACCGATCTTCACCAAAATCGAAAGTCATTGAGACCTCTACAATTCAGGGACGTATGCAAAAAATTATTTGATTCTGTTTGAATTTGCGGCTGTTATCGTTTGCCATAGAAAATACGCTTGATAAAAAAACGTTGCAGGTAAACTACCCCTTCCCCTTAACCGATCTTCACCAAAAACAATAGGTCTTGAGTACTCTACAAATCAGGGCTGTATGCAAAACATTATTTGATTCTGTTTGAATTTGCGGCTGTTATCGTTTGCCATAGAAAATAAAACGTAAAAGGTTGCAGGTAAACTACCCCTTCCCCTTAACCGATCTTCACCAAAAACAATAGGTCTTGAGTACTCTACAAATCAGGACTGTATGCAAAACATTATTTGATTCTGTTTGAATTTGCGGCTGTTATCGTTTGCCATATAAAATACCCTTGTTAAAAAAACGTTGCAGGTAAACTACCCCTTTCCCTCAACCGATCTTCACCAAAAACAATAGGTCTTGAGAAATCTACAATTCAGGGCTGTATGCGAAACATTATTTGATTCTGTTTGAATTTGCGGCTGTTATCGTTTGCCAAAAAAAAAAAATTTCCCTTGATAAAAAAAACCGTTGCAGGTAAACTACCCCTTCCCCTCAACCGATCTTCACCAAAAACAATAGGTCGCGAGTACTCTACAAATCAGGGCTGTATGCAAAAAATTATTTGATTCTGTTTGAATTTGCGGCAGTTGTCGTTTGCCATAGAAAATACGCATGATAAAAAACGTTGCTGGTAAACTACCCCTTCCCCTCAACCGATCTTCACCAAAAACAATAGGTCTTGAGTACTCTACAAATCAGGGCTGTATGCAGAAAATTATTTGATTCTGTTTGAATTTGCGGCTGTTATCGTTTGCCATAGAAAATACCCTTGTTAAAAAAACGTTGTAGGTAAACTACCCCTTTCCCTTAACCGATCTTCACCAAAAACAAAAGGTATTGAGAACTCTACAATTTAGGGCTGTATGCAAATAATCTTTTCATTCTGTTTGAATTTGCGGCTGTTATCGTTTGCCATAGGAAATACCCTTGTTAAAACATAAAACGTTACAGGTAAACTACCCCTTTCCCTTAACCGATCTTCACCAAAAACAATAGGTCTTGAGAACTCTACAATTCAGGGCTGTATGCGAAACATTATTTGATTCTGTTTGAATTTGCGGCTGTTATCGTTTGCCAAACAAACAAAATTTCCCTTGCTAAAAAAAAACCGTTGCAGGTAAACTACCCCTTTCCCTCAACCGATCTTCACCAAAAACAATAGGTCGCGAGAACTCTGCAAAACCGGGCTGTATGCAAAAAATTATTTGATTCTGTTTGAATTTGCGGCAGTTATCGTTTGCCATAGAAAAAAAATCTACAGACAGACAGACACACAGACACACAGACACACAGACACACAGACACACAGACAGAGAGACAGACAGACAGACACACAGACACTTTTCGGAAAACGACTTTTTTTCATGTTTTGAGTGTAGTAGAATCAGAATCTGCAATAATCTCGAACACGATTTTTTTTGCCATCACCATACTTCCATTCCTTAAGGAATATGGAAGTAAATATCGGTATGGAGAACCATACATGACTTCCATATTCTAAGATTTATATTTAAAATCATTTTCAGCCAAACAGCCAGGCTGTGCCTTACCTGCCTTTTTATTGCTGTATTAAATGAAAAATATTATATTACATTAAAATGAAAAAATTATAATTTTATTGCCTGGCAACAAAATTATTTTATTTTTAACAATTACCATTGTTTCAAAAAGTTTAAATAAATTTTCAAGTACTTTACTCTTGTTAAAACGTATAAGGTTGCAGGTAAACTACCCCTTCCCCTTAACCGATCTTCACCAAAATCGAAAGACATTGAGACCTCTACAATTCAGGGACGTATGCAAAAAATTATTTGATTCTGTTTGAATTTGCGGCTGTTATCGTTTGCCATAGAAAATACGCTTGATAAAAAAACGTTGCAGGTAAACTACCTCTTCCCCTTAACCGATCTTCACCAAAAACAATAGGTCTTGAGTACTCTACAAATCAGGACTGTATGCAAAACATTATTTGATTCTGTTTGAATTTGCGGCTGTTATCGTTTGCCATAGAAAATACCCTTGTTAAAAAAACGTTGCAGGTAAACTACCCCTTTCCCTCAACCGATCTTCACCAAAAACAATAGGTCTTGAGAAATCTACAATTCAGGGCTGTATGCGAAACATTATTTGATTCTGTTTGAATTTGCGGCTGTTATCGTTTGCCAAAAAAAAAAAAATTTCCCTTGATAAAAAAAAGCGTTGCAGGTAAACTACCCCTTCCCCTCAACCGATCTTCACCAAAAACAATTGGTCGCGAGTACTCTACAAATCAGGGCTGTATGCAAAAAATTATTTGATTCTGTTTGAATTTGCGGCAGTTGTCGTTTGCCATAGAAAATACGCATGATAAAAAACGTTGCTGGTAAACTACCCCTTCCCCTCAACCGATCTTCACCAAAAACAATAGGTCTTGAGTACTCTACAAATCAGGGCTGTATGCAGAAAATTATTTGATTCTGTTTGAATTTGCGGCTGTTATCGTTTGCCATAGAAAATACCCTTGCTAAAAAAACGTTGTAGGTAAACTACCCCTTTCCCTTAACCGATCTTCACCAAAAACAAAAGGTATTGAGAACTCTACAATTTAGGGCTGTATGCAAATAATCTTTTCATTCTGTTTGAATTTGCGGCTGTTATCGTTTGCCATAAGAAATACCCTTGTTAAAACATAAAACGTTACAGGTAAACTACCCCTTTCCCTTAACCGATCTTCACCAAAAACAATAGGTCTTGAGAACTCTACAATTCAGGGCTGTATGCGAAACATTATTTGATTCTGTTTGAATTTGCGGCTGTTATCGTTTGCCAAACAAACAAAATTACCCTTGCTAAAAAAAAAACCGTTGCAGGTAAACTACCCCTTTCCCTCAACCGATCTTCACCAAAACCAATAGGTCGCGAGAACTCTGCAAAACCGGGCTGTATGCAAAAAATTATTTGATTCTGTTTGAATTTGCGGCAGTTATCGTTTGCCATAGAAAAAAAATCTACAGACAGACAGACACACAGACAGACAGACACACAGACAGACAGACACACAGACAGACACACAGACACTTTTCGGAAAACGACTTTTTTTCATGTTTTGAGTGTAGTAGAATCAGAATCTGCAATAATCTCGAACACGATTTTTTTTGCCATCACCATACTTCCATTCCTTAAGGAATATGGAAGTAAAAAACAAGTCAAGACTAATCAAAATTACTATCTTTAAAGTGGTTAAAAAAAAAGTTTGATAACATCCTGAAATCAATCTCATTAAAGTAAATGGTAATAACAAAATAAAAATACATGTTATTGAAATATTGTTTAGAAGGTACGTATTGACTGAATTGGTTGTCCTATACTTCATATTTCAAACGCATACGCAACTGCTGTGTAATAAATCTGTGCGTGGTTTTTTTTTTTTTTAAATCGGTATGGAAAACTATACATGCCTTCCGTGTTCTAAGATTAATTTTTAAAATGTTTAAATATAAATTGAAAATTTGACAAGTTTGACAAATTGAAATGAAATATTTCCATAGAAACTACTTCTTTGTTGCCGATAACGTAGTACACATATAAAAAGTTACATCCTCCCCCTTCAACTATCATTTTCATTTATAGAAAATTACCCCCTCCTCTTTCACCTACCCTTTTCATTTATAGATATTTAATCTACCTTTCTACAGTGGATATTATGACCTTCTTTTCAGGATACTTTATTTATCAAAATTAAGTACTTTACTCTTGTTAAAACGTAAAACGTTGCAGGTAAACTGCCCCTCTCCCTTAACCGATCTTTACCAAAATCAATAGGCCTTGAGTCCATTATAGCTTGGGCACATATGCAAAAGATTATTTGATTCTGTTCGAATTTGCGGCAGTTATCGTTCCCCATAGGAAACATTCTACAGATAGATACACAGACACTTTTCGGAAAAGGACTTTTCTTCATGTTTTGAGAGTAGTACAATCAGAATCAGCCCTTATCTTGAACATCATTTTTTCGAGATCACCATACTTCCATTTTCTTACGTAACATGGAAGTAAAAAGAGTTGCTACTATATTAGGGTACTCAGCTGAAAAAATAATAAAATAGACTAAGAATTAAGAAATTAAAAATAATCGTTAACTCTTTTTCCCTTTCGTAACCTCCCCCGTAAATATACCCATACCAATGAGTTTTCTTTAAATCCACAATATTCCAAACTCCTCTCTTCTGCATAATTCTGACAAATAAATCTGAAGACGTCAAGAAATTAATGTCGGAAACATTACAAGCGGACTGAGAGATGGACGAACAGAAAACAGTGTTCATTTCTCAAGAGCCCCATGATGAACGAAACAGCTGTTTCTTAGTTGGAGGTATCAAACTCAAAAGGAGATTGTTCAAAGAAGAAGATAGGGTCTCAGTTAAATAGAAAATGCCGCAAGAAAATATATAAGTACTGAAAATATAAGTACTGACAGTGTAAGTTACTGAAAGTAGAAGAGATTTTCGTTGTCAACAGAGGACATTCGAGTGATGAATTGTCATTAAAATCGAAAAACACCGAGTCCTATATGTTTTAGTCCGGGTGTTTTAATATTTCATTCAAGAATTTGTTTCACGATTGGAGCATCTGATAATCTGTGACTACAGATGACCTATTTAAGACTATAGATGAAATTTTTTGAGCCAGCTTTCAATTTCTTTTCGAATTTCCAATTCATCTCGTAACAAACCTTTTTTTTTTGTGGAAACAACAAATGCAGTTTGGTTTTATATATTTACCACAAACACTGTGAGAATCACAGCTGAATTATAGGCGCACCACGCTATTACCTGACAACTCCCGGAGCGGAGCGGGTCTGCGGCGGCAACAAGTGGCTGTATAACTGTATATTCATGGCTATATGGATCACATTTTCTAATGCACGCCACAGCCTCCTCCTCTCTCTACCTGTTTGCCGTTGTAATGAATGTTGTACGATATAAGGCTCGTGAATGCGCGCGCACCAGCGGTAGATTTATGGGAAACACCGTGACATACGATAATGGAATTATGTAGTGATATTTTATGGGAGTAATATATTTGTTAGTGTGGCCTTTTTGTGCTAAGCTAAGCGCAGTCGCAGCAGCCACCGCTCGCTTCACACGGGACGCGGTATAAATCTGGCCGCATCGTATGTTATATGTATATTAAGTGCGTACTTAGGCACACTGCGCACGCGCACAATCTTTTACAGGGAATAAATAATCGTTGCGCAGGAAATAGGTTTCAGGACGTGATTCCCCGGGAGTGTGCGTAGAACGTGATGCGTCTAATAATAGCGGTTATTTGTTAACAAAGAATTCATTGCTCACCATTTGCAAATGATCTCTTTTGTTCGTAATGTCGGCTCAGCGTTTCACCGATTTGTTTCGGCAGATTCAGTAAATGGCGACTGTTATCCACCAGTTTCTTCACTATGACTTCCTTCTGTCATTTTGTTTCCATCATCATCATATTCACAACACAACATAGGCAAAGTGCTGCCTGTTCCGCCTTCAGAAACCCTCCAGCCATCTCTTCCTGGGTCTACCCACACACCTGTGTCCTATAGGTTTGTACTTGCAGACTAGGTTTGGCCAGTCTGGAATCTGACATTCTTTCTAAATGCACTTTCCACTGTTGTTTGTAATCTATTAATTTTTCATTCAAGTTAAAAACTACAGAGCACAGAAAGAAAGGAAGACCCAAGAAAACACGGATAGAGGGCATAAGAAGATCCATGAGTGATAGAGGACTAAACGATTAAAACTGCAATTACAGACAACAATGGAGGTTGGTTGGGCATTGGACAACGTTATAGGACGTTCTGACCCCGAATTAAAACAAAAATTAAAAACTTGTAACTCTTCTGTTATGGCCTAATTCTTTATAAGGTCGAGTTTAGAACACCTTTTAACTCCTCTTAAGAACGCCATTTCTGAGGCCTGTATTTTACTATCTTGTTTCCTGGTTGTTGTATACCATTCGCACCATTAGGACAATACAGACACTGCCATAACTTTGTAGAACTTTAATATTGAATCTCGACGTACCTTGTTTATGAAATTACGGTTGATTGTTCCACAGATCGTCTGGAACGTCCTAACTTAACATCAATTTAATATTTCCTAGCATCATCATATTCACGGATTAAACTAAGGATGGTTTGTTCCTGTCTCAAATAGGCAAAGATTAGAGCTGGTCACGCCAGCGCTTCCTCGGACATCCCACACACTCCGTCCCCTCGGCGTATAGTTCCAGAATTGTTTGGCGATGCGGCAGAACATCTTCGGGAAAGATGTTCACACCAATTCAGCCGATACTGGGCGATCCTGTCGAGTATACTCATAATATTCTGTTCCTGCTGTATATCTGTATTTCTTCTATGATCATGGAGAGTATACCCTGCCACGTGCCTGAGAAATCTCATTTCAACCGCTTGGATGCGACTGGCCTGGCCTTTTTCTTTAAAGTCCAATTCTCGGACCCATAAAGAAGTGTGGGAAGAGCCATCACCTTGTAGAATTTTAGGCGTGTTCCTTTACTTGCTGACTTTTGGGTTCGTCTAATGGTCCCGCACATAAGGTTGAACTTATGGAACTTATTCACAACGTCGTGCATGCATTATAAGACACACTGTAGCCCAGGTATTTAAAATTGCTAACTCTTTCCAGGACAGTACCATTTATAACAATTTTTGCCCGTACGGGATCAGTTCCACGAAAAGCCATCACCTTGGCTTATGTGTGGATATCTGCAATCCAGAGTCTTTGTAGATTCGATTTAACTAATGTATCCCCATCTACAATCTGTTTTCAGAGTCCGAAGAATAGCCTGATCGTTCGCAAAAACAAACAATCGTCCAATATCATTTCCCAAATAATTAAAGTGGCTCACCTGTTCTAGAATCCGATCACTAATCATTACTTTTGTTCTTATTGACCATTGTCTCGAAATACCATTACCATTTATCACTCAAATTGTAACTTCTTCTTGTAGTTTTTTCCTTTGAGGGGACTGAACGTGCCTCCAGACTGACGGATACGGACATGAACGATCAATAATATCTCTGTACAACATACACTTTCTTTGTACTCCGGAAAACAGGAGTCGTATGAGCGTTAAGGAACTCTTTAAAGAAAAATGTAATTCCTTTACAGTTGACAGGGACGTTTCTGTATCAGATGCATAGATCCTAATCGGTATTATCTCTTGTTCTTTACGAACGAACGGCCACTTGAAGACCTCTAAACGTGTTATAAAATGTTGTGTGGTACACTTAACGCTTGGGCCGGCTCAAGTTAGACCACCAAATACTTCCATCAGACGCTTTCAGTAAAGCCGTACACGACGAACCTTATGTCTACTTCTGCAATTGAAGTGGATTTTAATAATACTTAGGTTTTGACCAAAAGAAGATGATAATCTCCATAGCTGGACAGAGTGATAAATGAGAAAACGATAACATTAATGAAAGAGATATAACGCCTCTACTACAGCTAATACCTAAAAAGAAATCTTGTGCAAATAGAACGCGTTCTTCACATTCTAAGGAGAAATTGTGTGGGGAGACATCAAACTCAGCACACGTTTCTTCTTTCTTCGGCCTTCAAACATCCAATTTTGGACATAGGATGACACGTCCCTCTACCTTGAGACACGTGTTACGACGACCTCGATGCGGCATGTCTTTTCAGTTTAGTTTAGGTCCGCCCATCTCGGACCTCGGATTCACGCTAATCTAGTTCATCGTTTTGTTTACAGAAAATCAATCTATACAAATGGAGCTAGGAAACAGCCATTGTTAGTAAAACGTAAAAAGAAAGAGAAGAAGATGTAAAATTCTGACGAATACGAATGAAGAAAAGAAGTTAGCTGTACAAAGCAGATCAGCAAGAAGGTCACTGTTCAGCTGAAACACGAGTTCGGAAGATCATTCTTTGACTTTTTTTTTCAAATTTCTTTCCAATTCCTTTCATTGATGTGTATAATTTTAATTTCTGTTTAACATGGAGTTGCAAGATTAATTGTGGTTAAATTTGTATTAAATGTATTTTTTCAATTTTATTAAACCATTTACTTTTAATTACGAGACACGTGTTCAGCTCAATGCAGTTTTAGCTGTGAAGAAGACCGTCGACGATGAAGATCGAAATGTTGTTTGTCCAGCCGGGCCGTTCGGTACAGACATGGCAATAGTATGAGATGGTTTACGCATGACTTCCCTTTGTTGTCGGAAAGCCGACGTTTGAAGTTCACGCACATTCACACGTGCGCGCGCGCAAACACACGTGTTATCTCTCACAGCGGTTAATTGAATAGTTTAGTGGTTGCCGTGACAACCGCGTGAGCGCGCTAATCACACGTCCGCGCGTCGGTTCGCACGGCACCGGTACTCATCAACACCAAACGTCACAACAACGAAAAAAGAGAAAAATTTCATTCATTCGGGGGTCATTGATGTGAATAAGAAAGGTGTTAATAGCGGGTAAAAAAAGAGAAAAAAAGAGGCGGGAGACAGGAAATCGTGTTAAAGAAACTGTTTTGACTCTGCATTCAGACCAAGAGTTACACCTATATAATTTTTTCACGTCCGCATTTTGTAGCGCGTTTCAAACGTCTGGTGTTAAACTAATTTTATGAGTTGTTTTAAATATATTTCATTCGTACTCATCTGGTTATCGCTTAACAATATTCTTTCCGTTTTTGAAATAACAACATACACCCATTATATTTGATATTTTAAAAATATTTTAATTTCTGTGTGCTACTGCATTGTTTCTTTTTTTCTATCGGCCATCTAAGGACCACATGCCAATTTCAGTTCTTTATTCTTTCTTCTTTCCTTTTTCTCCAATATTCTTTCATCTTTTCACTGCATTGTTTCTTTATTATTTATAAAAATTGATTAGTTTTATCTGACATTCTTTCTAAATGTTCTTTCCATCGTTTTTTGTAATTTTTTATTCAAGTTAAAAACTTGTAACTGTTCTTTTATGGCCTCAATCTTTATACGGTCGAGTTTAGAACACCTTTTAAATCCTCCTAAGAACGCCATCTCCGAGGCCTGTATTTTACTATATTGTTTCTTGGTTGTTATCCATAATTCATACCCATAGGACAGTACAGGAACTGCCATTATTTTGTAGAATTTTAATTCTGTATCTCGACATACTTTGTTTCTAAAAATACAGTCGACCGTTCCACAGATCGTCTGGAACTTACTTAACATCACTATCATAATTCCTATCGTAACCAATATCATTTCCTAAATAATTAAAGTGCCTCTAGAATTCGATCACTAATTATTATTTTTGTTCTTATTGGCTCCTTGCCTCGAAGTGCCATTTCCTTTGTTTTTATAGTGGAGATTTTCATATTGTATTGTTAACTTATCCTGTTTTTTTTCTTCTTTAGTTTCATCAAATAGCATGGTATCCTGTGTAACGCTGGTTTACACAAATATGTGTACTCAATGCAACGTTTCATGTTTTCAGTGATCTCAACCGTTTGGCCTAAACTCAGGGGCGGACTGGCTAGGTCGGCTGGTCGGCGATCGCCGAGGGCCCCTGGCCCCTGGCCCCGAGGAGGCTCAGCGGGCCCCCGAGCCATGAAAATTTTTGTTTCGAGAAAAGACGAGAAACATATTGCAACAATACATATATTTGCATATTTGCCCAGGGCGGTATGTTTGATATTGTAATTAGTATAAATAGAATAAGGAACAGTTTTGTACAATTTTGTGCAGGAATTGACAATACCTAACCTGTCGAGAGGACACCTGCTTCGCCAGCGTAAGTTATAGCGTTCGTGTGTGAGCCAGTTCCGACAGGCATTGAACGAAAAGATAGGGTGATGCGTTACAGCCGTAATCATGTCTTAACAGGATTATAATAAACTAATTACTTGTGTTAAACCTGTAAGCAAAGACTTACGCCAATTATAAAGACACCATTATATTAAGGGATTTTTAACGAGTATGGTAATGTAAAATTTATTTCCAGAGGTGCAATATTAATGATGCTAACTAATTAATAATAATTACTAGTGTAATTGAAGAGTAATTAATATGTGTGGTAGATGTGAGTGACCAGAGAAAAATTACGCAATCAATGATATCGATCAGGTGACGAGTATGTTCATGAGTTCGCGATAATTAACCAAAAAGTGAGTGTAATAAAAAGGACCATTAGGCGCGAACGGACCATCTCTCTAGCTTGTCGAAAACAGGCCTGTTCCTGTCAAATCCCCACCAGTATAAATACCACTGGCAATTTTGAGCGATCACACACTCAGACTCAAGAAATCTACAGAAGACGTTACGCTGCCCGATTGCAGATCGACCAGGACACACACACTGTACCACACTCACACCAAGACGTAAGAAGGAACGCTGGAGCATCACTAACAGCAACAACCCATAGAGACAACAAACACCGCATCAGCATAGTCATCATCATCATCATACTCGCAGGATTCTGGACACACACACACACACACAACGGTAACAGCAGATAAACGCAGGTGATAAAAAACAATTATATTTTATTGTGAAGAGAGCTCTCGAAAAGAACTTAAATATGAACAAATAATAATTAGAGGTTTAAAGTAAAATAGTAGTTAGATAAGAGAGTGTAATTTAACAACAACTTGTAGAAAAGAAATATTAGTCCTTTGTTGTATTTTTTTGGGTGTGTCAGTATAAATCAGTAATAGATTGGAAGTAAATGTAATATCATTTTTATTTGTTTATAGCAACAATAAATTCATTCTTGAATCTTAATATTATTTTGTTGGTAAATGAGTTGCTATCATTAATTAAAATTTGAGTTAATTTCAGACACACAAATAAAAAGAATTTAAATAACTTGTTTAACATATTTCGTTAGTTAATAAGATTATATGGGTGTTTATTTTTGTTGTATGTTATGAATAGCATAGCAGGTTACAGATTTGTAAAGCTTATAAAGGTGAATATTTATTTGTATAATGTTTGAAATTTTAATAGTTAAATATTTTTCTATCAAGTAATAAATCTTAGAATGATTATTTTGAAACGAGTTTAATTGATTATTTCATGTCAACAACATCTCACTCCTCTTTAAAAATTATTTAATTATTGTGCAACCACTTATACTTTACGCAACGAGAAACCAAATCCTGCGACCTGGCCGGTGTAGTACATATTATAGTTGCGTTGAGAATAAGATAATATATTTGTATAATTGTTGTAACGTTGCAATATATATATATATATATATATATATATATATATATATATATATATTACCAGTATTAAAAACCTTTTCTCGTCTAAATATTTTTGGAAATAAATCTTAAGGATTTATTTTGGTCAGATTGGAAGAGATCACTTCTCAGCCTTGTTTATATACAGCCTATTTAGTATTTACTAATGGAGGAAAGCGATGGAGGTTACTTTAGAGTTACTCTCAAGTACTTTATATTATTATAAATGAATGCCATTGTTTTGGTCTTGTCCGCTGCTATTTGAAAGCTATATTAATATGCTATTCGATTTAATATGTACATTGATTTTTTGTAGTTTATCCACGTTGTCCTGTGCAAACATTGTAAATTGATTGTACAATCTATTTTATACATTCGTATAATATTCAATTTTTAATAACCAATGAACTTTGAAAGCAATACTGATAAGCTGTATTTTGGCGCTTGGTCTAGTGATGCAAATGTAAACTGTCAAAATGAAAAATAAGAAGAAGAAGAAGAAGAAGAAGAAGAAGAAGAAGAAGAAGAAGAAGAAGAAGATGATGATGATGATGATGATGAAGAAGAAGAAGAAGAAGAAGAAGAAGAAGAAGAAGGAGGAGGAGGAGGAGGAGGAGGAGGAGGAGGAGGAGGAGGAGGAGAAGAGAAAGAAGAAGAAGAAGAAGAAGAAGAAGAAGAAGAAGAAGAAGAAGAAGAAGAAGAAGAAGAAGAAGAAGAAAACAGTTAATTTCGATTTTCATGAGTTCACTACTTACCTAGTTAATTACCTAGTAGCTACTTTTATTTTCTCGTGTAAGTTATATTTTTCCCGTTTATTCACAGGTATTTTTAAAAAAATGATACTTTTCTTTTAATGTAACGATTGAAATATATCACACTGAGTATCAGAATATATTTGAATAATCTTTTAAGGAAAATCACAAAAATTACTTCTCATGAATGTGTGTATGTGTGGTGTGTGTGCTTGCGCGTATTTAATGACACTCTAAGACCGATTCATAACGTAAACGATTGAAACACTGCCTCTTGTGACATGAGAATGACTTATAGTTAATTTAATGTAATGTATGCTTGAAGAAGCAGTAATTTATGTTGTTAATAAATAATGTTATTATTATCATTAGCAGTACTGGTGCTATTAGTTCCCCTTATTTAAAACAAAACACAAACTGGCCACATTCATCTATCGTAATAAATACGCTTCATGAATAAGTAAATGAATAAGTTACGTGTGTTTGAAGTACTGGTAATAATTGATTTTTTTATTACCTTTGTGTGTGTGTGTGTGTGTGTGTGTGTGTGTGTGTGTGTGTGTGTGTGTGTGTGTGTGTGTGTGTGTGTGTGTGTGTGTGTGTTATTATGCACATTTGCGCTGCATAGGGACGTCTTGAACATGTCGTGAACTTAATGATTAACTGTAGTGGAAATTTTATATTTTAAATTATTGAAAAAGGAGATATAAACCCATGTAACTTGTTGGTAATGATATAACGATTCGAGTTTTCTGACGTAAATATAATGTATATTCGTCTGTCTACCGTAGAAAAACTAATGAAGCCTCGAATCATGAATTTTCACAAGCAGAATGATCACTGTTGCACACCACTATATAAAAATTATCCCGATTATGAATTTTCAATATAATATAACTCTGCGATAGAGATAAAGAATTACACACACGCGCGCGCGCGCGCATTTGTATATGTATGCCTATACGTACTTAAGTGAGTTCATATGGCACAGATAAAAACGACATTCACATGCAAAAGGTAAGATTTTTCTCACATTATTTATGTAAATCAGTGCTTTCTCACGGAAACATATTTGTGCAACGAAGCGCACACATTTAATGCAGACTGAAGGTATCTATATGATTGTTGTTTTCTTAAGGACGCTTTAATACCTGTTACCGTATTTGGTGTTCTTTTTTTTTAGCAAAGCTCTCATTCTTAACCTATCGAAAGTGTGGTACTGTACTATCGAACATAAGCGGGATCGAATATATAACACGACTCCGTTCTGCAGAATTAAGTTTCTAATAGAAAATTTAGGCTCATATGAGTTCTGTAAGTACATATATTTTTACTTAAGCAGGTTACTCTCCTGCTGTAAACCCCCAACATGGAGGACCAGGAACTTTGATTTCGGGCTGCTCTTCCCCTAGAGAATTGCTTTCACCTCAGCTGACGGGCTCTCTCTGCTCTATCGCAGTGGCCTAACTTACTTAGCCCATGTGTGCAGCCGTTGTTGGCCTACTGTAGTCTCCTCCGCCTACACACTAGATGCACACCCTGCTGCCGATGTGCACCATGCTGCCATGCCAGGACCCAGGGTACCCACCAGGCTGCCCTGACAGAACGATTCATAGGTACCTGGAAAATAAAACGCAGAAGGATACCCGAATGAAATTTTATAAAACTGTGGTTGTCCCCACATTATTGTATGGTAGTGAGACATGACCTCTTCGTAAAAGGAACGTGCAGAGGGGGACATGACCTCTTGTTAAAAGGAACGTGCAGAGGATTCAGATATCCGAAATGAAATTTCTAAGATGGGCGCAAGGTTGTTCTCTCTTGGATCGGAGAAGGAACAAGGATATCAGACGCGATTTAAACATTGTATCACTGCACCAGAAGACTGAAGACCACAGAAGGAGATGGTTTGAGCAGTTGAATCGCATGTCTGATATCCGTCTACCTGTGACTGCCTTGTTTTATCACCCTACCGAGAAAGAGGTGTCAGTAGATCGAGGAGCAGATGGGTTCCGGAACAGGTGTGGTGATGATGATGGGGCCTAATCCTTGGAATGGTGATGATGATGATAAAAAATGTAGGCAAATAATAGAACAACCATTTTCCAAAATTATTTCTAAAAACCGGGCTGTTAGGTCGTGGTCGGTTGTTGGTCCCCCCCCCCTTCGGGGGTCTCCTTCAAGCCGCCTTACCCGAGACAGGTATCGGGTACTGTTCATCGGCCGCTACCGTTTTCGTTCGCTCTGTCGCTTTTTGGTGGACCCTATTCAACAGGGTCACTTTATAGCGCATGTTGAATGATATTCAGCAAGTGTTTCGAGACTACAATACCAAGTAAAAATATTCGTGGAGTGATGGAAGTAAACGTGGAGGTAAATGATAGAGATCTCACAACACTGGAAGAAGTACAGAACAACTGCTGTGGTACAGACATGTTAAGCGAATGGATAAGGTATATTACCAGTGATGCCTTCGGCTGGAACCCCCTTGAGAGGCGCAGACCAGGTCACCGTAGAAGAAAGTGGCGAACATTGGTAAATGAAGCTACGGCGGGTCGAGCACTGACAGAAGAGGCGATAAAATAGTCAGGAATAAAGATTAGGAACAGGAAGGCGGGACAGGTCGTTTTAAACCGGAAAAAATTACTTTGTTTTCTCCTAAATAGTAAAATCAGTTCATTAATATGTTGAATAACACTGTAAAACTGATATACCACGGTACATGTTTACTGTCTAATTCATAAAATTTAATACAGGAAACTGAAACTTTAAAACAGAAAATTTATGACAGAGGAAGTTTGAGAGTTGACCTACATAGGAAGTTAAATCACAGAACACAGAAGAAGTAAAAGAGAAATTTTGTGTAGGATCGGACAGACTAAAGTTGGATTTAACCTTAAATAAAATTACTGACTTCTAAAGAAATACCCCTGGAATCATGAAAGATGTTCCTGAAGAGTTACATATGGAACATAGCTCTATATGGATGTGAGATGCGGACAATTGGCAAAGAGGAAAGGAGAATACTGCAAGCGCTGGAGAATGTGGTGTTATAAGAAGTTACTGAAAGTAAGATGGGTCGACGGCAAGGTTAGTAATCACGAGATTGTGACTAGAATCGGAGAAACAAGAAGTTTTTGGCACAACATTGTGAAGCGAAGGGTTGAAGACCATCATAATCATAAACCCCCAGGGTCTATTCTGAACCTGTTTCGGGACCCACTTCGCTCTCGGCCGTCCTATATCTCTCTTCCCCACCGATTTATATTCCACTGCTAACACTGGAATCCTATCATCTGCCAGCCATTCTTCCCAAATGTTCACACCACCTTCGTTTGTTGCTCCTTAGCTGTTCCAACAATGGGTCGACTCCCAGTTCCGTCCTTATATCCACATACTTTTTTCTACCGAGAATGGTACAGCCCAGAGTACTCCTCATAAATTTCACCTCAGCTGCCTGAATCTTTGCTTTGTGTCTTTCTGTCGTAACTCTGGCTTCGTGTCTCCATACATCAGAAATGGTACCGCTAGAGTGTTAAGAAACCTTATCCTTGTTTCCTTCTTTGTCGTATTTTTAAGGTATCTGTGAATGGGTTGAACTTATTGACCATATTATGCGTCACGAGAATTTGACAATACCATTAAGTAGAAGGAAAAACAGGAAGAGCAAGACCGAGACTCCAATATACGAGTATGATACAGGGTACTGGTGACGTAAGTTGTAATTCCTATGAGGAGACGAAACAGAAGGCACAGGAAAGTACGGCGTGGAGAACGAAATGCTAACTAAGGTAAGGAAGGAAGGAATACAGAAAATGCATAGTGGTCAAATAATATCTCTAAATTCTCTTGAGTCGACTGTCTCTTTATCCAAGCGGTGTTCGACTTAAAAGGGGAGCGTGCGCGTGTCTTTGTGCCTCATAAAGATAACCTTTTCTTAAATTTAAAATCGTTCTTTAAAATCGATAAAGTGATATACAGAGCGCTGTGCCACTTTTATCAACGTCACGCCGGTGCCACGAAGCCCAGTAGATCTTTTAAATATAATTAATTGGCCTATAAATATTTGTTAACAATTATTTACTTATATAAGTGTGTGTTTGTGTGTGTGTGATGCGACCGTCGGAAAAGATGTTATCCACAACTTTCCCACCAATTACTTTCTACAGAGAGTCCTCCGCGCTCGCACGCGCGCTCTCGCGCTCGATTACATTGCATGTTTCGGTACACCCGACGACGAGCGGTAATCAATTGACAATCAATACTAGTAGTAGTAGTACCTACTTGGCAAGGGGCGCAGTTTTCAATCTATTAATTTGTGTGACTGTGTGTGTTTGTGCCTGCGTCGAGTTTCTCTACAGTCAACTGCTGCCAACATTTAAACCACCACGGCACCGCGCGACTGCTGCTGCTGCATCTTGTCTGTTACTAACACACACACACACACACACACACACACACACACACACACACACACACACACACACACACACACACAGTATTAGCAATTTACTGGAAACGACATACAGGTTGGTCGCATGCAGTGGACAACCGAACACGCTATACGGGAGTCCTAAGGGACTAGTTGTAGCAGCAGTAGTAGTAGTACTAGACCTGTCACATGTGTGCCTCAACCTGTTCCAAACACTGTTCGCGATACGTTGGACTTTCCGAGCCTATAATTGCACTCGTGGACTTCGTGACACGTTTTTCTTCTTTATTTGACAGATAGCAGATTCTATGACCCAAAATTATTATAACACTTTAATTAAGATTCCGTGTCGTCAGTAAAAGTTTTATAAAAAACATAATTTCGAAGCACACTTTGCGCGGCCGGGTTTTAAAGTCAACGGTCACTGTACAACCTTTAAGACGACGACTCAACCCAACGGTCAACGGTCTTCTGCCACGAAGAGAAGAGAAGAGTGAATCTTCCTCCTCGGCTCGTTTGTTGCCGCAACAGCGTCGACATCTTTCCGCAACAATCTGTCTGATATTGTACTAGTGCGGACTGATTAACGCTGCTGCCCGGAATGGGAACTGTCTTACCGTGAAGTCGTCGACGATCGTTTGAACATTTTCCAGTTGTCTACAATTAATTAGTACAGTCTTGTTCCGATAGGCTATGATTTACGGTTTACTGTATTGTAACTCTATACATATCAAACCCAAAGTCTGAGGATTTGTTTTTTGTATTGAATACAAATCCACACCGTTACACCGATTCCCACCAAATTTTGCACAACTAACCTTTGACATAAGACCAAAAAATACAGTCTAACTTGGAGTTTGATATTCTGCCCCGTTCGCTCGATTTAGGCCCTTTTAATTATGCACTTTTGTTGACGCGTATAAAGATGTCAACAACACAATGGAGACCAGAATTAATTACCATAGTAACAAGTAATTAAACAAATGCTTTTTAGCGGCATCGGAACTGTACCATTATCCGTTCCTGTAGTTTTTAATGTCTAATTAAAAATCCGTTCTTGCAGTACATTTTCGATGTTTTTAATGTGCGATTGTATCGATGTATTATGATATGGAAAAGAAGTGTGCTAATTGCAAATTGTCCTATTTCTTAATGCAAAGCAAAAATACGTGTTGATTTCATTTATGAGATTAAGTGACAACGATTTTTGGTTTTTAGTTTACTGCTGAAATTAACAAAAGCCATGGTTGAAAAAAACATAAGGTTTAATGTGTATATACAATGCTTATAACACAGTAACACTTCAAATAAAGAACCTAACGTTTTTGAGTTAACGGGTACTTGTATTGTATATTACTTACCAGTTTACGAACCGTTCACGTGACTGAGAAGCTTATTAGAGGAAAGGGTACGTCCGTCGTTTGCCGGCTAACCAAAAATTACCTGTGTTGGCCGATTGTTGGGGTATCCCGAAGGAATATTAGATTGATAGCTATCCATTCGAGTAGCAAACCAGATAGCTACGTGAGTAAACGTCTGAATTTAGAATAGGAATTGAAAGATACTCAAAACCCGTTTATTAACAAATAATTAACAAATCTAATTGTTTATACAAACTTTAATGGTACTCTAAATGATCCAAGTTAACTCTACAAAATGTATAATAGTCAATTCAGTTCCTTGAATAATTATTTATGTTGTTTATACTCTACGTTTCGTTAAACTCTACGCGTGATGAAATCGCTCGATCATTCAGCGCCTTCAAAGTGACGGTACGATTATTCTCCCGGCGTCTAGAACCGTGGAACTCTGTGGGGTGGTAACGTCGTAGCTCTACTTGCCGATTGTACATTTAGCAACCTACTTCTCAGGCCAGTTAGTTTTAGATTGGCAATCGAAGCGTCAACGATGAGTATCTCCATGTATTTGCTGTCCGAATGTGTTAACTACAAATGTTGTAGACTTCAGGTCTCTCTTAGGAGACCAGAGGAGTATTTACGGGGGGGGGGACGATTTACGGAACCGACCCCCTCCCCCAGAGGGCGGAAAAAGTTGTTAACGCCTTTGTGTTTGTGTTGTCTGTTCTATTAATTTTTGAGCTGTGTACGCAAACCCAGGATCTCAAGATTAGCAGCCAGGAGCAATACCCAGCGGTCTGCTTAGCCCCACAATGAGTAGTAACTCTTTTTTTTCAAATATACAAACAGGTTGATTACACAGCATTTGCGTATACGTGTGTCGTATGAAATAGAGGAAAATCAATTTAACAGCCCCAGAAGAAATTCTTAATAAAACGGCCTAAAAATCGTGGGGAACAGACATTGAGCTCTAAAGCTCTAAACAGTATATCGTTTTTGGTGTATACAGTTTTCTTAGTTTACCTTTTTTTTAATTGAAACTATTTTTATCATTTTTAAGTCTAAAACGTCAACAAATACCTTGTAAACAATGTTTCAATAAGACCTAGACTATTTTTATTGAGTTCGTTGCTTTATCTTACTAACATTGTAGCATAACGGAAATTTTGCCTTATTTACAATTTAATACCACATAGAAAATGAAAGGAAGAAGCAATCTGGAATGAGTAAAACAAACCTAAATAAAAGTAACATAAAAGAAATAATCACTATAACAAATAAAATGCCTTAACAGTACAATAAAAACTCTCGATCCAAAGAAATTAAACACATTTATTCCAGAACAATATGTATTAAACCATGTAGGATGATTATTATCCCAGTAACATCATCAGTATACCCAGTAAGATAAGGAGCAGTAAGGAAATACAACCATGGACGAATTAATTAAAATAAAAATCTCAAGGGGACAAAACCTATTTTAAAGACAGAACACTCTATCAGAATCAAACAAAATAAATAAATGAACATAAACTATAGTTATTATATAAAAATTAGAAAACCATATGGCCAAAGTCAGAGAATACAATACCAGTAAAAGACTATAATTAGGTTAAGACCATAATTTGTTTAATTATAAGAAGCAACTAATTTGTTTATTTATTATATTGGTATTCACTACCTACAATGTTGATATTAGGATACACTAAATGGTAGAGAATAAGTGTTTGTTGTATTTAAAGAATATTAGTTTATGTCAGAATTTTGTTAAGGAAGGAAAGGCAATATATTAATTCAAATGTCATATAAATAGTAACCCAGAAAAGATAATAATAATAAAGTGAAATAAGTATAATATTGATAGGAAAAATGAAAATTGATAATCAAGCCAAATTCAACTTTGACCCTGTAATCAAATTAGAGGAGTTAAATTAGCGAAAACCTGGACCAAATTAATATAAATTATTCCTTTTAGCATACAAATACTTTATTATAATTATCACAACATAGTAATTAAAAAAGTCAGAGGATAAAATTGACTTAAATATTGATTGTACAAGATAATGCCTAAGCAGTAAACCAAGTACAAGTAAAATGTAAATAAATCAGTAAATGTTTAGTATAATAACAGAGTAGTAAAGGCAGATTATAATGATTTAATTAGTAATCTTATTTGATGACAATGGTAACATGAAACGTACTGTAAACCATTTAATCGGTAATTATGTGAATCATGATAAGGCCTAGAAGTAAATTTCAAGGAATGTAATTTTTGAGTTTAATTCAAACCAAAATAGGTCATGTTTAATATTAATTTGTATAAAATCAAAGCAGGAATATAGTTATGTAATTTAAATTTCCTAAAAATACAAAATAAACTAAATTATAGCCAGTAAAATATAAAAAAATATCATTTATTTCCATAAAATCGAATCGGGAATAAAGCAAACAGCTGATGTGAACAATGAAAAATGAGACCAAAATCGTACAGGATTTTCTATATGAAGAAACAAATTAAAATTAGTTGATTGTTAAACTCCAAGCAGAACGGACGTGTCAGAGTATTGAGAAGAAATCTGAATAAAATTTTAACTAACTAAACCCAAGATGTACTATGGAAATATAAAGGAATGAAGTATATACAGTAAATCAATGAATCCAACTTAAATAATCATTGGAATAATAAAGCAAAATTAAAAAACACTAAAACTAACTACCAGAACGAATGGTCACGATGGAATTATAAATCTAACCTAATTTATGAACAGCGAACTGATTTGAAGAAACCACTCAACACTACACACGCATTACCGAACGAAATCCAGTGGAGGACGAAAGCTAAACACAATAACTTGAAAATCTTTCAATAACTACATCACAGAAGAGGAATTTATCAACTACTGCATTTTATTGAAGAAAAATCCTAGAGACAGATTATCAGCGTGGTACAACGCATGAAGGCAGCCATCTTTTAATTTCAACGATGACCGGCCAGCACAATTAGAAGACGACGTGACGTCAGAATAATGTGCATGCGCTTCAAATTTCTTTTTACTAATATATACCATATTTTTTAATAATTATGTGTTAATGAATAAGTTTCTTTCTAATTGTAAGTGTTGAATTCTCTAACTTGCCTTTCCTGGCTATTTCAACAGTTAAAAGAATCCATGTTAAATAATAATTTAAGTTAATATAACTTAACCCAAATGTGTTAATCGATCTGAGATCCAGTTTCGACTCCGAGAGAAATAGTCGACGCAAGTCGAATAATCGCATTATTCACAATAAATATAATTATTTGTTTTAACTTGGCGTTTTATTGAATAGTTAAGTAGCTAAGTTAAAATACGTAAATTTTTAATTAAAAACCAGGACTTCAAAAAGGAAAATACGAGCAGAAGAAGAAATATGGACGTTGAATTGACAGCTACCATCAATCGATTTGTCTATGACATAATCTATTTAACGCGGTGAAACAAATATTTCTTTACCAATTCATACATAATTACTATTTATTGTCTTTAATTAATTGAATAATAATAATAAAATAATAAAAACAAATAAAATAATTAAATAATAAAATTAAATTAATATAAAAAATATATAAAATAAAATTTTATTAAGCAATTAATAATAATCATACAAAATTCGTTTTATTACAAATTGACGCCAACAACGGGTGGCATAATCATATTTGTAAATTTTGTTTTATTACAAAATTGGCGATCCCAACAGTGGGGCTTTTATAAGATAAACCGTAAGAATTTGTTTTATTACAACATTTTAACGGATTACAATCAAACCACTTCCTTATCCAAAACAAAACTTATGGCTTTTCCTGGGGCAAATCATATTAGAACAAAGATTGTCATACAGGACTCGCCAACAGAACAGGTGTCAGATATCAAGTATCTAGGGTGCAGCATCACATACTAAGATAATAAGGAGGTTGAAAGCAAAATTAGTCTCTTCCAGTCGCTTTGTGCCTGTATCATTAAACACTTAAGAGGAGTCGTAAAGGTCAAAAATTAAAAATTTTGACATTTTTACTTTTTTACGTATTGTGGATATATGGATCATTCTGGTTAGTTTGGTGTTTGTTTTATTAAAATATTCGAATATTTACTATTTTTAATTAATTTTTTAAAATATTGGTGCATTCCTACTTTTAAGAATAACGTAGTGCAACATTTCACAAAATAGCATTTATCTTAGGAAGTATTTGATCTAGAAGGCTGTGGTTTGACTTGTTTTGTACAGAATTTCTATTTCATATGTTGGCTACACTACACTAACCAAAATTGGGACAGCTGTTGTGGTAAATAATGTGTATGTTTGTCAACAAGAGTAACTTTTTCAAATTTTTTGTGTTGTTTTGATGTTGTTGTGGTGTATTGTGTGTCCATCTATATAATTTTCACAATGACTAAACCAAAGGGAATTTTTAAAAAAAGAAAGAACAAAGGTAATCAACATTACAGAACAAATATAGTGTTACAAAATGAGGTTAGTTTGAACAGTGAAAACATAGTTGTAAATACTGAAATTGTTACTACTCCTCCAAGTGCTTCAAAAAAAAAACTACAGAAAATAGAAGACAAATACTGTGAAACAGGTGAAAGTGAATTAGACATCAATATAAAAATAAATTAATTTTAAAATTTTGAATTCAGTTTTGTGTGATATAGTTTGTTGTAATATTTGTGGAGTGAAAATAACAATTTCTGAAGATGTGTCCCAACGGAATGGACTGGTGTGTAACCTGTCAATGAAATGTGTGAACTGTAAGAGCACAAAAACTTTCTGGACTTCAGAGAAAAGTGAAAAAAACAATCTTTTTGACACAAATTTGAGATATTACTACGGACTTCGATGCATAGGAAAAGGCTACTCAGCTGGTAGGGTTCTTTGTGGAATGCTCAACCTTTCTAACCCACCAACGAACACCATTCGCTACACATCTTTAGTTGGAAGTAGTGTGAAAACCTTTGCTGAAAAATCAATGAAAGCTGCACAAGAGAAGCTGTAGTAGAGAATGAGGGAAAATCTGACGTTGCCATATCCTTCGACGGATCCTGGCAAAAAAGAGGGTTCCAATCTAAGAATTCCTGTGCGTCAGCCATTAGTGTCGACAATGGTAAAGTTGTAGATGTAGAGGTTGTTGGTATGTCACCCTTGGAACTTGGTGTGCTAGATGTTGTTATTACATTCAATGTAAGACATTCTGGGAGACTACAGGTTTTGGAGGACCTCGGACTTCAAATAGGATTCAATACCATGAAAAGCGTGACGGCCTTGGACAAAGAGCGAATCAAGAAAGTAGAGATAGCAGTGTCAAATATGACTAAAGAAGCAAGATCTAAAAGGAGGAGGGCAGCATTGGGTGACCAAGATAGAGAGAAAGATGAAGACTACCAACCAGGAGGGTTTTAAAGTATTTCTTCTGCAGTAGGTGTTTTTATAGAAATTTTTTACTTTAAACGCGATTTACTCAAAACTACATTTTTCAACATAAATGACCCGTTTTCTCAGGAACTACTAAGTATATCTCCATGAAATTTTTACCACATACTTCACATAGTATAGTAATGTCGTGGATCCTCTTGTGCTGAATTTACTTAAATAGTTTATTAAAAAAAAACAGTGCTAAAAATTTATGAAAAAAATAGAGGTGTGTAAAAAAAATCATTACTTTTTCGCTAATCAATATTTTAAAGCGATTGAGGATCAGTGAATCCACAAGGAATCAATAAATATTGTGTAAAAAAATTATGTTTCTATACCTAACAGTTTCTGAGAAAACGGGGCATTTATATAGCTGTTTTAACATTGGTAAGATAGGGCTTTACGACTCCCCTTAAAACAGAAAACAAGGAAAGAAACGCTATTGAAATATTATAATGTTATGGCCATACCTCAACTACTGTATGGTAATGAGACTTGGATTAGAAAGGCCAAAGATATATCTAGAATACAAGGAGCGCAAATGTGGTTCTTGAGGGCTGTAAAGGGTTGTACCAGGAGAAATCTTATCAGAAACGATAATGCCTAGCGATGCCTAAACGATGCCTAGCTCCATTCGTATTAGACTGGAGCTAGGCATAGCTTAAACGAGATAATCTCCTGGGTAGAAAACGGGAAGGCGGTTGCACGTAGAGAGAATGGATTCAATTAGATTTTCAAGAAGAACCCTTGACTATCATCTAAGGGGGAAGAGAAGTGTGGGAAGACCCCGTAAGCGATGGTTGGGTGACTTCCATTGAGACTGGAACAGGCTAATAGCCATAGCCGTAAAGGATGACGACGACGACGGCTATTTTTATTGTGTTATTATCGTTTGTTTTAATGAGATTGATTTCAGGATTTTAACACACGTTTTTCAGCCATCTTGAGCATTGTAATACTGATCAGTTTTAACTTGTTTTTTCTTTTGTATGAAGTATACACGATCGGACCTTCACCCACCCAAAGCCAAATTCTAGATCTACCACTTTATTAGACGTAACCCCAGAACAGAAAATCGTAGGCAGCAATACATTAACAAATTGGTTTTGTAACGTCTGCTTTCAAAAAATAACAGACAAGGACCGTTAGTCCCCCCCACTTAAAGTTTTTCATTTACTTTATAATATCAACACCATTATCATAAAAGCTATACACAATTTCTATAACAATTCAATATCGAGAATAAAAATAGGAAAGAATTTGTCACCAGGGTTTCAAGTGACTAAAGGTTTACGCCAGGGATGTTGTCTAACACCCACGCTTTTCAAAATTTATACGGAGAAAGCAATAAAGACTTGGAAAAGAATGTCCAGGCACATGAGAATTTCACTTGATGGTGATACAGTTTATTCATTACAGTTTATAAATAGTGATTGGTCATTGCTGATGACCAATTACTTTTGGCTCAAGATTTTGAAGACATAGAGTATATGACTAGAAAATTGATACAGGAATATCAGAAACGGGGACTAACGGTATATATAAATAAAACAAAATAGATGGCAATAGGTGACCTTCATCAGGACTTGATATTGGAGGAATATATGGGAAAGATTTCATATACAGAGGAACACAAGGAATACAGAGGAATATCCTGAATTAATTTGGGAAAGATGGATATATCTACATTAAATGGAATCCAGTGGGATAAGCAGATTACAGCAGAAACTAAAACCAAAATATTTAAAACCATTGTAGAAGTATCATGACTTACGGCTCAGACGTTTGGACTAATAATAAATACACAAGAACAAAATTAATGACAGCAGAGATGGACTTTTGCAGACGTTCGGCAAGAGTATCCAGACGTGAGAAAATTAGAAATGAAGTCATTAAGGACAGAATGTATGTGAACAATTCAATTGTTGATTTTATCCAAACCAAAAAATTACAATGGTATGGACACACGAATAGAATGGCACAGGAAAGATTGCCAAGGAGAGTTACGGAATGGACCTCACCAGGAAGAAGGAAAAGAGGAAGACCACCTGGATAGAAGAAATTCAGACTATATTGAGGGAACTAAAAATTTAAGAAGATCTTAGGATGATATCTTTGGATGGACAAGGAGCAGTGGATGATGAGATTTCAATCACTTCTGTAATCTTTGGTTCCGGAAAATGTGTACTATTGTACAGCCGGAAATAATAAAAGTTTTCCATTTAAACGTTACGTTTACGAAGTAATTTAATGAAAATTATTGGCTGCCATGGTTACAAGCATTATTGGCTGCCATGGTTACAAGCATTTATTCTGACTGTACAACTGAGTTGCGTCGTAAACTCGGAGAGTGGGTTTTGTCGTTTAGAAAATTAATTAGATAAATGTACACGACCGGCTATACGCTTGTTTGTTTGTTTGTTTTCTCAGTTTATCGTTGTCGTAGTGCATATTATTACTAAATACGCACACACACAAGCACACGCACGCGCTGCAATGACAACTGAAGACACATGCATTAAATCTTACCGGTTAAATTATAAACAACTAGACAAGTATCCAAGACGTCTGTCATTCTTCTTCTTCTTCTTCTTCTTCTTCTTCTTCTTCTTCTTCTTCTTCTTCCTCTGTTTACAAGAATGGCCACAGAGGTGATACCCTGCTATTAAAATGAAAGTAAGGAGGGTGAATTACTGTTCAGGGCCTCATCACCACGACCACAGAAATGTGTCGTATGAACGTTTAACTTTACATATGGAGTGTAACCTCCTGTTAGTCTTCTGTGCATTGAGTGTGTGTGTTAGAGAGAGGGGGAGAGAGAGAGAAAGAAGAGAGAGAGAGAGAGAGAGAGAGAGAGAGAGAGAGAGAGAGAGAGAGAGAGAGAGAGAGAGAGAGAGAGAGAGATACGACAAGTCTGCAAGTGTCAACGTGACGTTAAAGAATTACCGTGTTAATTATCATAAATAATTACACACGCGTCACAGCACGCTCTTCAACCATTTTAATTGTAGAAGAGTGACAGGCGGGGGAACTTGTTCTCACACAAACGTGCACATGGTCGCTCACGCAGACAAAATAGGTGAAATCGTTTTGTTTTCTTTAGAAAATGCTATCAAGACCTTTTAATTACGATCTCATTCATTCGTCTTGAAATTACATGATACAGCCTTTACAAGTTACCATGTAACCCCACACACTTCTCCTTTCTCTTTCTTGTTTTTCTTATTTTATACTTTACTTTATATACAATATTGTCAGTTACTATTCCCGTCTGTTACTTTGTCTGCCTAGGCCTTTTGTATTGTCTGCTTTGTCAAAGATACATATCACCTCTAGCTCAGGGCGTACGGGGTTGAAAAAGTTAACGAAATTTGTTAATCTCTTAGTTTTTACGCTGTTTGATTTCATTTTTTCAGCTGTGTACGCTAAAGTAGCAGTCGCTCTTTTGTAAGTATACAAACAGGTTTATTACACAGCATTACGGTATACGTTTAAAATATGAAATATAGGAAAATCAGATCAGTCAATAAGTGTCTTTTGACAAAGTTTCGATAACGCGTAGTTTTATTGTGTTTTTACCGTTTACCTTAATGCTTCTGCTTTCCGGATGTTATGACGCGTTTTTAGCCACTATTAATAGGTAGTAATGTTGATTAGGCTTGATTTGTTTTTACTTTTGTATGAAGCAGACCCGACCCCAGACACGCCAAAGCCAAACGCCTACTTTCAGGATGTTATCACTTGTTTCCAGCCACTTTGAAGATTGTAATATTCATTAGTCTTAACTTGTTTTTCTTTTGTATAAGCCCGACACGACCGTTCCCTACCCCAAGGCCAAAATCTAGATACGACACTGATGATAACTCTTTTTGTCATAATAATAGCTCTCTTTATTTACCGGTAATAAGTTTTCATCACGACTGTCAGCGTCATTGTCCGTTTTCTACTGGTACCCGTTTGGCTTCCGTTTTCCATTTTTGAATCAAGTTCTCTAGCAGCAAGTGGACGATCAAAAATAGTTTTACTTTTCTGTTTTAGTTACTTTCCAAATACACTACAAAAGGCGTCTTATCCGTTTTTTTTAGTACTTATTCATCTCCTTCCTCCCTCATCATCATCTTCACAACACGGCATAGGCAAGGTGTTGCCTGTTCCGCCTTCAAAAAACCTCCAGCCATTACTTTCTGGGTCTATACAACTACCTGTGTCCCACAGATTCTTATTTTCCATCTGGAGTATATCACATTCTTTTTATGTGTTCTTTCTATCGTTGTTTGTAATCTTTTATTATTGTTTGTAATTTTTCATTCACTTGTAACTCTTCTCTTATGGTCTCATTCTTTATACGGTCAAGTTTAGAACACCTTTCAACTCCTCGTAAGAACGCTATTCCTGAGGGCTATATTTACTGTCTTCTTTTTTGGTTGTTGTCCACAACTCACACCCATAGGACAGTACAGGGACTGCTATAACTTTGTAGATATTCAATTTTGTATCTCGACGTACCTTGGTTCTACAAATACGGTTGATTGTCCCACAGATCGTCTGCAACTTACCCAACTTAACATCAATGTCACAAATCCCATCATAGCCAGGATCACTTTCCAACTAATTAAAGTGGATCGCCTGTTCTAGATGGCTAATCATTAGTTTTGTTCTTAGCCTTCCTGCGTATAAATTTAACATTTTCTACCTTTTTCCATAGTAAAATTGTTGTCATCTAGGAAAAATTGGGGTAGAAAAATTAAACGCTTGTAATATTTGTAATGGCGTAGATTCGCCAAAAATGAAAATTAAATTCAAGATAAAGATGAAGCATAAATTAAAAAGGAGACAAAAAGAAGAAAATGTAAAAATAATGGAGAAGGACAATAGTTATAAGGAAATTCGTAAGAAGAACACGAGAAGAAATGGAACAAAACGAAATGACAAATGTTAAGAACTAGACTACAAACGGTAGTGTATGGAGGGAATGTAATAGGGAAGAATTGAGTCGACTCTTGGAAAAGGCTTTTAGAGCCACGGGTGAAGATGATGTACGGAGTGAATTAGATTAATTTTAACTTTTTAACACAAGTTATGTAAAGGTCCGCTAACTTATAAACTCATTACGTGATTGCGACGCAAGTAGGCGGTCATATTCACCTCTGCCGGTTCCTGTTGTAACATGACCCAGTAAGTAGAAAAAAAAATAATATACGCTCGAAAATTACATAAAACGGTATCTGATATCATATAATTTGTTCGTATTGTTCCCTCCCTCTCTCTCTCTCTCTCTCTCCTGTTGATATTATTATTATTATTACTTTTATCGTTACTAAATATTAGGCCTACATGTGTTTTTTGTATACATAAAAGATATCACGTAAGACTTCTGCTCCATCTGTTTGTCTCTCGTTCTACCTCTTAAAAAAAAAATATATATATATATATATAGATTGACCACCCAATATGAATTGGAACTATAATTATTGACACACACAATGAACGGTTTAGCCTAAATAAGCGCAAACAACAACAACAACACAGCGCAAGGATGAACGTAGAGCCAGCGAAACGGCTTATTGTAAATCAGTATGGATGATCTTATCTGTGAGGGGAATTTAACAAGTGGAACAATTGTAAGGGTGTGTCCGAGAGTTGACCTAAGGTCACCACAGAACCGACCGACCGACGTGGCTGCTATGGGAACAGAACTGCGCTCTCTCTCTCTCTCTCTCTCTACATGCGTGCAACAACAACAGCCAGCTACATCGTCGTCGCCGTCCCACTTTGGAGTGAATCTTTAGCCGCGGGCCCAACACTCCGTCGGAGTCTCGGTCGCATAGAGCGCGCGACCGCCGCTCATACGCTACGCCGCATAGCACTGCGCGTCAATTAATTTTAATTCCTTCTGCGCCTACTCCGAGAGTGGCGGATACACAACAACGGAGAAGAAGAAAATAAATAAATGGGAAGAATGGGAAAACCGACACAAGAGAATGTGAAACGGAATAATAAAAGATAGCTTCAAACACACACACACACACACAGACTTTAGGATTTATTTGCGGCCACGTATAATTATAGCCACTAATATATCAGTAGTTTTTACGCGTTATGAATTCCTAAAAAATGGTCACTTTGATTAAGTAGTGTTCTTCGTTCGCTGTGATCATGTTATTAATAAAATATGAAACACGTTTAGCATAGACATACCAAAATGTAGTAACACTAGGAAAGTTGCGTTAATTAATCATACAATACGGCATGAAAGAATTCGATTCGCAAACGGTAACTTGGCCGTGTCAATGTTTGCGATTGTCGCTGATAAATGTAAAGATCTAATTTTTTAACCTGTGTTGCCTGAATTATTGTAGTTACTGGAAAATAATACCCATCTTTTGCTGGAGTTTGCTCTAAAATTTGGAAGAGTCTTACAATCACGTTAGCTCTTAGAATCGAATATTTAGAGACGGGAAGTAAACAAGGAGTGTAATGGTCAGCGGTTGTTGTTGTTGTTGTTGTTGTTGTTGTTGTTGTTGTTGTTGTTGTTGTTGTTGTTGTTGTTGTTGTTGTTGTTGTTCTTCTTCTTCTTCTTATTCTTCTTCTTCTTTGCAAGTACAAGGCTCAAACCGTATTACGTCGTCCGTTGTTACAACTGATTTCACCATTTTTTCGTCGGCCATTCCAGACTTCTTCTGCCATCATCATCATCACAATCATCAAAGGCTATGCCTTGCCGAGTTAAGCTACGTTTCTCTCTCTATCATTGTCCTCTTTAAATCGCAGTACGATAGGAAGTTTCCGAGTACGATCATCGTATCAAATACGATGGTACAATCCTTTCCCATGTATCTGAAGAACGCTGCTCTTGGACGTCCTCTTGGTTTTTCCCCCAACACAACCTTTCTTCCAAAAATATTACTTAAGAATTGATTGCGTTGTAACATGTGCTCGATCAATTTTGCCCTTCTTCTTCCAATCATTTTTAAAAGCGATCTACCTTCGTTCACTTCTGCGAGGACTTTCCCATTACTTACCTTATCTATCCAACTTCTCGTCGTCGTTCTCCTCCAGACCCAATGCTTCGAGCTTCCTCCTTTCTATTTTGCCGAGGGTCCACGCCTCACACTCATAAGTTAAGACATTCCACACAAATGTTTCTGCGAACGTTTTCCTTACCACCATACTTGAGTGATTATTTGTAAGTAAATTCCTTTTGTTCTGAAACGGCTGCTTTGCTAGAGTTACTCATCTCTTAATCTTTGTCCCATATCTATTTTCACAAGTGATGGTGCTTTCCAGGTAGCACAAATTGTCAACCTGTTCTAAAATTGTATTACCCAATTTAATATCAAGTTTTACATTCTCTTTCTACTTCCCTATCGCCATTGTTTTTGTTTTCTTCTTGTTATTCTTTAATTGAAGTTTCCCTAGGGTTTCAGAAAATATTTCTAACATTCTCTTCATTTCTTTCACCGAGTCTGCAACTATAACTATATTATCTGCAAAGCGGATACTATGAATGCGCCTTTCATTAAACGTCTTCTACCGTTAGGCATATATATTTTGCAATTACGTGTGGCATTCTTGATTCTACGTAATCAAACCGTTTCTGTCTACATTCCCTCACCATGTCATTCACGGGTCGGATAGTTAACTCATGACGGATGTCATGACACACGGAATAATAATGTCAACTACAAAGAATTACGCACTAATTAGAACACAACAACTACAAACAGTCGATCCGGGCTAAAGAAATCGCTCAACACCACTGAACTCATAAGCCGGCTGCTATGGCTTTTTACCGGCTGCTTGACTGAGACAACACCTGCCACACTAGGCGGGGAGGGGTCGGGGACGCTCTCGGCTATTCTACGCGGTTCGTTACAATATTAAAATACTGATTGTATTAAATTATATTATTAATGTTTTACAACACTAAAAATACTGAAACCTTTTTATTAATTCATCCCACAATTTAAGCAGTCTGGTTATGGACGGTTCTTACTTTTAAGTAATTACTGTATTTAAATCAGAACAGGAATGTTTTTGAATCAGAAAGGCGAATATAAATAAAATTACGGCAGCAAAACTGAGCCTTTGGAAAATGGTTAAAGGATATTCACGCTTAGACATTGCTACGCCATTAAAGAATATTGTACGTGTTTGTCGGCTATTGCAGCGGAGCCCGGCTGTAATGTGTGTGTGCGTACATATTGCTGCTACTTTGAGATGAAGGACAATTACGTGACACTTGTCACGCGTCCCCGCAGCCGAGGCTGTTCCAGAGTTCACCGGTCCGCGCGCACTGTGTTCAAGGCGGCAAGCAGTTACGCTCTAATGTTTTCTAGTAGTGTTGACGCGTATTACGGGCTATTCTGGAACAGTTGTGCTATCTATTTAAACAACGTCGCTTAGATTCAGTATCAGTAAGTCGCTGCCGCTTAGTTTCAGTTTTAGTGGCGATTTATTGCAATGAGGTTCGGAGTATTGTGGCGAAGTGTTATGTGTTTTATAGTTGTGAGTGTCACATTATTATTGCGTGTGGGCAAGTTTTACTTGATTTGTTATAAGAGACTATCTTGTTGATTACAAACTGTCTAATTGTGATAATTAAAGCTGGTTTTTAGTGACTTCATTGGTGTCTGTATTTTGTTTTCCACTGTACCATACGACGATCGGTGAGCCCGTCGTAACAATACGCTTCGCAATTACGGTACACGGAATAAGCTTAAGGTGTTCCGTTTGGTTGAGAAGGTTGATGAATATAAAAATAGACGGAGAGAACACTTCCATTCGCATGGAAATGACTCTATACAAAGACCACGTGTTTTTATGCTCTCTACAGGTTAATCGTAATGTAGGGATGTCCAGAAAAGGATAGTATGATTTTTTTATTTAACTCAAAATATTATTGGAATGGACGCTAGATCCACTCAAAAGTCATCGGAACGGATTCTAGGACTTCATTTTACTGTCGTAACGTATGTCGAGCATCATACGTCCATCGATCGATGACGTTGGACACGCAGTGAGATTCCGGTTTTGTTTTACTGTAACGTCATCATCATCATCGTCGTCATCATCTTCACAATACGGCACAGACAAGGTGCTTCCTGTTCCGCCTTCAAAGACCCTCCAACTATTTCTCCCTGGGTCCCAAGAAAGCCATCAAGTTTTTAACTTGAATGAAAAATTAAAAGATTACAAACAACGGTGGAAAGGCCACTTAGAAAGGACATCAGATTCCGGACTGGCAAAACAAGTCTGGAACTACAAACCTATAGGACACAGGTATGTGGGTAGACACAGGGGGAAATGGCTGGAGGAACTTTGAAGGCGGAACAGGCAGCACCTTGTCTGAATCGTGGTCAGTTGCGATACAATCGTATTAAACCCGGTCGGTAGCGACCAACGTAGAAATTTGAACCCAGTCAGTTGCAATCAATTGCATTTTCATGTTATTATTAGACAAAGAATACATAAATTGAATATTAAATCTCGTAATACGGGAATTAGCTTCATAATTCTATTAATTCTTAGCCTAACCTAACCTAACCTAGCCCTACCTAACCTGACCTAAGCTAACCTTGCCTAACCCAACTAACCTAACGTAATAAAAATATTGGAAAAAGTGGTTACTCGCACAAATAAAAAGTTGCAGAATTAAAATTTCATCAAAATTCAGAATAGCAAGGTTTATAAATGACAGATTCGGTCAGTAAGTGAAAGTGCGGGCGAAATTGACCGCGTAAGAACAGGTAAAAACGTTGTTTCGTCGCAGCTGATCGAGACCGTAGCTGAAAGCTTAAATGAGAAAATCTCCCGGTACAAAACGTAGTGGCGGTTACATGTACAGAGAATGGATCCAAGTAGATTTTCAAGAAGAACCTTTGACTATGATCCAAGGGGGAAGAGAAGTGTGGGAAGATCCTGTAACAGATGGTTGAATGAATTCCATTGAGACTAGAGCAGGCTAGTAGTAGTCTAAGCCGTAAAGGATGACGAAGACGACGACGATGCTAAAAACTTGTAGCTCTTCTCCTATGGCCTAATTCTTTATACGGTCAATTTTAGAACACCGTTGAACTCCTCTCTTAAGAACGCCATTTCCGAGGCCTGCATTTTACTTTCTTGTTTCTTGGTTGTTGACTATAATTCACACCCAATGGACAGTACAGAGACTGCCATAACTTTGTAGAACTTTAAGTTTGAAAAGTCATTTTCATGTTTCCTATTAAACGGTCGGAAATAGTAATAGGACAAATCTCGAAGACAAGACTGAATCGTTAAATGTGACTCCAGAACTAAGTGTGTGTGTGTGGGACGCTCTGTTCAAACACAGATCTTGGTTTGAATAGGTCGGTATCAATAATTTCGTGAGACGTTTACGATGACATTGATATACGATCGTCCAACAACTAGATCCAATCCGACACCGGCTAGTATATAATTTATTTATTGGAATAATCATGTAGAAAATATGCAAACACGACAGAGATGTTTAAAATTCTTCAAACGTTTCAAATATTTCACGTCGAAAAGTCAATCATATGTGCGGTGACATCGTATGGAAACCTATGAAGAATGCCACCACTTAATATAAGCATCACCAATAAACAGATGTCATACGTTGATCAATCTTTTTTTTTTTGCCCACAAACGGGTATCACGTTACATGCTTGAGATTATGAAAATTGATGGATTTAAAATTTTACACGAAAACACAGCCAGCTTATTGATAAAATAAAGAAAATCGCGTAAGATCATCATTTATTATAACCTAACGATATCATATTTGTGTATGGTAAAAGCGCAAGGACGCGAGCACGCGCGCGAGAACACAATATAAATACACACTCGTTTGAAACTTAATACGACCAACGAGAGTGTGTGGAATAGAGATCTGAACATATGGTCGGGCGCGTATGATACGCATTGTCTACCCTTTCGCTGATCTCACACAAGCTAAATAACTCACACGGAAACCAGCTATTTGTCTTTCTACATTTCACACACACACACACACACACACACACACACACACACACACACACACACACACACACACACACACACACACACACACACACACACACACACACACACACACACACACACACACACACACACACACACACACACACACACACACACACACACACACACACACACGCACGCACGCACGCACGCACGCACGCACGCACGCACGCACGCACGCACGTCCACGCATACCGCCGCCAAGCTGATGATACACCTTTTAATTTAATTTTCCTTCTCTTTGTCCGCTCGAATTGAAATTCATATTTTTGTTTCGGCCTTGTGCTATTGTTACTACGCATGTGCACATTAAACTTAAAATGGGAAATTTGTTTCTTTTTCTCCGCTTCAGGACTCTGTTCTGCCTTGTCTAAGGGCACTCGTAACCGGTAAATTGATTTTTGGATTTTTATTACAATAATATTTTCAGGTACCAAACATTACAGAAGTGATTGAATTCTCATCTTCCACTGCTGCTTGTCCATCCAAAGATCTTCTTCGATTTCTCGTTCCCTCAATATAGTCTGAATTTCTTCTATCCAGGTGATTGGTGGTCTTCCATTTTTCCTTCTTCCTTGTGGGGTCTATTCCATAACTCTCCTTGGCAATCTTTCCTGTGACATTCTTTTCGTATGTCCATACCATTGTAATTTTTTTGTTTGGATAAAATCAACAAATGAATTTTTCACATTCATTCTGTCCTTAATGACTTCATTTCTAATTTCCTCACGTCTGGATACTCTTGCCGAACGTCTCCAAAAGTCCACCACTGTTGTCATTAATTTTGTTCTTGTGTGTTTATTAGTAGTCCAAACTTCTGAGCCGTAAGTCATGATACTTCTAACAATGGTTTCAAATACTTTGGATTTAGTTTCTGCTGTAATTTGCTTATCCCACAGGATTCCACTTAATGTATATATAGCCATATTTTCCAAATTAATTCTGTATTGTATTCTTCGTCTTGCTTCCCACTGACCGTAATTTTTACCCCTAAATACTTGTATTCCTCCGTATATGAAATCTTCTCCATGTCTTCCTCCAATATCAACTCTTGATGAAGGTCACCTATTGCCATGTATTTTGTTTTATTCATATTTACCTTTAGTCCCCATTTCTGATATTCCTGTATTAAATTTCTAGTCGTGTACTCTATGTCTTAAAAATCTTGAGCCAAAAGTAATCGGTCATCAGCAAACTGTAATGAATAAACTGTATCACCATCAAGTGGAATTCCCATGTTCTTGCACATTTTTTCCAAGTCTCTATTGCCTTCTTCGTATACATTTTGAAAAGGGTGGGTGATAGACAGCATCCCCGGCGTAAACCTTTGATCACTTGAAACCAAATTCTTTACTACTTTTATTATCGATATTAAATTGTTATAGAAATTTTGTGTAGCTTTTATGATAATGGGGTTGGTACTAGTTGATCTTAAAGCTGCCCACAGATTGGCTAACGGTATATTGCCATAGGCCTTTTCAATGTCAATAAAAACTATATGAAGAGGTTATGATCGAACTGTTTTCTTTTTTCAATTATTTGCTGTAAGGAGAAAATATGATCTATAGTTGATTTACCAAGTTTGAAACCTGCTTGTTCTTCAGCCTCCATTTCCTTATACTCAGCTTCTAAAAAATGTTTAAGTACTCTTCCATAAGCCTATTTAGTGCGCTAGTAACTGTTATGCCTCTATAATTTTTGCAATCATCTTTTCTTCCCTTCTTGTGTATTGTAGAAATGTATCCCATCTTCCAATCTGATGGTACCTCTTCTCCATTCAGACATTTTTCAAAAAGATTTCTTAATAGGGCACTAAACTGGAACTGTTTGACACATTACTTCAGACTAGGTCTATTGTTCTTCAGCCCTAAAGCTCACATCTGACTTGTTATTCTTCTATATTGTATTGTCCAAATCTATCTTCTTCTCCCGAAGAATCTCTTCTGCGAAGAGCCCCACACAGTTCCAGTTGTCCTCCCGTTGAAGCATCGCTTCAACAATGTTATCCGGGAGATCTACTGGCTAATATAACCTTGCAACGATCTTCCGTGTTGCTCCTATCTGTCGCAGACGAAGAATGTATGCCTGCTTTACTAGTAGGGTCTGATTACTCCAGCCCGGGAGAATGCTTTTTGTTATAATGGAATTGTCAGGGCTCGATGAGAAACTGGCTGATCACAATGTAGACTGCAAATATGTGGATACTGAGAAGAACGTTATACAGGTAACGGTTATCAAATGTTGGATAGGAAGGAAAACAAATAATGAATTTTAGAAAAAGCGAAGGCGGACAAACGTTTTATTTGACTTTTGCCTTAATCATCATCATCGTTTTCAAGGATTAAACCAAGGATGGTTTGTTCCGGTCTCAAACAGGTAAAGATCCGTCCGGCTTAGTCCTAATTTGAGGCAATTTAGTAATGAATATGTCCCCTGGATATGTTACTATCATATTGCAGGGTAAGACGTATGGTGGGTTGCCACCTTCAGCCTTAACGTCCAGCCCGATTTTCTGTCTGGGAGTTCTCCCATAAACTGGCTGTCTTATCAGACTAAAGAGACTATTTTTCCCTGTTGAGATATCCATAAGGATCTTTAATGTGATGGTTTCTCCTTGCCTCCCATATCCTACGTGGTTGACCAGTGGAAGGTCTTCCGTCTTTAGGGGCAATTTCTCACCCCAAGGGCCCCAATATCCACTTGACAATGACAAGTAGAGGAGGGACAACTTATACCGGCTGCGACTCGGCCTCCAGAGCCGCGTTATTCACCTGTAGGCGTTGCTCATCCCCCACCACTTGGACCTGCGGCTGGATATTCCCTTTATCAAGGAATGAGACCACAAGGCATTACTCATCCTCTCCAGTACTTTGGGGAACACTTTTGCCTAAGTAATAACTAAATCTCGTCTTTTACCTGTAAGTCTTCCTACTTAATTACTAGTGTCTCACTGGGGGGGGGGGGACAACACTTTATCTCATCGCCCCTCGAAGCTAATATCATCCCCATCAGGAGCAGATCCTAGTTACGTCACTGGTTATACTAATTCATTCACACATTGGTACAATCGAGCTGTGTCACTCCCCAGCCAAAAACTTGTCGTTTTTCCCATACATTGTTACAGCTGATCTTCCAATACTTACTTATTTAGTTTTGGAATATTTCGTTTACACTGGGAATTCATCCAAATATTAATTTTATTAAAACGAGAAAATGTGCGATAAAATCTTAACACTCTTTATTTTTAATATTAAGAATGATTTAATGATTGAATGTGAAAAATTCAATTGTTGATTTTATCCAAACAAAAAAATGACATTGGTGTGGACACACGTAAAGAATGGCACAGGAAAGATTGCCAAGGAGAGTTATGGAATGGACCCCACCAGGAAGAAGGAAAAGAGGAAGACCACCTATCACATTTGGATGGACAAACAGCAGTGGAAGATAAGAATACAATCACTTCTGTAATCTTTGTAAACGAATGTGTAATCTTCCGGAAAATGTGTAAACATCGTTCAGCCGGAATAATAAAAAACAAGAATGATTTAACACTTGACTATGCCTAGCATGTAGTGAATGTTATGACTACATGTAAGTCCCTTCTACTATGTACTGTTTTAAGTACCATAGCCTATACGATCTAGATCCCGTTCTTAATGCATATTTTAGTAATTTTCTGCATCATTCTGAGTGAAAGTCAGTGTACATAAAAGCCTCTTCGAATAGCAAGGAAAAGCAGCCCGATTATCAGAATAATTAGAACGACTGAAGTGCTCCTGGTGATAGTACTGCTGAGCGAACCTTTGTGAAGTTCCGCCATCCGCTTAATGTAGAAGATACTACATTACTTCTACCCTTCAGAGTTCAAATCAATTTACGTCCGATGTAAATGTTCTTCATTGTAAATTTATTCCCATTCCTACAAATAAATTCTTTAATCCATGCAAAGGATTTCATAACATAGGCTAAATAAAGCACTAATGGTAATAACAATGGTATAGCTGAGTAATAAACTCAAGTTACTTTATAATATAATAAATAAATAAAAATAAAGTGCACATAAAAAAATAATCGAGTAGTATCTAGTCTCTCGATAAGGAACAGATTAAGTTGAACTCGGAGTTTATACGAGAACTTCCTTGGTTTTCATTGCAGGGGTAAAGGTATTGATATTTACGTAGTTTATTCTGCCTTTTTAACGACCTCAGTCTTTAGTGATTGGTGAGAGGCCGTATTCATAATTCCTCATATCATCTTGATGGATTTTATATAACAATGGCAATACCTACACTACTGTATGGTTCTGAAACTTGGGTCGTAAAGAAAAAAGATGAACGGTAGATACAAACAGCAGAAATAAAATTTCTGAGATCAGTTAAAAGGTGTAATAGACGATATCATATAAAAAATGAGGAGATAAGACGTTTTTTTAGGCAATTTAATTACGGCTGGCGCCGCCTCTCGCATCCTAGCTTCCACTGGCGCCGGTCTACACAGTCCTATTCTGTAAGTCCTGTTGCATTCATTGCGTCTTCGACGTCCATTTTCCATGAATGTTTAGGTCTTCCTTTTTTTCTTCTAGTCGGTGGAGTCCATTCCCATACCTTCCTTGGCCATCTCTCATCCGACATTCTTTTTAGGTGTCCAAACCAATTCAGTCTTCTTGCTTCCGTTGTTTCTATAATGTCAAGGTCGATTCCCATCGCTTGTCTTATCTCTACATTTTTCACTCTATTTAGTTTTGTTAGTCTACATAAGAATTGTTAGATAAGAAGTGATTTAGATATTTTTGCAGTTAATGAAATGATTAAAGAATACACGAGAAAATGGATTCAACTCATAGCTAGAATGGAAGAAAGTAGAATACCGAAGATGGCGAAAATTACAACCCTACAGGCAGAAGAAAAGTCGGTAGACCTAAGAAATGTTGGGCTGTGGAATAGGAACAGCCCGCTAAAGCCTAAAACCGTTAAGAAGATGATGATGATGATTTTTAAGAAACAGTTGAGATTGTAGGAAACGTTCTGTCAAAAGTGCTCGTAATATTACCATTTTTTTGCAAATCTGTAACTACCTCAGAACCAACCGTAGAGACATGCGGTTTTTACCATTGGAAAGGAAGATGATGATCATGATGATCCTGTATCATTTCACATCTATTTCTCCATCAGTTTATCCAAAAATATCTTGTTGGGTTTTTTCAACTTTTTCCCAAACTTCTTTCCTAATATCACAGACATTGTTCCATATTCGTCATAACACTGAAGCTTTCACGACCGGAGTGAGCTTCAGTAAAATTATTTTCCACACTGTTGGGCCGTGGGTGGTCTTCTTTCTGTAGATCCGAACGTTTCGACTGCAGCTGCGGCAATCATCTCAGTGCTTTTCTGTTCTGCTCCTCTGGTGACTAAATAACGATGCGATACACGCTGGGGATTGCGCGGTTCGCGCAAAGGGCGAGTCGCGAGTTGTGCAGTGTCCCGAGTCTCAGTTAGGACCTCAGCCACTGGATCAGTTTGAGTTCTATTTATATTATTTTACTTACTGGAGGGTCTGAAGCGACCCTCAATGGTGGATTACACCACCGGGGCTAGTAAACGGGGTCGCTTCCAAGACTCACCTGGCGTTGGATTATATTTTCCGAGTTCGGCGATGAGGGGATTGTGGGTAACTCGAGCTGCCCGACTATAGGATCTACGCGCCAGGCGTCTCAAGGTGTCCGCAACAGAGTGGACACCTAGTCCTCTCTCCTCTCCTCAAAGCTCGAGAAGAGTACCTCCGGGGGACTTTACATGCGAGCTTCAGTCCCCGGTCGAGAACGCGCTGGAGCGCCGATCTATGACAGCGAGCAAGGTATCCCTAAACACAACGGGTACGTACGTGTTGACGATGAGCTTACCTAGCCGGGGAGTCACCGCCGGACTTGATAGGACGGGCCAAAGTCTACTGAGCTGACCCGAAGCGCGTTGTCGGATGTATTGGGCATGGGTTCGCCAGGTGAGTCGTGAATCAACACGAAGCCCGAGGTACTTGACGCTATTGGTCCAGGGCAATTCGACGCGGCCTACCGTGGCGCTCTTAGTAGCGTTGACGGCAACTCTCCAATCCTCGGCCCACCCGACATACACTTCGAGTTGACGCGACGCGATCCCAAACCGTCGAACTTGTATACCCGTCCGGGTTCCATGTTATTATCATCTTACAGCATTTTCTACGTCTCTTTACTAACTACAATGGCTGCTTTTCTCACATAAGTTCCACACAGTGAGGTGTTTTTTCCACGACTAGATTTTACACGTGACATCTTAAACACATCAACATCGCTCTCCTTCGATTAAATCATGTACAGTCTTGTCCTCATCTTTTATTAAAAGCTTGTGATCTAGCCTTGTGCGGGCGCAAAACAGAATAAATGATTTATAAGATTTTTCTTCTTTGTTGAATACAATATCATTTTTCTTACAAATGTCTTTTCGTTACTTAAACATTTTTTATAAGGTGAGTATAAGGAAATGGAGGCTGAAGAACAAGCAGGTTTCTGAGTTGGTAGATCAACTATAGATCATATTTTCTCCTTACAGCAAATAATTGAAAAGAAACCAGTTCGATCACAACCTCTTTGTTTTGTTTTTATTGACATTGAAAAGGCCTATGGCAATGTACCGTTAGCCAATCTGTGGGCAGCTTTAAGATCAACTAGTATCAACCCCATTATCATAAAAGCTATACAAAATTTCTATAGGAATTGAATATCGAGAATAAAAATAGGAAAGAATTTGTCACCAGGGTTTCAAGTGAGCGAAGGTTTACGTCAGGGATGCTGTCTATCACCCACACTTTTCAAAATTTATACGGAGAAAGCAATAGAGACTTGGAAAAAATGTGCAGGAACATGGGACTTCCACTTGATGGTTATGCAGTTTATTCATTACAGTTTGCTGATGACCGATTACTTTTGGCTCAAGATTTTTAAGACATAGAGTACACGACTAGAAATTTAATACAGGCATATCAGAAATGGGGACTACAGGTAAATATGAATAAAACAAAATACATGGCAATAGGTGACCTTCATCAAGACTTGATATTGGAGGAAGACATGGGGAAGATTTCATATACGGAGGAATATAAGTATTTAGGAGTGAAAATTACGGCCAGTGGGAAGCAAGACAAAGAAATACAATCCAGAATTAATTTGGGAAAGATTGCTATATATACATTAAGTGGAATCCTGTGGGGTAAGCAGATTACAGCAGAAACTAAAACCAAAATATTTAAAACCATTGTCAGAATTATTATGGCTTAAGGCTCAGAAGTTTGGACTACTAATAAACACACAAGAACAAAATGAACGACAGCAGAGATGGACTTTTGGAGACATTCAGCAAGAGTATCCAGACGTGAGAAAATTAGAAATGAAGTCATTAAGGACAGAATGAATGTAAAAAATTCAATTGTTGATTTTATCCAAAAAGAAAAAAAAATTACAATGGTATGGACACACGAAAAGAATGTCACAGGAAAGATTGCCGAGGAGAGTCATGGAATGGACCCCACCAGGAAGAAGGAAAAGAGTAAGAACACCTATCACCTGGATAGAACAAATAGAAGAAATTCAGACTATATTGAGGCAAGGAGAGATTAAAGAAGATCTATGGACGAACAAAAAGGAGTGGAAGCTGAGAATGCAATCACTTCTGTAATCTTTGGCTCCAGAAAATGTGTAAGCATTGTCCGACCGGAATAATAATTGTCTTCTCCTTTTGTCTCAGAGGTTAGCAGCTCCTTTTCAATCAACACCAGACTATTTTTGATTTTTGTCTGAAGTGATCACTTAAAGTAACACAATCTGACATGTATTTGTGATAAAGAACAATACACGCATTATACACACGACATATTTTTGACAAATATATCTTACTCAAGATATATTGTAGAAACTCAAGTTGTTTTACTGTTGAAACGTTTTGTTGACTCGCGTTCGACACCCGAGAGCGCTATACAATTCTCCGAACGCTGTATACTACGTATATACAAATATGTCAATCATTCCAGTGACCTTTGCGAAGACAAAGAATGCATTCACAAGCAGCAATAACAATAACAATCCAGTTTATTCCCTCAGTTATAACGCGCGCCATCGATCGATCGATCACACAATGGCCGCGAGAGCGCGTATGCATTTATATTTGATTCAATCGATTGACGGTTACCGTTTATGACGTCCGCAGAGTTCATCTCATGAATATATAATATCGATTTTGTTGCTCCGTGCGATTGAGCACGCAGTGGCAATTTTCAGAATTAAATTTCTATTACGACCTGGTGATTTTCGCGATAGACAATGAAGTCGTTAAACAACACACGATTGACAGTAGCAGCAAGAGTTAGAAATAGTGTTAAAAAATTAATTTTAAAGAGACTAAATGTATATAAATTGGAACATAGACACCAGATCTTTTTTTGAGCATGGACAGGACAAATTATCATAAAATTTAAGTCCTGAATGAGAGGTTAAAGGTGATAGCAGATTTCGTACTGTCAGAGGAGCAAGTGGGTTTTAAGAAGGGAAGGTCATGTGTGGATGTCATTTTCACGTTGAAAATAATAATTGAAGAGAGACGGGAGTTTAATTGTGAAACACACTTGACCTCTGTAGATTTGACAATGTTGAAAGGACATTATTATGACAAAAGAGGTTACCCTATACATCTTACAGAAACTATCAAGAACCTCTATGTGGAAACCAGTGTACGACTGGTTATAGGAGGAAGAATGACCGAGGACATTCCCACTAATAAGGGGGTAAGACAAGGCTGCTGTATATCACCGACGCTTTTATGTATATTATATTCATTATTTATACTGAAATTACCTCAAGATATTTTATTTTCCTAACTAGGAACATGTTTCGAGAGCCACAGTGCTCCCATCCTCAGCCTTCGCGATTCTGCGTCTAGCCTGCTCGAAACATGTATGTTCCTAGTTAGGAAAATAAAATATCTTGAGGTGATTTCAGTGTAAATAATGAATATATTATATAAATGAAGAAACGGACTGTAGCAAAAAGAGTTTGAATATATATATATATATATATTAGAACGATACTCTTAGACACTTACTTTTGCACATATGCTCTTACTACTCATTTGTGCGCACTTACCCACGTCTCGAAGGTATACTCTTCTTCTGCAGTATTTACCTTGATGTTTCCCAGCTAGGTCGCAGGCTTTGGTAGTTGATTGAGTGTGGATAAGCACGTGAATATCGTTATACAATTGTAATACAAGTAAAGAGTACAGAGGATTTAGTACTGGTTGTGAAGTTAGTACGACTTTGTTAATAAAATCATATCCATTTTGTTTATTATTTAAAAAAATAATGCAATTCGTCATATTATTTATTATTGTGTGGGTTAATTACTATTATAACCCTTATATTCGATACGAATATAATATAATTATAACATGGTTAAAATCTTATCTCTTATATTCTAAGACATATTATACACAAACATAAGACATATATGACCTGGAATATTTACACAGACACATAATACATAACACATATAATTATTATAATACGTGATTAACACGTACGAAATTGAATATTCATCTTGTCTTAGCAAGTGTGGTTTTTATTATGTACCACTTAATAAAAATTTAATTAATTAAACATTTATTAAAAATTCTAATAGAGCCCATTCTATTACTTTAATTAATTATATTACTAATGTCTCAATTAATTAACAATCTTCAATTAAAGTAACTCTCATACTTGAGTTTACGTTGTCGTTACTTGCTTTTAATTATATAATAAAATATAAAAATATAATACAATATGGTTTCTATAATGACCATTTACTTATGAGATTAATAAATTTATATTCTTTGTTATCAATTATTATTCTTTGAACATTTATTGATTATTCATTATGAAAAATAAAAATATAATAAAGTTTATGTAAACTTGTATATGGAATCTAGAGACTTCTTTCGATAGACCTCAGGGTCATTTATAATATTAAATAAGTGTCTGACTTCACCTGCATATTTCTGCAACCATTTAACTGTGTCGTTACCGTCACCTGGACTCTCTAGTTTGGGATACTCTTCGGGTATCGCCTTCTCTGTCTCTGCGTAGTTGAAATTACTCTCTCCGTCTACTGGATGCTGAGTTCTGACGTGGACCTCTGGTCGTGATGATGTACGGCTGGATGTAGCTGCATGTGGCTGCCCCTGCGTCCTGTAGTATTGTGCTCTGGTTCCTCTCCTCTCCTCGTCTTGTCCCTCGTGGATGTCTCGAAGTTCTCCGTGGACTTCTTGAAGTTCATCGACGTTACGACTCCTCGTAGATTACGATATTATAGTCTTTTAAATAAATCGTGTTTCACTACTACTTTCACCGACGTACTGCCGGTTCAATCGCACTTCAAGTTATGTAATACGGTTTAAACATTACTAAACTTTGTAAAATTCGCGGTTGCGAGATGCGTGGATTTCACGTACTGTCTGTTGATGATCTGAGAACTCGTGTGTCGCTCGCTGGGGTTTTATACTCCTGCTGTCGTTCAATTCCTGTTGGAAACTGTTTGGACAAAGTTGACCAAGTCCGCGCGTCGATTTAATTACTAATTACAACCTACGCGTCTTTCTATGAAGCGCATACTTTTTTTATAAATATTCTTTTACAAATGGTTAGGTACATTATTAAAATTAACCTATGCAAATTATGAACATTAAGGTGTGTAAACTATGGAAGTTATGGCAAAATTTCACACGGTGGCTGAACGGTTCCCACGATCATAGACCACTTAATGTCTAATTGTAGCGCCAGGCGCCAGCTTTATTTTTACATATGTCTCTGATTCGTGTGACTTCTGGTTTTCGTTCAGTACTTAAAAAACTGTGTAAAATTTTCCACAATCGTATGCATAATTCAACTTGATCTTCGTTTACACACTACCACTAACACACACACACACAGACTGATACACACGCGGCTGCCTGTCGCTATGACGTCACCCTTGCCAGTCGGTGCGTGATTCTTCTCCCCTCGCTGCGTTTAAAAACCAACTAGGATTTTAATTCCATATGCAGGCTCACTTACAATTACTTATTTATTTAAAATTAATTAATACGTTTATTTCTTTTATTATCTCTTATACCTAACGCTTAATTATTACATTATTTTTATTATTTACATCTTTTACATCTCATACGTGCGTTCGTATGTTATCATACCTCAGTCAGAGGTTGATACATAGACTTATGCTAAACGTATCGTTGCAATGTATATATATATATATATATGTACCTGAGATTTTTTTTTTCCAGGCGTGAATGAGTAATAGAAGTTGTGTAATGCAGTTACATACGAATGAGAGAAAGCAGGAGGAGATGGAGGTGAAGGACATAGAGATAGGCAGTTAGAAGAAAGGGAGAGAAAGATGTAGTAGAAGTAATAATAATTGTTCTAGTAGTACTAGTCGTAGTAGTATTAGCAATAGTATTATTATTATTATTATTATTATTATTATTATTAGTAGTAGTAGTAGTAGTAGTAGTAGTAGTAGTAGTAGTAGTAGTAGTGGTAGTAGTAGTAGTAGTAGTAGTAGTAGTAGTAGTAGTAGTAGTAGTAGTAGTAGTAGTAGTAGTAGTAGTAGTAAAGATAGAAAACGAAGATAGACAAATAGACAGATATATACAAGGCAGTCGGACAAACAGTGGCAGACGGGAGAGTGAGACGGAGGTACAGACAGACAGACAAAGACAGAGACATATAGACAGTTAGATAGACAAATAGACAGAGGCTACTGCGTAGATTTATGAAATGTACACATAAAATTTCTTTCATTAATTTGATGGTAAATTACAACTTTATGCGAGCAGATAATAATACGTAATACCATAAGAAAAAAAAGTCATGTTTGCAAATAAAACTGCTTGTTCCACCTGTGTTCAGCGCTTATTGCAATTTGTCAGACAATTTTCCAACATTCACTGAATACACACACACATATATATACATACACTTAATTTAATACCAGCTTAGGCTTATATATTTAGACAGAAACGATACACACGCAATAAATCCACTGTAAAACGATCCTGACGATGTTTATGCGTGTAAAACAGTAAACCCCATCGTTACGTCCACAAGAATGGAATAAATATAATGTCCTTTGACAACCGTAAATTTTATAGCGATATAGGACGCACGCACACACACGTACGCAGTCATCCATTGCTGTTAATTTATTACACGTATGAAATATACTTTTTAATTGTGGTGAATAAATTGCACGCATGCTCAGTGGACAATAACAGAAGCATCTATTTTTGCAGGACATTTTTGCCAACATAAAACTTTTATCTTTCCCCATTCCAAGGATATTTTTTATCAACTTGTTATTACCCACTATAACGGCGATACTGCTCCCACCGTTGTTGTGTTCGTAATAATCTAAGAATAAATAATATTCCGCGCAAATAAAACCGTGACTAGGGAAATTTTACGTCGTACCATAAACCGCGATTATTTAGTGAGAACTGCGCGCGGATGACGCAGCAGCTTCACCAATAAACGCTTTCCGTTTTTAGAACATCAGCGTTGTTGTTTGTGTTCAAAAGGTTGGCTTCCTCGACGCGCCCATAAATACACAGGTTTTTCCGTATTGCTTATAATAATTTATACGGCAATATATGTGTACCTAATCCGATGTTTACAACTCGAGTACCACCGATAGGATAGGTGTAACAACATAGTAATAAAAAAATCCCTTTAGTAGTAAAACCGTTTTACTGCTGACGTCACTTTAAACGCGACGTTTATTGACCGGTGCAATGATTTTCATTGGTGCGACTCGCGAGCGAATTAAATTTATTCCAACAGATAACGGCTACCGGGTGAACAGGTGATCTGGTTGTACTCATTCGAGCACAGCCAGTGTGATTTGAGTCGTCGTACTGGTGGTGGCAGCGTAGTGGTCAGCGCACTCTTTTATGTTTCACGCGTCGTGGAGTTGAAGTCGAGTCACGAGTACGAGTACGAGTCGAGCTACCATTCATCACGATACTCTCATATTCGGTTTCAAATATATCTGAGATTAATATCTAAATAAAGATAATCGATATCTGGCCTTGTAACTGCCGAATGGACAGCAACAATTATGAACAACCTGAGCTTATGGAAATGTTGGAACTGGAACTGTCCCAATGTCCGTACCCGCACTACATTTTCGATGTTTTAAATATGTCATTGTATCGATATACCACAATGCGAAGAATAAGAAGCGTACTAATTCTAAATTATTCTCTTTCTTAATGTAAAGCGAAAATACGTGTTGTTTTCATTTGTAAGGTTAGGTGATAATGGTTTTTGGTTTTTAGCTTACTGTTTAAAGAAATAAAAGCCACGGTTGGGAAAAATAGAACATTTAATGTATCGGTGAAAAGTATCTCCTATTACAATCGATTTTACAAGATGCTGATAGAAGAAATGTGTCTTAGCTGAGTTTTACAGTCGTTCACTACACCTCTAACCAGGTAGTTTCCAGCAGCAGTTTCATAGGACCAAATTGATATGATAATAGCTGACCACCTTGGTTGCGAGGTGGCGCATCAAGAAGGACATGATTTGGATATTAAGCTGCTGAGACAGAAAGAGACGGATGATTACAGTACAGTAGAATCTTCAGGCAAATTGCATGGTTTGGTACTGGCTGGCTGGCTGGAAAACGTGTGTGGACATCACTCCATCACTTACCGACGACTCCATATATATATTGTAGCATGACAGATTATCCACTTATTAAAGAATGAAATATGATCATAAATAAATATGAAATAAAATAACTTTCAAAGAAAAATCCAAATGAAAACAAATAAGTATCACAATAAAATACAATAATAACTTGAAAAAGTAAAAATAAAGAAAAAACCACTATATAACAAATATGTGTAAAGAAAAATAAACCCCAAAGAACTAAAATAAATTAAGGAAAATACCTAGGTAGGATAGGAGTAAGTAAGGAAGATACCCAGAACAAACCAACGTACATAATAAATATATGGTAATGAAGAAACAAAGAATGAGTAAGGAAGATACCCAGAACAAACCAAAATACCTAATAAACAGGAATGAGTTTGAAGATACAAAATAGTAGGAGGAGAAGACTACAACAAATACTCAAAGGAAACCCAGCAAGGAGAAAACAAAAACCCCAAGGGAAATTAAATGTCACAAAATGAAAGTATAACACCCAAAAACAGAAATAATATAAAATAAATGTAAACAAAAGTGTTTAGAGTTATAAGTAAAAGTGCACCCATAAAAGTTATTTTATAATGCATAAAAACAAATCTTAAGAGTCTTCCATAAATAAAATTCTTGATAATATAAAACTGATTAGTGATAGTATCAAGAATTAACAGGGGACAAGTTATTATATTATAGTAAATAAACTTCTAGAAAGTGCATTGAATGCTTAAACTAGATAAAAGAGTACCTTTAAACAACTTTAAAGTTTTAATTTAACTTTATGAATACTATTTAATAGAATAGTATTATGGAAAGCAAAGACTAATGTTTCTAATAAAGTGCCACTCTTTATCTAATAACATTCAATGAAATGAGTAAGATAAATAGAGAGCAGGTAGTTAATAAGTAAAGTGACAAGGGATACATCCCTAAAATAAAATAAAAACAGATAAGACTGCACACAAGTAATTTTAAGAAAGGTTTAAAAATGAAGAAACAAATGTGTTATGTTTCTAGTTAAATCAATGAACTATATACATAAATGTTGGAATAGAGTGTAATGTTTTAATATTCTAAAATGTTTAATATGTTTAATAGTTTTAATCAAGAATGCAATGTCTGAGTGTGGATACCATTCTTTTATTATAAAATGTTTATTATGAGTTACTAGAAATAATCTAGACTAGAATGTCTGAGCTTAAATACCATGTTTTTCATGTCAAATGATTGTTATGTATTATTAGTTAGAATTCAATACTAAATGTTCTTGTAGTAAAGTAAGGAATTGTTAATTAACATTGTATTAGAATAGAAGGTCAGAAAGGGTATAAGCAAGCTGTATTATTAAAAAACTTTGTATGTAAAACCAGATAAAATCTAGGCCAAATGGTAAATCTAAACTAAATTATAATTGATGAATCAAGTCCAGTAAACTAGTTAAACTAATGAATTTTATGTAAGGTAAATCAGTCACAGAATAATATAATGTAAATTATACTTTAAAAAGATATTGTAAAAGGATAGGAAGAATTATGAGAAAAAATGCAAATGTAATAACTGAAAATTCAGAGTGGGGGTCATAAATTATTGGATAATAATTATAAGGATAACCAATTAATAAATTTACAAGAAATTAAGGGAAGATAAACATTTTATGTCAATCTGAGATTTAGTACAATCATAAATATAACATATAAAATGGCAAACATTTGGGGAAGAACAGGAAGTAAATTTTAAAGCCTACTTTTTCAAAATGAAAGAAATATAGCATTTTAGATAAAAAACTTTGTAAAACTATCTTATTTGGTATCAAATCAAATAGAATGAACTAAAGAAAGAGATTATGTATTTAGTATTTCATAAAATTAAATAATAGCAAAAATATATTCAGTAATATAATGTAATTTTTCCGAATGTAGCGGAAGCCTAACCGATTTAAAACAATGTATTGCTAATATAAATTGGCTAAGACTTTGTCAGGAGACGAAGGAAATGAGAACAGTTAATTATTGGACCTTGTCGAGGACACTTGAACGAGATTTTTGCTAATATTAACCTATATAGCAGACAAATATGGCGATCGGTCTGTATGCCTAGTCTGCATTGAAGGATCGTATATTACTAAATTTTGAACTTAAACCTTAAACTCAGTGAGAACATTTAATACCACAATTAAAATAAAGTAATACGGAACAGTAAATGAGTGAAATAATAACTTAAACCTATACAATAAATAATTCTTAATAACGAGACGAGAAGTGCAAGTTTCGACCTTATTGAACAAAGTAAATTAAACATTATCACACATATTTAATCGAAGTGAATCACAAGACACTGAACCAGAACCATTCTACTAACACCAGAAGGAATAAACACAACTGCGGAGACGAGGAAATATTGAAAAGGCACCATTTATTGGAAGAAATTTTCATTGAGTCGACTACGGTTTAACATATGCAGTCCGGGAGCCGCCATCTTGACTCCCACAATTCAAAGCGAGCTTTACCAACATAATCATACAGTCTTCAATGGTTCGAATTTTTCTTTAATAAACATTATATATTAACTAATAACTTGTAATTTTTAATTCTTAAGCTTTTTACTTGTAAGTGTTATACTTTCCTGACCTTGCCCTTCTCTGACTATATATATAATAACCGTTCAAAGAACCTAATAATTAATAGAAAATACAGATGTAAAAAATTAATCGACAGCCCTGAGAACGAGTAGATACTACTGTTGAAATATCGATTAACACTCGATACATTACACAATTGTTAATAAATCTAAAATTTCTGCAATTTGGTTTAAATTTATTTATAAATTTAATAAATAGAATTAAAAATAAGATAAATTTAGATCACGGACTATCCGAAAGGCGGCCTTTACCAAAAAAGGAGGAGAATACTCAAAAAAGAAGAAGAACCGTCTATCGATTAGTACTGGAGATAATACAATTAACGCTGAAGTTAATTATAAAAACGCAAGGTGGTACAATTAACAGAAACAGAAACAAAAGAGTTAAATTTTGACACGAATCACTTACGAAAATTAATTTACTAAATACAAACAACAAAAACCAATTAAACAATATTTTTCAAAAAACAAAAACCACCAAAATTTTTTATTTTGGTAAACATATAAATTTTTATTTGGTAAACAGAATTTTTGTTAGTTTGTTACAATATATATATAATATTTATAAACAAATACACACCAAGTAGGTTTATTTTCACCTGACCCACGTTTCACAGAAATTATTCTGCATGTTTAGAGGTTTGTTTGAATTGTAATTGAATGTTTCGCTTACAATATAGTTAACGGACATTCGATTTTACTTCGAGATATACATTTGTCTGCTCTTAACAATTTATTTTTACGAGTACAAGGTTAAAAGAGCTCCTCTGAAACTTGTAATGAAGTTTAAAATCAAAAGGAATTAACAAAATTTCATTGGTTCATCTAAACGTCGCGGCGAGACGTTCAAGATTCACAATTGTGACCTACCCATGACCCCGGAAACATCGACTCACATAATGAATAATTACTCAAAATATATTCAAATATATAATTGCTACAGACATATATCCGAATATATTTAATTAACTTTCCAAGAAATTTTAAACGGTCGATTCGACAATAAAGTGTTTTACTTATTTGTTTTATTAACAACAACAACAAAATTTCTATTAATTTTGTCCAAGTCAAACACAAAGTAAGATTTCACACTGATGGCGTTAGGAGGTTTTAAAGTTCCTTTTGACTCGAACCGCCAAACGTTCGCAGCTTTTCACTTATGCGAAGAGTGTGAAAACCGCGCGAAAACGAACATAATTCTGAACCGACGGAGGTGTGAATACTGTTGACAGATTTCTGAATACCGTTGGGCACACTTTACTGGTTTCTAAATTGGCCACACAGCACATTATAATGCTAATTTTCAGAAACCTCTTTGTATACTTTTAGGTCAAAAGAAGAATACGTGGCTATAATCTGTTTAGCGGAAACACAGTCTAAAACTGTGTAAAAAATATCAAATAAATAACGAGATTAAGTTCGACCGCGGTGTGTTAATCCGGCTGAAGAAGTCTGCTTCTAAGCGCCGATGAATAGGCACGAGTGATGAGTCTGCAAAGATGTGTTTTTTACTTCACAACGCGCGCGCGTGCGCGCAGACTCATTCACACACAATTTACATACCAACACACATTGTTTTTGGAAATATGAAAATTGCAACACACATATTTTATAATTTATATCGTTAGCTCAGACGGGCGGAGTCAATATTATTAAATAGGCCTTGGTTTCACTAGCGACATCGTCCCTCGGGGATCTTCTTCAGGCCGCAAAGCGGCAGAGTATGAAACACATTAGTACGGCAGATCTTGGCCGAACGATATTCGTCAACTTTTTTTTCCGGTTAAGAGCAACCACTTTCCACAACAACAATAAGTCTCCGTGTGAGAATAGCCTATGCACTTTTCACTTCCTCCTCCGGCCCGAGATGCATTCTTAGATATTTTGCATACTCTACGTGTCATAATTCTTAAAATATCAAGCTTCCCGGTTTGCTGTTACCCGGATAAAGTTGTCGGGTAGTTTGTTTCATACTCTGTCGCTTTTGCGGCCTGACAAGATCCCCGAGAGTGGGATTGAAACGTTGCTGACGATGTCGAGAATTTACAGCAACCGACTACGGCCTAACAGCCTGGTCTATTATCAGTTTAATAATGCACATATTTTAGGCTCTTTGTTGTTTGCGGACGGTAAGGCTATTCTGTCGGACTCGGAAAACAGATTGCAAGTGGGGATACATTTGTTAAATCGAACCTGCAAAGACTCTGGATTGCAGAAATACACACGTAAGACTAAGGTGATGGCTTTTCGTGGAACTGATCCCGTTATTGATGGTACTGTCCTGGAACAAGTTAGCAATTTTGAATACCTGGGCTATAGTGTGTCTTATAATGCAAGCAACGACATTGTGAATAAGTTGCATAAGTAGCTACAACCTTATGCGCGGGACCATCAGGCGAACCCTTAGGTCAGCAAGTAAAGGAAAACGCCTAAAATTCTACAAGGCGATGGCCCTTCCCACACTTCTTTATGGGTCGGAGAAATGGACTTTAACGAAAAGCCAGGCCAGTCTCATCCAAGCGGCTGAAATGAGATTTCTCAGGCACGTGGCAGGGTATACTCTCCAAGATCATAGAAGAAACACAGGTATACGGCAGGAATTGAATATTATGAGTATACTTGACATGATTGACCATTATCGGCTGAATTAGTGGCAACATCTTTGCCGAATGAATGACTGCTGCATCCCCAAACAACTCAGGAACTATAAGCCGAGGGAACGGAAAGGTGTGGGACGTCCGAGGAAGCGCTGGAGTGACAAGCTCTAATCTTTTCTATTTGTGACCGGAACAAACCACTTTTGGTTTAATTCGTGAAGGTGATGATGACGACATATTTTATGTAAATGAGAACTATAAGAGGATGGTGGTGAGAAAGTGTCGTCTCCGAAACTGCGAAATTCTAAACAAAACACATGCTCTAGTACACTTGCTTGAGCCGTTAAACGCCGGAGTGTAACATTAGTAAAACAAAGAAATTATAAAATTACTGTAATCTTCTTTAACGAGAAAAGTCAAAGAACATCTCATGGGAACTTAAACGTTTGAGCAAATCTGCTTTCACTAATTTTTGACCCAAAACACCAGCCTCTTCTCATCTTCCTAACTTCTTCTATGGCGTCACAGTGCGAAGTCGAACCTTAGCATCCATAATCATCCCCCTCCATTTTTCACTGTCCGTGGCGATCGATGTCCATTGTTTTATTTTAAGTAAATTATTAGCATCCCTCGCCACTGCGTCAATCCAGCGTGCCTTGCGTCTTCCGACAGGCCTTCTACACTCGATCTCTCTAAACAGTACCTTCCTAGGTATTCGGTTGTCTTCCATCCTAATGATGTGTCCTGCCCATTGCAATCTATGCAGTCGGATGGTGGTGGCCAGATCATTGTCTTTATACAGCTTGTATAGCTCCTCATTGTGACGCATTCTTCATATCCCGTTTACATGGATTGGTCCATATATTCTCCTTAAAATTCTCCTTTCAAAAGTATTGACTATGTTAGCGGCTTGTTTGTTCAGAGTCCAAGTCTCACTGCCATATGTTATCACCGGTCTAATCATAACTTAAATAATGTGACCTTGGACTGATGATGGATATTCCTTGTCTTGAATATAGATGTCAAAGGAGCATATGTTCTATATGCGGCCTGTATCCTTTTCCTTATTTCATTTATTTCTTCATTGTTTTCCGCCATCCAACATCGCAAATATTTAAACTGATTAACTATTTCCAGGTTTAGTGGTTCAATTTCAAATTGTTCAGGTTTCCTGGTTTTCTTCCGAGTGGTGATCATAACCTTTGTTGTATTTGTATTAACCTGTAATCCTATCTCGTCTGTTTCACCTTTGAGTTCCTGGAATGTCTCTTTCGCTCTTCCTTGGGATCTTGCCATAATATTGATATCATCTGCACCTTCCTAACTACCAGTCAACAACTAAATGACAAACATAGGAGGGAAAAGCTAAAAAGGTAAGGAAAAGGAGTTTGTAAGTAAGAGTTACAGAAAGATGGAAGTGGATTTAGGGGCCTCGTAACCGGCTATGTTTACTATGTTAAAGTTTTATTTTTTTAGTGAAACAGAATAATACTAGTAATATAGTTATAACTCTGTGCACACAGCAGTCACAAAAATTCAGCTTGACAGTTCACTTGAGTCCTGAAATAATGGTTCTTTATCTAAAAAAAATAGATTTTCGAAAAACGCATTAAAAGTTTTATAAAACAGATTTTTTGGCGTTTTACCTGAAGGGAGCCATTAAGGTAAGGAGAAGTGCATCTCCATACTTGGGATCCTCAGTTACTTCCATCTTTGGTATTCTAGATTCCTCTTTATATTTCTGGTTGATTGTCTAACCTTTTTCATCAATTCATCTACTGCTTTCTCTATCAGAAGTATTTATTGCAAGTCAATTTGTTTGATTAGAGTAACCCTAATTGATCCGCGTTTTATCCCTGATTTTTGTAAGGCTTCATAAACCTACTTATATTACCTTCATTTAAGGACAAGTCAGCGTCATGTCCTCAAAAACTACACTGTCCAATGCAACAAATATATTTTTTAGCAATCTACTCCGAATTAAATGTTTCAGCAACTCTTTTGCATTATCTGTACTACTATTAGGATTTTTAAACAAATTAGGATGACTAAGCTAAAAAAATATTATTTTTATTAAAGACATTACAGACATTAGTAGTGAATTTTCGGTAGAGGAACATTGCGATTCCAATGTTAAAAACCGCAAATATCTACGATTTGTTATAAGGAATTGCATATTTTAGAAAATCGACAACTTTGTCAACGTATTTAACAAAACATTTTTTACAATTTCAATTAAAAAAAAAAACATTGAAATGTTATCAGCCGTAAATTTTGTATGAAATTACTCAGAAAATATAAGAGAATTTTTTAAGATAAAAAACTGAAAATCGATTTTTTTTGTCGATATGCCGGATACGAGTGCCCTTATGGAAAGAGTTAAAGAAAAACGGACGTGGGTGTTGAGTCTCGTGGTGTCGGCATCATGGACAACAACAACAACAGATTCTAAGAAAAATATTTTAACTATTTAACGTTTAACATGAGTTACACTTTTGTAAAAATTAAATAATAAATTATGTGTGTGTAATGAATACACATAATAATAACTGTATTATTATTATTTAATACAAGAAACAATGGTAATAAAATAAAGATAGCTAAGACAAAAGATAATAATAGAAATTAGTTTTAGCAATCGTTACCCAAGGATTTCACGCTCGCGTCACCTGTGTTGAAATGTAACTGACTTCTCTCCAAGCCGCGTTAGGCCGTCTGCCGCTATGAACAGACGTTTCGTTCTCTCCGTTGGAGGCCATCTTCAGTATAAGAACGACTCGGGAACTGGCACGGATCTTAACCAGTTAACCACAGTACTGACTTTTTTTGCCAAAATATTGTGGGATTAGTATAGCCACAGTTCTCGGCGAGAAGTCAATAGTCTAAAACTAATAATAATAATAATAGCCTAATAGCCCAAAGGGAAGCCAATTACATTTCAACGCTTTAGATTTAAGGAGTTTATATTATTTTATAAGTTTTACTTACTTTATTATCATTCATAGGAATCTATTTCTTTTCAGTAATTAAATAAAACCTTATCATTATTTACTACTAAGTACAGATCAAATTAACAATTAAAAGAAATCCTATCGAAAACTAAGGGAAGAGGAATGACACCCGACTACACTCGGGTAGACGAAACTAAGCATCTTTCAAGCGCATTCAAAAAAAAAATATCACTATGTCTGTGCTCAGGATTTCGACATGTGAACGAGTTGCGTAACCTTTTGTAATTTTGTAGACGTGTGTCATCTCATCTCTTTGAAAGTGACTGACGATTATAGAGGCCGGTTGCGGATTCTCGTCTTTGTCAGCAAGGTACATATTAAACATTTAATATTACATATTAAACATACCGCCCTGGGAAAATATGCAAATATATGTATTGTTGCAATATATATAATTTTTATATAATATTGAAAATTATGTAATTTGAATTTAACTTGACCATGGTCATGTTCATTATTTACTCGTGAAAATAACTGTAAGAATAGACACAAATGCTTTAGACATTAGGAAAATTAACAAAAAAAAAAAAACAAACACCACAAACACTCATTATAATTAATTATGTAATAGCCAATAAGTAGATTACAGTGTGATGTCCATATTACTACTACATGGAGGCCTGTTACAAATTCAAAGCCTTTATCACTGGTGTACTTAAAAATATGTAAAGTACTGTAATTAGATTGGCAAAAGCTTAAACACTATAAGTTTGTTTAATTTTAAGTATTTTTTTAAATGAAAAATGCATAAACATTTCATATTAAATTGCATTACAAAAAAATAAGTTAGTTAAGAAAGAAAAAGGAAAAGTATGCTAGTAACAAAATATTTCCTTAGTTCACATCAAAGGTACAATCTTTAAAAATAGGATCTTTTGAAAAAACTTCTTGATGTAATCATGACGTTTGTAAAGTTCTTCATCAGGAAGTATTCGCCTTCGTTCTTTAGCTTGTAAGAACATTGCCACTTCCCAATTCGCACACTGTACAGACAATGCTGAAAGCTAATATACGCAAATGCAAACGCGCCTTCGTGATTTGCCGATTTCTCTCCTTTTGTCTCACTTTTCGGTACCGGCACTAATACCTGCCGCCTAGTTTATTACTTAATATATGCTCTGTCTTGTAGTAGGTTTTGTAGTGACTTCGATGAAGCCGCGCGACCTTGGAGCCATGGCGAATATCAGCAGTTATATAGAAAACTCCTGTTAAGCCTCTGTTGTACAGGTTCGAGTTTCGGTGAGCTGTCTCTTTTTAAAAACGTTGACCCCCCCCCCGTCAAGACACCTCTCTGAAAGCGACAGGCACCGCTCTCTCCTCTGGTAGAATTCCGTGGGTATTATAGTATTGTTTCTTCAGTTGATGTGTGTTTCAGTAAAAAAACGGTCTCGGTCAGATGTGACAAAACGTTTTTACCTATACTTACGCAGTCAATTGCGCCACCGTAATTTCACTTACTCACCGAATCTGTCATTATAAACGTTCCTATTCTACACTTCGATGAGATTTCAATTCTGCAACTTTTCGTTAGTGCGAGTAACCTCTTTCTTCCAATATTTTTGTTACGTAAGGTTAGGTTATGTGACCTAACCAAACATTGTTTGATACGACGGTCTACTTGCTCGTCGTAGGTACAGTGGAAACAAAATAAGTACAAGACACTAATTAAGTCACTAATCACCAGCTTTAATTTTCACAGTTAAACAGTTCGTAATTAACAACACAGTCTCTTATAACAAATCAAATAAAAATTGTTCACACGCAAATAAAATGTTAACACAATGGTATTACAATATACCGTCCGATTATAAAACACAACACTTAACTAATAACCACTTGAACGCGCACAGTAATAACTTGAACCGCTCTGTAAATATATCGCCACTATAGAGAAACTTATGGCCGCTGCAGCCATGTATTTATACCTGCGCTCACAGACCAGAATGTTCCTAATTGCGTCTTAGCGCTCGTGTGAACTACGTAATTAACTGCGCCCTTGACACAGTCCGCGCGGCTGGCGCCTTCGAGAAACCTCTCGAAAATGCGTCGAGAAGCACGTACGTCACACGCGTTACATAATCGAGATTCTTCTGGCACATTCGACAAACACGTAGATTATTCTGTGATGTCGTAACAATATTCTCTACCAAAACCAATGGGTAGTAGAAAGAGGGGAAGATCCCGAAGTAGATTCAAAAACCAGATAGAGGAGGACCTCGGAAAGTTGAACATAAGAAACTGGAAAGCCAGGGCATATAATAGTAGAGCCACGGCTGATGATGATGATGAGGTTAGGTTAGGTCAGGTCAAGTTATGGTAGGTTAGGTCATGTTAGATTAGGTTAGGTTAACTTAGGTTAGGTTAGATTAGGCTAGGAATGAATAGAATTATAATGGTCATTTCTGTACTATTATAATAACATAAAAATGCAATTGGTCGCAACTGACCGGATTCAAATTTCCACCTCGGTCGCAACTGACCTGGTTTTATACGATTGGGTCGCAACGACCACGGTCCAAAAAATATGTCGTCAGAAATGTAATCATACACATCTGCATTCTGTACAAATTCATGTACAAATATTAATAACGACGTTTTCTTAAGGTTTCCTTTCATAAGCTACTTACGGGGCTTGTACCTACATCGTGAAGACAAATCTGGTTCTCCCGCCAGAGATTGGCGAGATTGTTGGGTCCAATAAGCGGCAGTTTATTCGTCCTTAAAACCAAGGTCAATATCGATAGCTGTCTCACCATAAAAATCGACATTTGTCTTAACAGTTTCAACGTTCTGCGAAAATATATCGTGTTTAACGCCAACTAATAATCAGAATACTGATAATATAGTGTTATTAAGGGACACGAAAAAAAGATCTGGAGATTTTAACTCTAGAGAATCTTGAAAAAATACGAAAGTAAAGAGTTGGTAAAGAGCTGATTCATTTGTTTTATATTTAGACAATAAGAATACTACATTCATCTTCTCTTATTATTCGCCGTATATATTAATTATCCTTCATGGAGGTCTGTCTACTATGAAATCCCACTCACCTATTGCTTGGCCAATTCTATCCCCCATCCATGTTAGAGGAATCTGCCAGTTGTAGTTCTCATTGCAGCCACTCTGATTCATTTTTGGCCACCCGATGTCTGATATTTGTTTAACTTGTCCATTTCGTTGTAAACTCTGGTCCTCTAATGAAGGTGTCGACAACAATTTTTCCATAAATCCATTCCACATTCTCGACAAATCATCGGGGGCCGGAATCCAAAAAAAAAAAAAAACTGTGAAGGACAATTTACAAACTACGTTGTGTTGAATACAACAAATTTTATACTTCATTTGGTGCACATTATACATAAACATTTTTCTCAATTTTATATTATTTTCATAAAACGTTTTAAAAGTTATTTTGAAATGTTACAACTTAAAATGAAAGTGGTTAAAGATTTACAGTTAATAATGAAAATAAAATCAAAAGTTTACCTAATAATGCATAATTTCTTCTTAGACATTAAAGAGTAACTGACCCTTCTATTTAGAAACTTGTCACGTTTCGTTTTGAATAACGAATGTGTAATAGTCAAAATACCTTCTAAGTTCTTTAAGTCGGCTTAGGAGGATCTTTTTTAAGTCCCTAGTCGTGTCTTGTAGGCTACTTTGATTTCATGTATTTCACTGAGGAGATCTGACCACATATGTAGGTTAATGCAAATAACAAAATATAGGCGTACGTTCTTCGTCCTTAAAAAATGCTTCAATTCGATTTTAGAAGCCCGATTTCTTTTCTCTCTGGAGGCAACGTACATAACTACGAGGGTCAGTTGAAAACTTCGCGGAGCGATATCTATTGTATAGCGGTAGAACTAAAATTTTTCGTGTGTTACAAGATTCACAATTTCTTGTAGACACGTATTAATCTCCAAATTTTCTACCAATTTCGAAATAGTCTATCAAATTTTCGAAATTCACATGTCACGCAGATTTTAAAAATAGACAAATTCAAACATCGTGCTGTGATTGAATTCTTAGTTAAAAACACGTCTAGCATCAATTGAAATTCACAATCGAGAAGGTAAGAAGATGCTGCACCTTAATGATAACATCTTTCAGCTCAATAAAACACATTAAGGATTTTTGTTTGTTAAGTTAAGAAACAGTGGTACAGAAGAACGTGTATGCCTAGTAGTAGGTATCTGCTTGGAACCGTGGGGCTTCATTGCCTTTGAATGCACCTCTCTGTTACGTTTCCCTCAGATCCTCTGATTGTATAAGAAAATTTCATCATTTTTCATCGAGGATTAGGCTAATTGGCAGTTGCGCCCTCTAGCTTTGGCATACTTCATACCGCACAAGAATCTAAGGGAAACCAGTCAGCATTGAACAACGTAAAGTGACGAGATGTACGATGTGCAGAGGCGTTGCTGTGTGTGTGTGTTTACATGTAGATGTCGCGTTTTACTGACTGAGATCAGTTTACCTCAGTCGGGCTGCCATTTTGTCTAACAGTTGGTAGACGGCACTTGACTGACTCGACCTGAACTGAATCTATAGCACAGCACAATGAGTGTACTCCTGTCATCCATTGAGCTATCTGAGAAAATATAATAAACGTTTTGTGATCTTTCTTAAAGAAGTGGAATACTATACGGCATTGCTTGTGGATTATAACAGTCACCATCATCTTTTTCTTGACCTGTTCCACCTTCAACGACATTCCAACCGTCTCTTCCTGGGCCTACCCACATACCTGTGTACTGTCGGTTTATGTTCCCAGACTTGTTTGTTTAGTCTTGAACCTGATATTTTTTCTAAGTGTTCTTTCCACCGTTATTCATAATGTTTTAATCTTTCATTCAAGCTGAAAGCCTTTCATCTTTCTTCTCTTACGACTCCATTCTTTATACGATCAAGTTTAGAACACCTTTTAACTCATTTTAAGAACGCCATTTCTGAGGTCTGTACTTTACTTTCTTGTTTCTTGGTTGTCGGCCACAATTCACACCCAGGTACCGCCATAACTGTGCAAACCTTTAACTTAGTCTCTTGACGTACCTTGTTTATATAAATACGACAGAATGCCCCACAGATCGTCTGGAACTTACCCAACTTAACATCAGTATCGTAATTCTTATCATAGCCAATCATTTTTGAAATAGTTAATGCGGCTCATCTGTTTTCATTAATTATTATTTTTGTTCTTATTGGTCCCTTGCCTCAAAATGCCATTACCTTTGTTTTGTAGTGGAGATCTTGAGACGCTATTATTTGCAAATCTGATGAACATTGTTTAGCATTACGCAGCTCTGACTTTGCTCTAAAATTTTTGATATCGGGTTAACAGAGATCTGTTTCAATACTTTGATCGCAAACACTCATGTTCTGATTTAACTTAGGTTGTCATGGCAAGTTAATAAATATCGTTAAGAAGACACTTTCTTTATTCTGTCCCCGAGGCTTAACTGTTAACTAGTGACCCATCTCATCTTTACTGACAAACGTGCCACAGTTATTATGAAAACATGGTTAAAGAGGAAAGGAGAGGAAGGAGAAGAGGAAGAAGAAGAAGAAGAAGAAGAAGAAGAAGAAGAAGAAGAAGAAGAAGAAGAAGAAGAAGAAGAAGAAGAAGAAGAAGAAGAAGAAGAAAATTAGGTTCCTTGCTTTCTAAAAACTACGACTTCTTTGCAAAAGAATTTGACTTCTTTCCGGATTTTGCAAGTCATTCATTTTTTTTTCAGTTATTTTACGCAACTTCTACTTCCTGCGACATTTTGCGAGCTGAAAGCACTAATAAACGTCATCTTGTACGCTTTACGTCTATATGACTTACTTAACGTCCTTTTCCTTATTTATGTCTTAACTTACACATTTCTAGGAATTCTTGTTCCACCTTTCAACTTAACTCCTTTATGCTTGAAATTTATTTTCTATACAAATACACTGCCAATTCGCTTTTTTTATTGAGTTCCCAAGAACAAGAACAATAGATAGCCTATTGCAGTAACCTAAAGAAACGAAGGTAACTTTTTTTACAGCTCAGCTTTCACATTCCTAGTATTACGTGACATTCAAGATTCTTGTGTATTTATCAGCTTACAACTTTTCCATTTCACCACACTGAATGTTATAAGAAGCGAGCTTTCTACGTGAGGAAAACAAAGACAAAAGACGTACACATAACAACAGCACACGCCTAATTATTTGCTGTTGTTGATTTTTTGTTGTTGTGTTATTACCTCGTTTTTTTTTGTTTTTTATTATCGCAGAGAAAGTAAGTGTTTGTTTTAGTGGACGCGCGTGCGGCGATCGAAGCCGCGGCCGGCGCATTGTGCACGGGATTAGCCGTAAACGCTATAACAATGGCCGTGGAGTGGTAAGCTTGTTGTCATTGGACACGCGTGACTCGGCGCTGTTCCCTACGATTAGCGCCGTGACGCCGCACCCGCCCGCCACGATACATACTTCACCCCACGGTGACAGCTGAGGTAAATATTTAACGCTCCGGCCGGTGAAAATCTGCTACCTCTTCGTGTCTGCCTCTGCGAGATGCAACTGAAGATTCCCTTAACAATCGGTTCTGCATTATTTCAGTGACCGCTTTAGTGTCATATTTTTCTTTCATAAATTGGACGCTCTCTTCTCAAGTATTCCGAAGTTCTGTGGAAAGGGAATCTTCAGAATTTATGTAGGCTGAAGCAGTGGCATATCTGGAATTTGTCCTTTGATGGGTTTCCGGAGTCGGTTCGGCCTTATACAAAATAAAAAACAAGTGAAGACTAATCAATATTACTATCTTTAAAGTGGCTGAAATCAGTCCCATTAATGTAGGTAGTGATACAATAAAAAAATGCGTTATTGAAACATTGTTTACAAGATAATTCATCATCATCATCTTCAAGGATTGAACCAAGAATGGTTTGTTCCTGTCTTAAATAGGCAAATATTAGAGCTGATCACTCCAGCGCTTCCTCGGACGTCCCACACCTCTCCGTCCCCTCGGCTTATAGTTCCATAGTTGTTTCGTAATGCGGCAGTCATTCATTCGGCAAAGATGTTCCCAACAATTCAGCCGATACTGGGTAATTCGAGTATACTTAAAATATTCAGTTCCTGCCGTAGATCTGTGTTTCTTCTATGATCTTAGAGACAGGGGCGAACCTAGGGGGGGAGAAGATATGGAGGATATATCCCCCTCCGAAATCCGGACAAAATTTAAAAAAGTTTGAGCAAAAAATTTTAAACTGGTTGTGTTTTTTGAAATGTAATTAATTGACTTCCAAGTTTTGTCAATTTAAAAAAAATTACTATTTAGGTCAATGACAAGTTTAAATAATTTACAATAATATGCCTTATACTCAATAATAAATATATCAGATCTTGAAAGAATTGGTGAAAAATGAAAAGAAGTCGGCTTGAAAGAGAGTAGGATACGTTTTTCCGCTGGTTACGATAAATAGGGACATATTTTTTTATATTTTAAATTAATGTTACATGTGATAACTTCAATCACAAAGCACATAATGTGAATAAGTTTTAATTTCTTAACATTATTTTGCATAATGGACATGGGTTGTTGTAATAGACTCTAAGAAACAAAATATTGTAAAATTAAACATACGTTCATTTAAAATTGTTCGTGATCTTGCATGCGTTAACCCTACAACACAAACACACACATACACATACAAAATTTACTTTCTTAATTTTAACATTCTCTTTACAGTATTTATATTCCACAGAAAGGTATTATTACGCTTCCAAGTCAAACTGTATGTTATTAATGTATTTTTATGAAAATCAATTATTTACCCATTAGTTTTAATTTATTGGTACGATTTTCATTATAATATGAGAACAAATACTCTAAGAAAACGATATGTGGCTGAAAAAAAATCCCGCCCTGAAATAAAATCCTAGGTTCGCCCATGCTTAGAGAGTATACCCTGCCACGTGCCTAAGAAATCTCATTTCAGCCGCTTGGATGCGACTGGCCTGCCCTTTCGTTCGTCCGGTTCTCAGACGCATAAAGAAGTGTGGGAAGAGCCAACACCTTGTAGAATTTTAGGCGTGTTCCTTTACTTGCTGACTTAAGGGTTCGTTTAATGGTCCCGCACAGAAGAATGAATTTATGCAACTTATTCACAATATCGTTGCTGGCATTAAAAAACACACTTTAGCCCAGGTATTAAAAAATTATTATTATTATTATCGAAGATAATTATTGATTGAATTTATTTTCCTCTTTTCCATATTTCAAATGTATACGCCAAATTCTGTGTAATAACCGTGTTTGTATTTTTTTTAAAAGAGGTACTACTATATTAGCGTACACAGCTGAAAAAAAGAATAAACCGGCCTAAAAATTAAGAGATTAACAAAATTCATTAACTTTTTCGACCCTCTGACGGGGGTCCGATCCTGTTCTCCCCCCCCCCCGTAAATACGCCCCGTAAATCGCATTGTTACTGGTGAGTGACGTCGGTTATATCATCGGCGATGAAACTCTGATGTGCACAAAAACCGGTACGTACTCTGATAACAGTACAAAAAGGAAGAGTAGTGAGGTATGGAAATAGAGAGGTCTGTATGTGATACTGCTGGGCAAAACAGAATTGCAAATAATGTTATACGACAAAGAACTGCACTAAGAGATATTAAAAACCTATTGCGGATCTATGTGAAGTTAGGCTGACATGCTAACGACTAAGGTCGGACGCACACTGGAGCGACATTTTGCTTCGCGACAAAGCCGTTTTGACGCTTCGGGTTGCAAAGCGTTGTTTCGGTGGAGAGAGGCTTGTGACATTGTCTCACGACAAAACAATTTCTCGTCAGATGTTTCTGAGCTGTGTACGTGTATGGTTCATGAGTTCGAGACAGGCATTAAAACAGAAGGCATAGACTAGGTAAGTGTATTATAAAACTGCCCGTCCGCCTTAGATTCCAGCGCATGCGCAGTTCAAAACGTCGCAAACTGTTTTTTTTTTGAGTGACAAATTGAAGGAGCTTCGTCTTTGGTCGCTAGGGGCCTCGGGACGGCACTAGACAATGACACAGCCAACGTGTGGCGCTCTATAGATCCTAATGGCAGTGGAGTCGTCTACGACGCTTTGCGACCCGATGCGCCAAAAAACGATTCTGTCGCGGAACAAAATGTCGGTCCAATGTGCGCGGCCTACCTAAGGAATGATGCCTGGACAAAGAAAATCGTTAAATGGAGACCGACAAACCGTTAAGTAAGTAGAGGCGGACCTCTTATTCGATGTAAGGACGACCTTAAAAGAATATCGATGGAAAAACTAGAAAGTCTTGAAGGACTGGAGAAGGTGGATCTGTAAGTAAGTAAATACGTTACCATCGGCTTGTGAAAAGTCACCGTTACTTATGAAAGTGATTAAAGTCAGTAAGGGTGTCTTTGATGTTGTCGTGCGCACATCACTTCGTGTTCTAAGGAACAAAAATTTAAACAGGGGTACAAGCAAATTTAACAGTATTTGTACAGCGAACAGCCAGAAATACAGTTTATAACGTAGGGTTACCGGGCCGGTGTCAACGTTATTAGGTTGAAATATAACCGGGCTGTTAGGCCATGATCGGTTGGTGATAACTAGCGACATAGTGGGCTTACGTTTCAATCCCAGCCCCCGGGGATCTTCGTAAAAGCCTCAAAACGACAGAGAACACACGTAAGGCAGATCTTAGCCGAACAATAAATACTCAACTACTTTTACCGGGTACAAGCAATACAGGCTGAAATACAGCTAAGATTTACAGTGTACTTGTAGCCTTACAGATGTTTGATGGATGACCAAATGAAAAACATTTTTGCGCGTTGTTACTTCAACGAAATACCATAAGAATTCTTTTACCACTAAACAACACAGTCAATTCTAAAAATCAACTTACTGAATCAGTTAACAATTAACTGACTCTTCGTTTACACGGTCTGAATACGGTTACACGAACTGAACTATCATACGGTTAACCGAACTCAATACGGTTAACCGAAGTAGATCACCACCATAATAGGCCTAATTAGATTAAAATTTAGTTGCGTTACTTAGACGTAAATTAATTTCTCGTGGTATATGGACAAAACAGAAATCAGAGTAGATCAGTTTAAATGGATTTCGTAAGTAAACAATATTCTTTGTAATTAAGACTTTAATATTGATAATATATTTGTATATATATATTTATTTGTATAAGCATATATATATATATATATTTGTGTGTATATATATATATATATATCAGTATATGTATATATTGATAATAAATAATATTTGTATTATTTACAACAAGTCGGGACATGTGATGCGCACGAAGGACGAGAGAATGCCTAAAGCAATTCTTAAAGAGAGAATCGATGGGCACAAAAGGACAGGGAGACCTAGAAGAAGGTGGCTACAGAACGTAGAAGATGACACCGGGAGGATGGGTATCGGGGATTGGAAACGGAGGCTAAAGGAACGAGGTGTGGGGAGGCGACTAGTCGGGGAGGTCAAGGCTCATCGTGGGCTGTGTGTAGCACCAGAGTACAGACAGAAAGATTATATAAGTTTAATTATATGATATATAAGTGTTAATCCTCTTTAGTTTTTGTTTTGTGGTTTGTACTTACAATAGTAGCCTATACCACGTGCTCCGTGAACGTTAGCAAGTGGAAAAGCATTACAATGATAAATTCAATTACCAGAAAATACTTTGTGTACTTCGTGTCTAGAATACTCGAGCACTTCGGATATGGCAGGTAAAATAAAAATTTAATAAATAGAATTTTCATTTGCGAGCTACATGGTAAAAATTTAAATTGCAAGAACGGTTGTTACAAATTTCAGAAGATCGTTTAAAAACGATTAAAGAGAGGCAGAGGAAGAAAGAGAGAGAGGGGGAGAGAGAGAATATAAGAATATAACAGTTTGGTTTATTGCTCGTGGGTATGACTTTTTACATTTTTAAATTAATTTTGTGGATTATTTAATCTACCGACTTTAGTTATTTGCCATCCTTTGTATTATTGGTGTAGCCTACTTTGTAGTCGATGAATAACTGAAAGTACTGGAAACGCGCGTAGAGGGAGTGGGTGCGCTGCATAATTGAAGACGTTATAGCCGATATAAAACTATCGAAAAAAAGGGCAAAAAAGGCAAATTTCCAGGAACATCCTCTTTTGAGCTGATTTTTTTTAATCGATAGGTTTAGTGTTTACCTAAAAGTTTATCCATGTTCTAGACTTCGGACCTCCCATTTTCCCCGAATTTTCACTTCCGGCAAACAGCGGAGCGCAGTCACTGAAGTTTTCCTCAATTTTTCCGATGATAACTTCACCAAATCAAAAAAATTAAAATACAAGCGTGTTCCCCGGAACATTGCCTCTCGATCTGTGTTAGTCGTGCGTTTTTTTAATGGCAACATAACCTACAACAAAATTGAAACTTGCAAAAATGTGCATTTTCAGATTTCCATTAATAATGAGTGAAATAATTACTTTTTCTTCATAAAAAAATTGTACAATATAGTATTCCAACAGACGAATTACCATATCAATTTTTATCCCGAAATATTTTGTCATTAAGCCACAATACATTTTTCAAATTGAAAAGGGAAATTTTTCAAAATTGGGTCCAGTCATCACCCTGACATCACACTACAAATTTTTTTTAAATACTCGTATTTTCATGGTCTATCAGCTAGTGAAAAAATTATGTTTTTTATAGCTTCCCAAATAATAATTTTTACCTTTATTTGCGCTTGTACACAGCGAATGGCCGCGCGGGCTGAATCGAGTATACATATGCCTTGCCAGAGCATTAAGTAATCGGGGAAAATGGGGGGTCCGAAGTCTGGAACTTGGATAAACTTTTAGGTAAACACTAAACCCATCGTTTAAAAAAAAATCAGCTCCAAAGATGTTGTTTCTGGAAATTTGCTATTTTTAAATTAGTCTTACTCGGCTATTAAAGGAAATACAAACGATGAGAAGTTAAATTATTGACTATGGGACTATGGGACACAGAAGGGAGACATACAAGGATACGAAATGCTGAAGGAAAAGAACTTATTAGGCTAAATCAGGGGTCTCCAAACTACGGCCCGCGGCAACCCGGCCGATGCTGCGTGCAGTTTTAAAATAGATCGTCAAAATATTCAAATATTATAACTTTTTACTACATAACTAAACAAGAAAATAAGTTCAGTAAAATGTTATAATATTTTTGACAAGTTTAAAACATTTACATGGTTAATGTGCTTGTTCGTCTGGCTGCCTTGAACGAATCACGCTTTTCACTCGCACCAACTTAAACCGAAGATTCCTATTCCCCCCGTGCGCTCGGCAAGAGCAGTGCTTTCAATGTTTGGATCGGCCTATATCTGCGAACAAACGTTTTCAAAAATGAACTTTTAAAAATCAAGGTACATGGCTAACTTGTCAGACGAACATTTGACATCCATTCTAGTGATGGAACATCAAAATTTGACCCAAAAAGAACAGACATTATATGTATGAAGCAACTCCATATATCCCATCCGTACACAAGTAAGCCAAAAAAATAATACATAAAAAATATATTTTATTAACATTATTTTGAATAAAACAATTTGTTTACTTTGGATAAGTCTACTTCATTATTATTTAAATACATATTTTATTGACTTGATTATTTCGTAAACTTAAAAAAATAAGTTTGCAATATATATATATGTGTGTGTGTGTGGGGGGGGGGGTTTGTTGTTGACCCGAGTGACTTCCAAGATTTTTCAATTCGGCTCTCAAGTGAAAAAGTTTGGAGACCCCTGGGCTAAGTAATGAGAGATGTATATAAAGTTTGTTCATCATATGTAAATGTAACCAGAACACTGGACACTTTTCTGTACTTAGAATAGAAGGCGCGAGTTTTGACGATCTCTGCAGTGTCCTAGGCGAGTGTATTGCATATTACAATTGGAAACACGGTAGACCAAAACTTCAACAATGACTTCATTAACAGAAGCTAAAGACGTTGTATACTCCAACCACATCAAGAAGAAAGGTATAAATTAACTAACTGAACTCTGGTTGCACACACAGCACGAACGAACAAAATAAAAACTATAAAAAATTTTGGAGTCGTGACCTGTACATGGACGATTAAGGGCTCTTTCACATGGGTAAACCAGTCTGCGGCAGTTGTCTGCGGCAAACGTCTGCCGTAGTAGGCTCACGCGAGCTTGCTCTTGACACACTGTGCCTGCACGAAACGGTCCAGCATTGACTGCGCACCAAACGGTCCAGCCTCAATTTAGTCAGTGAAGAGTAAACACTCTAATTCAGTACATTTTTTTAAATTGCTTTTTTATACAATATTTCAAAATTATGAATGAACAGGAAGAAGTAGTTACAATATTGGCTCTAGCACTAATTGAAAATGGAAAAAGAAGAAAAGAAGGAACAGGAAAATGTTGATTGATCCACTAATAAACGACAGACTTACCACTAGTAGTTTTGCACTGTTGTATCACGAACTGAGAAATGACAATGAAAAGTTTTTTAATTATTTTCGTATGTCGATTTCTTCTTTCGGTGAATTGGATATTTTGCTGGAGAATAACATTCAAAAACAGAACACCAACATGAGGAATTCCATTGCAACAGTTGAAAAGTTAGCGGTTATATTAAAAAATGTATACACTTTAAATTTACAATACACATTATTTTTTATTCAATTTGTATTTTTATTAGTACATTTTTTAAGTACAATTAATAACACAAAACTGCAGTGACTATTTACTTATCTAATGCAATTTTGTCTTTTCTTGACATTTCTTTGTAATCTTCATAGGCAATTAAAAATATATCGTTCCAGGACTGTTGTTTTCTTATTTTATTACTATTATCTTTACAAGAACAACCTCATATAGCTGGACGATTGTGAATTTCTTTAATAAAGGATTCGACATTGAAAGTATGAATGACTTTTTCCATTCGGAAGAGGCAGTCGTCTGTAAAAAGGTTCTAAGGATTTGCACTTGTTAACTAGCAACTGGCCTGCCCGACGAGTAGAATTCAACTGTAGGGGGAGAGAACGAGCCGGCAGACGTCTGCCTTTCGTGGCTCACTCGCACCCTCGTGTGAAAAGCTATGCATTGTACCAATGGGATCTCTGTCCCTCGCAGATGTCTGCCTCGTGTGAAGGGGCTCTAAGAGGGAGAGCGAATCTGCTACAAGCGGAAAAATGATGCAATAAAAGGGGTGAAAGGTACAGGGAAGAACAGGAAAACAGATTATAGAGTGGAATTGAAAATCATCGTTAGAAAGTAGAAAAGCGACAGTAGGATGTACGACCAAGAAAGTAGAAGAAGAAGAAGAAGAAGAAGAAGGAGGAGGAGGAGGAGGAGGAGGAGGAGGAGGAGGAGAAGAAAGAAGAAGAAGGAGAACAAGAAGAAGAAGAAGAAGACTAAACACACTGAAGCATAGCAGAGAGGGCGCATTTAGCACAATTTAATGATCAGCGCTTTTTTATCTTGATTTCTCTTAAGGGGACCCTGTACCTATGTCTTGCCTCTGTTTTTTTTCCGCCACCTAAGGACCACATGGCAATTTCAATTTTCAATTCTTTACTCTTTGTTCTTTTCTTTTTCTTCAATATTCTTTCATCTTTTCACTGTGCCTATTCTTCCTGTCTTCAGTCCATTTTGAACCTGCGTTTTTCTCTCTCCTACCCTGAACCCCTTCCATTTTTAACACTTTTGCCCTAAAAACTTATCTTTCAATTGCTTCTTCTGCATGTATATTATTTTGAAATTGTACAGAGTGCAAAAGTAGGAATTAAATTCAGAGATAAGATTGGATTGTTAGTCCGAAATGATTGTTTTTCGTGGTTTACTCCACTAGGTTCTTCCGCTCTCTCTGCCGTTGGGAACTAAGACTCGCCTCTGTTATATTTAACAAATTCCTTTTCCTTTTCCTCAGGAGTGGTTGGGTTGCGTTTTTGAAATTTTCAAGTCATCTTTGAACGTACTTTACAAAGTCAGTTATAATTTTTTGAAACAAAAATTATAAATTTGAATTTTTTATGAAATTTTTACGGAGACATTAAATTTGATCCAATGTTTTCCAGAGAATTTATCTTTTTGTAAACTTTCATTCTTTACCCGGAACTCTGAAAAACTGCCAGCGGCATAAACCAAGCACAAATAACATACCATAAAAATTTGAAGTTTCAAGCGTTTGTAGTTTCTGAAAAAAGGTACACGAACCTGAGACAATTTAATTTTCGGCAATCGTGCATTAAAGTTCTGAGAGTTAAAGAAGAGTGACTTGAGAGTTTGGACAGAAAGAAAGTTCGGTGAATGAACTGCTATATAGCATTATGTTGAGCTTTATTAGCTCAATATTCCCATTTCATACAAAAATATCCCTCACAGAAGCAATGCGCGATATTCAATTTTCGTATTTACGACAAACACTGAAATAAATGGGCCTGTAAAAATTTGGCTATTTGGGTGGTGCAATGGATTAAAACAGTGGTTCCCAAAGTGGGGTCCGCGACAATGTTTCTGGGGGTCCGAGGACACTTTTAATAAAAAAAGTAGAATATACCGTAATTTTCTCCAATTTTTTATGTTCTAAAATCTAGATTTTAGAATCTTAAAACAATTAGTAAAAGATTCCACTATACAGTAGAGCATCGATTATCCGAACATCCATTAACCGAACGATCTATTATCCGAACTTAATAAAAAGTGCAATTATGTACTGTACTATACAGTAATGTATTCAACACATGTGGGCATATAGGATATTTATTGAACATAAAAAATTGTATACTATAAATTATTACAGTAATGTACAGTAGTAAATAAAGCTGTAGCTATACAGCCTTATAATCGATAAACACACTGTGTCAACGAAAGTCTCTGTCACCGAATGTCTGTTTTTTTTTTTTTAATTAATTTTATAGGACAGTTTTTGTCATTACACTCTAATTACGTTTAAATTAACTTTAGGTTTTTATTAATTACACTGTTTTAATTAAATGATTTTTAGCCTTAGTAATACACTACAATACAGTGTACAGGTTGCTGTAATGTTAGAAATGATTTTGTAATAAAAACTTTTATTTTTGTAAAGAGAAATAATGTTTTCAATTTACTATATATTATCCGAAATATCGATTATCCGAACAGCCCCTCGTCGCGAGAGGTTCGGATAATCGATGCTCTATTGTATTTTATTTTTGGTTCAAACGATTGTAATTGTCAATGTAATTTCAAACTAAAGGCTTTAATAATGTCTTTAAATCATGTCATGTAGCAGATCTGTTTGTCAGCCGAACTGAGTAGAGCGTCTCAACGCAGAACTGATCGCACAGTTTTAGTCCATGTATAAGACTGTATCTCGCGTATGAGCACTGTATCTAAGCAAAACGTTCTTCCGTTATAATATGTGAAGTACGATGGCTTTTGCGTGGAAGGGTATTGGAACAGATTATTTGAACTGAGGGATGAAGTAAAGCACTTTTTAATTGATTCCAACTTCGACCTTAAAGACAGGTTCCATGAGTTTAACTGGATTTTGAAGCTATCATATCTAGCTGATATCTTCAGTCATCGCAATGGACTCCCTTTAAGCCTGCAGGGATCTAGCATCACAATTTTCCAGGTTCGAGATAAAACAGAGGGGATGATAATAAAATCAAAGCTGTGGATTCAGAGATTAGACTCTAAAATCTTCGAACAATTCTCTTCCATGGCAGATTTCGTCCAGATATCAGGAGAAAATGTTCCAAAGGAGAGCCTTAAGGAGTTTATTAAGTCTCATTTGGAGCACGTGCACTTGCAGCTAAGGGAATATTTTAGTGACGGATGATAGTGACATGTGGATAAGGAATCCATTTCCAGATGGGCTGTCAACTAACCTGTCTCTTACAGCACAAGAAGAAGATTCGTTGGCAGAACTTTCAACTGACAATTCATTAAAATTATACTTCTCACAATTACAACTAGGTGAATTTTACATACTTATATGTAATGACTGACTATCATGAACTCGCATAAAAACTTTGAAGTGTTTAACTGTGTTTGCCTCTACTTATTTATGTGAAACCGCATTCTACCAGCTCACGTACTTGAAGTCAAAGTTAAGAAATAAACTTGCTGTCGAGAGTGACTTAATATTGAAATTATCTGAAATTAACCCAATATTGCAGAGCTAATTGTTCAAAAGCAACGTCACTGTTCACAACAAAACTATGTTTGATATCATTAATATTAGAATTTTCCAATTTAAGAGATTTTGATTTTAATACATTTTGATTAAAATATAATAGTTTGTATCATATTTACTGTTTTTTTTTTATTTTAGAACACAGACGAAGTTCTTGAAATTTTTAAATTTTTTGGGGGTTCCGCGGACCGAAACGTTTGGGAACCCTGGATTAAACAATTATTATAATACAGATTTTGAACACATTTCGAGGTAAATTAATGTTATTTTATCATAAACAATACTTTGAAACACCACTATACATCAAAAACAGTGAACTGAAAATTTTACCCAATAGCATGTTACAGGGTGCCCTTAAAGGAAGCATTTTTGCATAACCGTTTTATTGTAGACCCATGGTGAACAATGGTGAACACTTTTGTAGCTGACTGTAATACTGCAGTGTTCCTCTTCGATAACAGGAGAGCAAAGCAAGAGAAACGGACGGAAAACCCAGAAAACAAACTGTCTACATACAGTACTTAAATGAATTCTTCCGTTCAGAACTTGAATCAAGGAGAAGATTAACGTTACTCCGGCAATCATGCATTAAAGTTCTTAGAGTTAAAGAGGGGTGTATTTGAGAGGTTACACGGGAAGAAAGTTCTGAGAGTATACTGCTATATAGTATTATGCTTAGCTTTATTGGCTCAATAGTTACCTTTTAATACAAAAACATCCCTCACAGAAACAATGCATAATATTATAATAAATTTTCAATTATGATACGATTTTCGTATTGTGATAAACATCAAAATAAATGGACCAGTAAAAGATGTGGCTATTTGGATGTTCGAAGATATTAAAATATTATTATTTTACACATTTTAAATACATTTTCGAGGGAAGCTGATATTATTTTATCATAAACAATACTTTCAAATACCATTATACATTAAGAACAGTAAATTGAAAATTTCACCGAAAAGCGTGGGACAGGGTGCCCTTACAGGAAGCATTTTTACAGCGGTTTTTTATTTTAGACCCATGATAAGAAATCCTGGCTGTCATCGCCGTCCTACCGGGGTCCGTACCGTAATATGGCAGTGTTCCTTCGACAACAGGAGAGCAAGAGAAACCGGACGGGAAACCAGAAAACACAAGAGAAAGTTGAAACACAAACGTCAAATTCGAAACCGTTGCGACGTGATAAATAATAAACAGCCGACTAAGACCGACGGACAGAAGGACAGACGGATGGCCGTGGCACCGAAGCCAGAACATAACTCAGTCGTCGGAACGCTATTTCATAGCCTCTCCATTATAGTTTTCTTGTGCTGGCATTATGCACGTGCATGCGTGCAGAATTGACAATGCACCATGTAGCACCATAGACAAGTTGCGTTATTAGATAGATCTATAAATCTATTCGCGATTCGTGTTTGAAACTGTTCCGCCACCATTTGACCTCTCGTCTTGCCGCCCTCTCTCCTACGCGTCCTTCCTCACTGCCACCGTTTTGTCGGAACTTGTTCAATCACTGCTGCGGCCGGCGAACGCTATGAGTTTAACAATCGTTTCATGCTCAATGAAATAGGTCCGTCCTTTCATAAGGCACAACGCCTCTATTGGCACTGTTTCGAGTGTCCAGTACTATGTCGTTAGTAAGTCAGTTTCCATCACCATCATCTTCATAGCACGGGATAGGCAAGAAGACGTTGTCCGTCTCGCCTTCAAAGAACCTCCAGCCTGGGTTTGCCCACATACCTGTGTTCTATGGGTTTGTATTTCCAGACTTTTGTGTCCAATCTTGAATCTGACATTATTTCTAAGCGTTCTTTCCGCCGTTGTTTATAATGTATTAATTTTTCATTATTCTTCTCTTACGACTCCTTCCTTTATACGATCAAGTTTAGAACACCTTTCAACTACTCTTAAGAACACAATTTCCGAGGTCTGTACTTTACTTTCTTGTTTCTTGGTTGTCGTCCACAATTCACACCCACAGGACAGTACAGGGACCGCCATATCTTTGTAAAACTTTAATTTTGTATCTCGGCGCACCTTGTTTCTGAAAATACTACGACTGATCCCACAGATCATCTATAACATACTTAACATCAATATCGCAATTCTTATCATAGCCAATATTATTTCCCAAATAGTTAAAACGACTCATCTGTTTCCATTATTTTTGTTTATTATTGTTTTTGTTCTTATCGATTCCTTGCCTCAAAATGCCATTAGCTTTGTTTTGTAGTGGAGATCTTGAGACGTTATTATTTGCAAATCTGATGAACATTGTTTAGCATTGCGCAGCTCTGACTTTGCTCTAAAATTTTAGATATCGGGTTTATAGAGATCTGTTTCAATACTATGATCGCAAACCCTCATGTTCTGGTGTAACTTAGGTTGCCATGGCAAGTTAATAAATACTCACAGCACGGCGTACGTGCTCCCTGGACCGCCTTCAAAGATCCTCCAGCCACGCGTGTCCTACAGGTTTGTATTTCCAGACTTGTTTGCCAAATCTGGAATTTGACGTTCTTTCTAAGCGTTCTTTCTGCCGTAATCTTTGAATTTTCTTGAAGTGTTAACTTCTTGTAGCAGAGGAGAGGGAAAAAATTTACACGGGAGTGAATCCGTAGAATGTGACGTCATCAGAAAGGAATGCGACGAGAATCCGTAACAATTTCCCCCTCTCTGTTTACGTGTTCATGTTTCATATATCACTCTTTGTTTTTTAGTAATATTTTTTATTCCGTATTTATACACACTATTAGGTATTTATTTCGCACTTTTCCGTTAATTTACGCACTTTTTAAGGTTTATTAATTTAAAGTTTGAATTTTGTGCGCGGTCAAATGTAACATCGCGTGTTCGATCCCACGCGCGTTTTCGTCTTTCTCGCTAATAGATTCGATATTTATAAAAGCTATTTGTACAATGTTTAACCTTATTTACTACTTACACTACTTATAGTTATATTACATAAACGTCATTTTTTCGTCTTTTTGTCATTTACGGGATATTAGTACTGTCTTTAGTCGTTGTATTTGTATTCATCGTTCAATTAGTTAATTGTGTGTGTTGTTCTTTAGTCCAACTTCTGTTATTTTTTCTTCTGTGTATTATTTGGCTATTATTTCGTAGTTTCGGTATCTCGCCTGTATCTTGTATGTTTTATTATTGCTCGTCTCCCTCGGAATTATTAATTTGCTTGATTTTATTTCCACTGATTTGTTAGTTTCTGTTTATTTCCTCAAATCTTTATCCCTGAGTTTGGAATTTTCGGGTCAACTTATACTTTTGTTTATCAAACGTTCAACTGTTTGTTTTAGAGACACTTCCAGATGTTACATATGCCCCATCTTCAAGGTCGACAATTTTCTACCACGTGCGGCTAATAAAAGGAAATTATGGAGTGCTTTTTGTGCAATTCTTTAGTAGATAAACCTGGGTTTAGAGAAAAAAGGGAAACAATTAAAAAATTTACTCCGGACATCTGGAATTCATGTAAACTTCACTTGAAATCACGTCATAAATACAGCGACGTTATATTGCCGGAAAGTTATGACGATGAAATTATTGGTTACCATTCCTCCTGCTACAAGGAATTCAATGTAACAAAAAAGTATTTGTTGAATGAAAGGTAAGTCTAATATGCATTGTACGTAAATGTTTAAACATTTAGTCATTATTTTCTTAAGGGGATGTTACACTGAAGATGGCCAAAAATGACAAAATATTTGAAATTTTTTTTTTGCAAATTTTGTTCTACATGTCTTCCTGCACATGAAAAATACAATATAAGTCATGTTTCACCTGTATTTTTACCACAAAAAATTTGTTTTTCTGAGAATTTTAATGTTGTGAAGAACAGGACTTAAACTTTTTGTTTTGGCCAAATTCTTATTTTTTTTTTTTTTTTTTTTTTGTAAATTTCACTGTGAAGTTTTGCTGGTGAATGTAGGCACTGAATTGTATTATATTTATAGAGGGAATTAAAGGACCTATGTGATATATAAGTATTTTAAACTTTAATTACCCAGTTATTTCTGTGTCAGTGCAGTGTACTAGACAAGCGTTACTTCAATCGCAGTTTCCCGAAAGTTTGAATTTCCGTGTTTGTTGAGACAAAAATTTATATTTCTAAATAACCACTTATACTACAAGACTGAAAGTTTTACCACTTATTCTACATATATTTTTCTTCATACTTAGGTAGATTTATGTTTGTAAGTACTCTAGAAGTTAAAAAACAAAAATTGGTAAAGAAAGTAAATGTTTTGTTAAAAAAACACAAATTTTTTAAAGTTGACTCATACAAAAACTATACATAAACCACCACCACCATAAATCTACCTAAATATCAAAAAGACATCATACTCTTTAAAATAACACAAACATGAAAAAATCCATCAAGTACTTTTTAAGGAATATCAATTTACAAATACCTCTGCAAATTTGCCGAAAAACCGACGTTTTAATTTTTTTACCTATGATAAAATTTAAAAAAGTCAAGTTTCATATTTTTGTATTTCTTTTTACACTATTCCTTACATAAAAAAAAATAGTACACCCCTATATAATGCATATTTAAAAAAACGACCCTTTTCAGTGTAACATCCCCTTAAGTTGTAACGTAATTTTTAATAAATTATCTTTTTGAAATGATGTACTTTTCATTTAATTTGAAATGGTATTTTTAAGTTAACACTTCTGACGGCAGTCCCACGACAGCCAGATTTTTTTTTTATTCAAGATAAAAACTTGTAATTCTTCTCTAATGGGTTCATTTTTGTATATGATCAAGTTTAGAACAACTATAATTCCTCTTAAGAATGCCATTTCTGAGACATGTATTTTCCTTTCATGTTCCTTGGTTGTTGTGCGTAATCTAGAGTACAGAGACAGTCATAACATTGTAAAAACTTTAATTTTGTATCTCCAGGGCTTGATTTCAGGGGGACCGTGCTGGAACGGCGTTCCGGATCCTCTTGGATCTAAAAATAAATTACCGAAAAAATATATGAAAAGAAAAACCTAATTATTACAAAAATGTACTACTACTTTTTAAATTGTGCCCACTAAAAAAGTAAACATTTGTCAAAATCAAACACCAGCACTAATTTTTATCTCAACTACTATCGTTCATTTTTTTAATACGTTCTACCTAAGATCTTCTTGTAAGTAGAACGTATTTTTAAAATTGTCATCAAGCCTCTGTCGAAGATGACATTCGCAGTTTTCGCAAATGAATCTAGTCATTATATCTTTAAGAGGTGTATTCGGCCTCGGACCTCCTCTCCGTTTATTTGATCCATCAAAGTACGTGGATTCATGTCCGATTGCTGGCCGTCGGTCAAGAAACAAACAATATGACGACACAATGATGAAACTATGGAATCTTTTTTAAAATGTACGAACCACCGAAACCATCACTTAGAGTCTGATTGTGGCTCCGGGTTGATGTCATCATGAGTGATATGTTTTCGGTTGTCGTGCGGCTAACCTGACGAAGCTCTTTAGAAATATCAGTAAACTTTATTATCTTTTCAGATACAAGTTTATACGTATGTTACATTTTTATAAGGCTTTAAAAATGTAGACCTCCTTTGTAATAACCTGATGTAAATCATGATCGTTGTCAATATGGATTAGGTCTCTGGCTTGTCTCAGTTCCATGATCCACCTCTTTCTTGGATGTTATTATGCCTTTTTCCTTTGGTGTTATGTTGAAGAATTCTTCTTTAGCACTACAGCCCAACGTGAGTCCTGGCTTCTAACAACAATCTTCACCAATGTCTCGTATCCATTGCCTTCTCAGTGTAACCCCTCACATCCATTCTTCATAGAGTTTCCAGCACATCATACAACCATCTTATCCTAGGTTGGCCCCTCTTTCTGCCTTTATAGATTTGCGCCTTCAGGATTTTATTAGGGATATGTTGATCATCCATCCACTCTAGGTGACCTAGCCATTGTATTTGTTAGTTGCATTGGAAACCCAATACCTTTTTTGGTATTCCATTACTCTCCATTGGATACACATGTTTTGACCATCCTTGCCAGTATTCTTTAATCTTCTCTCCCACAGCAGTTCTTCTTTTTATGTTTGAAACTCATCAGAAAGCTAGTGTCAGGCTGATCTGGAATCAAACCCAGCCAGAAGGTAAACACAATAAGGGAAAATGGGTCCAAGATAACACCTAGTATTGAGAAGAGGGAGGCACAGAGAGAGAAAGAGGGCGAGAGGGGGAAATTGTGTGTGTGTGTGTGTGTTATGTAAAGCTACAATGAACAGGTTGTGGTGGACTGCCATACATGGTTGTGTAACTGCCTAGGCATCTAGATTTAGAGGACTCTATAGTTGATGTATAGAGAACCCACAGCGAATACACAGAGTTCTTGTTTTATACCTTCATTTAAGATATGGTCATATTGAATACACATTTCATCGCCTCTTAAAAAACCTTACTCTGCTGATTGCATTCTTTGTTCACATACTTTACTGATGACCGATAAACACTGCTACTCAACTGTGTCAATTTCTTTATTTATTTTGTCTACACTATATATAAGCATTTGATGGGGAAGACTGAGAAGAAAGGGATAATATTCATTGGTATGGGCACCTAGTTTGGAACTATGGAAAAACCAAATGCTATATAAGATCTGTTACAAATCGTAAAAAAAAACTTTTTACTGGGGGCAATTTAGATCTGCACACAATTGGTTAGGACAATTGCTAGACAAAAACACACTGGAAGCCATATACTATGTGTGATCAAGATTTAGGACAAAAAAGCTTGGCAGGTTGAAAGAAAAGGTGAACCCTGAGAAGATAATTATACTCAGTCCACTTAACGAAAGCAATAGAACATACTACATATTTACATATAACTACATACTAATATAAAATATAAGTATATTTGTATCTTTACAGCTTTTGAATTGATGCGTTCCGGCAGTTTTATAAATCAAGCACTGTGTATCTCAATGTACCTTGTTCCTGAAGATACGTTCGATTGTCCCACAGATTGTCTGGTGCTTACCGAACTTAACATACATGTGATAATTCTTATCATAACCAACATTATTTCTCAAATAGTCAAAACGGCTCCCATTTGATCGTTAATCAGTATTTTTGTTATTACTGGTTCCTTGCCTTCGACGCGGACATCTTCAGTGCTAAAAAGGCTACTCACACTGACACACTAACAGTACTGTGGTCACTGACTGTGACATCTGTGTCAATGTGTGTAGCCTTTTTAACAGTGAAGATGTCCGTCGAAGGCGCGGCTGAAACGTCTGCGACGAACAACTTTGGACCACGGCCTTACAGCGCGGCAAACAGTAGTAACTTTTTGTAACATTGACGTCAGCCGTGAAGGCCTCAGACAAAATTTTCCATTACCTTTGTTTTTATAGTGGAAATTTTCATATTGTATTGTGCAGTAGTGTACCGCCTAACATTTATACTGACGATCTAGTAAGGCAATGGAATCTTCTAATGTACCCTGGTATTAAGGTACCACGAGACAGATATTCAATGTGCTGTTGTTTGCTGACGACTTGCTTGTAAGCCAGTTTTATGTTTTGAAATCACATAATCAAGCCCAATATAATTCCGGTATTTTGATTTCGGACTTTAAATTGACAGATAATTGGACGATGAGGGAATTAACAAAGAGAAAAAAAAAGAAACGGAACAGCACAGTCTAAAAGTGACTGTATTAAAAGTGATACAGTATTTCCTATAATCGAGACTTGAAATTGATTTCAAAAACGGGTGCAGAATAATTACGTCACTATTAAACAACATTCTTTCGCAAGTAATGCAAACACGGCGAACAAAAAGTAGCTACATAACTGAACGGGCGAAGCGAATTTTCAGATTAACTCGATCTTTTGGCATTTGTCTGTCTGTCTTCTATAGTCCCATGATGGTACATAGCGGGGGTTATCCCCTGGGGCTAAAGGAAGGGTGCTTACACAACCATCTCCGGTGGCTTCCGACATCTTGTGTCTGCACCGGACGCACGTCGTCTAATTTGTTGGCACGAAGTGAACCGGTATTTCGTCTGGATTGGGGCTGTTGTACACGGAGCGAAGGGTGTGTATCTTGCTAACAGGAACCAGGATTCGCTCGCACTGGCAGTAGCTGCGAGGTTACCACTCAATGTCCCAGTGGGCCTCATCGATATATACTATATGGATCGCGTGCTGCATTCATTGAATTCGGTACGACCGCTGCACCAGTGGGGAGCAAGAACACTGCGTATGCTATATACTGTACCTGTATAAAGTCTGACTTTTCTGCTTTGTTATAGCTTTTGTTGCTTTAGCGGAACATATTTTGCGTTAAATGGTATAGCTATGTCATTTTAACAATTAATAACTCTAAAGTGGGAGGTTTTTAATAAGTTCTTTTCCAAAATAAACACATTTGTTTCCCTGTAAGATTTCAGTATTCTGACACATTATTTCAGTTTATCGCTAAGTTCTGTTGCGTTAATAAATACTTATTTATGAACATTTAATGTTGAATCCAGACGAATAAAGATAAGAATAAGGAAAAAAAAGAATAAAAGACATGAGCCGTAAATTTTAAAAGGTTTATTGCGTAAAAAAGCGAGTATATGCTCGCCACGGTCGTTAAAGTGTTCAATAAGCAATGCTAATTTATATTAATTTTATTTAATTAGCTACGTATTAAATGTATAAAAATTGTTTACATTAAACATTACTAAATAATACAAATGTATTGAAGTTCTGGCGGACACCAAGCTTAGAAAAGGTAGCTGCAGCAGTTCTTTCCTTAGCAATATCATAGCACAAGATTTTATAAAATAATATCCCTATTAATTTGATAAGTTTCATTTCATGGCTGTCTTAAGAAAAATCATTGTTTGAAATATGTTTTCTAAACACTGTGCCGCCAAAGTTTTTCCAAGCTGATATAATCATTTTTTTGGTATTAAGTTTACTGTCAGATATAATCAAGAAATTATACATATATTTTACAATCTTTAAAACGTCTAACGACGCTCTAATTAATTTTCCGCTTAAAACTCAGTGAAATGAGTGTAAACGCTCAAGTTATTGTCATCTGTTATCAGTTAGGCAAAAGTAAAAACAAACTGTTGTAATAATAAAATCTTCAGAAGCACACGTTTTCAGTAGAACTGTCTCAAATGTAGTAATTGTAAGGAGTCAAAACAAGTGCATTACTGACTGAATGACTCGTTTAGTATACGAGTTAAATTAGCGCCAAACGCTTTATTCCCAACCACTGTGTTGGAAGCTATACGTGCTTCGGAAAGTTTTCTGCCGTTCACTTTGCCTGTGGGCACGCGATCCATATAGTATACATTGATGGTGGGCTTTTGCCCGCCAAGCGCAGTGAATATACTAGTCACACAGCCTGTTCACGCACCGCATCCCTTTTCAGGTGGAGGAGGGCCGTTCATTGTAAGTCGCTGTGTGGCTGGGTGAACCCTCTGGGGTTACTGGTCTGGGAGGTGAGAGCTGGAGCTATACTACACATTACGGGTGATTCCTCCTTCCTGGAGCTTGCTGTCTTGCAGGGCGCCGTGTAAACCGACTTTCGGAGGTATCGGGGCTGATAATCGGAGCAAAGAGTGACCCCAGCGTTCGGTCGAGTGACCTTTGTGCCTGTCTAAAGCGTTCAGGTGGAGGACCCTGTTGCAGTTATTCGGCACCGCCACCGCGTATGTCGTTGTTATTATTAATCTGAACAATGATGCGTCCGTGACGATCGTATCGGGTTGGTAGTGTAATCTACTGAGGTTTGTTTTTGTTGTCGTTCGACGTCACGCCCTCACCTTTTCTTTACAAAAACTATTCAGTACTCAGCCGGTCGACCTTTTTTTTTTTTTTTGCTCAGTCAGCTACTGGGGTTAAAGCTGGGTGAGCAGAGTCAGGCGATTTTCTTCAAATCTGCATCTTGTGCTGGGAACTCGGTACACCAAGCATCGGCTCGGTCGAAGAGTACCGCCAGTTTTGATTTTCTCCAATTTTGATTCGTCGATGTAACCTGCACGTACGTAAAGAGGCTGACACCTCGTGAGAGTACCCAGGAGATACGTCTCTACGACAGGCCCCTGCACGAAATCGTCGGCGACGTCATGCTTCGAAACGACACGCCCTTTGTTCTTTCAAGTAAACTAATTAATTACTTGTTAAAGCGAATCCGGAACTCCAAGCTCGTAGCACTCCAGACAGAAAACAAAATGAACTAAGTTCATTCATTTACGTGACATAAAAACTTTTTTATAATGAAGGAGTTGTTGGTAGATGTATGTAATAGATTTTGTAAACTGACATTGATTGATGCATCGACATTGATTCTAGTCCCCTGACTGGCTTCATTTTTTTTACACTTGAAGACACTAATCTTTATTCTACTAAAATAAATCAATGCTGATTCTGCTCACTAAAGTTTACTACTGATTATTTTCTACTATGCGTTATTAATAGCATTCAATGTAAATATTACAGTTATTGGTTCCGAAACATTTTTGTGTTACGTCTGTTTGGGCCCAGCAGCTCATCATACAATTTAATACACATAGCACGCAAAACCTCTGTACATCGGCTCCAGTTCGGAGAGCCGGCCTCCTCCGTCCGTCTGGTGACACCAATCATAGGCCGATAAAGTCGTATGTTGTATAGAGCTGCTAAGGCTTTCACGGCCGGCCTGCATACAGTTGAAAAAACATTATTGGCCGCGTGGTCTACAGTCTACGCTGACAGACGTTTCGGCATCGCTACCGGAGGGCATCTTCAGTGTCGATAACGAGTGGCAAAGCTTCTACCAATTCACCCCAGTGACGAGATAGAGACTGTTAGTCGATTGAATTGTCGGGCACATTGGCAAATGTTATCGACACAGATAAAGACGACCTCGGACGGTGAGGCAACAATGTCTGTCAGCATAGACTCTAGACCGCGACCCAACAGCCGGGCCAATAATGGTTACAACTATATTGCATGTTATATCTTGAAAGCATTAAAATAAAGTGGTATACTGAATCAATATTGAAGTTCAAACGACTCAGTAATCAGTGGTCCCTCTAACAAGCCAATACTTCATGAGGTTCGAACTGGTTTCAGAATGAACCGTTTGAAACGATAATCTTACGGACTTCAGATTAGTCTTAACGGGTAAACGAATATTTTCAGAGCTATCATCTAAGATTGTAATATTTTAAAAACATTTAAAATACTAAAATAAAATTAGTCCATTAATTTTAAATAATTTATTTTATTAATTTATTATATACCAGTGGCGTATCTAGATTTTGATCCTTGGGGGTGGGGGTCGGCTTCGTACAAAAGATTCGTGAAAAGTGAAAACTAATCAACGTTACTATCTTTAAAGTGATTGAAAAGTGTGAAATCAGTCTCATTAAAATAAACGTAATAGGCCTAGTACAAAAAAATACGCGTTATTGAAACATTTTTTTACAAGATAATTAACTGACTGAATTGATTTTCCTTCATTTCATTTGTTAAACGTATACGCAAATGCTTAATTAGTACTATATTACCACAAACAGCTGAAAAACAACAAAATAGTAAAAAAAAAATAAGAGATTAACAAAATTCGTCAACTTTTTCGACACTCTAAGGGGGGATCCATCACGTCCCCCCCCCTTTAAGTACGCCCCTGCCTGCTGACACTAATTGTATCCCAACAAAGTCATATGTCACAATTTGAAAGCATTAAAATAAAGTGGAGTGACTAAAAAGGAAAGCGGCAAGATTCAAAGTGGTGAAGTGCAGTTTCTTCGTTTTTTAAATTATACATTTTCAAGATAGAATAAGGAATGAAGATTGAGGATATCAGAGCAGAGCTCGAAGTAAAGGACATAAATGTAATTATTTCAATTTACAGAAGACAATGGTGGGATCATCACCACCATCCTCTGCAAAGGATGACAGAGGACCGATTACCGAAAGCGCCACTAAACTATAAAGTCATTGGTAGAAGAGATGTGGGTCGTCCGAGGCATAGATGGACGCCAGAACAGATGAGTCATTATTGAAGTTACAATGACTCGCCAATGACTCGGTATTCAGTGGATTCGCAATTCAAGGCAATGGGATTCGCATTGGTTTCAGAGTAAATCGTTTAAACGATAAACGATCTTACGGACTCTGGATTAACCTTAATGAATATATGAATACATTCTAGAGCTATCATCTAAAACATTGAAACTACTAAAATAAATTCATTTATTAATATTAAGTAATTTATAACATATACACTCATTTACACATACACATGTAAACGAATTTTGTACAATAAATGAACGAATCACAAAAAAAATATTAAAGGATGCTCGGACAACTGTAAATGGACATTTCACTTTCGGCAAATTTTCTTCTCTTTATAAGAGTAAATAAAGTACAAAATGTATTGCAAACATTACAGTTTTAATAACAAAAGTTGAAAGTCCTTAACTACATAATATGTTTACATTACTTTCACTGACCATCGCATAATTGTAAAAAAAATAACAATAATAATTTCGAGTACCATGCAGGAGATTAAACAAACGCTCTCCGCGAGCACTAAAAAAAGTTATGAAATAGAAACCAGAGAAATTAGTTAAAACATTTGTAAAACTCGTTCTCGCGGACAGTAACAAATTCTGTGCGTTCAGCAAGCCAAAAGCAAAACGAAGAAGAAGAAATGAGAACCTGTGTAGCCTGGGTATCGGGTACAAGGCAATTAAATATATCAGGTAGCGCATTAGTCAAGGCGACACATCAACAGCCAACAACCAACCACCCTGCAACAACGGACGGACCCACCAAACGACAACAAACGAGCAAGACTAATTTGAAGTTGTTTGTTTCTTTGATAGCACATAGCCTATTACAAAAACACAACACAACAGCTGATTGTATATCAATTGGTTTTCCAGCCCACTCCGTCATTGTGTCCGAACTTACAAATGATTGGGCGTGTATTCAAACGATTTGTTGACAGAACCAGACTACAGACTTATTGACCGGACGTGGACAAAGCGGTTTCAAACTAGCTTATCGGGTTTTCTTTATCGGAATGCGAAAATCACGTGCTTATAATTTAGTAGTTTGTTTTTTACTATGTATGAATACATGGCTGGGATTCTTCTGGCTTTCTTTTAATATAGTGTTTGCACGATGAAAGTTCAGACGAAAGGCTTGTTGATTATATTTAATTATACAAACTTAAAAATATAATTATTTACAGTATTATATTTTATTATGGTATAATATTACAGTATAATAAATTTATATACAATTTAGAGCCTACGAAATAAAATTCAGTAAAAATTTATTTACATACATAAGTTACGTACAAATCAGTAATATTCGAGGGTCAGCTGAGAAGTTCGCGGAGCGACATCTGTAGCTTAGCGGTAAAACTAAAATTTTTCGTGTGCTGCAAGATTTGTATTTTATGTGAGCTCCTGTTAATTTCCAAATCTATCAATTTATTCATTGTTTAAAAGCTGTTTTATATTGACGTGCCATGCGTATTTTGGAAAACCGACAAAATCAAACATCGTGGTGTGATTCTTTGTTAAAAATTGTTTAGCGCCAACGGAAATTCAGAACGAAATTGTAAATGTGTCAGGAGATGCTGCGAATTCAAAACCAACGGGTTGTGAGGAGGTTTTTTAGTTTAAACGTGGTTGTACTATCATTGAAAACGTGGTCGCACTGGACGCCCAAAAAATGCAACTTCAGATGCAGCAGCCATCTTGCACAACGGTTTTTCATACCACGTTCTTCAGTTAAAGCACGATGCACACGCTCATAAGAGATGCCAATGATTTCACCAACGTCATCCACTTCTTAATCTGCGGTCTTCCAACACCCTATGAAATTTTTTTTTAATAATGTCATTTTTGTTGCACTTGGACGTCCACTGCTGGGATAGTCTTCAGTGTTTGTACGACCACGTTTAACCTCGCGTGTCCCCCACTTATCGTTGTTTCTGAAGGCGCAGCATCTCCTAACACATTTACAATTTCGTTTTGATTTTCCATTAGGGCTAAAACGTTTTTAACAGACAATTCATCACAACACGATGTTTGATTTTATGTATTTTAAAAACACGCGTGACAGGAAAATTTCAAACAGTTGGTAAAGAGTGAATAAATTGACCGATATGTCTGGAAATTAACAGGTGTTCACGCGAAATATACGTCTTGCAGCACACGAAAGGCTTTAGTTCTACCTCAGAGCTACTGATGTCGGTCCGCGAACTTTTCAACTGACCCTCGTAATTACAAATAATCATTACCTATGTACAGAGACTTATTATACAGCTGTGCCAATGTTACACACACTCGTAATATATTTATTTTACGAATTTAATAATCGTAAAATAAATTACATATCATTTTTAAGAATGTAACACCAATTGTATGGATTCTGTAGCTTACTTCTTTTTTGAGTCTTCCGTTACCTTCGATTACCAATTGTATAAACTTTAAAGTTACTTGGTCTAAGTTTTGACTCTCTAAACAAGTGTGTAGGCCTACTTATTCTCCATTGTCTCAATTATAGATGTTGATTTCAATTTACTTTTGCGTTTATTTGTAATTTTTGTTCATAAGATACTTTCGTCAAAAGTTATTTTTCGAAACAATCTTTGGAACAAGAACAGGAACTGGAACTGGAACTGGAACGGGAACGGGAACTGGAGGAGGAGGAGGAGGAGGAGGAGGAGGAGGAGGAGGAGGAGGAGGAGGAGGAGGAGGAGGAGAAGGAGGAGGAGGAGGACAAGAAGAAGAAGAAGAAGAAGAAGAAGAAGAAGAAGAAGAAGAAGAAGAAGAAGAAGAAGAAGAAGAACTGGAACGGGAAGAATATTATGAACAAGAAAGATAACAAGAGCAGAACAAGAACGATAACAAGAAAAAAAGAAGAACAAAACCAAGAAAAAAAGAAGAACAAGAACAAGAAGCTTTAGAGGTAAGAAGATCAAGACGACTAACTCGATTTGAATAATATCAGACGAAATACCCTGAGGATTCACAATTAATCGTCAACGACTCAAAGATAAGAAGAGACATAATTTGTCTGGACAAAGAAGAGATTGTCCTATGAAAGGCGGTGAATAATCTGCTTGAAATGAGAACACCTGGCATTGAATGAAGACAGCAGACAGGCCGCCGAGCCTCAGAAGTAGATTCTCTAAGGGACAAGGACTAGCAGGCCGCCATGTACAAGAGCCTGCCATTGCCATTGGAGCTTGCCATTGCCTGGCATTGACTGAAGACAGCAGACAGGCCGCCGAGCCTCAGAAGTAGATTCTCTAAGGGGGAAGGACTAGCAGGCCGCCATGTACATGAGTAACACCTGGCATTGACTGAAGACAGCAGACAGGCCGCCGAGCCTCAGAAGTAGATTCTCTAAGGGACAAGGACTAGCAGGCCGCCATGTACAAGAGTAACACCTGGCATTGACTGAAGACAGCAGACAGGCCGCCGAGCCTCAGAAGTAGATTCTCTAAGGGACAAGGACTAGCAGGCCGCCATGTACATGAGTAACACCTGGCATTGAGTGAAGACAGCAGACAGGCCGCCGAGCCTCAGAAGTAGATTCTCTAAGGGACAAGGACTAGCAGGCCGCCATGTACAAGAGTAACACCTGGCATTGAGTGAAGACAGCAGACAGGCCGCCGAGCCTCAGAAGTAGATTCTCTAAGGGACAAGGACTAGCAGGCCGCCATGTACATGAGTAACACCTGGCATTGAGTGAAGACAGCAGACAGGCCGCCGAGCCTCAGAAGTAGATTCTCTAAGGGACAAGGACTAGAAGGCCGCCATGTACAAGAGTAACACCTGGCATTGAGTGAAGACAGCAGACAGGCCGCCGAGCCTCAGAAGTAGATTGTCTAAGGGACAAGGACTAGCAGGCCGCCATGTACAAGAGTAACAACTGGCATTGAGTGAAGACAGCAGACAGGCCGCAGAGCCTCAGAAGTAGATTCTCTAAGGGACAAGGACTAGCAGGCCGCCATGTACATGAGTAACACCTGGCATTGACTGAAGGCAGCAGACAGGCCGCCGAGCCTCAGAAGTAGATTGTCTAAGGGACAAGGACTAGCAGGCCGCCATGTACATGAGTAACACCTGGCATTGAGTGAAGACAGCAGACAGGCCGCCGAGCCTCAGAAGTAGATTCTCTAAGGGACAAGGACTAGCAGGCCGCCATGTACAAGAGTAACACCTGGCATTGACTGAAGACAGCAGACAGGCCGCCGAGCCTCAGAAGTAGATTCTCTAAGGGACAAGGACTAGCAGGCCGCCATGTACAAGAGTAACACCTGGCATTGAGTGAAGACAGCAGACAGGCCGCCGAGCCTCAGAAGTAGATTCTCTAAGGGACAAGGACTAGCAGGCCGCCATGTACAAGAGTAACACCTGGCATTGAGTGAAGACAGCAGACAGGCCGCCGAGCCTCAGAAGTAGATTCTCTAAGGGACAAGGACTAGCAGGCGGCCATGTACATGAGTAACACCTGGCATTGAGTGAAGACAGCAGACAGGCCGCCGAGCCTCAGAAGTAGATTCTCTAAGGGACAAGGACTAGCAGGCCGCCATGTACAAGAGTAAAACCTGGCATTGAGTGAAGACAGCAGACAGGCCGCCGAGCCTCAGAAGTAGATTCTCTAAGGGACAAGGACTAGCAGGCCGCCATGTACAAGAGTAACACCTGGCATTGAGTGAAGACAGCAGACAGGCCGCCGAGTCTCAGAAGTAGATTCTCTAAGGGACAAGGACTAGCAGGCCGCCATGTACATGAGTAACACCTGGCATTGAGTGAAGACAGCAGACAGGCCGCCGAGCCTCAGAAGTAGATTCTCTAAGGGACAAGGACTAGCAGGCCGCCATGTACAAGAGTAACACCTGGCATTGAGTGAAGACAGCAGACAGGCCGCCGAGCCTCAGAAGTAGATTCTCTAAGGGACAAGGACTAGCAGGCGGCCATGTACATGAGCAACACCTGGCATTGAGTGAGGAGAGCAGACAGGCCGCCGAGCCTCAGAAGTAGATTCTCTAAGGGACAAGGACTAGCAGGCCGCCATGTACAAGAGTAACACCTGGCATTGAGTGAAGACAGCAGACAGGCCGCCGAGCCTCAGAAGTAGATTCTCTAAGGGACAAGGACTAGCAGGCGGCCATGTACATGAGTAACACCTGGCATTGAGTGAAGACAGCAGACAGGCCGCCGAGCCTCAGAAGTAGATTCTCTAAGGGACAAGGACTAGCAGGCCGCCATGTACAAGAGTAAAACCTGGCGTTGAGTGAAGACAGCAGACAGGCCGCCGAGCCTCAGAAGTAGATTCTCTAAGGGACAAGGACTAGCAGGCCGCCATGTACATGAGTAACACCTGGCATTGAGTGAAGACAGCAGACAGGCCGCCGAGCCTCAGAAGTAGATTCTCTAAGGGACAAGGACTAGCAGGCGGCCATGTACATGAGTAACACCTGGCATTGAGTGAAGACAGCAGACAGGCCGCCGAGCCTCAGAAGTAGATTCTCTAAGGGACAAGGACTAGCAGGCCGCCATGTACAAGAGTAAAACCTGGCATTGAGTGAAGACAGCAGACAGGCCGCCGAGCCTCAGAAGTAGATTCTCTAAGGGACAAGGACTAGCAGGCGGCCATGTACATGAGTAACACCTGGCATTGAGTGAAGACAGCAGACAGGCCGCCGAGACTCAGAAGTAGATTCTCTAAGGGACAAGGACTATCAGGCGGCCATGTACACGAGTAACACCTGGCATTGAGTGAAGACAGCAGACAGGCCGCCGAGCCTCAGAAGTAGATTCTCTAAGGGACAAGGACTAGCAGGCCGCCATGTACAAGAGTAACACCTGGCATTGAGTGAAGACAGCAGACAGGCCGCCGAGCCTCAGAAGTAGATTCTCTAAGGGACAAGGACTAGCAGGCCGCCATGTACAAGAGTAAAACCCTGGCATTGAGTGAAGACAGCAGACAGGCCGCCGAGCCTCAGAAGTAGATTCTCTAAGGGACAAGGACTAGCAGGCCGCCATGTACAAGAGTAACACCTGGCATTGAGTGAAGACAGCAGACAGGCCGCCGAGCCTCAGAAGTAGATTCTCTAAGGGACAAGGACTAGCAGGCCGCCATGTACATGAGTAACACCTGGCATTGAGTGAAGACAGCAGACAGGCCGCCGAGCCTCAGAAGTAGATTCTCTAAGGGACAAGGACTAGCAGGCCGCCATGTACATGAGTAACACCTGGCATTGAGTGAAGACAGCAGACAGGCCGCCGAGCCTCAGAAGTAGATTCTCTAAGGGACAAGGACTAGCAGGCCGCCATGTACAAGAGTAACACCTGGCATTGATTGAAGACAGCAGACAGGCCGCCGAGCCTCAGAAGTAGATTCTCTAAGGGACAAGGACTAGCAGGCCGCCATGTACAAGAGTAACACCTGGCATTGATTGAAGACAGCAGACAGGCCGCCGAGCCGCAGAAGTAGATTCTCTAAGGGACAAGGACTAGCAGGCCGCCATGTACATGAGTAACACCTGGCATTGAGTGAAGACAGCAGACAGGCCGCCGAGCCTCAGAAGTAGATTCTCTAAGGGACAAGGACTAGCAGGCCGCCATGTACAAGAGTAACACGTGGCATTGAGTGAAGACAGCAGAGAGGCCGCCGTGCCTCAGAAGTAGATTCTCTAAGGGACAAGGACTAGCAGGCCGCCATGTACAAGAGTAAAACCTGGCATTGAGTGAAGACAGCAGACAGGCCGCCGAGCCTCAGAAGTAGATTCTCTAAGGGACAAGGACTAGCAGGCCGCCATGTACAAGAGTAACACCTGGCATTGACTGAAGACAGCAGACAGGCCGCCGAGCCTCAGAAGTAGATTCTCTAAGGGACAAGGACTAGCAGGCGGCCATGTACATGAGTAAATATATTAATAAATTAATTTACGTTTCAATAATCCGCCGTGTGACTTCTAATAGAACTCTTCTACAACGCGTTTCGGAGACTATGCTCCATCTTCAGATAGTAAAATCAAATGAAACTATGTCACTCTTAAGAGATCGTTAATTAATAAAATGTCAATTTGCATAAGAACTGTTCGCGATGTTGGGTGCGCACCCGTTCGAGTGCAATCTGCTACTGAACCATAGCATTTATTAGCAGAACCATACGGGTTCAGTAGCAGATTGAACTCGATGCTTGGACTTGGATACCAGATTCAACATGAATAATACAGTAAATATATACCTAAATATACAAAGGAGGTCTATGCTAGACAGTGGGAATAACAGAAGAAGACAGACGTTTCGATCATTGGATCTAAGCGGTTGAAATACCGACGTTGAAGGAGTTAGAAAAAAATATTCCTAACCGGTACCTGTGGCTAAGTAAAAGAAAATGTGCACACGTCACTGTGAACCAGAAATACAGGCTCGACACGGTAATTCACTTAACACATGCATGAAGTACTTCGTTCATTTGCATTTTATAAATAAAGATATGATATCGCGCGGTAATAACAGCGAATATTGTTTATTGCGTACTACAGAAACTTCATTCAACGCTGTTGTTCGTCTGCTGAGAGTAAATATTTTTAAAGCGAACCCATCTCTTGTTGCCGTCTTGTCCACGCTCATTTGTCAGAAACACATACGCAAACCAACCCCCCTGACTCTCTCTCACTCTCTCTCTCTTTTTTTCTCGCTGGGTCGTTAGGTACTGAACGTAGTGCTAGGGCCAAGCAGGTCATGTATGCAAATGATAACCAAACGCGAAGATTATGTGTAGCTGATAAATGTAGTTGTACGATAATGCTGTACATTAATATAGCCAGTCACACACGCACACGCACACACACATACACAAACATAATACAAGGATTTTGTGTCCTTTACAACGGAAGTTGAACATATTCTTTCCTGTATTCACGTTTCGAGCGTAAAACTCTGGAAATCTTCTGTTTGGCCGAAAGACCAGCTTCACCAGATTCTCGATTGGATGAGGATTTTGATTGGATTCACTCAGTTGATCCAATTCGGAGTACCGTTTTGCAGAGTAACTTATTGATGTGTTTTGTCGTCTCAGGTTTGCTGTGACTCTAAACACACAGAACGTTTAATTTAAAAATAATTTTAAAGTAATATTTGAATCTCATTACAATGTTCTACTTTTCTTATTTATATTATTATGCATATTGTTTTTGGTGATGATAGCGCTCCACAACTCGTTGTCTTCATCATCATCATCTCCACTTTAGGGATTAGGCTGCACTGGCTGTTCCGAAAACCATATCTTCGTCGGACGTCCCACACTACGATACGCTGTGGGTTTATAATTCAATGCAAGTTTGGGAAGGCGATCTTGCTGCATTCTTCCCAAATCCTTACACCAGTTGGCCTTGTATTCCGTAATTCTATCCGTGATTTAAAAATTTGTAATTATCGCCTTATCTGTACATTACTTATTCTGTCTCGTAACGTGCACCCTTTGACCAAGCTGAGAAATTTCATTGTTGCTGATGTAACCTTCCCTCTGTCTGTCTGTGAAAGTACCCATGTCTCACTACCATACATCGCCACCGGTACAGTCATAGTCTTATAAAACTTAAGGTTAGTGTCTTTCCTAGTTGTGTATTTTAAGGTTCTATGGATTGTCCCACATATACGTATGTTTAAATTTATTAATTTTATTTTCGACATTACATTCAACTGCAGGAGATATTTCACATCCAAGATAATTAAAACTGGGTACCTGCTCCAATATGGTTCCATTTACCTATATCTTTGTCCTTACTGGATACTTGCCTCTAAAAGCCATTACTTTAGTTTTATGTGGAGATAGCACCAAGCCATAGTCCTCTGCTAAATTTCTCCCCTCTTCAAGTTAGGGAATTTTTTTCTGTCTGTTGTTTAGTAACAACATCGTCTGCGTATAAAATAATACTAAGTGTACATTGAGGAGAAAGCTTAATTCCATTACTTATGATCAAGGTAGAGATATGGGAAATAAAGTGACGAATTTCACAAGAATGTGAGGAACGATTTGGAGAATGTTGGGAAATAAATCCAGAAAAGAAACTCAAATAAAATTTTATAAAACAATGGCAATACCAACAGTACTGTATGGTTCTGAACAGTAGAAAAAATGTTTCTTTATGAATTTTCTGGTCATAAAGGAAAAAGATGAACAGAAGGTACAACGGCAAAAATGAAATTTCTGAGATTAGTTAAAAGGTGTAATAGACGAGATCATATAAGAAATGAAAAGATAAGAAGTGATTTAAATATTTCTTGCAGTTTATGAAAGGATTAAAGAATACAGAAGAAAATGGGTTCAACACATAAATAGAATGGAAGAAAGTAGAACACCGAAGATGGCGAAAGATTACAACCCTAGAGGCAGAAAAAAAGTTGGTAAACCTAAGCAAAGGTGGACTGTGGAATAGGAACAGGCAGCTAAAGCCTAAAACCGTTAAGAAGATAATGATGATGATTATGCTTAATACCACAATTACAGTTCGTTGTATGTATCTAAATCACGAGCCCCTAGGCAGGGAAATTTTAGAACGATGGAATCCCCAGAAATGAACTTTATCCGGCCATTGAAAGGTTTCAAAAGCCTCGAACATGTATGAAAAGACTGTGTACGACAAACGTTAGGGATACACTCTTAACGGAAATAGGATCAAGGTGAAGAGGGAAATATGAAGGGACTGGTGTTATGCGCATGTCCCAAGACAGAATACCAGGGAAGAATAAGTTGTGTAGGACTTTGGGGAAGCTCATTATTGGGAGATCGATAATATGGTGGCGACAGACACCAGTGCCTAATCGTGGAAAGGAGAAGAATATTGTTTTCTTTATTATTCATCTGAAGCCGAGTTTAGATATATTTTGTCTGTCCGACTTACCAGTGGTCTTCCATGTTTAATTCACCAACGTTAATTATTTTATTATATACTCTGTTATCGGCACACCGCTTACTGCATTTTACTATTTTAATGACTCCCGATTAGCGCTTTCAAGCGTTTCAGGCTCGTTGTCAGACAAGAATAAAAATTACTCCAATATTTCCTTCTGTAGACTCAATCTGTAGACTCAAGTTTTAATTGATTTCCAAGTGTATCCAAAGCTTTGTTTTTAATTAGTGGTACTGGTATTCTATTTAGAGATTTTCCACCTCGTTCGACTTTTCTCATGTCATTCACAATTACTTCAGCTAGCAGACATAGGGCCTACAATACAATTTATACATTTGTTTTTCTTCCTAGTCTCGCGTAGTATTCAATTTTCCAGAGGAAAGAATTCAGAAGGCGAGTTATAAATCAGACAAAATCAGAAACTAACTGTTCCCAGAGGCGTATTTGCGGCGAGGGGGACGAGAGGGACCAAACTCCTCCTCCTCCAGAGGGTCGACAAAAGATTGCAAATTTTGTTAATCTCTTAATTTTTAGGATCTCTTATTATAATTTTTTTTAACTGTGTTAGTATTATAGTAACTCTTTTTAAATACTCAAACAGGTTTATTACACAGCATGTGCGTATATGTCTGAAATAGTAAATATCAAAAAAAGATCAGTCAATAAATAACTTATAAACAATGTTTCAGTAACATTTTTATTGTGTTATTACCGTTTACTTTAATATGATTGATATCGCGAAGTTATCATACGTTTTTCAACCACTTTAAAGATAGTAATGTTGATTAGTCTTAACTTGATTTTTCCTTTGACTCGACCAGAACCGCGCCCCCCCCCCCCCGACCAAATTCTAGCCACGCCGCTGACTGTGTCTCCCCCAAAAAGTGTTTTTTTTTCATTTTCTCGTTCTGTATCAGAATATTTTTTTCTGAAGAAGACAGTTCCGATCTGCCATATTGAAACGTTGAAGTTTTCAATTAGTTAGGTGAAAACTATATTGCTTGTACCTGTTCGATTCAAGGAGGTGTGTTTATAAAACATTCAGGAAATGTTACAAAGGCATGAGAAGAAGCCCACTTTAGAAAGGGAAATCGTGCACAGAAGTGTAAACTCGGAATCAGGAAGACGTTTGGCAGCAACTATATCGTTAGAGGCCGTCTTCCGACAGACGTGTAGTATACACACGTCCAGTTACACTGGTACTCGTCATGCGAAAAGCATCAACACACACACACACACACACACACAAAGGTGGTTAACATTTAATATATACACGATTTTCCATATATGTAGCGCATTATTATTACACTAAACGGCGCGGACAATAATTCTTCCTTTCACGATGTCCCCGTCGTCGGCTGAAACGAACGGCCCGATCTTATCATATCAATGCACGTCCGTCACACCGTGGCGTGTCTCGTCCGTCATATAACGGACACAGGACACGGCCTAACGAGAAGTGAAAACAAAACAAAGGTGTTAGTAAGGGGATATCAGCCCGCGCCATCGATAACGCAGCGTCACCGCTTTGCCGTTATCACCACTTACCAATCACCGCACCACAACACTTGTAATAGCGAACCGGCAAACCGAGGCGGTTCACAGGCTGCTTTTAAACAATTGGTGGGCAAGTCTCGACATCCATCCAAACTCTGTTACACTTAACTGGGTAAATAAGTCGGACGGCTCCTTGGATCAGTTCGAATACCGTTCTACCGTTCGGGAACGTGTCCTGCCAAATGTGCGAGGTCATCATCATCATCATCATCATCATCATCATCATCATCAACTTCTTCTTCTTCTTCTTCTTCTTCTTCTTCTTCTTCTTCTTCTTCTTCTTCTTCTTCTTCTTCTTCTTCTTCTTCTTCTTCTTCTTCTTCTTCTTCTTCTTCTTCTTCTTCTTCTTCTTCTTCAAGGATTAGGTTATATAAACCTGTTCCGGCAACCATCTCAACCTCGAACGACCCGCGTCTCTTTTCTACCGATGACTTTATTGTTCAGTGCCGCTTTCGGCTATCGATCCTCTGTCATGCTTTGCAGATGATCCCGACATTCTCTTCTGTAAATTGAAATAATTTCATTTATGTCCTTTACTTCGAGTTCTGCTCTGATATCTTCATTCCTTATTCTATCTTGCAATGTATAGTTTAAAGCATTTCGAAGAAACTGCGTTTCAGCACTCTGAATCTTGCCGTTTTCTTTTTTTGTCATGACCCACACCTTACTCGCATACAGAACAACGTGGGTATACCTCGCATACCTCACTCGCTTCCAATACAACGTGGGTATTGGAATTGTCTTATAAAATTTAATCTTTGTTCTGTGTCTTGTTTTATTTCTAAGAATTGTACCACAATTTCGGTTTCTACCACATTTTGTACCACGATTTCTATGAATTGTATCACAAACATTCCTAAATTTATTTATCTTCTCTCTGATATCATATTCAGATTCATAGCTTACTGCATAGCCGAGATTTTGGAAACGGCTCACTTGTTCTAAAGTGCTGTTGTTTATAACTATCTTAGTCCTCGCTGGTTATTAAAATGTACGAGGTCTGACCGAAAAATGTCCAGTAATTTTGAGTATTACGGGAACCACTTGTGCAAGTGCATCGTAACCCAGTAGCCAATCGGACAAGTCCTCTTGACGTACGAGTGAACATTTAATTGACGTATTGGACTATTCAGTCAGCTGTGAGACTCTGTTTTGTAAACACGTGTTGTGTGTGACCGTCCCTCGTGTTCATGATTTTCCCAGAGGATGTATAACTTCAGTTCGCCGAAATATTTAACATTCATATAGATACATTTGTATTTACATTTGTTCAAACACTTTTTGCTACAGTCTATTTCTTGATGAATATAATATATTTAAAATTTATATTTACTTTACCTCAAGATGTTTTTCCCCTTATTTGGAACATGTTTCAGGACACATAGTGTTCCCACCATCAGCCTTCCTAATTTTGAATCGTGTGGTGTACCTGTGTGCTGGTTGGCTGTTGTTATGGCTTCCCACATTGGTTTTTGGTCTTTTAAATTGTTATTATTGTGGATGATTGTGGTGTATATATTAGTATTTTGTGTATTTTCGATGTTGAGTGCTTTTTGTCATGACCAATTGAAATGATACAATTTTCAAAGCACTTAACACCGAAAATACACAAAATACTAATTTGAGTATTTGATACCGGTATCTCATTTCATATACGTTTATGTGATCATGTGAAATATGATCATATTTCTTGATCATACGTTAAGTCGTAGCTGTTCTTGCGAAGAACACGGCTTACAAGCTGAACTCTATTCTTGAACAAAAACCTACAAACTAGATCTCGTCTGGTTGCCTTGTTAACCTGGCAAAATCAAGGTGCTCGGTTGTTGACAAGTACCACCACACAAACGTCGGACGCACACGCGAGATAATGACCGAATGAGGTAACAAGAAGAGCGTAAACCCGATGTGTGTGTGTGTGTGTGTGTGTGTGTGTGCGCGCGCGCGTGAATTAACTCTATTGTTGTCAACAATGAACCGGCTGTTTTATAGTTACAATATGTATAAACTTACACTATAAAACGGTCTTGAAAGCGCGGGGGCTGTGAGAAAACTTAGTCCTGTGTCTCCACTGCCAACCAAGCAGCTAGTTCAAAGAGATTGCTGCTGAGAGAACAAGGAGAAGAAGAAGAATAATAATAAGAAGAAAACGTAGACGACAATGATATTTAGTGCTCCTATCAGCATCATCATCCTGACGCAGACTTTTACACACAAGCATGTACGGTATTATAATAAACGATATTACGGTGTTGTGTGTGTGTGAGCGCGCGCGCGCGCGCGCGTCCGTTTCTTATGGCGGGCGTAATAAACGTTCCGCAACGTATATATATCCGGCGTAACTGCCTTGATCCGGCGCAAAACGCAATACTAAAAACAATCATAATAATATAGTACCGTTGACTTAGTGTGCAGACAATAACGTTGTGGACCGTGAGACGGGAGACGGGAGGCGGTGTCGTCTCCAGCCCGGTGGTAACAACAACAACGACAACATTGTTCTGAAAGATAAACCCGTCCAAAATATATTTTCACTAACTAAACATACACACACGTGCGCGCGCGCTTTCTCAGAGCTCACGTTATAAATACGTACGCTCGCATGACACGGAGAGTATAAAATGAACTCATAAGAGGTACTTATGGCGGGCACAATTGCTCCGGACTGGGTGGTCGGTCTGTGCGCGCGCCTCTCGTACTTTCGTCGCCCGTAATGATCTGTATAAATCAGTTGACAAAATCTGACCTACCCCGACTGTCTATCTGTCTAGGTGGTCACTCGTCCGTCCCCACCTCTCGTCATTGCCAGAATGTATAACTTGTATTTTATTTGCGTTGCGAAATGTTTTTGGACGTCTGTCTTATCGGTGTCTCCGTGTTTTTTATTTTTAACTCTCTCTCTCTCTCTCTCTCTCTCTATATATATATATATATATATATATATATATATATATATATATATATATCTGGTTAACGTATTCGAAGTGACACTTCTTTTAAATCGTTGGGTGTCACGAAACCCGAGCTGCAATTTTGTTCGTGACGAACGTGTAACGAAAGTGACGCACAACGAGGTGAAAAACGAGAAAGTTAAACGCTAATTATTTTTTAAATTTATTAATAAGTATAAATACAAAATTAAGGAGTCATCGTCATCGTCTTCGGCAAGGAGTATTAAACCACAAATGGTGTGTTCCGGTCCCGAGGAGATAGACTAGAGATGGTCACTCCAACAATTCTTCGGACCCCATACACTTCTCCGTCCTTTTGGCTTATAATGCCTTAGTTGTTTGGGGATGCGGCAGTCAAGCATTCGTCTAAGATGGTTCAGCCATTTTAGCCGATATTGGGCAATTCTATCCGGTATACTCATAACATTCCTCTCCTGCTGTACATCGACATTTCTTTTGCGATCTTGGAGAGTATATCCTTCCACGTGGCTGAGAAATCTAAAAAAAAGATCGCGGACGAGGGAATTTGGAGAGATAGTAGCATTGTACGAGTTGACTGGGCACTGGTCCTCACAAATTCCCGGGGTTAGCTCCCAAATGGACTCTCAGCTTCTCTGCAGCCAAGACCGTACTGGATGGTGAGAGGACGTCCAATCTTCTGTGCAATCAGTTGGTGGTAGTTTCCCGCTTTCACAGATATTTCAGACGGAAGCGTCCACCACGACTTTCAAATGGTTACAATTTGTGATAACAGAAGCACTGACCAGAAAGCTCAATGAGTCGGCGACACTGGATCGAGAAGAAGTTGTAAACCGAATTGGAAAACTTCAAGTGAAATTTGAAACCAAATAAAGTTATGGATCGCAAGAATACCTTATCTGATGACAAAGTAGAAGGTCACTGGAAGGCGTTGTTAGAAACAAACGGACATAACCGATAAAAACACGTAGTGCTAAATACAACTTACGTGCATACATAAATATTATAATAGTGTGCGCATAAACCTGGTGTACTTATTACTTCAAACAAATAAAACGATATAAATTTAGGCGTATTCCTGGAGATACTAAACAGAACGAAGTTTATAGAAAAGTCATCAGTGAGAATGTATAGACTTTTAAGATACACCTTGAGACGTATACGTTTGTTAGTACTCCAAAAAGATGCTTAAAAAGCAGGGAAGAAGGCAAGTGCAGAAAAGACAATGACTGAAGCACACGAAGAACTTTTCTGTGGATTTACGGTGTAGAAATTATGTTAGCAGGTTGAATATACGAGGTAAATGTTAAGAGATGTTGTTAATTAATTAACAACCAGAGGATGCCAAACGATGGAGGACAGAGGCCCTTTCTACTTAATCAAATTACCGTTATATTGCATACAACAGAGTAAGTTTATAAATGACCTGCTAGGAATTTAATATGTAAGAATCGAAAGCACAGTATTGGCTAATTTGAAATAATATACTTTATTTCTTGTAATGATAAAAAATACAACATTTTATAATGTGTGTGTGTGTGTGTGTGCGTGTGCGTGCGTTTATGTGGAGGTCTACTCGCGTTATTTATTCATGATTTCAAAATAAGTTCTATAATACGAGTACGAGTTCACTATCGATTTGTTTTCCGATTGCACGGACGTTATCGCTTATCAGAGTATATCGACACGATACGTCTATATACCTAGTAGTGATGATAAATAAACACGTACTAGTGGAGCCGCGTAAAATTTACTGGACGCAAAAATACTTCACTACTTCTTACTAACGCCTTATAGTTGGCGGGCAGTGACCTTGTGGCGGCCAGGGGTCATACAGGTTGGACACTACGGTAATGGCACGATAAATCAACGGTGCAATATGCGTGCGGTCTGTTAAAACCATTTTTACCGGAGCTTTCGATTCTTCCTCTTGATTATCATTTGCATAGTTGAACCCGCGACCTCTCTCTCTCTATCTCGCTTCTTCTTATTCTTCTCCTTTTTTTTTCAATGTGAATCCCGTACACAGAAGTTAAACCGTATTGTTGTTTGTTTCTAATTAATTAATTACAATTTTTAATTTAATTGGATACGCAACCAATTATTTATTTACTCGGATTGCAGTCGTCGTCGGCAAACTATAATGAACGTCTGTAGACAAACGTTAAATAGAATCACTTTGAACGCAAAACTATCTAATTAATTATCCGCTGATAGCATCGATCCCATGATCCGTCTGTATTGTGTTAGTGAAAATGAATCTACGATTAGCTGGTCTCCAAACTGGGTCTTAGACAGCCCACTAATTAGAACTCTGTGGCACTATGTAATAATAAATTGTCTGTAATAATTCTTTCCGTCATAAAAATAAGAAGTAATAAATACTTCATAATAATAATCAAAAAATATATAAATTATGACATTAACATAAACCAGCAGTGTTTTCTTGAGTGAATTATTATAACTATATTGTTATAATATGAATGTATAAGATATTGGTTTATAATATAATATTTTAAATTACTACTTTTTCCACACCATTTGTTACATTCGTTACCAGCTTTCAGTAATATTTCTCTGCACATTGTCATTTTTAAAGCTGGATGATTTTCAGATTTTAAAAAATGTGGTTAAGATTCGACAGTTTCTTTGTTTTCATTCCGATCACTTCATTCATTCCTCTGGCGCTACAGCCCACGACGAGCCTTGGCCTCCCCGACTAGTCGCCTCCAAAAACCTCGGTCCTCCAATCTCCGATACCCATCCTCCTGAGGTCATCTTCCACGTCGTGTAGCCACCTTCTTCTAGTTCTTCCTTTCCTTCTTTGCCCATCTATTATCCCTCTAAAACTGCTTTAACCATTTTGTCGTCCTCCATGCACATCACATGTCCCAACCAACTGATCCTCATAGACTTGATGAACCTCACATGTCCTCGCCATCTGTCAATTCCTCCGATTCCCTGTTGTTCTGTATGCACCATTCTTCATCTTCCTTCACTGGTCCAAAGATTTTTCTTAGAATTTTTCTTTCAAAGACTTTTGAATTATGTATGTCACTATTAAGTAGTGTCCAGGTCTCTGCAGCATAGGCTACATCACAACCGGTCTTATTAAGGTGTATCTACCGGTGTTATCTAAGTTTGGTTCGTTTGCTGACTAAATTGGATCTGAAAATTTTCCGGTGGGCATAAAAAACTCTATTACCACTCATTACGCGAATTGCAATCTCATTGCTGATTTTGTTCTCATTGTTTATGGAGGCATCCAAATATTTGAATTCCCAGACTCCGTGGAAAGTATGCTATCCCACAATGAGATTTTCAATTTTCCTCTTTCCTTCTGCACTTGATACTTTTTCATATAATTTTTCTTTTCTTCGTTGGCATAGAGTCCTACTTTCTGGACCTCCCATTCCAGTTCTTCAAAGGTTCCTTTTACGGTATTTACATTTCTGGCCACCAGCACCACATCATCTGCATATGCACCCATCTGTCTCATTCGCTGAAATATATTCCCGCTCAGTCCAACTTCTTCTTCTTCTTCACTACATGGCCTGGGCTATACCCCGTTCCGACTTTTCTAGACCCTCAGAGATAGGCCGAGTGCCTTAGAGATAGCTTTAAAACGCTGATTAAGGATTTGTGAATATAATTTATAATGTGAATTTAAGAGGATAATTCTTCTGTAATTGTTACAGCAGTTCCGTTGTCCCTTCTTAAATAAGGATATCACTTTTGCTTGCAACCAAGACTTGGGGACTTTACTTTCTTTCCAACATTTATTGAATAAAGTCAAACGTTGAGCCATTAAATCCTTCCCTCCATATTTCAGGAGTTCTAAATTTATTCTACCAAGTCCAGTAGCTTTTCTATTTCGTAACTTCTTTAGCTCCATCTATAACTCTTCTATTGCTATAGGATCGACTTCTGAAGACGTATCATCTTGACTTACCACAGAATCTTCCTCTGTAGGCACAAACCAAAGTTTAGTATAATGCTCAATCCACTGATTTTCTGTTATGATATTTAAATGTGCCCTATCTGTTTCATTATTATTCCCAACTTTCCTAATGTATACTGAAGAGATAAATTAAATAATGTTGCCGATAATGCATGACCTTGTTTAACCCCAGATCTTATTGTGAATTCCCTACTCTTTTCTCTTCCTAGAGATACTTTTCCTTTGGTTCCATCCAATGTAATCTCAACTAGTTTTAAAATTTTATGAAGAATTCCAAGTGCTTTAAGGGCCTTTAATAGTATGGATCTGTTTATGCTGTCAAATGCTTGTTTATAGTCAATGAAAAAAAGGATGTGTAGGTCTACTCCATGTTCGTAGCATTCCGATCAATAGGTCTTCTATGTGTGTGTGTGTGTGTGTGTGTGTGGAGGGGGAGGTGAATACATCTTGCTACAATCTTTTTCTTGATAAACATATTATTTAATATTTATTCCTTATCGGGTGAATTGGTGGGAACATCTTTGCCGAATGGATGACTTCCGCATCCCCAAACAACTATGGAACTATAAGCCGAGGGGACGGAGAGGTGTGGGACGTCCGAGAAAGCGCTGTATTGACCAGCTCTAGATTCTTTGAGTGTTTCAGACCGGAAGAAACAATCCTTGATTTACTTCTTGAAGATGATGATGAAGATGATTTAATATTTACTACTAGTTTTTAGTCCAGGTGTATTGTTTTCCTTATTTGGAACATGTTTAGGGCATAAGATTTTTTATCCATCTTCAGCTATTTTAGTTTTTAACCTTGTGGAACATTTGTGTCCAAGTTGGCTGTTGCTCTGGGTTCCTGTTGGCTCTGGGTTCTGGTTTTTTTCGGTAGATTACATTGGTGTTATTTTATGTGTGGTATGACGTGTTTTTGCCCCGGTGAAAGATGATGATGAATGGAGAATAACAAATAACCAGAAGCTATTGAAGCATGAGGACATTGTAAGATTTGTAAGGCTCACCGAATATAATGACTAGGTCACCTTGAAAGGATGGATGATGAGCGTATGTCAAAGAAAATCCTGAGCAGAAAGTGTATGAAACCAGTAAGAGGGGTCGACCTTGGACATGGTGGTTAGATAATGTTTTGGAGAATTTCAGAAGAATTAATGCGAGGAGTACGCTGAGATGGAAATGGATAGGAGATATTGGAGAGGACTGGTGTTCTATCAAGGTCTACATACGAGCTCTTTCTTACTTGTGGAAAAAATGGAACAAAGAATTTACATTAAATTTTGCTTTAAGAATGGAATAAAGTCCCACGCCGTATTGGAGATGTTTAATGTTGTTTTTGGCGAATCTTCTATTAATAAAACAAGCGTTTACAAATGGTACAAACGTTCTCAAGAGGACCCTGAAAACGTTGAAGATGACGAGCGCCCTGGACGCCCCAAGAATCGATGAGAACGTCGAAAAAGTGAAGAAAATGATTATGGACAATCGCCAAATCACTATCAGAGAGGTTGGTGATAATGTTGGCATATCATTTGCCTCATGCCAAGCAATTTCTTCGGATGTCTTGGGCATGAGACGTGTGGCAGCAAAATTTGTCCCGAAATTGTTGAATTTCGACGAAAAGCAGTGTCGAATGGACATTGATCAGGAGTTGCTGAATGAAGTCAACGACGATCCAGAACTGCTCAAACGGGTTATGACTGGTGATGAAACATGGGTGTACGGATATGACGTCGAAACTAAGGCACATTTGTCCAAATGAATGCTTCCTGAAGAGCTAAGGCCGAAAAAAGCTCGTCAATTTTGACCGAATGTGAAGGTTCTGCTCACGATTTTCTTTTATTTCAATGACATAGTGTACCATGAGTTCTGGCCACCAGATTGTATAGTCAATAAGAAGCATCACCTGAAAGTTCTACTCTGTTTGCATGAAGCAATCCGAAGAAAACCTCTGGATTTCTGGCCAAACAACCCATGGGAATTGCACGACGATAATGCACAATTCACTGCTTTTTCGTGAATTTTTTGCCAAAAACAACACCGTTATAATGCCTCAGCCTCCGTATTCGCCGGAAATGGCTCCCTGCGACTTCTTCCCATTTTCGAAGATGAAACAACCATGAAAGGACGACGTTTTGCCAACACTGAGGAGATAAAGATAGAATAGCTGAAGGAGCTAAAAGCCGTACCGAAAATTGCGTTCCAGAAGTGCTTCGAAGATTGTAGAAAACGCTGGCACAAGTGTACTATATCTGATGGGGACTATTTTGAAGGAGATAAAATTAATATTGATGAATAAATAAAGATTTTTTTGAGAAAATCAAAAATTCCGCATATTTATTGATCAAACCTCGTATTAAATATATGTATGTGGGGCAGAGGAGGGAGACAGAGAATTTCGCGTGAACGTATTTGTATGAGTCAAGTTTACTTTAAATATTACGAGTAGATAACTGTAAAAAATTAACATTGACGAAGAAAAACTGAATAATATGATTTTTACTCGCGTATGGTCAGAGGTTGGTCGGAATGTCAAAGGGGTGACACGTCTGGTTGTTGCATCACAATAAAACACAGCAGTACACACACACGCGCGCTCTCTCTCAAGAATACATAAACTTACGTACGGATGAAGGTTTCATCGTAATTTATGAACTTCGTATTATACTCGGCCGACGTTGACTTTCAAGCACGGACGACGTGTCATCGACTGAAGTGATTAGTGTTACATCACTTGAGAGTACAGTACAAGCAGAATTAATTACAGTATTCTCATTATTAGGTGGTTTGTGTAAAGTGGTTTTCTACGTGCGCGAATGTTGTGTGGGTGAAGTAGTTAGCGTGTAAGATGATACGGCATTAATTGTATACCAGTCTTTGAGCAAGACAACACCAGCTAGCTCATGTAATATTTTGACGCGTGACCGGGTTTTCTGAAATCAATAAGACCTTTCAGCCTTTTCAGGTGTAAGGCCGGACAGAGAATTTCAAAATATATCCAGATTCTACCAGGATACAAGATATATGTCACTACATGCATATCACAAACTAAATTTCGAGTGTCTTCGAATGGAAAGAAAAATATTTATCAACAGTGGCGTACCTAGGCCACTGGAGGCCCGGGGCAGATTTCTTTCTCAGACCCCCCACCCTAAAGACGGGTGTTTATAATCCAATTTATCTTTAAGTAATATATAGCAAAAACACTTGACTGTTATATATTTATTGTCTAATCACTGTATTGATACATCTAGTTTGGAAACTTTATAAGAAGCTGTAGTAATTTGAAATAAGAACCTACTTTCATACTGTAAATACAAAGTTGAAAGAAATAATAGAAGTAGTATTATCTATAGATTGCGTTAAATTTATTACAATAGTTTATAATATACAATAAACTTATATACTGCAAAACAAATTTATAATTGCTGCAAACATTACTTGGCAATTATTTTTCAAATCAATTAGCAGTTTTTGTGTATAACACACGCTGTTACTTATCTGTACAGTTGTACGTGCAGTTTTCTTCGATGTCACTCACGGGTTTGTTCAATCATGCAATATGTGATGCACTTATTGTGAATTCGTTCATTCGAGTAACTGACCTGGTTTCCGCACTCTACAATGTCCACTGTTTGGTACAAATTCTGATGAGAGGTTTTAAATAAATTGTTGGTCTCTTAAACTTAATTTTCCAACTCTGGAGGCCTCCTACTAAGTGAGGCCCGGAGTGGTCCGCCTCCCACGCCCCCCCCTTTAGTCCGCTATTGCTTATCAATGCACATCTATTTTGAAAAACAAATCAAATTACTACACCTGTTCTCTTCGTCTATGAGATTACGATTAATCATCTTTGTTTCCCCTTGTATCTTTCTTAAAAGTGAAATTCCCAAACACTGACGGAAACTAAAAGGCACGGTGTACACTGTTCAAGTGGCATATTGGAGGTATATGTTTCACTGTAATTAAGGATCTTAATGTTTGACATATGAGGGATATATGTGTCTGATGATGAACGATCATAATTACTGGAAGCCACAGACGGAACTGAAGTAAGGTAATAAAATAATTAAATCGTTTGTGACTTAGATACTGGGAACATCAATTTTAAAACAAATAATCATGTTCAAATAAAAGAAAGTGGATGGAACAGGTTAGCAACAGAAGTGAATAAATAGAGTAGGTGTTTTCCTTTATTTGTAAAATTAATAATAAATATGTAAATATAATATATTTATAATATATTATATATAATATATATAATAAAACATATACCACACAAAGGCAAATATACAAACATAAAACACAAAACAAACTAATACCTGAACAAATACAAAACATGACACAATATTCAAAGCACTCAACATCGAAAATACACAAAAAAACTAACACATACACCACAATCACACACAATAAAACCAGTTTGAAGTACTAGAAGCCAACAGGAAGCCACAATAATAATAGTCAACCAACACATATGTACTTCACCAGACACAAAAACCGGAAGGCTGAGGATGGGTACAAGATTGTACCCGAAACATGTTCCTAATAAGGAAAAAAAATATCTTGAGGTAAATTCATTATAAATATTAAATGTAATATATATATATATATATATTTTATTCATAAATGTAAGTATATTAATATATTAATAAATAACTTTTATATTATTATTAATAATAAAATTTTTACAAGAATATATTTTATTTTGTAAATTACATATGTTTCGATCGTAATCCAACTATCATCATCAGATATAAATTAATCAAATATATTGCAACTTACTGTCTGCGGCTTCTAGAAGCCGCAGACGGTAAGTTGCAATATATTTGATTGAACAACATTTGGCTTGGTACTAAACATTTGGAATTATTCCTTTTAAACAGATATAAATTAATAAGTTCAAAATGTTTTTTTAAATCAATTGTTGAAAACAGCTGTTTTATATGCAGACTAAATTTAATGTTTTTATATGTGTATATAAAATATGTTACATAATTAATCGTAAAATATAATATAAATATTTGTTATTATTTTAAATTAGTAATTTTTCAAATATAATCATTTTTTGTATTAATCTGAATTTGTTCTGGTATTAATTTATTACTTCTTTTATGTTTAAATATTTCTAAATTTTCCCATAAGGTCATTTTTGGACCTTCGGAAATGTGTTTTAAGAAACTGATGTTATATAAATTTAAAACTGTGTGTTTGTTTTTTATTTAGTCTTTAGGTAAATTTGATTTATATATATCTGGTTTCAAATATAAATTACGGTGTTGTGTGTACTTTCTTTTAAACGTTTTTAGTTTGGCCAACATAAAATTTGTTACAGTTAGTAAATTGAATTTTATGTACTCCATTTAAATTATATACAGAGAACATTATTTTTAAATAACTAAATTAAGTACATAAATGTATAATAATAATAGGAATAATAAAAGTAGGAGGCTAAGTGTACGTTCTTCAATAAGCATATAGGGCTATTGTAATGTTATAAAGAAAATAACTATAATGTTAATAAAGAAATTATGCCCTTCTGCCTTCTATTCCTAGAGAAACTGTTGGGTCTTTATTTGCAGTTAGACCAATAAGTAACAAATGGTTTTCATCGCAGCCTTTTCTCTAAGATATAGTCATCCAAACTAACAAATAATTTTAATACTTTCGCGTAATATTTCAATAAATTTTAACTTAGTTTTAGTAATTTTGTTAACGATAGCTGAACTACACAATAGAACGTTATATAGTAAACGAAGACGCAATCTGCTAATTATTTTTGTTGTTAAAACCGTCTGTATGCAAACAGCGCTGACGAACTACTTTATTTTTCGTCGCATTCCGCATTCCGTCGGCCATTACGATGCCGAATTTCTTTTAAAATCAGGACTTAATTAATCACAATGTGTCAAGAAAACGGTACAGTCAAGCGAGAAACTCGTTACTTTGAATACAGATTTTTTCAGTTACCTTGTTTTTCTATTATTCGTCTTCTTCTTTTGTTTGAATTCCTTCTCCGTTGCGTAAAATGAGGAAAAACAGTAACTGATCCTTTCGAAAAAGTATCAAGCATTCAGTCCTATAAAAGAACGTGAGTTTTCACGACCGGTGTTACATTGTCACAATTTACAAAACTGTTAGACCGTGGTGTAAGTTGTTCATGTTTACCACCAGACGTTTCGTCCGTACCGATGACGGACATCTTCAGTGGCGCGTGAACACAGATTGCAACCACCCGCGAAGGAATACAAACAGAGACCGTTCTGTTCTGTTAAAGCACTTAGATTTAAACACGATAAACAAAGAGAATGGCACAGGAAAGGTTGCCAAAGAGAGTTGCGGAATGGACCCCACCAGGAAGAAGGGAAATAGGAAGACCACATATCACCTGGATAGAAGAAATTCAGACTATATTGAGGGAAAGAGAAACTGAAGAAGATGGGCAAGCAGCAGTGGAAGATGAGAAATCAATCAACTCTCTAATCTTTGGTTCTGGAAAATGTGTAACCACTGTACAGCCGAAATAATAATAGTAATAAACACGAAAGGATTCATAAGGTGGACAGGGCATATGGTACAACTAAAGATATTTACAATAAAAAGTGCATATCTAAAGTTGCGAAAATAAGGCATTACAGTACAGTAGTGAAGCCAGAATGCCTATATTCAAGTGAATATATCAAAGTGAATATTCAAGCATTGAATTATAATTTAGACAAACTAGAAATATTGGAAAGACGAATTATTAGGAAAATATTAGGCCCACGAAAATCTTCAGAAGGTTGGAAATTAAGAAGTAATGATGAAATATATCAAAGTATAGAAAATATAACAGAAAAAATGAAAAAAAGAAGACTATTATTTTTACAAAGCAAATCTTCAGATATCTGTGGGGGGAAGAAGTCAACATCAAGTTGGATTAAAGAAGTCCAAAAGGATTTAGAAAAAAATAATATACACGCAGAAGAAGCAATTGACAGAGAGGTTTTTCGGGCAAAAGTGTTGAAAATGGAGGGAGTCCAGAGTAGGAGAGATAAAAACGCAGGTTCAAAGTGGAGTGAAGACAGGAAGAAGACACACAGTGAGAAGATGAAAGAATATTGGAAAAAAGAAGAGAACAAAGAGTAAAGAATTGAAATTGGCATGTGGTCCTTAGATGGCCGATAAAAAAAATTTACAGGCATTGCAGAAATGCAATGCACAGAGAAGGGCATTGAAAATGCTTCAATAAATCTAAAAAAATATATATATTTATGTTCATTCACCAATCAATGAATTAATTCTTCATTCACCAATCAATGAATTCATTCTTCATTTACCAATGTACAGATTATAAGTTAAATGTAGTCGACTAAGCTTTTCGTCATTACTGACATCTTCAGGTCTTAAACAACGCCTCGTTGTTTAAGACCTGAAGATGTCAGTAATGACGAAAAGCTTAGTCGAACAATAACAAAATTATAGCAGTTAGCAAATTCATAAAAGAAATAGTAAGGATGGCTGCTAATTTAAACAATACGAAGAATAAATGTAGTCGCATTCATAAGCGAAGTTTTATATGTGTACTACGTTATTGACAACAAAGAAGTAGTTTCTATGGAAACTCACCGGTTCCCATTTTCGATCACGCACCAGCGGTCGTTTTCAAATGTGCGACACGTCCTTATAAACATTTCTAATGTTAAAACACGACCAACCTACGGCCTGACAGTCTGGAAAATGGTGATAATAAAGAATCCTATGCTCGCGACCAATCAGGCTGTAGAATCCTTGCTTGCGACCAATCAGGCTGTAGAATCCTATGCTCGCGACCAATCAGGCTGTAGAATCCTATGCTCGCGACCAATCAGGCTGTAGAATCCTATGCTCGCGACCAATCAGGCTGTAGAATCCTATGATCGCGACCAATCAGGCTGTAGAATCCTATGCTCGCGACCAATCAGGCTGTAGAATCCTATGCTCGCGACCAATCAGGCTACAAGAAAAAGACTTTAATTCTGAGTCAGATTAATTTTGTCAACAGTCTTACTTCGTATCCCGATAATGTCTAGCGGCTGACTGCTTCGAAAGGGTCGAGAGGCATTTCCGTGTCTCCACCATTTTCAAATCCTAAACGACCGTCTATTGGTGGAAACACCAAACGACTTTATCCAGAACGAAAAATTTACCTACTTCGCAACCAACGAAAGTGACACTCTTTCCAACTTCCTAACGCTGGTAGTACATTAACAAGTTCACTCTTATTACATAACATTATTCCCGTGAAATATAATCGTGTTGGCGATTGTTTGAATCATGCATGGTATTGTGTATACGGTGTGGGCTCCCTACGTGATGTGATTTCTAACGACCCGATGACCAAACGTTTACGCGGGTTCTGGACATTAATTTTTTCCACTAATAACGTTCATTCATCATCTTCACAACACGGCATAGGAAAGGTGCTGCTTGTTCCGCCTTCAAAAATCCTCCAGCCATCTCATCCTGGATCTACTAACACACATGTGTCCCATAGGTTTGTATTTCCAGACTTGTTTGGCCAGTCTGGAATCTGAATCTGAAATTCTTTCTAAGTGTTCTTTCCACCGTTGTTTGTACTATTTTAATTTTTCATTCAAGTTAAAAACTTGTAAATTTTCTTATACGGTCGAGTTTAAAACTCCTTTAAACTCCTCTTAAGAATGCCATTTTCAAGGCTTTTTTTTTTGGTCCATAATTCACAGCCATAGGACTGTGCAGGGACTACCATAACTTCGTAAAAGTAAAATTTTGTATCTAGACGTACCTTGTTTCTAAAAAATACGGTTGACTGTTCCACAGATTGTGTGGAACTTACCTAACTAACGTGAATGCCATAATTTCTAACATAGCCAATATCATTTCCCAAATAATTAAAATGGTTTATCTGTTCTAGAATTCGGTCAACGATTATTAATTCTTGTTCTTGTTGGCTCCTTGTCTCGAAATGCCATTATCTTTGTTTTTATAGTGGAGATTTGCATATTTTATTGTACTGTTTGCAAATCTGATGAAGTTTAAAAACGGAATCAATTTGGGAAATCAATAACGGAAACTTCTACGTTAAATGGAATCCTGTGGGATAAGCAAATTACAGCAGAAACTAAAACCAAAATATTTAAAACCATTGTTAGAAGTATCATGTCTTACGGCTCAGAAGTTTGAACTACTAACAAACACACAAGAACAAAATTAATGACAGCAGAGATGGACTTTTGGAGACGTTCTGCAAGAGTATCCAGACGTGTGAAAATTAGAAATAAAGCCACTAAGGACAGAATGAGGGTGAAAAATTCAATTTTTGATTTTATCCAAACAGAAAAATTACTATAGTATGGACACACGAAAAGAATGGCGCAGAAAAGATTGCCAAGGAGAGTTATGGAATGGACCTCACCGGGATGAAGGAAAAGAGGAAGACCACCTGGATAGAAGAAATTCAGACTATACTGAGGGAACGAAAAATAGAAGAAGGTCTTTGGATAGACAAACAGCAGTGGAAGATGAGAATTCAATCACTTCTGTAATCTTTGGTTCCCGAAAATGTGAAAACATTGTACAGCCGGAATAACAAATAAAAATTTGACTTCCACCAATTAGAGAACGTGGGGTAATGGGTAATTGAAGGATGTTTTGTGGACCCAATATTAAGCGGCGCATACTGTACTCTGTCTTCAGTGTATACTTTGACACTATCTAGAAGTCCCCGAGTCCCCGATTTGTACGCCACCGAAATAGCTTATGAGTCAGAGTCAGAGTCAGACTATGCTAAGTAAGTAAAACGATTGGCATGCAAGGAAGGATGTAATGTGGCCAATGCTACGAGTCAGCCTGCTATTATTGTTCTACAACGTGTTGCAATAGCGTGTTGGCTTCGGCCGAATGCAACGATCGGCGAATCGTACTTTGCCCGACGTCCTGACGTCATGCCGTTCCCTTTACTAACGGAGCCGTTGTTCGGTTAAATCGGTGATAAGTATTTTGGTTGATTTTGTGGTATATTATGTTATTTTTGGTGTATTCTGTGTGTTGCGCTTTTGGGGCCAAGCAAGCGAGGAAGCGTGCAACAAACGTTGTCCCAAGTTCACAAACCCACGTGCTGAGCTGACCTGGGGGACTGAAACAAAAACGCGCATTTATTTTATAACTAGCAGCCAGACGGCCTCAAAGGATTATAGGCCTACTTGGGGAAAGGATTTTATTTAAATAATTTAATGTATGGAGACGATCTTGTGACCATCCAAAGGAATGAAAATTACCTCCAAAGGTCGTTGTTTTATCTTACTGGCATTTGGCAGATTACAATCAAACCATTTCTATATCCAAAACAGAAGTCATAGTTTTTTGGGGGGCAAATCATATTAGAACAAAGATTGTCATTCGGGACTCACCAATAAAACAGGTGCCAAGTGTCAACTATCTAGGGTGTAGCATGACATACCAAGATGATAAGGAGGTTGAAAGCAAAATTAGTCTCTTCCAGTCGCTTTGTGGCTGTATCATTAAACATTTAAAGAAGAAAACAAGGAAGAGACACAATTGAAATATTATAATGTAATGTTTCTACTAGTAATTTTGTACAAACCACTATGTTGTCTTTGGTATTGACGAGCGCTTTCAGCAGTCAAGCCATCTTCAGGTCATTTACCAGTCAAGGTTGGTAAATGACCTGAAGATGGCTTGACTGCCGAAAGCGCTCGTCAGTACCAAAGACAACATAGTGGTTTGTACAAAATCACTAGTAGAAATATTTAAGACCACTAACACTCCAATACAACAATAAAAAGAAATAATAATGTAATGGCCATACCTCAACTACTGTATGGTAGTGAGACTTGGACTAGAAAGGCCAAAGATATAGAACACAAGGAGAGGAAATGAGGTTCTTGAAGGCTGTAAAAGGTTGGACCAGGCATTTTCTTATCAGAAATTATCATATTAGAATGGGGCTAGGCATAGCTCAAAGCTTAAATGAGAAACTCTCATTATCCGATATAAAACTTAGTGGTGGTTACGTGTAGAGAGAATGGATCCAACTAGATTTTCAAGAAGAGCCCTTGACTATCATCCAAAGGGGAAGAGAAGTGTGGGAAGTCTGCGTTAGCGATGGTTGGATGATTTCCATTGAGACTGGAATTGCTACTAGCCTAAGCCGTAAAGGATGATGCCGATGACGACGACGATTTTATAACGCACCATAATAAAACACATAGAGAGAATTTAGAATTTAGAAACACGTGTGGTTTTCATAGATTATGAGGAAGCCTTCGATAGGCTGTGTCGGCGTAGACGTGCGATATTATAATACGTTGACGCTTTCCACTTCACCTCGTCCGCGCTATTCACAGCCTGTATGCAGGGACAACTATTCGTGTAGATTTAGGTAATGGGAGAGTTAATGTAATATGTAAATTGACGAAATTTTCCAAGAATGTCTGAAAGTTTGTCCTCAAAGTATACGAATCTCGGATACGTATAGTACATTACTATACGCAGATGAGCAAATAATTATAGGGAAGAGTGAAAATGTGTTAGAAAGGTCTATATATAACTTACCTTGCATACAATCCGCCAGAAATACAACTTTAAGATCTCAAATACTAAGGCAAAAACAATGGCCTTCCTAGGGAAGAACCCTGTGACAGCAAAAATTGTAATTGATAATAGTGTTTTGGAGCAGTTAACACATTTTAATTATTTGGGATGTGATATCTCATACAGGAAGGACAACGATTTTTTTTATAAATTTAAGTGAATTTAGTTTAGTAAATTTCTTTAAAACAAAACATTAAATATATAATAAATATGTGTCTATATAAACATTACAACAATCGAAAATAGAATCGAAGTAAAATCGATTAACCGTTAACTATATTGTAAGCGAAACATTCAACTGCAATTCGGGCAAGCCTCTGAACATACAGAGTGGGTTCTAACGTGCGTCAGGTGAAAATAAACCTACTTTCAGTGTATGTATTTGAAGATATTAATCGTAAAAAATACAGACATCGTTAAAATGGCGAAGGGTTTGGATTAATCGTTGGACGTCAAAGAGAAGAAACGTCAATGGAAAATATCACACACACACACACACACACACACACACACACACACACACACACACACACACACACACACACACACACACACACACACACACACACACACACACACACACACACACACACACACACACACACACACACACACACACACACACACACACACACACACATTGCAACAAAACACAGGATGATGATCTATGAATAAGAATATCACAGCATGGATGACGGACATTAGCATGTTTTAGATTGATTTATGCAATTTTTATCAATGAGCTATAAGTTTTGTGTTTAGTGAGGATAAGGACTTGTCTTATACCAAAGTCTTTGTAAATGTTTGCTCATGTACTTTGTTTGTGAATATGTGCGCGCGTTCGCGTGTGGTAAACCTTCGTTGTTATATCTTCCGCGTTAGTTATCCTATCGGCATGAGACTTGGACAGTGAATTATTTATGAAAATAGCTACATTTTCTACATACTCTGTTGTTCTCAGCTATTTTTTAAATGTGGTTTTTAGTAATTGAAAACTCAACCTTTCACTCTTATCTATTGAAGAGTAATAAAATTTCTAGGTAAACTCTGAGCAGGCAGTCGCAGAATTATACAAAGATTTGCCTGCAAAACGTCTATCTTTTGTCCAATCTACCACGTATACACTTGATTGACCAATCAGAAGCCCCTAATTTCAGTCGGATCTGTCGTTTTTCATGTGTACTTCGGGGCAGTTCATCGGAAGCTGTTGCATAGTGAACGTGTGTTCTTCGTCAAGAGATTTTCTTGTTCGAACTGGTTTAATCTAGAGCATCTATAAGTCTTGGGATTTAAACTCTTTTCGAGTTTGTCGATCAGAACCAAGGGGGTGAACTACCAATTATAATATATTAAGTGCTATTACGTGTTAGTGGAAGATTTTCCGCTTAGGAAGATTTATCTACCGTGGTAAATCCTTATCAACGCGGAACACTTCAAGAATACCCGGAAGGTGTCAATAATATACACCGCTTTTTAAGAATATCATTCATTATCATCCTAAGTATCAATAATTAATAACAACCAATTGCGAGCGAGTACACAAACGATTCGGAAAGTGACAATTTGAGTGTAAAATCAGTATCAGTGTTATCAGCTGTTCGGCAAACCCCAGCACGGAGAGAGAGAGTGTGAGAGCGGAGAGCGGCGGTCAGTGCAGAGAGAAGCGTAGCAGCGGCGGAGCGAATGACGTCACGCCTAGTGTAAAGGAATTCTACGTTCATGTAAAACTTACCAAAACTGAACTATATACACTCTTTGATATCTAATAAAATACTATAGATGACATTTTGTTTAATTTAAATATAACATATAAACAATTGTTTACTTGTTTGTGATAAATAAATATTTTTCTACACCTCCAATATAGACTTGCGCATAATTTATACACATATAACTATCCTATGCGAAAATATTTATTTGTATCGTCGCATAGAGATATTTGGCGCCTATCAACGCGGGGCACGTTTTTATTATAATTTATTGATATTATATATTTAAGTGTGTAAACATTAGATTAATTTGGACTATTTTGTGTGTTTTCTATATAATTTGTTGAATATTCTCTGTAAGCAGATATTTGAACAGTATTATTAATTTAGTTTATTTGGAGGTATGAATTATTGTTTGTCTATGTATTATGTTAAGTATTGTGAACATTTGATTAAGATACTAGACTGTGATGTTATACAACATTTAAAATGAACATTAGTGCTATAATAATAAGAGTTAATAATAGTGCCGTTTACGTTAAATAATAACTACGGTATAATATTTGTTTGAATATATAAAACAACTATAAATATGGCTGAATCACTTGAATTACAAAATACGTTAGCTGCATTATTAGCCAATATGCAGAAAGTGTCAGAAGAAAATAAAGCTAGTATGCAGAAAATGTCATTAGAAATAAAGTTAATATGCAGAAAATGTCAGAAGAAAATAGAGCTAATAAAGAGGAAGCAGTAAAACAATATAGATCACTACATGACGAGAATAAACAAATTTTTACTGCTGTACATGAACAAGCTAAACAAAATAAACAACTTTTAGAAACGACAGAAAAGCGTATCGGAAAGAAAGTCGAGTTAATTCGCACTAACATTGAGCTGGCACTTGAAGCTAATAATTCACGTCTTAGTCAATATTTGAAGCTAAGGTCAATGTCATGGAAGAAAGAATGGTAAATCATACATCGACGGTGAATGAATTGGTAGCAGAGCAGGAACAGAGGATACAGGAGTTAAAACAACAGCTGACCCGACTCCAAAGTACCTCGACACCGGCGAACCAGACCACATATATTTATACAAATTTTGATGAACTCAATTCGCAAGTAAAATTCTATGGTAGAGAGACTTAAAATCCCCTCCACTTTCTCAAAAACTGCGAGAGAGATATGGACGCAATAGGTGACAACCTAAACGAAATGGACAAAATAAACTGGGTGGTAAGAAGGTTAAAAGGTACCACGGCTGAATAGTTCACCGTCATACAGGACAAAGTATGTAGGTATGTAGATCTGGTGCAGCATTTTAGGGCTAGGTACTGGAACAGCGAGATACAAAGAAAGATGCGTGTACAGTTGGAATTTGGAAAATATTCGAGTATGAAAGGTTCAAAAGAAAACTATTTAATCCAGCTGATATCTCGAGCCAAGTATCTGGAACCTGAAGTAACAGAAGCAGATATGGTAAGCAAGTTAGCTCACCATTTTGGACGCGGAATTCAAATCGCGGTTATTACACAAGGGGTTAAATCCTTAGACGAACTACTCTTGTTATTGACATGGGATAATGTGGATAACCCAAGTAATTGTAATAATAATGAACAATTACATAAACATTTTCAGCCACAACAACAACGACAACAACAACAGTTTAAAAATAAACCAAGATTTCAAAAATTCAATCAAAGAAAGGTATCGGAAATTACCGAGACCAATGCAAATGAAGAGCAGCCAAAAAACGTGTAAGGTTGCACGGCGCGGGTCCGTACGATAAAATTAATAATATAAATAAAAATAAGAATAAAAATACAATTAAAGCATACAATAACAAACGGCAGTATCAGAAATCATATGTTAGCAATAATAGTGACAGTAATGTATACATTGCTTCTGGCTTATACCCTGTTGACATTAGGAATAAATTAATACATAATAATTGTGTTGATGAATGTGTAGAAAATGCTAGAGTTGAGGACAATAATGAAATTGTTGTGATAGCGAGAATCAATGGTTGTGTTGGTAATGTTTTGCTCGATAGTGGTGCGCAAATGTCATTAATTAATGGAATATTTATTAACAAACATAAACACCAATTTAAGAAAATATTCATCTTACCTGTAAATAATACTATGGTTACTACGGCGACCGGAGATAAACAAATTATTTGTAAACAAGCACATATATATCAATAATTCCACAAGGCATAGAAACTGAAGTGACTGTCCTTATAGTTAAGAATCTAGTATATGATGTTATATTAGGCACCGACACTTTAAGAAAAATACACGCCACAATCGATTTCAGTAACAAAAAACTTGCGCAATGCGAAATAAATTATACACAGTTAAATTGGGGTACATGGACAGTGATTTGAAGCAATCCGAACAAAGTACTGACATACAAAAGCCAGTTTTAATCTCGTAAATAAGATAACAAGCGACCAATGCACTGGTAATAAACACACAGCTGTTCAAAAGAAACGGGTAAATAATATTTTAAACAAATATCCCTCAACAAGGAATGAAGTGCAGATCTTGACAGTTAAGTATGTATTACCAGATACATTCAAAACTAGGTTAAAAAATTTAAACATCGAGCAAGAGCGGGATGCTAAATTAAAGAAAATCAGCGATGATATAAGAGTTCAGGACAACCCAAAGTATAAAATAGACAAAGATTTGTTATACAAGATCATAGACGGGGAGTGGAAGTTAATGGTACCGGATGAACTAGTCGAAGATTTAACTTGGGCGTGCCACGAGAGTCTGACGCTCGCGGGAGCATATAAATGCTATTTAACAATGCGAGAAGACTTTGTGTGGTTAAATGTGGCTAGAAAAGTTAAATCTATTTTGCGTACCTGCCACATATGCCAAACTGCAAAGTACCCGAATCAACATACGTATGTAGAAGTGGGCAATATTATCACCAAAAACAAAAATGCGTTATTATGTATTGACTTTTTAGGTCCACTACCGCGTGCATCGAGAGGTATGAGGAATCTGGTGGTGTGCACGGATGCGTTCTCTAAACATGTAAGTCTGTATGCAATAGGACGACCCACCACGGCGGCCGTATTAAATGTCGTCTTAAATAAATACACCCCTAAATATGGTCACGTTAAAAAAAATTTTATCTGACCAGGGTAAACAGTTCACCAATAGGAAGTGGCAATCCGAATTGGAAAAGCACAATATCCAGACTGTGTTAACAGCGATCCGGAGACCGCAGGGCAACCTCGCTGAAAGGGTCAACAGCGAGTTAGGTCGACTGTTCCGTACTTATTGTAATACCAACCAAACTAGATGGCCGGATTATCTAGAGTTTTTCGAGCAGTCCATCAACGGGAATTACAATGACACGACAGGATTTACGCCTAACGAGTTGCAAACTGGAAAAATGTCCAAGCGCGTCTGGGATGGGAGCATGAGGAGGATTGCAACGCAAAATTTGCCTATTCCGAGCGAGGTGAAACGTATAGAAGCCAGGAGACGCATTCAGAAATGTGCCGAAGAACGGACAGAAGGATTTAATGCAGACCACAAACTGGTAACTTTAAAATTGGCGAGAGGGCACTCCTGAGGGCTTTGAATGTCGGTCACAGGGAGGATAACACCGCAGCCAAATTCTTTAGGTTGTACAATGGCCCATATATTTTATCTGAGCAAGTTGGTAAAAACACCTATATTGTAACCAACCCTAGTACTAACCGTATGATAGGGAAATTCCATGCATCATCCCTAAGAAAGTATTATGTTAGAGATAATTGTACCTAATATGGGTATAGGTGGTATGAATTTTCTAAGAAAATTTTGTAAAATATGAGTGTACATTAAAGAATATTAGATGAGATGTTAGAACAAATGATTTGAATGAACGGGGTATACTTTCAGTTTGAAAATGACGTCAGAAGTGTTGATACGCTTATGTATGTTTGAGATTATAGGTCAGATTTAACCACGTGTATTTGTTTGTATTATTACTGTCAAAGTGACATTGGAGAAATGTTTTGTTTGAAAGAAGTTTATTTATTTAGTTTGATTTGGATTTATTATGTTATTATTATGATTATTATTGGAAGAATGATGTTTTATCTATTTAGGATATAAAGAAAAAAATTTGTATTTTTATGTAAACAAAATGTTTCTTTTTATACGTGGTGGGGTTAATCCTGCAACAAAACACAGGATGATGATCTATGAATAAGATTATCAGAGCATGGCTGACGAACATTAGCATGTTTTAGATTGATTTATGCAATTTTGGTCAATTAGCTGTACGTTTTGTATTTAGTGATGGATAAGGACTTGTATTATACCAAATTCTTTGTAAAAGTTTGCTCCATAATGTCATGTATTTTGTTTGTGAATATGTGCGCGCGTTAGCGTGTGGTGATCTGGTTTAATCTAGAGCATCTATAAGTCTTGTGACTCTTTCCGAGCTTGTCGATCAGAATCAAGCGGGTGAACTACCAATTATAATATATTAAGTGCTATTACGTGTTAGTGGAAGATTTTCCGCTTAGGAAAATTTATCTACCGTGGTAAATCCTTATCAACGCGGAACAATTCAAGAATAGCCGGAAGGTGTAAGTAATATACACCACTTTTTAAGAATATCATTCATTATCACCCTAAGTATCAATAATTAATAACAACCAATTGCGAGCGAGTACACAAACGATTCGGAAAGTGACAATTTGAGTGTAAAATCAGTATCAGTGTTATCAGCTGTTCGGCAAACCCCAGCGCGGGGAGAGAGTGTGAGAGCGGAGAGCGGCGGTCAGTGCAGAGAGGAGCGTAGCAGCGGCGGAGCGAATGACGTCACGCCTAGTGTAAAGGAATTCTACGTTCAAGTAAAACATACCAAAACTGAATTATATAAACTCTTTGATATCTAATAAAATACTATAGATGATATTTTGTTTAATTTAAATATATCATATAAACAATTATTTACTTGTGTGATAAATGGATAATTTTTTACACCTCCAATATAGACTTGTGGATAATTTATACACACATAACGATCCTATGCCAAAATATTTATTTGTATCGTCGCAATATATTCACGTGTAATAAGTACTAATACGATTTCGTGTCATTTGTCTTTGCAGTTAGAAAGGTTATCGTTTGTCAGTCTCTCGTACGCAGTTCGCAATGGGAGCAGAAACAATGAATGAGATATAGAACAACAGTTAGTCAGGGCGACAGATGGAAGCGTGTAGATTTATGTGTAACGTTCGGTTCTGTTCAGTTTCTTGTTTCGTTCCGTACTACGGTTTAGTTTAGGTTTTCTTACTGCAATAAATCTTACAGCGCAGAGACAAGAGAGTTTAACGTCAAATTTGCGCCTTCTCTTTAAAGAAACCGGAGCAACGGAGGCACGGACGGAGGACGGAGAGCGATCACCGAGGAGCGGAGCGGCAACGGTAACAAGCAGTGAGCGGCCGTGACAACAAGAAGCGAGAGAACGGAGAAGAAGAAGAAAAATAACAAGAAGAACGAACGCTTCGTGGCGAGAACGTATATTGTCCCCACGAGCGGAATGCTGCGTTTCCCACCCTCGTACTCGCCGACACTAAACGAAAAGAGAGAGAGAGAGAAAAAGAGAGAAAAAAATCACAATTCATAATTTGTTCTACATAAATTACAGCAAGTGACAAGAGAGCGCGCTGCGGTGCTGTACCGGCTACAACAACAACAACAATAATTTTAAAACCTAACCTATTTGTCATAATTTTCTAATGTATTCGGCCAGTCCGCGGTCGCAAAGGCCATAAATAAATTAGGCTGGATAATTAGTTGTCCGCCACAGAGTGTGTGTGTGTGTGTGTGTGTGTGTGTGTGTGGATGAAGTTTGTTTTTTCTTTTTTAAAGGGAGTGAGTCACTTCGAAACTTCACGTATAATTGGAAAAGTGAACACGCTTGTTACAAAGTAATGATGCTAAAGAAGACGACAGGACGCCTCACTTGTTTATTAGTTTTTTACAAATAATACCTAAATGAATTTGTCTTTAATTATAACACTTTAACATTTTTAGAATTAAAAAATACGGTTTGACTTCGGGAATACAGCTTAACAAATCAATTTGTATGGGTTCCCTGCTATACGCGGATGACATAGTTCTTATTCAAGAAAATGTGGATGATTTGCAAAGAGCTGATGCTTCAATTGCAAGAAGTTACAAGAGAGTAATCACTGAACATTTCAGTAAAAAAGACGAAAACCATGGCCTTTAAAGGTAAATATCCAGCGAGGACTAAGATAGTTATAAACAACAGCACTTTAGAACAAGTGAATCGTTTCAAATATCTCGGCTGTGCAGTAAGCTGTGAATCTGAATATGATACAAGGGAGAAGATAAATAAATTTAGGAATATTTGTTGTACGATTCATAGAAATCTTAGAAATAAAGCAAGACACAGCACAAGGATTACATTTACGCAAGACAATTGCAATACCCACGTGGATTTATGCAAATGAGGCGTGGGTCATGACAAAAAAGGAAAGCGAGAAGATTCACAGTGCTGAAATGCAGTTTCTTGAAATACTTTAAATTAAACATTGCGAGATAGAATAAGGAATGAAGATATCAGAGCAGAACTAGAAGTAAAGAACGTAAATAAAATTACTGCAATTTACAGAAGACAATGGTGGGATCATCTGCAAAGAATGACAGAGGATCGATTGCCGGAAGCGGCACTGAACTATAAAGCCATTGGTAGAAGAGACGTGGGACGTCCGAGGATGAGATGGGTGCCGGAACGACCTTGAGATGAAGAAGAAGAAGAAGAAATACGGTCTGAGGTCTAATTTAACGTTTCACCTTCTACGGTTTACAGGCCAAATCTTGCCAGTTATCTCCAATAGGTTTCTCCAGACCAGGGGTTCCCAACCGGTCTAGTGGTACGTGGAGGGATCCAAGGTAGTAGGCCTACGCAAGAATACCTAGCTAGCAAAAAAGCATTTACATAGAGATGGTGAAAACATCTATCTTTTTGAAAAGAAACAAACCTTAGAGTCGTTTTTGATGGCAACAAAAACGGAGTACCCTGGCCTTTATAAGCAAGCATTAAAGTCTTTAATACCTTTTGTGTTAAGTTACCTTTGTAAAAGTGGATTCGCTGAACTCGTTTCTGTTAAAAACAAATATAGGAACAAGACATCTATTGAGTGTGATTTAAGGTTAAAAATAACATCAATAGAAACTGACCTTAACTCTCTGGTACAAAATAAGCAGCAACAATTTTCACATTAATTATTTTCTTTTTAATATATTGTTATTTTTCAATACTAAAAAGAAAATCTGTAATGAAAGTATTCACCTGTCTTTTGAAAAAACTTTATACTTTATTTTATCACAGAACCAACCTGAAATTAATTTTAAAAATCAGTTCACGTTTTGTAAATTCTATGTATTAGATTTAAATAATTATACATATTTAGGAATAATAAGATATACTATTCATGTTGTATCAAGGTTTTTATCGAGAAAGCCCCAGTAATATATTTTTTTTAGGACCAGGTGGTACTCGAAATGAATGCAGAAGACCAAAATGGTACGCGGGTCCGGAAAGGTTGGGAACCACTGTCAGACCGTTCTGCCACAGATGTTCCCTTCTGCGACTATTGAGCAACTCATCTGCAGAATCCTCACTGAGCTGTAGGCTTTCCTTAATTATTCTTCTTCTCATTATAACATTGAGACGTTTGCTTGGAATTCTTCTGCCTTTCTCCGGTCTAGCCACTTCTTGCCCATCCTAATCTATGTATTTCGGCGTTCACGTCTAGTCGTTGCTTCTCATGTAGATGATACATTTTCCAGCATCACTCTTTATCCTTTGCTCTCATCCGTGAGTCCCAAAGTCATCCTTCTTCTACGTCACGGCTTAGACTGTTTAATCTGTTCCGGCTCCAAACTGGTCGGACCATCTCTTCTTGGGTCTTCCCAGGTTACTTTTACCTTTCAAAATAAGGCTACCTTGGCGAATCTATCACTGCTCATTCTGCTAATGTGTTGTTTCCAGCTTTCTCTGTACATAATGATGTTTACTTATTCAACTTTCAGTTCCTCTCTTATCTAATTATTTCTTTTCGTATCTAATTTTGTGTACCCAGCTATGGAACGCAAAAAATTAATTTTGTGAAGCCTGAATTCTTGATATTTAACTAGCAGACATTGTCCATGTTTCTGAGCCACAAGTAAAGTTAGGAACTGTCATTAATTTTTATAATTTTGTTATGGACTCTTTCCTTGCCTTGTGTTTTATAGCAGATCGAAGAGTTTCATGTGACATGGCTAAATTTATTAATTTTCCATCGACGGCCATCGTCAGTGCTGATCGAGCTTTCTCTAAGGCGGATGTCGCACGTTAGAGACCACACAGTACTGTGGTAATGGATCAGTACCATGATCATTGACGATGGCCGTCGATGGCACGGGTGAAAAGTTTGCAAATTTGTATAGCGATAGACGACGGTCAAACAGCCCGGTATCTGAAGATAATCATCATCACTACTCTAAAGAATAGGCCATAGACCTGTTCCGGAACCCATCTCCTCCTCGGTCTACCGATATCTCTCTTCCCTGTAGGGTGATAACCCAAAGCAGCCACAGGTACACGGATATCGGACATGCGATTCAACTGTTCACACCACCTCTTCTGTGGTCTTCAATCTTCTGGTGCAATGATAAAATGTTTAAATCGCGTCTAATATTCTCGTTCCTTCTCTGATCCAAGAGAGGACAACCTTGCGTCCCTCTTAGAAATTTCATTTCGGCTGCCTGAATCCTTTGCACGTCCCTTTTACCAAGAGTCCATGTCTCACTACCATACAGGAAAATTGGGACAGCCACAGTTTAATAAAATTTCATTCGGGTATCCTTCCGTGATTTATTCTTCAAGGACTATCGTTCCACAGATGCGACTAAATTTTGTTAGCTTACTATCCTAATCAATGTCAGTTCCATATGAGATATTACAACCCAGGTAATTAAAATGACTAACCTGATCCAAAATCTGATTATTCACAACTATCTTAGTTCTTTTTACTACTTCATAACTGTTCAAAACTGCCCCCCCCCCCCGGAGATCCGATTGAGGAACTAGAAGCTCCGCATGATTTTGCTTTAAGCATAGCCATGATGATATACATATCATAACGTACGTTATGGGGATGATAACGTCATATTCGCAGATAGCTTAGAGGGGCTGCAACAACTAATGAATAGAGTGACAGAAAGCAGCCGTAGGTATGGTCTAGACATCAGTGTTAATAAAACGAAGCTAATGATTGTATCTAAGAACAAGTTCACAAACTGCACCCTTAATATAAACTAAAGGCCAGTTGAACGTGTAAGCAAATTTACATATCTTGGTACTATAGTCAATGAACAATGGGACCACTCTCAAGAAATAAAGAGCAGAATTGAAAAGGCAAGAGCAGTGCACACTAGAATGAGCAGTTTATTCAAAAGTCACGATTTAACAATAAACATAAAGATAAGACTGCTACGTATACTTACTTTACACTGCTACGTATTTACTTTATACATTTTACTTTATACTTTACTTTATACTGCTACGTATTCTTGGTCCTCTTCTACGGTGTAGAATCTTGGACTTTGACTGAAGCCACAACTAAAAAATTGGCATCTTTCGAAATGTGGCTTTACCGTAGAATAGTGAGCATTTCATGGACAGCACATCTAACTAAAGTTGAAGTTCTTAGAAAGATGAAGAAAGAAGGGGAAGTTATTAATACAGTGAAGACAAGAAAGCTTCAGTATCTGGGAGATCTCATGAGAAATGAACAGAGATTTTACTTATTGCAGTCCACACTACAGGGAAAAGTACTTGGAAAGAAAGGAGTTGGACGACCGAGGATCTCATGGATGAGAAATTTAAGGACCTGGTTTGGTGTGAATACAACTGAATGCAGCAGTACATTCAGTTGTAGCAGAACATTCAGTAAATTCCTTGCAGCAGTACAGACAGTTAAAATAGTCTGTATGATATCCAACATCCTAAACGGATAGGAACTATCAGAAGAAGATTTTAGTTTTTATAGAATACCTGTCTTGAAATGCCATCGTTTTAGATTTTGTAGCAATGTGAAGATCTTAAAAACAATTTGTCTGTTCTACGGGCAAAATAGACTCTAGAATGATCAACGAGATCACACCTTACCAGGATTCAAACAGGTTACTCCGGGTTATGAAACGTGTCGAGCTAGGTTCGCGCTATCCGAGCGGAGATCGCCTCACACAACTACAACAAGCGAAACCATATTCTCCTTTCTATAAAATCGTACAGTACGGCGCTCGCATTATCCACGCTCCACCTCTAACCCACATAAATCTAATTTTCACTTTACATATAAGCAGAAGGTGTTTTACGATTTCTGAACGCAATTTAAAGCCGCACTCACCGCTGCGGTTCTGTGTTAACTATGTCGATATATATCGCGCACATATACCACGCAGGCGCGAAACTAAATCATAAGAAGAAACCAATGAACGCGTTGTTACTATTATAGTTATTATATAATATAATAAGAGTAAAGGAGCGCATAAATTGTACATAAATTATGTACTAACTTGTGTCAGTAATCCAATTAAGAGAGAGAACGAAACCGGTTACTCGGTTGGGTTATTGTATCAATCGGCTCTCTGTGGTATATGCTCGTAGTTTGGTGTCGTGCTCTCGTGTGTATGCTGCCCGCTGGTATATTACAATAATTTATATCTCATTAAAATAGTTGTTGTCCGATAAACTACACCGGCCCCGGAAAGAGTTAGCGCCGTGAGGCGTGGAATGAATTCACCGAGACGAACGTGTTCATTTCGAAACCCCGTCCTTATTACTGTTGTTGTTATTACTATTACTATTATTTGCGACCGTGGAGTGGATCTTTCTGCAATAATACTATTGCTATTAGTTTGTGCAATCAATTTATTCCTTAGCGGTAACGATGAAATACTATAACAGCGTCCAGTGCAAATAATATTTTCCTCACGTTCTGTGCTCTAATGAAAACACTGCCATCATCATCATCATCATCATCTTCAAGTGTTAAACCAAAGATGGTTTGTTCCGATCTCAAACAGACAAAGATTAGAGCTGGTCACTGCATCGCTTCCTAGGAAGTCCCACACATCTCCGTCCCCTCGGTTTATAGTTCCATAGTTGTTTGGGGATGCTGCAGTCATCCATTCGGCAAAGATGTTCTCGCCAATTCAGCCGATACTGGGCGATCCTGTCGAGTATACTCATAACATTCAGTTCCTGCCGTTTATCTGTGTTTCTTCTATGATCATGGAGAGTATACCCTGCCACGTGCCTGAGAAATATTTCAGCTGCTTGGATGCGACTGACCCGGCCTTTCTTTAAAGTCCAATTCTCTGACCCAAAAGAAGTGTGGGAAGGGCCATCACCTTGTAGGATTTTAGGCGTGTTTCTTTACTTGCTTACTTAAGAGTTCGCCTAATGGTCCCGTACATAAAGTTGAACTTATGCAACTTATTCACAACGTCCTTGCTTCTATTGTAAGGCACATTTTAGCGCAGGTATTCAAAATTGCTGACTTGTTCCAGGACAGTACCACCTACAACAATTTTTGCCCGTACGGGATCAGTTTCACGAAAAGCCATCACCTTGGTCTTAATTGTAGCTGTATTTGTAATCCAGAGTCTTTGCAGATTCCATTTAACAAATTTATATCCATCTGCAACCCGTTTTCCGAGTCCAACAGAATAGCCTGATCGTCCGCAAACAACAAAGTGTCAACAATGCTTTGGAAGACATTTCTGCCAGTTTTTTATGACTTCGTCAAAGTATAAATTAAAAAGAGAAGGTGATAATGGACACCCTTGTCGTTCTCCACAATTGATCAGGCCAACTATAGAAGCTGTTCTCGGTTTCCCTGCTTCAATTACAATTTTATTCTCCACATAAAGACTCTGAATAGCTCTAATTAGGTGATTACTCTAAATGGATCCATTTTCTTGCCATTATTTCCTACAGTTTGGTTCGATTCACTCTGTCAAACGTTTTCTCGAAATCGATGAAAGCTAGGTACGTGGGCAGCTGATAATCTCTACGCTTTCCAATGAGCCGAGCTATTGTAAATATACAATCTAAACATGATCTGCCCTTTCTGAAACCGTTTTGGGCCTCTAAAAGCATGGTCTCCGTTATTGCATTCCGCCGTGTTCTTAATATAGATGTATATAATTTTGAAAATACTTTATTTTGCATTTTTTGTGATATTATTACAAAGTTTTTTCTGATCCCACCTCCAATAATAATTACATGGAATACATAATGACTTCTTGTCAACATCTTGAACAAGAATTAAACCAAAAATGGTTTGTTTCGGTCCCAAGGAGATAGAGTAGAGCCGGCTTTTTCGGCCGCCCCACACCGGCTTATAATTCAGTAGTTTTTGGGAATGCGGCGGTCATAAATTCCGTTAATACGTTCCAACCACTTTACCCAATCCTACTCGTAATATTCAGTTCTTGCCGTATACCTGAATTTCTTCTACGAACTATGAGTTTGCCCTGCCACGTACCTAAATAATCTCCACGACTGGTGGCGTGGGATTTCCATAAAGTCCAATTCTCAGACCAATTAGAGGAGTGTAGGGACGTCCATCACCTTGTAAAACTTAAGTCGTGTTTCTTTGCTTGTTGACTTTAGAACTCTCCTAATGGTCCCGCACATATGGCTAAACTTATGTAGCTTCTCCACCACGTCATTGTTCGTAATATACAACACATTAAAGGTCAGACACTCAAAATTACTGCCTGCTCCAGAAACGTAGCCTACCATCTACAATTTTTGCGTGTACAGTTATCCGAAAGCCGTTTTCCGACTTCGACAGAAAATAACAGCTAATAATAACGTGTTAACTGTGGAGTTACCAATCATAAAATGCTCCGGAAGGTTAATCTGCCAACTGTATATGACATCGTTGGTATATAAATTACAAAGTCCTCGTCATCGTCACTTCACGGTGTAGGCTTATAGCCTGTTCCGTCTTCACTACAGCCATCTCTTCCAGGCCCTACCAACAGATCTTCTTCCAACTGGTTTGTAGTCTTTACTAGCCTAGTAGTTTGTAGGCGCTTTACTAGCCTCTGGTGTGAAAATTCTGAGGATTCAAAAAACTTTCCCTAATATACAAGTTACCAGCCTGTAGTTACGTAGGCAGTTGATGGGAATGCCACCTCAAAGTATCCTTCCATGCCCGATTTTCTATCGGAGTTCATACTCTCCTAGGCTAGTTGCTTTCTCTAAAGCTTGGAGCCTGACGCACCCCTCGGTTTGATTTCGGAGAGTCTGTCTCCTAGCCTTTGGGAATGTATCCCATACCATACAAATCAGTACGGGACAGTACTGGATTGTATCAGTACGGGATTTTATGGCAGCACTTACTCGCCATGTCACAGCATTGTGATAGGGATTGTGCGGATTTTAGCTGGTGTGACCACGCGAGCGGTCACTGCACCACACCCTGCTAATGCTGCCGCCTCGGTTCGGGACTGCTTGTTTGGCCTAGCCTTATTCACGGCTGTTCATCGTATCTGATGGAACCTTCGCTATCCACCGACTGCGACCCGTCCAGTAGCTGAGGCTCGCCCTGGGATAAATTGTCATATTGTCGTAAGCACCATCGGTGTCGTACACCACACAATTGTGGCCCGCACTAGGAGTTGTCCTCTGTTTGGCTGCACAGATAAAAAAGCAAAGAATGTAATGGTACATCCATATTCGGCGTATGGATGCACCACCGCAGTTCAACAGCGTTTCAAGGGACACTCATTGGAAAGACAGGGGAAGGTGCCCAAGAACGCGATGGAGGGGTGCCGTTGAGGAAAAGACATCAGCAGGCTGAGTATCCACTTTGTTGTGTCAGAATCCACTGGTTGAGACGCTCTCGCAGACAAAAGACCAACTAGATCTTCAGTACCAAAAGAAGAACAGGAAGAAGATTATTTCATTATGTTATTAGATTTTCATTGCTATTCTTGCTTCCACAGACAGATGATACAATGGGCGAGATACAGATATACATTGCGCTTATGCGTTGTACATTCGCTACTATTACGCGACTTGAAAACCTCGACAGATAAAACTAAAGTATTAGATAAGTCTGCAAAATCTGCACAGTAGTAATTTAATTTTTCACAGTTTGGTATATTTTAAATACATTTAGCACAAAAACTGAGTCAGTAAAAATAATAAACTTAATGAAACCATCGCACACTCGACTTAGTACGTAATAAAATATAAACTGTCCTTACGCAAGAAGTTCTTCCTCTTTACCGATAATTTTTTGTCGTTCATGTAGTCTGGATCACTTACATTATGTACATGCTATTTAAATTTAATGAAATCCTTGTAATAACAAATTAAAAATAAAAATTTCATATCAAATTTTAATTTTTTTCAGTCGTGATGCGTTAAAAGTAGCTTGCGAGAAACTTTTTCCCTATTCAAGATAGACTAATACATTAGGCTAGTCAATTGTACAGACAGGTTTAAATTTAATTTTGATCTAACGCTCAATGTTTTATCTTTATTGATTTCCAAATTATTGAGCGAATCGTACAAATATAATTCAGCGGTCGCGCTGCATACTGCCGCTCATCCAATTCCCGTCCTTTCCAAACTGTGTTAATCATGATGTGTTTCAATTATACTGTTACTTAAATCGTTAGAAACGCGTTTGTTATAATTTAAGACTTAAAAGAGTAAATCTCGTCCGCAGATTAATAGACACCTTTAACGATGAATATATTTATCTAGTTCAGCGGCAGAATGAACAACAGAAACAAATTTTATAAAATCTTCTCAAGCGGATTGTTGCTGAGTCATAACATCGGGCAAAAGGGGGGACGGGAGACAGAAACACAATAAACAAGAAAGAGAATACAAAAACACAATGGGCAGACGTAACCGTAGTACAGTACTTGTGCATTAGCCGTCATAAAACAAAACAAGGAACAAACAGAAAAAAGAGAAGGAAAAACAAATCGAGAGCCAAGGAACCCACCGTGTGGTAGGAGGCACACAGAACGAGAGAGATAAAGAGCACACACTATGAAATGAATGAATTATAAAATCAAATGAGCTGTGAACTGTGCGCGCGTGCGTGCTTGTTTGAATAAAGTGTGTGTGTGTGTGTGTGTGTGTGTGCGTGTGGCCAATTGAGTTCCACCTCTGCAGGCTGTTCCAAGATTGTTTATTCATATATTCCGTCCCTAAGAAGAAGAATAAGAAGACGAAGAAGACATCTATTTGTAGAGCAAACACACACACACACACACACACACACACTGACAGAAGAGCGGTGGTGAGTCGAAATAACGCGACTCGTACATTATTTGTTCTACTATAGGCGTCCCCCTTTATATGCAAATACTGGACACACACACACACACACACACACACACACACACACACACACACATACAACAATAACTACTACAAGTTATTTCTAATTTAGAAATGAACACTCTGAATATATATGTATTTCAACTGTAAATATATTTCCATATTGAGAGAGAGAGAGAGAGAGAGAGAGAGAGAGAGAGAGAGAGAGAGAGAGAGAGTGTGTGCGCGCGCGCTATCCATAAATACTATGTGCGTTATCACATTAAAGTATTGTCCAGACGACACGATTTCGATTCGTTACACGGACAAGATGTACTCGCTGCCGACTCCCGCCAGGCTAGTTAAGGTATTTTACAATACCGTAATTTCAAATTGCTTGTTCAGCGTCCGTTGAAGGCAAATGGAAAATTTATTTGTCCTTCTGTCTTCTGACGTTATGGGCTATTTGTCTTTGCGCGCATTACAGCCCCACGCAGGCGTTGCAGACCACGCCCTTGCGTGTAGGACGACAAGATCAAAGGACGGACACGAGGAAACTCTGCTGGAACGGTAATTCCCGAGATTCTTAACTCATCGCCAGTTTTTTTAAACACGTATTTTACGTTGTATTAAACTTCTTCTTCTCTTCTTCTTCTTCAGGCTGTGGACCTTCCGATCCGTTGCGCACTGCTTGGTCCGACCATCTCGTCGTTGGTCTTCCATTATTCCGCCGTCCTTTCGGATTATAAACAAAAATTTGTTTTGGGAGTTAGGCAGGTATGCTGTGTTTCCCCAACCTTGTTTAATATATACATTGACGACATGTTGAGAGCATGGAAATCCAGACTGATTTCGGGAATACAGCTGTAACGTCCCCCTGAATTTTTTATACATTTTTTGTTAAGTTTTTTTTTGTTTAATTTTTTTTTATTTATTTTTTTTATCAAGGGTCGTTACTTAATTCTTAAAACTAGACTCGTGGTCCAGATGGAAAGGACGCGCTGAGCCCACCGTGACAGGACTTGCAATAAAACACTTGCATAACGATAACAGCTTTTATTAGTGTTCTTTCCTTTTATGATGATAACATTTTAATACAATATGCACGTTTAAATTCTCATTATTCATAATAATGACCATTGGCATTAGTAACAAGAATTAGTTTTGAACCATTACATAATTAACAACAACAAATTTTTCAAACAACTTTTCGTGCATTGTTTCGATATAAATCAACCTTGCTATGCTTTGACGTTTACTCAAATAACATTTATAGATCACAGTCTCAATAACAATTATTACGTTAGAATTTAGATACATTATGAATTAAATTTACACTCGAATAATGATCACTGCCAAGAGACAGGTAATGTTTAATATTTGCCGACTAATCACATATTTTTTTTAAATTGTGTATTACAGGAGTAATATAAATACATATAGATACATCTTAATACTATTGCCATATTCTTATAGACACCAGTTGCCTATAAAATTTGAGTACTAATACTTGATACTTATTCTGGCACAATGCTGTAACAGCCCATGATAAAGAAACTGTTCACACGAGAACGTTCAGAAAGAACTACCCCCATAGTTATTTGTCAATGCATTCAGTATAAGCTTGTTCATGAGATTTGATCTTCATAAGAAAGTTAATAAAACTGACCAAGTAACAGATTCAAAACTTTCCTTGCTAATTACTCACAGCTAGAAGGCAAGTGGCGTCCTATAAAATACAGCACAGTAATGGACATATTTAAACAGGCAGATTCTTTAACTCAGTTAATTACACAATTCACTATATGTACACAGGACATGTTACAACAGACCGTTGGTCATAGAATATGTGAAGTTACTGTTTATGAAAGTGTCTTTGAGTCCATGCTTTAAATCCCGTAAGTTGCTGTGTTCGTGTATTAAAATGTAAGGAATAGTCCCACCTGTGTACAGAAGATTACTTTACTCAGCATGCACGATGATATAGAACATGGTGACGCAACTGGTGAGTCCGAAATTCCAGGAATTTATTTCCCCCTACGGGCAGGCTGCCGGTTCAGGCTGACAGTAAGGGGATCTCTAGAGGTCTGACGGCGTTGGGGTGTTGCTTAGATCTTCGGCCGATGAAGACTGAAGGTCTGTCTCCATCGTCGTTTCCTCTTTCACCTCCCGGCTATCCGGGAACCCTGACGCTCACTAGTAACTCAGCCACTCATTTCAAAGATGATAAAACAATAGGTGACGCCGCCAGACCAGTGTTTCCCTCGAGTGCAGAACCAGAAATGAAACCGAATGTCGATGCCTGTCGACCCACGCGAACAGAGAATTGAACAAATCAGCTGATCGGAGCGGCAGACTTGATTACGCACACACACACAATTATCGCCACGTCACGGTGAAAGTTACGCGATATAATCAAGCAGTGGCGCTGGCCGCTCACGCAACCCTTGAACCCGCTATACAGACGGCACTGTGGCCGCGACGCACGCCGAATAATTTAATGCTTAAATTACATCGGCACACAGCTTAACAAATCAATTTGTATGGGCTCCGTGCTGTATGCGGATGACATAGTTCTTATTCAAGAAAATCAGGATGATTTACAAAGAGCTAGGTTTCAATTACAAGAAGTGACAAGACAGTACTCACTGACAATTTCAGTAAGAAATACCAAAATCATGACCTTTAAAGGTAAATAATATCCAGTGAGGACTAAGATAGTTATAAACAACAGCACTTTAGAACAAGTGAGCCGTTTCAAATATCTCGAAAGTGCAGTAAGCTATGAATCTGAATATGATATAATAGAAAAGATAAATAAATTTAGGAATATTTGTGGTACGATAATAATTAGGAATAAAACAAGGTACAGCATAAGGATTAAATTTTATAAGATAATTGCAATACCCACAACGACATATGCGAGTGAGGCGTGGGTCATGACAAAAAGGAAATGCGGCAAGATTCAGAGTGCTGAAATGTAGTTTCTTCGAAATACTTTAAATTATACATTGCAAGATAGGATAAATAATGAGGATACCAGATCAGGACGCAAAGTAAAGGACATAAATGAAATTATTCCAATTTACAGAAGACAATGGTGGGATCATCTGCAAAGAATGAAAGAGGATAGATTGCCGAAAGCGGCACTGAACTATAAAGTCATTGGTAGAAGATATGTGGGTGGTCCGAGGATGAGATGGGTGCCGGAACAGGTTTATATAACCTAATCCTTGAAGAGAACAAGAAGAAGAAGAAGAAGAATTTGTTTTGGTATACTGTTCCTGTGCATCCTTTCACCATGGTCTGTCAAACCCTCTTTGAATTGTTTTATCCTTTCGCTAGGTTGTATATCACAAGGACGTTCCTTTTATTATAATTTCATAGCCGGTCCCTCCGTGATACTCCTAGTACTGATCGTAGAAATTTCATTTCACTGGCATGTAGCCTACTCAGCTTTGGGTCTTCGCGTTCTTTGTCCAAGTCGCACTGCCATAAAGGCTGCACGGCATTGCCATCACTTTATAAAATTTCAAAAGAGTGTCTCTTCTGACCTATTCATTCAGTGCTCTTCTTATAATTGCACACATGTGATTAAACTTCTCTATTCTTTTTGTCCACATATTATCTCACCACCATCAAATAAGCTCCTGTGCATTAAACTAATAAAACAATTCAAATAATGTGTTTCTGCTTTTTGAAGTTAATAAAGCTAGTGTGAAGTTAGGTCAACTTGGGATTAAAATTATAAACTCATTTACTAAATTTAAATGACATGTTTTATGCATGGATTTCTGACGGATTTTACGCTGGCGACTCGTTTGTCCACCGACTAGTCCCTAACCCCTAGTCCACCACCCAGGGTACTTTCATTTCAAGCCCCACAGCAATAAAGCCAACTGCACGACAATGAAGCTTCGACAAAATTATTAGGAACAGGGCTTGAACATAATCTTGGATTTCTCGTTATTGGAGCCGAGGAGAAGATTTGGATATAAAAAATAGGTATACCAAAACTCCAAGGAGTTTAATTATTTGGGCTCGATATTCAGTGAAATATCAACTTGTGACAGAAAGACAGAAAATCAAACATCGTATAAGACAAGGAACTAAATGAAATTTGGTGGCAATTTTGCCAAAACAAAGTACACGACGACAAGTAGGCATAACTATCATGTATACAGTTACATGTAAAAGAATTTATTTCTGACGTAAAACAGGACTTTAATTATTTGGGGTTGATAATAACTGTAAAAAATGTAACAATATAAATGACATGATTTTTGCAGGTAACGGAAGTTACTATGCTCTACAGCCTCTGCTCAGCAATAAAAAACATGTCTCAAGAAAACTGAAATAAATAATTTATACAAAAACAATCCTGAAGCTCCTGGTGCTGTTGTATATGGCACAGAGACATGGGCAACATCTAGCAATCAACAAAAAAGAATTAGTGGCTTTTAATATAAAATTTTAAGAATAACATATGGACCAGAAGAGAAGGAGGACAACCGGAGGATTAGGACTAACCAAGAATTAAGACATCTAGATAATGAGTCAGACTTGGCTGGGAATATTAAGTGCAAAAGGATCAAGTGGCTTGGGGATGTTCAAAGAATGGAGGATGTTCGAAAAGGTTTTTAACAAGCAAATTGGTGGAAGATAATGCACTAAAGCTTAAACTGAACTAAACTGAGATATAATAACAAAATAATAATAATGGAATCTTTTCTATCGCCTAAGCAGTTTCGGAGCTTGCCAAGGTAGGCTTACTTCATGAAGCATTCGATATACAAAAAAGTCTCGAAATTTAAACATTGTAGTGTACGAGTTTTTGTTTTACGAATGAGGTCAGGGAGTGAGTGAAAATAAATTAATATAAATAATATATTATAACTTATTATTATAAATTAGTATAAATAAATATATTATTATTGTTTACAATAATTTATATTGTATAAACAATTTATTATTATCAAAAAACAGCAAGAATTTATGTTTCTGAAGAAATGAAAATTTAAAAAAAATGCATCTTAAATTTGTGTCTCTATGATTGAAGACGCCAGCATTGGAAGTACATTGGAGCATCAACAATACAAATATCAAAATATGAATTGACATTTTGTGTGTGGGGGCGCGCGTGCGCGCTTCTAACAATAAGCATACTATTAATAAAATATCAATGTAATAATCAATGAAATATCAAAGTTAATAACAACGATATTAATAATAATAATAATAATAACAGTACTATAATATGAATAGTAATATTTGTAATAACACAAAGAGCATAATGTAATAGTTCAAATAAAAATATTTTCTTGAAAAGACAATAATTAGTTTTGAAAAATATCCTGGATTTTGGCTCTGGCAGTTTGTCCATACTAGTTAAAAACGGAACAAATATTCAATTATTTCAAGTCTGTCAAACGTTTAATGTATCTGTTGTACAAAAGAGTCTCCCATTACACTGTTGCAAGCTGCCGAAAGCAGTGGAATATATTGATAGTACTGCAACCCTCGGCAGCAACGTGTTCCTGTTGCTTGAATTGTCAGTTCGGAAATTATATTAAACAAAATATAAGTAAGCCATTCAGAATCTGCAAAACTGCCATCCAAATTACAGCGCCTCACGATTCGATCTTAGTTAAACCCTGCCTCTTGTTTCGTCACATCCACAAACAAGTGGCTACTTGTTCGGTAGCCGTCCGCGGGTACGTGACTAGAAGACGACGCGTCGTCATTAGATTATCTTCATGCCGCTTCTGTTTCTGTCCGAAGTATCATAAAGCAGACCACATCACCACTGCGTTTGTCTTCTTCTTCTCCGCCTCCTTCGCCGTGAGATGATGACCGAGCGTTATCTAGATGGCACATCTGACGCGTCCGGTAGCAGTCCACCCGTCACCGTGGGGGGTTCACTTCATTTTCGGCGGCAACCAACATGAACAAAAGTCATAATTTCTGAAACGCTTTCTAGGACAGTGCCTTATGAATGAAGGTCACCCGACGACCTTTCTCATTTCAGCTTCCCCGTCGTGTATTATCGCTCCAAATTATCCTTTCTGGACAGTGCGGAGTTCTACCGGCTGCTGTTACTGTAGTCGTCCCGGAGCAGCGTAGGAACATTACTGTGTCTTCGTTAACGATTGCTTATGAGCGAACGCCTTACCGGCCATTCTGCAGATCAAATCTTGTTATGCTTGTTGTATCAATGTAATTAAACAGGCCCTCCAATGGCCGTCGTCACTTGTACTATACTCCACAATAAGAGAATCATCATCATCATCATCATCATTATCTTCATTATCTTCCCATCACGGCATAGGTGTTGTCTGTCCCGTCTTAGAAGATCCTCCAGCCATCTCTTCCTGGGTCTACCCACACACCTGTGTCCTATAGGTTTCCATTTTCAGACTTGTTTGGCCAGTCTGGAATCTGACATCCTTTCTAAGTGTCCTTTCCATCGTTCTTTAAATTTTATAATCTTTCATTTAAGTTGAAAACTTGTAATTCTTCTCTTTTATGACCTCATTGTTTATACGGTCAAGTTTAGAGCATCTTTTAACTCCTCTTGAGAACACTATTTCCGAGACCTGCATTTTACTGTCTTGTTTCTCGCATTTCGTTCATAATTCACACCCATAGTATTATACCAGACACTGCCATAATTTTGTAAAACTTTAATGTTGTATCTCGACGTACCTTGTTGTTAAACATACGGTTGCCTGTTCCACAGATCGTCTGAAGCTTACCTGACTTAACATCAATATCATAATCCGTATGGTAGCCAATAGCATTTCCCAAATAGTTGAAATGGTTTTCGTGTTCTATAATTTGATAATTAATTATTAGTCTTGTTTTCATCCTTATTTTTGTTTTACTTTTGTTTTTATCATTATCCTTGCCTCTAAATCCCATTACCTTTGTTTTGTCATGGAGATTTTTGTATTGTGTGCAAATCTGATGAAACCTAAAAACGGATTTCTGTAAACAATAAGAGAATTTGCATTATTGACAGATTGTCTGTAAGAAGAAGGGAATAAGATAATTTTCGTTAGCATCTCCTACATTTTTGTCTTTACTTGTCTACTACAATCTCCCTCAAAAATCATTTTATTTACTTATTTTTGTAAATTATTTCTTTCAGTGTAATCTGATGGCGCATCCGTTTCACTAAATCCGTTCCTGTATTTGATATTACAATCATCTCGATACCTCTCCGTAAAATCCACAGTTATATCAACTTCGTGTTCAGCGTTCACATTTGTAAAACATCGGTCACTACCGGGAGCACTCGCTGATTAAAATTTCATGTTTGAACCCTGAGTCAAATAAGAAAGATGACACGACTTTTGTGTTTATGATTAATGCATTTGTTCGAGAAAAAGTGTAGTCAATAAATATATATGAAGGTCACCAACCTCCTACCAACATTTTTATAGATGTACACAATTAATTTTATAAATAATATTTCAACCTAATTTTAAAGGTAAACATCTCTTTCCAAACGACTTTCTGTGTCGTACATATTATGGACACGATATTATGGTGACTAAGTGAGTCGACAATTTCGGGAGTACAACCCCCAAAACCATTCTCTCCCTACGATCATGGTCTTATTTTTGTTTTCTTTGGTTTGTTATTTTTTTATGATACATATTTTTATTGTTTGCTATTTTACTGAATGAACATGTCAAATTTCCGCTGTATCAATAGTCCGTAGTTATTGGAAAAAGGTCACATACTTATGGAAAATATTTTTATAATACAGAATGAAGAAGAGTCGAATCGAATAAAATTTTACCCTCAGCCAATCATCTTGTGGAGGGGGGGAGGACAATCTTAACTCTACTCTCAGGGGATCTGGCGAGTGTAGAGTATACTTACACTCTTATGAGTCTATACTTACTGGTGTAGAGTCCCTTCCCGACAGCCAGCCCCACGGTGTGGTCATCTGTCAGGATTTTGAATTAGTTAGGACATGTGACGCTTAACTTTGTAAATAGTTCCTCTTATCTTACTACTGGATGTGACACCAAGATAGTTATCGTTTATCAACTGTTATGAGTACGATTCACAGACATATCATAATTGAAGCAAACCATGAAATGATTTTAGAAGCATACACATTTTTTATGTAACCTCTTACTAATGTAAACTGAGATCAGTCTTGCGGAGCTAAGTTAAGGCGAAAAAATCAAAATAGCACCAAAGAAGAAATGGATTGAACTGCAAAGAAGACTGAAAATCATAAGTGAAAATTACGAAAATTATAAAGATAAAAGACATGACATTGATTTTTTTGCACTCAATAGCGCACAATTTATAACAATTTACAAATTCATAATTATTTACTTTGATACCTTTTTGCTTTAATTTTTTACAAACAAAGTGAAATGTTCATATATAAGGTTTATATTAATCAAATGAATTTTTATTCTTGAAAAAGGACATTCAGGTGAATGAATTCGGGAATAAGGAATTCGGGCAAAATGATTTCGGAAATCTCGTCATTCGGGAAAATGTCCATTGGGGAAATTGGAATCGGTTAAGTGTCTGGATACCTTTCAAGCCAATCATCTTTTTAATTACAACCATGCGACATCGACGACATCGAGTGCTGGTGATGATAGCAGACACTACAAATGATAATGACAACTTTATTATTGTAACAGCTATACTTAAAGGGACTCTAGAGATTAGTATATTTGGTGATAAGACGAGGGCAGTAAATTTTAACCGTACGATTAAGTCTATAATTACATCCATTTATTCGAGAGGAACCAAACTATGGGGGTAGAATACTTTATATTTTATTTGTCTCTCACACTCTCTCACACACACACGCGCGCGCGCGCACAGGAATCTCAGTTAACAGCAAGAATTTACTTTAATGTCAATCTAAATGTTCATATCATTACCCACTGGAGTCAACGGATTATCAAAAAGAAATGTCACGAATATGACGTGTACTGATGAAACATAAAAGGTGTCAGAAAAACAGCGTGGTGGAAGATATTACTGACGAAGAGCATACGCTGAAAATATGAGCCAAAAGAAAACACTAGTGTGAAAGTGTCTAATAATACAAATAATGTTGTTATATTCAATAATGCTCAATTTTTCCTTGTTATATATTTTATATTATTACTAATATTAAAACTTTTTACAAGATTTCTTAAAATTTCATATGTTTTGATAGTAATACAACTATGACCATCAGATATAAATTAACAAATTCAAAACAGCGGTTTTGTAGACTAGACTAAATTTAATGTTTTTATATGTGTATATAAAATATGTTATATAATTAATTGTAAAATATAATATAAATATTTATTATTTGATTAAATTAGTAATTTTGAAAATATTATCATTTTTTGGATTAATCCGAATTTATTCTGTTATTAATTTATTACTGGTTTTATGTTTAAATATTTCTAAATTTTCCCATAAGGTCATTTTTGGACCTTTGGAAATGTGTTTTAATAAACTGAAATTATTTAAATTTGGAAACGTGTGTTTGTTATTGAGTGTGTAGCTGAATTTGATTTATATAAGCCTATGTATCTGGCTTTTAAGTATAAATTACGATGTTGTATATATTTTTCTTTTAAACGTATCCTAGTTTGGCCAACATAAAATTTGTTACAGTCAAGATATTCAATTTTATATACTCCATTTAAATTATGGATTAATTTATCTGATTTAAGTTTGATTCTATCAAAATCTGTTTTATTACTGTTATAGGTAATTTTTATATTTTGGTTTTTAAATAATTTTGTAATTTTATTATTAAAACAATGTTGTATACATCGTGGTTTAGAATACACTTGTCTCAGGAAAACTTTTGTAGACCTAAATAAAGTTAATAATTTATGTCTTTATTTTACTGGTTTATATAGTGGAGAGACACTGAGGAAGGAGGATGAGAAAAGATGTTGGAAGCATTTGAGATGTTGGTTTGGCGAGCAATGGAAAAAGTGAGATGGGTTGATAAAGTAAGATGATGAAGTTTTAAGAAAAACAGGGGGGGGGGAGAAGAATCCTGAAGGTAATAGAAAATAGTAAAATGAATTTGTTAGGTCATTGTTTAAGAAGAAACTGCTTGCTTACAACTGCCGGGGGGGGGGGGGTGTCATAGAAGGAGACAAAAATATGAGGGCGTAGAAGAATGAAGTTGATAGATAGCATTAAATTCAGAGGGTGTTACGAAGAGACGAAAAGACTGGCATGCGATAGAGCAGCTTGGGGAGCTTTTACCATTTGAAGACCTGCCTTAGGGCAGAACACCAAATAATAAAATTTTACTGGAACATACACACAACTGGAACACACATCTTTTAAAAAAAATTCGTTCACAGATTATAATTTCGGAAGTTGCTTATCAAAGGTTTTTGAGACAAATTCTTTCACAAATGATATATTGGATTTATTCAAAATTAGAAGTCGATAGCTCCTCTCCCTAAAGAGAATTCACGTTTCGTTGTAGAGGTAGAGTCGTTATTATTATTACCGGTTGGGGTGGGGGGACGGGTGTACGACTGTGTGTACTCGTCGTAATTTAGAAATTACTAAACTTGGAGAAAACGAACGGTACGCGGACGGTACGTGTTTAGTTGTGGAATAATTTTTTTCGTCGACAACGTGTACGAGAAAAAGAGAGAGAGTCAAGTGTACCCAAGCCGACGGCAACGTCGACGACGAAGAAGAAACGCGCGCGTGATTATCGCCTCAACGGAAAAGAAAGGCCGCTCGGTTGTGATCATAAGGAGAGGATCGCGCGAGGAGGTGTCGCGAAACACGTGTTGTCATCCGGACGAAACAGAGACAAGTGAAGAGAAGAAAATTTCAGGTGATTTGTGCGGGCGTGCAGGGCCAAGAAGAAGTGCGGGTCAAAGTTGAAGCATGTCGAAAGGTATGATCAACGCAACGCACTGTGGCTGGACTACGTGAGCTGGGCCCCTCGGTACTAAACACCTTTGACATATACACGTGTTGTAGCTGTGCTCTGCAAACGTGAGACTTTCTGTCACTGCTCCAACAACACCTCTCCGACTTGTATCAATAACGGTCGTCATTGTAATTTGTTCAACATCTCTATGATCACATCAAGTTCTCGTGCGATGCACCGTAATCTTCCGTTAGGCCTATACACAAACATCAATACGGGCATGAATCTATGTATATTAAAATATATTATACAATTATCTTATACATAAAATTTCTTAATTTTTATTTATTTATCTATAAGATCGCTGCAACAGCATCGGTCATTAGCAACATCAAAAATTATAAAAATGAGTTTGTAAACCATACAGAAATTCTCATAGAGATTCAGTAACATATATTAATCTAAAAGGTGCTTAGTGAAGGCAAACACTGCAACAAAATACACAGGAACTGGTACGATTTATAAACTACATTAGTTATTTGTTTAAATACCAGCAATAATGCAAAATAAAATGATAAATATTGCCCCACACAACATAAACATTATAAATACACAGCATGCAGATATATAATAATTAATTAATAACATATTAAGCGTATATGTAATACTAAATAAAACATATAATAACATATGCAACGACAAACAATATATAACAATAAATGGAACAACAAATCGTATATATAATAAATAAAACAATCTCGACCATATATCAATCCATTAACTTAAACGTCCTAGAAATTACACAAGTTTTAATGTTCTTATAAATTTAATAGTCCGTACCCAATTTTTGCTATCAACTGAATCTCCTTTATGAGGAGAAGTATTCCGGTGGCTGTAGTCTTGTCGTTAATACTTCTTCTAACATCTGCAGGGATATTAAATTTGGTTCGCAGATCATGGAGAACAGGGCACCCTGAAACGAGATGGAAAGTTGTCAAAACCGTTGTCTAGCAGGAGGCTCGTTCGTGAAGATGTGCGTGTGGCCGAGGCGGAGTCTTGTTATGACCACTTGATTTCTTCTGGAGTCTGTAGCAAGTGAGGGTTGTTCGTAAATATTTTTCATAACTCGGAATAGCTTGGCGGGTGGTGCCTTAAGCCATTCATCCTTCCAGTCTTCCAGAAGTTTTAAATGAAGATAGTGTTTAAGGTCATTGTGGGATAGTTTATGAGGAAGATAGTGATTCGACGTAGCAGTTTTTGCAGCTTCATCAGCCATTTCGTTGCCCTTAATTTCTATGTGTGAAGGTATCCAACTGAAAATAATTTCCTTCCACTGTTTAGTTGAGATATCAACGGTTATGTTATTTATGTCTTGAATAATAATCAAATTGTAATTTCTTAATTTATTTTACATTATTAATACTCTCTCCATTCAATGTACTGGATCTTGTTTCGTTAAGCTGTTCAGGTCTGAATCCACGATTTAATCTGTCTATTGCTTGATGAATGTACCAATCTCTACCTTTTATGCAATATACTAGATATTTACTTCCTAGTCTCCGTGGATCCATTTAATTGTCGTAGTCGAAAAGCTGTAGAGTTGATAACCGCTGTTTATGTCTTGCAAGATTTACTTCAATCCTTTTCATTTTTCGGCGTTTTTCTTTTATATCCAAGAAATCTATTATCGTAACAATAAGACAGTTTACTCGCTGTTTATTCTTCGATTTATTTACTTTAGTAATCTCCCGTAAATAAAGGCAAACACAGATCTTTACAATATAATTAAAATTACAATCCGGGCTGTAAGGCCGTGGTGTTCCGATTGCATCGTATCGAAAGGTGTTAATTGCACGACCAGACGTTTCGGTATCATCTCTGGAGGTCATCTTCAGTGTAAGGACTTAACGAACTGACAAGGTGTTGGCCCATTGTTTAATTCGTTTACTGTTTTTGACAGCAGTATATTTTTAGAGTTTTTATAGTATTACGAACTCCATATTTTTAAGTTTTTAATCATTTTGTTATACCGTTAAATAATTTATTTATTATATATACGGGTATAAAGTTATTTTTTAAGACAAAGATTTGTAAAAGTAAACGTCTTATTAGTCACGAACGTCAGTACAACCAACCGTGTGCCTTTGCCTTTGTTACAGTACTGTGGTTGTAGTGACGTACACCCTGTCTGTTTGTTAAGTCCTTACATTGAAGACACTGAAGATGACCTCCATAGGTGAGTGCGAAACGTCTGGTCGTGCAATTAACACCTTTCGACACGATGCAATCGGAAGACCGCGGCCTTAGAGCCCGGATTGTAATTTTAATAATTACGACGCCGCCGGTAAAAGCCCAAGGAAGAGACAGATTTCTATATCAATGGCTCCCAACGTTTAGACGACCGCGCGGACAGCTGAGTCGAAAGACAAGTAAAGTACGGACTTTCTCCTCTTGGAGTCGAGAGAATTTGGAGAGGTAGTACCTTTGTACAAGGTTGACTGGTCCTCACAAGTTCCCAGGGTTGGATGAAGTGATGTTAGGTCCCAAAGGACCCCCTTAGGCTCTCTCCAGCTAAGACCGTACTGCGTGGTGAAGTGCCCCATCCTACAAGAGGTGACCCTGTTGATGCAGAACAGTACGGATCTAGACTGGAAGGCCGATAAATATTCCTGGTGGAGGCCAGCAGTAGCCACCAGTACCAAAGTAGTAGGGCGTGAGAGAAACGACCTTGAACCGGCTTATCTTTGGAATATTACAGACGGGAATCTGGTGGGATTCAGTCGACTGTTATACTGCGTGCTATTGTTATAGTATCATTTTTTGCTGCTGCCTTGCAGTTAGGTGTTGGGGAATCAAAGGCTAGGGGAAGATAACCCTAAATAAAAATTACCGGGAGTCATGGCCCTCAAGGAACAGCCCTTCCACATGACTTACACATCTACAAGCTGGTACCCTATAATAGGGAAAATGATGTAATTTACTCACAATTTTTTGTTGTTGAGATTTTTGAAGAGTAAAAGCTCCATACATTTTGTGGAGAAATAACGAAGAACGCTCTATATTTTCTATTCAAGCCTCTTTTTCGTGAGAATTTAAAAATTTAATTTTCAGAGCTCTCTTTATCTACCATTTTAAAATTAAAATTTCATAGTTCTTTTTAGCGAGCATATTTAGGGAATTTCAGAAGGGAACTACCAAAAAAACTTAAAAGAAATTAAATTTCAAAGTTCTCTTATGAGGAATTTTAGAAGGAAAATACCAAAAAACGTCTACTTTCTATCTATGTGTTGAATACCGAAGTAAAGTAGAATACCGAAGATAGCGAAAAATTGCAAACCTATAGAGGCAGACGAACAGTTGGTAGGGCTAAGAAAAGGTGGATTTTGGGAACAGGAACAGGCCCCTAAAGCCTAAAACCGTTAAGGAAATCGTAATGATGATGATGAAATACCAAAAAAAAACATTAGAATAAGTCAGCAACAAGGTCAAGTGACAAGTAAACAACAAGTAACCAGGTCAAAATTTAGTGAAGACGTTTTAAAGGCTAGACCGACATCTGGTAATCCGAAAACGGTAAGAAATACTGACTTCCTGCTCCCCACGTGAGTACGTTATACACGTTATTAATAACAATTGAAATTAATCACTTCAACTTTCAGTTTTTATCAGCTGTATCTCGATGACCTCTCTTACATGTATTCTTTTTTCCAAGGTGCATATAAAAGTGAACCCGCGTACGAGCACTGTGGGAAGAGAACAACTATTTCCATTCACCGTGAATGGAAACGGAAACGTTTCGTAGCGGTGAAACGAATCGTCCGTCGACAGTTAATCGTGAATCTTTCGACAAAGCATCGAATCTATGGCCGAGATATCAGAAAACAAGTTTTCAACAAAACGTCGGCTTTTGAAGTGTTGTGTGTTGTAAGTAGTTGCTTTCTCTGTGTGTTTGTGTGTTCCTTTCTTCACCCGTTGTGGTTTATTAGGTAAGCCCGCCCACACAACAGAATGTAAATTACTACAGAACGAAACGTGGTAAGTGTTGTTTGTGTCGAGGCGTGTAAAAATATAATACAACACAGAAACAACGTATTATTTCACAGTTTGTGTTCACCTGTGTGGGTAAAACTGTCATATTTTGACAGCGGCCAGTTTTGTTGGTAATGCTTTCTTTTTCTTCCTTTGTATAATTTAATAGAAGCATTAGGTTAAGTGATGAATGGGTGCGCTGTAACGGAAGAAGTCTATAGTAATGATAACGATGATGATGATGGTGGTGACGGCGACGACAATGATGATGGTAGTAGCGATAAAAATGATGATGATGATGACAGTCCTATAACCGTAGTGAGAATGATGATAATGATGACGACAACGACGAGGACGACGATAATGATGATGATTGCAACGAAGATGATGATCGTAGTGGCGATGAAAATGATGACGACGACGACGACGACGACGATGACGATGATGATGAATGTTGACCGTACTATAATTGTAGTGAGAATGATTGTAATAATGACGCCAACGACGACGACGATGCAGAAGAACGACAGGAGACGAAGAAGCAAAAAAGTAAGTACGTTAATCCGCAAAGATTTCACAGTCACCAAAGGCTGGTTCGCACTGAAAGCTAAGATTTGTGTCGCTAGCTAGTAAAACAACAGACCACATGTTTGAATGTGTTGGCAAAAACTAAGCTACACCGCTCATGTTTTCCGGATTGCTGGCCGAATAGTTTCTCCAACTTCCGTCTCATACAAACCGCGTGCATATTACTAAGTATTTTGCGTTTATTTTTCAACTGTCATTTTATATCATTATGGAACTTGTAAATGAACTGTTGTGACCAAATTCATATATGAGAAGTCAGTGTAATTTGGACCATCTAAAAATTGAATACTTGGAAGTTTTGGGACTCCTTGTGTGAAAATAGTCTGGGAAGATACTTTATTATTATTCTGGCTGTACAATGTTTACACATTTTCCGGAACCAAAGACAAAGTGATTGAATTCTCATCTTCCACTGCTGCTTTGTGACGATTTCATTAATAAAAATACGTTAATTAATTAAATTGTTAATGTATAAGCTGAGAAATTTTAAAATTTTAATAAAATCTCACATTTTAAACTAAATCTTATTGCTATCATTAAATAATAATAATATTTAATAAAAAGTCTAATAATAAAATAAAAGGGAATACGATTGTACAGAAGGGGTAAAAGCTTATTAATTAATCCTGCATATACAGGCACTGACCAGAATTAACTTGTTTTCTGACCCCTAAACAAACTAAATATAATTGTAAATTTTGTTATTATTTAAATAATTAAATAAGACCACTGTAATGTACTTTGATAACGTCTGTAACTAAGAATATCTCTATTTAATTATTTAATCAAACTTTAGTCCTTTAATTAAATTAGAAACATGGAACTACTTTTATGTTGACTAGTAATTGTCGCGAGATTACTACTCTCCCCCTTACTATTTTTGCCCACTTGCAATGGAGCGCTCACGCCGTAAGCTGCGTACAGCGTTGTTTCGCGACGCGTGTATAATTATGTGAATGGTTGGTTCAATGAATATTTAAATAACTAAATTTGTGCGGCGATGACATCTCTCTCTCAATGAATAAATAACAAACTATGTAATTCATACATTACTACAAACATGAAGGTGATATTCAACTAATAAATAATCATGTGAAGTGTATTACTGTGAAACAAACTTTCTATTTATTTATTATAACTACAAGCATTACAACAGTCGTCTAAGATGAGAGTATCCTACAAGAATTACTACAGTCGCCTAAGATGAGAGTACTTCACCCCGAATGATATAACAGACTTCAGGAACTTCACCGTCACCGGATACTAAGGCAACGACAGACCTTCAGGAAACACACCAAGGACCGAAGAACCAATTCTGCAGCAAATACTGAAAACCAGGTGACATGGAGGCTTGTCTTCCATGGTTATGAGTTACTAAAATTATTACCCACAAAAGACAATTTAACTCATCACTTTTAAGACTTTAAAAGACAGACAGTATATGTAACATGTAGTCTGTAATCTAATAACACTGGTTATAGCAAAAGAGTAAATGTTTAAACTAAAAGTTTTCTTGTTTTGAAAGATTAATAAAGTCCATTCTTCAAATGGCTCAATTTTCAATATTGTATATGGCAAGGTGATATTCAATCCCGGATCCGTGGAATAAATTAAATAGATGTACATCATATTTTGAGGGCCCTTATGAAAGAGTAATATATATAATTATACTGTAAACTATATATGTTGAGAACTTTAAATAGAGAACTTTATCTCATAATGTAATAAAGAGATGTCATCTGAGTACCGAGTAAACTGAGTGCATAAATCAACAGTCTCCCCTTCCCAATATCCTGATATAAGAATTGTTTTATTTGTTGTGATTAATTTTCAGCTCGTCACAACGAAAGGCAGCCTGTATAATTGGCATAACCAGTTAACGCGGGTTCCCTACGTTATAACACAAGTAGAGATGTTATAGCTTATCCATCAAAATATCTTCTTCAATTTCTCGTTCCCTCAATATTACTTTAATTTCTTCTATCTAGGTGATAGGTGGTATTCCTCTTTTCCTTCTTCCTGGTGGGGTCCATTCCGTAACTCTCCTTGGCAATCTTTCCTGTGCTATTCTTTTCGTGTGTCCATACCATTGTAATTTTTTTTTGGATAAAATCAACAACTGAATTTTTTACATTCATAAGGCAAGATACTTAAGGATGTTTTCCTACAGGAGGTTTTTCTGTAGGTATTGTGGTTAAGGGTGAGAAAGAAAATAAGTTTGTTGCTCAAATTACTCTAATCGTACGTGGAGGTGACACTGAGTTGTGTGAAAATACTATTGGGATTAACAGGGTGTTTTACATGTTTTTAACTACTGCGAAAACATTTATGTAGTATGAAAATAATTTTAAATAGATGAATGAAACTTTACCTGGATGAATTTACGAGGGAGCCTCAAATGAAAACCTTGATTATTTTTTATATGGAACTTGATTAAATACAGAAGAAATATAAGTACCTCATTTTTCAATGTAGTCCCCATGACGTGCAATGCACCCATTCCAGCGCTTTTGATTGCGACTGTAGCCGCTCGTGTACAGCGTTTTTCACTTCTTCGTCGGATCGGAAGTGCTTGCCTCCCGTCGCCCCTTTGAGCGGTCCGAAGATGTGAAAATCACTGGGGGGAAGGTCTGGTGAATAGGGTGGGTGTGTAAGACACTCAGATTTCATATCCTGGATTGTAGCAATTAGTTGAACGGCAGTTGGGGATCGGGCATTGTCATGAAGGAGCAAAACACCTGAAGTCAGTAGTCCACGTCGTTTACTCCTGATCACAGAGCAAAGTTGATTCTTGAGCAGATATTTCTTAATACATTTAATGTCTACACTGCGTGTAATTTGGCCCAGATCAAGGTACGTTTTTTGAACTTGTGTAGCGAGGTACCCATGCCATTGGGGAAACCGTTTTTTTGGCAATAAAGAGTAAAACTTATTAATCCGTAGTCGAATAAAATACACACATTATTTCAACTTGTAGTCATCACCGCTCACCGCAACTGGGGAACATTTCGGTAAGAATTAGAAAATTGCGTGTTAACCATTAAAAAAAAAAAATTAAATGTCTCTCCTTAAACTTAACGAATTACTTAATGATCTGTTAAACCTCAACAATGAAGTGCCCAAACTTAATAGGTTAAACCCCCTAACAGAAAGGTGGTGTTTCTTTTGTGAATTGTATAAATAGATTTTGTGTTTACTATCCTAATCAAGTATTTCAGATAAGCAGTAACGGGTTATCGCCTTTGGCAAAACCATATTAAGTTAGTATTGTAAAAACAATTAAATAAAAAAAAATTTTTGCCACAACTAAACAAAAAAAGCATTTTAATAACACTCAAATTAATTAATTTTTTTAAATTTTCAACGTATAACATGAAATTTCTGCGTAGAAACCAGAAAACGTTTCTGGGTATTTTACCAGCGTAAATTAAATTAAATTATATAAAACAGAACAGAACCGCTCCTACATTTCCGCTACTTTTGTTGCGACATCTCTTATGTAGTATATTGTAATGTTGATTATACCTGTCCAAGTTTCAGTAATATGTAGTGCAATTTGACGTACGTTGTCAAGAAAACGTTAAAAGAGACTTCTTCTTCTTCTTCTTCTTCTTCTTCTTCTTCTTCTTCTTCTTCTTCTTCTTCTTCTTCTTCTTCTTCTTCTTCTTCTTCTCCTTCTCCTTCTCCTTCTCCTTCTCCTTCTCCTTCTCCTCCTCCTCCTCCTCCTCCTCCTCCTCCTCCTCCTCCTCCTCCTTCTTCTTCTTCTTCTTCTTTTTCTTCTTCTTTTTCTTCTTCTTCTTCTTCTTCTTCTTCTTCTTCTTCTTCTTCTTCTTCTTCTTCAGGTATTAGGCAATGTGCCTGTTCCGACTTCACATTATCAGATCCATTTCTTTCTTAGCCTTCCTATAACCCTTCTTCCAGAGGGATTGTACTTTTTTACAATTACCAGTATTCTATCTTCATCCATGCGACTTAAATTCTGTCTCCATTTTCCCCTGTATTCTTCAATTTTCTCATATAGATTATACATATTTAATTCTTCCTGTATATCTTCATTTCTTATATGATCTTTTCTTGTGTATACTTTAACCTTTCTTAAAAATCTCAACTCTGCCGATCGTATGTTGCTTTTATCTCTTCGTTTTGTAATCCAGGATTCACTGCAGTATAATAGCACTGGAACAGCCATTGTTTTGTAAAATTTTAATTTTGTCTCACGGCTCGTTCCTTTTTTCAGTGTTCAATTTATAGTTCCGCGTATGTGTTGAGATCTATGTACATTTTACATATCTTTGTCAACGTCAAAACTTATATCACAACCTAAATACTTAAAATTTGAGGTCTGTTCCAATACTTTATCCTCAATAATAATCTTTGAGCGTTGTGGAAATTTTCCGTAGTGAGCCATAACAAATGTTTTGTTAGTAGATATCTTTAGAATGTAGTATTGTCGTCCCAGTTTATGGAGTCTGTACACAGAGCGTTGTAAGTCTGCTTCACTATTTTGTAGTATAACCACATCATCTGCATACAGCAAAACATTTAAGACTTCAGTCTTCCAGTTCTGTTTGAGTTCCTCAATAAAGATGTTAAAAGAGTTGAGTGCATACTACACCTTTGTCATCTTTGGTTATTATTAGCTCTTCCGTTTTAGAAGTGCCTTGTGTTTATAACTATTTGTACCTTTATAAATGTTTTTAATTGTCTCTATAAGATGCACAGGGTATCCTCTTTCCTCCATTATTCTTCATAGTCTATTTCTAATAACCGAGGCAATATGTGTTACCAAACTGACTTCACGTCGTTTTCTAGAATTCTATTAATGCTACAAATGTTATCACTGCAGAAGCAACCTTTCCTAAATCCAGCTTGTTCCTCTCCCAGACATACATCTGTTGTTGGTCTCAAGCAATTATTTATTATTTCTAATGTGCTTTGTAAATCGCATTTAAAAGACTTCTGCCTCTGTAGTTGTCATATTTCTTTCTTTGTCCCTTTTTAAAAATAGAAATTAATGAAACAGACTCGGCTAAAATTTTATAAGGTGACGGTCTTGCCATCGGTGCTTTACTGTTGTACAACCTGTATACCGGTGACAAAACTCTTTTCCAGAATATAAGTATCGCAGATGAGATGCTTGCTATCTGTTGCACACAGAGGATATATTATATAATGATAAGTACGCAATTCGTAAGTTGAAACTTCTTAATATTCACAGTCGCAGTGAGAAGAACAAAGAAAAACGGATTGCTCATCTGAGTAGGATGTCGGATTGCAGGTTGTCCAAAAGAAGATTGGCTATAAAATTCTATTGGATGGCGAGATATAGTAAGACCGAGGAAGCTTTGGTGGTGTGGCTGTGATTCCTTAGGAGCGACACAGGCGATGGGACCGCGACCGGGACTTAATGTGAGAAGAAGAAGAAGGAAAGGAATAAGGAGGTGTGAAAAATATTTTTTTTTAAATGCCAAACTTATTAAAAAATGAAACAAAAATAATAGAAGATAAAATCTTTCTCTTAGTAAGATAAAACCCACCAAAAGCTGTAGTTATAAATAAAAACCAATTATGACCTATTCAGTGCTTTGGAATAAGACATCTATATTATAAAACACCACAAACACACACACACACACACAATCACAAATCGTTGTGTTCTAGCAGCACTATACGTTTTCGAAACTAATAATTACCCGGAGTAAAAGAAAAATTAAAATTCTGTAGTGGGCAAACAAAACGGGGAGGCGTTAATTATTTAAAAAGCAGACGGAGACAGAACGAGAGAGCGAGAGGGAAATAAAAATTCTGAATACAATTGAATTAGAATTATAGTTTCTTTTGTTTGCGTTTGTTCTTCTTCTCCCCGTCATGATTATTAACATCATAAAGTGCGGTTAAATATTACATGATTTTGTATTGTTTAATGACATGTTGTGTATTGTTTTTTGAGAGCGGCCGCGATACCAACGCTACCAACGTTATTTACAATGCCATTTACATATTAATCAAGGTAATTGTTACCGTAGAAATTATTGTCGCGCTGCGCACTTTTCATTGTTTACGAAACGGCGCGTGCGTCGGTGAATCGTATTGTTCGTTATGAATCATCCTGTTATTGACCTTCGACTGACTGTATTCCCAGTTCTGCGGACTTAAACTGATATCGGAATATTGTAAATCTTGACTAAGGTAACAGGCGGTTTCTAAAAGAGAGTGACGAATCTGGAGTTAAATTGTTTACATATCGGTAATAAATTCGATTAAGACAAAATTTAAGGGAAAATTAATTTTTAATAAAATACTGTGAAGCCTCTCTTATATGCATTTATGAAGGGAGTTAAGCAAGGTCTCCCTAGCAAGGGTGGTTGTCGGCCACCCTATTTATTATTGCTCTACACTATACCGTTAAAGACATAGATTAACGAGGAATGGTGTTAAATAAGACAACCCAAATACGATGTTGTGATAATAGCTATATCAAGGCAACGAATGGTTGAGGTTTAGAGGGAGCTAAATGTAAAATTCGCTGGAATGGGACTGAATGTAAATATCACCAAAAATAAATATATCTTAATTTCTGAATCAAAAAGGAATGTATAACTGTAAAATGGTTAACTTATGCATAGACAGTAACTCATTTGATGCTGTTTTAAGTTCAGACACCTGGGTAACATGATAGAAAATGAAGGGTGCATGAACACGACAATACATGACAGGATACAAGAGCAAATACGGCATAATATTTTAATAGTAGACAATTGAGAAGCAAACTCATTAATCACAAGAGAAAAATGAAAATTTGTGAGACACTTATTAGACCGGTTGTTGATTATGGAGGCGGGACAGGGCCATTAACAAGAAATGAACAAGAAACAATAAGAAAGTTTCAAAGAAAGATTTTGTGACGTTTTTATGACCGGGTTAAAGAAGACGATGATTGGAGAATAAGAAATAACCAGGAGATAGATGAGCTATTGAAGAATGAGGACATAGTAAGATTTGTAAGGGCTCAACCAATCACCTAGAGCTGATGGATAATCAGAGTCTGCAAAAGAATATCCTTAGGGCACAAGTCTATAAAAGCGGAAAGAGTTGTCGACCTAGGACAAGCTGGTTAGATTGTGCGTTAGAAGATCTCAGAAAAACGGATTTCAGGGTTACACTGAGATGGCAATGGGCAGGAGACTTTGGAAAAGATTGGTCTCGGAAGCCAGAGCTCACGTTAGGCTGTAGTGTTAAGAGAAGAAGAAGAAGAAGAAGAAGAAGAAGAAGAAGAAGAAGAAGAAGAAGAAGAAGAAGAAGAAGAAGAATAGAGGTAGGCCTATTATAAATTTACCTATTATTTGCACAGGATAATTCGAGAGCGAATTCGGTACCGCATTACTGTGGCAAAAGAAAGATTGTACTGTGGTTATCCGACGAAGACCGTGTCAGTTAGCGAATCGTTTTGCACATTGAAGATGGCCTGTAGAGACGTGTCGAAACGTCTGTTAGTAACAACAGGAGTGGACCACGGCCCAATTTCCCGTAGTTCAGTCAATTCGTTCCCAACAAAACAATAATTCAACAATCGTCAAAAAAATCATCTACACCCGTCGTATTGAATAATTAATACTTAATATTTAATTATTAATATTTAATCTATTAAATTATTTAAATATTTAATTAATATTTTAGAATAATTATTATTTCTGTAGATATCAGTAAGAAACAAACTACTAGCCTCGTGAACTGTGCTAACTTGTAAATGAGACTGGAGCAATCATTAGTAGTACTTCAGTTCTCAATCGAACGTGTTCATAGCGTTTTACACACGTTCGTACGTGTGTGTGTGTGTGTTTGCACATCGTTTTATTTTAATAACACGCGCTATTGAAATAATGAAAGTAAATTTATACGTAGTTGGCCTGTCGTCCATTCAAATCTAATTAAAAGCCGAGAAATATATGAACACTGTAATAAACGTAATTTCCACACATACTTACACACAAAAACCCGTACACCCTCCGCGCACCTGATACACACACTCGCAGAGGGGCACGCATATATATATTCATAATGGTACGTGAGCGGAAACGCAAACAGAGAGAGAACTAAATTATAAATCTTGTTTCTGTTGGTGAGAAATACCTGGTGTGTGTGTTGTGTGGTGGGAACGTGCGCGCATGCCTACATTAGTGCCCAGTGTTTGTGTCATCCTTGTAGCCGTCCCGTTGCGTTCAGTTGAATTCGCACTCACACACAGGTGTAGCAAAGTCGTGTGGGTGTGTGAAGAAGAGTATATACGTGCATACATATACAGTAAAGCACAACACACACACACTCACAAATCCACAGCTAGGTTCTCACCATACAGTGTAATTGTGTGTGTCAAATCGAGAAAGAAAGAGAGAGAGCGAGAGAGAAAGGTTGTGTTTAATGATTAGACCCCGGCCCGGCCAGTGCCAGGCCTCCGTGACTCGCCCCATACTGATTTCTCTCATTCTTCTCTTCTCCTCCATTCTTTCTTTCTTTCTACGCTATTCTTCACCTCCTCGATCGTTCTGTGTGCGTTTGTATCCGCCACGCCAAGATATCAAAACAAAGATAACGCACTTAACAATTTGCATGCCCAGTTAACGGCGTCGGCGGAAGAAGAAGAAGAAGAAGAAGACTGCACCGACACCGGCCCGGTGCAAAGAGGCAACATCGATCTATACAACAATGATGAATATATATTTTTATTATTGTTCGATTCGATACTCATATTCGAGATGTAGCGTCGAGATTGTGTTTTATCGAGACAGAACACGTTTCGTACCGTTTTTATCGTGATAACGCGAACGTCTCCGCTTTCGTTTGACGCCTGAACGTATTTGCATTTATTCGTCCGATAAGAGCGTTGTAATATTCGCTTTGATTGGTGTTTTTGTTTTTCGAAGTCAGGTTAATAAGCTCGGCTGCACTCAATTAAGTACTAGACAACGAGACAACGGAGCATGCGGTTTTTTGTGTGAACGGAACCACAAACTGCGGTGTAATGTCCTCCTTCTTCTTCATTTACTTAGTCAGCTCAGGGACGTATTTACGCGGGGGGGACAAACTTTCACGGGGGGGGGATTCGTTGCAACGGCAGCATGCTTCTGGATCTGAACGGACTCCATATGCAGACTAGGGAAGTACGCACTCACCGAGGACAGGATCTTAGTTCCCTCGAAGAGAACGCGATGGTCAGCGTTAGCGAGGGCACGTTCGACCACCGCCAACTTCTCCTGCTGCTTAGTCACCACCTACGAGGTCTGTAAAGTACGTAATGAGACTAATCATGTAGCAGTCAATATGGCAACACTGTAAGGTTTCCACTAACACAGGTGGTTAGATAAACAACTGATTGATATTGAGTATTAATATTTATATTTTATTGTTGCCACGTGAAGCGTAAACAAGCTTTTCAATGAAGTGAGATTTCGTTATGCGTTGTAAAAATGAGTGGCATCAATTACGACCAACGTTGTGCAATCACGTTTTGTGTTAAACTCGGCCACAATGCTACTGAGACTTTTACAAAATTGGACAAAAGCGTATGGAGATGAAAATTTGTCAAGAGCACAACAGGTTTTCAGATTTCCTTAAGCATTTTCACTTAAGGATCATCCAGAATCTAGAAGATCAAGCAACGTCAAGATCTGACGACAGTGTTGATCGAATCAGGGAGTTAGTGCGGTCTGACCGTCGTTTAACCGTCAGAATCATCGTAGAACAATTCAATTTGAACCACAGTACAGTTCATAAAATTTTGAAAAACTAATTGAGAATGAGAAAAGTTTGTGCGAAATCAGTCCCAAAAAACATCACTTTTGAACAGAGAGACAACAGGATGGAAGTGTGCCGTGATCTTCTAAGACGAATTGAAAACGATCATGATTTTATAGAAAATGTTATTACTGGTGATGAATCATGGATCTTTGAGTACGATCCAGAAACAAAACGCCAGAGCGAGGAACGACACATACCACACTCACCACGCCCCAAAAAAGCAAAAATGAGCAAACCCAAAATCAAAATGAATTTGTTTCTTTGATAGTAATGGCATTATCCATAAGGAGTTTTGACTACAGTTTGACTACAGGACAGACTGTCAATTAATATGTTTACCGAGAAATTCTTGAAAGCTGCGGAAAAGAGTTCCCCACGTGAGACCAGCCATCGTCAACACCTGGATTCTGCATCATGACAATGCACCTTGTCACACAGCACTCTCGGTTAATGAGTTTTTGGTGAAAAAAAATATTCCTGTTCTTCCCAGCCAGTTATTCACCTGACTTGACTCCGTGTGACTACTTTCTCTTCCCGAGATTGAAAAAACATCTCAAAGGACAACATTTTGAGATGATACACAAGACTAAAAAAAAAAGTAACCGACCAATTGAAGGAGTTTCCATTTTCTGAGTTCCAGAACTGCTAAGAAGAGTGGAAACCCGTCTAAAGCTCTGTGTGACTTTCCAAGGGATCTATAGAGTCTAGGTATAGTTTCATTGTAAATGAAAGGTTTTACTTAATTAGTCTCATTACTTAATTTACAGATCTCGTACATTGGACACAGAACCGTCATTGTCCGATCAAGCACCGGTTTACTGAGCAGGTTTTCAACAAAACAATCTGCCTTGTTCCATACAATGTGCCTACATTGGACGGATTGGTCCGTTCCGGCACCTCCAAATGACGCCCGATGCCGGGCCGCCGCCTGGCCAGAACAACTTGGTTTGTTTCCAATCCGGCAGTCTGTTCCGTTGTCTAGCTGAGTGAACTAAAAATGGCATTTGAAAAGTAATAGACTTTGTTAACAAAAAGTACTTTGTCCAACCGCTTACCTGGGACTTTCAAAAGCATCCTTGGTCGTATATTACCACCAACCCTCCCCCGCCTAACGTACATTTCAAATATGTCACTTTTATTTATTAAATTCAAATGTCAATAAAATTTTGTACCGAGTGCCGACCGACCATCCGATCAGTGTTATTAAAATATAAGTTGAACTTACATTAAAGTAAATGTGACATTTTCTTCAGGACTTTTGGAATTTCTAAAATTAGAGTGTTTTGTAAGATCACACTTTATGGCTTCGAGAATGTAGTCAAAAGTTTCACTCCGCATCCTGTGGTAATCTTTATCTGGATAATTTCTCATTGGCCAACTAGTTTTGAAAAATTCACTGTCAGCTCTGTTTTTGTTGAAATAATGAATCCACGTTCTTGTGTTATAATGCTTCAACAAGTAATTAGAGTCTAGCAGATGAAAAAATTCCAAATTCATTATGTGTATGGTCACCAAGTTGCAATGGTTTATCTTTAAAATAGGTTAGATACCTGTTATTCCTTCATGCAACTTCCTTTGCTCGCTAGGCACGACCCGTTTCAAGATCAAGGTCCCATCTTCAGGTGATGATCACTCGGGTCGAGCTCGTCAGTTCATAAAAACACACACATAAAAAACATTGAATTCAAACACTCATACTGCGCGAGAGGGGACGATGCGCATAGTCGAGAAAGTAAACGTGCACTGGCCTTATAAAGTCCAATGCAGAGATAGGTTGGTCGTATTCCTCATGGCTGTGCCAGTTTTTGTATCACAGTATCGAAGAGCGCATTGGATTTGAACGACACCATATCGTTCAACAGGCACTCCTTCTGTGACCTGGCCGCTTTATATATCTCATACTCTTCTAATGCATTCATATATCGGCCCTTCTTATAAAAGTGTATGGGTTTAAGATTAACAGAGAAGTTAGTGTAACTGTGATCACAATCAATCAGGTGTTGCGCGTAAGTCGTTTTACTGTTTATCACATTCTTCATGGGCAGGTGTTCCTTGAACCTCTCTTCAAAACGTCTCCCGGTCTGGGCGATGTAAAACATGTCACAATCATCACACACAATTTTGTAAACGCCAGAGCGTGTCTCTACGCTTCTGTGTATCTTGAGGTGCAGTGCATTTTCAATGTTATTTTTTTTCCTAAAGATAACTGCGATATTGTATTTCTTAAATTGGTTTTTTATAATGATAGGCAACAAAGGTGTCTACTCTACCGATATATATATGTCAGTATTATGCACCGCGCTCTTCGGAATTTGAGTTTTGTTCTTGCACCTGTAGATAAGTTTATCTATTATACTAGCGTTATAACCGTTGGATATGGCGATGTGTTTTAAAGTTTTTACTTCATCAATGAAGCAATCTTGCTATAAGGGTACAGTAAGAAGTCTATGGACAAATGCATTGTATGCCGCCATTTTCTGGGACCAAGGGTGATACGAATGAGCGTGTTTTGTGGTGTCACTGGTTGTGGGCTTTCTTTTCGAAAGTGAATATTTATTTTTTAGCAGTAATAAATACCGTAAAAACATCGTGTCCTATTACAGGTATGTCGATGACACATTTATCGTCTTTGATGGCACATTAAGACAAACTGAGCTTCTGAAAAACTACTTGAACAGTGTTAACAAACGCATACAATTTACACTTGAAATAGAGGAGAATAACCAACTGAACTTTCTTGACCTGACCATTATTAAATCCCAGGACTCTTTCAAATTTAAAATTCACAAAAAGCCCACTACCAGTGACACCACAAAACACGCTCATTCGTATCACCCTTGGTCCCAGAAAATGGCGGCATACAATGCATTTGTCCATAGACTTCTTACTGTACCCTTATAGCAAGATTGCTTGATTGATTAAGTAAACACTTTATAACACATCGGCATATCCAACGGTTATAACGCTAGTATAATAGATAAACTTATCTCCAGGTGCAAGAACAAAACTCAAATTCCGAACAGCGCGTTGCATAATAGTGACAGATATATATCGGTAGAGTACACACCCTTGTTGCCTAACATTATAAAAAACCAATTTAAAAAATACAATATCGCAGTTATCTTTGGGACAAAAAATAACATTGAAAATGCACTGCGCCCCAAGATACACAGAAGCGTGACACACGCTCTAGCGTTTACAAAATTGTGTGTGATGATTGTGACATGTTTTACATCGGCCAGACGGGGAGACGTTTTGAAGAGACTTTCAAGGAACACCTGCCCATGAAGAATGTGATAAACAGTAAATCGACTTACGCGCAACACCTGATTGATTGTGATGACAGTTACACTAACTTCTCTGTTAATCTTAAACCCATACACTTTTGTAAGAAGGGCCGATATATGAATGCATTAGAAGAGTATGAGATATATAAAGAGTCACGGTCAGGTTACGGAAAGAGTGCCTGTTGAACGATATGGTGTCGTTCAAATCCAACGCACTCTTCGATACTGTGATAGAAAAACTGGCACAGCCATGAGGAATACGACCAACTTATCTCTGCATTGGACTTTATACGGCCAGTGCACGTTTACTTTCTCGACAATGCGCATCGTCCCCTCTCGCGCAGTATGAGTGTTTGAATTCAGTGTTTTTTATGTGTGTGTTTTTATGAACTGACGATCTCGACCCGAGTGATCATCACCTGAAGATGGGACTTTGATCCTGAAACGCGTCGTGCCTAGCGACCAAAGTAAGTTGTATGAAGGAATAACAGGTATTTAACCTGTTATAAAGATTAAAATTCCAAATCTTTTTCCTAGTCGCACATTTCGTACGAAATGAGAACTTCGTTGAATAACTGATGAGTGGTGGCAGCAAACTACCGGGAAACGTCTGTCATCAATGTAGGCACATCTGCAGGGAGAAATCTGGTCAGGCACCCGTGCCTGGTCGGATCGGAAGACTTCTGCGTCCAATGTAGCTGTAGCCTTAGACGACAACAGCGGTTGTGTTCACCAACACGGGTACGGACGCTGCGCTTTATGGTAGAGAAAGCCTCGCATTACATAGTTTGGCATCCTGTGCTGCTCGACCTGTAGCGTTGCGCTTGTTTCTCATTGGCTGATGGTGGTTTTCAGCTGACATCGTACAACTCTAAAAGCTTATATAAGGCGGTTTTTGGGACCGCTTAGCCTTTGCCGCAGTACTGTGGTTTTACAGACCTTGTCAGTTCTTTCAAAAGCGTTTCACTGAAGATGGCCTCCAGAGGTGAGGCCGAAACGTCTGATGATAACATCTGTCAGCTGGATGATTATAGTAGACCACGCCCTTACAGCCCGCATCTTAATTTGAATAATTAGGAAGAAGCCTATTGTTGTGGTCCAAGAAGGCTTCTGGCTGACGAAAAAATGCAAAAGAGTTAAACATACAACAACGTAACAACATTATAAACAGACGCTAATATTGATCCGATACAAAATCATCGGACAAAAAAAACACAGAAGAGTAATATTTATCGCCGAGAGAGAGAGAGAGTCGTGGTGAGGTGCGGTTGGCAATACGGAACGCGTTCAATATGGAGATGTCTGCGCGCAGTGACGAGAGAACGACATAATGATTCATCAGGTGTCAATCCAGAAGACGCGTTCAGAGATTAATTAGATCCGAGATTGTAATCAGCAATTAGGCGTTGTAACGTGACAGTCAGAGGTGAACACATGTGGGAGCGCGCCCCTCGGTTAGCGCAGCACTTCTTGTCATTAATTATAAATACATCACACGCTCACCTGTCCGTCCGTCCATACTGACTGACTGACTGGCCTAACTCGACAAATGACGATTTTTCAAAATCGACAGGCGTCCGTCCGTAGCGTTATTGTTGATAAATTGTCGACAATAATGAACTTTAAACAACGCCAATAACTCCGCAACAATGGACGTGGAAACCTTTAGCGTACAAATTGCCTTGATTCTTGTAAGATACAAACCATGAGAAACTAACCGTCTGAACCGATATCGCTTGTGCTTCCTCTTCGGAAAGAAGAATATTAGTGTATGTTTGCGTTGCGTGAACTTGTTTTGTGTTTTAATGGGTGATAATTACAGCTTATAGTAAAGAGAAGATTAAAGCGAAACAATAATTGGAAGCATCTCTCTCCCTCCCTCCCTCCCCCCTCCCTCCCCCTCTCTCTCTCTCTCTCTCTCTCTCTCTCTCTCTCTCTCTCTCTCTCTCTCTCTCTCTCTCTGTTTTACTGATTCATATTCCCTCAATTTGTAAACGGTTATTTAGATCTTCCCCTGCTTAATGTGTACTTCAATTTATCTCTGTCCATAGTCAATTCTCAAGAGCAGTTTCCAGACTACTGTTATCTCAACCTATCAGTTATCGCCTCTCCTTTGTCTGTCATTCTGTCGTAACTCAGTTCTGCCACCAAAACGTATTATGTGACTTTCATCCTTTCCTCTTTCCTATCTTCTTCTTCTTCTTCTTCTTCTTCGTCTACTTCTTCCGCAAGGTTGAGCAAAGTTCTCGCCACTGTGGTCTCTGCATAGCCAGGGTCTTGGCTTCATTCCACTGCACTCCCAGCCCCTGCAAAGAACACCTCACATTGTCCTCCCAAGTCACTCTTCTCCGGCCCCTGGATCTTTTCCCAGCAATTCTTGCCTCATACAGTTATTTTGGAAGTCTATCAACTTCCATCCTCTGAAAAGGTATCCATTCCATTCTGAAGTCTATCCAATTTGTGTCCTGAGGTATCTCATCTCCATAGTAGCTTGGAGAGAATTTAGATGCTTCTCAGTTAGAGCCCAGGTTTCAGACCCGTAAGTAAGAACTGACTTTTTTTTTAGAAACATATTTTTTTTTTTTAAATGGTCATCTTAACTTTCTTCAAAATTTCTGCCTTACCAATGAACTTGGTCTTCAGTGCACGGAAAAGATTCGCGCCACCGCTTATTCTTGAATTCAATTTTCCACTGAATTTTCTCTTTCCTATTATCCGAATGTCATCTGCAGCCAACTCTTAATATCCTTAATTCTTTTACTTCTCACTGTTCTTTTTACTTTTCACAGTATTCCGGTGGATTGTATATATTTCAAAAGTTATTCGTAAGAAATCCTATTTCGTTAATCCCAATTGGTTTATCTTTTGGTCAGAAAATCGTCAAAATTCATATCTTTATATATATAATTCTTCTGTACGTGTGTATGTCACTGAACTCCTCCTAAACGGCTGGACCGATTTTGATGAATTTTTTGTGTGTGTTTGAGTGGGTCCCTGGATGGTTTAGATTCACAATTGGACCCGGTAGGTGGCGCTGCGATCGGGTTCCAGGAAATTTTTTTTTTATTTTTTGACGAAATTTTTTTTTAAAGATTTTTCGCATATCAGAACATATACCACAAAATTTCACCCCCTACCACCCCCAATATTTTTTAAAATGAAAAAACCATAAGTTCATGAATAATTGACGTTTTGACATTTCAAATTCTGTTCGCTGTGTTTCGATATTCCATGTATCACAATTGCGTGCATATTGAGTGTATTATTCATCGACAAAACATATTGAAATAACGTTGTAAGTGTACTTTTAAGTGTACTTAAACACATACATTGTGCAAATGTGTAAGGTGCAGTGTTCAAGTGAATATCTTACATGATCTTCCATGAATTTCAATTATATACATGTGCATTCAATGACAATCATTCTAACCTGCAACTTTTCATTTTCAGTGCTTATTTGTGTCGATGATTCTATAAAATTTACGGAGTGTTAAACGGTTCATCGAAAATAAACAACATGTAAGTTTGTTCAACAAATTATAAATATGCGTGTTCAACTGCAAAACGATCCATTGGCACTGTCATTCTCCGAACAATTGCTCAACATTGGCAATGGAAAAATTCTATTGCATGGAAATACACAATGCATCAAATTGCCAGACAATTTTTGCAACATGGTAGCCACGAAAGATGCTTTGATTGAAAGCATATTCCCAGATTTGCGCGCTAATTACATTAATCATACGTGGCTACGTGAACGAGCTATTTGGCCGCAAAAAATATCGATGTTGACGCTATTAATTTCAAAATACAACAGTCATTGCCTGGCAATGAGATGTTCAAATCGATCGACACTGTTGTCGATCCTGACGAAGCAGTCAACTATCCTGTTGAATTCTTGAATTCACTGGATTTACCGGGAATGCCACCACATAACTTGCGATTAAAAATTGGTTCACCAATCATTTTGCTTCGGAATTTAAATGCACCAAAGCTATGCAATGGCACGCGATTGGTCATAAAAAAAATCATGGGCAATATTCTTGAAGCTACCATTTTGAACGGCAAGTTTCAAGGTGAAGTTATTCTCCTGCCACGGATCCCAATGATCCCTTCAGACTCGCCCATTCCATTCAGACGCCTGCAATTTCCAATTCGCTTGGCATTCGCAATGACTATTAATAAGTCACAAGGCCAAACAATGTCCATTTGTGGGTTGGGTCTAGAAAATCCGTGCTTCTTACATGGCCAATTATATGTCGCGTGTTCTCGCGTTGGCAAATCATCAAGTTTGTTCATTTATACACCTCAGGGATTGACGAAAAACATTGTTCATCAACTCGCATTAAGATAAAAACAAAACAAACTTTAATTCTTTTAGTATTAAGATTCAACATTTATTTCAATATACTTTACTTTCTTTACATTAATAAAAATATGACTGTCATGGAAATGATTTGAGTTTTTTCTTTGTTTGCTATTATTTAATCAAAATGAAAATCGTCCAAATTTGCATCATATGTTATTGGTAAGGCGTCACATTCCTCTGCTACTCGCAGTCCATCTTCGGTGTACATATGGTTCAGTGGATCCACAGCGTACAAGCGTCCATTTTCATGAGTCGCCACATCTCCAGTTGCCTGTAGATCCATTATGAGCTCACGGACTAACTGAGTTCCACGCAGTCTTCTATACACAGCTAATACATATGAAAAAAAAACTGTCAGACATTTACACACATACAAAAACAGCAATATCTTTTTTGCAATCACATTATTATACTTACCACCGAATTATGTGAGTATTATACAATCTCACGAAAAGTACCGCCTCTTTCGCCAAATGTGCCAATGACAAGCACCAAATATCGTCCGGCCATGATACGAGAATTGAACGGCGCAGGATAACGGGAAATTGCACTCATTTTTTGATTTTGCTTTGGGCAACAGCAAATCACACAATGACGAAACGAAAAGATTGAAATGTCAAACTCAATGTCAAATGTCACTTAGTATATAGTTTATCGAAAATTCGAATATCGAAAAAACGTTTGCTGAACCCGCTAATAGCAGGCAAGCCAACGTTCGGGCAGGACAACGTCTGCAGGGTCCGCTAGTATATATATATATATATATATATATATATATATATATATATATATTGCAACGAATCACAGGATCATGATAGGCGGGGCAAGCTCATATATTACACAGACAATGGACATTCATGTTATATTGGTAGATGGTTAAGTTTGGTTATGTTATCAGTTGTATTTAGTAAGGATAAGGGTTTAGTTTAGTAAAACTGTGCATTATTTATTTATTGTTATTCATGTACTGTGTTTGTGGAAATGTGCGCGCGTGCGCGAGTGGTAAACGTTTCCCGGGCGGGGCGTGAAGTACTTATCGTTGTGTTTGACATTGAACTGAACTTAGACATATGTATTGCTACAATCCCTATACATTTCTGACTATTGTTTACGTTCATGTATGATATTAGTATGTAGGCAGTTATGCATGAGATACGGGTAGTCTGATTACCGCTATGCATGCTGTTACAGAGTAAATGCACTCTACTGCATGAAAAGTGCATGTCACGATGTACTAACCATGTGACCTCCATCCACCAATAGAATGCTGAGTGGTGGTTGGAAATTTTCTTAAGCCTGTCGTTACACAGGTAGTTCTTCTACGCCATCTACCGCGAACGGGACGTGCACTCCTTGTACAAGATTCTACCGCTTGCAAGGTGTTGTAAAAACTATTCGTCGTTAGTGAAACGGGAAGACTCAGAACTGTGTGTGTAGTACACCTGCACACAGTATTGTTTTAACGCATTGTGCGTATAATTACAGGCAGTTCTTCACTGCTGCTACCACGAACGGGTCGTGCACTCCTTGTACAAGATTCTACCGCTTGCAAGGATCTGTTAAGACTTTTCGGGGATAGTAACGCGTGTGACGCAGAACGGTTGATATTATCTCTTTACACACGATATTAATATTGTAGTATTACGTGTGTAATAGGTGAGTGTAACTGTATCGCTGTGTGAGATTTTCCGCAGTATCAGTATCATTAATAGTTACGCAATAGTAAGTTGTTCCATCAAGACGTTTCCGTGCTAGTGCAAGATTTCCTCATAGGGTGGTCTGCTGATCGCGGTAGACCTTCGTATTCGCGTGAACACTTGAAGAAGCCGGAGTGGTATAAGTTCTATATACCGTTATTTGATTAAACTCACTGTCACCTGAGATATTACTTGGTTATAAACTCTATATTAATTTTGCGAGTAATAAGATCCGTAGTACCGTTGTGTGTGTGAAGCGTCAGATTCATCGTGGGAATTATAGGACACCAGCCCAGCTGTTATAGGACCCCAGCCCAGCTGTTATAGGACCAGCCCAGCTGTTACAGGACATCAGCCAAGCTGTTACAGGACGCCAGCCCAGCTGTAAACGTTTCTGGGGAAACGTCTGTCATTTATAAGCCATACCTGACGAACCAACTACACCGCAAAGACCTGCCCGTCTCTTCAACAACATCATCGTGGGAATCTTCTTTATGTAACGTATCACGTCTTGCGTATGAACATTATTTAACATTTTAAAAGAAAGACTCTATATCAAACATTACATTCTGTACATATCAAATATACCATATAAACTATAACTTGTGTTTTGTGCAATAAATAATCTTAAACCCTCCAATATAGACTTGTAATTTGAAATACACATACTATCATATCCTATGCGCCAATAGTTTAGTAATTTGTGTTGTCGCATAGAGATATTTTGGCGCTTAGCAACGTAGGGCTCGTAAAATAGCGGTAAATTTACGCTATTATATATTTGTCTATGAGTAAAAAAATTTGTTGGTAAAATCCTATGTATAATTATAATTAACGTAATAATTGTATGTGTATTGTTCATATGAAAATCTGAGGATATAATTTATCAATTGTGCATATTCTCTTGTATATCGTATATGAACAGATTTTATCAGTATATTGGAGGTAGATTATTAGTTGTTGTGTGTTAGATAAGGTTTATTTACATGTTGATGTTTTGAACTGCTTTCTGTGTGCATATAAACTGGTTACCATACGTTCTAATCTTGTAGTAATAATAACTTTCTTTGCGTATAAATCAATAAATTTAAATTTACTAAATTTTAAATTAAATTTTAATCATTATGGCGGATACTGCAGAAATCAAGAATGCTTTAGCGGCCTTATTAGCTAAAATGGAAACCATGGAAGAAAAGATGGAAGTGAGTATACAGAAAATTTCAGCAGAAAATAAAGAAGAGCGGAAAGCTGATAAAGAGGAAAATAAAGCCCGTCAAGAAGAGATGATAATGAGTCTACGGGTATTGGCGGAAGAAATGAAAGCAGAAGAAGAAGAACATGACGCCAGTATGCAGAAATTTTGGGAAGAAATGGAAGCTGGTAGAGAGGAGGGGATGGCGAAACTACAGGAAATGTCAGCTGATATTGAAGTAGATTTAACTGTTGAGAATATTGTACCTTATGATAAATTGGAAGTACCGAATGTTCTTGTTGAACATACTCTCAACGAAAGTAATATGGAAATTAACCAAGATGTTACATCTGAAGGATTAACGGAGAACGGTAGCGTAGTAGATGAAATTGAAAGTGATTATACAGAAACCACCTTATTAGGGCCTAATAGTTCATATCTCGGTAAAGTCGAGTATTTAGATTCTGCATCAAATTGTAGTGAAGATAACAGAAATGAAATTAGTAGTAACAACACTATTAGTCTGGAACATACTTCAGGTAAGTGCTGTGATGAGGTGATAGTTTATGGTATAACAGATATAGCATGCGAGAGCTGTGAACAGATCATAGAATCTGAAGCTATTATGGAATCGGACAGTGTATTCGCTACCCATAAAAATTCGGAACCAGTAGTAGGGCCTGGAACTAGTATGGATAATAACGGTGCAGGTATTTCTGACACATGTCGTTATGAGGAGGTACTTGATGAGTTTATATCAGACACTGAGGTGTTTATGGAGGATGGAGAGGTGAATGATACTGGTGACAATAAGGTGACAACAATTATGGTAAATAATAATGAACCGCCGCGTAATCAGTTTCATGTTCAAACACCACAAAAGCAGCCGCAATCACAACAACATAAAAATACAACTCAGCAATTTAATACCAACTTATTAGCAACAGTTACTGAAAATGATTCAGTTGAAAAGCAGTTCAATCAATCAAGTATGAAAAATGTTAGTTATAAGAATGGAACTGTTATGTCTCGCCTATATCCTGCAGCGATTAGGGATAATTTAGTGTGTAATAATAATAATAGTAATAAACATGAGGGAAATATTAGTATTGAAAATTGCACTGACCTTATGGTCGAAGCAAAAATCAGTGGTTATGTTGACGAGATATTGTTTGACAGCGGCACAGAAATATCGCTGTTGGACGAGCAGTTATTAAGAGGTGTAAAAACCACTTTATACAAAGGCCGATTCTGCCGGTATGTCACACAAGGATAAAATCAGGAGCGTGTGAGTCGCAGATAATTGAAAAACAGGCAATTAAAACAAAATACGAACAGGGTACGGAAATAGATGCTACCGTACTTGGAGTTAGAAAACTCGGACATAATATTATATGGGAAGTCGACGAATTGAATAAACTGCCAGTTGGCTTTCCAAACAATACATTACGAGGTAAAGTCGTTAGTGTAGAGCACCTTATCAGACTAGGACGCTCGAAAGATAAGATAACGAATAACTCACTAACCCCCAAGGTTCAGTTAATGGGTTGCGAGATAAAGCAAATACGACTTATATTAAACAAATTCAAATCTACATTTCCAAGTAAACGTGTGCGTTTCAAAACTGAGAAAAATTTATACAAAAACCTCAGAAATAAATGTCAGGATATAGGGGTAAGAATGTGTAGTGATTTGAATATGTCAGTTCAGGTTTAAATGTTGTATGTAAGATGACTCTGTGAATGAACAATAATCTAGTTTAGATAAGAAATGCCGTCTGTGTACTTTGTGACCCTGCATAAAATTTTGTTATCTGATGTCAGGAACATGTGTATTTGTTTTGGTTTTAAGGTTACCACGTGTCCTTGATTTGGTGCTTCTGTCAAAGTGACAGTTAGGAAATGTTAGTATTAATTGAGGATGTTTATTTGATTTTAGTTCGAGGGTATTATTATTATTTCAGGATTAGGAAATTGTTTTGGTTATATAAAAAAAAAAATTTTTATTTTTGTTAGTTAACTAAAAAAAAAAAACAATTTTTTTTAATGCGGGAAGGGGTTAATCCTGCAACGAATCACAGGATCATGATAGGCGGGGCAAGCTCATATATTACACAGACAATGGACATTCATGTTATATTGGTAGATGGTTAAGTTTGGTTATGTTATCAGTTGTATTTAGTAAGGATAAGGGTTTAGTTTAGTAAAACTGTGCATTATTTATTTATTGTTATTCATGTACTGTGTTTGTGGAAATGTGCGCGCGTGCGCGAGTGGTAAACGTTTCCCGGGCGGGGCGTGAAGTATTTATCGTTGTGTTTGGCATTGAACTGAACTTAGACATATGTATTGCTACAATCCCTGTACATTTCTGACTATTGTTTACGTTCATGTATGATATTAGTATGTAGGCAGTTATGCATGAGATACGGGTAGTCTGATTACCGCTATGCATGCTGTTACAGAGTAAATGCACTCTACTGCATGAAAAGTGCATGTCACGATGTACTAACCATGTGACTTCCATCCACCAATAGAATGCTGAGTGGTGGTTGGAAATTTTCTTAAGCCTGTCGTTACACAGGTAGTTCTTCTACGCCATCTACCGCGAACGGGACGTGCACTCCTTGTACAAGATTCTACCGCTTGCAAGGTGTTGTAAAAACTATTCGTCGTTAGTGAAACGGGAAGACTCAGAACTGTGTGTGTAGTACACCTGCACACAGTATTGTTTTAACGCATTGTGCGTATAATTACAGGCAGTTCTTCACTGCTGCTACCACGAACGGGTCGTGCACTCCTTGTACAAGATTCTACCGCTTGCAAGGATCTGTTAAGACTTTTCGGGGATAGTAACGCGTGTGACGCAGAACGGTTGATATTATCTCTTTACACACGATATTAATATTGTAGTATTACGTGTGTAATAGGTGAGTGTAACTGTATCGCTGTGTGAGATTTTCCGCAGTATCAGTATCATTAATAGTTACGCAATAGTAAGTTGTTCCATCAAGACGTTTCCGTGCTAGTGCAAGATTTCCTCATAGGGTGGTCTGCTGATCGCGGTAGACCTTCGTATTCGCGTGAACACTTGAAGAAGCCGGAGTGGTATAAGTTCTATATACCGTTATTTGATTAAACTCACTGTCACCTGAGATATTACTTGGTCATAAACTCTATATTAATTTTGCGAGTAATAAGATCCGTAGTACCGTTGTGTGTGTGAAGCGTCAGATTCATCGTGGGAATTATAGGACACCAGCCCAGCTGTTATAGGACCCCAGCCCAGCTGTTATAGGACCAGCCCAGCTGTTACAGGACATCAGCCAAGCTGTTACAGGACGCCAGCCCAGCTGTAAACGTTTCTGGGGAAACGTCTGTCATTTATAAGCCACACCTGACGAACCAACTACACCGCAAAGACCTGCCCGTCTCTTCAACAACATCATCGTGGGAATCTTCTTTATGTAACGTATCACGTCTTGCGTATGAACATTATTTAACATTTTAAAAGAAAGACTCTATATCAAACATTACATTCTGTACATATCAAATATACCATATAAACTATAACTTGTGTTTTGTGCAATAAATAATCTTAAACCCTCCAATATAGACTTGTAATTTGAAATACACATACTATCATATCCTATGCGCCAATAGTTTAGTAATTTGTGTTGTCGCAATATATATATATATATATATATATATATATATATATATATATTGTAACGAGAAGACTGGTGTGTCTCTGAAAAATGTGTAGACGTGTATATGGTATTGTCTGTGTTAGTGCGTTCGTCTCGCTCTGGGGTCGTTACATCTATTTTGCGCTAACGATGTCCGTAGCGTTGCTGTAATTACCAGTACAACACAGCAGTAACCTTACCTGTTCTAAGATAGGGGTGTGTTAATCCCGGGTGGCGCCAAATTGTTTATTAAAACAATTAAACTTATTAATTAATATCTTAATAGGGTGTTCTCAGCTATGACGGTCGGGGCGTTCAAATAATTCCCGCTCGTTCAGCCTACTGAATCGAGTAGGTAGTTGTTCGAATTTCTACGTGAGCGCTGGTAGTCAAATCTAGCTTTCGTAAACAAACACAAGTAATACAATACACTCCCTATGAAATAATAACAACGGTTACTCCCTGTACTAGTTATTTTAATGGTTGATAATTTAAATTTTCAATTTGACAATTAAATTAAATTATATTGGTTGATTAACAAATTTGCACCGACTTTTTACATGAAACAATTTTTCTCAGGATGACGAATCGATTATGGTAACGATGTGTTCACATCAGCATGGCTGCTGAACGGTTTAGTTATTATAATTAATTTCGTTCCAAAATCGGGGATTCTTTTGATTACAATGCAAAGAATTCCTATGATTACAATAAAAGTACTTTACCTTAGTCTATGTGCACGTAAATAATAAGGTGTGTGGTTACAATCTGTTCCGTAGTGTCGTTAATTGTGTTTCGAAAGTTCGTATTGAGACAATAGGTTATATTTTATGTTAACAAATTTTCAGTGTGTTTATTTTTCTTAATTAATCTTTGAAAGAGAATATTCGGATTATAGTGAGAGATCAAATTACTTTTAGTAAAATTTAAAGTGATTTCATTTTTGGAAATAAGGTAATTCAAGGGTACTTAACACATCAGATGACTTGGTGTTATCATTCATTAGGTCGGAAGAGGATTGGGCTGCAATAGTTTCTATTTTCATTAATCTTTGGACTTAAGTAGGTCTGGCGTCCTTTTCATATAGGATGTGGTCATATTTTTCTTTTATTTTCCTGGTAATATGGTCCTTGGTCTTTAGTTAACTGCTCCAGTGGTTCGTCTCCTTCTTATTCAATCATGTTTTGAATTTTGTTTACTGTTTTTTCATTTTTTGATTAAAAATTGGTCTTCTAAAATTCGGCTTCTGTTCTGTTAGAGTGACGCTTTACGAGTAACGATATTCAATGGTAATTTTCGCCACTAACGTTCGTTTCTATGGTTACCAATTAAATTTGATTGGCTTAGATTGACATAAATCCATTGTTATCAAAATTTGAATTCTTTTCAAAATCGTAGTATATCTTCTGATTGCTGTTATTCCTCTATATTCCTTCCTAAGTATTAAATATTGTCACTATAGTGTGTATTTCCTTTCAAAGATTATTTTGATATCCATTAAGGTTGGATTATTTTATGTTTTATGATTTCACAATTATTTTCATATTTGCTAATAACATTTCTCTTCTAATTTAATTCCTTATTTTAATATTTTGCTTTTATTATGATTTACAAATTATCCTTGGTTTTTTGTTCACCTTGGATTAGCTAGTTTCTTTGTTAACTTGTTACAGTTTGTAGTTGTTTGTTTTTGACAGTTAGGCATTTTCATAGACCTAAGTAGCCATTATGGTATTTTACTTATTTCATTCAAATTACATCTCATTTTAGCTTAATGGGCTTTATTTTGTTATTATAATTGGTTGTGTTATTTATTGTTGTGTTTTGGGTCTGTTTATGTGTTATTATTATGTCACTATTATTTTATACATCATGAACTGCTAATTGTTTACTATCTGGTTTCCTCGTTTTCTAGGTCATACATTTCTTAACGTTCTTACTTATTTAGTTTGCCAATAATAACAATGTGGCTATTATTTACTATTTTTTGATCACATTAAATACAACATCTAGGCTTATGGTCTGTATAATTCTTCCAGCCATATCCTATTCATAAACTTGCTTAAATAATTATTTAACTATTATTTGCTAATATTTGTTTACAATTCATCTCATTTTATATCATTTTTTGGGTGATAATCAACATCACACTTTTTGAACTTACTTACTTAATTATCCCTTATAACATGGGTTGTTTATTGATTTGTTTTAACTTCTTATTTTTTAACTAATCTTTACCTTCACTCCATGGTAACACTATCTGTTTCCTCTTTCATGGGATTCTCCCTTTCAATTACAATTGTATTCAATTAAACTTAACAATAATATTCTTTTTTAATTACTACGGTTATCATCACTCTTCAGTGTTCATTACATCTTGATTAATCGTTTACACTTAATACTATTCTTAACAACTTTCTTAATTACTAATATTTTTCACTGTTAATCATTTAGTGTTCCTTTTTGATTTATTAAGTGTTTACTTTTTTTATCCTTTACTATTGTTTCACAATACTGACATTCTTTATAATACATTATTCTTATTTCATCATCACCTTCACTTTTAAATTATTTATTGTTTATTATAATTTATTTAGTGTTTCTTCTTTATCACTTAACTTTGGGGTTTTTACACTTCCACTTTTGCACTTCTTAATTGTTTTTGTTTTAAGTGTTTCTAAATTGGCAATCCCTATAATTACTTTCTCACTACCGTACTATCTCTTTCATTACAAATATCATTAATAATATTAACAAGTTCAAGTCTCTATTGATTTCATCATTACATCTAACTCTAATTTGTGGGTTAGTTTGCTTTCATATTTAACATTCTTTAATTGAGTTTCATTATATATCATTTACCTTTATCAGTTAATTGATAATAATATTTATTTATTACTTAGGTTATTTATTGGTTTCTTTTTCAACATTATATTGAGTGTACCATTTCTAATGCTTTTGTTCTTTATTACTTGTTTGTGTCTTATCATTTGATTTCTTTTTATTTACTTCCCTTTATCTTAGGTTTGTTTCTTTTTCACTTTTTCTCCTTCTTCGCTTTCAGTGTATTTGATTTATATCTTGGTTCTCCACCTTCTCCTTTGGTTTTATTTTATTTAGTTGCATTGAGTCATTCAATTCCTTTAATTTGTTTCAGTTTTGTTTGGTTTCGGTTTTTTCCCTTCTTCATTTGGTTTGGTTAATCACTTTCTTATTTGGTTTTATTCTCGTTTGTTTTTTGTGGTTCCCTTCTTCTTTTGTTTCCTTTTGTTCGGTCAATTACTTTCTTATTTGGTTTTATTCTCGTTTTTTTCTTGTGGTTCCCTTCTTCTTTTGTTTCCTTTTGTTGGGTCAATCACTTCCTTATTTGGTTTTATTCTCGTTTGCTTTTTGTGGGTCCCTTCTTCTTTTGTTTCCTTTTGTTGGGTCAATCACTTGGGTTTAGGTCATGTCGTCGTTTGTCGTGTCATTGTCTTTTTATTTTCTTTATATTAAACATTTTATTTTATATGAAGTATTATTTTATATTCAGAATCATCTTTTTCATCCCTGGTAATGGGGTGGCTTATTTGTGTTGTAACAATATATATATATATATATATATATATACACATTGCAACAGAACAAATAGAAGGCATAGTATTAAAAACACAATAATGTAAGAGTCTTTTATCTGGAGTATGGTATATATTTTTAAACAAATTAATTATATGGTCTATGATTAAAGAAAATTCTTTGTTCTAAATTTAATAATGTCTGTAACTGATTTAAATGTGTCTTTGATCTTAATAGTCTATTTTACTTGAGCGTTGAATTCCACTGACGAAACCGCTGGACCGTTTCACTGGCACCTCTCGCTGCCTGTTGAATCTGCTGCTCTGACGACACGTGAAACTCTCCGCACACACTTACGCACGCCGATACACCTATAGCGTTTATCTCGTTTCTCAGGGCTCGATAATGGGTGTAATTTAAATTAATGCAGTTTCGGTGTATTGTACGTACACCTTCCCGTGTCTTGATGTGTCCTCGCGTTCACCCAGATGTATTCCGGTAAATACACCTGACCCTATGAGGAATATCTTCACTAACACGATAGAGCACTATTTAATTAATAATTTAATTTATTTTAGTTCTAGTACCCAAATGGATTTCAGCAAACGGGCAACTCGTTGCTAAGATTCCGTACTCGTAACCCTTATGTAGAACGTACACTGATACGACAAACTCGCACAGAGACAACGTCTGTTAGGTGGAACTAGCCGAAGCTTCCTTCGCAAAAAACCAATCTGACTGAAAATTGGAGCCTCTGATTGGTCAAAACCCCTAGCACGTGATTGATGTGTTAGATTGATAGACAGAAGTCCTGATCAATTTGGCTGAAAACTGGAAAAGCATGTATAGATTTTATCAAAACGTTTTATGACTGTCAGAAGATAAGGATTCTTTAGAAAGATGAATTCTGTTAAAAAATATATATTAAAATAATATGTTTCGAGTCTTTGACATAAGAAAAATGTAGCGCTAATTTAGAAGTATGAGCTGTCCAAGTTTCAATTCAATACATTAATTTACACCAGTTATTCATGTAAATGCGAATAACACGCGCACACGCGCACTATATTCGCACATGACAGAAAATAAATTTATGGGCATTTTGACATACAACAGTTAATTACCCCCATTTCTTATTTCAAAACTTACAACTATTTTACATACTTTTAACAAAATCAATTTTCAACATGTCTATAACGTCATAAATTGGTATAAAAGAATGTAGTCATAGCTACAAATACCCTATCTGCGAAGTTCCATTGCAATATACATAAATATATATATATATATTATAACGCACGGTTTGTACGTACCTGGTATACGTCGTTGTCGTTTACCCTTATGTGTTGTTTTACAATATTTGGACTATTGTAAGTATTTAAGTGTCGATATAATCTGGTAGATCGTCTCACGTTATCGTCGTTACGTCAATAAGAGTTCTACACTATTTGGTATATTCACTTAATAAGATAATTGATGATTTAGATTTATTTGAGTTACCACTATCTAAATATTGATTTAAAAGTGGATTTAACTTAAATTGGGCGCCATATGGAACCTTGGATCAGCATTCCATAAATTTATTGTGATAAATGAAATCTATAATTAATTTGGTTTTTGGAAATTATTAATTTAAGCTAATTAAATTTTATTTACTTCGATATCAACTCATTTGTTTTGGTTTGATGGTTTTAAATAAGACGTTGGCGCCTGAAATCGGCGCTGCCAACGTAATCGTTAAGGTTGCTTGAAAAATCCAACTTTCGTAAATAAAAAAATTGTGATTTACTGAAATAATAATTTGCAATAATTTAATCTGAGTTATAATTCATTTATTCTTCATTCGATTATGTTTTATCTCTTTAATTTCAATTATACAATATTTGATTCATTAACAAATTGACCTGGCTTATTACGCTTCTAGCTCAGTAGGTTGGCAATCCTACTTCAATTAAAATTTACAATAAAATTATTTATATTTTTTCTCAGGTGTGAATTCTTTTGATCTACAAAATAATACGAGATTAACTGCTACGGTTACTAAGCTTTACAATAATTATTTGTTTATGGTAGGCATCAATACCATCTTACAACTAACAATAATTAAACATTCGTCTAGGCCGAACTTTGAGGTTACACTCGGTTGAATACAATTACCAGTTCCCACATGGAACTCAATGAATAATAATTTAAAAAAGTGTTAACAATTACTAATATGTGAATGATATTGTGTAGTGAGACATCGTACATAAGTGTATATAAAGTAGTGCGGTTATAACACTATTATGATTTATAGTTTCATTAAATATTTTCGAAGTATAATACACTATACTCCCTTTTATTATGCCTGGGTTATTATTCAAACTTCACTTATTAATTCACTTGATTGCCCATATTAATTCACTATTCACTCACAACACTTAATACTCCTTCGAGGTTATACTTTTGTTTACGTCGGACACCTAACCTCTTTTCAATGATTCGTATTATTAATTTAGGTTAACATTTGATACGGAGCGACGTCGTTACAGCTGTGGATGATGAAAAACGAATACCTTGTCAGCGGTGTGTCGCTCTATTTATAGTCGCTGCTTTTTTTGGCGAGCCTTCTTCTTCCGGGGTCCACATACCTCCAAACATAATATTCTAATTGGCCGAAAATGACATCATGGTCAATTGTCATTACGTCATTTTAATTAGACCGTTGGTCTTGGCGTGGGTTATCTGTGTTAGTATTCAGCTCCCATATTCTAATTTCACACAAGTCTTACAACTAACATAAGTTACTCTTCCATGATAATTACAATGGTTACCATATTACTAGCATTGCATTGCTTGCTTAATGTTGGTCAATTTAAGTCTTCTAGTGACCTGTTTTCATACATTATTAAGAAAATAAACAATTTTAACGATTGCCTATTCTAATACATTATTTTAAAATTTATGTTTTTTGTTACAATTTGAGTTTCCTCTCTTGTGTACAGGATAGTACTCGATTAACAAACCTTTTTAATAATATTGCACATGATTATAAAACTTAACTGGGTATCAAACTCTTAAATTCTACGCTAGGCCTAACATTGTTGGGTCACTATAACTATTTTTACTTATTATAACAAAATGGCAGAACTATTCTACTCTGTAACAATTCATACTTAATTCTAATAGACATTATTTTCTCTTGATGTACATCTGGTTATTTACAACCAGTTCTTTATTTTACAATCTCTCTTACAACTCTATTATTATTCAATATACAAAATTAACATTTTTACAACTTTCTTACAACATCAAGTTTTTTACTTGTCTCATGGTACATTATTTACTCTTAGGTATTATAAAATCTATACATTCAGTATATTTTATATTTACTCAATGATTATAATTCCTTGTCACACATTTCCTTCAAGGTTACTTTATCAATTACTAGTTATACTTGGTTACTAATACTTTATATTTTATTTATTGTTTATCGACTCTCCTATTTAATACATATAATTAAGCTCATTAATCTTTAATTTCTTTATTATAATTCTATTCTTAATTCAATTCTTAATTGTTATTCTTGTCACATGACTGATTTTTTTTATTCTCACTCAACTAATCTATTGGGTAACTGTTAATGTCAAAGTTATAGTCTGGTCTGGTGTTTTATATGTCTTTTTCTCAAGTTATTTAAATACATTGGCTTATAAAGGTACTGGAAGTTTTCTTTCTGTTCATAATTCCGTTACATTCTTTATCTATTCCTGGTTGATAGATCTAGTTAATATAATTCTTCATTTACTTAATTAATTGTTTCTTTAATCAAAATTCCTTAACTAATTTGATACTTCTTTTGGGTTTATTGGTCATCATTCTGTGATGTTACAATATATATATATATATATATATATATATATATATATATATATATAATAGTAAATCATATGTCATTATTAGGTTTTGAAGGTGTATAGAATGCGGATGCACACGTAACTAGAAATGTGCGGGAAACTGCTTTACTGTGAACAGTTCTGCGACTAATCCCCGCTTCCATGCCCGCGACCTCTGGCGAATGTACATTCTTAAAAGCAAATGCATTGTGTCAAAGCACGATGAAATGTCCCTGCTGAGATTTGAGAGGCGAATCTTGGGAAGAATTTTCGGAGCAGTACAAGAATGGCAAAACTGGAGACAGCGTACCAATTATGAATCAATGGATATATGTACAAGGATATGGACGTGGTTCATACTATTAAAGTGGACTGACTCCGTTAGGCTGCTCATGTGTCAAGGATTTCAGAAGAAAGGTGAGATTTCAAGGAAGATTCTAAGAGAGAGGATTTATGGAAGGAGAAGGACTGTGGTGGGCGGATGGAGTGGCGGCCGATGCCCGGACTACGTTGGGAGTGCATGACTGGCAGACGACAGAGCTGGATAGAGTGGGATGGCTATCAGTGTTGAAGAAGTCCATGATCCCTTTAGGGTTGTAGCGTCAGGGAAGTAAGTAAGTAAGTAAATAGATTGATTAAAACTAACAGGCTTTCACCCATTAAGTACTTTATGGCAGGGTGCGTTGCGAGTCTCTCATACACCTTTTTATTTCTGATTGGCTGTTGATTGATTTATTACCATATCGTGACACTTAAGAAATTTAAAAGTAGAAGTAGTGTTCACGGGACATCTCCAGCTTTAACCACAGTACTGTGGTCCTAACGTTTAAAACCCCACGTAACCTATTCCAATGAAGATGGCAGTCAGTGTCACTGCCGAAACGTCTGGTTTTGTCAGAAACTTTGGACTACGGCCAAACAGCCCGAGAGTTAATTTTAATCAAAATGACACCGGCCGTGTAAGCCTTCGTACATGCATTGTGCAACAGACGCGAGAGGCCGACAGACTCGAATGCATTGTGCAACAGACGCGAGAGGCCGACAGACTTGAATGAATTGTGCAACAGACGCGAGCGGCCGACAGACTCGAATGCATTGTGCAACAGACGCGAGTGGCCGACAGACTCGAATGCATTGTGCAACAGACGCGAGAGGCCGACAGACTCGAATGCATTGTGCAACAGACGCGAGAGGCCGACAGACTCGAATGCATTGTGCAACAGACGCGAGAGGCCGACAGACTCGAATGCATTGTGCAACAGACGCGAGAGGCCGACAGACTCGAATGCATTGTGAAACAGACGCGAGAGGCCGACAGACTCGAATGCATTGTGCAACAGACGCGAGAGGCCGACAGACTCGAATTCATGATGCAGTAAAAGCCAGTAATTTTCGGCTAATGAAGACAACTTTATAACATGAGGTAGAACAAGAGACTATAAAAAGCAGTCACTTGTACAGTCTGTCACAAAACTGGTGATCATTTCCAAAGCAAGCTCTCAACTATTTCTGGTAGAAGCTGTGCCCAAGAACCCGTAGGAGTTACCATATAACGTGTAAAATGTGTGCCATGAAAATGAAGAAGTAGAAGAAGAAGAATAGTAAAGAGGAGGAGGAGGAGGAGGAGGAGGAGGAGGAGGAGGAGGAGGAGGAGGACGAGGAGGAGGAGGAGGAGGAGGAGGAGGAGGAGGAGGAGGAGGAGGAGGAGGAGGAGGAGGAGGAGGAGGAGAATAGGAAAGAGGAGGAGAAGGTGGAGGAGGAGGAGGAGGAGGAGGAGGAGGAGGAGAAAAGAAGAAGAAGAAGAAGAAGAAGAAGAAGAAGAAGAAGAAGAAGAAGAAGAAGAAGAAGAAGAAGAAGAAGAAGAAGAAGAAGAAGAAATCATATATTTGTTCTCTTAAAATAACTGTAAGACTATGAAAAATTCAAGAACAAAAAAAACAGTAAGTGTCCGTAATTGATAACCAAACACATGGGCTAATGTACTTGATCTGTTAAACTACAAATCGTAAGATAAGTAGACAAAATAATGGAAAAACTCGAAAAGTAAGGACTGGAAAGTAATATGAAAATTCGTCTTCTTCTTTAACTTCCTTGTTAGGACTCTGTCCTGTTCTATAACAACGGTTCTACACGCTGTCACTCCACCCCTTCCTTGGCCGACGAATGGTCCTCTTGCTGTTCGGTTGGCTATCTCTTGCCTTTTTCGCTAGCCTTGTGTAATCCACTCTTGATATGTGTTCGTTCCATATCCCTCTTCTTTTACATTACACGTTTCTCTTATACTATTGTTTGGCAACCTATCGTACCTTGTCTTCCTAGCACCCTCCGTAATATTGTCATTTCCATAGTTTGTCGTTTTCTTTGAGTTGTTGCTATATCTGGCTTGGTCTCTGACGCATAGGATATTACTGGACGTATTGTGCTTTCGTAAACCCTTGTTTTTGTTTAGGGTGTGTAGTGTGAAGTGAAGGTGTGTACATCCATCAATCAGTTATCTTAGATAATGATTATTTAGTAGTAGGTATAAAATGTAATAAAAACAGTATGACTGGATTAGGTAGTTGTATCTACCTATGATAAATGAACATATAGACAATTTAGAGAGGAAAAATGGTATTACCTAAATGTGTAAATAAAGTTTTATTATATTAAAACTATTATAATATAGAGTTAGCAAAAGGACAATGATTATGTTTTAAAGAATTACCAAGAGGCATAGTTAATTATGCTATGTTATATTTGCTGGACTAATTATTGTAGTATTGAGTTGTCAAAATGACAATTATTATGTTTAAAGGACTATCAAGATGTAGTTAATAATGTTCTGTAATATTTGTTAAACTAATTATTATAATCCAGTTTGTCAGAATTACCATTATTATAGGTTGAAGAAGTACCAAGATGTAATTAATGGTGTTATATAATATTTGTAGTAATAGGAATATGAAACATGAACAGACTATTTCTCGTATATTAGGGAATAGGTAATAATAATTATTTGTAATAGACTAACTGAGAATTTGTTCAGTAAGATGTTATTTTCTAGAATGTCTAGTTATATTAGGTAATAGGTAATGATTATTGGTAGTAGATGAGTTAAAATTGATTGATTCAATGTTATTTTTACAGACCTTGCATTTACTTCAGGGAAGGTACAAAAGAACTGTATAAAGGATAAAGAATAGATATTTAATATTATTATATGTTGTAAATAAGCATTTGTACATTAAGAACTAGATAATGTTCAAGTGTACACTAGACAATGTTATGTCTATGGTACAATCAAAATGTTTTATAAGAAATTAATGTTCACATTTGTTATAATTACTATTACAATCAATTTTGTTAACAATTAAGTTCATATGTAAAGTAAAGGGAATGGGTGTGTATCAAAAAGAATACTTTTAAACATGAAATATTATATTAGGCCAAATTAAAAAATTTCACTTTGACAAATACTGAATAAAAACCTATATTGTGAGATCTCAAAATGATCAGTAGAGAAAGAGGATTTCATTGGTAATAATTTTATTACTATTGTACCTAGCATAAGATAGGTATGTTAAAATTAATATTTTGATGTAATTTTGACAAGAAAAACCGACGCCATATCAAACAGAATGCTGATTGATTAAATATCGTCATAGAGTAAAATAATAATCACGAATAACAAAATGGAAACAGGCCAATCATGTTGGGAAGAAGGAACAAACGTATTGAAATAAACTGTCTGGCATTCGCAGATGATATTTTCTCAGTTGTAATCCGGGACATATGACACTAGTTGATGTTGAAGGGGGGAGGAGGTATGTTAGGTTAGGTTAGGGGGATACGAGGAATTTTTCACAACAATGTTAACAATATAGGCTATATTCTTTTAACAAAGAATAGGTGTTAATAGGCGTTAATTATTAACAAAGAGATTTGAAATTGGTATAGAAGTTTAGAATTTTATACGTTTGGTAAATGTGTAAAATTTCATTCATTTATATCCATTATTTTTAAAGTAACATTAATTTGCTTAAAACCGCCGGTTGCTAATTTTACAAGAAAAACTGTTTATCGCATATAATTTTTAAAAGTCCAGTTTTATTTGAAATTTTATCCTAGACAATTTTTAACAAACTTTCTTTGATCTGATTATTACCAGCAGGGATATTTTTATAAAACCAGAGAAAACAACTAAAGTTATTAATAAAAATATGTTGCCGACCAATTTGGTACTCTAAATCTTAAGGGCGCATATACTTCCATGTACTGAACAAATGGTGAAACATGAAACCCGCTTCAAACAGTTCCAGAAGAAACTATAATTTGCTTCCACTATTTATAGTTAGCATTTTCAATTTATTACTTACACAAAACTTATCATATTTCATAAATGATATTAGTTTCCAATTAAAACCTTAAAATGCATTTTGGCCAACTGATTTCACGGAAAAAAGGTTTCCTCAAAATTACGGTGAAGCGTTCACGAAATTCCGTGTATTAAAGTTTTTCAATCACTTTAAAGATAGTAAGGTTGATTAGTCATAACTTGTTACTTATTCTGTATGAAGCCGACTTGACCGGAACCCTCCCCTCAAGGCCAAATTCTAGATACGCCATTGGTCCACTCATCGCGCCTTTAAGTCGTTTATTTTTAATCCTTTAGTTTCTATATTTAACCTCTCTTTTCTTCGTTGAAAACATTTGTTACTGCATCCAGAATACCTGTCCCCGGCATTACTGCTCGTGGTACCAGGTGTGGCCCTGGCCGAAAATTTAAGTACCTAGGAAACGTAGTTCTAGAGAATGGTTTAGAAAAATCTACTATAGAAGAATGGATTCATAAGATGGAAAGGGTATGTGGTATAACTAAAGATATTTACAATAAAAAGTCCACATCTAAAAATGTGAAAGTAAGGCATTACAGTACAGTAGTGAAGTCAGGATGCCTATATGCAAGTGAATGTCTAGCACTGAATTATAATTTAGACAAACTAGGAATATTGGAAAGACGGATTATTAGAAAAATATTAGGCCTACGAAAAACTTCAGAATGTTGGAAATTAAGAAATAATGATAACATATATATCAAAGTATAGAAAATGTAACAGAAACAATGAGAAAAAGAAGACTATTATTTTTTGGACATTTATATAGAACGGACGACAAGAAGTTAACAAAGCAGATCTTCAAATATCTATGGGGGAAGAAGTCAACATCAAGTTGGATTAAAGAAGTCCAAAAGGATTTAGAAAAAAAATATACGCGCAGAAGAAGCAATTGAAAGAGAAGTTTTTCGGGCAAAAGTGTTAAAAATAGAAGGAGTTCAGTGTAGAAGAGAGAAAAACGGAGGTTCAAAGTGGACTGAAGACAGTGAGAAGAGACACAGTGAGAAGATGAAGGAATATTGGAGAAAAGGTAAAGAACAAAGAATAAAGAATTGAAATTGGTATGTGGCCCTTAGATGGGCGATACAAAAAAAAGAATAAAAATTAAGTAATTAACAAAATTCATCAACTTTTTCGACCATCTGGGGGGGGGGTCCGGTCCCGTTAATATATATACTTAACTACCCCCAATCCGCCCGTAAATACGTCCTTGCAGTGGACAGTGTTAAAAATAGAAGGAGTTCAGGGTAGGAGAGAGGAAAACGGAGGTTCAAAGTGGACTGAAGACAGTAAGAAGAGACACAGTGGGAAGATGAAAGAATATTGGAAAAAAAGAAAAGAACAAAGGGTAAAGAATTGAAATTGTCATGTGGTCCTTAGACGGCCGATAAAAAAAAAATGGAAACAGGAGGTATAGATAGTGTCTCTGTTTTATTAGAGGATTGGAAGGACAAGCAGCGTTATTTGGAAAGGTACAGTAGAGATCGAACGAAAGGCCGAGTAACTGTCGGAAACGAAGGGGCGACTTTTGAACGAGTCACAGCGACTCAGAATGTCGTATAATCTGGCAATTATTTTACAATGTTTCAACTTATGAATATTTATCACCGCACAAACTTAAGGTAATTCAAAAACGTATACAGTTACAAATATTTTATATATTTAAATCACAATATTTATTAATCACTCACCGCATGCAGTCTGCCGAAAACAAATTTCAGAATAGTCGAAGCATCATGTTACTCAATGGCAGCACTCTGTGCTCAGATGGCTTTCGATACTAATGCATAATCATAAAGGTCCAATATATACAAGTATTATTTTATTGGTTTATATTCAAAAAAATTAATGAATGATGAGCCAGATATCCAGTGGTTAATCTTGGGGAAAAAATTCGTCGACTAGGTTTGAAAAAATTGTACGAATATACAAAGAAATGCAGAACATAGGGAGAGATCTATTCCAAGTCAAATCAATTCTCTAAGTCAATCAGCCGCTAAGCACTGATATACGATAATGAGTAACTAACCTTCTTCTTCTTCACTACATGGCTTGGGCTATAGCCCGTTCCGACTTCACAGTCTCTGACTATTTTTTCCAGAGTTTTCCACGATCTCTCGTTCCCACTGGTCTATATTCAAACGTTTGATTAAGAATACACGTGTCTACCATGCGTTCCGCATGCGGTTCCAATTTTGCCTGTATTCCTTTATTCTATCCAGAACCGACCGATGATCTCTGCATCCCTTAACTGCTCTTAACAATTTCATTTCCGAAGCCTGTATTTTTGACATATCTTTTTGGAGGAAATCCCGTGTTTCACATCCATACATTAAAGCCGCCAATGAGTAAATAATGATACCATATTAACTAGACAATAATAAAAGATATCACTTCTGGAACTCATCACTGTCTAGCTGATTTACATAAAAGCGATAACAACTAGCCAACGATATCTACTAAACCTTTTGTTTTGAAACGTTGTTAAGAAAATACAGAAAAAGGTTTTGGTAACAGTAATACTGAAACATCTCAGAAGCACAGTTTATTTAACTTACTTTATTCGTGGTATAATCCTATTCTACAGTTAAAAAAAGGTATGATGGATCGGCACACCTATGGTCTCGAGGTGAATCATCGACGATCGGCCCTACCACCGGAAGCTCTCCACGCCATCTGGCTTCGGCGCAACCTCCGCCTCAGATGGCAAAGAACCCGAGATCCTGAGCCCAGCAGTCTCTTTACGTCCCCAGATGACAAAGAACCCGAGATTCTGAGTCCAGCAGTCTCTTTACGTCCAGCAGCTACTGCGGGACGTAAACTCTGATCGATGGGACTCATATCTTTAGTCTTTTGAAGTCCACCACGCCTCCGTATGGAGAGCGGCGAGTAGACTGACCCGCGAGAAGAGAACTCGCAACTCGCTAGAAACTCCGAACGGGGTTTTTTCTTCGGCAAGAGGTAAGGGTGAGGTCTTAGGCGACTGCATGGAGGCACAGTTTACTGTTTACCACGGCGTCTCGGACCCTGTCCACTCGGCAGAAGTTCGTGACTTCTTAACTGGACATTTTTCCCGCCCTCCTGTTGCCCCAGTCGACAGGAGCGAACTTGTTTCGTCTATCTGTCGACTTAACCGCCGTCGCGCCCCCGGCCCTGATTGGATCGGAACAGCTGCACTCCAACCTCTCCCGGCCACAGGCGTTGACCTCGTTCTTGAGCTGTTCAACTCCTGTCTCCGGCTACAATACTTTCCCCGCGAGTGGAAAACAGAGAATATCGTAATTATTCTTAAGCCCCGTAAGCCGCGAATGCTTCCAGAAAGCTATCGGCCTATCTCTCTCTTACCAATCATCTCGAAGGTGTTCGAGCGTCTCCTGCTCGCCCATACCTCGCCGCTGTTGGATGATTTCATCCGCAGCAAAATAGTTCGGTTTCCGCAGAGAGCACTCTTCAATTGGTCCGCGTTATTACGCACTTGTCTGACGTCACCAACGCGGAGCGGCGTGTATATTAACTCTTACGTTGTCTGCAGGTCGATGTCTGATACAACTCCCAGGGACAGGCCTATAGGGTTGAGGTCCTACCACGACTGTTTTTGCTGGTACTTAGGTCGTATTCTCTATGATTAGTTTTCTTCAACCGGGCCATTTACATATTTCGTGGGATGTTTCTTTCGAAAAATTCAAGCATTTAAACAGTCAGGTAAGTAAGTAGATTGTTAATATATTTAGTTACTGAAATTTCTCGGGTTGTCAGGCATTGGTACGAGGCGTCTGAATTTGGTGCCAAACGATTTAACCGTGCCCATGTCGGCCGTCTTCCATAATGGACAATTGAGGTCTGCGTTTCCGCGCCACTGAGGATGGTCGTTTAGACTCTTTGGCCATGGCCAAACAGACTGGAAAATATTAGTAACATTGACATCGGGCGTAAACGTTTACGTTAATTTATTAATAACGTTAATATACAAGTATCTGTTCACTTAAAAAGGTTAGGTTCCTGATTTTAAGTGTTACTGTGTTATAAGCATTGTATATACACATTAAACGTTATGTTTTCCTCAACCATGGCTTTTATTTATTTCAGCAGTAAGCTAAAAACCAAAAACCGTTGTCACCTAACCTCACAAATGAAAACAACACGTATTTTCGCATTGCATTAAGTAATAGGACTAATTTAAAATTAGTACACGTCTCCTTTCAAACATCGTAATATATCGACAAAATCGCATATTAAAAACATCGAAAATGTACTGCAGGAACGGCTAAAGGTACAGTTCCGATGCCGCTAAATGGCATTTGTTGATTTAATTATTACTATGGTAATTGATTCTGGTCTCCATGTTGTCGTTGACATCTTTATACGCGTCAACAAAAGAGCCTAATTAAAAGGGCTTAAATTGTGCAAACGGGGCAGAATATCAAATTCCAAGTTAAACAGTGCTTTTCGCCTTGTTTCAAAGATCACCTGTGAAATATTTGGTGGCAATCGGTGTAACGGTGTGGATTTGTATTCAATACAAATAAAACCTCAGACTTTGAGTTTCGTATATAATTATAGATTGTGTTGATAGAATGGAATTAATAAACCAATTTCTTACGTATCATACGTAAATAGGCCTGACGGGCAATAGGTTTTGTATTGCTCGTCCTGTTTCAAGTCACTTCCCAGGCAGAGCAAAGTTAGGTTATATACACTACTTCGTCTCCCGCTGTTTTCCTGGCAATTTCAATGAGATTGCCAAACTATATTTGAACAAATCTTTTAGTTTAAGTTTATTAAAGCTTAGTTAGTGATTTTGCAGGTATCAATAAAATGTAATAACACATATTCAAATTGAATTCTCTTCATATTTATATTATTCTTTCAACAGAGAATAATATTGTAACGACAATCGTATCGAACGGCGTAGAATAGCCGACAGCGTCCCCGATCCGTCCCCAGCCTTGTGTGGCAAGTCTTGCCTCAGTCAAGGCCGCGTTCAAGTTTGTTCTAGATTCTTTAAGAGGCCACTTGAGATAAGCATTGGCGTCAGCATTAAGTGGCATGCACATTGAGAATGGAAGATTTCTAGAAGGCGTGCGCTACCTATAAAAAGCCATAGCAGCCGGCTTATGAGTTCAGCGGTGTTGAGAGATTTCTTTAGGCCGGATCGAGTGTTTGTAGCAAAAAGTGTTGTTGTGTTCCAATTAGTGCGGAATTCTGTGTAGTTGACATAATAATTGCGTGTGGGCAATTTTTTACTTGAATTGTTGCAAGAGACTGTCTTGGTGATTACAGATTATTAATTGTGATAATTAAAGTTGGTTATTAGTGATTTCATTGGTGTCTTGTATTTTGTTTTCCACTGTACCCTACGACGATCAGATTTCTGAAGTATAATATCCAAACTATTGTCGTCATATTATGCAGATGTATCTAACAATTTCTTTTGTCGTTATCATTATGAAACATGTGTTAACACATGAAATAGGTCCAGGGGTTTTGAACTTTGACACAACATGAAAAATAAAAATAAAAAATAATTGTAGGAAAAACAAAAAGCACGTCCTTTCACTAAACTACAGTTAATTAGAAGTTGCCGCTTACAATAAATTGTTAAAATCTTGAAAACAGTTTTGACTGATAAGCGGAAGAGTATTTGACAGAATAAAATGCGGAAATTATGAACATGACAAAGTTTTTAATAATCGGAAGGCTGACGTTGCCTTTAGACAAAAAGAAAAAACAATTTCACGTGTACGGATTCTGTAGCTATTTATAGTTAATCTATAAGTTAGATAAACAACGCGTCGTCACACAGAGGAGAAATGCGTATTTATCATTTCAAAGCCTATTATTTTCGTAACTTTCTCTGAGAAAATAATCACACAAAAATTTTACCGGTCTGGCCGAAAGTATATGTGCTGTCAGCCTTCTGTTAATTATGTACGCTTTGCTTTGTTCAACGCGGTGAGAACGCCTCGGGTGTCTCAGGTGAAGTTGTTAGTAACACTTCCAGTATACACATATTTTTGTACGTATTTTAATTGTTTATCACATGATAGAGACCAGGAAAAATTAATTAAGGAGGTCTATATAATTATTCACAAGTTTCAAAGCATATACATCAGGGATTGTTCTAATAGATTTTAAACAACTACTTTTGATAAGAAGAACTGGTTTAAATAATTCCAAATGTCGTTAAAGATACGGTAACTGTACAAACTTTCTTTGGCAATCTATTTGGCATTAGATTCATGACGAATTGTAATGGAAATATGTATGCTTTAATAGATTATTATTATTATTATTATTATTATTATTATTATTACTATTATTCCGGCTGAACATTGTTTACAAATTTTCCGGAACCAAATATTACAGAACTGATTGAATTCTTATCTTCCACTGCTGCTTGTCCATCCAAAGATCTTCTTCAAATTCTCTTTCCCTCAATACAGTCTGAATTTCGTCTATCTTGGTGATAAGTGGTCTTGTCGTCAGAAGTGTGCACCCATTTTTTTTATTTGATTTTGGATTGAGGACATTTCTTTTTTTATCACATTTACTAACTTCAAACAGATTTTGTGATTTAGGGCTGGATGATGTCCGGTGCTGCAGCATACCCTAGCGTTATGGATAATTCACCAGTGCCTGTCATAAATCAGGAGCTTCAAGCGAGTAGATAGTAGAGGACGCGCGAATGGTAGAAACTGTGAAGACGTAAATGTGGACTTTGAAAACGTCAGTTGAGTAAAACGAACAAAATTTTATATCAATGCTGAGAAAACGTAAGAGGGTGTGACAGATTAATTATTTTAATTCTTTAACTAATATTACAATCGTTAAGACGACACATAATAATTGCTCCGAGTGTAAAGTGGTGTCCAGAAGAAAACATAGATAACCAAAACTTGAAAAGCTTTGCCGACAGATGTGGTAAAACAGAAGAAACCGTTAGACACAAAATACAGTCTACTATAGGCCTATTTGCAGAATTTCGCTTTATTTATGTAACATCTAGTTTAGAAAAAAAAAATTTGTTTTATTAGTATTATTGTTAGTAATAATTTTAGAATATGCATTAACCATGTGTAAACAGAAATGCCATGGAATGGGAATACCGATACGAAATGAACACCTGTACACACTATGCTCCGCCGATGACCAGGTAGTTATAGCCCAGGATGAAGAAGATCTAAGCTACATGGTCAGAAAGCTGAATGAAGAATACACAAAGATGGGACTGGAAATAAACATAATAAAAACTGAATACTTGGCAATTAGAGATGAAGAAACAACAGATTTAGAAGTAGACGAAAATGTTAAAATTAGAGGAACAGACAAATTCAAGTACCTAGGTTTTACACTGAGTAAACAAGGCACAACGGAAGAGGAAATAAAAAGTAGATTAGGGCAGACTAGAAGAGCGATTAGACAATTGCACATTGTTATATGGGACACAAATATTAGAAAAAGCACCAAAAAATGATATGTCAGACCATAGTCCAAAAGCATTATGACGTATGCAGCGGAAGTATGGGTTATTAACAAAAAGAATGAAAGAAAGATTCTGCAACGGAGATGCAATATTGGAGGAGGTGCTGTGGAATAACGAGAGCAGACCGAATAACAAACGAGGAGATCAGAAGAAGAATGGAAACGGAAAGAAGTGTAATTGACTATATCGAAGAAAAAAGATTGGTGTGGTACGGTCATGTCCGGAGAGCCCAAAATAAGTGGATCAACAAAGTGACGGAATGGAGTCCATTAGGAAGGAGAAAAAGGGGAAGACCGATAAGATCTTGGAGGGACGAAGTGGATGAATCTATGCAACGTATAGGACTTGAAGAAGGACAAAAGGAACATTGGGAGAATGGGAAAGCGAGGTTGAAGGAACGGAGACGACACTGCTGTTGGAACCCTATTATATATATTGCAACAGTACAACCATTTACGGTACTGTGCATTGCCAAAATAATTTAAATAAATAATAAAAATAAATAAATATGGATTAATAAACATGATTCAGATTGCATGTTTGCATTGTAATTTACTTATAGTAAACATATAAACATTTACCCACACATGCAATAAACACAGGACATGAATTCCCAGACATGACCAATGTGACACTAATAAAACATATACCACACAAAGGCACCATAATGAACATTTGGGAAAATTTACAAATATACAAACACAAAACAAACTAACTTAATACCTGAACAAATACAAATCAATACAAAACATGACACAATATTCAAAGCACTCAACATCGAAAATACACAAAATACAAATACATATACCACAATCACACACAATAATACAACTTTAAAATACCAGAGACCAACAAGAAACCTTAATAGCATCCAGCCAACACACAAAATACTTCACCAGACGCAAAATCGCGAAGGCTGAAGATGAGAGCACGGGAGCTCTCGAAACATGTTCCAAATAAGGAAAAATAACATCTTGAGATAATATAAATATAAATTTTAAATACTTTATATATATATATTGTTATTAATTTTATTACTTCTGTAAGCGACCGAATAACAAATACTTTTCTAAAGTTTGGTAGAACGGTAATTAATTAGTAGTAAATAATAACCGTAAAACTTCAAAAGATAAAAAAAAAATATTTATTTCACGTATCAACCCAAATGATGCTTAGAGGTTGACGCGAAGACACACCGCGTGTCTTTAGCTCAAACTAGTTTTTAGTTTGAATTAAATTTTACAAATGAATTTTTATTTAGTCCATATATTTAGCCGTATCATGGTGGCATTCGTCCTGTGTGGTCAGCGTGTCGATCTTTACGTTGGTAATGGTGTCCTATGGTTGGAGGTTTTTAAAAATGTTTATGGCAACCGTTTCAACCGCCTGTGAGACATTTAATGCATTTTCTTTCGGTTTGTATTGCGAGTTCCTAAATGTAAATGACTAAATTCATATTTACCGTCACATTTGAAAAATATATAATTAAAAACTGGACTTTCGTACAATATTCTTATCAACTTCATCATTGTCATCGTCGTCGTCTTCATCGTTATTATTATTGTAATTATAAACTGTATGGATTAAAATGAAGTCTTTACCTTCTTCTTCTTCTTCAACATAACGAGTCAAAGTAGGTATTTTTCCATCTAGTATTTTATTCCATTTTCCCACTATTTAGTATCCTTTACTGATCGTTAACCACTATAATCGTCCTCCACATAATCTAAACATCACTTCGCGTCTACAAAGTCTACTGTTTTCAGATGGCTCCCATTTTATTTTCACGCCCTTTGGATAACTTTTGGTAACGATACTGAAAAATTTCCCGTTAATCAAGGGGTTGAGCATGAAGTTAACCATTTTTCCTCGGAAACAGAAATTACTTTACACCCCATAATTTTAAAAACGTAGGCCTACTTTAGGAACATTCATGTAGTGATTGAAGTACACAATTTATGAAGTAATATGAGGGCATGTTTATGTATATATACAGAGTTTCTGAGCTACTCTGGCATTATAAAAAGTAGCCATAATAATGTTTTACCTAGCACCATCATCATCATTAGTATTTTTACATTTCGGTCAGAATGGACCACGTCAATTCAACTCCCTAAGGTCATATCACTGAGATATCAACTCCCTGGATGTTTACGGGTCCAGGATGTTTCATATCCAGGAGCAGAATTTGCGGAACATAGACCCGTTTGGACCAGAGCCTCTACCTACTCAAGACTTTCGTGAGTGGTGAAGAGTCACACCCTTTTCGAGGTGGTCCTATAAGAGAACACGACGAACCTAAACCAGAAAACGTCGATAGAAAATCTAGCAGTTATAGTGTTGTTGGTTGTCCTATACGGTGGTCTCAATCAACAACTCACAATTCCAACAGTAGCCTCGACCCGACGTACCTTGTTTCTAAAACTACGGTTGATTGTACCAAAATATTAAAATGTACGTCAAAATATTATCAAACTCACACTCGGGCTGTCACGACGATTGTAGAACGATAAGGAAACAAGACTGAAAAGCGAGAGACAAAATAAGAGAAAGACAGAGAGATGGAGGTGAAGATTTCCTCTCCTTCTTCTTCAAACCGGGGCGTACAATATTGTTGTTAGTCTTCGCGCATAATATTAGGTGAATGAGAGTAATTTTCAGGGTGACAGTGCAAAAAAAAAAAACAGAAAGAAGGAACAAAAGTTACTCTCTTTTTAAGATTATGGGAAGATTAACCAGCGCGCGGGGCTGTGTGTGTGTATGAATGTGCCGGTCCGCTTGTGTTTATAGTTCATAATATAATGTTCTGGGCGTGTCAGTTCTCACGCCTATGCCCTAAACCTCCCACACTCTCTCTGCTCTGCACCGTACCGTAATTGTAGACTGGACTGCTCTTTCTGTGTTCCTCCTCTCTCTGCGCATATAGTCGGAATCTTCGCAACGTTACACACACACACACACACACACACACACACACACACACACACACACACACACACACACACACACACACACACACACACACACACACACACACACACACAGCAACGTCTGTGCGCCGGCCGGAATACGAACGTATATATCAAAACTCTCAGCACAACAATACTAGCGATAATCATTGATATTAGTGTTTTTTTTCATTAATATTTGATATAATAGAGTTACCGTGAAATTGAATCGTAAAGTCACGACATAAATTCTCTCTAACGAAGGAGTCACAGAGCTGACTTACAATAAAATAAAGCGTTTTCATCTACGAACTGATGCCTGTATCCCTTTATTCTCTCCAGAACCGACTGTAACTTAAGGTATTTCCTTATGTCGTCGTTTCGTAGACAATCTCTCAAACTAAATCCCTTAACTGCTCTTAAAAAATTTCATTTCCGAGGCCTGTATTCTTCAAATACCTTTGTGGAGGAGAATCCATGTTTCACACCCATACATTAGGGCTATTCGGGATATAAAATTCAAAAGCGGTCACAGAAACCGTTGGACAAAATATATTTATAATTTGTTTACTGTGATGATAAATTTCTAAGGCCGTCGTGTTTCTAACGTAAAAAAAATACACGTGGTTCTGTACCTGATGAGTCAATACAGTCTACGATGGAAATTCCGATCAATTGAATTCAAAAATTGATGACATGGATAAGAGCGTACCTACGAACCTGATGGATCTTCCGATGATGAAACGGAATTATGATTTCAAACTCATAACCTAAGCGGCTGAAGTGAGATTCCTCAGGCACGTGGCAGGGTATACTCTCCATGATCATAGAAGCAACACAGATATACGGCAGGAACTGAATATTATGAGTACACTCGACAGGATCGACCAATATCGGCTGAATTGATGGGAACATCTTTGTCGAATGGCTGACTGGCGCATTCACAAACAACTATGGAACTATAAGCCGAGGGGACTGAGAGGTGTGGGACGTCCGAGGAAGCGCTGGAGTGACCTTTGCCTATTTGATACCGGAACAAACCATCCTTGGTTTAATCCTTGAAGAAGAAGAAGAAGAAGAAGAAGAAGAAGAAGAAGAAGAAGAAGAAGAAGAAGAAGAAGAAGAAGAAGAAGAAGAAGAAGAAGAAGAAGAAGAAGAAGAAGAAGAAGAAGATGATGATGATGATGATGATGATGATGATGATGATGAAACTCATAACCTAAAGGGGTTATGTGTATTTTCATAGATATTTTATTTTTAGTATTCCGCCATGTAGTAGTTGTAGAGGTTTTTCTTGTATGCAGGTGCATCACAAAAAGAACCAATGCTGCAAGGAGGGGAGGAAATTGTGACGGTGACACTGATACTGTTTGGACTGGTAGTGATATCCAGCTAGCTCTCCCTGTCTTTGAAGGAGAATCTGCTATAATAGTGCCAATTGACGGAAACTGTTCAGATTTGATTAAATTTCATTGTTATTGATAGCGGCTAATCAAATTAGCTATTAGGGTGTAAATATGTTCTCCATAATGTAAATAACGAAGATTAAAGTTCTTTTTGTTTTGATTATGAAAGAGTAGGCCTACGTTTAATACTAATTCGTTAAACCTTGTATACATGTTACCAGAATATTAAGAATATACGTCAAATCTGCATAGAAGGAGCGTAAAAATTATATCTTCTTCTTCTTCTTCTTCTTCTTCTTCTTCTTCTTCTTCTTCTTCTTCTTCTTCTTCTTCTTCTTCTTCTTCTTCTTCTTCTTCTCCACTATATGGCTTGGGCTATTGCCCGTTCCGACTTCACAGAGTCTCTGACCATTTTTTCCAGGGTCATAGGCCTACACGATCTCTCGTCCCTAATGGGCTACATTCAAACGCTTGTTTAGGAATACGCGTGTCTACCATGCGTTCCACATGGCACTTCCGATTCTGCCTGTATTCTTCTATTCTCTCCAGAACCGACTGTAACGTCAGGTCTTTCCTTATGTCGTCGTTTCATAGGCGATCTCTCAAACTATATCCCTTAACTGCTCTTAAAAATTTCATTTCCGAGGCCTGTATTTTTGAAATGTCTTTTTTTGAGGAGAGTCCATACATTAAAGTCGGCACAGCCACGACCTTATAGAACTTTAGCTGTGTCTCTCTCTGGGTTTTATTCTTCAATAGTCGTCTTATTGTTCTACAGGTACAACTGAATTTATGTAACTTTCTCTCGGTATCGTTATCCTTCATATACGAGATATCATATACCCTAGCCCTAGAGCGTTTCCATTTTAGTCACAACAAAAATAGACACCTGACAATATATTCTTGGTTTCCCTACATGATGTTTTATTTTGTAGAAGAAGACACGTAAAGAAGAAAACAAGGAAAGAGACACAATTGAAATATTATAATGTAAGGCCGTACCTCAACTACAGTATGGTAGAGAGACTTGGAATAGAAAGGCAAAAAATATATCTAGAATACACATAACGGAAATGAGGTTCTTGAGAGCTGTAAAGGGTTGTACCAAGAGAAATCTTATCATAAATGATCATATTAGATTGGAGTTAGGCATAGCTGAAAGCTTAAATGAGAAAATCTCCCGTTACAAAACGGAATGGCGGTTAGACGTAGAAAGAATGTATCCAAATAGATTTTCAAGGCGAGCCCTTCATTGTCATCCAAGGTGGACGAGAAGTGTGGGAAGACCCCGTAAACGATGGTTGAATGATTTCCATTGAGACTGGAACACGCTACTAGCCTAAGCCGTACAGGGTTCTTCCCTAGGAAGACCATCACTTTTGTCTTAGTATCTGAGTATTATCTAATTAAAAGATAAATTTGCAACAATTTTTTGAAATAACGCTATAAACGATGGCTCACCAAAGAATTACACCAAAAAACGGTGGTGTTAAAAAGTGCTCGACCTGGAATAACGGTCGGACACGAATGAAAGTCGCCGTTTATCGCGTGAGATCATTAATGTGCGAGCAAGCTCGTCTCCAGTACGATTTCAGAACAGGTGGAATGCACGTGGTATTCGAAAGTTATGCAAATAATGTCTACCTCACTCACACACACTAACGAACGAAGGCATCATTGTTGTAGAGGAGAGAGAGGCACGTGGTGATCTCCGTAGATGGTAATCGAGAACAAGACCTGTGACATACAGAAATAAAAAGATTTAAAAAATACACACACACAAAGACACACACACACACGCGAACAAAGTAGTGATCAATAAATACCAGCTAATCGGCGTTGAAAATTTTCAAAATAATAATTACAGATTGAGAATTTCACGCGCGGTGTTAAACTTTATAGACATCACTGCTAAACGATAAGCATCAACTTCTTGTTATAATAATAATGTTGCATAAATGTGTTGTGTTTGTGTGAGTCCGCGGACGGGCGAAGCGACCGTGTAGAAGAGACGTGCTTTCTTTATTATTATTTTTCTTTTTAAAACACATTCGTCTGTAAATTATATTGTTAATTTTTTACTTCTTCACACAGGGTTATACAATTTTGTTTATATTGCCGATAAAAGTAAGGAAAATATCTTCTTGTTTGATTATGAAAATGTAAGTATGCATATCTACGGGAGCCTGCGTTGATTCTTTAAGTTTACTTTCAAATCGTTGTAATATTGTTACGACGGTCTACTCGATCGTCGTAGGTGCAGTGGAAAACAAAGTAAGTACAAGACGCCAATTAAGTCACTAATCACCAGCTTTAACTTTTACAGTTAAACAGTTCGTAATTAACAACACAGTCTACTGCAACAAATCAAATATAAATTGTTCACACGCATAAAAATGTCACTAATATTAAACACAATTGTAATACAATTATATCGTCCGATTATAAAACGCAACACTTCACTAATAACCACTTGAACGTACACAGTAATGTCGCCCGATAATAACTCTCGAACCGAACTCTAAATATATCGCTGCTATACTGAATTGAGCGTCCCTGAGTAATTGTATTTGTAGTCGCCGAAAATCTAGACGATTCCTAATTGCGTCTTGGCGTCCGTTATTAACTACGGCCTTGACACAGTCCGCACAGCTGGCGGCATCGAGAAGACTCTCGCAAATGCGTCTACAAGCACGTACGCCACACGCTTACATTCTGGATCTCTCTGGAACGTTCGATAAACACGTAGATTGTTCTGTGACGTCGTAAAAATATTATCTATACTTGTAAAACTCAAAAGTCTGAGGATATGTTTCTTTGTGTTGAATACAAATCCACACCGTTACACCGATTGCCACCAAGGTTTGCACAGGTAGCCTTTGACATAAGGCGAAAAACACTGTCTAACTTGGGATTTAATATTCTACCCCGTTCGCAAATTTAGACCCTTTTATTGACGCGTATAAAGATGTCAACAACACCATGGAGACCAGAATTGATTACTATAGTAACAAGTAAATAAACAAATGCTATTTAGGGGCATCGGAACTGTACCTTTTGTCGGTTTCTGCAGTAAATTTTCTCTGTTTTTGATATCATTGTATCGATATATTACACTGAGGAAAAGAAGAAGTGTACTAATTTTAAATTGTCCTTTTTCTGAATGCAAAGCTAAAATACGTCTTGTTTTCATTGTGAGGTTAGGTGACAAAGGTTTTTGGTTTTTAATTTACTGCTGAAATAAATAAAAGCCATGGTTGAGCAAAACATAAACATATACAATTTTCATAAGACAGTAACACTTAAAATAAAGGAACTAACGTTTTTGAGTTAACGGGTACTTGAATGAATTTAATTTTGCACTTTGTTTGCTATAGAATAATCTTAGAATGTACTAGATGTTTTGTTTTTAATTATGTATGTGTGTGTCCGCGCGCGCGTGTTTCTGTGTTTTGCTGACTGACTTCCATTTTCTCAAACTGAAATAACACTGTTACACACCACTATAGAATTTTTTTTCCGATTAGCGCTTTCCTGCTTCATAGCTCATCATCAGATCGGAAATATGATTACGAGCTGGACATATTTCCGATCCAGTGGCGTGGTGTGGGTACATAACACCTGTTGTCGGTTGTGATAGGTCTAGAACTTCACCTAAAAATTAATTCGAAATTTATCTTGCACCAAGTGTCCTTTTTAGAGCGTTTTCTATCATTCGCTGGGAGAAGAACAGGGTCCCGGTTCAACGTGGTCTGACTCTCATCATATTTACACAGAATAAATCAGAACATAAATAATCGAATTAAAAATAATAAAGACAAACAGAAAAACACATAACTAAACGAACAAACCACGAATAGGTACGTAGTATCTGCTGTTCGTCAGTTCCGAAAACGAACGTATGGTAGCTAGTAACTGAGCTTTCTGCCGATTTGTACAGCGGCAACACATTCGGTGGACGAATGTGTCCCCTCCCCCCTCACTTTGTAGAGTGACAACTGCTACGAGGTCAATGACCATACGCAGTAAAGTATTGTCGATGTCCGAGCCGGCAACACAAGACGGTCCAAGTGCCCAGCAGTTTGAAAGCAATGATACGCTTTTCTTCAAGTTTCCTTACTAATATTGTTCAGATTTCAAATTACTAAATAACTAAAGTATTTATTCTGTGATATAATTAATATTATTTTATCTTATTTCCAGTACTGTTGTCGCCGGGAACAGCGGTTACATGGACGCCACGCTACTGTTCCGATCTGATAATGAGCTGTGAAGCTTGAAAGCGCTAATTGGAAAAAGAATTTCTTTCTTTAGTGGTGTGGCAGCAGTGTAATTTCTGTTCGTGATTATATCCACTGACACAACTTTATTAATTGAGGAGTTCCATTTTGTTTAACTTCACTGTTCAGTATTGCCGCAGTAATTATTTACAATGAAAAATTTGTTGTTATATTTTGTTTTTTACTCATTTAATCTATGTTAACACCACAAGACGACATATGGACAGGATATGTTCATCTCGCCGAAGTTCGAAGCATACATTGGTACATATTTTAAGGTATTTGTACTTCACTTCGTTCAAAATCCATCCGCGTCTAGCTAAGTTTAATATGAATAAATCTTAGACGCAAAATTACAGCAAAAGAAGACGCGAAAATGGCGTAAGGGGTGGTAAAAATATGATTCCTTTAAACAGACACAATCAGAAGACGCCGAAGATTGATCGGTCGGTATGAGGAAACGGTGGGAAGAATCCCTCGTAACGGTGTTGTGTGTCTTCATTACAGGACGCGAGAACATTGTTAATGTTAGGTAGGAGAGAGAGCTTCGCGTTTCGCCAGAGGTGGTGCATATTTACTCTGTGTACACTTCCACTTGATTATATGAACGAGGAAAGAGAGAGAGAGTGAGAGAGGGGAGAATTAAAGAGGGCGGCCTCATATATATAAACGACAGCAGCTACTAATGAACTCATTACGTTTATGGAACACTGCTTACATCTTTAGGTCTCTCTCTCTCTCTCTCTCTCTCTCTCTCTCTCTCTCTCTCTCTCTCTCTCGGACGGAAGGACTCATAGTTTACACGTTTAACACATAAATTACAACGTCTGTCCTGCTGCATGAGCAGTAACTCGTGAGATTCCTCGGATCTATTAACGTTACAAGCTTGACGTCTCTGAGCGGATTAATGCAATTAAATTATACTACACGCACGAAGGGAAGGTGCACATTCGCGCTGGCGTCCAGTTATTAATTAAACCGGGACACACCCACGTTTTGTGTTCTACGATACGCGGTCTTCGTGTCGCAAACTAACGCGGTCTTCGTGCGTTCAAGCGCCGAAGATGAGTGACACATGTTAAGTGAGAATCGTAGGTAGTACTACGTGTAATTCTTCTTCTTCTTCTTCTTCTTCTTCTTCTTCTTCTTCTTCTTCACTTCAAGGATTAGGTTATATAAACCTGTTCCGGCACCCATCTCATCCTCGGACGACACACGTCTCTTCTATCAATAGCTTTGTAGTTCAGTGCCGCTTTCGCCAATCGATCCTCTGTCATCATTTGCAAATGATCCCATCATTGTCTTCTGTAAATTGAAATAATTTCGTTTATGTCCTTTACTTCGAGTCCTGCTTTGATATCTTCATTCACTATTCAATCTTGCAATGTATAATTTAAAAGCATTTCGAAGAAACTGCATTTCAGCACTCTGAATCTTGCCGCATTTTCTTTTTGTCATGATCCACGCCTCACTCGCATAAATCAATGACGGTATTGCAATTGTCTTATAAAATTTAATCCTTGTGCTGTGTCTTGTTTTATTTCTAACATTTCTATGAATCGTACCACAAATATTCCTAATTTATTTATCTTTTCTCTTATATCATATTCAGATTCATAGCTTACTTCACAGCCGAGACATTTGAAACGCCTCACTTGTTCTAAAGTGTTGTTGTTTATAAATGTCTTAGACCTTACTGGATATTTACCTTTAAAGGCCACGATTTTGGTCTTTCTTACAGAAATTGTCAGTGAGTACTCTCTTGCCACTTCTTGTAATTAAAACATAGCTCTTTGTAAGTCGTCCTCATTTCCTTGAATAAGAACTATGTCATTCGCATATAGCAGGGAACCCATACAAATTGATTTTTTAAGCTGTATTCCCAACGTCACTCTGGATTTCCGTGCTCTCAACATGTCGTCAATGTTATGCGTAATTCATTTGACATAATCAAAATTGCATCAAGTTTATTACGTAGGCTATCATGCTCAGAATCACTGGTAATAAAATTTATGTCCGGACTGTTTCGCCGTTGTCGATTGCTTGGTCCGGTCATTGCCTAAACATTACGGCCACCCACCGGAGTCTTTCTTCAGTAGGGAAAAGCTTATAAAGTGTTCGACAAAAGGATGGGGAATCGAACTTAACCCCTAACCAAGGTAAAAGCAATAAGTTTCAGGGAAACTGCATAATTTGTCTGTTGTTCTTTGGTCAGTGGAAACAATTAAACAGTAATGCATATAAAGTTTCAGAAGACGAGTGGCGTGCTCACGCTGGAGTCAGTGACCCTAATAGACCTGAGGGTAGGATACCACCCCCGAACACCCAGAACGTCACGACTGAACGACTCTACTCTAGTTTTAGTTCACGACTGAACGAAACTGCAACCACCATGAAGCCGTTTCCAAGTTGTAAATGCCGGTCGACAGGGGCGCGGCCAAACTGTTCACGAACCCGTGCTGGCAGCTTAGGGTATGTCGTATGCGTACACTTTGACCCCGATGCCCTGAACGGTCACTGCCCGACAAACGTTCTCGATCCTGGAAACAGAATCCAGGATCTACCCCGAAGATACGAAGGCTTGCCTTGCACCGTCTGGCGCAGACCAGTGTGAGACCGGCGCGGCGGTCGTGTCCTCCCCCTCTGTCCACCATCAACTCTACCGACTCTATTCTACTCTACTCAACTCTACCATTATCAACATCAACTCTACCGACTTCCCGGATGCCAGCAGTCCGCGAAGGAGGGGGAACACAAACGGGCCGGACCGAGCACTACTAGGGTTCTTCTTTCTTTTACACGGATATCCGTGAGAGGTCCGACACAGCTACTGGCCAGTGAACCCCAACACTGGCTACCGTTCGAGAAGCATTACTTTTTTCCCGGGATAAACTCGGTCAACCATTCTCGCGGTTATACATACGAGGGTCATTTGTACAGTTAGCGGAGCAACAACTGTAACCTAGCGGTAAAACTAAAATTTGTTGTGTGCTGCAAGATGTGTATTTCATGTGAACTTCTGATTATTTCCAAATCTATCTATCAATTTATTCATTGTTTAAGAGCTGTATAAAATTGACGTGTCATGCGTGTTTTGAAAAACAGACAAAATCAAACATCGTGGTGTGATTCTTTGTTGACAATTGTTTAGCGCCAACGGAAATTCAAAAAGAAACTTTGAAAATGTGTCAAGAGATGCAAACCCGACTTCAAAACCAACGTTTGTAAGTATGCACTCACTTGAGTTTAAACGTGGTCGTACGAGCATTGGACGCCCAAAAAATGCAACAACGGCAGATGCACAACGCACAATAAAATGTCAACTAATAATAAAACACAATTGTATTGCAATATACCGCCCGATTATAAAACACAGCACTTCGTTAATAACTACTTGAACGCACAGAGTGTCGCCCGACAATAAACTCGAACCGCACTGTAGTATATAGCAACTATAACTGAAACTGAACGTCGTTGAATACTGGTATTTATACCCCCCCCCGACCGAAATACTAGATTATTCCATACTGCGCATTAAGAATAAAAGAAAACATTCGAACTAATTCATTGCGGCCTTGACACAGTTCGCGCGGCTTCTGTCACAGTCTAGCTAATGCGTCGAGAATCACGTACGCCACCCAGATTCAGCTGGATTCATCTGGAACGTTCGACAAACACGTAGATTCTTCTGTAATGTCGTAACAGCTCATATGAGACGCCTACGATTTCAGCAACGTCATCCATTCCACAATCTGCGGTCTTCCAACACCCTATGACATTTTTTAAAGAATGCCATTTTTTGTTGTACTTTTTGTCCACTGCTGGGATAGTCTTCAGTGTTTGTACGATCACGTTTATACTTGAATGTACTGCGTTGTTCCTGAAGGCGCAGCATCTCCTAACACTTTGACAATTAAGTTTTGATTTTCCATTGAAAAACTTTTTTAACAGAGAATTCATCAAACACGATGTTTGATTTTGTGCATTTTAAAAACACGCGTAACAAGAAAATTTCAAACAGCTGGTAAATAGTGAATAAACTGTCAGATATATCTGGAAATTAACAGGTGTTCACGCAAGATACACGTCTTGCAGCACACAAAAGATTTTAGTTCTACCACTGAGCTATAGACGTCGCTCCGCGAAATTTTCAACTGACCCTCGTATACTTGTCAACCATTAGCGCCAATGACGCTGAAGGAGGGGATATCCCCTGCGCCCGGAAGGGGTGCATGTCTGGGTGGGGTCTTGATCTCTGTGGGGTCTCCACGCAACCGCACGTCGTTAGTGAAGCGTTTTCCGAAGGCATGTCGTCATGGTCTCTTTACGCTTCTTGGTGTCCGGTCCAGCAGCCTTCGAGACTGCTTCCCATCTCCTGGCCTAACCATATGTCTTGCCTACTACTTGAAATTTTCTTAACATGTTATACTAAACCATTCTTTTAAAGTTTATCGAGTAAAATCCTCCTCCCCCTCCTCCTCCTCCTTCTACTTCATCTTATTTTTCTTCTTCTTCTTCTTCTTCTTCTTCTTCTTCTTCTTCTTCTTCTTCTTCTTCTTCTTCTTCTTCTTCTTCTTCTTCAACGCTGCGACAACCCATTGCAGAGTCAAGGCCTCCTTTAACAGCCTCCACCAGTTCTCCCGGTCAAGTGCAGCTGCTTTCCAGTTCCGGGTCCCAAGGATGTGGCGCGCATCATAGTTCACACCGTCTTCCCAACGTAGTTTGGGTCTACCAACTCTCCAGGTGCCATAGATCTGTTCTGTGAGTGCCTTTCTGGGTATTTCATTCTTCCCCATTCTGATCACATGTCCAGCCCACCTGAGTCTACCAAGTTTTATAATTTTTACAATATCTGGTTCGTTCAGAAGAGTGTTCAGTTCTTGGTTGGTCCTTTTCCTCCATCCACCTCCCACACATATTCGACGAAAAATGCTGCGGAGGATTTTGCTTTCATGAACCAGCAGGCTTGACTCAGACTTTCTAGAAATGGTCCAGGTCTCAGAGCCATAGGTGAGAACTGGGCGGATCAGTGTTTCATACAGAAGCAGCTTGATGCTTCTGGTAATTGTTCTGCTCTGGAACAGGGGTCTGAGACCAAAGAAGCACCTTTTAGCTGAGGTGATTCTTCGCTTTATTTCTTCTGTTGTTTCCCCATCGGAGTTAACTTGTCATCCTAAATTATCAAAGTTGTTGGTTTTCTCGAAGGAACAGACGCCAATTTGGACGCGCTCTCCTTCTCTAGCTTCCTGTCCTGTGACCATGTATTTTGTCTCGCTTTCGTTTATTATGAGACTCAGCCTCCTTGCGGGACCTTCAAGAGCAAGAAAGGCTTCAGTGACTGCTCAAAGGGACTTCCCGATTATATCTAGTTCATCGGCGTATCCTAGGACCAACCTATTGAATAGAGTCCCGGAGGAATCTATTCCAGCATATCTCATAGCTTTTTCTACGGCAAGAATGAAGAGGAGGCAAGCAAGAGCATCGCCTTGGAGAACTCCCTTTCGAAAGTCAAACTCTCCTGATAAGTCATTCTGGATCCTCACCATGCTCTTCACTGTCAGCGTTGTTATCCTACACAATCTTATTAATTCATTTGGTACGCCTAGTTCTTCAAGAGCAGTGTAGTTCTCGTCTATCAATGCTATCATATGCACTTCTGAAATCTATGAAGAGGTCAGGGGTTTGTAGCTTATGTTCCCTACCTTTCTCCAGAATTTGTCGGAGTGTGAAAACTTGGTCTATTGTCGATTTTCTTCTTCTAAATCCGCACTGATATCCACCAATCACCTGATCAGCATGTGGAAGCAATTTTTGGTACAATATATAGGACATTATTTTATACGCCGCAGGGAGAAAAGAAATGCCTCTGTAATTGTTACAGCCTAGTTGAACCCCCCGTTTTATAAACCGGACATATAACTGTCTTCTGCCAGGCTGTTGGCAGTTTCTTCTTTATCCATATATCAATGACAAGGTCTTGAAAGGTTTTAACCAGCTCTGGGCCACCGTTTTTGAAAAGACCCGCAGGCAGATCATCAGAACCGTGAGCTTTGTTGTTTGTAAGCCTTTCTATTGCGGCTATCACATCATCTTCATCAGGAGCGTCGATGTGTTCATATTCATTTGTCTTACCTATCACTTGAAATTTGTTTATCATGTTATACATAACCATTCTTTTAAAATTTATCGAGTAAAACAAACATGCATTTTATATAATTTTGGTCGTAATTTACGTAAAGTGAAATACAGCTGGGTACAGGGGATCGAGTTGAGATCGTGACGACGATTGTCAAAAATTGTGTGGTTACCACAGTGCCAACTCGTCGTCCGTTTACAAACGGTGACTGCCCGCTACTTTATATAGTGGATCCTGTTAATTTAGTACGCTGAAGTGTCATCTCTCCTTGCAGAGCGGGTTGGCACAAATTGGGAAATCCGCAAACGAGTGTGATTACATTCCGTTCCCAGACGATAACACCAAAATTCACGGGATTCCTCGTCCAGTTTTAGTATAATGTTCGTCATTTACAACAAATTTTTATTATCGCGTCTGTCGGTGGTTTTTCTTTTTCATCTTGATTCGTTATTAGCCGCTAATAAAGTGATTGTGTAGGCCTACTGCGTGGCGGACCGACTGTCTGAAAAAATTCGTACCTCGTAATCAATTTTAGCGTCACTTAATTAAGTGTAGACGGAATAAATAGTTTTTGATATTCCAAAAATATTTTGGTTTTTTAATAAAAAGGTGTTAATGATATGGAAACACAAATACGTTCCGTGCTGCACCTTAAAAAATTAATCACCTACGTGATAAGTTTAGGCAGAAACGTCTCACACTCAGTAGTCTTAATAATCAAAACGTCATAGCAGACCTTCATCTTCCGAAGCCGAATACATGAACTAGCAACCAGGGGCGTATTTACGGGGGGGGGGAGACGAACGGGACCGGCGCTTCCCCCAGAGAGTCGAAAAGATTTGACACATTTTGTCAATCTCTTAACTTTTAGACTACTTTAATATTTTTTTAGCTGTGAACGTAATATAGTAGTAATTATATTTTAAATATACGAGGGCTATTTGTTTTTCAACCTCCGATAGACCAATAAACAGACACATGAATGACATAAATAATTTTATTATATACAAAAGTTTCATATATATGTAAACTACTTTTCTACATAGTCACCACCATTGTTGAGGCACTTATCATAGCGAGGCACCAACTTTTCTATGCACATGTTGAACAATGTTCGCTCCTGAGTAGTCAGCCAATCTGTCACACTGGACTTTTAACTCATCATTGGAGTCAAACCGCTGCCCACTAGTTTTTTCAAGTCAGTGAACAAATGGTAGTCACGTGGTGCCGAGTCTGGGCTATAAGATGGGTGATCAAGGACTTCCCAACCAAATTCATGAAGCAGGATTTGTGTGAGTGCAGCTGCGTGAGGTCGTGCGTTGTTTGGGAACCCACCGAGCACAGAGTTTCCTATACCCAAGCTTCTGAGTAAGAATATCATAAAAAGCAGACCTAGATATTTCAGGAAAATCAGCAGAAAGTTCAATAATTGTGAAACGACGGCGCTCTGGAACCATCCTGTCTACCCTTTCAACAACATCATCAGTAACCACGGACTTTCTTCCTTGCCCTCCTTCAACATGAACATCAATTCGCCCTTCTTTAAATTTTCGACACCATTCCCAAACTGAACCATCACTCATCACATTTTCTCCATACACATTACACAACCTTCGATGAATTTCTGCAGGACTATGACCTTCAGCTTGAAGAAATCTAATAACAGACCGAATCTCACACTTGGAGGCAATTTCAATTGTAGTTGCCATAATTAAACTGTCGTCACCACAGTAATAGACAAAATAACTACAAACAAGTGGTTATAGGTTAGAACAAAGCCTCAAAAACATTTATCAACAATCATATTGTTACTATGACAACAGAACCAGGTTTCCCAACTCACCGGAGGTTGAAAAAAAATAGCCCTTCTACAAACAGGTTTATTACACAGAATTTGCCTATACGTTTCAAATATGAAATATAGGAAAATCGATTCAGTCAATAAGTATATTCTAAACGTCGATTAACATAAAACGTGACCCTCTGATATTCTGATGATTCGGTTTTTAAATATTAAACACAAACTTTGGCTACTGCTACTTTTATTTTTCAAAAAGCATCTGCTTTTAGCTAATTCCCATTGTTCTCTTTTTCTCCAGAATCTCTCACAAAATGTTATCCCAGGACGCTGTTAGTGCTCCTCTCTTTTCCTCTTTATTATTATTTTGACTTCTCATATATTTTCTTCGTAAATGTTGAAAAACCTCACGTTTAACTTAATTAAGGCAGTTACAAAGCTATCTATTGCCTGATAGAGATAAGATTGGAGAAATTCTCAGAGAGTTTCAGTATGTCAGTGGTACCACGAACACTAATCAGACAGGACAGGACACTATATTATTCTATAGTATATCGTGGCCTATACTACATATAGTAGTTTACAAATGTGAGACTACAACTAAAAGATATATAACTGCAACAATTTCTCGGCGATGAGTAAGTTAAAGTAGGCACATTTCCATCTTAAATTCATCGAAAATGGTAGGTAAGTATTTTTATATGACAAGAAAACTGGATATAACACATAAATAGAATGTGACTCGAGAATACAAAAGAAATAATCCAGTATAAGCATCTTGGAGATCGAGATAGAGGCAGACCAAGAAAACGGTGGCTGTGAAGACGGAACAGGCTGCAAGCCTAATCCTTGAAGTGCAGAAGAAGAAAAAGAGGAAGAAGATTGAATTTGTTATAATGATATTGTTAAGACATAATGAAAAAGAGTAAATAAAATTAATCCGCATCAATAAGTGCCAGTTGAATTTCAGTACTTTACCATTATCTGTACGCAAACTAATATTCGATATATATCATCTTCGTGATAGTCGGTATCGATATGTAGTGAATATCGTTTATACGATTTTTGAAATAACAAAAAACACGTTAACGACTTGTTTAACTTAATTAAATAGGTTGATTTTGATCGTAATCGCTTTTTCAGGTCACCTAATTACTGCGCTTCAACCTAAAGTTAGAATATTCAAACTACTTCACTGGCAGCATAACGTAATGTGCAAATACACGACTATCAATGTCCTTGAAAAGATATACATTCTGTTTTACAATCCACAAAGTGCCCAACTCGAAGGCCCAAGGACCACTTAAGTATATTGGACGGGACACTTAAATAAAAAGGACTAGTAAAGGAACGAAGTTAAGAGTTCAAAAAATAAAGAGTCGTCGTCGTCGTCGTCGTCATCCTTTACGGCTTAGGCTAGCAGCCTGTTGCAGTCTCAGTGGAAGTCGTCCAACCATCCCTTACGGGGCCTTCCCACACTTCTCTTCCCCCTATGGAAGATAGTCAAGGGCTTTTCTTGAAAATCTAGTTGGTTCCATTCTCTCTACGTGTAACTGCCCCTCTGTTTTGTACCGGGAGATTTACTCATTTAAGCTTTCATATACGTCTAGCTCCATTCTACCTATAATCATTTCTGATAAGCTCTCTCCTGGTACAACCCTTTACAGCCCTCAAGAACCTCATTTTCGCCCCTTATATTCTAGATATATCTTTGGCTTTTCTAATCCAAGTCTCACTACCATACAGTAGTTGAGGTATGGCCATTACAATATAATATTTAAATTGCCTCTGTTTCCTCGTTTTATTCTTTAAATGACACAGCCACAAAGTGACCGGAAGAGACTAATTTGCTTACAACCTCCTCACCATCTTGGTATGTGATGGTACACCCTAGATACTTGTAATCTGGCACGTGTTCTATTAGAGAGTCAGTGCTGTATGACAATCTTTGATCTAATATGATTTGCCCCAGAAAAGCCATAACGTTTGGTTTGCGTAAGGTAATGGTTTGACTGTAATCAATTAAAATATTAGTAAGATAAAACAACGACTGGAGGTCATTTTCATTCTCTTGGATGATCACAAGATCGTCTGAATACAAAAATTAATAACAACGATCTCGTATTAGTGTTGTATTAGGTCGTTGAATAGCAAGTTCGTGGTTTTTCTTACTAACATTTTAACTGATTACAGTCAAACCATTTCCTTATCCAAAAAAATAAAAGTTATTGCTTTTCCTGGGGAAATCATATTGGATTAACGATTGTCGTACAGGATTCGCCAACAGAACAGGCGCCATATTTCAAGTATCTAGGGTGCAGCATCACATACCAAGATGATAAAAAAGGTTGAAAGCAAAATTCGTCTCTTCCAGTCGCTTTGTGGCTGTATCATTAAACATTTAAAGAAGAAAACAAGGAAAGGGACGCAATTGAAATATTATAATATAATGGAAATACCTCAACTACTGTATGGTAATGAGACTTGGATAAGAAAAGCCAAAGATGTATCTAGAATACAAGGAGCGGAAATGAGGTTCTTGAGGTCTGTAAAGGGTTGTACCAGGAAAAATCTTATTAGAAACGATAATGCCTAGCGATACCTAAACGATGCCTAGCTTCATTCATATTAGAATGGATGGAGCTAGGCATAGCTTAAACGAGATAATCTCCTGGTAGAAAACGGGAAGGCGGTTACACGTAGAGACAATGGATTCAACTAGATTTTCAAGAAGAACCCTTGACTATCATCTAAGGGGAAGAGAAGTGTGGGAAGCCCGTAAGCGATGGTTGGGTGACTTCCACTGAGACTGGAACAGGCTACTAGCACAAGCCATAAAGGATGACGACTACGACGGCTATTTTTATTGTGTTATTATCGTTTGTTTTAATGAGATTGATTTCAGTATTTTAACACACGTTTTTCAGCCATCTTTAGCATTGTAATACTGATCAGTTTTAACTTGTTTTTTCTTTTGTGTGAAGTATACACGATCGGACCTTCACCCACCCAAAGCCAAATTCTAGATCTACCACTTTATTAGACGTAACCCCAGAACAGAAAATCGTACGCAGCAATACATTAATAAATTGGTTCTGTAACGTCTGCTTTCAAAAAATAACAGACAAGGACCGTTAGTCCCCCCCATTTAAAGTTTTTCATTTACTTTATAATATCAACACCACTATCATAAATTTCTATGACAATTCAATGTCGAGAATAAAAATAGGAAAGAATTTGTCACCAGCGTCTCAAGTGACTAAAGCTTTACGCCAGGGATGTTGTCTAACAGGAGCGGAAATGAGGTTCATGATGGCAGAAAAGGGTTGTGCCAGGAGAAATCTTATCAGAAATGGTCATATTAGAATGAAGCTAAGTATAGCTGAAAGTTTAAATGAGAAAATCTCCCGGTACAAAACGGAGTGGCGGTTACGCGTAGAGAGAACGGATTCAACTAGATTTCAAGAAGAGCCCTTGACTATCATCCGAAGGGGAAGAGAAGTGTGAGAAGACTCCGTAAACTGGAAGAATTCCATTGAGACTGGAACAGGCTGCTAGCCTAAGCCGTACAGGACGACGACGACGACGACAATGAAATAAGTTATCAGTGACGTGAACACTAAGTACGTAGGCAAACGTGGACCCTTCCTATTCCTGCCACGCGTTTCAAATTCTACTTGTTCTCTACTTTTCTGCTGTTTGTTCCTTGTGATGTTACTGTATGTATTCTTGAATTTTAACAATCTGATGTCACACAGATGACTTAAAAAGGAAACAAGTTTCGTTTTTGGTGACAAACGGTAAAAATACTGTCCACTAGGAGAAAAGAAGAGTTTCAGTTTGAGAAACGATCCGAAAACAACTTAAAAGCGTATAAATTAATTGGCAAAAGAAAGAAATTTGAAGAAGACGGTCAGATGAAGTGAGTTAGAGGGAGGTACACACACACACACAAACGCAGTGAGATGTTCAAGAATCTAAATTCCAGAAATAGTTTTCGCCTTCTCCACACAAGTGAGTCAATGGCAGCCTCACTACATATATTATGTTATATGTTGAATTGGGCTCACTAGTTTGGGGAGAGGGTAGAGGCGGCCGCGCGGCCAACCGTGTTAATATATTTCACACCGCGCGCGAAATACCCCGCGGTGTTTCTCACCTTCGCCGCGAGAGAGCGCGCGCTTACAGCTAATTAGTCCAATGTATTAATTATGCAGAGTGTCCGAATGGACGGCAATAATTCAAGCTTTTACCGAATAATTGGTATTCAGTGTCGTGGCCGGCTTTGATTTACACGGAAACAACGCGCGGTTGAGGAGGCGTCGATGTGCGTCAACATTACCTCGGCCAAATGAAGCCACAACTTAACGTGTTACTTTTTCAGAACTAATGCTATTTATATCCGGGTAACAGATTGTAAGTATAGGTAGACTGTAAGTAGTGGTAGATATTAGGTAGTGGCTCTGATAAAACGACGACAGTAATATTATGTACATTATCATCAACAGTAGCAACCGTTTAGCTATTAATCATCATCATCATCATCTGGAAGGATTAAACCAAGGATAGTTTGTTCTGCTCTCAAACAGTCAAAGAGTCTAGAACTGGTCACTCTAGCGCTTCCTCGGACGTCCCACACCTCTCCACCCCTTGACTTATTGTTCCATAGTTGTTTGGGGATGCGGTAGTCATCCATTCCACAAAGATGTTCCCGCCAATTCAGGCAATACTGGGCAATTCTATCGAGTATACTCATAATATTCAGTTCCTGCCGTATATCTGTGTTTCTTCTATGATCGTGGAGAGTATACCCTGCCACGTGCCTGAGAAATCTTACTTCAGCCGCTTGGATACGACTGGTCTGGCCTTTCGATAAAGTCCTATTCTCAGACTCATAAAGAAGTGTGGAAAAGGCCATAATCTTGTAGAATTTTAGGCGTGTTTCTTTACTTGCTGATTTAAGAGTTCGCCTAATGGTCCAGTACATAAGGTTGAACTTATGCAACTTATTCACAACGTCGTTGCTTGTATTATAAGACACACTGTAGCCCAAGTATTCAAAATTGCTAACTTGTTCCAGGACAGTACCATCTATAACAATTTTTACCCGCACGGGATCAGTTCCACGAAAACCCATCATCTTGGTCTTAAGTGTGGATATTTGTAATCCAGAGCCTTTGCAGATTAAATTTAATTAAGAAAGTTGTGTTAGTGGTTATAATCACAAACAGAATTATCACTGTTGCACACGACTATAGAAAAATGATTCCGATTAACGCTTTCAAGCTTCTCAGCTCATCGTCAGATCGGAAATCGGAAATCGGAATTGAGCTGAGAAGCTTCAAAGCGCTATTTTCTATAGTGGTGTGCAACAGTGATAATTCTGTTTGTGATTAAATTTAACAAATGTATACCCATTTGTAACCTGTTTTCCAAGTAAGACAGAACAACCGGATCGTCCGCAAAATAAAAAGTGTCAATTGTAGAGTGACCAATCATAAAATGCTCTGGAAGACACATCAGCAGATTTTTTATGACATCGTCAATATTTAATTAAAAAGAGAAGGTGATAATGGACACCCTTGTAGTACTTCACAATAGATCAGTCCAACTCTAGGTGCTGTTGTCGGTTTCCTTGCTTCAATTAAGATTTTATTCTCCACATAAAGACTCTGTATTGCTCTAATTAGATGTTATGAGACCCCTTTCCTTGTCATTATTGCGCATACTTTGCTACGATGCAACCTGTCAAACTCCTTCTCGAAGTCGATGAAAACTATGTACGTGGGCAGCTGATACTCTCTACGCTTTTCAATGAGTTGGTCTATTGTAAATATACAGTATAAAAATGATTTGCCCTTCATGAAACCATTCTGGGCCTCTGAAAGCATGGTCTCCGTTATTACATTCAGCCGTGTTCTTAATGTAGATACATATAATTTACAGGGTAAGTCAAAAAGTAAAGGCAAATTTTATTTTCCCTGCTGCAATGGATGACAGCACTGACTGAACAATGACATATCATAACCTCAAAGTTTTTTTGTTCTTTAGCTATGTTGTTTCAGTGCTCAGCTCCATTCGTAGTGATTTCAGGGCATTTTATTATGAGTGCCCCGTTGTCCGTGTGCACCAAGGAAGAAATGAGGGGAGTGGTACGTTTTCTGCACTCTGAAGGGACTAAACCTGCGGAGATTATTCGCAGAATGCAGCAGCAGTACGGTGAGAGCTGTCTTAGTGAACGCAAAATTTATGAGTGGATAAATCGCTTTAAAAATGGTCGTGTATCTATCTGCGATGAAGAGCGTTCAGGTAGGCCATCCACTTCGAAGACGGACAAGAACATCGAGACAGTTGAGCGAATGATTCATGATGATCGTCGTATCAAAATTGATGACATTGCGCATGCGTTGAACATTAGCCACGGTTCAGCAGTTGCAATCATCCACGAATCACTAAATTATCGCAAAGTGTGTGCTCGTTGGGTACCACATCGACTGATAGACCAGCACAAACAGAAACGTTTGGAAATTTCGAAATCACATTTAAGGCGTTTAGAAGAGGAAGGAGAAGAGTTTCTCAGTCGCATAGTAACCGTTGATGAGACGCGGGTCAATCAGTTCGAACCACAGAGTAAGCGGCAGAGTATGGTGTGGAAACATCCATCCTCGCCTACAGGAAAAAAGTTCAAAAGACAAGTTTCTGCAGGAAAGTTGATGATGACAGTGTTTTGGGATATGAAAGGTCCACTTCTAATTCATTACACTCCTGAAGGTCAAACAGTGAATAGTGACAGCTACTGTGAGCTACTGCGAGATCTGAAACCCAAAATCAAAACAAAGAGGCGAGGAAAGCTTTCAAAAGGTGTGCTTTTGCTTCAGGACAATGCCCCTCCTCATACTGCGGGGAAAACGATCCAGTGCATTCAAGATCTTGGTTTTGAGCTGCTGGAGCATCCGCCGTACAGTCCTGACCTAGCTCCAAGTGATTTTCACCTTTTTGGTCTGATGAAGGAGCACCTGGGCGAATCCAAGTTTTCGTCGGATGACGAGGTTGTGGAGGCGGTGCGCGAGTGGCTGTGCACGGTGCCAGAAATCTTCTTCCAGGACGGAATTACGAAGCTTGTCAAGAGATGGACCAAGTGCATAGAAGTTGAGGGAGATTATGTAGAGAAATGATGTTACTTATCTTGTTTTCGCAATAAAAAGTTCCTTTTTAAAAATTTGCCTTTACTTTTTGACTTATCCTCGTATATGAAGTATTAAGAAGGCTGACTGCTCTGTAGTTCCTGCAGACATTACGATCACCTTTCTTGAATATGGTAATTACCTTGGCATTTAGCTATTAATGAACCTCCCAATCGTACTTCGAGTGGGATTACTACTCGTGTGCCGTGTCTCACATTCAAGGGTCCATCTACTACTTCTGTCTTGCCAATCATCCTCATGGGTTCATGTCTTTTCTTCGCCTCCTCAACCCAGAGTTCTAGTGGGCCTACAATTTTATCTCATCCACGTACTCCTGCCTGAGAGATTTTGGTGGTGGTGAAACAAACTGTCCAATTATTTACCAATATTTCCAAAATCGTTTCCCGTATATACTCCCTGTGTTCAGCTTCCGTATGTTTGCGGCACGATGTGTGCAGGGGGGGGGGACAGAGTGCATTGAAATGTGTATTACGTCACCCAAATCTGTCTTTTCTGCAAACTTTACCTGTCGTGTAGTCTCTCTTACTGCGATTTAACGTAGTCATTGTATAAACTGGTAAATACACACGTGTTTTCACGCAGGCTAGTATCAGTTAACGAGCAGCTCTTATCTCGCTTTCCCTGCACAGCTGTCAATCTCACGGTTTGCAGTCAAATGCAGTATATCCACTTCCTCTTACACCACAATATGACGATTAAATTTACTAAATACAGTGTATTCCAGTTAATAAGGCTACCTGTTATTAGTGTTAGCCGCTTTATTAAGCCAATATTCAAAATATAAAAACACAACAGGGTTCCATATAGAAAGTTGCTTCGCTTAATAGATCCGGACCGCCGGTTATTCAGTCCAGTAATGTTACACAGTTATTCTCTTCTTAAATAGAAGCCACAAATAAGCTAATTTTTTTTTAATTTTCAATTAACACGAGCAGTCTAGCGAGGGCGACAAACCACAACAATACAGTACATAGTTGACAACAATCCGACGTTATGTGACAACAATCCTTGGCGACATACAATAACCCAACTACAGGCTCCAGTAGGGCCTCCAGGATTCTTAAAAATAGCCCTACTCATACTATTTCATTATGCTGTAGTTATAGAATGTTTTTATTTTTTTGTATGAGCCACTTTGGGCTACGTTTGGTTTAACTGGTTCTTCCCTTCTTCTCCTCTCTCTTCCTCCTCTCCCATATCTCCTTCATTCTTGATCGATGTCTCTCCCTCCTTTTGTCAGTCCAGATGCCACCTGGCCTCTTCTTGGGTTTTTCCTGAAAACCTTGGGCATTTTTTAATTTCTTTTTGAGTGGCAAGCATTCTTCAATGTCTTCTTGAGTAATCTGGAGTTCTTCTATATCTTTTTCTGTTTCTTTGAACCACGTATTGGACAATGCAGATAATTATTGTGGCGTCTTCTGTACTGTTCTCCATCTTTTTTGTTGATTCCAAGATTTTTCTTAATATTTTCCTTTCTGTGACTTCCAATTCTTCCATCAACATTTTCTTGTTCAGAGTCAGACACTCAGCTGTAAAAACTGCATCCCGGCCAATTACTGTTGAATAATGCCTGAGTTTGGCATTAACGGATATTGATTTATTGTTATATGTGCGTTTGGTTAAATGGTAAGCAACTTTCATCTTATTAACTCGTGTTTTAATGGCTTCTTTGTCTGAGACACTGTGTTTAATAACTTCTCCAAGATACTTGAATTTAATTATATTATTATTATATATTTATTACTGTATTTCCTTAGATGCACTTCGTTAGTAACAAATCTTATAATTGCCGTCTTTACTGAAGTTAATAATTATGTTTAATTTTCCGTTATTAAGAAATTTCGGTTTAGAAGGCTTTTTTGCTTACTTTTTAGAAATTTCGGATAATAGGGCCAGCCGCTCAATTGTGCCAACTTGGCATGGTCCCGATTGTCCCGACAAAGCGGAATCCGCTGTACTTAAATAAGTTCTAACGTTGTCCTCTTGATCGATTTTGAATAAGATCTCTGTGTTCTGTCAAAACTATTTCAACAGCTGTTCGATACAAGCGCTTCATTCTTGCCACTTCGTCGCACTTCTGCCGTCAGGACTAAACGAAAATAATAAACGCACTCTCTGCTGAGAAGGTGATCGGCGGCGGGCACAGCGTATCACGAACACACGCGCAGGGGCAGGCAGGCGTTCTACCCTACGTGACCCTATCACACGGCTGCGTGCGACGTGACACGTGTTACAAAAAACGTTTTGCAACAGCATCGTTTGGTATTTGTCAATATCGAATTGATTAATTGATAACAATAGTAAGGAACGGCGAACCAGCGCGGTGTGTGAAGGTATTAAAGGTTAGTTTCGGAGTGCTGCGTGTTGTTGTGTGTGTGTGTGTATGACACGAACAGGTGTGTAGTGACCCCGCGCAGGTCATCACCGTCGTTGCGGGAGCCAAAACCATAAAATATCACACGACACGGTGAACACATCTTCGGTCGTATTATAGATGTTGTGCATGTGTGTTCTCGAATGCGTACGCACGCGTGAGAGCGCCCTCGCACACAACAACAGAGTCACAAACACACACACACGGTCTCTCTCTCTCTCTCTCTCTCTCTCTCTCTCTCTCTCTCTCTCTCTCTCTCCGTACCAAAATGTTAGCAGAGGAACGAATTAATATTTTCGGTTCTCACACACTGCCGGAATCGTATGGTGTATTTACCAGACTAAAAACTTAGTGTTTGGTTAAAAAAAGTAATGACTGAACACAAGTGAACTTACAAGTTCCGTTAGAACATTCGATTTTTCACTTTGTAGTGACCCAATATTTACAAGTATATTTAAATGTCCCGTTATCCGTGTATCAGTTATCGCCACTAATGACAATGCATACATTATGGAGAAAACTGCCTCTTTCTGAACTTTCCAGTTTATTCCACTTCCCCATCCTCGAATTTCACTTCTTTTCTTTGTCCTTTTCTCTTATCTGTACTAGTGACATCCAGAAAATAATTATAATAACCACATCTGCCGAGGAACAATACTAAATAAGACAAGCCGAATATGAGCTTACGCTGACGATGTCGTGATAGTAGCCAGATCAATACAACGACTAGTCGAGATATACAAGAAGCTGAGTGAAAAATCCGCTGGAATAGAAATGAATTTAAAAATCAGCAAACCTAAATACATGCTGATTTCTGAGTGAGAAAAGAGAAAATATCTATATAATTTATACGTAGAGGATAATTCACTTGATGCATTTAATGAGTTCAGATACCTGGGTAACATGATAGTGAGAAGCAAACTCATTACTCGTAACACAAAAATATATAAGACACTTATCAGACTGGTTGTTACTTATGAAAGCGAGACATGGACACTGAAAAAAAAGGAACATAAACTATAAGAAGGTCTGACAGAAAGATCATAAGACGTGTTTATCGCCCAGTTAAAGAAGATGACGACAAATAGGGAATACGAAATAACCAGGAGATTGGTGAGCTATTAAATCATGAGGAAATTGTAAGATTCATAAAGGTTCAACGAATATAATAGCTAGGTCACCTCGAGCGGATGGATGATCAGCGTATGCCAAAGAAAATCTTGAGCTCGCAGGTCTATAAAAGCAGAAAGAGGAGCCGACCTAGGATAAGATAGTTGGACGATGTTCTAGAAGACCTGAGAAGAACGGATGTGTGGGATTACAATGAGATGGCAATGGGCAGGAGAAGATTGGTGTTGGAAGCCAGGGCTCACGTCGGGCTGTAGTGCTGGAGAAGAAGAAGTATAACCCAAGTATAACTATAAACGTGATACAAGTTTCACGTAGGGTTTCTGGCGTAGCGCTTCTATACTCAATTTTCAAATAACTTTATATAGACTCATATAGTGAGGACAAGTTAATGTGTACCTGCTAGTAGAAGTGCCGGATAATTGGTGTATTTGCTTCGCTTTAAAGCACTTCCGTATTCTATCTCTCCTGCTTTACTACTAAAGCCGCTCACTATTTTCTTTTATAAATTTTCTATATATGTAACTCGAAAGTTTCTTGTAGTAGGCCTAACTGTATAATATTATATATATATTAATAAATATAATTTTTCTTTGCAAGCACTGTATTATATTTTTATCGTTTCAGTTCACTGACGTAGGTTTCACTAAATATAAGTGAAATATCGTATTATATCAGTGTTATCAGAGGTAAAGAATTAATAAATAATCGAAATAAGTCGATTTTAATACAGAAACTAACGAATAATCGAATTTGTTTGAATTTCAATATAAACAACAGACAATCGAGTTAATTCAATTTAATTATCCATTGTTTTAATGTTTATTTACTTAAGCAGCTGTTTTGACGATTATATTTGAAATATTTATGGTTTATATTTTATTTTATTAAATATATTTATAATTTTAAATATATCATCTTGTTGTGTTTTGTTTTATTTAGTTTTTTCTTTAGTTGATAATTTATTGTTATTCTGTTTGTAAATATTAACATTTTTCCAAGTGCTGTATTAATTTTTTTTACCTTTCTGTATGTTCTTAATTAACTTCATATTTCGAATATATGGAAATTGTTGGTTATTATTTAGACAATGCGTGGCTAAATTACATTGAGAAATATTTGGTTTTAAAAATGCAGTGTTAAAATGCAGATTTTTTAAAGAAACGGTGTTGAAGGAATCTATCAACTAATTTTTTCGTTGTCTGGTCTACGTAAAATTTATTGCAATCTGAACATTCTGTTTTGTAAAATAAGTCTTTTTTTACAATATATGGCATATTTTTATAAATAAAAGTCTTCTTCTTTTTTGACTTTCGTAGGAGACATCAACGATTTCATGAAAGAAAGAAAGAGAGAGAGAGAGAGAGACGAGATTGAATATAGTGACCTCAGGAAGAAGTATATACCTAATAATTTAATAAACATTTATTGGAAGACTTTAGCAAGCTAATACAGATTGACTTAGTTATACCTCGTTATAGAGATTTAAAAAACATTCATTTTTTGTTTCATATTCTTATATATTTTACTCAGACGCATTATAGTTAACTTACGTTTGTTATTGAGATTAAAGACGATTAGATTGATTTTGGTGTAACAAGCTGGCTGACCTCTACACAAATGGAAAAAAAACTTATTAATTATTATTATTTCCGGCTGTACAGTGTTTACATGTTTTCCGGAACCAAACATTATAGAAGTGATTGAATTCTCATCTTCCACTGCTGCTTGTCCGTCCAAAGATCTTCAATTTCTCGTTCCCTCAATATAGTCTGAATTTCTTCTATCCAGGTGATAGAAGTGGTGGTCTTCCTAGTTTCCTTCTTCCTGGTGGGGTTCATTCCATAACTCTCCTTGACAATCTTTCCTGTACCATTCTTTTCGTGTGCCCATAGCATTGTAATTTTCTGTTTGGATTATATCAACAATTGAATTTTTCACATTCATTCTGTCCTTAATGACTTCATTTCTGATTTTAAAAGTTTATTAATAAGCTTATTGACTTATGGTTAGCAATAGTGAAGGAGGAGGTATTGGTTAAAAGTGTGTGTGTGTGTGTTGCGTGTGCTTATTGGAGATGTAAGACCGTGTGTATAAAGATGCGTGTATGCGTGCGAACAATCTGCATACACAGCGCACAGTGTTCAACAGGCCACGCACACACCCATCTCGGCTAGTAGTAGTAGCAGTAGCAGTACTAGACAGAGACAAGCAATAGATAGCGATCAGTGGCAATAAAATATATGATTTTTAATTGAAAAGGAAGAATTTTAAACAGCAGCGACATGAGCGACGACCGATTGTGCGCGTCCGTATTCCCACGTTGCACGCATGCGCGCGCGCGCACCACAGTGAAGTCGTTATCGCTCCAGCTGTTGTAGCACACACACACAACGTCTCACCTGAAACTTCACACATGTCACTAACTACTTCCAAGTGGAATTCACTTTTATACTTCAGTATCATCATCTTCACAACAAACACGGCATAGGTAAGGTACTGCCTGTTCCGCCTTCAAAAATTCCTCTAGCTACCTCTTCCTGTGTCTACCTACACACCTGTGTCCTATAGGTTTGTATTTCCAGACTTTTTTGCCCCGTCTGGAATCTGACATTCTTTCTAAGCGCCCTTTCCAACGTTGTTTGTAATCTTTTAATTTTTCGTTTAAGTTAAAAACTCGTATGACTCGTCCTTCTCTTATGGCCTAATTGTTTACACGGTCAAGTTTAGAACACATTTTAGCTCCTCTCGAGAACGCCATTTCCGAGGCCTATATTTTACTGTTTTGTTTCTTGACTGTTGCCCATAATTCACACTCATAGGATGGTACAGGAACCGCCTTAATTTTGTATCTCGACGTACCTTGTTTCTAAAAATACTGTTCATTCTTCCACAGGTCGTCTGAAACTTAACCTAACTTAACATCAATATCATAATTCCTATCGTAGCCCAGTATCATTTCCCAAATAATTAAAAATTGGCTCAACTGTTCTAGAATACGATCACTAATCACTATTTTTGTACTTATTGGCTCCTTGCCTCAAAATGCCATTATCTTTTTTTTTGTAGTGGAGATTTTCATATTGTATTGTTTGAAAATATCATGAATTTTAAAAACAAATTTTTGGAAATCACATTCCGTATTTTGAAGTACAAATTCAGTTTGATTCGACAGCAATCAACAGCAGATTCAAATATCTGTCTTGTGATAACTTAATACCAGGGTTCACTAGATGTGTCCATTTACTTTTAGGCTTTAAATTTTTATTCAACGGTGTAGTTAAAAATAATAGGCTAATATACTATGAGGAACTGAATTATGGGATCGCAATAAACGCGGACTCTTGGACACTATTGTGTACACTTTATTTTACGGGGCAGCTACATTATTGTTACTCGTGAATTTGTTGAGAACTATTCAAACTAAACCGTCTCATTGCTCATACAATTTAATATTAATGCAACGAAATTAATAGCTGTTAAGGCTCACGTTTTTCCGGATAAGAAATTAAAAATAGTAATAAAATACTATAGCTCGCAATGCGCCTCAGTAGCTAGGTTTTGATATTGCATATCACAGTGACGAGTACTTCAAAACGATACAGATTTCAGCGGTCTGAGAAACGAGTCACCTCTAGTTCGGGCACTGGTTACATCCCGGAACCACTTAGCCTATTACTTCAGAATGGAGCCTATTGCGCCCTTATCGCCTCCTTCTACTTGTCTGTTATCTGGTACTACTGCCCGTTGGATAAAAGTTGGGCTTGTCTTTCCTTTTCTTATAGAACCGACTGAATATACGTAAAAATGACGTCCCATTCCTTCTCGCCACGAAGCATCCCGAGCTCAATTTTTAGTGTCATCATCATATCTCTCTCTCTCTCTCTCTCTCTCTCTCTCTCTCTCTCTCTCTCTCTCTCTCTAGTAATCCTTTTGCACTTGAAAAAGGTGTACAAAGTATCTTCGTGAGAAGAGTCAAACTGACTAGCTGGGTTTTGCAGCTTTCCTATTCTGTAGAGGTAGGTGTACAAATTGCCAAAAGTGTGTCAAATAGTAGTTAACCTAACCGTGTTGGCGGTCAGTCTATTCTCTCAAATTCTGTCTTCCCTATACCAAACAACGATCTTGCTAGTGGCGTAGAGTGACTTCCATAGCTTCAGTATTTACGACATATCTTCTTTTGAAGAGGTGTTTCCGCCCTTTAGCCAAAAGGTGTATAGGAACCTCTCCCGCTATCACCATGTCAACTGGGTCTGGCACTGTCTGACTATAGGATGCTACTCTGTGGGATCCTCTTCTCTGGACCGATGCAATAAGTTTCCTGTATTTCTCCACCTTTAGTACATCGGCCCAGACTTCGCAACCATACATCAGGGTGGATTCTGTGACCGCCATAAGAAATAATAAGAGAGTAGAGAAAATCATTGAAGGAAAATCACATCAGCCAGGTAATTGGACTAGGCTATAGCAGAGATAACCTATCAATAGATTGTCTAGCGTTTGCAGATGATCTAGCAATCCTGTCAGATTCAGTAGAAACAGCCATCAGACGTGTGCAATTGCTGATGGAACAAGCCGAAAGAGTGGGTTTACAATTTTTTTTTTGAAAAAACCAAGTTCACAATAATGACTTGTACACCTGTACACACATGCTAAGGAAATTACAGACGTAATTAGAAAAAGGAGAACTACTTTCTAAGAAGATGTTCAAAGAATGGATCCTGACAGACTAAGAGGGAAATTTTTTAACTATATCAGAAAGCTCAATATGCCCAATACGTGGTTCAAAGAAAGAGAAAAATACATGGAAGAACTCCAGATTACTCAAGAAGATATTGAAGAACGCTTGCCACTCAAAAAGAAAGTGAAACGTGCCCAAGGGTTTCAGGAAAACCCCAAGAAGGAGACAGGTGCCATCTGGACTGACGAAAGGAGGGAGAGACACCGATCAAGAAAGAAAAAGATATGGCAGAGGAGGAAGAGAGAGGATAAGAAGGGAGGAACCAGTTGAGCCAAACGTAGTCTACAGTGGCTCATACGATAAAACAAAAATATCAGTACCAAAAATGATAGTTGCGACCCGATAGTTGTGGTTGCTATTTATAAAGTACCGACCACCCAAGTCTACCAATGAAAAAAAGATTCCAAAGTAATTGATATACGATTAGTATTTCGAACAGTATTTGTTTCCCGACTTGGTCAAACACGTAAAAACTTTGCTCTTCCAGTTGAGACATAGCTAGTGTATCTCCCGAGATGAATGTTGCACTTAATGCTCTCTCTCTCTCTCTCTCTCTCTCTCTCTCTCTCTCTCGCTCTCTCTCTCTCTCTCTCTCTCTTTCAATGAAAGGCTCGGCTTGGAACATAATTGCATTTTACAGGGAATTGCGCACTTAGACAAGTAAATAATAATGAAGATGGCTCAAGCTGGGTAAATGGATTACCGACTACCACCACCACCACTACTACTACTACTACTACTACTACTAGTGCGCACACACTATTGACGACAGAGAGGCCGCGGCGTCGGTTCCCGTCTTGTGTGTGTGTGTAATTTCAAAGAATGAAAAATACAATAATACCAGCAAAGGGCAGAGTGTAGTAGAAGAAGAAGAAGAAGTATGATGGTAATAGAGTTATGAGAGAGGGATAAATAAAAAGAAACAGAGAAAGAAAGATGGAAAGCCAGAGTAAATGTTAGTTATAACGGAGAGGAGGAGGAGAAGAAGAAGAGTTTGTATTGTCGGCAGAAACAAAACCCAACAATTACTCATCATATGCAGTAGCCGGGCCGGCAGTTGGTGTAGGATGTGCATGTATACGCTCTCTATCTCAAAGGAATTGTACCGGCGTTCAGCAAATGAATAAATATACATGTTAGACGTTATTATGAGCGAGCGTAACGTCTGATGGCTTTGTTCGGGAAATTGGCATCGCTGTGTGTGTGCACGTGTGCGTCCACGTATATGGACCTGAAAATTGATTACGATACGTCTTTATTTATTCTTTCCGCCGCGTCTGTGCATATTTCCAGTCATAACGTAATTAATTTCTTCTATTGTTAGACTCATCCTCCTCCGACTCGGAAGCTAATGACACACACAACTAGACAGCTATCGCCGACAGTTATTAACGTAAGATAGCCGTTCTTGAAGGCCGTAGGAGTCAACTAACGTCTGGATAGCTTTTACTGAAGTCTGGAATACTATACGAATATGTTTTTTTTTAAATATACATTAACTTATGCAATCTGTTAATACACAACAATAAGCATAATTGTTCACAGAATACATGGCATGAAGAGAACTAGTCCATTGACTAGTTCCTCTGTATGAGTATTTAAAAGTAACATATTATGTACAATATATTTAGAGTGTTAAGGTCTAAGCCAGTCCAGCGGGAATGTTAACTTTAAACATTTTGTCTGCAGGCTGTTGTCTAGTAGATTTTTGGCTAAAGGATCTGATTGCTCTTCAAGTCGTTTCACACATCTTTTTCTGCACATCGCGATGGTTTCACTGACTGAGGGCAGGTCCAGGTCGTTACAGATGTCTTTGTTGCTGATGAACCACGGTGCATTGGTTATGGCACGCATCACCTTGGTCTGAAACGTTTCCATTATGGCGATATTGGATTTAGATGCAGTTCCCCAAAGCTGTAAGCCCGTATGTCCACACGGGCTTGAAGACAGTGTTGTACACCAACAGCTTGTTTCACATTGGCAGTAATGATTTTCTGCCCAGGAGCCAATAATCCTTTCGAAACTTGGTGTCCAGTTGTTTCCTCGTCATCCAAATGAGGTTGCGGCAAGTCAGCTTTTGTCTAGGTGTATGCCCAAGTATTTTACAGAGTCAGCTACCGGGATAGCCTTGTTATTTAATTTCACAATTGATGTTGTCCCGTGGCATTTTGTGAAGGTGATGTGTGCTGATTTAGTTTTATTTAATTGTATTCTCCACTTCTTTGCCCATTTTTCAATCTCATGTAGCGAATTCTGTAGTAAAATAGTTGCTTCCACCGGAATTTTGTTTACAGCAAGGATTGCAGTATAATCAGCGTACGGAGCACCAATCACATCATTGCTAATTGGCAGATCTGCCGTATAAATTAGATACAGGTTGGGACCCAAAACACTTCCCTGGGGAACTCCTGCTCTCATTGGGAACAAACTAGTAGTTACATTTTCGTGGCGTACTCGAAAGTGTCTTTCTTCTAAATAGGACTTTAATGTGGTGAACATGGGTTCAGAAAAGCTTTTTTTGGAGTTTACAGTGTAATCCTTGATGTCAAACTTTATCGAATGCTTGATTGACATCAAGGAAGACCGATAAAAAAATGATGGATTTTATTTTCTAACGAATGGAACCAAATATCAAAAAAAAAAAATGGAATTCATCAGATACACTGTGCAGAATGCGATGCTGTTTACATCGGACAATGTGGCCGTGCTCTGAAACATTGCAGTTCTGAATATAAGCAAGCGATTTTAAATAATGCAGCCAATACAGGCTTTAAAGATTTTTTTGCTTAAAACACAACCACTTTAAAGACGCAAAAAACATAATACTACTGCACAACATACAAAAAGGTAAACAATGTATTTATTAGAAATTATTAATAATTAGAAAAGCAATTGAAAGTTACAAAAATTTAACAAACGAACAGACTGAATTCTTTGTATCTCCTTTATTAAAGCTGTTATTTAGTTTAGTTGGTTTTTAGATTTTGCTTTCCTATAATACTCAGTTTTTACAGTCACTTGATCTTCCCTATACTAGCTCCTCCACCCCTTCCTATAAACACACCCCACATTTATGTTCGTACACACAACCTTAGCACATGTTCACCATCCTACACATTTTTTATATTTAGTTGTTCTTAGCAGCTCTTTGAGAATAGCTTAATAGGCTGAAACAATTGTCAGAGATTAAGAATAAAATTGTAAAGCATACCAAGTGTTTGTGTGTTTTAAAAATATTTGTAGTAATATGTTCCATCAAGCGCCCAACGAGTCTTCAGTCAATATTAGTTTCTGATGTTAAAAACACGATTTTTCTTCTTTTACCTTCAATCGTTTCGACGATTCTAAGCTACCGGTCAGTCAATCATTTCGCTTGACCATACCTACCATGTAGAACGTCTCTAGACAGCTTCTTTCTCTTCTTGCAACCTCTAGTCAGAGACTGATGAAAAGCTACATTTCAACTGTCGTCTTAGGGATTGGGTGACAAAAGTTCCAATCCAAAAGTTCCAAGACAAAAGTTCCAGTTTTGATTATTCCAATTGCACAAAGTTCCATTAATATAAAGTTTTAAAAGTACAAAATTTCCAAATAAATTTAAAAATGTAAATAATAGCCTATTGCATTCAGATAATCTATGATTGTATCATTTTCAACATATTCTTGATGTCGCTGAACAATGTTGAAAATTCTTTCTTCAAAATTTCGTCGACGAGCTGACGTTGGATTTTTTTATTTTTTGTCCTAGATTGAGTTGTCGTATCATGCTTTCTGTGTCACCTTGTTCATGTTGTAGCTCGTTCAGAAAATTATATAAGCTTGGATGGCACCGTCCCACCACTACCTGAAAGCGATTATGCCACCCTTCAGATGACTTATTGATTCGTGCCACTCTTTGAAGAACAGCATCATATTGATTCCACAGTTCTGGGGCATAACGTACAGGAATCGCTCTCCTTCTACCTCTGGCTGATCTACCACGTACATAGGTCACTTCGAAATATTCGACTGCTGGAAGAAAATTCTCTGGAACCGAATCAATGAAATTATCGAAAGTTTCGCGTACTTTCTCAGTAGGGACAAAAGCACGTGCGAAAAGGGGACATAGATGAAATAAACACGCGCGAACATTTCCAATGTGAGTTTGAGCCGCATTAATGATGGCCAATTCGAAATCGGACATTACAGTTAGTGGCAAAGAAACTTGGATTCCAAACTGGCGTGCTGCAAACATAGTAACCTGAAATACTTTTGAGTATGCTATTTCTTCTTTGGTTTCCAGAAAAGCGTGTACGAAAGCGAAAGGAAGTGCTACTGTTTGTTCTACTCCTTGATGTACTTGCTAAAGAGAACCCATAATAACGAATATAATTGGAAAAAGATTGACGGAACCGTCTTGAAGGTTCCATCCACAAACCATATACGAGAAGTCGTATAGCATATACAAAATAGTAATGAAAAACAATTATTTGAAATTGGAACTTAAACTTTTTGGAACTTTTGTCTTGGTACTTTTGGATCGGAACTTATGTCTTTTTTCCGTCTTAGGCGCTCACGGCCATAGTCAGCCCTGTTAAGGGCAAATCTAAAAACAAAAACAATCATTGCCAGGCTATTAGGGCGTGGTCAGATGCTGTTAATATGAACAGACTTTTCGGCGCCACCATTGGAGGTCGTCTCCATAGTAAACGATTGAAAACGGCCCCTGGTACGGTGTTCACCACTTCCTACTATACTGTGGTAAAGAAGTTCCACACCACACGACTGGAACTACACCGTACTACATAGCCTGTGGCTGACGATGGAGGTAAAAAGGTCACAAGACAGATCTGAAATGAGGTAATGTATTGTTACGACATCACAGAACAATCTACGTGTTTGTCGAATGTGTCAGAAGAATCTCTATGTAACGCGTGTGGTGTACGTGCTTGTAGACGCATATACGAGAAGTGAAGGCGCCAGCTGCGCAGATTGTGTCAAGGCCGCAGTTAATTACGTAGCTTTCACACGAGCGCTAAGACGCAATTAGGAACATTCTGGTCTGCGAGCGCAGGTATAAATACATGGCGGCAGCGGCCTTAAGTTTCAGTATTAGTGCGATATATTGACAGCTCGGTTCGAGAGTTATTGTCGGGCGAAATTACTGTGCGCGTTCAAGTGGTTATTAGTTGAGTGTTGTGTTTTATAATCGGACAATTGTGTTTTATGTATTTGTAATACAATTGTGTTTAATTTTAGTGGACATTTTATTGCGTGTGAACAATTTTTTTATTTGATTTGTTGTAGAGACTGTGTTGTTAATTATGAACTGTTAACTGTGGAAATTAAAGCTGGTAATTAGTGAATTAATTGGTGTCTTGTATTTTGTTGTGTTCCACTGTACCTACGACGATCGAATAGACCGTCGTAACAGCATTAATTAAATAAAATGTTGCCTCGCGCGCACCTTGTGTAGACATTTACAAGGTTGTAAACTGTCCCCTTAAATTCCTTCGACCGGCGCGCGCACCTTGTATAAAACCGATCAGACGGAGAGGCAGACGTTTTGGTCGGATCGATTGTCAGATTTTACTATAAAAACATACTTTTACTGCGTCTTTTTCGTGATGTGTACGTTTTGTAAATAAATATGCAAACAATGTGCAGCGTAAGTTTTTCCATTCTTTGGTGGGACTTCTTTTTTTTTGTGCTTCCCGTGTCCGGATTTTCTCTTTTCCGGACTACCCGTGGTCCCAATTGATCGGGAGAAGGACGTTTCCATTGTATTGCAGTAAAGCTTCATTCTCTTCAAAGACGCTTTAGTCAGCGTATTTATAGGTGCGTTCACACTATCTACTGTGCACTCAACGGCGATTTTTCTTCCTAGTCAGCAAAATGAATTTGATTTTTTATCTTTACCTCCAATAAATCTGACAACTATCTCAGCGATTGCTATGTATTTACTGCTCTAATTATTTTACTTAATTTTTTATTTTCAAACTCAATTTCGCTTCTTGGTGTAGGACTATCTTCTTTCACTTAAAATAAAATGACTCCCTCCCCCCCCTTAGATCAGCAAAATGAATTTCTTTTTCAACTTTACCTCCAATCAGTCTGACAATCATCTCAGCAATTGACGTGTATTTACTGTGTTAATTATTTTACTTAATATTTTATTCTCAAAATCAATTTCGTTTCTTGGTGTAGACCTATTAGCAGATTCTTCTTTCACTTAAAATAAAATGACTACCCTTCCTCCTCCTCCTCCCCTCTTCCTCCTCATCCTATTTCACTTCCTCCTATTCATCTATAATAAGAGAACACCTGCAAGTAAAAAACAAAATCGTTTTTAAAGTATATTGTAACATTCAGAGTGGTGGTGATGAATAGGGAAGAAAGATCAAGAGACGTAAACAATAGTCCATGTATAGAAGTAAAAACATGTTACCCTAAATATTAAGAAAAATAAATCGCATGAAGTTATATGAATAAGAAGTTGGAAGGAAAAGGAGAAAGAAGTGTGGCAGAATCAAGGAACGTAACCGTGTGAGGGATAGAGAAATATACAGCGCATTAGACTTTAACGAGACGTGTAAAAGAAGGGTAAGAGGGTGGGTGGAGAGGGGACAGAAAGAGAAGGGGAGAGAGTTAGCTGTGATGGAAATGGAATCAAGATTTAATGATGATGATGATGATGATTTAAACGTAAATAAAAAAGGAATGGAAGACCTGTAAATTTAGAGATAGAGAACATAAGGTCTAAACAATTAATAGGTAAAGATAAAACCCAAGAGAACGAAGAAGAAACGTGTAAAAAGCGTACATTGATGTAACAAATAAAGCAAACAACCAGATGAAGAGGGAGCAAGCAGAGAAGGCAAATTTAGAAACAAGACAAGAGTGAGAGAATGTGTGGTTCGTGTGTGACACGACCAAAATACAATTTAAAACCGAACGCAGCGGAAAAGATGAAGAAAAAGAAAAAATCATTTATAACAAACGAGGCAAGTAATTATATAATGTATTTGTATTGGTTGTAAATAATGTTGCGGCCGTTGTCAGACCCAGTTACCAGCACGCGGGGCCCCCCAAGGGTTTCAGCCTCAGTAAATCATTGTGGGCCAGACGTGAAATGCGATCTTTCCCTCCTCACACAGTCCGAGTCTCTTCTCTACACCGTGGTCACCGTGGCCGATATGACACGCTGTTTGTCGCAGCCAAGCATTCCCGCACTTTGTCACACACACGCGCGCGCGTCTCTTTTGATAGAAACGAGAAGTTGTTTTATTAAATTCGAATAATATTTAAAGATATAAACACGCGTTTTAAAAAATTGGGTGTGTGATGAGACACTCCTGAAGTGAGAACGTCAGCTCCAGTGAGAGGGGAGTGAACTGTTATTACGTATATTATTCCGGCTGTACAATGTTTACACATTTTCCGGAACCAAAGATTGCAGAATTGATTGAATTCTCATCTTCCACTGCTGTTTGTCCTTCCAAAGATCTTCAATTTCTCGTTCTCTCAATATAGTCTGAATTTCTTCTATCCAGGTGATAGGTGGTCTTCCTCTTTTCCTTCTTCCTGGTGGGGTCCATTCCGTAACTCTCTTTCGCAATCTTTCCTGTGCCATACATTTCGTGATCCATACCATTGTAATTTTTCTATAAAATCAACAATTGAATTTTTCACATTCATTCTGTCCTTAATGACTTCATCTCTAATTTTCTCACGTCTGAATATTCTTGCCGAAAGTCTATAAAAGTCCATCTCTGCTGTCATTAATTTTGTTCTTGTGTGCTTATTAGTCATGAGACTTCTAACAATGGTTTTAAATATGTTCGTTTTAGTTTCTGCTGTAATTTGCTTATCCCACAGTATTCCACTTAATGTAGATGTAGCCATCTTTCCCAAATTAATTCTGGATTTTATTTCTTTGTCTTGCTTCCCACTGGCCGTAATTTTTACCAGTAAATACTTGTATTCCTCTGTATATGAAATCTTCCCCATGTTTTCCTCCAATATCAAGAAGTGAACAGATTCAACGTGTAAAAGATTGCTCGTATGTATTTGGAGTAAGAGATATTTCGCTATGTAAAAAATTAACATTCAAATAAAAGTGAATATATGAAATCGTTATATTTTAATATAAGAAATCGTTATTTACAGTGAACATAATCGAATCATATTACGCGTCGTTTTGTTTTCAGTATAGGCCCACATAGGCTACGTATACAAATAATATATTAACAAATTATTATTTTTCAATGTAAAAATATGATTTACGCAATATTTAGTTGAAAAGTAGAATGTGACAATTGTTATATATTTATATTATAATTAATATTATAATTACATTATATAGGATGATTCAAAATTGCACGGAAATCTCTCGGGTGGCGATTCGATAGCTAAAAATGTGGCACTGATTCTCGTAGCAGTCTCATGTGGGTTTCCTTCTGTCCAAGTGTGGGTGTTTCGAAAATTTACAATGCCATTTCATGTAAATTGTAACACATTTCTGGCGCATTTTGGACTGTTTTGTTTTTAATTTATAAATAAGTCGAATTTTTCAAGTTTGTATTTACTTTTAAAAGACTTCATACACATCAATTTTTTCAGAATTAAATTCTCTACAAAGGTAGTTAGAAACTTGTATTCTTTGTTGCCAAATTAACGATGTTATTTTGTCCCAAATTTAAAAAGTGTGTTTTTCGACTTCATTTTGGTGTTTTACACAGTTTTCTTAAAACGTAATTAAGATAAAGTTCTGAAACCTCTTTTATTCAATTTTTTTATATCAAAAACCACGAGAAACCACCAAATTTACCCTTCAGTTTACACCCCAAGAATTTCAGTATGCTTTCATTTTACCGTGGGAGCAGAAATCAGGGCGAAATATTTCGCGACCCGTAACTCGCTGACGAACCGTTTTCGGACCTACCTTTATATCGACTTTTTCCCTTAATTTTAGCTATAGAATCAGCTCCCGAGAGAATTCCGCGCAATTTTGAATCACCCCATATATTATATTATAATTAATCTACGCAGTACAGTAAATCAAATTTTTACAAATTGTAAAATGGCTAAATTACTGAATCGAATTTTAAAACACAAAAAAGAAACTTCCAGTCAAATACAGTTTAAAAACCAGAATCTAACTCATTGATCGACTAGAAAAACGTACAAAGCAAGAGAAAATACAAAATTATACTCTTTCGACATTTCAAACATGTACACAAATATTCTCATTGTGGATAGTATAAATATTGTAATAAAAAAATAGGAGTCACTGATTTTAAATGTTTTATATGAATTAAATAATTCCCAAGATGTGTAAATATATTAGGCTAGTAATGAATTAAGTACAATAATAGGATTTCAAAAGTATTCAGCTCGAGTTCTCAGCATACGAGTACTTTTTTTTATTGTTGTTTTGATTGTGCATTTGCCACACACATACACACAAAAAACCACAGCTACACCAACATAGATACTAATCTTGAGATATTACACTACTTACCCAAAAGTCGAAAACTTAACACAGCAGAAAATATGAAATATACAAAACAGTACAAAACACAACCAAACAACATACTTAACGACCAATTACAGTATAAATCACACACACTGTTTGACACAATTATACATAAAACTAACAATAATTTGGATCCCCGCGCCAACCCCCTTCCTCCACACACCACCACCACTAAACCTTCCAAACAAAAACCGTTACCCGTTACTGGCCAGTCTGTCTCAAACTGCTGACGAAGGCGGACACTACGCCGAAACGCGTTCGGAAAGAAAAACAAGTAAGTTTTCACAAGTGAAAGTTCTATATTCTATATTATTTTTGTTATTATTAATAACATTATTTATAGAGTTCCTAAGGCTTTCGCGGGCGGCGCGACGTCCGCATAGTTGAAAACATTATCGGCCGCGCCGTTAGGCTGTGGTCTACAGTTTATGTTGACAGACGTTTCGGCCTTCCCATCGGAGGCCATCTTCAATGTCGGAAACAATTGGCACGGTGTCCGCTAATTCACCCCAGTGATGAGGTAAAGTCTATGTATTTTTGTCTAAGAAGGCCCACGTATGTAGACTGTCATACCAGCACGATCTAATCAACTAATCAGTGTCAAATGCTGTCTGATTGGTTTAGGAGCACAGAGAGTCAAATCCTGTTTAATATGAGGTTTTCTCCTCTTCTGTTCACAGTCACGGAACCAAGTTTAAAAATCTCCATGGACTCCATGTGCAGCCGAGTGTGATAGGCACTCTGCGAGGATGAGAAGGTCTCCTCAAAAAGAACGCTATGGTCAGCGTTGGAGAGTGCATGTTCGACCACAACAGACTTCGGCTGGCTCAAGCTACAACAGCGACCGTGTTCGCCAACGCAAATGCGGACATTTATATTTTATTTATATTATATTTTTAATTTGAAGATAACATAAATTATTTATATTTACTATATTCTTGTAATAGTATTTAAAAATTCAGTATATGCTCACATTTTTAAATACATTATGCTTTGCGTAAAGCAGTCATATTTGAGGCAGTGAGAACATTTTGGGTAGCTATGTGGGGAAACGAGGCTTGCCGTTTGATTGACCTGGAAACACACTGCTTTTTTGATTCACGTATTTCGTTACTCGTTGAATCCGTTTACTACTCTAAAATCGTGAGGTGTACAAGAGTGACCGGGTACCTAGTGACGTATGTGAAGTTCTCACTTCAAAAAATTAGTAATTTTTGCCAAAGTTTTTCCGCCGTAGTGAAATAAAGATTACAGCCAGCAGTAAGTGGAGAATGCAATATGTGGGATAGGCTCGTAGTAAATTTGTGATACAAGACAGGCGTAAATTTTATTAAATAATATCGTTATGATTTACCAGTTATAAAACAGCTAAGATGGTTTGGACATGTGCAAAGAATGCCGAATAATCGACTCCCCAAGCAAATTTTGGGATGGACACCATATGGTCGTAGGCGAAGAGGAAGACCTAGGTTGAGTGGGAGAGAAGGCATCAATCGGGCAATGAGAGACCGGGAATTGGAAGAAGAACCTTGGTTGGATAGAGACCAATGGAGACTAGGGATCGGAAGACGTAGGATAACGTTATGAACCGATTTATATATATATATTTACCAGTTATATTATTTTCTTTTATGTAAGATGATGTATACTGCTCGCTGGAGATAGTCTTCCGAAGTAGCGAATATAGCTTGAACATCCGCGAAGAGCATGGTTTTCAAGCTTTTATTTTGGTGGATTTTAATACCGTCAGGGGATTGTTCTTTCCATTTTTTTTTAGGAGATCGTCTAGATAAAGGATTGCTTACGATCAAGATAGAGATACAGAAAATAAAGTGACGAATTTCACAAGAATGTGTGGAACGATTTGGAATAAATGGAACGTTGGTAAATAAATGTAGAAAAGAAACCCAAGAAAAAGTTTATAAAACAGTGGCAATACCTGCACTACTGTATGGTTCTGAACCTTGGGTCATAAAGAAAAAAGTTGAACAGAAGATACAAACACCAGAAATGAAATTTCTGAAATCAGTTGAAAGGTGTAATAGTCGAGATGATTTAAGAAATTAAGAGATAAGAAGTGATTTAGATAATTTTGCAGTTAACGAAAGAATTAAAAAATACAGAAGGAAATGGATTCAGCACATCGATAGAATGGAAGAAAATAGAGAAAGATTACAACCCTAGAGACAGAAGAAAAGTTGGTAGACCTAAGAAAAGGTGGACTGTGGAATAGGAACAGGCCGCTAAAGTCTAAAACCGTTAAGAAGAAGAAGATGATGATGATGATGATGATTTACCAGGTACTAGTGGTCGTGTAGTTGGTGTAGTTCTTAACACGTTTTGCGCCATCTCTACTTTGCTCAGTCACCACCGGAGACAACCGTAATCAGAATGTCACAGGAGATGATAAACGTTTTGGATCTTTACGATTTGTTGGCCAAATACGTACTACACGCGAATCTTTCATAGGCGAAGGCTTCCCAATATTTAAACTAATTACTGTTGTAATTAATGTTTTTTTAATTGCGTCCAAGAACGTAAAGCCATTCTGATGACGTCTTTCACAGGTCATTTTCTTTTTATTTCTGTCTGTCTGTCGTCCCTGTGTACGCGCGCGCATACACACACACACACACACATTTAGACACACGCACACATTCATACAAACAACAGACAACCGTTTAAAGAATATATTTTTAAGCGTATGTACTCAGTGTATGTTTCGTTTGCCTGATTCTTAATTTTCAGTTACGTGTTATTTTTAGTTTCACTTTACTTATATACTGTGCATTTGGAAACTGCATTAATTATTTATACTTTGTATTTATTTGTGTTTCCTTTTTATTTTTATACTTTATTTATTAAAATGTTTCTTTACCCAAAAACGGGCGCTCAATGCAGGACCGTATGTATTTACGGGGGAATGGGAGATGAACGGACCGGACCTTCCCCAGAGGATCGAAAAAGTTGACGAATTTTGTTAATCTTTTAATTTTTACACTGTTTTATTTATTTATTTTTTTTTTTTTGCTGTGTACGATAGTAAATAGTAACTCTTTTTAAATATACAAACAAGTTTATAACACCGCATTAGCGTATAAGTTTGAAATATGAAATACAGTAAAATCAATTCAGTCAGTAAGTATCTTGTAAACAATGTTTCAATAACGCATATTTTTATTGTGTTATTACCGTTTACTTTGATGGGACTGATTTCAGCCACTTTAAAGATAATAGTGTTGATTAGTCTTAACTTGTTTTTTCTTTTGTATGAAGCCGACTCGACCCGGGACGCGCCCCCCAAGGCCAAATTGTAGATACGCCACTGGTTCAATATGTGGAAGAGGAAATGCAATGGCAAGAGAATTCCTCGTAAATAAAGCACAGCCTTGTCCACTGTGTTCGTCGCGGCTGACCGTACTGTAGAAATCTGATTAAAAAAAAAGAAATGTCACCCGAGGTAACTGATCAAAGAACTTAAGAATGGGGTCATATTTAATCTTTAGAAAACAGATTGTGCATGTGTAAGAGGGGTACTACCATATAATATAATTCTATGGAATATGGAGCAGAGGAATATAGAATTTGGCCTTAGGGGTCCGGGTTCGGGTCGGCTTGATACAAAAAAAAAAACAAGTTAAGACTAATCAACATTATTATCTTTAAAGTGGCTGAAATCAGTCCCATCAAAGTAAACGTCAATAACACAATAAAATATTGAAATATCGTTTACAAGATACTTCTCGACTGAACTGATTTTCCTGTATAACATATTTCAAACGTGTACGCTAATGCTGTGTAATAAACCTGTTTGTATATTTAAAAAGGGTTACTACTATATTAGCGTACACAGCTGAAAACAAAAATAAAACAGCCTGATATTAAGAACGTTTTCGACCCTCTGGGGTGGTCCAGCCCCCCCCCCGTAAGTAGGCTAGTGGCTACATCCCTGATATGGAAAGACGAATATAAATATCATGAATTAAAATTAACGCACTACGGGACTACCGATAAGAGAATAAAAGAAAATTACACGGGGTTGGAAATTCATACCAATGATATACGGAATATTGTGAGATCAAACAGTCGTGAAGCCATTAAGCATTTCGCTGTGGCGTATCTAGAATTTCGCCTTGGGAGGGATCCGGTGGAGTCGGCTTCATACAAAAGAAAAATCAAGTTAAGACTGCACAACATTACTATCTCTTTAAAGTGGTTGAAAAACGTGTGATAACATCCTGAAATAAATCCCATTAAAGGAAACGGTAATAACACAATAAAAATACGCGTTATTGAAACATTATTCAGAAGATACTAATTGTTGATTTTCTTATATTTCATATTTCAAACGTACGCGCAGTGTAATAAACCTGTTTGTATATTTAAAAAGAGTTAGGCCTGCTACTAGAAGGCAGCGGCAGTACCACCACTGCTGTATAGATGTAAGACCTGGACTATAAGGAAGAAGGACTGTTGCTGATTACAGGCTTCAGAAATGAGCTATTTGAAATCGGTAACTGGATATACGTGACTTGATCATATGAAAAACGAGTATATTAGACGAGAACTTTATATACTCGTACTTTCCTAAATGAACTCATTCAGATTAATGGAATTTGCTGGAAACAGCATCTAGAAAGAATGGACAATACCCGCTTTTCGAAGTTGGTTTATCAGTATAAGCCGGTTGGAAGAAGATCTGTAGGCAGGCCAGTCACAAGATGGCGGGAGTCATGAGGCTGGAACAGGAGAAATTCTCTTTTTAAAGTCTTCTTTCGGTGTGGACCGCGTCAAAAATGTCTTGTATGATAACGTTTCACTCATATTACAATGAGTATCCTCAGGTCAAGAAATTTTTGTCATACAAGACAATTTTTACGTGGTCCATACCGTAAGAAGAATTTAAAAACATAATGGACACCGGCGGCGGAAGCCTACGTGAGGGGAAATCCTGTCCATGAAGTGATGATGATGATACCTACTACTATATTAGCATACACAGCTGAAAAGTAATAAAATTAAAAATTAATTAAAATTAAGAGATTAACAAAATTTGTCAAATTTTTTGGACCCTGAGGAGAGGGTTCGGTCCCGTTTGCGCCCCCCCCCCACGTAAATGCGCCCCGATTATTTGATATGTACCGTCATGCTCAAAAGTATTGTATGTAACATACAACTGCGACGCTAAACAACTGAATTACGCTACTGAAAGAGCGCTGTTATGGGCTTATGTGGGTGTTGAGTAGCCAAATCTGTGAGGAGTAAAGTGCAGAATGATGGAATATAGAAAAGAATATGAGTTGAACACATAGAAATTGAGAACAGCACATCCACGTCTATGAGCAGAGTACAGGTTCTGAACAAAGTAATGAGGCGTATTTCTACAAGATCGAAGACGATAATGAAGCTGTAGTACAGAGGTTGAGAAGGAAGAGAGGACTATCAGAGGATCTGCGGACGGACGGTTAGAAACGAGTTCTTCTACTTCTTCTATGGCGTCACAGCTCGCAGTCGAACCTTACCCTCCATAATCATCCGTCTCCATTTTTCCCTGTCCTTGACGACTTATGTCCATTGTTTTATTTAGTATCAGCATCCCTCGCAACTGCGTCAATCCAGCGTTTCTTGGGTCTTCCGACAGGCCTTCTACCTTCGATTTGACTAAACAGTACCTTCCTAGGTATTCGGTTGCCTTCCATCCTAATGATGTGTCCTGCCCATTGCAATCTATGCAGTCGGATGGTGGTGGCCAGATCATTGTCTTTATACAGCTTGTATAGTTCCTCATTGTGACGTATTCTCCATATCCTGTTGACTTGGATTGGTCCATATATTCTCCTCAAAATTCTCCTTTCAAAAGTATTGACTATGTTAGCGGCTTGTTTATTCATAGTCCAAGTATCGCTGCCATGTGTTATCACCGGTCTAATCGTAACTTTATATAATGTGACTTTGGACTGATGGTGGATATTCCTTGTCTTGAATATAGTTGTCAACGAGGCGTATGCTCTATTTGCAGCCTGTATCCTTTTCCTTATTTCATTTATCTCTTCAGTGTCTTCTGCCATCCAACATCAGACACGAGTTAAGAGTGACTATTTCCACCTGGCACATGCACAAATAATGGACAAGCAATGTTTCAGAACTGGTGTATTGTTTGATTATATGAAAATTTAACGGAGCACTTTGGCAGAAACCTGTCGTGTCGCGCTGTGTACAGTGACATATAGTGTCTAGACGGGTGAAAAGTTACAAGAGATTAAGCTGAAACATGGAACACAAAGCTTGTGTAGCTCCAAGAAAGACGAAAATAATTCCGAAAGAGAAAGAAGTAGAGAGAGAGTGAAGAAATATGAGAAAGAGGGAGGATTATTGCGACTAACTTGTCGCATTAAAAAGTTTGTACCGTAATCGCTAGCATTATTGTATGTGTGAAAAATCAGTTTAATAAAACGTACGTAAATACTGTTGTCCTGTTTGTGTGTTTATGTGTGGGTTAGGGCTGTGACATTATGTGCGCCTGTTGTTCGAATTGATTAAAAATACTCGAGCGACACTGATGTGATAGTATGAAGGTTTTCTATGTTTTGTTCTTACTCTGTGTGTTTGTGTGGCGTTGTTAAACTCGTCTGTGGTCGTCTGTGGTTGTCTGCACAATTTGACCACATCGTACGTACAAACACACCTCTTTACTTACATGTAACAATATTACGTGCGCGCGCGTACCGACAAAGATGGATTGTCATCGGCGCGGTTACATTTGTTCAAACAGGTATTCCGCATTTGCACCGGCCTGTGAAACGCGATCCACTGTTCCAAGTACAACTCATTGCGAGGTTTTGTTTTCCACACGCAGCGCCGATTTTTATATCTCGCTTATAAACAACAACGTCTTATATTATTTTATTTATTATTTTTATCTCGCCAACACGATAACTATTTATTTAATTTTTCTTAGAAGAAAAAGTACTGACGTGTGTAGGTTGATCGGAAAAAATATCTTCGACATCTTCTCAGATTATATTTATTATAACAAAAAAAAACCCCTAAGGGCCGATTTCGTGAAATATCGTGTACTTACTTGAATAACGAAGCTTGAATATATCCTATAAGAGGATAAAATTTCATGAAGAAAAACAATCGAATACACGTTTGAAATAACATTAACTTTAGTAAGTTAAAATTAAACTTCAATTGCTTTGGATTCCTTAAAAAAAAATGTTTTCAATATTGTACTTCGTACAAAAAATCCGTATTAAAGAAACAAGCAAATCTATTTTCGAGGCTTCTGTGCTGTGAGTACTCACGTAGCTTTATAACTTTATAATCGTAAATGCTGATAGATGGTTTGAAGAGGCGGGTGGAAGCATGTGAGATAAGGGTGGAGCGGGGCAGATTGAAGAAGTTATGAAAATGGATAAACTTTAGAGAGAGGCAATGAGACAAAGAAGGTTATACGAAGTTCAGGCACAGACCTCATGCACAGCAGCAAGTGGGATGGTTTGTAAATATGACTAGAATGGATGACAATCAGAATGATCAATATTGCACACCACTAATAAAAATTATTCCGATTAGCGCTTTTAAGCTTCACAGCTCATCGTCAGATCAGGAATAGACAGGAAATATGTAAAACCCAACCCTTCACCCCTCTCCCAATAATGGAAATGGAAATGTAGTAGGGACCAATAATACGACATTTGAACTTGGAATCCGAAGCTGTGGTATATATTATAGTTCGCTGACTATACCACTTGATTTGATTTCGATTGTCACCGCAAGGAGAAACCTCTGGCTTTTAAGACGGCGTCATTCCTTTCGGAACTCACATGAAATAGACACACAGACCAATAGGTCACAAAATTCTGGTATACACATTTTACGTACATATTTTACGGATGTTTATTTTTGGCTTGGGCAGCATTAAGATCAACTAGTATCAATCCTATTATCGTAAAAGCTATACAAACGTTTTATAACAATTCAATATCGAGAATAAAAGTAGGAAAGAATTTGTCACCAGGGTTTCAAGTGACCGAAGGTTTACGCCAGGGGTGTTGTCTATCACCCACGCTTTTCAAAATTTATACGGAGAAAGCAATAGAGACTTGGAAAAAATTGTGGAATTTTTCAACCCTTGGAGAGGGGTGAAGGGTTGGGTTTTACATATTTCCTGTCTATTCCTGATCTGACGATGAGCTGTGAAGCTTGAAAGCGCTAATCGGAATAATTTTTATTAGTGGTGTGCAATATTGATCATTCTGATTGTGATTTCAACCACTAACACAAATTTCTTCATTAAATAGAATGGATGAAGAGAAAAAGCTGAAAGTGATTTTGAAGGTAGAACGAGGAGCACAAGAAGAGGTAGAAATCATCAGCATCATCATCATCTTCACACCACGACATAGACAAGGTGCTGCCTGTTCGGCCTTTAAAAAAATTTCCTCCAACCATCTCTTCCAGTGTCTACCCACGCACCTGTGTCTTGTAGGTTTGTATTTCCAGACTTGTTTGGTCAGTCTGCAATCTGACATTCTTTCTAAGTGTTCTATCCACTTTTGTTTGTGATCTTTTAATTTTTCTTTCAAGTTAAAAACTTGTAACTCTTCTCTTGTGGCCTCATTCTTTATACGGTCGAGTTTTAGACGCCTTACAATTCCTCTTAAGAACGCCATTTCCGAGGTCTGTACTTTACTGTCTTGTTTCTGGGTTGTTGTCCATAATTCACACCCATAGGACAGTACGTGGACTGCCGTAAGTTTGTAGAATTTTAATTTTGTACCTACCTCGACGTACTTTTACCTAACTTAACATCAATATCATAATTCCTATCATGGTCAGTATTCTTCTTTTACTTGCAACCTTAATCTGCGCTTGAACCGAAATCCGAACATATTTTGAAGTATGAATTGTTCATGATATCCGGGCTGTTTGGCCGTGGTCCATGGTTTATAACAAAACCAAACGTTTCGGCAGCTCCACTGGCTGCCATCATCAGTGGTATAAAAATCCTGCACGCCGGGTGTTCACGTACAGGCCCACAGTACTGTGGTATAGGCTAAAGCTGTCCTGCCATACTACCTGTACTTATAAATTCAGCAAAGTCCCACGTACAGGTAAAAATGACACCATCAGCCAATCACAATAAAGATGGTGTATGATTGGCTCGCACCAAGCTATGCCATTAGGTACTCACTTGTTTTCCGAGAAGTACTGTGGGGAAGGCTGCTGATTTCCCGCGATGCTACCTGTGCTAATTTTTGTTACAAACCATGGACCACGGCCAAACAGCCCGGATATCATGAACAATTCATCTGACACCGGCCGTGAAAGCCTGAGGAATAATTTATTTTGAAGTATGTTCCAACCATTTATGTTCGATAATCTCTGTCCGATGAAACCTGTTCGCCGGTAATCTATGTCTGAAGATATATTGTTTGGGAAGCCTTTTTTTGTCCCAAGCAATTTTTCTTTGGTCTTAACTTCCCATATATCATATCAATCGATTCCTCTGATACCATAATCTTGTTAATGCGTTTAATAAGTTCTCCGCATACCAATAAACCCTTATGAATAATTTCATTGTCGTCGTCGTCATCCTTTACGGCTTAGGCTAGTAGCTTGTTCCAGTCTCAATGGAAGTCATCCAACCTTCCGTTACCGAGTCTTCCCACACCTCTCCCTTCGACGATAGTCAAGGCCTATTCTTGAAAACCTAGTCGGATCCCATTCTCTCTACGTGTAACCGCCACTCCGTTTTATACCGGGAGATTTTCTCATTTAAGCTTTCAGATGTGTCTAGCTCCATTCTAATATGATGATTTCTGATAATCTCTCCAGGTACAACCCTTTACAGCCTTCAAGAACCTCATTTCCGTTCCTCGTATTCTAGATATATCTTTGGCCTTTTTAATCCAAGTCTCATTACCATACAGTAGTTGAGGTATGGTCATTATATTATAATATTTCAATTGCCTCTCTTTCCTGGTTTTATTCTTTAAATGACACAGCCACAAAGTGACCGGAAGAGACTAATTTTGCTTTCAACCTCCTTATCATCTTGGTATGTGATGCTACTCCCTTGATACTTGAAATCTGGCACCTCTTCTATTGGCGAGTCCTGTATGACAATCTTTGTGCTAATATTATTTGCCCCAGAAAAAGCCACAACTTTCGTTTCGGATAAGAAAATGGTTTAATTGTAATCAGCCAAAATGTAATTAAGATAAAACAACGATCTTTGGAGGTCATTTAGTAATTTCTACTTTTTTCTATCCTTCTCCAGGAAAATGTTTAACTCTAGACGGATGCAAATGTACGACGATGCAGGTTCGCTGACCACGTCCGTCTTGAGGACGTCTTTATTTATTTCTTAGTTATTATTTTCTGACCGTTTTGTTTTCTGGCCGTGTGAAAAGTGTTGATGAGGACTGGACTGGGGCAGCACTCAGTAGCCGTCAAACATTAGCGAGGAGTTTTATGGTGCGCGCGGCACATTTCACACGCCGCCGTGGCCGTGCGTAGTAGCCTCATTTCGAACGCTTTTATCATGTACTTGTCATTAACGGGCCGACGGTAAACGGTTCCTGCCGACCGTCACTAACGCAATACGGTCCATTTGCACCGCCGGAATCGAGGCTGGAACCGAACAAAGTCACGAGAGGCCGCCGGGCAGGGTAATGCACACAAACCGACAGGTGAGGCAGACTCCTAAAATGTCATACTGCATTTTTCTTACAGCCAAAAATATTGTTATTATTATTCCGGCTGTACAATGTTTACACATTTTCCGGAACCGAAGATTATAGAATTGCTTGAATTCTCATCTTCCACTGTAACGGTCGCAGGACCGCTACGTAAAATTTAAGACTAGGTTAATGAACCTAGAGGAAGCGAAAAGTGTGCTGGAGCCTAACAGAGTGACAGGATTTGCAATCAACACATTTATCAAGTAACAAGATTTATTACATTTCAAGTTGGTGACACAATGTTCCAGTATGATATGGTCTTTACATATATTCATTAATTATATAGTGTTCAGAAAATAGACATAAGATATATATATATATATATTTATTTCCAGACTAGCATACCCCATGAGGTAGGACAACGCGAACATCAATACAGTTGAAATAACGGACCACACCAAGTTAAACCCACCACTTGCTAAAAACACTAACAACCCTTCAAGGATAATTATAATAAAAATAACGGTAATACAGATAATCGGATCCCAAATCTAAGTACCAAACCATGCTTTAGTAAAACAGGTTAACCACCCCCTCATGGTGCCTGTCAGACAAGTTACAAAGGAAACAGTTACAATTTTTACATCCTGACTTTTTGTAACTTTGAAATATATTCAGTTCTTAATACAGATATTTAATATTGTATTTAAACCGATATTTAATGTTGAACACGAGGGTAGCCAGTCTATGGAGTTGATGTCGATTGAAGAAGGATAAATGAAACGTTCCCACCTGCGATTGTGTAGAGACGAACTCAGGTAGAAGAATGATGAACTGTGGACGAGCAGAGTTGCAAAATTTGTCCCTGGACTACGGTCTACTGGCACTCGTTCCCGTGATTTCTGGGTCCTTCGGTGGATTTTGTTCGTTCAGCATTCCTCGGTCTGACGGCTTCGGGGAGCTTACTGTGGAGCTGCTGTGCTGGTAGTCACCGATGTTCGTGTGACCACCGCTCTTACCCCTTTCTCCTGGCTGGTGCAGGGACCCTGAACGTCTTTAAGAGTTTACAGACGCATGTGAAGAAAATCGACACACATCCTAGGCCGTCAGACCAGCGGGAATGTCCAGATCGAAGGCTTGCTGCGAAATGAAGCCGAAGCCTGGTCTTGTTGGTCGCACATGCCTGCATAAAACAAACCTGTCCCAATTTGCCAAAATAAACCTTCGGTTAACCTAATTGCGAATAAAACACAGCCAACAGCTGAGCACAGCAACGGGTCACTCAATCGCGTCGCCGTAGCGTCGACAAGGCCTTGGCAGGCACTGCTGCTAACCGCGTTGGTAGCACTGAATAACTCTAACCGCGCCGGGAATTTTCAAAGTCCGGCACACTACTGCTGTTTGTCCTTCCAAAGATCATCAATTTCTCGTTCTCTCAATATAGTCTGAATTTCTTCTATCCAGGTGATAGGTGGTCTTCCTCTTTTCCTTCTTCTTGGTGGGGTCCATTCCGTAACTCTGTTTCGCAATCTTTCCTGTGCCATACTTTTCGTGTTCCATACCTATGTAATTTTTCTGTTTCTATAAAATCAACAATTGAAGTTTTCACATTCATTCTGTCCTTAATGACTTTATTTCTAATTTTCTCACGTCTGGATACTCTTGCCGAATGTCTCCAAAAGTCCACCCCTGGTGTCATTAATTTTGTTCTTGTGTGTTTATTAGTAGTCCAACTTCTGAGCCGTAAGTCATGATACTTCTAACAATGGTTTTAAATATTTTGGTTTTAGTTTCTCCTGTAATTTGCTTATCCCATAGGATTCCATTTAATGTAGATATGGCCATCTTTCCCAAATTAATTCTGGATTGTATTTCTTTGTCTTGCTTCCCACTGTCCGTAATTTTCTACCCTAAGTACTTGTATTCCTGTGTATATGAAATCTCCCCATGTCTTCCTCCAATATCAAGTCTTGATGAAGGTCACCTATTCCCATGTATTTTGTTTTATTTTATTTTACCTCTGGTCCCCATTTTTGATATTCCTGTATCAATTTTCTAGTCATGTACTCTATGTCTTCAAAGTCTTAAGCCAAAACTCATTGGCCATCAGCAAACTCTAATGACTTAACTGTGTCTCCATCAAGTGGAATTCCCATGTTCCTGCACATTTTTTCCAAGTCTCTATTGCTTTCTCCGTATAAATTTTGAAAAGCGTGGGTGATAGACAACATCCCCGGCGTAAACCTTCGGTCACTTGAAACCCTGGTGACAAATTCTTTCCTACTTTTATTCTCGATATTGAATTGTTATAAAACGTTTGTATAGCTTTTATGATAATAGGGTTGATACTAGTTGATCTTAAAGCTGTCCACAGCCAAAAATAAACATCCGTAAAATATATACGTAAAATGTGTATACCAGAATTTTGTGACCTATTGGTCTGTGTGTCTATTTCATGTGAGTTCCGAAAGGAGTGAGGCCGTCTTAAAAGCCAGAGGTTTCTCCTTGCGGTGACAATCGAAATCAAATCAAGTGGTATAGTCAGCGAACTATAATATATACTACAGCTTCGGATTCCAAGTTCAAATCTCGTATTATTGGTCCCTACTACATTTCCATTATTACCTTGGACGTTATTCGATATACTTTTACAGAAAAAGTCCACCTGAGAGCTAGTGTGTACTCCTTGATATTATGGTACAGATCGACCTATAATTCTCTGTCATCTGATCTTATATTCTACTTTTATGTAAAACTGTTTATACATATTTTATATTGTTAATATTTATATTCACTCGCATTATCAAATTCACTTGTTATACAAATTGATAATAAATAATACTTCATAGTTTTTTAAAAAGAATATATTTTGTATTGTTTATACAATGTTTGACAGTTTTAAATTATTCTCATCATCAGAAGTGTAATACAATATAATTTAAAAATAATTCGACAGTAATTCGAAACATCATAAAAAAAAACATTAAAAATATATTTGCTTTTTAAAAATGTAAAGCATTATTACCACTTTGTTTCAACTCTATTACACTGTAACGAAATTCTATACAAAGACGCTCGGAAACGATGCATCCGGAAAATAACGCAGGTCGATCAAGTGAGTGCTAAATATTTTATGTGTTTTATGCATGTTTATGAGTGTTATGGTTGCCTATGAATGTTTTTACGATTTCGCAAGAGTGAATGTACATGTGATGATGGAATATATTGTTACGACGGTCTCACGAATCGTCGTATTGTACAGTGGAAACAAAATACAGACACCAATGAAGTCACTAACTACCAGCTGTTATTAGTCACAAATAACAATTTGAAATCGACAGGGTACTCTTCTCATACAACAATTCAAGTTAAATTTGTCATACGCATTGTAGTCCGCAACAATCACTTGACCCGCACTAAAGAAATCGCCACTGGAACTAACTTCTACGCCGGCCGTAGACCCTTATATATAACTCGCGTACGTTCCACAATAATTTTCCATATTGCTGTCGACATGCCGACATAATTTGCGTAGTTAACAGTGCCACACGGGATTGACAATGACACTGCACCTACTCGGATAGCCGAGAAACGTGTATAACTGCACCTAACTGCACCCGCCGACTTTTCGAGATCATTACGTAATTGTCGTAGCGGTATATTACGGAATGCGTTATGATACTACTCAAAGAAATCACACGACGTTTAAAGAAGTAGTATTTACTAAAATCTTAATCTATGACGAGCGACTGAAAAATCACTCAAATAATGCAATACGGACTACCGGGTTCCACCTAAGCTATCTGGTTGGTAAAAAATCAATCTATTTTATCCCACCGTCCGTGTACGAGTGCTTCTACAGCGACTGTCCCGTTGTCTCTGCCATAGGAAAAACTGTACAGGTTTTCTGGCGTTCCAATCTTTTCGTTGTACACACCTCTTCTCTCCATCTCCTGACAGATGTCCCTCTTTCACCATCTCCTGGGTCTGCTCCTTTTCCTATTAGCTTAACGAGTCACCTTCTCAAACTCTTCCACAAGAGAATTTACAAAACCTATGAAGAACAAGTATCAGCCACACAGTTTGGTTTCAGAGATCTAGTAAGTACACGAGAGGCTCTATTCAGTATTCAGGTGCTATTCCAACGATGTAGAGATGTAAATTGTGATGTTTTGCATGTTTCATCGATTAACAGAAGGTCTTTGAGCAAATCCAACATCAGAAAATGATGGATATCCTGAAAAATATTGGATTAGATGGAAAAGGCCTAAGGATAATAGCTACACTGTATTGGAACCAATCTGTAGTGGTTAAAGCAGATAAAGAGAAAACTGAAGAGATGCAGATTCTGCGTTGAGTAAGACAACAATGTATACTATCTCCGCTTTTATTCAACATCTACTCGGAAGGTATTTCTAGAGAAGCTTTAGATGAATGTGACGTGCGAATCTCTCTGAACGGTGAAAGAATAAATAACATACGTTATCCGAATGATACCGTCGTATTCGCAGATAGCTTAGAGGGGCTGCAACAACTAATGAATATAGTGACAGAAAGCAGCCGTAGATATAGTCTAGACATCAATGTTAATAAAACGAAGCTAATGATTGTATCTAAGAACAAGTTCACAAACTGCACCCTTAATATAAAACCAAAGACCAGTTGAACGTGTACGCAAATTTACATATCTTGGTACTATACTCAATGAACAATGGGACCACTCTCAACAAATAAAGAGTAGAATTGAAAAGGCAAGAGCAGTGTACACTAGAATGAGCAGTTTATTCAAAAGTCACGATTTAACAATAAACGCAAAGATCAGACTTTTTCGCTGCTACGTATTCTCGGTCCCCTTTTACGATGTAGAATCTTGGACTTTGACTGAAGCCACAACTAAAAAATTGGAATCTTTCGAAATGTGGCTTTATCGTAGAAAAAAACAGCACATATGACTGTTTGTAACTGTAATGTTGAAGTTTTTAGAAAGATTAAGAAAAAAAGGGAAGTTATTAACACAGTAAAGATAAGAAAGCTTTAGTATCTGGGACATCTCGTGAGCAATGAACAGAGATTTTACATATTGCAGTCCATACTACAGAGAAAAGTAATTGGAAAGAGATGAGTTGGGCGCCCGAGAATCTCATGGATGAGAAATTTAAGGACCTGGTTTGGCATGAATACAACTGACTTATTACGTGCAATAGTACAGAAAGTTAAAATAGTCTGTATGATATCCAACGTCCGAAACGGATAGGAACTATCAGAAGAAGAAGGTAACTTCCACCTAACCTAACCTAAAGTAACCTAAGCAGTTTAACAGGTTTTCGGCCAACAATCATCAGGCCGTACCGTACGCCGTCCTTCGTCTGTATGTTGTATAAAATTGTTTCGTGTACGAATTTGGCTTAGCGTTTTGTTCGAAGTGTCTGATACTTCACTCAAAACGTACCGGACACAAGACACTACACAAAACCTTCTCTAGAAATCAATTATCTCTGCTTGAGCCTTCGAGAGTTTTTTCGATTTATCTCGCACGTTTAAGAGCGATAGAATGCAGCATTTTCATAGGCTTTCAATATTGTAGAACAAATCATTTTCTTGGTATTGTAGTAGTGTCTTTTCTATAGTAAACACTTTCTGCAATAGATTAGAAACATAATAAAACATTTGTACTGACAGATGGTTAATACAAATTTACAGGCATTGCACAAATGCAACGCAATAAATCTAAAAAATATATATATTTATGTTCATTCACCAATCAATGAATTCATTCTTCATTCTCCAATCAATGAATTCATTCTTCATTCTCCAATCAATGAATTCATTCTTCATTTACCAATGTACAGATTATAAGTTAAATGTAGTCGCATTCATAAGCGAAGTTTTATATGTATACTAGGTTATTGACAACAAAGAAGTAGTTTCTATGGAAACTCACCGGTTCTCATTTTCGATCACGCACCAGCGGTCGTTTTCAAATGTGCGACACGTCCTTATAAACATTTTCAATGTTAAAAGAGCTTATGTATACACTTTTCATAAAGATTACATATTATTTTTAAAACTTTAAACAATAATCTGCAAAAATAGTAATTATTATTATAATTATCTTATGTTAAACTACCTTTCATGTTTTTATGATATTTGTAATTATGGTTAGGTATACTAGATGTAAATTATAAAATATAATGATGCATTATGTTCTTAATTAATCGAAATTAATGGATAACAATTTCAATAAGCAATTGGAATAGTATAGAATACTAAGATGGATCGAAATGTATTGCCCACTAGTGTTCTAGAAATGGGAAGACACATGTAACATAACACAAGCGGTCTATGGAGGACAGGAGAAGTTTATGAAAAACGAAGGATACGGCAGAAGAATTAAGAGCAAAAAATATAAGTGGTAGAGAGGGATGCAGGAAATGTGTAAGGGGAATCGAATCGTCTAAAACTCCGACGGTCTATATGCCATCAGAAGAAGATTAAGATGAAGGAGGAGGAGGAGGAGAATAAGAAGAAGAAATAGAAGGAGGAGGAGGATAAGGAGGAGGGGGAGGAGGAGAAGAAAGAAGAAAGTAGAAGTAGAAAAAATGAAGGAGGATGAGGGGAAGAAGAAAAATAGAAGAAGGGGAAAAGAGAAGAAGAACAAGAAGAAGAAAAGGAGGAGGAGGAGGAGGAGGAGGAGGAGGAGGAGGAGGAGGAGGAGGAGGAGAAGAAGAAGGAAGAGGGGAGGAGGATAATGAGGAGGAGAGGAGGAGGAGAGGAAGAGGGGAGGAAGAGGACAGCGATGACTATGAGAACGAGGAGGAGAATGAGAGGAAGAAGAAGAAGAAGAAGAAGAAGAAGAAGAAGAAGAAGAAGAAGAAGAAGAAGAAGAAGAAGAAGAAGAAAATTGATCTAAACTCTAATTTGCCAAATACTAGCACAATAGTACTTTTAGTAACACTGTCTATGTAAATTTGTTTTTTAATACTTTTAGTTTACTGTAAATATTGCCTTAATATTTTTAGGGCACTTCGTTATCGCACTCTGTAAAGTACTATACCGCCATAATTCATCACGTCAGACTGAATACATTGTGTACACACGCACGGGCGCAGAGTGAGCTTATTTATCGACGTCTGCATCATGACGGACAGAAGTCTGCTGTTGTACTGTAATGTTGTTGTTTGGATCTGTGTAAGCCGAGCCGCGACCAGCGGATAAAAGTGTGAGAAAGAGGTGTGCATGGCGGTCATTAGAAAAAATGATAATATAATCTATGGGCGGGGGGCAGCTGTTACTGCTGATCCATTTGTTAAGCGCTCTAGCCTAGAGCTGTAAGCCGCGGAGACGATAGAGTCATTACCCGGTTGGCACTAATCACGAACCCTAATGAGAGAAACCTCCCCTTCTTTCGCCCCTGGGCGCCATTACAACTTTATTATTATTATTATTATAACGCGCTCTTTTCTCTTCTCATCTTATTCTCTTTCTTCTCTTCTCCTACTCTTTACACTTCTGTTTTAGGTTTTGAAACGTCTGTGTGCTTCAATTTCCGTGTTCACAAACAGGTTTAGTATTACGCTGAATAACGCGGGTATTAAAAATTACCCAATTATCTGCAGTCTGTACAGATTTCAAAAATTGTTAGTACGAGTGATTAATATATTTATTTGAAATGTCGAATTTTATAGTTAAAAAATTATATTATTTGTTCCTTTTATAAGTTTTAAATAAACTGACTTCCTTTGTGATTTTACTTTGCATTTAAATGAAATTTAGCTATTTAAATAAGTTTAAATATCAATTTCCAACGTTCTTTGATATAACTAAGTTAAACAAGACCTAATTTTTCTCTAAAAAATACTGTTAAAACCGTTTTACAAAATGAAAAACGTTAGCTTTACTGTGTCTACAAGAAACAATGTGAATTACGTTGAAACCAAAGTCGTCTAAGAACGTTCATGAATATGAGTTTTCATAAATAATGAAATGTCCTTTAACGTTTACGAAATGTCGTCGCAATGTTCTCTTATAAACGTGAATGAATAGACATACTTTGCACTTTCTTGGTATCGGAGACTGAGGATGACGAACGACGAAGACGGATCCGTCGTTTAGTACGTGCTAAATTCCGGTTGGTTATCTAGAATATTCGATAACACGCGGCTTGAATTAGGAATTGCATTATGTATGTAATACACTTTTAATAGGCCTTACTACAATTTCACGTTACAACTTTTCATACTACTTGGCCTACGAGCATGTAAAAAGTAAGAATTGATCAAGCTAAATTATTCAGTGACAATATTAATATTTATCACATACTAATTCTCAGCAACAACATATCACACTTACTTTAGTGTACCGACTCTTAAGAATTATCCCAGGACGCCAGTAATAAATAAACACAATTCGATTGTTATTAATTAAGTTTTTTAATAACGATTTGCATTCACATATTACAAAATTTATAAGTCAGTACTTCAATAAATTTACTATAAAATTTCTTCGTGTTTATTTCTTAGCAATGAATTCTTAGACTGATTGAGCCACCAAATATGATTGACATACATTTAAAATTAATAATCAATATTAAAATGAGTGTTCTTTTTATTATTTACGTGTATGTTGAATTCACTCTGCGAGGCGATGTCATCAATTCTGCGGGTTCCAGGCTGGTGATCTGACGTTGACCGTTAAACAGTTATCCTTGTTAGTTTGCACTATTTTACACTGGTTTCACAGGTATTACACAATTCACTTAATTAACTTAATGATAATTACACATGTGCCGTATACTAATACACTTGTTGAATACTCAGTATATCCTTATTAAAGCTAAGTGCGTCCAATACCGGATTGATAACTACTCTCGACCGACTGTCCCGTACTATGATGTTTGACACATTAATTTCGCTATGTATTTCAACATTCAACGCTTGATGTTGTACTAATTAAAACATGGATATATTATTTGAATTTAATTTATCTCCACTAGTTACTCTGAAAATTATTCTTGTCAACGCTTATTAAGTGTTTATGATACGTAACTTCCACAAGGCTTAATATCGCGTTACCGTAACTGACTTTTCCGTTGCGATTGAAATATACTTATTTAATTTACTGACAAATTTCTTAATACACTAAATACGAGTCTTTGTATTGTAATCTCCCCGTAGACTAACTTAACTTCCTACACTTCGTTTTTTTTATACATTACTACAAACTACCCTCACCAACTATCTACAAAATACACGCCGATTGGTCTGACATACCGCTAATTTCAAATTTACCCAATCTGTCTAGTGAACACGTCCCGCGTAAAAAATGACGCTTTCCGTTATTCGTCAACTATTTGCGCGTGAAAATGTGGTAGGAAACTTAGCGTCTCTCTCCATCTCGCTTTTCTCGCTCTCTGTCTAACCTAACGGTTCTTTTGTTAGATGCACTTAACTTTGACAATCTTAGGGATGTTTTCTGACACCCTTGAAAATAATACAGTTTTATGACGGTTCGTCCGCTATGTTACTTTTCGTAGTTTTTTAGCCGACTCACGGGCGTCAACGCAAGGTCGTCTTTATGAACAACTACCGCGCCCTACTACAACATTTTAATATTTCTTACTTTGAAGTACCACCGCTCTAATCGGTAGTTTTAGTTTTATTTTCTCCCCGCTTTCTACGAATTTTATATTATTCCCTGGGTACAACATGACTTTGTCCCCGTACAATTGTTGAGAGTGCAATTTTCACGTGATATGTATAATATGAGTCCACGTTTTTTATTAATAACATTTTGTCTTTTTAAAGTTTAGTTATTCGTGTGTACCGCTCTTTACCATTATTCACACCAAAATAACTTATTAATGTGACTACGAATGGACAGAATGTCATTACTCTTAAACTCGTGTTTCACGACACGCTCACCTTATCCACGAATATTACGTACACTGTAGTAGTTTGTGTTATTCGTGTCTCAGTACTTAATCATTCACACTTTCGTCAAAGACACCAATGCTTTTGACGTAATAAAATTGGTCTTTTTGTAAGTCTATATTTGATACATCGCAGTATGTATATTTGGAAATACGTATGTGTGTGAGTTGTGTGTTGTGTGTTCTTATATTTATTAATTTATTTGTAACTTGGTCGATTAACGTACTTCGTTACCAAATAATTTTTCCAACAACTTTCACAAAGATTTTTCTATTTCTTGTTGCTTTCCGGTTAACTATTTCCAACAAAAGTTCCGTCAAGCAAAAATCCGTCGTAATCGTTTCTGACATATTTAAACTTTTGTATGTGCTGAAGGAGTACACTGTCTACAAGAAACTAATTATTTGATCATTTTCTTCGTGCAATAAATTATTTGTATCCGCAGTAAAAAACATATTATAACAATGCAACAGTAAACCGATTAAATAATCTGTAGCAATATTCAACATAACACTAAAACTAAAAAATAAAAAAGCTATCAACTAAACTAAAAAAAATTAAAAACCTAAAAACAAAAAAATTTAAAAGTAAAAAAATGATTTCATTACTCTATACTTATATTTTATAATATATTATATTTATTTTAGTCATGCTCTTCTACGCTCGGGTGTCGAGATTTTCGAGAGAGCTCTCCATCTCGTCCTGTCCAGTGCCAAAACCCTGGCACTGGCCCAAACTGCTCCTCTGCCTGCTACACTCTTCTTGATGTTATCCTCCCATTTCGTTCTGGGCCGTCCTCTTCCTCTTCAGCCTTCTGGTTTTAGCCTCCTATGCGTGTCCTAAAAGACAAAATTAAGAAAAAATCTCAAAATGTCTCATAGTTTACTGAACGGCCATATCAAAGAATTACTTTGAAATAATAATATCTATCAATGCATCCTTACCCATAAATATATCGGTAACAAAATCTTTTCAGAAAATATTAATATAGGCCTACGCGTATGTTTAACTTGCGAACATGTGTTTATGTTGTACCATGCATGTTACAACCATCCAATAGGAAAGAACAGAGCCAGCCATTGTTCTGTAAAATTTATTTTTGTACCCATTTCTTTCCTTTTAAACATTGCATTCATTATTAATGCTTCCACGATCATTATTTACATTTCTGTAATCAACTCAACTCTTAAACTTGTTAGCATTTGAAGACTTACCAAAATGTTTCACTTTAGTTTTTAATAAAACAAAACAATAAAAAAGGCGTAAGACTGAAAACGTGAACGTTAAAAAGATCAAGGGTACGGTCGGACGTGACAGGTGTGAAAAAGAGCGAGCAATAGGGTACAGAACATGTGCAGCCAACTCTAGACGCGCCGCTTGATTGTTGGTTTAATTATATATTTTGTTTTGGCGCACGCGCGCGCGCGCTTGTTATGCCCTGTAATGACCGTTGAAACAAAGATTTCTGTACAAAGTGGGAGGAGGAGACACAGCACAGAGTTTACGTAACCTGTCATTACTGTGTCTAATATAAGGCAGAGCGCATGTCTAATGTGTCCGTGATTTTTCAAATGAAGAGTAACTGTTTCAGACATACGAGTATATATATATATATATATATATATATATATATATATATACACATGTGTTTTTCTTTCTTTCTTTCTTTATGCGCGTACGTGTTGTTCACGAGAAGTGCGGAAAGGAAGAACTGACTTTTACGAAGAACTTTCTACTCGTCACTTTTGAACCCGCGCGAACATGGACGCGGACGCACGCGCGCGCACACACAATACCACAGTAATTAGCTTCTTCTACTCCTTTCGTTTTTCAGGATTAGGTACGAACCTGTTCTGGTTCAACAGTATATCTTCACTTCCTCACTTCCATTATGTTTTCCAAAGCCTACTAACGACTCCCTCTGTCTCGTGTTCTGTAAACTGTCACGATTAGCCTACCAACGACTCCTTGACCATAAACGATTACTTTTTGAAGTAGTAAATGGGTTTACGTAACTTGGAGCTTATGTTAATAGTGCAGTGGCGTGGCGTGGGTACATAACACCTGTTGCCGGTTGTGATAGACCTAAAACTTGACCTAAAAATTAATTAGAATTTTTCCTTGTACCAAGTGTTCTTTTTAGAGCATTTTCTATCATTCGCTGAGAGAAGAAGAGGGTCCCGGTTCAACGGGATCTGACTCCATTATACTTACACAGGATAAACCAGAACACAAATAATCGAATTAAAAATAATAAAGACAAACAGAGAAACACATGACTAAACGAACAAAACACAAATAGGTACGTAGTTCCATAGCTGGTGTTGCGTCTTAGAGGCTCTTGAATAATCTTGAGTTGTTCTTAGGAACGCTATTGGACGCTACTGCCCTGTAATGAGATTTTTCTTCTTTCGCTTTCCAGGATTAGTTACGAACCTGATCCGGTTCAACAGTATTTCTTCACTTCATCACTACCATTGTGTTTTCCGGAGCCTACTAACGACTCCTCTGTCTCTTGGTCTATAAACAATCACGATTAGCCTAACGACTAACTAACGACTCCTTGACCATAAACGATTACTCTTTTGAAGGAGTAAATGACTTAACGTACCTTCGAGATTATGTTAATAGTGCAAACAAGATATCTATTGAAAAAAAAACAAAGAGAATAATGGCGGAGAATAGAACTTACTTTGGCCTAGTAAGATTATTAAGATCTAGTCTTCTCACCCAAGATACTAAACTGAAAATGTACAGAGCAATAATCAGGCCTGAAGTGACATACGGTTCCGAAACATGGACATTAACAGCAGTTGATAAGAAGGCTCTAAGGACTTTTAAAGGAAAATTATTAGAAGGATCTTCGGACCAGTATGCTGTAATGTAGAATGGAGGATCAGATCAAATCAAGTAATAGACTCCGGTCTAAAACCGGGAGATATTGTCCAATTACTAAAGTCCAGAAGAATCAGTTGGATAGGACACGTAGAAAGAATGGGCAACCAAAGACTCCGCAAAAGGATAATGAATGGGCACAGAAGACGAGGCAGACCAAGATTACGATGGCAAGAAGACCTAACAAGGATGGATGTCGGCTTGTGGAAGACCAGGGCACATGGTCGAACTATCTGGAGGCGGATCATTAGGGAGGCCAAGGTTCATCCTGGACTGTAGTGCTGGATATATATGTATGTATGGCTTGTGGTCTAGAACCAAAACACTTCCCTCGGCAACCACCTGACTTGGTAATATTGCCAAGGAGAGTTACGGAATGGACCCCACCAGGAAGAAGGAAAAGAGGAAGACCGCATATCACCTGGATAGAAGAAATTCAGACTATATTGAGAGAGTGAGAAATTGAAGAAAATTGCAGCAGTGGAAGATGAGAATTCAATCACTTCTGTAATCTTTGGTTCCGGAAAATGTGTAAGCATTGTGCAACCGGAATAATAATAATCTTTCCGTGTACACGGTCAGCCAGCTACAGAACTGTTACATAGCAGCGAAAGGTGGACGATAGTTAACCGGACTAATCAAGAATCTAGGAAAGTAAAATGAGTTTATAAGGCTGGTCAAAGGATAAGAACACAAGAAGGCCGAATGAGAAGTGATGATATTCATAGAAAACTGGATGTCTACGATATTAGTGAAAGATTGAATCAAAATAAACAGTATATATCGGAGTTGGAGACAGTATATACAGTGGGTATGGGAAACAAGACTATAAAAATTTTTTTAAATGAAAAACGGTATGATATAGAGAAGTAGATAACCGAGAAAGCGACCGTACTAAAGAGACTGTTACAGGCAAATTGCCTAATCCCCGAAGCGGAGAAGAAGAAGAAGATCACATTATACATAGCAGATGCATATGCCTACAACGCGCATCGCCACTAAACTATACTTTTATTGGACAATTTATCTGACAAAATAGGATTAAGAGCCCGTGGTGGCGCGGCAATACCAGGAGACTATCATCATTGGTCCAGATTATTTACTGGAACACTTAAATAACGCGCTAACCAGAGAGAGCAGTGGCGACTACAGTAAATACTTTTATATAATACGGGCGAGCCTTGGCCGTGCAGGACCGCGCGCGCGTTCCTCCGCTCGCGTTTACCGGCGTAATAATAAATCTACGCATTATCGTCTTAATGAATAATACCGTCCATAGGCCACTTAGACCACCCACATGGTCTAAGTACTGTCGCACTCACAGAGAGAGAGAGATATATATACAACGTTCAACCCATTAGCTCTGTTTATATATATATATATATATATATATATATATACACATACATACACAAACACACATGTATACGTCTCTCTCGTGTACTTTAAACCGGGGTTGTCTCCTCCACTGATTTACGAGCACTGCGCGCGCGTACACACGACACTATGCAATATGTCTTTTCACTTGTTCAGCTATTAATAAAATTACTTAAAACTTTCCTCTTATTATATGTTGAGTGAGAGAGCGCGCGCGCGCCCCGAGCGTAATGTGTTTGTACGCGTTTATAACAAAAAGCGTCTGCCAAACCAGGTGTCACAAGGTGCATTTTTACCTTGTCGCATGCGACAGAAACACATCGTGTCACAGTGAGAGTAAAGTACATATATCGGAGTGTGTGTGTGCGCGCGCGCGTTACAAAATGTCCAATCAGGAGAACTCCGTGCACGATAACACGCGGACCGCGTTAATCAGTTTGTCATGCGAACGGGACAAGATATATTATATATTTTATTTTGTGTTGTTAAATTAGCACTGTTACACCTTACGTCTAAAACGACTCGAGCGCGCGCGCGGACACACACACACACACATTGGCAAGCAAGCAAATAACATACCTCGGTATAAATAAATATATTCCCATATATATATATATATATATTAATATTTTTTAATGAACGTGTAAAGGATGATAATTTTCACAGTGAAGGGCATGGTGAGGATCGAGAATTACTCATCAGGAGAGTTTGACTGTGGAAAAGGAGTCATCCAGGGCGATGATTTTCCTTGCCTCCTCTTCGTTCTTGCCTTAGAAAAAGCTATGAGAGATGCTGGAATAGATTCCTCCGGAACTGTACTCAGCAGGTCGTAGGATACGCCGATGACCTAGATATAATCGGGAGGTTCCTTCGAGCAGTTACTGAAGCCTTTCTCGCCCCTGAAGTTCTCGCAAGGAGGTTGGGTCTTATGATGCGCGCCATATCATTGGGACCCGGAACTGGAGAGCAGCTGCACTTGACCGGGACAAGTGGCGGAGGCCTTGACTCAGTAATGGGTTGTCGCGCCGCTGAAGAAGAAGAATGAGCTGTAGGTATTGAAAAAGAAACGAGACTCGACTCATTTGAGAGACGGTGCACAAACGAATGGTGGAAAATAGGAAGAAGATTGGTAAGGTGACAAATAGGTTAGATCCTTGAAGATGTACGAGAGAAGGGTGGTCTATGGAAATCCATTGTACCAGTAAAACTTAATAGTATATGGAGGGCGTTAGTGGTAAAATACACAATTCCAAGTTTTAATGATGTTCCAAGATGTTTCAAAAACGATTTTTTTTATGCAATTCTCTTTTTGATTTATTTTACTTAATCAATAAAAAGCTCTATAAATAACTAACGTAGAACAAGTCAGCAACTATGAGTACCTAGGCTACAGTGTGTCTTATAACACAACAACGACGTTTTGAGTAGGTTGCACAAGTTCAACCTTATGTGCTGGACCATCACGCGAACTCTTAAGTCAGCAAGTCCTAAGACCAGGCCAGTCGTATCCAAGCGGCTGAAATGCGATTTCTCAGGCACGCGGCAGGGTATACTCTCCGTGATCACAGAAGAAACACAGATATACGGCAGGAATTCAATATTATAAGTATACTCGACAGGATTGCCCAGAATCGGCTGAATTGGTGGGAACATCTTTGCCGAATGGATGACTGCCGCATCCCCAAACAACTCTGGAACTATAAGCTGAAGGGACGGAGAGGGGTAGGACGCCCGAGGAAGCGCTGGAGTGACCAGATCTAGACTTTGCCTGTTTGAGACCGGAACAAACAATCCTTGGGTTAATCCTTGCAGATGATAATGATAATGATTAATAATAAAAATAACCTTGCATATCAGTTTCATGATTTATCATTGCACTTGAAAATCTTTAATTACAGTTTTCCGTAATTTCGCACGAGTGGACTGAGTAGATTTATCAATCACGATATAACAGCGTCGAGACTCTGATAGGCCTGATACGGAGAGCCTGCATCTACATCCCCCCCCCCCAAAGACCTCGAAACCATAGGCGCCCAGTGTTCCGGTGGACAGGAGAGATTGCTTTTCCACAGTAAATATCTCCAACTGAAAGGGGAATACACAAGAAATGTCAAACACAACAGAACAATTATTTGAGTGAACGTGTTTGTGTATGTGAGTATGTGTGCGTGTGCGTGCGTATGTATGTATCATTGTATATGTGAAGGAGTTGAGGTAGCTTGTTTAAATCTTCAAATGTTTTCTGTAAGACAACGAGAAAATTATAATTTCACAGAACTTAATTTATACACTATTACAATTTAAATTACTCATAATTTAATGGTATTTTTTAATTAATTATGAAAGCAATAATCAACAATTAGAAATTAGAATTGGTACAGAAAACGATTATACATATACCAGTCAACACATAGCATAGTAAAATATATTATAGCTAAATTAAGGGATGTTCAATTATGTAATTATTAAAAGTTATTTTTAACATTTTCACTCACTAATAGTATTAATGAAGTGAAATATTACTAAATTCTAAATTACACAATAACTGTAGAACTTTACGAACTACATCAGATAACTTACATAATGTTACAACATAATTTACAATGTTAAACTATTTGAACTCCTTCACATATACAATGATACATACATATCCACGCACACCCACACACACTCTCATACACAAACACGTTCACACAAATAATTGTTCTGTTGTGTTTGACATTTCTTTTGTATTCATACGTAGGTCCTGATGATGACAATAAACACTGTCGAAACGTCTACACAAATAAGTTAAAAATTTATTTTATATTGTTGACCGATCCTCACAAACCCTTCATCAAAAAATTCATTGATTGACGGTCACTATGAATTTAAGGATGACGGGGAAACTTACCGGGGAGGGAGAAACATAAGAAAAAACCGACATCAGAACATAATTGAATAAGGCAGTACAAATTATCGTAACTTAACGAAACGTTATCGCACGGCAATAAAAACTTTCTCGGAAAGCACCGGGAGAATAAATTGTTATCAAAGAACCCTGGGGCTAGAATACAAAACTGTAACCTGCAAGCTGGGAGCTTTTACGTCGGAAGGGATACAGAAGGGTGTAAGACTTCGTAGGTACGATTATTCCAACTCACTCTGTGAGTATAACAGCGAATGGGGCGCTGGAGACCGCCTAGGTTCCGATATCCGACATTATATCCGATAGACATGTTATCCGACTGACAGCCGAGTGCGACATTCTAGCCGTAGTGTACGTGACAACATTATTGGTACTCAACATCGTGGTCGAGATTTAACTAACTGGGCTTCTATAGAATTCGGTATCCCTGCCAAGTGCATTTTTTTTCGGCCACCTAAGGACCACATGCCAATTTCAATTCTTTACTCTTTGTTCTTTTCTTTTTCTCCAATATTCTTTCATCTTTTCACTGTATCTCGTCTTCCTGTCTTCAGTCCACTTTGAACCTTCGTTTTTCTCTCTCCTACCCGGACTCCTTCCATTTTTAACAATTTTTCCCTAAAAACGTCTCTTTCAATTGCTTCTTCTGCGCGTATATTATTTTTTTTCTAAATCCTTTTGGACTTCTTTAATCCAGCTTGATGTTGACTTCTTCCCCAACAGATGTTTGAAGATTTGCTTTGTCAGCCTATTGTCATCCATTCTATATAAGTGTCCAAAAAATAATAGTCTTCTTTTCTCATTGTTTCTGTTATATTTTCTATACTTTGATATATTTCATCATTACTTCTTAATTTCCAACCTTCTGAAGTTTTTCTTTGGCCTAATATTTTCCTAATAATTCGTCTTTCCAATATTTCTAGTTTGTCTAAATTATAATTCAATGCTAGACATTCACTTGCATATAGGCATTCTGACTTCACTACTGTACTGTAATGCCTTATTTTCACATTTTTAGATATGCACTTTTTATTGTAAATAGCTTTAGTTATACCATATGCCCTTACAATATGCCGAGTGCATTTATTAATAGTTTACACAAAACAACTTTATTTATATGCACACTAGGAGGGACTATGTTAACAACAGAGCCTATTATATAACTTATGAATATTTTAAGGTAACTTCCAGGTGTAGAAACAGAGAAAAACGCTCCATACGATGACTGACGAGATGTTGGGGAACCTGGAGAGGAACACGGACCGAACGTTTTTCAAGCAACAAGCGGGGCACATTTTAATGTTTACTTCAGTAAGGAAAACCTTCTTTGTTTCAAGCTGTAATTCAGACAGAGGCGCGCCAGTAGTGTCCGGCGCCTGTATGCAAAACTTTAGTTGGCGCCCCCATACCCTTCCCCACAATAAAAAAAATTACTTTATGGAAACGTATCAGTGAGTACAAATAAAATATGAAATATAATAATTTATTATAAGTTTATTTAATAAAAACCAGGAATTACAAAAAATAGTGTATAAAACCTTCAAAAATAATTTGGAAGAAAGTAAAGTAATTTATGTTATTTGACAAGAAAATCATTTGGCAGTTGCACCTTATATAGTTTTACGTAAATTAACAGATAAACTTTATAAAAAAGTTTTATAAAAACAAAATATTAAATTTTGTTGTACATAATTAAACTTACTATATTTTATTTGGCAAGAAAATCACGTTGACATTTGTACTTTGTATAGACATCATATAAGTAAGGAACAGATAAGCTTACAAGTATATAAAATGGGAACATATTACAAACATTATTTGGAAAAGTAATAGGTAAGTAAAATATTTAAACAGAAGAAAAATCATTTAGTAAATTGAACTTTACTAGCTTGTGTTAATGACAATTATCGAATAACACCGTCTATATCAAATTTATGCAAAATATCTGACTCTACTGATATACTGACAGGATTTGAAAGTCTGTCTTGTACCATTGTGGAGCGCGAGTAGGTTTTAATAATTTTAAGTTTAGAAAATGATCGTTGCGCAGATGTTACAGATACCGGTAATGACAAAAGAATCCGAAGAGCAATTGTAAATCTTGGATAAACTGTGATTAGTCGTTCTAATAAATAAACTGAATTATCTGATGTAGGCCTACATCGTTTTTAAAATTAGACTTAAATGCTTGACAAAGTAAAATTTCTTCACATAAATCGTCCGCGAATTATTGAGGAAAACCTTCATGTCAGTTACCTGTACAGTATATTTCATGTATAATGACTTTATGAGAGTAGAAAAGAAATAGGACATTACATTTTTTTCTACTTCTTGTCATATATTAACCTCAAGACTTGTCTCGTTATACAGTATTAGAGCCTTTAAGGCCTTTATTACACTTCACAACTGATTGCAAAAAACAAAAATTGTGGGGCATTGGTTTAAATGTAGCGTATTACATTTACTGCAATTGGTTGCACGGTCTGCAATCGATTGCAAGACAGTTGCAAGCCTTGCAGCTGTTCGTGCAACTTTTAGTTTCACGCACTTGTTGAGATTCAAATGTAGCCTACCACACTATGCAACCGAATGCATGCAATTCGCCTGCCCGTGCATTCTGTAGACAACGAAGAAATTTCATGACATGAGACCGACAATTTTCACTAATCGCCAATACCTCAAAAACAAAAAGAAGGATTTTATTGAAACAAAAACCAAAATAAAATTTATAATTTTTTTCTAAAAATAACTCGCCGACACCACGTGTAATCTGTACTATAGAACGAAAGTTTATCGCATGCCAAAAATTTCACTACATGCAAATTAACAAAAATTTCATGTCACAAGACCGTTTAAAACTCTGTTCTTGAAACTTGTTAAAGTTATTGGTTTAATTTTATGTCTAAAACCATCCTCAAACTTCAAGAATGAGGATCACCTTTCAAGAAGGTGGTGAAAGAATTTTTGTTATCGGATCAGTAGTTTCTGAGGTTAGACCAGACAACGATACAAACAAATTTTACCTCTTTGTAATAGTAGTGTAGACGACATGCTTACTCTGCAACTGATTGCAGAGCAATTGCAGCCTGTTTTTACCAACCTGCAACTAGTTTCATGTATACTTGAAATCAGTTGCATGCAATGAGTTGCGCAGTGTAACAGAGGCCTACGTTTTCGTCTCTTATATTTCCTGCTACACGTTTCAACAGAACATGCGAAAAACATAACGATAATATTGTACAAAACACGAGTCCACAGAAATAAAACGCGTAATCGTTATAAGGGACCGTTTGTAAAATTTTCGATTCTTGGAACACATTTGTTACCTTAAGGTTAAAAAAAAAAAACACGAATTCTTTTTCTTCTTCTTCCTACTTTGCTTCGCTACTTTTGTTGAGCGCTGTGGGTGATTTAGTGCGACGAAGAGGGGCGATCTTGTTCGCTGATAAAATTGTCAACTAAATAACAAATGCAGGCACAGTTAGACTAGACCAGACTGGAATTAAAATTTTTAAAGCAGACAAAAAGTGGGCACAGTTGTCGTGAGACTCGACGGGAGGCTGCGGAGCTCGACGCCCCGTCCGCGTCTTGGATAAATGTCGGTGTTCGTCGTTATTAAACGGGATAATCGTTTAATGAATCTCAATGCCTTCTAAAGTTGTTGTAGTCGTTTATGATGCTGAGTAGTGGTTAGCTGTTGAGTTGGTACATCGAAAATTATTGTGCCCTCTTCCGTATGACCCCATGTGTGCTCAGTTGATGGCCTGTAAACCTATTACTTCAGTAATACAATATTTTGTATAATATACATAATGCTACCTGTCTCGACTTGTCAAGGCATCGCATAGGAAATACCCCCCCCCTTTTGCGACAGTTCTTATTTTCACTCTACTCACATGTTTACTTAATGGTCGGATCTATTAACTAAATAACACCTGTATCTGTTCAGGTAAATGTACCTACATCTGTAATGACAGTGAGAAAAAACTGAACGAAAAACTGTCTGAAATGTCATCATCATCATCTTCCCAACACGGCATAATATATTGCTTATTTATTTATTACTAGCCGATTTACCCAGCGTTGCTCGGGTTCATAATTTATTCATAGGCTTATAGGCACCTATTCTTGTTCTAACGTTATATTACTTCTATATTGTATAAGCTTCCTTATATTGTTACGTTGGCATTCTCACAGGAGGAATACTCTGTAGCGCACCTGTTTAAGAACATGTCATAAACTTTATTCTTATATCTGGAGAAGAATTCTGTTGCGCGTGATGCTCCTGGACGATTTCTAACTCTGGGAGAGGGCGAACAGCTAAATTAGTTTTCAATAAAATGTCTACAATACTTGCACGCGCTGCGTATGTAACTGTCGTTTTATAATTCATTGTGTTAATGTTGAAATAAGGTATTTGTTAAATTAGTGTCTCCTAAACTTATTCTAACAATACAATACCTCTATAGATATCAATTTTTAAACTCAAACTGAAGCAAGCGCATTTATATTGTCTGAACATTACGATCTGAATACATTCGCTATCAAAACGTTGTTTTTTATACTCGCTTATAACTTACTTCGATCTTAACTTATCCACTTTTAAATTCAAACTGAAACAGCTCTGAATTCACGCACTATTAAGAAGTTTCTTAAGATGCATACACCACCTTCGATATCATAACCTATATCTTTATTTATAAGAACCGTGGACTCTGGCCCCGCCGACTTTCGCGGGATCCGACCTAAGATTCCCCGGGTTCTGTGGACGGACTCCGGGGAAGGCCCGTCGGACGTCTCCCGCGCTATTCCCTACGCTGGAGGCTTCCACCGATGCTATGGCAATCAGAATGCATTCTATTGGGTTGCCATGGTAACCAGATCTAATAGTTTTTTTAAGACCCCAGAGGATCGTATCGAAAAAAAACCCCTGTCCTATGTTGGTTCTCCCGTTGCGTCAAATATTTGTGCCAAGTTTGGTTGAAATCGGTCCAGTGGTTTAGGAGGAGATGTGGAACATACATACATACATACAATGACTTTTTTTATATTAAGATTTACGTAATTATCTATGCTTGCCTTTGTTTTCTTATTTGGTACTGTAACCGTGTGTTATTCCATACAGTACTCAAGTATGTAGGCCTGTATTCGTAATAACCCCGGCGGGCTGTAAAGACCTGAATGCCTCCCGTACCAGTAAGTAATTTGTTACGTGCATAATTTATATATTCCATAGAGGGAGTGTCAGTAATCCGAAACAAATGTCACACATATTTGCAAATTCCTGATAATATAAAACTTTAAAAATCTTCATGTTTTCACTATCTCGTCAAATACACATCATCATCATCATCATCATCATCATCATAATCTTCACAACACGGCATAGTCAAGGTACCACACCTGTTCCGCCTTCATCTCTTCCTGGGTCTACTCACACACCTGTGCCTCATAGGTTTGTGTTTCTAGTCCAGACTTGTTTGCCCAGTCTGGAATATGACATTTTTTTAAGTGTTCTGTCCACCGTTGCTTGTAATCTTTCAATTATTCATTCAAGTTAAAAACTTGTAACTCTTCTCTGATGGCCTCATTCAATATACGATCAAGTCTAGAACACCTTTTAACTCCTCTTAAGAACAGCATTTCCGAAGCCTGTATTTTACCGTCTTGTTTCTTGGTTGTTATCCATAATTCACACACGTAGGACAGTACATGGGCTGCCATAACTTTGTAGAATTTTAATTTTGTACTTGCATTCGTTTACCATTACCTCCGTCCGGCCGTGTTCTTTGAATGTTCTGAGTAAATTAAATTAATTTCCTCATTATAGGGTACCAGCCTATAGATGAGTGCCAAAAAATAAAGTGTAAAGAAATTAAAGATAAATTATTCTGACGTAAAAAGGCAAGAATATGATAAAATTAGTCTAATTACTAAACAATATTTATTATATAAAATTTAAATAGTAAGATGATTAGTTAGGCACGAGAGAGTACCTTATGTTTATGTTCGTATCAAATCCGAATATTGAATTCAGTTCCAGTATGACTGTAACAGATCAAATTTGTGTTACTTTACTACGTCTGTATTTATTTGTATTCTTCTTATTCTTCTTCAGGACTACAACCCAACGTGAGCCCTGGCTTCCAACATCAATCTTCTTCAAAGTCTCATGTCCACTGCCATCTCAGTGTAACCCCTCACATCCATTCTTTTGAGATCTTCTAGCACATCATCCAAGCATCTTATGCTAGATCGGACCCTCTCTCTGCTTTTATAAACTTGGCGTCCTCAATATTTTCTTGGGGATAAGCTGATCATGCAGTCAGGTGACCCAGCCATTATACTCATTGAGCCTTTATGAATCTTACAATGTCCTCATGATTCAATACCTCATCTATCTCCTGGTTATTTCTTATTCTCCAGTCTCATCTTCTTCGACCGGACCATAAACACGTCTTACGATCTTTATTTGAAACCTTCTTAGTGTTTCTTGTTCCTTTTTTTATCAGTGCCCATGTCTCGTCTCCAAAGTAACAACATGTCTGATAAGTGTCTTATATACTTTTATTTTTGTGTTGCGACTAATGATTTTGCTTCTTAATAGACTGCTGTTGGCATAATATGCCCTATTTCCTATTTGTATCCTGTCAGACATTGTCGCGTTTACGGATCCTTCATTATAGATCATGTTACCCCGGTATCTGAACTTATTAACTGCATCAAATGAGTTACCCTCTATGCATAAATTATATAGATTTCTTCTCTTTTCTAATGCAGAAATCAGCATGTATGTAGTTTTGCTAATGTTTACGCTGAGTCCCATTGCGGCGGATTTTCCGTAATTATTGCTAATAGTTGCTATTAGTGAAAATAAAGTCTATTATCTATCAAACGATTAGAAAACAAAGGAAAAAAAGGATTCTGTGTGATATTAAATTTAACTGACTGTACTTTTCGAAGGAAGAAAGAAAGTTATAATTTCCGTTGTAAAGTTATAAAAATGTTTAACGTTAGTAGATACAGTATGCAGTTAAAGCGATAGAACGGACCCAGGGTAAACGTGCAAGCAGAAACGTCGGATAAGTTGCATATACAGCAGGCGTCACCTACGTCACCTAATGTTTTACAGTGACTGAATGATATTCCTTCGTACACTCCGATCACCTTGTAGTCAGTTTTGCTGCAATTAGATTAAGTAGTATGACACCTCTTGAGAAATAAAAATTGTTTTTCATAATTACATTTCAAAAGAAGTATATTTATGGGTACATGTATGGGCAAAGAAATAGGCTGCATATGGGTATACATTTGTTAAATCGAATCTGCAAAGACTCTGGATTGCAAATATCCACACTCAAGGCCAAGGTGATGGCTTTTCGTGGAACTGATCCCGTACGGGTAAAAATTGTTAGGCCTATAGATGGTACTGTCCTGGAACAAGTTAGCAATTTTGAATACAGTACTTGGACTAAAGTGTGTCTTATAATGCAACCAATGACGTTGTGAATAAGTTGCATAAATTCAACCCTATGTGCGGGACTATTAGGCGAACCCTTAAGCCAGCAAGTAAAGGAACACGCCTAAAAATCTACAAGGTGATGGTCCTACACATATTAGTTTTCATGTGTAATTTAGTTTGCATGTTAACATAACAATGCCAATTTTTGGCGTCACAGACACACATTGGAGTTATATTACCGTTAGAAACATTTTTCGTAAAAAATACATGACAATGAAACACGATTTCAATCGTCAACAAACTATTTTATAACATACACAAATTAATTTTTACGATTTCTATTATCTAAGTTAAAGTACAGTACATGCTACTGTCACTAAATATCGATCCCAATAATCGCATAATCAAAATATCGAAAATGAGTGCTGGTATGGTTATTGGGACAGTACCGACAATTGCAGTACCCACGTTGACATATGCGAGTCGGGTGTGAGTCATGACGGTACACGAATGCGGCAAGATCCAGAGTGCTAGAAAAGCAGCTTCTTCGAAATACTTCAAACTATACTTTGCAAGATATAAGAAGGAATGAGGATATAAGAGCAGAACTAAAAGTAGAAGATATAAGTATATAAGTAGAATATAGTATGCATTCGTTTCAACTTACAGAAAATAATGGTGTGATTATTTGGAAAGGATGACGCAGGATTGATTGCCAATAGCGGGGCTGAAATATAAAGCCATTGGTAGAAGAGACGTGGGCCGTCTATTGGGAGGTGCCGGTACGGTACATATTTATACAACCTAGGCCTTCTAGTGAAGAAGAAGAAGAAACAGAAATAACACTGTTACACACCACTATAGAAAAATCTGTTTTCCGATATAGCGCTTTCAAGCTTCACAGCTCATCATTTCGCATCCGCCATATCTGATCGGAAAATAGCAAATCGTAAAAAAAACTATAGCGGTGTGCAACAGTGTTATTTCTGTTTGTTGTTATAACCACTAACACAACTTTATTAATTAAAAACAAAGAAGAAGAAGAAGAAGAAGAAGAAGAAGAAGAAGGAGGAGGAGGAGGAGGAGGAGAAGGAGAAGGAGGAGAAGAAGAAGAAGAAGAAGAAGAAGAAGAAGAAGAAGAAGGAGAAGGAGAAGGAGAAGGAGAAGGAGAAGGAGAAGGAGGAGAAGAAGAAGAAGAAGAAGAAGAAGAAGAAGAAGAAGAAGAAGAAGAAGAAGAAGAAGAAGAAGAAGAAGAAGAAGAAGAAGAAGACAAAAGCCTGTTTAATTAAAATAGCCAATATGAACTATGTTTCCGACACGTAGGTCTGAATTGACATTTAGCGCAAACTACTGTCGATATGTTTGTCTCTCTTCATTCATATCATACCACCGTGTTTGGGTTAGTGACCTTGGTGTTGGTAAATTATGCGTTGTGCCTATGTGTGGTTATAGTAATGCATGTGTGTATTAGCAATACCCAGAGACAGAGGTAAGTTTCATAAATATAACTCGGGGTTTAAAATGAAATTAAGTAAGTAATCAAAGATAATCGCGATGTTTTCGAGTTTTGTTTTACACATCTTGTGGTAGATATAATTAACAAATAAATAAACTTTAATTAATAAACCAATTTTGTTCTAATTAACTAATTTCATTTGGTGAATTTACATTCAATATGGTTTTCATAAGGTTGTCGTTCTCTTGAACTTGAAGACAGTGTTATCTAGAATACGAGGAGTGAATTGAAATTACTTTTGGGTTTTTCAAGGGGGTCTGGGACAAGTCCACACCTGGTACCACGGGCGGTAATGACGGGGACATGTATTCTGGATACAGTAACAAATGATTTCAACGAAAAAGAGAGGTTAAGTATAGAAACTAAAGGATAAGAAATAAACGACTTAAAGGCGCGATGAGTGGACCAATGGCGTATCTAGAATTTGGCCTTGAGGGGAGGGTTCCGGTCAAGTCGGCTTCATACAGAATAAGTAACAAGTTATGACTAATCAACCTTACTATCTTTAAAGTGGTTGAAAAACTTTAATACACGGAATTTCGTGAACGTTTCACCGTAATTTTGATTAAACCTTTTTTCCGTGAAATCAGTTGGCCAAAATGCATTTTAAGGTTTTCTTTGGAAACTGATATCATTTACGAAATATGATAAGTTTTGTGTAAGTAATAAATTGAAAATGCTAACTAGAAATAGTGGAAGCAAACTATACTTTCTTCGGGAACTGTTTGAAGCGGGTTTTATGTTTGACCATTTGTTCAGGACATGGAAGTATATACGCCCTTAAGATTTAGAGTACCAAATTGGTCGGCAACATATTTTTATTAATAACTTTAGTTGGAAAATCATGTTTTCTCTGGTTTTCTAAAAATATCCCCGCTGGTAATAATCAGATCAAAAAAAGTTTTGTTAAAAATTGTCTAGGATAAAATTTCAATTAAAACTGGACTTTTAAAAATTATATGCAGTTTTTCTTGTAAAATTAGCAACCGGCGGTTTTAAGCAAATAAATGTTACTTTGAAAATAATGGATATAAATGAATGAAATTTTACACATTTACCAAACGTATAAAATTCTAAACTTCTATACCAAATTTCAAATCACTTTGTTAATAATTAACGCCTATTAACACATATTCTTTGTTAAAAGAATATAGCCTATATTGTTAACATTGTTGTGAAAAATTCCTCGTATCCCCCTAACCTAACCTAACATACCTCCTCCCCCCATCAACATCAACTAGTGTCATATGTCCCGGATTACAACTGAGAAAATATGGTCACCGTACATATACTACAATAATGTACTGTAAGTATATATGATTGTAAGAAATTTTTTAAATAAATATTCTTGACGAGATCATAAAAACACGGAGATTTTAAATTTTGTGTATTATCAGAAATTTTCAAATAAGTGTGACATTCCGCTTGCCAATCTGTTTGGAATTACTAACACTCCATTGAATACATAAGCCATGTACATAAGAATATTATTATTTAATGGTGCGGGAAGCATTCAGATGTTTACAGTCCGAGTGGGGTGTCATGAATACAAGCCTACATACTTGAGTGCTTGTACGTAATAACACATGGTTATAGTACTAAAAACAAAAACAAAGCCAAGAATAGATAATTACGTAAATAATAAATAAACAATATATTACGCCCAAAACACATGCAGGTAATGTAAATAACGTATGATGATAGACGGGGGGAGGTGGTCTGCATGCGGACAGCAAGCGGTAATCAGATATTAGCCCACCACGAGATTATAAAAAATGGAGAAACGTCCTCATGCATCGCGCCCACAGATGATATCTACTATTGGCCAGCACGCGCGGACCGACTTACGTATATATATAGTCCTGCGCTCTTGCGTGCATGCGTGTATCATTTCTAAACTTTGCTTGCAAATAAGTCCTTTTTTAAGTAAACCCCTTTTTTCACAAGTCGTTTGGAATTAACCACTGTACACGGCGCTAATTCTGACAATCGTTTTCGACTGTCTACCCCCAAACTAAAAGAATAAGGTCATGGCCGCCTCATCAAATGTCCGTTTACCATCTTGAGGTGGTTTAGTCTTCTTCTTCTTCTTCTTCTTCTTCTTCTTCTTCTTCTTCTTCTTCTTCTTCTTCTTCTTCTTCTTCTTCTTCTTCTTCACTACACGGCTTGGGCTATAACCTGTTCCGACTTCACAGAGCCTCTGGCCATTTTACCAGCGTCTTCCACGATCTCTCGTCCCCACTGGCCTATGTTTAAACGTTTGTTTAGGAATACGCGTGTCTACCGTTCGTTCCACATGGGACTTCCAACTCTCTCTATACTCCTTTATTCCCTTCAGAACCGACTGTAACTTCAGGTCTTTCCTTATGTCGTCGTTTCGTAGATCATCTCTCAAACTACATCCCTTACGTGCTCTTAAAAATCTCATTTCCGAGGCCTGCCTGTATTTTTGAAATACCTTTTTGCAGGAAAGTCCATGTTTCAAATCCATACATTAAAGTCGGCACAGCCACGACCTTACAGAACTTTAGCTTTGTCTGCCTCGGCGTTTTATTCTTCAATAGTCGTCTCTTATTGTTCCACAGGTATAACTATATTTATTTAACTTTCTTTCGATATCGTTGTCCTCCCTACATGAGATATCACATCCCAAACAACTAAAACGTGATACCTGCTCCAAAACACTATAACCAATTACCATTTTTGCTCTTACAGGTTTCTTTCCTAGGAAGGCCATTACGTTTGTCTTAGTATTTGAGATCTTACAGTTGTTTTTCTGGCAGATTGAACGCACGGTGTAAATAGACCTTTGGGTGGTTTAGTTCTACTGTTTAATTCTACTATAAATCTGTCCACTGCAGGGACGTATTTACGGGCGGGTTGGGGGTAGTCCCGTTAAGTATATTTATTAACGGGACCGGACCCCCCCCCCAGATGGTCGAAAAAGTTGATAAATTTTGTTAATTACTTAATTTTTATTCTTTTTTTTGTATCGGCCATCTAAGGACCACATACCAATTTCAATTCTTTATTCTTTGTTCTTTACTTTTTCTCCAATATTCTTTCATCTTTTCACTGTGTCTCTTCTTCCTGTCTTCAGTTCGCTTTGAACTTCCGTTTTTCTCTCTCCTACCCTGAACTCCTTACATTTTTAACACTTTTGCCCGAAAAACGTCTCTTTCAATTGCTTCTTCTGCGTTTATATCACTTTTTTTCTAAATCCTTTTGGACTTCTTTAATCCAACTTGATGTCGACTTCTTCCAGCACAGATATTTGGAGATCTGCTTTGTTAACCTATTGTCGTCCATTCTATATAAATGTCCAAACAATAATAGTCTTTTTTCTCATTGTTTCTGTTATACTTTCTATACTTTGATATATTTCACCATTACTTCTTAATTTCCAGCCTTCTGAAGTTTTTCGTGTGCCTAATATTTTCCTAATAATTCGTCTTTCCTATATTTCTAGTTTTTTAAAATTCAATGGTAGACATTCACTTGCATATTGGCATTCTGGCTTCACTACTGTACTGTAATGTCTTATTTTCGCATTTTTAGATATGCACTTTTCATTTTAAATATCTTTAGTTAAACCATATGCTCTTTCCATTTTATGAATTCTTTCTTCTATAGCAGATTTTTCTAAACCATTCTCTTGAGTTATTAATTTTTATTATATTTTATTATTTTTGCGCTGTGTACGCTAATATAGTAGTAACTCTTTCTTAAATATACGAACAGGATTATTACACAGTATTTACGTATACGTTTGAAATATGACATATAAGAAAATCAATTTAGTCAATAAGAGTCTTCTGAACAATATTTCAATAACGCGTATTTTTATTACAGTTTACTTTAATGGGACTGATTTCAAGATGTTATCACACGTTTTTAAACCACTTTAAAGATAACAAGTTTGATTAGTCATAACTTGTAACAAGCCGACTCGACCGGACCCCTCCCCTCAAGGCCAAATTCTAGATACCCCACTGGTCCATTCATCCCATCTTTAAGTCGTTTATCATTACTCCTTCAGTTCCTGTACTTAACCTCTCTTTTCTTCATTCAAAACATCTGTTACTGTATCCAGAATACCCGTCCCCGCCCTTACCACCGGTGGTGTCAGGCGTGGGCCTGGCCGCGGGATCTCTATAATTTTTCCCAAACCCTGTTGTAAAACTCAAAAGCAACCTCAATTCACTCGTATTCTATAATATAACACCGTCTTGAAGTTCAAGAGGAAAGGCAGCCCCATCAAATCTATATCGTCATGCCGGACCCCCATTTTCTAGCGTACGCACTATTTTCACACTTCCTCCAATTGTTTTCTGGTCGAGGCAGTGGTTCTTAATGTCCTTAATACCCAGTTCGATATTGTTGATCTATCTGGGACTCTTCTATGTCGCCCAACGTTGAAATGATGTAATTTCTGAACAGTCATTATTGTGTTGTTGTAAAGGAATAATCACTTTTAAAAGAACGTTTCTACAACAAACGGAAGATGTTCAACTCGCCATTGAACCATGTATACTCAAGTGGCATACTTTAATTGTGGGTATAAACCATCTGTTTGTTTATTGTTGCCATAGTAACCAAACACGAGATAACACAAACTGTTGTCTTCTCGTTGCCCCACACTGTATAACTTATAGACAGTTGTGTTACACTTGTTTCTCGTTATACATGTATAGAACGTTCGACATGTTTCTCGGCTATCAAGGACAGGCCCCCAACCTGTCCTTAAGTCACTAATCTCTCTCTCCTATGGCGCTACAGCCCAAGTCGGGCCCTGGCCTCCACCAATCTCCGCCTCCAATCCACTCTATCCACTGCAACCCTCCTCCAGTTTCTTATCCCCATGTCTCTCGCGTCCTCTGCAACGCCATCTTCCCACCTCTTCCTCGGTCTACCTCTAGGTCTCGTTCCCTCCCATGTACCCAGCAAAGCCCTCTTAGGGTTCCTGCCACCCTCCATTCTCATAACATGTCCGGCCCAACGTAATCTTTGAATTCTTATAAATTTTGAGACTGGTATCTCTTTATATATTTGAAGTCACTAATCACCTGCTATAATTCATCTCAATTAACAGTTTACTTGGTGACTTAATTGGTGTCTTGTATTTTGTTTTCCACTGTACCATACGACGATCAAGGAGACCGTCGTGACAATTGGCGCCCTGTCCGGGATTGCCGAGAAACATGTAGAACGTTCTGTAATCGCGTAACAATATTTTACAAAGGTACGCTAGAATGTTCTATAACAACGGTAGTATACATTTATAGATAAACATAGTTTCTTCTTCTTCTACCAGATTCTCAAATTTATGTCTGGAATTTATTGGACGTTCCTCGTAAGTGACACATGTCAGTGAATGATGTCATTACCGACGTATATAAATAATTGTAACAGACAGTCACTTATTGAGTGTTCGATCAGTGAGTTATAGAGTTAAGTGCGTGTGTTTGATACCACATTTGTGGATCAATATTATATTTGTGTTTTGGTTTCTATAAATTACCGTTGTGGCAATAATCGCTATCTCGGTTGTGAATCGACATATGTCCTCACACGCGTTGGTGAACACAGCCGCTGTTCTCGCTTGAGGCTGCCGCCGGAAACGTCTGCGGTAGCCGAGCATGCACTGTCCAATGCTGGCCATCGCGTTCTCGTTGAGCAGACCAAGATATTGCCTAGGAGAATGCCTACTATCCTCGGCTGCAGCGTGGAGTCCGTGGAAGTCTTAAAAAATGGTTCCGTCGCGATGAGGCGAAGGGGAGAAAGCCTCCTATTGAATAGAATCTGGCATGCTGTGCTCCCAAGCCAGCAGGTAGCACTTGAAGCTGCTTTCCAACTTAAATCGTGCTGGTACAAAAGTTTATAAAAGTGGGCCTTCTCAGGCAAAACACCATCAACAGAACTACTCTTAATCTTAACTCCCGCAGACCTTCCTTCCTCGTAAACCGTCTCCTCACCATTGCCGATGGACCTCCTCCCAGAAACCCTCGCCGATAGACAAATAAAAATATTTAAATCCCATCTACAAACATGCTCTATCTGGCTTCCTCCTTGATCACATAATTTCTTAAATTTCCCTATCTACCTACCATGTCTTTAGCCCTCTCCTTTGTGTCCCCCTTACTTTCACACCTCTCTGACACCTACCTCCAGCTTTGGCGACCTGCGTTACTCGACCGCGTATTGGTTGTCCTTCAGCTTATTTCTATTATGGCACTTCCATCAGCCTCTTCCATCTCTCCAGCCTCTGTATTTGGCTCTGCACACTACATATGTTTATAGTAAAGTAGTGTTTATAGTAAGTTTATAGTATGTGTTCACAAGTAAACACCCATACACTACTCTTTCCCCTGAATGCCTCCACCTTCTCCGCCACCGCTGGCGCGCGACTCCTCTCAATTTTCCATCCGGCTGAAGAGGGCTTGTCCCATATCAGCCTGACACTTGTCATCCGAGACAGGTATCAAACAACTCTAAGAAAAAAAAAGACAAAACGCATAGTCTGTATCTCATCTCTGAGGTGAAATGGCGGACACCGTGCCAATCTAGACACTGCTGATGATGGCCTTCGGTGGTGGGGCCGAAACGTTTGTTAATAACGACAACTGTGGACCACGGACTAACATAATAATACTTCAACAATGCTAAAGCCGTCAGTGAAAGCTTAAGAACTTGCATATGTATTTTTTTAATCGTAAAAAGAGTATTGTGATAGCCTAACGATAAATGAAATGGGCGTCGACAGTGAAACGAGTGTTTTTTTTTTCGATCGCTAGCTTATAAAACGACAAGCTTCAGCACTTCTAAGGGCAATAAACTTTGCGTCAGTCCTTCTAATATTAAAAACAAGCACAGCAGTCCTTCTAAGAATTCAGACGTCTTCACTGGTCACAGACGTATTTTACCCTAAACAAATTGTTTGTGTGTGTTTGTGTGTGTGTGTGTGTGTGTGTGTGTGTGTGTGTGTGTGTGTGTGGGCGCGCGCGCGTCCATTAAATACACATATATATATATATATATATTGCGACAACACAATTGAATTAATTCTTGCGCATAGGATTAAAGTGTGTGTTTTATAAATCAACAAGTCTATATTGGAGGTATTATAATTATTTATTGCACACCAATTGAATAATATTTCATACGATACATTTTTAAACATACACAAATGTTATGGATTTTGAAATATTGTTTGAAACAACTTTAAAGTTCAGATCTGAAATTGTTACTTGAGTGGCGATGTTCCAATTTGATGCGGCGAGATGGCTGAAGGCGATGCGTATATTCCTCGTGGATTCTGCTGGGCTGGTGTCCTGATGATAAACACGCTGCACTTGCTCGTCGAACTGCAACACTGCCTCGCTGCGATAACACTGATTATTGATTGTTACAGGTTTTTAAAATGTTTTAATATTGTTTTACTACTTATTTACGTATCTCAAGGTGTAACGTGGGTGTTTAATGAAAAGCGGTGTATAGGCGCACACCTTCCGGCTCGTCTTCAAGTGTCCTCGCGTCACCAGCTCTACCGCGGTCGGTAGAACGCCCTATGAGGATATCTTGACTAACACGAATACTAAAAATTCACAATTATATTATTACAACTGAATTACTTGGGTCTGTAGAATAACTCACACAGAGTTCCAAGTTTTCGTACACCTTTCGCACAGTTTACGTGTTCACGCAAGAACGCGGACCGCACGTCTACTAGACGAATGCTCAAGATGAATTGCCCTTGATCTGCACATGGCAACAGACAATTTTCAATGATTTTACTGCGTTCTAATTGGCCAATTATCGGTCACATGATAATATGCACACGGCACGAATATTTCTTCATGCAACACTTTGCATGGAATTGGCAAAGCCTGCACAGAATCTGGGAGTTTATTACTTCACGCTTGAGTGAGTTTCATATAAAGATTTTATATAACAAAAATTCACATTAACAGTTATTTGAAGATCACGGAATATAGAGAAATTGTAGCTAATTTAACTTTATGTCTTGTTCAAGTCTCATGTAAATCGGATAATTATACCGGACACAATAGAAAAACGTTAATAACTTGCGCACCCGCGCACTTTTTCGCAAACACATTACATAGAAAAATGGTGAATAAAATGTTTAAGAGTTTGACCTATTCTAAATTCTTATCGGTAATACAATACAAAAACTATAGCTAAAAACCAATTTGAACAAGAGACACATTTAAACAGGAGAATGTGCGTCATCCATGCATAAAACATAGTTCATCGCTTATCATGATCCTGTGTTCTATCGCAATATATAAGTAAATTAATATATTTATATAAGAAATTTATATTTATTATTTATATATTTAATTCAAAATAAAATATTCAAACACCTTTTGCTGCAGTCTATTTCTTGATGCATATATAATTTATTTAACACTTATAATTTCTTTACCTCAAGTTGCTTTTTCCTTTATTTGGAACATGTTCGGGAATCCTATTGTTCCCATCCTAAGCCATTTTAATTTTGCATCTTGTTGAGTACTTGTGTTTTGGTTGGTTGCTTACCTGAACAAATACAAATCAATACAAAACATGACACAATTTTCAAAGGACTCAACATCGAAAATACACCATATCACACACAATAATACCAATTGGAAATACCAAAAACCAACAGGAAACCACAACAACAACCAACCAAAACACAAATACTCCACAAGATATAAAGTTAGGAAGGCTGAGTAAAATAGGATTCCCGAAATATGTTCCAAATAAGGGTAAAACATCTTGAGGTAAACAAATGATAATTATTACATAAATTATATATATATATATATAAAGGCCTGTTTACAAGAGACGAAATATTTAGCACTTAGTAGTTATAAATATTTGTTTCGTAAACGCGATTTCGTTCTCTTTTGTTTAAGTAAATCAAATTTCTCTTCTTGTCGGGTTATAAAAATTACAGTGGGAAAGAAGATAAAGAATACTAGACCTCGTACATAAATAAATGGTTAAAAACGTTCAAACGAAAATACGCAGCCCTATTTTGTTCGTTTCTTTCTGTTTTGGTGCGCGCGCTATTCTTTTGTGCTCTCGTAAGTACACTTAGTCATCTACTTATCTGACAGGAGATACTGTCGGTGGATCTTGTCGCGGACACGCTATAGTGTTGAGATGCCGCTTTGCTATAATTCAGCTCCAGGTCACCTCAGATAAGTACGTCACGTGGGCAAATTAAAATGCATATTTCAAAGAAGAGCACGAGAGAGAGAGAGAGAGAGAGAGAGAGAGAGAGAGAGAGAGAGAGAGAGAGAGAGAGAGAGAGAGAGAGAGAGAGAAAGTATGAGAGCCTTTTCCCTTTCTTGGACGTATTGTGTTTGGTGGATCTCAAGCGCCCATCTTGATGTCTCTCATGATGTTTTGTTTTCTTCTTTTCGTCCTCTCTTATGTGAAAAACCTTGGACAATGAGTGCTCTTCTTTAAATCACTCAGGCACATTCTTTTCTTTCTGCTTTTTTTTTATCTTTACAAAGGCAGAAACTTAATATCAAAACAACACCAGTTTAGTTCACGTGTCTTATAAAATGAAAATAAAATTAAAGTGAAGAGCAATGGGGTCGCTCCGGAAAGTATGCTTGACCAGATTCTTGAAAGATACAAGTCCATAAACTAGTCGATCCATTGAAGATTACCAAAGATCTGTTGGCGTTTAACGCAATAATGTTTTAGGCTACAAAGACTGGGTAGCTGTTGGTTGTCTTCAAACAGTTTCGCAATATGACATCAACGTTTCCATTATTCGCGGAAACGGATAACTTCAGTTAATCCTAAGCAGATGAATGAGTTGCATTATTAAAAATATCGATTATTAAAAATCTTAAACAGAACGGAGAGAAACGCTACAAGAATATGATACATGAAGGTGGAATACAGCCATCATATGCAGTGGCGTATTTAGAATTTCTGCTTTGGAAAGGGGGTCCGCGGTAGGGTCGGCTTCATACAAAAGAAAAAACAAGTTTAGATTAATCAACATTACTATGTTTAAAGTGGGTGAAAACACACGATGACATCATGAAAGCAGTCCCATTAACACAATAGAAATTACGCGTCATTGAAAGACTGTTAAATAGAACTCATTGACTGAATTGATTTTCCTGTATGATGCCGTGTAATGAACCTGTTTGAATATTTAAAAAAGAGCTACTACTATATTAGCATACACAGCTGGAAAATATAAAATAAAACGGTCTAAAAATTAAGAGATTAACAAAATTCGTCAACTTTTTCGACCCTCGAGAGGGGGTCCGGTCACGTTCGCCCCCCCCCGTAAATACGCCCCTAATCATATAAAGTAAACAAAATGATGAAAAATATGAATGAAAACAACACTTTCTCTGTTATCAAAAGGGTTAGGTGGGACAGTTAATAACGTTAGAATTTATGACAGGACGTTTCGACCACTAAACTACCTGTGGTCGCCTTCAGGTGAAAGTTTAACTAGTACACTAAATTCAAACTTAAGTCTACCCGAGATTCGTTCACAAAGAAGCGTGAACCGTCAAAAAAATAGTTAACAAACCGTCACCACCACATATAAAGCTGGATCGCTGTTCGTTCCTTGTGCGAACTTGAGTCAATGTGGTTGGGTTTCCCGGTTCTATCCAACGGACTTGGAGGGTAAGTAGCAGTTATTTTTATACAGTTGTGTTTGCCTTGTAGGCGGTAGTTGTTTATTAACTTTTTTGACGGTTCACGCTTCTTAGTGAACGAATATCGGGTAGGCTTTAAGTTTGCATTTAATGAACTAGTTTAGTTTTCACCTGAAGACGACCACAGATCGTTTAATGGTCGAAACATTGTGTGATACATTCTAACGATGGTAATTTATATACACAGGGTAATATAAATAAGGCAAAAATAAAAAAGAATTCTGTCTGTCTGTCTTTCACACACACACACACACACACACACACACACACACACACACACACACACACACACACACACACACACACACACACACACACACACACACACACACACACACACACACACACACACACACACACACACACACACACACACACACACACACACACACACACACACACACACACAATAAAGTCCTTTACTTCAGGATGACTTCACGGGATTCAAACGTACCACTGTTAGAGGCAGAATTGCAGACAGTTGGTTTGACGAAGAAGGTGAGCTAGTTACTAATGAAATAATGTCACTGCTAACGAACATTCCTACGATGAATGTAACGAACTGCCTTCAGGTTCTAAACAAGATGCTAGTACAGAAGGAAATGAAGATGATACAGTGAAACCTCACTAATTCGTCACCCACTGATTCGTCTCCCTCAGAAATTCGTCACCCACTCAAGTTTTTTTTTCTTTTTTCTTTATTAATAAGCGAGTAACATATGCGCTCTAATTGTAGCCGGGGTAAACCAGATACGTGCTGACTGTGGCCGGGGTTCTAATAATAGCCAGGAGAAAGGATTGCGGAAGGTATTGGTTCCGCGAATGGGTGTTTCGTACTTGCGTACACGGCACAGTAAGTGTTGTGTTGTTACAGCGTAATACGTTTCCGAAAATCTAGTCTCGCCGAGGCCTTGTGCTGATGCCAAGAATTTGTTGTGTATGTTTCTGATCAGTTTTGAAGTAGAGCTGCTCGCTGTCAGTCACGTCTACTAAATGTACTCATTATGAAAGTCTCGATTTACAAAACAAAATAAAATAAAATACAAATTTCTCCAACGCCTTCAGAAACGTGAAAGTTCGACTAGACTGTCGGAAATTTATGGTGTTCCACGTACCAAAATAAATGACATCAGAAGAATAGTGATGGAATTGAAGAATTTATGTGCAAAATCTAAGCTGAAGAAGGGAATATGTCGAAAAGAAAAAGATTAACGACACCCACTCTAGAAAAATTGGATGAAACCATATATGGTTCACTAAGCAGCGCTCCCCAGGAATTCCATGAATTGGGCCAATTGTCACTGAAAAAGCTGTCCAAATCGTTTAGTGTTGTTTTTTACTCACTCATTAATTCGTCTATTTCACTAATTCGTCATCCCTACGGTGCCATAGGTGACGAATTAGTGAGGTTCTACTGTAGTATAAGATATAAGGCTGCAGTATAATCAGCTTACGTCTCTTCTTAATCAAAGGTAATAGCATTGTCACAGTGCTTTGGTTTTATTTCATATGAGTACCAAAAGTCAGATGCAAATTAAAACAATCGTTTTCCAGAACCAATTTTCACAGTTTCCATAGTTCTTATAAAGTTCACTTAAAGCTTTCAAAACTTTATGTCTCTAAAAGTCGGCCTCATTCTCATTTAAAATTAGAAGTTTTCTTGAAAACAAGAATATTACTTTTATCTCCTACACGTCAGTTCCTTACTACACAATTGATTCAGAATTTTATATTAGTCATTCGACAAAGCGATTTGAAAATATTAGGTGTACTAGTTTTCTTCTTTTCCTCTTCAGGGTTTAGGTTATATAAACCTGTTCCGGCACCCATCTCATCCTCGGACGACCCACGTCACTTCTACCAGTGGCTTTATAGTTTAGTGCCGCTTTCGGCATCGATCCTTTCTCATCATTTGAGATGATCCCACCATTGTCTTCTGTAAATTGAAATAATTTCATTTATATCATTTACTTCGAGTTCTGCTCTGATATCCTCATTCCTTATTCTATCTTGCAATGTATAATTTAAGGTATTTCGAAGAAACTGCATTTTAGCACTCTGAATCTTACCGCATTCCTTTTTTGTCATAACCCACGCCTCACTCACATAAATCAATGTAGGTATTGCAATTGCCTTATAAAATTTAATTCTTGTGCCGTGTCTTGTTTTATTTCTAAGATTTCTATGAATCGTACCACAAATATTAATACATTTATTTATCTTCTCTCTTATATATCATATTCAGATTCAAGGTGTACTAGTGTGAACCAATACTGAGATGATTAAAATGTAATCCAGTTTCCTCATTCGACATAATTCGTGGAACGACTACACAATTCAGTCAACTAAAACAGTATTTTGTCACCGTTAATGAAGACAAAAACAGTCGGCCGCTTACGTACGCTGTCCGTTCTAATTAACAAGAAACGCTTTAATTTGGGCAGAAAAGTGACGAGCCTAACGATGGCACCAGTAAGATAGCAACATGGATGCGTGCGCGTGTGCGTGTCTGGGCGCACCCGTGTGACCATCTAGCAAGTGTTAGGGCGACTAATCTGATCTGCATATTCCACTATGTAGGTAATAATGTTCTTGTCATTTGGGTCTAGAATTTGATTGGAATGCTGCGGTCTGCTGTTTGATATAAATCACAACCAATATGTATACGTGTGTACGTGGTTTGTCCATCCGTCTATCAGACCTACTACATCAATACACGTGTATCACAAATTAACTCTCTCCACCTCTCTCTCTCCCCCCCCTCCCCCCCCCTCTCTCTCTCTCTCTCTCTCTCTCTCTCTCTCTCTCTCTCTCTCTCTCTCTCTCTCTCTCTCTCTCTCTCTCCCTCTCGAAGCCAAGGTTTTACTGAACGCTTATCTGAACAAATACGACGACACAAGGAACAAGAAGGAACAAGGAGACAAGGAGATTCGTTTTCTGCTCTTTTTTTCTCTTCCTTAAATGAGGATCTTTATAAGCCACGTGGTATGTACGTGCATTTCAAAACAGAAGAACACAAACGAAAACTCTCCGACGGCGAGCGAGCGCCACAGCTGGTAGGTCACTCGCCGAGCGGCCAGCGAGTGGCCCATTATCGTCAATATGGGAAACTAGTCACTCAATGGGAGGTCTTTGCTACATAAATTAATTTCTTCGTTCTGGTGAAACACACCAAAAAATTCAATACACAGCACACACGCGCGCGCGCGCTCACCGTAAGCAACATGTCTCGTTGCCTGTATTTATTTATTGGTCTGTTGTTAATGCATAGCTAAAACTAACAACTAGAAGCCTGTAATTAAAAATATTATTTTCTCTCTTTCTCTCTGCATATAATCTCTATAATTATAAACTTTTGTGTATGTGCGCGTTGAACGAAATACGATAAGTAAAATTAATCAGCGATTGAAAAGAAAAGGAATATTGACTGGGCAGCGACGAGAGGAGAGAAGAAGAAAAAGAAGTAATCAGCTGATCGAGGTGGAGATGAGCTCAGGTAATGATCACGTGTGTATTCGCTTCGTGAAATATGACATTCGAAGAAGCGTGTATTCATCACAAGGGTTCGCCCTTTCTTTCTTTTTTTTTAAGGGTAACAAAAAATATTTTTATTGTTTATACTTTGCCATTTGTTAATTGTTCATTAATTGAAAGGGAAGAAAATAGGATGTTAAAACCATATTTGTATTTGCTAATGTAGCGATTATATTATTCGATTATTCGGGAACACAGGGAAACAAAACTACGTCTTATGTAACAGTTGAGTATGATCGCGAGACTAGGTAAGAAGGTTTATTAAGTTTGTCACTGTCAATAAGTTGATTTAGAATAGAAAGAGACGAAGAGATGATAACACTTTCAGTGAAAATACGATGTTGTGTAGAAAAGGGTAAGACGGGACGAACAAATTTTGATGGACATAACGAAAATGCAAATAGAAATCTGGAGAGATAAATGGCGTACTAAGAATATATGGGGTGAAATTGCACGCTAAACAAACCACTAACCAATCTGTGTAGCATGAATAAAGGGTGACGACGACGGGCTGATTTGCTGCTGAAAACTGGGTTTGAAAAATTCTTTCAAGAGTAGCTACACTTCTTTCGTGGATTGTGAAGCCTAAAATAAAATAAATAATAATATTTTTCGATCTCATCGCACACATTAGATGTTCTTTCTAAAAATAGAAGTAAACTCTCGTTCTCTCGGTATCTTTATAATATGTCTTCACAAAAAAAATGGTAGTAAATTTATTTAATGTTATGTACCTTATTATAGAGAAAGGTGAATTATGTTGCTCGTTAAAGTGGATACTCAATGGAATCAAGTCGGATCAAGTGGTAGACATTACGGAATACTGTTTGATAATTGCATACTCACGGTTGATATGTAAAATTTATTACTGTCGCGCTAGGCTCTTATTAGGCATGTAAGTAATATTAATCTTTAACATAAGCAGATTACAGGCTTGCTGCACAAACTTCAACCTGTAGGACTAGGAATCTGAAATCAGGTGACTGATAATCAAATATGCTACTCATATAGTTTACCAGTAGCAGTAGCAGCCCTACCGTACCAGTCGATTTTAAGGAGAGACGTCGGAGGACCGAGGAGGAGGTGCGCCCCGGAACTGACCTTATTCTTTGGAGTGGAGACGATGATGATGATGAGTAGTCACACTTGATTGAAACGTGTTAGGAATCATACGAATATATCAATTGATAACATTTCTCAAGAAAGAATATACTCGTTATATACTAGTTAAATAAAGTATAGTGGGATATAAATTCCATCAATAAAGAAGAAGAAGAATGATTAAAAAAACATTTTGGAATAATCTCTACTATCAATTCAATTGTGACAGAGATATGTTGAAAAAAATTGTGAAGATAACCAGAATGGTCTACTTAAGAGGATCAGCCGAAAGTTTGAGAACATAACGTTGAAATGTTATGGGAAACATTAACAAATAATAATTATGTGAAATATCGAAGAATCCGAGTATTCCACGCAAGGGGAATGTTTCAGATATCACAGCCGTTATATAGTCTCGCTACACCAGCGACCTCCAACAAACAAACAAAGAACGGTGAACAAGACAGTTTAAAAATGGACCCCAAAGAAAGGATGTACGAAAAGCTCTTCAATACTGAAGTTGAGGATACGAAGAAAACGTTCAAAACGACCTTCCAACGTGGAGCATGGAAAGCATGGACTGTAAGATCCTTGTCTGAGAAAATGTACGCAATTATTATAAAATAAAAAACGGCGCCCTTTGTCCAGAAAAAAATTGTTAACGGTTACATGATTCTGTATTCGTTTTCACAGTTGTCTACTCGCTCATTTTGTGTTAAATTCGTGTGTTTCGTCGCTCGAAATATTTTCCATAGTGAAGGTGCCCTTATTTCACTTTTTCTAGAGGCTACTTTAACGTTTGATCCTCTAATTCGTCATCCCTTCATAAAATCTTCTTCCTATTCCTAGTGTTCTTACTTTGTCTCGGCAAGGATTCTGTAGATATATACTGCCTCTCTTTCAAGAAAATTTATAGAATAGAATCTATAGTTTATAATAGTGGAACGTGACCAGAATTACACATCTAATTTTTGCCAGAATCGAACCAAAGAATTTACACTTACACACTGCCATCTGTACTCGAATACTGACGCGCAGTCAGTATCCGGTACAGAGCCGCGGCCATAAAATAAAATAAAAACCACATGCGGTATTCATTCTTCAACGTACAACATATATTTATTATGTTTTACAAGCAGTCTGGGAGAATTGTCTTTGCGGACATAAATCAAAATGGAAGACCGCTTTTAATTGGCGGCCGGTGGGCGTTGTTTTATTATTAATCACACTGTTTATTAATTCTCTTCTTGTACTACACGCATACACATATACACTCCTCGGCAATTCGATACTCGGCGTATCGATGTGAGAGATCGATATACACACTGGCGCACGTGAAAGTAATCGCAATCTCATGTCCTGTACTTCGTGAGTCCGCACGTAATGATTTATTTTTCTATTTAATCACCGTGGTATAAAAACAAACCTGGGACCACCTCCGCCTTCCCCTCTCAACAACATTGATGTCGTCATCTGCCCTGCATTAACCTTATCATGTTGTTTGAATGGTGGGGAACCAAGATGATGAGTCTTATTCGTATCTCGCTCCTTCTTTATAGCCACAGTAACGCTGATACACACGCATTCGTATTAATTAATTCCCACGTGTAAACTGTTTCTAACGCAATAATTATGTTTTAGGAAAATGTCGAAGAACATTCGTCGACTATTGATCAAATGCCTGGTCTCCATCAAATAATTCACTTACGTTTTATGATACCCGGCTGCACTGATATTCATTTACCTAAGAACCATTAACACTTCCGTTAGTTAATGACGTTTTAACCTTTGAACCTCACTATGGACTCGAACGTTGACCTCTCAGTGATAACCAAAGCATTTTGACGAGCGTTGAGACTTTAACACGGACTTAAATATTTGATTGAAATAGATTGGAAAATAAATATGGAGTAACCCATATTTTAGTGAACAACAAAGAGCCACTAAACGTCCTAGACCAGTGGTTTCCAAACTTTTCAGTCCGCGAACCCCCCCAAAAAAATTAAAAATTTCACGGACTCCGTCTGAGTTATGAAATAAAACAAACAGTAAATATGATACACTCTTATACTTTAATTAAAATGTATTAAAATCAAAATTCTCTCGACTTGCAAAATTATAATATTAATTGTATATCAAAGATAGTTTAATGTGAACAATGAAGCTGTTTTTGAACAATTAGCTCTGCAGTATTAGGTTTAATGTCTGATAATTTCAATAATAAGTCACTCTCGACATCAAGTTTATTTCTTAACTTTTCTTAACACATCCCTCTCCCTGTAATTTTAATAGAAAAGTGATTCCCGGTTATTTTCCCGGATGGACATTTTCGGGATGACGTAATACCCGAAATCATTTTGCCCTAATACTTTTTCCAGAATCCATTTTTCCCGAGCACCCTGTTTCCCGAAAAAAAATTTCTCAAATATTAGTTTTCGTGAAATACTGTATTCGTGACCATGGCAACCGTGATTTATAAGATATACAAAACGTTTTGTAAAACGAATTTTTGGGATAACCATATACAAATTAAAAATTTGTAATTATGCATTTTGATTTCTGTTTGCTTTAATTTTATATTAAAAAAATGAAAGGCTTATATTAATCAAATGAATTTATATTCGGGAAAAAGCTCGTTCGGGTGAATCGATTCGGGAAAAATGTATTCGGACAACATGATTTCGGGTATCTCATCATTCGGGAAAGTTGAATCGGGTAAGTGTCCGGGTACGAAAAAAAATCAGATCTCACCTACCAAAAACTGTAACCTTTTCGCCAATGCATTACGAGAATTAAACTTTATGAACGAATCGCTTTTCTTCTTTGAAAGTCGCTAGTTTGCAAGCTCTCAGCGATCATCTTGTAATTTTCTTCTTCTTCTACACTTCAGGGATTAGGCAATTTCCCTGTTCCGACTCCACATTATCAGATCGATTTCATTCTCGGCCTTCACACATCCCTTTTTCCAGAAGGTTGTACTTGTTTACAGTTACTGTACTTGTAATCTATCTTCATCCATGTGACATAAATGATGTCTCCATTTTCCCCTGTATTCTTCAATTTTCTCATTTAGATTGTATTATATTTAATTCTTCCCGTATATCTTCATTTCTTATACCTATGATACCTTCTTGTGCATCCTTTAACTCTTCTTAAAAATCTCAACTGTGCTGATTGTATGTTACTTTTATCTTTTTGCTTTGTAATCCAGGATTCACTGCTATATAATAGCCCTGGACAACCATTGTATTGTAGAATTATAATTTTGTCTCACGTCTCGTTTTATTTTTCAGTGTTCTATTTATAGTTCCACATATGTGTTGAAATATTTAGGGACATACTGTATATACAAAATATTGACATACATACAAAGATATACATATATACAAAGATATACAAAATATTGACTTTACTTTGTATATCTTTGTCAACGTCATAAATTATATCACAACCTAAATAATTAAAACTTGACGTCTGTTCCGATACTTTATCCTCATCAATATTCTTTAAGCGTACTGGAAATTTTCCGTAGTGAGCCGTAACTTTTGTTTTGTTGGTAGATATCTTTAGGTTGTAGTATTGTCGTCCCAGTGTATGTAGTCTGTACACAGAGCGTTGTAAGCCTGTTTCATTATTTTGTAGTATAACCAAATTATCTCCATACAGCAAAACATATAAACGGTATCTTGTAATTTTTCACGATATTTTTCAATTGAAAAAATTCCTCTTTTGAAATCATCTTCGTGGATCGAAAAAACATAACAGTTTTTTTTTAATGCGTAGGTGCCTAAATATTTTCACTCTGTGGTTTTACACTTCTATTCTACACCCAGGCCTCTACGTCCGTTTAAAGGTCAAAACAAGAAAAGTCCAATCGGCGCCGATGAATGAATAAACAAACACGTGTGAGACACATTGGCGTAGCTCATATGCATGCAACTGCAGGTCACTCGACATTATAGCGTTAATTTATTCGTCAAGACGGCAAACAGAACACGCCTTTGACTGATGTCCGACTGCTGAACTTGTGTTTAATGTCTTCCTTGAATCCGTGCGAGTGTGTTCTGTGAGTGCGTCGCGTCGGCAACCGACCAAAGACCAATTCTACAAACAGCCGTTGTAAAAACTGTTTCTTCTTCTTCTTCTTCTTCTTCTTCTTCTTCTTCTTCTTCTTCTTCTTCTTCTTCTTCTTCTTCTTCTTCTTCTTCTTCTTAGTTGTTATTATTCCTCCGACCCTAACGAAAGATGAAAGTCACTAGAAAAGACTTCATCTTATCCTCGGAAGCTGCGTTGTGAGATACAGATTGCAGTTACAAAACTTCATGCACCTGTTTTTGTGAGGAATAAAACAATATTTTACAATTTTGTAGAGTATTAATAACATATGTAAAAATTGTTCTTGCGCGAAAAAAGATCCGTATGGATATCTCATTCTCAACTTGCAGGGACGGTACGGAAGCCCGTGCCCTAGGTAACAAGGGTGAAGACTCTAACGGTCAGAGATGAGCGGATGGAGCAACCCCTCATGTGGGGATAGTACGCATGATGGTTAGACTTAAGACATAAGACAGCAGTCCTGTCACGTCACCCTCTGCGAAGGGCTGGTAACTCTTCCAGAGTAATTAATTACTCGAATTCTTCACAGTAGATGTGCCTACACCGTGAGGTGAAGAAGAAGAAAAAGAAGAAGAAGAAGAAGAAGAAGAAGAAGAAGAAGAAGAAGAAGAAGAAGAAGAAGAAGAAGAAGAAGAAGAAGAAGAAGAAGACAATAGAAATAAAAAATTACAACTTATTACCAAAGCAGGCACAAATCATAGCACTGCCATAACTGAAACAGTAGACATATAGCACTAAAAAATTTTAAGATTTTATGTTAATAATTATACAGTAGTAAATAAAGACTGGAATAGAAATTTTTAACAAAAAGGTGAAGTTAGAAAAAAGGAAATGTTCAACACATTGACACATACTTCTGACATAATTTGGATCAGGCTAAAATAAACTCGCGTACCTAGGTCAGCAAATAAAACTTAGAAAGGTCTTTTTATTATTAATATTCCGGCTGTACAATGTTTACACATTTTCCGGAACCAAAGATCACAGAAATGATTGAATTCTCATCTTCCACTGCTGCTTGTCAATAAAAAGATCTTCAATTTCTCGTTCCCTCAATATAGTCTGAATTTCTTCTATCCAGATGGTAGGTGGTCTTCCTCTTTTCCTTCTTCCTGGTGCGTCCATTCCATAACCCTCCTTGGGAATCTTTGCAGTGCTATTCTTTTCATGTGTCCATACCATTGTAATTTTTTGTTTGGATAAAATCAACAATTGAATTTTCACATTCATTCTGTCCTAAAAATTAGACTTCATTTCTAATTTTTTCACGTCTGGATACTCTTGCCGAACGTCTCCAAAAGTCCATCTCTGCTGTCATTAATTTTGTTATTGTGTGTTTATTAGTAGTCCAAACTTCTGAGTCGTAAGTCATGATACTTCTAACAAAGGTGTTAAATATTTTGGTTTCAGTTTCCTCGTTAATTTGCTTACCCCACAGGATTCCATTTAATGTAAATATAGCCATCGTTCCCACATTAATTCTGGATTGTATTTCTTTTTCTTGCTTCCCACTGGTCGTAATTTTTGCTTGAAAGCTCTTTTTCGAATACATAAACGTCTATAATAAGGCGAAAATTGTGATTCAATTTAACAAGACACGCCGCGAATACAGACTTTGATTCACCAGACGTTACTAGAGAGAATTAGTAAAGTATATCACATAAGAGGATTATTATAAACTTTTGTGAGAAAACCTCCAAAAAATAAAACAATAAACTAATTTAAGTCAATACAAAACATAATACACTTTTTAAGACACCGGACACCGGAAAGATTTATAAAAAAACCTTACACTAAAACAGTACACAACTGTTCACATTATCTATATTGGCCTAAACCAAAGTCTGAGGATTTGTTTGTATTGAATACAAATCTAAACCGTTGCACCCCGAAAAACACTGTCTAACTTGGAATTTGATATTCCGAAATACTCTTCACTTCTTATCAAACTGACCTGCCTTTCAAGTTTCAGATAACAACGCTACTTTTAAGGTTCACCTTAAAATAACTTTACAATCCCGTTTGTTTTCCTTATTCTTCACGTCTTTTTAAATCAACCCTCCTTCGAAGTATGAGTTCTTTGTCACCTTACTTTGCGGAATGCCTTCGAAAAAACGACAAAACGACAAAGCTTTGGGCAGGTCCATCCAAATGTTCAGCGAGCAAGGTTATTGCGAGCAGCTGAGACACCCGAGGAACGTGAGTCCCGGTTTGAACAACAACGAAGAAGGGAGGCAGAGATTAGGGCCGCGAAGACACCTGGGAAGCATAGGGAGCGCGCGTAGACCAACAACGAAGAAGGTAGGCAGAGATTAGGGTCGCGCAAACACGTGAGGAGCATGGGGAGCGCATATACCAACAACGTCTAAGGCAAGCTGAATTAAAGGCCGCGGAAACACCTGAGAAGCATGGGGAGCGCGTCGAGCGGAAACGCGTGATGCAGGCTGAATCAAGGGATGTGGAATTATCAGAACGACGTGAATATCGGCCTGAATATGATCGCATATGGCATGCTCAAGTCAGACAAGTAAGCAGACGAGGTACAGTAATTTGATTTTAGAGGCTTTTCAGTATGATCCATATTATGACTTTTCATCACATTCAAAAGTTACAATTAGCAAAATGGATGTGATATGCGAATTCTATCAAGCCAAAATATTTAAAACTGAATCGCCTGGATATGCTACTCTAATGGAAAAGTAATTTTACAACCATTGAATCAGCCTCCTCAACAAAAAAAAAGTCAATTAAAAGAAAAAGATAAAGCAGGCGAAGCCGCGGGTATAACAGCTAGTATTACATATTTAAAACACTCAACCCGCCGTTAACCAATCAGACTGCATGTACACATTTGTTAAATTCACGTTTTACGTTTTAAAACCTTTTCTTTTAAATTTCTGAGAGTAAATAAATTAAAATGGAAGTCTTTGGTCGCAACAGTTGTCCCGACGCGAATTCCAAACGTATCGTCTCGGTTCATAACGGTTGTTGAAGTACTTTCGCTAATTAATGGAAAAATCTAAATAAGGGAAAACGGGAATAACAGCTACTGACCAATTAGACGCCTGTGTCACTGCGGCTGAAGGATTGACAGACCAATTAGCCACATTAATTACTTCATAAAGTGAGCAATTAAGGTGTTATACAACGCGCGGCGGACTTATGCCCATATTAATCTGCGGACTTTAGTGATTGCAGTAACCAAAACGGGTGGACTTTTGCGATGAGATCACATTGGCTTAACACCGTTGCTGTCTACTGTTAGCTAACATTTTTAAGGAAAATTGGCAAAGCCGTCTGAACATTTACGTCAATCAAGTACGCTGCAGCGTTATACCTATACTTGTATGAATTTTACCGATGAAGGGTTTGCGAGGATCTGTCAGAAAAAAGTATAACGCAAATTTAAATTGTTAGTGTCGACGTTTCGAAAATATTTATTGTCATCATCAGGACAATTGTTGCTGAGTTGTTACGATGAAGAACAGTACAGAAGACGCCACAGTAATGAGCTGTACACACGTGTTGAGAAAATCACAGACTTCATTAGAAAAAGAAGAATTACTTTCTAAGGACACGTTTAAAGAACGAATTCTGACAGACTAACAGGGAAACGTTTTGACTATTTCAGAAAGCTCAAAATGCCCAATACGTGGTTCCAAGAAACAGAAAAAGACATGGAAGAACTCCATGTCTATTTCTCCAACTTTTTGTTCGGCGAGACAGAAAAGATGGTTGGAGGTACGACACTAAGGAAGATCTTCAGGAACAGCATTGCCGTAGACAGAAGCTTTTGGTAATAAGTGTTCGTGACTTTCGAGCCCGAGGAGCGGTGGTGGGTTCTGTCGGGCTTCGGCCCCTCTCGCTGAGGTGTTCCAAACGTCTCTGTATTAGCTTCACTAGCTTCCATGTTTGTTCTTTCAGATGTGTTAGTAATGCCTTCGGTTTTAGAGTGCTCGACCCCGTATTGGATCCTGCAGTGTTGCAGTGTTGTAATGTGTCGGTGACCTCTCCTTTCATCATCGATCTGATACGTTCCTCTCTGAGCTCTCAGATTCTCCTGACGTACCAAGCAAAGAGAACCTACTTTTATGCTTTGCGATGTCACTTCGTCTCCTTCTACACAGCATTTCCACTTTAGGAGTTTACCGTTTTCAAAGTCTCCAGAAGCCGCAACCTTTCCAAGTCGCCAACTTCTGGCATTTACTTTCCAACACTGTCCTCATGAACGGTGTTGCACGCTTTACTGTTGCTGGGCCCCAAAAGCGCAACACACAGATTACACAAAAAATAACATAATATACCACAAAATCAACCAAAATACTTATTACAAATTATGTCTCTCTACAGATTATAACATACTTCTCAAATGTCCCTAAAGTTTAACATAATTCCCAAAAGGGGGAAGGTGTGAGTAAAAAAATTTTCAACACCATCAGTTAATGAGCAGAGTCGAACTCGACCCGTTTATTTCAAAACAATATGAGCCTCGAAATTTTACGTAATCATAAGTCAGCAAAAGTCAATTACTGAGTTAATTTAGCTCAAAAAAGTTAAATATATAAAAGAGTAAATACTGAAAAAATGGTATGCTAACATTGAATAATTGTATAAATTACATACTGGATAAACTTGATTACTGAATATAGAACAACTGCACAAATCAATACTAGTTTACAGTTAATGGTGTTCAGCGTACAAGCTGTGATCTGTTCATAAAAATTCTAACACTGTTCTGCATCACAAAACATTTATAAAAAATTTTGTTCCTGTCACATAAGGTGAGTAAACTGGTTTATCTCGCTTTTCATTAGTAATTGTACTGTAACTTACACTGAAAGTTGTTAACGATTAAGTTTTACTTGGCAATCCGGAGAGGTTCGCTCACAGGCTGCTGTATCTGGTCGCAACGGGTGCGTGTTCCTCAGCTCATGCCACGGACAGCTGCTGTGTTCATGCTGGAAGAACGCGTGAAGAAAAAACTACATCGAGACCATATACTTGTATTCTCACTCCTGTACGTCGAACCAAGTTTTGAACTGAAAATTTCACATCTTTTAGTATACTTCATGCACACGCACAGCTTAATTATTACGCCCACATTCGTTCGTATAGGGCGTGGTCACAAATTTACAAAATCACAAAATTACATTATAAAATTACAACTTCAAATTATATATACAACAAATACTGACAATGCAATTTACATATCTTTACTTTTTTCTTTAAATTGACTGACTGAAAATTGGTTTTAGTCGAGGCTGACTGTTACAAACAAGATACGTCTTGATTGGTTATGAATAACAATCTTTTTACAGAAATTACAAGTTTTCTTTTATTTTACAAACATAATAGACGAAAAATATTCGTCCCCAACATTGATTTATGATAACCAAAAATCATAGTTACCTTGGTAATCGAGGCTTCTTATATAATGTGCTGAAAGGACGGCTCTGCTCACAAGGACGGCCTGGTGTTCGGCTACGGACTCGGCGGCGTTCCAAGCCTCCGCTGAGGTTGCGCCTAGCCGCACCTCTGAAGGAAGGATCCCGCCGGTGTTCGTCACGAACGTCAGGGACATTATCGGCTTTAGTCGCCGACTCCCCAATGTCGTTGCGCTGGCAGATAACGCTTCTGTCAAACTCCTAGCGAGTGAGACTGTACGCGTTACCTGCCGCAGCGCATCTGAACACTTGGGAGTAATCCAGTGGCTGGAACGAGAATCGTTCCAGTTCCACACATACTCCCTGAACCGTATCAAGCCTGTAGCCCTCGTCCTTCGGGGGCTAGACATACAGGCAGATCCGCAGGTCGTCCTTGACGAACTGTGCGACGCGGGCTACAAGGTTGTGGCAGCCTCTCGGTTGTATACAATCTATGGCTCGCGTCGACCCCTGCCCCTTATCAGACTCCAAGTAGAGAAGGGCGAATCCACCCAGGCCCTATTAGTGTTGAAACGGCTTTTCGGGCTCTGCGTTAGCGTAGAGCTCTACCGTCAGACCGGGCGAATTTCCCAGTGCCATAGGTGTCAGAGGTTCGGCCACAGCAGCTTCGGTTGTCGGAACGCGCCGACCTGCGTCCGATGCGGAAATGACCACCTAACGCAGGCCTGCGCTGTTCCTGACAACCACAGGTACTGTATCAACTGTGGCGGTGCCCATGCTGCAAATAACAGGCGCTGCCCAGTTTACAAAGAGCAGCTGGACAAACTTGTAAAGCCACTCCAGCCTAAGCCTCGATAAGTTGTTCAACCAGTATAAACGGCCAAAGCCTCTGAGCCTGTGGTCCGGAAACCAGTCCCTAGGTCTGCTTCGGTTCCGAAACCACCAAAAAGTGCAGTGAGCCCGAGCGCAACTGAACAGGCCACACCAAAAGTCGCGCCCTCGGAACCGGAACGCGAGATACCAGCCTACGCTAAAGTCTCGTTGCCGCAGGATGACGAGGAAATTGATCCTCCACTACCGCCGCCACCGAAGCCTCGCTACCCCAGATCAGGCAAAAAGCGAGGTAGACCTCAGGCCAAGAACACAAGCCAGGTAAAACCTGCCACTGGACCCAAGCCTATCCGCCAAAAGCCAGAGCGACCACCCGCTCCAGAACCTGCCCCAAGGCTTCCACCGCCTTGCCCCGCAGCAGCTATGCAGCTGCCGCCAAGCGTTCTCCCCAGGCCTCATCTACCGATGATCTCGCCGTCGTTTCCGACTTTCTGGCAAGCTACGACTTGCAGAAAGTAGCCCAAACTTTCCGCAAAATCAAGGAATGCTTGGCATCAGCCTCGCCCCAATATAAATTCCTCCTCTTGGTGGAAGCCTGCCTTATTATTGGTCTGCTATGAACGGACAACCACGGCAATCCTTCAAGCGAGACCTCGTGCTCGTGGCGTGGAACGCCAACGGCCTCGCTTCCAGCATTCTGAGCTCTTAGAGTTCGTTGCCCGTCACAAGCCCGATGTGCTTCTTATTGGAGAGACGCACCTGACACCGCATCGTCGATTCCGACTACCCAACTACGTGTGCTACCGGGATGACCGGACGAATCGCGCAGGAGGGGGCACAGCCATCGCGGTGAAGGCGAGTCTTCGCCATCACCGCGTTGTCCTGCCTCAGCGGCGGAACCTCGAGTGCACCGCGGTTGAGCTCCATGGTGCTCTCGGCGGTCTACTCTGGTACAAGCCTCCACAAACGGAGCTCCTGTCGAACGATCTGGAGGCCGTCATTGACGCACACAGAAGGGTAGTCCTGGCGGGCGACCTAAACTGTAAGCACCCCAATTGGGGGAGCCGCTTGGTGAACCCAAACGGGGCCCGCTTACGCAGGTATGCTGATGCGGCTCGGGTCAGAGTAATGGGTCCTACCGGGCCTACGTACTATCCCTCGAGGGTTAACTCCCGCCCTGATGTACTGGACATTGCCGCGGTCAGGGGCGTTTATTGCCCGGTCCACGTCTCCGTCATTTCGGAACTGTCCTCGGACCATTGCCCCATCAGTGTGCATATAGCTACCCAGCACTCTACCGTCCGCGACGAGCGGCGGGTAATCGAGTGGGAACTCTTTGGCCCGGCGTTCAGGTGGTCGCCGCCTACCTGAGCATATCCCGCTCGACACTACCCAGCATGTCGACGAGGCAGTTGCCTTATTCGACACAGCCGTAGTCTCGGCGGTAGACGTGTCTTCCCGGATGAAGCCGGGGCTCACGCCCGACTATCAGCGTATCCCCGAAGAGGTGTCTCAGCTCGCTTGCGAGAGGAATAGCCTCCTGAGACGCTGGCAGAGGACTCGTGACCCGGCTGACAAGGCTGCGTTCAACAGAGCGTCCGGCAAGTTGCGTCGCGACATGCTGGCGTTCCGTAGACGCAGCTGGGAGCTAGCTGTAACACAGATGGATGGCCCTGCCGAGAACCGTAATGTCTGGCGGATTCCCAGTGGCCTAACGGGAAAGCGTAAACGCGCGCCTTTCCCCGCACTGGTCGGATACGGCGGTCAACCCCTTGGCCGCCGCCTCGACAAGGCAGAGTTCTTCGCTGACAGTTTAGAGCGACAGTTCGCTCCCAACCCATCCAAGAACCCGGCTTTCACTGAGCAAATCTGCCGCGAGGTAGAGCGCTTTCTATCGGCCGGTATCACAGTCCAAACGGAGCCCATCTCCCCGGAGGAGGTCTCTGAGTTCAGCTCAAGCCCAGAAGGCGCCTGGCCCGGACGGAGTCATGAATTCCGCCCTCCATCGCCTTCCGGAGCGAGGAACACAGTTCCTGTCTGACCTGTTCAATTCATGCCTCAGACTGACCTACTTTCCGGTGAAATGGAAAACGGCTACAGTAATAGTGATACCCAAGCCGGGAAAGAATTCTTCTCGCGTGGAAAACCTCAGGCCCATCAGCCTCTTGTCCGCATCGTCCAAGGTTTTCGAGCGGTTGATCCAGCGTAGGATCCGCGACCATCTAGAAAGACTAGACGTGCTGATCCCCGAACAGTTCGGCTTTCGTGAGCTGCACTCCTCGACTCATCAGCTGATGAGACTCGTAGAATGCATTACCGAGGCTGGTTGCCAGGGCAAACAGACGACTGCGATCTTCCTAGACGTAGAGAAAGCATTTGACCGCGTGTGGCACGAGGGTGTCCTTTACAAGCTCACGGAAGTCCTTCTTCCAGATTGCTACGTTCATTTGATCGGCAGCTTTCTGCGAGACCGTAGCTTCCGAGTGAGAGTAGACCACTTTCTCTCTTCGGAGAGGCGTATTACCGCTGGTGTCCCTCAGTGAAGTGTCCTTGGGCCTCTCCTGTTCTCGCTGTTTGTCATCGACACGCCCCGAGTTCCTGGAGTTAAATTGTCGCGCTACTCGCGGACGACACTGCGGCTTTTGCCTCAGAGCCGAACGCAAGTTATGCGGCCATTGAGCTCCAGCATCAACTCGACGCGTATGTCGGGTGGACCGATGACTGCAGAGTTGCCGTTAACGCTTCCAAGAGCGCCGCGGTAATATTCTCGCGCAAACGCAAGCGGCCTCGGCCGCTTAAAGTAGCCCCGTCGAGGTACCCTGGACCAACAGCGTCAAGTACCTCGGGCTCCACGTGGACTCCCGACTCACCTGAAGAACCCATACACAGTATATCAGACATCGCGCTTCGGCGCAACTCAGTAGACTCTGGCCTGTGCTATCTAATCCGGCAATGACCCCCCGGCTAGGTAAGCTCATAGTCAACTCGTACGTGTTGCCCGTGATTACCTATGCCTGTCCTGTTTGGGGATACCTGACTCGTGATCATAGAACAACGCTCCAGCGCGTACTCGACCGGGGACTCGATGTCTGATATACTGTGTATGGGTTCTTCAGGTGAGTCGGGAGTCCACGTGGAGCCCGAGGTACTTGACGCTGTTGGTCCAGGGTACCTCGACGGGGCCTACTTTAAGCGGCCGAGGCCGCTTGCGTTTGCGCGAGAATATTACCGCGGCGCTCTTGGAAGCGTTAACGGCAACTCTGCAGTCATCGGTCCACCCGACATACGCGTCGAGTTGATGCTGGAGCTCAATGGCCGCATAACTTGCGTTCGGCTCTGAGGCAAAAGCCGCAGTGTCTTCCGCGAATAGCGCGACAATTTAACTCCAGGAACTCGGGGCGTGTCATTGACAAACAGGGAGAACAGGCCCAAAGACACTTCCCTGAGGGACACCAGCGGTAATACGCCTCTCCGAAGAGAGAGAGAGTTGATGCTGGACTGAAGCGTGCGCGAAGTCCCCCGGAGGTACTCTTCTCGTCTTTTGAGGAGAGGACTCGGTGTCCGCTCTCTTGATGACATCGTGAGACGCCTGGCGCGTAGATTCTATGTTCGTTCCGACAGAGTGACCCACAATTCCCTCATTGCCGGACTTGGTAAATACACACCGCGACCAGGTGAGTCCTGGAAGCCGCCTCGTTTGTTAGTCCCGGTGGTATAATCCACCAATCACAGGTCGCTTCAGACCCCCCCACAATTAGGTAAAAAGATATAAAATGAACTCCAATAGACCCAGTGGCAGGCGTCCTTTCTGAGACTCGGGACACTGCACTACTCGCGACCCCCAGTCGTGTACAGTAAGTAAACTGTCATCTTAAGAATATTATAAACAAGTGTATCTTTTTACTAACGTGCTTCAAATTTGTTATCCATAAATCAATTCCAGTTCCAAAGTTATTGTTGAAATCGTCTGTGCTTTGCCGATATTTAGTACCTATAGCTCATCAATACCTACAGCTTTCGATATTTTCCACCCAATTCAAGTGTTTCTTGACATTTTCCTTCTGCGTTAACCTGACACCTGAATGACAATAACATACAGAGCTTCCATCATACAATTACTCCTAGTTCTTTATTCTATTTCATGATTACTTGATGCCTAGACCATGCTTCTTTGTGTGATTTATTAACCCCAGTCTGCTGTCCCCATATTTTGCAACTATGTTAATATAGTTAACATCCTGATTTGCTTAGGATCCTCTCTAACTGCGTGTTATATTAATAGGCAATACTGCGCATGTTCGGAGCATTGAATACGTACACAGACCAGCCGATGCTACAGCGCATGCACGTTGTGTTCCGCAAATCGCGTCGCATGTAAACCGATCAATAACTCCGCCTAACGAATCAAATTGTAAACACCCCTATGTCTACCTTAATGACATACGACCAAGTTTGAGGAACACATGTATTTAAAAGGTAGGTAACTATCCATATTATCTTCTTCTTCTATGGCGTCTCAGTTCAAAGTCGAATCTTAGCCTCCATAATCATCCACCTCCATTCTTCCCTGTCCTTGGCGATCGATGTCCATCGTTTTATTTTGAGTAAAGTATCACCATCCCCCGCCACTGCGTCAATCCAGCGATGCTTGGGTCTTCCGACAGGCCTTCTACCCTCGATTTGACTAAACAGTTCTTTCCTCGGTAGGCTATTCGATTGCCTTCCATTCCAATTATATGTCCTGCCCATTGCAATCTATGCAGCCGGATAGAGGTGGCCAGATCATTGTCTTTATATAGCTTGTACAGTTCCTCATTGTGACGCATTCTCCATATTCTGTTATATTCTTCTCAAAATTCTCCTTTCATAAGTATTGACTATGTTAGCGGCTTGTTTGATCAGAATCCAAGTCTGGCTGCCATATGTTATCACCGGTCTAATCATAACTTTATATAATGTGACCTTTCCATTTTATATTGGATGTCAAATTCACCTGAGAAGATGTAGTACATTTTTTTCTAGCCCATCCGTCCTGAATCGTCAGCTGGTTGTTCAACTCAATTTTCTCAGTCTACTCTGATCTTGTTCGATCCGGTCGGTAAGATTACTTTAAGACTTATATATTTTCTGTACTTTAAGATCTAGACCCGCTGAAGTAATAAAAGGGCATAAAAAATTAACCAGTTTATATTAATTTTAAAGTGTATAATTATTTTCAGCAATAAGAGAGTAGAATATTGTAAAAATTATTAAACACCGGACTGTTAGGCCGTAGTCGGTTGCTGTAAATTATCGACATCGTCGGCAACGTTTCGTATCCCACTCTCGGGGATCTTCTTCAGGCCGTAAACTCGTTGGTTTTACCCGAAAAAAGTGGCTGGTATCGTTCGCCCTAAGATCTGCGAAACTGTTTTGGTAACACTCTGTCGCTTTTTACGGCCTGAGGAAGATCCACGAGGGTGGGATACAAAACGTTGCCGAGGATGTCGAGAATTTACGGCAACCGGCCACGGCCTAACAGCTCGGTATTCAATAATTTTGAGAATATTGACACCGGCCGTGTAAGCTTGAGACAAAGTAAGAGAGTAGAATCTTCGGACGTATCGGTTCGTGTTCGGAACAAGACGCGTCACAGATCTCCGTCAGTATCTGTCTAATCACATCACTGTGTGCGCCGTGCGAATAACGCGATAGTAACATCATCATCATCATCATCATCATTGGCTCGACAGCCATTTTTGGTCCCTGGCCTTCTTCAGAAGATTTCGCCATTCTTCTCTCTTCTTCTAATTTCGTAAAAGTATGATTTTCCGGGATAGGGCCGTCAACCCCAAGCCCAAACCCTAACCTGGAGGACCAGAACTTTGATTTAGGGGTGTTCTTCCCCTATACAGGCTGCCTTCACCTCGCCTGTAGAGTCCTGTCCACTCTCGCAGTTCACCTGCCGTACCGCTGCCCTTCAGCTCCGCCTTCGGTGATGTTTAGGTATGGGCCCATCCGACTACTACCGTCTTCGGCGCCATGGCAATACTGGTGGGTGCTGCTCCCCTCTCCACCAGGGATGTTTTTTCGACTTCCCAGTGTTCTGCGAAAACAGGGTCACCTCGTGTAGGATGTGGCTTTTGACCACGCAGCACGGTCTTGGCTGGTTAGAAGCTAGAGGCTCTATTGGGCGCCATCGCTTCCCCCAACCCTTAGATTTTCGAGGACCAGTGCCCAGTCAACCCGAAGCAAAGGTGCCACCTCTCCAATTTCCCTCGATCCCGCGACAGTAACATGGATACAAGTATTTTATGTTATTTTATCATGTGTAGACGTAATTTTAAAGTGAGACAAACTCGTGTTTCGAAACGCGTAACGTAAAATTTAAGCAGAAGTCACAAAACGGGTAAGAATTGTAAGAGAGGATACTAGTAACATGGGCCTAAAAATCAGAAACGAACACAATGTGTATGACTCGTTGCTACAACAGAGTTTTTATGATATTCTTCCTCAGTGAGGGAGGGGAAACACTGTAGTCCTATCATATATATCGTTGTAAAAAAAAAAAAAAACAGTGATGCAAGAATTATGTGATAAAGAAAGTGATGGAAGGAATCCCTCTAGTAGCCCTAATATTGTTGTACGAGAATATTTTCCTGTATCGGCCACCGCAAAGAATTATAAACGACACTTAGAGAAATTATAAGTATGAGTGGTGTTCACGGGACTGCTACCCTTAACCACAGTACTGTGGTCTCTAACGTGTACTACGTTAGTACAGCTCGAATTTTACACTGATGATGGAAGTCGATGGTACTGTCGAAACGTCTGTTTTAGTTAGAAACAATGGACCACGGCCAAACAGCCCAGTAATGAATTTTAACAACAGTGTTCGGAAGTGTCCCAATATCCATACCCGCACTACATTTTCGACGTTTTGAATATGCGATTGTATCGATATACTACGATGTGAAGAAGAACACGTGTACTAATTGTAAATTGTTCTATTTCTTAACGTAAATCGAAAACATGTGTTGTTTTCATTTGGGAGGTTAGATAATAATGGTTTTTAGTTTATAGCTTACCGTTTAAAGAAATAAAAGCCATAGTTAGGAAATATATGACGGTTAATGTGTCTGCATCCTTGAAAGAGAGGGACATTAAAAACAAAGAACATAAAGTATTTTTACTTCCATATTCCTTAAGGAATGGAAGTATGGTGATGGCAAAAAAAATCGTGTTCGAGATTATTGCAGATTCTGATTCTACTACACTCAAAACATGAAAAAAAGTCGTTTTCCGAAAAGTGTCTGTGTGTCTGTGTGTGTGTCTGTCTGTCTGTCTGTCTGTCTGTCTGTAGATTTTTTTTCTATGGCAAACGATAACTGCCGCAAATTCAAACAGAATCAAATAATTTTTTGCATACAGCCCGGTTTTGCAGAGTTCTCGCGACCTATTGTTTTTGGTGAAGATCGGTTGAGGGAAAGGGGTAGTTTACCTGCAACGGTTTTTTTTTTAGCAAGGGTAATTTTGTTTGTTTGGCAAACGATAACAGCCGCAAATTCAAACAGAATCAAATAATGTTTCGCATACAGCCCTGAATTGTAGAGTTCTCAAGACCTATTGTTTTTGGTGAAGATCGGTTAAGGGAAAGGGGTAGTTTACCTGTAACGTTTTATGTTTTAACAAGGGTATTTCCTATGGCAAACGATAACAGCCGCAAATTCAAACAGAATGAAAAGATTATTTGCATACAGCCCTAAATTGTAGAGTTCTCAAGACCTTTTGTTTTTGGTGAAGATCGGTTAAGGGAAAGGGGTAGTTTACCTACAACGTTTTTTTAACAAGGGTATTTTCTATGGCAAACGATAACAGCCGCAAATTCAAACAGAATCAAATAATTTTCTGCATACAGCCCTGATTTGTAGAGTACTCAAGACCTATTGTTTTTGGTGAAGATCGGTTGAGGGGAAGGGGTAGTTTACCAGCAACGTTTTTTATCATGCGTATTTTCTATGGCAAACGACAACTGCCGCAAATTCAAACAGAATCAAATAATTTTTTGCATACAGCCCTGATTTGTAGAGTACTCGCGACCTATTGTTTTTGGTGAAGATCGGTTGAGGGGAAGGGGTAGTTTACCTGCAACGGTTTTTTTTATCAAGGGAAATTTTTTTTTTTTGGCAAACGATAACAGCCGCAAATTCAAACAGAATCAAATAATGTTTCGCATACAGCCCTGAATTGTAGATTTCTCAAGACCTATTGTTTTTGGTGAAGATCGGTTGAGGGAAAGGGGTAGTTTACCTGCAACGTTTTTTTAACAAGGGTATTTTCTATGGCAAACGATAACAGCCGCAAATTCAAACAGAATCAAATAATGTTTTGCATACAGCCCTGATTTGTAGAGTACTCAAGACCTATTGTTTTTGGTGAATATCGGTTAAGGGAAAGGGGTAGTTTACCTGCAACGTTTTTTTATCAAGCGTATTTTCTATGGCAAACGATAACAGCCGCAAATTCAAACAGAATGAAATAATTTTTTGCATACGTCCCTGAATTGTAGAGGTCTCAATGACTTTCGATTTTGGTGAAGATCGGTTAAGGGGAAGGGGTAGTTTACCTGCAACCTTTTACGTTTTAACAAGAGTAAAGTACTTGAAAATTTATTTAAACTTTTTGAAACAATGGTAATTGTTAAAAATAAAATAATTTTGTTGCCAGGCAATAAAATTATAATTTTTTCATTTTAATGTAATATAATATTTTTCATTTAATACAGCAATAAAAAGGCAGGTAAGACACAGCCTGGTTGTTTGGCTGAAAATGATTTTACATATAAATCTTAGAATATGGAAGTCATGTATGGTTCTCCATACCGATATTTTACTTCCATGTTCCTTAAGGAAATGGAAGTATGGTGATGGCAAAAACATGGAAGTAAAAAAATCGTGTTCGAGATTATTGCGGATTCTGATTGTACTACACTCAAAACATGAAAAAAGTCGTTTTTCGAAAAGTGTCTGTGTGTCTGTCTGTGTGTGTCAGTAGATTTTTTTCTATGGCAAACGATAACAGCCGCAAATTCAAACAGAATCCAATAATTTTTTGCATACAGCTCTGATTTGTAGAGTACACAAGACCTATTGTTTTTGGTGAAGATCGGTTAACGGTAAGGGGTAGTTTACCTGCAACATTTTTCTTATCAAGGGTAATTTTTTTCTATGGCAAACGATAACAGCCGCAAATTCAAACAGAATCAAATAATGTTTTGGATACTGCCCTGAATTGTAGAGTTCTCAAGATCTGTTGGTTTTGGTGAAGATCGGTTAAGGGAAAGGGGTAGTTTACCAGCAACGTTTTATGTTTTAACAAGGGTATTTTCTATGGCAAACGATAAGAGCCGCAAATTCAAACAGAATCAAATTATTTTTTGCATGAAGCCCTGAAATGTAGAGTACTCAAGACCTGTTGTGTTTGGTGAAGATCGGTTAAGGGAAATGGGTAGTTTACCAGCAACATTTTATGTTTTAACAAGGGTAATTTTTTTATGACGATATATAACTGCCATAAATTCAAAGAGAATCAAATAATTTTTTGCATACGTTCCTGAATTGTAGAGAACTCAAGGCCTGTTGATTTTGGTGAAAATCGGTTACGGGAAAGGGGTAGTTTACCAGCAACATTTTTATTTATATATGTACTACATTATCGGCAACAAACAAGTAGTTTGTTGTTAAAATTCCTTCCCGTCCTGTTTGGCTGTAGACCAAAGTTTTCTGCAAAACCAGACGTTTCGGCAGTAACATCGACTTCCATCATCAGTGAAAATTGAGTGCGATAACGTGAGGCGGTTACATTAGTGACCACAGTACTGTGGTTAAGGCTGAAGCAGTAAGTAGAAAGAAGTAGTTTCTATGAAAATATTTCATTTCGAAAATGATTTTAAATATAAATCTTAGAACATGGAAGTCATGTATGGTTCTCCATACCGATATTTAACAAAATCAACAAGTGAAAATGTAAAATAAAAAATACAATTATTTCTGAACAGTAAGGTTAAAACCAAAAAACAACGTATTAAGAAATGAAAGCAATGTTTGTTATTGGTTAGGTGGTCAATATTCTTTTGTGTTGTTTAGTAAAATCTCAAAAACCTTACTGGAAGCAAAGAAAACCACACACACAAAATTAGGGACATATATATCAACCCGAATTCCTTCGAGTCGCTTGCTTATCCAGTAATTTGCACAAAAGCCGAGTGTTAGGGAAAAAACGAGTATTAGTGGAAAACGAGTTCTGCCACAAAATAGAGAGACGTGTATAGTAACAGGGGCCACCCTGCCTTAGTTAGAGTTGGTTGCATTTTTCTGTGATGTACACAAAAACCGAATGTTATTGAAAAAACGAGAGACAAGTATAGTAACAAATAAGTAACATATTGGTGGTTTCCATGAGTAATTTTAGTTTGCACGTTAACCTAACAACGACAACTTTTGTCGTCACAGGTACACATAGGAGTATATTATTGCTAGGAACATTTTTCTTAAAAAATATGACAATGAAACACGATTACAAATCCTAAACAAACTACTTTATAACATGCACAAATATATTTTCACGATTTCCGTTTACTAACGAAAATTATACGCGATATTGACTATATATCGATGCCAATAATCACATAATCGAAATATCGATAATGAGTGCGGATACGGTTATTGGGACAGTACCCAATGTTCAGAGGGAATCGAACGCTCGCAGTATGAGTAGCACGAATACGGAAGAGTTGTTTAGATTTTGAACTAATTACTGAGAATCGAAAGTTTAACATATAAGTCGAAACAATCAAATTTTATCAAAGACGTACATCGTTCAGTGCTAGGCATGCGTTTACAATTGGGCGTTTATTGAATCGGTAAATTTTGAACGGTTCTCCAAAGCGCTTTTCCTTGTTCCCGTTTAAAGCAATCTGGGCTGCGAGACGTGTGGCAGCAGTGTGGGTGGCCTCGTCTATGTATATACATATGAAACGTTAGATATATACCCACTCGTATAATTGTCTACACCCTGATATTCAGTTTCATCCCCACTTGTGAGCCCAGTGTACCTCTAAGTAAAGTATTAGGTAAATGTTTGATTACGAAGTCGGCCGTGAGAGCGCGCTGCCACCCACCACCACAAGACTCTCTCAGCTGCTAAATAAAGTGTATTTCTGTTTGCTTACCACTTGTGCCCTCTATTCAGAGCAGCCATTGTGCATTTCGTCCGTGCTAAATGCTAAGTCAATACAACAATGTACACTCGACTGTTATAAAACAGAATGGAATCGAACCGTAGCAGCAATATCGTGATCGCACTTACTTGCGTCTTTCATTCTTCTCTTGTTGCCAACTCAAATATAATTCAGACGAACACACGCACACGCGCGCGCGCATACACAAACGTGATCGCATAATCTACTGAACTTTAACTGTATACATTATATATGTATAATGGAGGAAGTATGACTCGCCACTATTTACGTGTTTACACAATCTCAATACGATTTTTGTTGAAAGATCAAAACAGAATCTAAAGTTAAAAAAAAAATCACCTCGAAACTGAAGACACATAGAAGCAATCTTCTCAATTTGTACCATTTCATGGTTGTTCATAAACTACTATAGATCCAAAAAAGTGAACTTCGTAATCATTATCGTCATCATTATCATCATCATCATCATCATAATCATCATTATCTTCTTCTTTTTCTTCTTCTTCTTCTTCTTCTTCTTCTTAAAAGTGATTAGATCCTCAGGCTGTTCCAGTTTTGGAGTTTGTTCGACCAGTGGTCCCATGGCCGTCCTAATCTGTTTGACCTTCAAGTCTATAGCCCAACATTTTCTTCTGAATGCAGTGGCTGTTGTTCATCCTATCCACGTGCTGAAGACATTGCCACCAGTGATGGCTGACTGTTTCTCCTACGTCAAAATATCATTCCTAATTCTATCGAATCCAGCGCAACGTTTTAAGATTCAGGACGTGGGAGAGGACATGAGGAGCTGGAATTTACAGGAATAACGGAGTAATAACTGGGAACTGGCGGATAACAGATGGAGATTAACTGTGTAATAACAGATATTACTGGCGGTTGAGATGGGGGATGGGATGAATTCCTCAGGCTTTCCGCAATATAAATGTGTGTGTGTGTGTGTGTGTGTGTGTGTGTGTGTGTGTGTGTGTGTGTGTGTGTGTGTGTGTGTGTGTGTGTGTGTGTGTGTGTGTGTGTGTGTGTGTGATTGGTCCGTAACTACCAATCAAGGACTAAATGTCCTTTTGAAAAAACCAAAAGGTAAGGGAAAGGAGATGGAAGGTGACTTGTTGGGAAGAGTTCAAGAAAAGAGGATGCGCTCGTTAAATCTCAAGGAGTCTACATGGACTGTAAGAAAAATATTTTAACTGTTTAACGTTTAAAAGGGGTTACTCTCTTATAAAATTAAATAGATTATCAGGCTATATACAATAATAAAATGTAAAATGCTTAAAAAATAATAGCAATAAGACAATGATGAGTAATTAAAAAAATAATGGAAGAAATGAGAGTTCCTAAGCCTTCCACGTAGTTGGAAACATTATTGGACGGGCTGTTAGGCCGTGGTCTAGTGTCTATGCAGACAGACGTTTTGGTCTCGTTAGGCCGTGGTCTAGTGTCTATGCAGACAGACGTTTTGGTCTCGTTAGGCCGTGGTCTAGAGTCTATGCAGACAGACGTTTTGGCCTCGTTAGGCCGTGGTCTAGAGTCTATGCAGACAGACGTTTTGGCCTCGTTAGGCCGTGGTCTAGTGTCTATGCAGACAGACGTTTTGGCATCGTTAGGCCGTGGTCTAGAGTCTATGCAGACAGACGTTTTGGCCTCGTTAGGCCGTGGTCTAGAGTCTATGCAGACAGACGTTTTGGCCTCGTTAGGCCGTGGTCTAGTGTCTATGCAGACAGACGTTTTGGTCTCGTTAGGCCGTGGTCTAGAGTCTATGCAGACAGACGTTTTGGCCTCGTTAGGCCGTGGTCTAGTGTCTATGCAGACAGACGTTTTGGCCTCGTTAGGCCGTGGTCTAGTGTCTATGCAGACAGACGTTTTGGCCTCGTTAGGCCGTGGTCTAGTGTCTATGCAGACAGACGTTTTGGCCTCGTCATTCGTCAGTGTCGGTAACAATTGGCGCGGTGTCCGCCAATTCACCCCAGTGATGAGATGATGAGTCTGTAACAGTCTCTATTTCTTGCCAATTGTTACCGACACTGACGGTGGCCTCGATGGTGAGGCCGAAACGTCTGTCTGCATAGACTCTAGGGCCAGGCCTAACTGCCCGACCAATAATGTTTCCAACTATATGGACCTCGGCCGTGAACGCCTTAGGAAATCTAAATCTAATTTCTACCATTATTTTTTGAATTGCTCAGCATTTTCTATTTACCATTATTTTTTTTAAGTACTTAATATTTTATTATGGTATATAACAATCTGTTTAATTTTACAAGAGAGTAACCGCTTTTAAATGTTAAACAGTTAAAATATTTTCTTACAGGCAATGTAGTGCGGTCTATATAGACTCCTCTATATAGAGACTTTACGTGCACATCCTCTTTTCTTGAACTCTTCTCAGCAGCCGCCTTCCATCTCCTTTCCCTTACATTTTGTTTTTTTCAAAAGGTCATTTAGTTGTTGCTTGGTAGTTAGGGACCAATCACACACACACACACGCATATTTATATTGTGGTGTTTACAGGAATATACATATTGAAACCTAAAACGTTGCACTCGATTCGATAGAATTAAGAATGATATTTTAACATTGGAGAAACAATCAGCTATTATTTGGGGGGGGGGCAATGGCTTCAACGTAGATGAACAGTCACTGCATTCAGAAGAAAATGTTGGGGTATAGACTTGAAGGTCAAAGAGATCAGGATGGCCAAGGGAACACTAGTCGAATAAACTTCGAAACTGGAACAGCAACCTGAGGCCCTAATCCCTTTTAAGAACAAGAAGGAGAATTAGATGAAGTAGGTAGAAATTAGGTTTGAAAAGTTTATACTATTTTCATAAATGTACTTATTTTGTTGTTATTCATAATATTTTATTTCTTTTCTGATACAAAATTAATATTATTTGCAACCAAGTTTAGATATATATTTAATAATTTTAAAAAATCATCTTGAAAGCCAAGCGAAGTTATTTTTCAACCCCGAAACCACAATCCTTCTTACGGAAACCATTTGAAATAGTTAGAACGAGATAGAAAGTGATAAATCAAAAGATAAGTTTGAGGTGTCTCTGAAATTATGCCAATAAATAAAATAAAAAGTACAAACGGTCTTCTCTCCAAGACTGTGTGTCGATAGGATTGAAAACATTCATGCCTGGATTTTCATGCATTCTGTATATCCCGGAAACGAAAACTCCTACCTGAAAATAGAATTCGATCGAAAGGCTTACTTGTGTAAACCAAAAGATTAAGATGTCGACAAGCAACAAAAAGTAGAAGAAGGAGCAAACGACTGGACATATGAACATTACTAAGAAGATAATTCATTTGATGCAGTTAATAAGTTCAAATACCTGGGTAACATGATAGATAACGAAGGATCGATAAACACGACAACACATGGCAGCATTATGCCAATAGCAGACTATTGAGAAGCAAACTCATTAGTCGTAACACGAAAATAAAATTATATAAGACACTTATCAGACCCGTTGTTACTTATGGAGGCATGGCATGGACACTGATAAAAAAAGGAACAAGAAACATAAATAACGTTTGAAAGAAAGATCGTAAGACGTGTTTATGGCCCGGGTAAAGAAGATAACGAATGGAGAATCAGAAATAACCAGGAGAGAGATAAGCTATTGAATCACGAAGACATTGTAAGATTCATAAAGGCTCGACGAATACAATGACTATGTCACCTAGAGCGGACGGATGATCAGCGCATGCCAAAGAAAATTCTGATGGCGCAGATCTATAAAAGCAAAAAGAGGGGCCGACCTAGAATAAGATGCTTGGATGATGTGCAGGAAGATCTCAGAAGAATGGATATGAGATGGCGATGGACAGGAGACTTTGGAGATGATTGCTGTTGGAAGCTAGGGCTCACGCTGGCCTGTAGAGCCGAAGAAGATGATGATGATATGAACATTACTACGGGTATATCACGAAGAGCCCACGCACACAAAATCACAAGTACGGTAACAGCACAACACGAGCGGTGGTGTTCACATACTTCACACACGCGCGCGCGCGCGCACACACGCAAACAACATAACTTGAGAGTAATTTGTTACTGTGAATGTTATGTTACTTCATTCGTATTTAAAATAAGTAAATAAATTAAACACTCCGTTTGACCCGCTTTTACTTCTTAATGCTGTTTACTTTTTTGTTTTGTTTTGGTTCAAAAGCCGTTTGAAATTTGAATATTCCTTAAGCAGGTCTCCGACTTCTCAACTTAATGGTCTATCATTGACGCATCGAATAAACAATATACATGTGTGTGTGTGTGTGTGTGTGTGTGTGTGTGTGTGTGTGTGTGTGTGTGTGAGTTCGAGCGTGCGATTTACAGGAAAATTTGTTTGCATAATAATTTTGTGTTTTTTTTCAGCGTTCATCAATTTGTAAATGTTAAGCACGCACAGTCACATTGCTGACATTTTATGATTTATAACCAAGAAAAAACACCTTGTTTGTAATTTGTTTAAGGAAGAATAATTATATTTGATTAACATTTAAAAACTAATTAAACTTAACTAAAAATGAACTTTTTTCATGTGAAAAACTTACTATTTTATCGGACGCGTTTCGGCTTAGTATCCGCCTTCTTCAGCTTTGGTGACAGACTGCCAGCATTTTGTAACGGTTGTGTGGAAGGTGAAGTGGGGGTGGTGTGTGGCGGAAGGGGATTGGCGCGGGGATTCAATTTATTGTTTGTTTTCTGTATAATTGTGTCAAAAAGTGTATGTGATTTATATTGTAATTGATCGTTGAGTATGTTGTTTGGTTGTGTTGTGTGGTGTTTATATATTTCATATTGTTCAGTTGTGTTGAGTTTTTGACCTTTGGGTATGTAATGTAGAATTTCAAGATTAGTGTCTATGTTGGTGTAACTGTGGTTTTCTGTGTGTATGTGTGTGGCAAATGCAGAGTGTATATTGTTGTTGGTTAAAAACCAACCAAAGGTCAAAAACTCAACACAACTGAACAATATGAAATATATAAACACCACACAACACAACCAAACAACATACTCAACGATCAATTACAATATAAATCACATACACTTTTTGACACAATTATACAGAAAACAAACAATAAATTGAATCCCCGCGCCAATCCCCTTCCGCCACACACCACCCCCACTTCACCTTCCACACAACCGTTACAAAATGCTGGCAGTCTGTCACCAAAGCTGAAGAAGGCGGATACTAAGCCGAAACGCGTCCGATAAAATAGTAAGTTTTTCACATGAAAAAAGTTCATTTTTAGTTAAGTGTAGTGCTGTGAAAGAAGAGATGAATAATCAAGACAACTAATTAAACATAGGTTGAACAGTAGCTGATGACGGTTGTGCACGTATCTTAAGATATCTTTTAATTATTTAATTTAAAACAGAATTTAAAGTCAAGTTCTTAAAGGATCAAACGCACACGCATACATATATTTATATATTTGACTGTTATTTATTTATATATATTTTAATGTTATTATAATACAAAGTTACCATTCAAAAGTTTGTTAGTTGTATCGTCTTATATAAACTGACCGTTTGACTGTTTTTTGTTGGAGCAACTGAATAAACAAAATAAAGTTATATTTTATAAATACACAGTTTGTAACTCTGACGTTGAAACTACGATTGAACGTTACGATGCATATAGTAAGATATTGAATAAGGAACTGTTTATTAGAAAATAAAATAAATTAACCCCTAATGTTAAATTATTATTCTATAAAGTAATTAAATAAATACTCACACATACATACATATACATATATATATATATTTATATTTATATATACATTTTGCAATGAGACAAACATTCACACTATGACTATATGGTAACATATTTACAAAAAGCTTTAGTTGGTGTCCAGTGCAAAGGGGTGTGAATGTGATAAAACGCTATTGTTACTAGAATAAATATTGCATGTTAATGTAGTTTAAAACGATTATAAACATTAAAAAAGAAGATGATCAGTGCAGTGTGAAAGTGAATAAACCTTACACGCGTAAAGAATTGTGTGAAGATAATTAACAGTAAGGCAATTAACAGACATACTATAAGTCATTATATTAGTGCGCAAATTGGAATAACTATTAATAACAAAATTATTTTAGTATTAAATAAATTTTAATAGCATTTATTCAACTGACAGGGTAATTAATCTTGCAATCACATACAGTTGAAACACGCGGTTTGGGAAGGTCTAGAAACCGGAAATTCATGTCCACCAGCACGTGGTTGATTTTCTCGAACAGTCTGGAATGTATTATCATATAACAATGACGTCATATGTATAGACTTACGGAAGCTCTGGTGAGTCGGGAGTTTAGGCAGTCTCTCTTAGTCACTCGGAAGTTCGCTGTGGCAAATTCGTGTTCCAGCCAGTCCTTGGGAAGGGGGAGTGTATCGTCGAGGAAGCGGCTGGAGGCACGGCGTTTGAGATCATCAGCGACCGATTACTGTCAACTAGGACTAAATCAGAAGCCATATGCACGGAGACAACGTTCACGAGGAAACCCTGAGATCGACATCCCATCTTAGGAGGACAACGGCCGGTGTGAAAGCCCGCGAGATCGTCCTCACTGATGCAACTAAATTCAGCAAATCCATGAAAGTGAAGTTATGAAACTATTTTCAAAAGAAGTAAAAACTGTCTTTTTTTAATTAATAACCGTAAAATGTATGAAAATTTATATTTTTAAAACTCATAATTTTCATATATATACTGTATATATATGATATATATGAAAAAAGGTATAACCAATAAACCAACATCATCATCATCTGTCCAGGATTAGGCAGGTGGCCTGTTCCGGCTTCACCATCTCCGTCTCGGTCTGCCAACATTTCTTCTTCCGGATGGCTTATAATTCAGGATTTTTCTTGGAATTCTTTCTGGAAACATGCGCATAACATGCTCTTTCCATCTTTTTTTATAGTTTTTCGCTAGTTCCGTTACTGGTTGTACTTTTAATTCCTGTCTTATATCTTCGTTCTTTATGTGATCTAATCGTATACAACCTTTCACAGATCTAAGATATTTCATTTCAGACGTCTCCATCTGTCTATAATCTTTCTTTCTTAGTGCCCATGATTCGGACCCGTATAATAGCATGGGGACTGCCATCACCTTATAGAATTTTTATTTGTGTTTCTCTCGTGGTCTTTCCTTTGAGTGTTCTCCGTAATGCCCCACACATTATTTGGAAGTTGTTTGTTTTATTGAGAATATCTTTGTCTTCTTCATATGTAATATCACATCCTAGGTTATTGAAATGTGATACTTGTCATAAAATTTTATTTTCAATTACAATTTTTGTCAGAATCGAATCTTTTCCTACGAATGCCATGGTCTTAGTTCTTTCTATTGAAGTGTTCAAATTATAACCTTTGGATAATAGGTTTAGTTTGTGGATAGCTAATTGTAATTTATCCTCACTATCTTGGATTACAAATTTATCATCGGCAAACCGCATAGTGTTTAGGAACTCGTGTCGGCTAATCTGTGTACCTAGAGGAGCACTTGTTTCCATTCTCACACGAGGTCATCTATATATATATAGAACAGTGTATAACCAATAAATGTATTACCTAATTCATCTAATCAAAATTTATTTCTGCAAGTGTGGTCAGATTTAAACTAGTTAGCTTGCAATATACGAGGGCTGTTCAGAATGCAAGTTCCTATAGAGTATTAAAGGGGACTAAGAATATATTTACAAAAAACATTTTTATTGCTATTTGAAGTACACCACACCTTGAAATACTTTTCTATATAGTTTCCATCATTTTTTAAATACTTTTCTTAGCGAGGCACCAGGCGTTGTATACCTTGTAGCATGACAGATAATCCACATAAATAAATTACTCAATGATCATTAATAAAGCTCAAATATATGGAATATCCAGATGAAAATCAATTAAAAGGCACTATTAATTAATATAATCACAAGAAAAGTAAAAATAAAGAAAAAATCTGCAAATAATATATATACTACAAATTTAAAAACCCAGAAAACTAAAATGTGAATAACAAAATTACCCAGGTAAGATAGAAGCAGGCAATTAAAATACCCCGACAAAGAAACCAGACCAGAAGAAACAAAAGCATACACAGCGAAATGGTACTGAAGAACGAAGAAAGAAGAAATATAGAATGAACAAAAATACTGAAGAAAGAAGAAAGAAGAAATATAGAATGAACAAAAATACTGAAGAATGAAGAAAGAAGAAAGAAGAAATATAGAATGAACAAAAATACTAAAGAAAGAAGAAAGAAGAAATATCGAATGAACAAAAATACTGAAGAATGAAGAAACCTGAGAAGATCCACTAGAAAAAAGGAAGTGAGACGACCAATACCAAATAGAAACCCCATAGGGAGAGAACCCAAAAACCCCAAAAATAAATGAATGTCCAAAGAGAAAGTATAACACCCCAAAAAACCATATCACAATGTAAAACTGACAAAAACGAAAAGTGTTAATAGTATTAAGTAACAGTGCACCCAAAAAAGTTATTGTGTAGTTTATATGAACAAATCTTCACAGTCCCCCCATGGTTAAATGTTTCATGTTGTAAACCTAGAAAAGGACTAGTAATAATATTAATAAATAACCATGGACAAGTGTAAGTTATTGAATTATAGCCAATAAACTTTAAAAAGGTACATGAGTTGCCGTACAAATGAATAAACTTTAAGTGTTTTTTGAACAGTATCATATTTGATATGAAGTAATAATATTGCTAATGAAATGCTACTGAATTTATAAGAACATTCCATAGAATGAAATAATAAACAGATAGCTAGTGTTATACTTAGAGATGGGGAATAAATCCTTAAAATTGGGAAATACAGAGCAGACTGTCAATAAATAGTTTTAAGAAGGTGTTCACCATTATATGGAACCAATATGTTATGTTCCTGTTCCATATATTAACTAGACAAATAAGATTTATTAGTAAGTGATATTATTGTTATAAAATGTTATTTTGTTGTTAATTTAAATTAGGAATGCCATATCTAAAAGTAGATATCATTCCCCATGTTATAAAATGTTTTTAATTATGTTACTAGGTGTAATCAGTACACATAAAAGGTATTATTCAAGGTACTAGTTTTGATAGAGATATGTGTTATATTTTAATTGTACAATCAATAATCACTGTTATACTAGTCAAAGAACTAATTGTTAATAAAGTATATAAGGATAAAAAGTCAGAGAAGGGTATAAACTAAATGCATTAGTAAAAATTTTGCAAATAGCAACACATCACATCTAGGCCATATAATGAATTTAAACTGCAGAATAATTAACAAATCTAGTCCTATAAGCCAGTTAAACTGACAATATTTATGCAAGATAAACCCAACATACAGTAATACCATGTAAATAATACTTTATAAAGATATGGTCAGCAGATAAGCAAAATTACTTATTTGTCTAATAAAATTATAAATAAAAATGGAATGTACTAACTGACATTATCAGAGGAGGAGTCATAGACAAGTGAATTGTATTTAAAAACAATCATTAATAAACTAAATTGCAAGAAATTAAGTAAGAATAGACAATTATATCAATTTCAGATTTAATAGAATAATAATTATATTAAGGAAAATGGCTATTATTTGCTTAGACAACAGGAAATATAAAATTAGGCCTACCTTCCAGAAATGTAATAAACATAATTTTTTAATGAAAACGTTGTAACACTATATTAATTATTATCAAAATAAGCAGAATAGAATAAAGAAACCGAATATGTATTTAGTATTTCGTACAGTTAACTACAAACGAAATTATTTTCTGAGTATAATGTATCAAAATAAAATGTATCGGAAGCTAAGATAATTTGAAACAATGTATAAGATATACTAAATTGGCTAAGATTTTCAGGAGACGAAGGAAATGAGAACAGTTCTTTATTATACGTTGACGAGTGAACTTAACGTGATTATTTGCTAGAAGTAACCTATAATGGCGATTAACGTTATAAACCGGGTTCGGTGAAAATTTTCATAAAATCTTATTTCGAGTTGTTTTTTAATTGTGAATCGGTGAAGTTAAAATATGAACAGTGTAACACCATTAAACTGAACCACATACGACTAATTAAACGAAATAACACCAATATCACACAATTTACTGACGAACGATCAAGGTTAAACACGAGACATATAGACCAAGTGAGATAAACACAATAATAACATTTTACACCAAATGAACTATTCCACCATACACCAATGACACTCAAATACATCCAGAACAATCATATACAATTGCTGAGACCATTTACATGGAGAAAAGACATCTTTATTTAACCAAAACTTTCATCCAGGTTATATGTTACACTTCGCATGCGCCAGTCGGCCATTTTGGGAATCGTCTTCACCTTACTCCAGCTGTAGAGAACGACCTTCTGCTGATTTTGGTTTGAATAAATATCATATGTAAACTTTTATTATTCTAATTATAACATTGTATTGTTTAATATTAAGGCATTTTATAATTGTAAGTGTTATACTTTCCTGCCCATAACCTTCTCTGGCTATATCTTAAATAACCGTTTAAAGAACCATATTTTTATAATACTAATGTAAACTTTTTATATCGACCGACCCTGACTGAGTCGATACTACTTTGTAACATCGATTCTTATCGAACAAAATAACTATTTTATTAATAAACGTGCTGTTTTGTAATTTGGATTTGGTTTTTCTTTAAAAAGGCTTAACAAATAAATTATTCAAGCATACCAACTAACCGAAAGGCGGTATATACGAACTACGAACGCTTCAAGAAGAAGAAGAAGGGAGCCGTCTTTCGACTAGATTTGGAGTTAACCAGATTGTCCTTTAACAAATTTACTGAAAGTGACAATATTACAAAAATAAACATAATACCACTTCATTTCTAATTACAAACAATAAACACGATTAGTTCCTAAATATTAGGATTAAAATTTACATAAAAAATATATATTTTTTTTCCGAAATTTTTATTGTAAAATAAAAATAAATTTTTTTATTTCAAATTGTTACAACAGCATTCACACAGATTATTTTGTTTTATTACAAAATTGGCTCGTCCACCAGTGGGGGCTTAACGAAGACCAGGAACGTTACAAATTTGGCGTTTCCAAAAAGGAACATTAGCTAAATTCCTACACACATTCTTACTTATATATTTTGTATTACTCCAGCTGGAGAGAACGACTTCTGCTGCTGTTGGTTTGAATAAATATCATATGTAACTTTTATTATTTTTAATTATAACTTTGTATTGTCTAATATTAAGGCATTTTATAATTGTAAGTGTTATACTTTCCTGCCCATACACTTCTCTGTCTATATCTTAAATAACCGTTTAAAGAACCATATTTTTATAATACTAATGTAAACTTTTTTTATCGACCGGCCATGAGTGAGTCGATACTACATTGTAACATCGATTCTTATCGAACAAATTAACTATTTTATTAATAAACGTGCTGTTTTGTAATTTGGATTTGGTTTTTCTTTAAAAAAAGTTTAACAAATAAATTATTCAAGAATACCAACTAACCGAAAGGCGGAATATACGAAACAACGAACGCTTCAAGAAGAAGAAGAAGAAGAAGAAGAAGAAGAAGAAGAAGAAGAAGAAGAAGAAGAAGAAGAAGAAGAGAGCCGTCTTTCGACTAGATTTGGAGTTAACCAGATTGTCCTTTAACAAATTTACTGAAAGTGACAATATTACAAAAATAAACATAATACCACTTCATTTCCCGTTACAAACAATAAACACGATTAGTTCCTAAATATTAGGATTAAAATTTACATAAAAAAGATTTTTTCAGAATTTTTTTTGTGAAATAAAAATAATTTTTTTATTTTCAAATTGTTACAACAGAATTCACACAGATTATTTTGTTTTAATACAAAATTGGCTAGCACAACAGTGAGGGCTTAACGAAGACCAGGAACGTTACCAAATTGGCGTTTCCAAGGTGGAACATTAGCTACATTCCTACACATTTTTATACATTGAATATTGTGTATTATTACAAAATTGGCGCCCAACGTGGGGCTTCACGAAGACACACGGAACGTTACAAATTTGGCGTTTCCAAGGTGGAACATTACTACACACATTCTTACATTGAATATATGTGTTTTATTACAAAATTGGCTGGCGCCCAACGTGGGGAATAAACACAAAAAATCAATACTCCATGAAGACGACAGTTCCCCAAAATGGCCGACAGGCGCATGCGCAGTGTAACGTATAACCTGGATGAAAGTTTTGGTTAAATAAAGATGTCCTTTCTCCGTGTAAATGGTCTCAGCAATGGTGTATAACTATTCTGGATGTATTTGAGTGTCACTGGTGTATGGTGGAATAGTTCACTTGGTGTAAAATGTTGTTATTGGATATATCTCATTTGGTCTATGTGTGTCGGTTTTAACCTGAATTGTTCGTCAGTAAATTGTGTGATATTGGTGTTATTTCGATTAATTGGTCTTATGTGCTTCAGTTTATTGGTGTTACACTGTTCATATTTTAACTTTACCGGTTCACAATTAAAAAATAACTCGAAATAAGATTTTATGAAAATTTTCACCGAACCCGGTTTATAACGTTAATCGCCATTATAGGTTACTTCTAGCAAATAATCACGTTAAGTTCACTCGTCAACGTATAATAAAGAACTGTTCTCATTTCCTTCGTCTCCTGAAAATCTTTGCCAATTTAATATATCTTATACATTGTTTCAAATTATCTTAGCTTCCGATACATTTTATTTTGATACATTATACTCAGAAAATAATTTCGTTTGTAGTTAACTGTACGAAATACTAAATACATATTCGGTTTCTTTATTCTATTCTGCTTATTTTGATAATAATTAATATAGTGTTACAACGTTTTCATTAAAAAATTATGTTTATTACATTTCTGGAAGGTAGGCCTAATTTTATATTTCCTGTTGTCTAAGCAAATAATAGCCATTTTCCTTAATATAATTATTATTCTATTAAATCTGAAATTGATATAATTGTCTATTCTTACTTAATTTCTTGCAATTTAGTTTATTAATGATTGTTTTTAAATACAATTCACTTGTCTATGACTCCTCCTCTGATAATGTCAGTTAGTACATTCCATTTTTATTTATAATTTTATTAGACAAATAAGTAATTTTGCTTATCTGCTGACCATATCTTTATAAAGTATTATTTACATGGTATTACTGTATGTTGGGTTTATCTTGCATAAATATTGTCAGTTTAACTGGCTTATAGGACTAGATTTGTTAATTATTCTGCAGTTTAAATTCATTATATGGCCTAGATGTGATGTGTTGCTATTTGCAAAATTTTTACTAATGCAGTTAGTTTATACCCTTCTCTGACTTTTTATCCTTATATACTTTATTAACAATTAGTTCTTTGACTAGTATAACAGTGATTATTGATTGTACAATTAAAATAAAACACATATCTCTATCAAAACTGGTACCTTGAATAATACCTCTTATGCGTATTGATTACACCTAGTAACATAATTAAAAACATTTTATAACATGGGGAATGATATCTACTTTTAGATATGGCATTCCTAATTTAAATTAACAACAAAATAACATCTTATAACAATAATATCGCTTACTAATAAATTTTATTTGTCTAGTTAATATATGGAACAGGAACTTAACATATTGGTTCCATATAATGGTGAACACCTTCTTAAAATTATTTATTGACAGTCTGCTCTGTATTTCCAAATTTTAAGGATGTATTCCCCGTCTTTAAGTATAACACTAGCTATCTGTTTATTATTTCATTCTATGGAATGTTCTTATAAATTCAGTAGCATTTCATTAGCAATATTATTACTTCATATCAAATATGATACTGTTCAAAAAACACTTAAAGTTTATTCATTTGTACGGCAACACATGTACCTTTTCAAAGTTTATTGGCTATAATTCAATAACTTACACTTGTCCATGGTTATTTATTAATATTATTACTAGTCCTTTTCTAGCTTTACAACATGAAATATTAACCATGGGGGGACTGTGAAGATTTGTTCATATAAACTACACAATAACTTTTTTGGGTGCACTGTTACTTAATACTTTCAACACTTTTGGTTTTTGTCAGTTTTACATTGTGATATGGTTTTTTGGGGTGTTATACTTTCTCTTTGGACATTCATTTATTTTTGGGGTTTTTGGGTTCTCTCCCTATGGGGTTTCTATTTGGTATTGCTCGTCTCACTTCCTTTTTCTAGTGGATCTTCTCTGGTTTCTTCGTTCTTCAGTATTTTTGGTCATTCTATATTTCTTCTTTCTTCTTTCTTTAGTATTTTTGTTTCTTCTTTCTTCTTTCTTCTTTCTTCTTTCTTCAGTACCATTTCGCTGTGTATGCTTTTGTTTCTTCTGGTCTAGTTTCTTTGTCGGGGTATCTTAATTGCCTGCTTCTATCTTACCTGGGTAATTTTGTTATTCATATTTTAGTTTTCTAGGTTTTCAAATTTGTAGTATATATATTATTTGCAGATTTTTTCCTTATGTTTACTTTTCTTGTTATTATACTAATTAATAGTGCCTTTTAATTGATTCTCATCTGGATATTCCATATATTAGAGCTTTATTAATGATCATTGAGTAATTTATTTATGTGGATTATCTGTCATGCTACAGATTGCTCTCTTTCAGAAGTGATTAGTTCAGATCATACTTAGTTTGTCTGAAGTAATTGCTTATGATATTTCATTATAAATTATATTTCTTTACTTCCTTCACATTTCTAAATTTTTTTTATTTTTTATTTTTGAGATTATCTATATTGCATTATTAACTGGATTCTTCTTTATAGTAATAGTCATCTGATGTTCGTTATTTTTTATTTTTCCATTTTCTTCTTAACTTGGTTCTTTATCCTTGGGATATTTATTCCCTAAAATTCCCTAACACGTTAGCTGGGGCAGTCCAGAGGGGCTCTGTAGGCTACACTCTCTGCTGGCCATACTACGTCATTTATTGATTACAGAGGCAAATCATCTCTGATCAATACATAATAATACTGCTGGACTTATCTACAGACAGTTATTAATAAAAATTACATAAGAATAGTCCACCTTATGACTATAAAAAAAAAAATTAAATATCTTTGGATACTTCACTTCGTATTTGCTCAGATCTGTTAATATTTCTATCTTAGTTAATTTCTATCTCAGTTACTTTTCTCAATGGTTAGCTCTGCTGGCATTTTATTTCTCTTTGTGGTTGGAAGCTGGTTTAATATAATTATCACTTGTTAGTCAGTGTAAAGTTTTTATTTATTTTTAATTCTCTGTCATATTTTGACTGTTATTACAATCTCCTTTTGGTCATTGGTAGCATATATTTTGTATTAAATTTTTGTTTTTTTTTCTTAATTCTTATGAATCGTTCCACTAGTATTATGTTCTTGCGATTACTCTTTTAATTGTCCTTCTTATAATTGACATTTATTATATGATCATATTTTTCTTATGGATTTATTTATATATAGTTTTTTCTTTCTTTTTCAAAATTTTATTCTGCTCTTGCTTTTTATCCAAATGCACTCTTTAATTATTAATTCCATGTGGTTATTATCTCTGCTTATTTTGCTTAAAAGTCTCATTAATTTTTACTTCACAATAAGTTTATTCACTTTAATTGTATCAGTGGTTTTTACTGCCATTTCTTTATTCTCAAAAGTTTTTCAGAATTGGTTCCATATATAATTGTTTGTAACGTGAACTTACTCTTCCTTTTGCATGTTGTGGTTATTCTTCAAAATGCTTTTTCCTTTCTTTTATATTCCATGATTTGAGTTTCATTGATGTTTGGTAGTAAGTTGTACTTACATGGTTTTTTTAAACTTACTTGTATTTTACTAAATTCTTTTTCTTTTAGTTTTTTTACAAATAGCTTTATAAATATTCGGGTAGTAAGTAGTGCTTACTTCGGTTTTAAATTTTTGTAATATATTATCAAAATTCCTTTTCTTCTTTATTAATCCAAAAGTAGTTTCAAATATAAGGTAGTAAGTAGTTCTTACTTGTTTTAGACGCTACATATTTATTCTAAATTCATTTTCTTCTTTTTATTTTCCATAAAGTTTTTTCATAAATATTTGGTAGTAAGTAGTCCTTACTTCATTTTTGAATTTCATTGTTTATTAATTCAATAGTAGTTTCAAAAATTAGGTAGTAAGTTGTTCTTACATTCTTTTAGAATTTTAATATATTTATTCCAAATTCTTATTATACTAGAAATCGTTTCATAAATCATAGGTAGTAAGTTGTTCTTACTTTCTTGTTGAATTTAAGATAACTTGTCTATTTATTCAATTTAATAAATTCCTTTCTTTTTATTTCATTCATAAATTGTTTCCTAAATATTCGGTACCATTAATTATACCCCACGTTGGGCGCCAAATTTGTAATAAGACAAAATACTCTAAATGTATGTAAGAATGTGTAGTAATAATTTGAAATAAAAAAATTTCTGAAGAAAACAAAATATTTTTTATGTGAATTTTAATCCTAATATTTAGGAACTAATCGTGTTTATTGTTTGTAATTAGAAATGAAGTGGTATTATGTTTATTTTTGTAATATTGTCACTTTCAGTAAATTTGTTAAAGGACAATCTGGTTAACTCCAAATCTAGTCGAAAGACGGCTCCCTTCTTCTTCTTCTTGAAGCGTTTGTAGTTCGTATATACCGCCTTTCGGTTAGTTGGTATGCTTGAATAATTTATTTGTTAAGCCTTTTTAAAGAAAAACCAAATCCAAATTACAAAACAGCACGTTTATTAATAAAATAGTTATTTTGTTCGATAAGAATCGATGTTACAAAGTAGTATCGACTCACTCAGGGCCGGTCGATATAAAAAGTTTACATTAGTATTATAAAAATATGGTTCTTTAAACGGTTATTTAAGATATAGCCAGAGAAGGTTATGGGCAGGAAAGTATAACACTTACAATTATAAAATGCCTTAATATTAAACAATACAATGTTATAATTAGAATAATAAAAGTTTACATATGATATTTATTCAAACCAAAATCAGCAGAAGGTCGTTCTCTACAGCTGGAGTAAGGTGAAGACGATTCCCAAAATGGCCGACTGGCGCATGCGAAGTGTAACATATAACCTGGATGAAAGTTTTGGTTAAATAAAGATGTCTTTTCTCCATGTAAATGGTCTCCGCAATTGTATATGATTGTTCTGGATGTATTTGAGTGTCATTGGTGTATGGTGGAATAGTTCATTTGGTGTAAAATGTTATTATTGTGTTTATCTCACTTGGTCTATATGTCTCGTGTTTAACCTTGATCGTTCGTCAGTAAATTGTGTGATATTGGTGTTATTTCGTTTAATTAGCCGTATGTGGTTCAGTTTAATGGTGTTACACTGTTCATATTTTAACTTCACCGATTCACAATTAAAAAACAACTCAAAATAAGATTTTATGAAAATTTTCACCGAACTCGGTTTATAATGTTAGTCGCCATTAAGGTTACTTCGAGCAAATAATTACGTTAAGTACACTCGTCAACGTATAATAATGAACTGTTCTCATTTCCTTCGTCTCCTGAAAATCTTAGCCAATTTAATATATCTTATACATTGTTTCAAATTATCTTAGCTACCGATACATTTTATTTTGATACATTATACTCAGAAACTAATTTCGTTATTAATTAACTGTACGAAATACTAAATACATATTCGGTTTCTTTATTCTATTCTGCTTATTTTGATAATAATTAATATAGTGTTACAACGTTTTCATTAAAAAATTATGTTTATTACATTTCTGGAAGGTAGGCCTAATTTTATATTTCCTGTTGTCTAAGCAAATAATAGCCATTTTCCCTAATATAATTATTATTCTATTAAATCTGAAATTGATATAATTGTCTGTTCTTACTTAATTTCTTGCAATTTAGTTTATTAATGATTGTTTTTAAATACAATTCACTTGTCTATGACTCCTCCTCTGATAATGTCAGTTAGTCCATTCCATTTTTATTGGTAATTTTATTAGATAAATAAGTAATTTTGCTTATCTGCTGACCATATCTTTATAAAGTATTATTTATATGGTATACTGTATGTTGGGTTTATCTTGCATAAATATTGTCAGTTTAACTGGTTTATAGGACTAGATTTGTTAATTATTCTGCAGTTTAAATTCATTATATGGCCTAGATTTGATGTGTTGCTATTTGCAAATTTTTTACTAATGTAGTTAGTTTATACCCTTCTCTGACTTTCTATCCTTATATACTTTATTAACAATTAGTTCTTTGACTAGTATAACAGTGATTATTGATTGTACAATTAAAATATAACACATATCTCTATCAAAACTGGTACCTTGAATAATAACTTTTATGTGTACTGATTACACCTAGTAACATAATTAAAAACATTTTATAACATGGGGAATGTTATCTACCTTTAGATAGGGCATTCCTAATTCAAATTAACAACAAAATAACATTTTATGACTATAATATTGCTTACTAATAAATCTTATTTGTCTAGTTAATATATGGAACAGGAACTTAACATATTGGTTCCATATATTGGTTAACACCTTCTTAAAACTATTTATTGACAGTCTGCTCTGTATTTCCCAATTTTAAGGATTTATTCCCCATCTTAAAGTATAACACTAGCTATCTGTGTATTATTTCATTCTATGGAATGTTCTTATAACTTCAGTAGCATTTCATTAGCAATATTATTACTTCATATCAAATATGATACTGTTCAAAAAACACTTAAAGTTTATTCATTTGTACGGCAACTCATGTACCTTTTCAAAGTTTATTGGCTATAATTCAATAACTTACACTTGTCCATGGTTATTTATTAATATTATTACTAGTCCTTTTCTAGCTTTTCTAGCATTTATTTTTGGGGTTTTTGGGTTCTCTCCCTATGGGGTTTCTATCTGGTATTGGTCGTCTCACTTCCTTTTTTCTAGTGGATCTTCTCAGGTTTCTTATTCTTCAGTATTTTTGGTCATTCTATAATTCTTCTTTCTTCGTTCTTCAGTATTTTTGTTCATTCTATATTTCTTCTTTCTTAATTCTTCAGTATTTTTGTTCATTCAATTTTTCTTCTTTCTTCATTCTTCAGTATTTTTGTTCATTCTATATTTCTTCTTTCTTCTTTCTTCAGTACCATTTCGCTGTGTATGCTTTTGTTTCTTCTGGTCTGGTTTCTTTGTCGGGGTATCTTAATTGCCTGCTTCTATCTTACCTGGGTAATTTTGTTATTCATATTTTAGTTTTCTAGGTTTTTAAATTTGTAGTATATATATTATTTGCAGATTTTTCCTTATGTTTACTTTTCTTGTGATTATACTAATTAATAGTGCCTTTTAATTGATTCTCATCTGGATATTCCATATATTAGAGCTTTATTAATGATCATTGAGTAATTTATTTATGTGGATTATCTGTCATGCTACAGATTGCTCTCTTCCAGAAGTGATTAGTTCAGATCATACTTAGTTTGTCTGAAGTAATTGCTTATGATATTTCATTATAAATTATATTTCTTTACTTCCTTCACATTTCTAAAATTTTTCTTCTTTATTTTTAAGCTTATCTATATTTCATTATTAACTGGATTCTTCTTGATAGTAATAGTCATCTGATGTTCGTTATTTTTTATTTTTCCATTTTCTTCTTAACTTGGTTCTTTATCCTTGGTATATTTATTCCCTAAAATTCCCTAACACGTTAGCTGGGGCAGTTCAGAGTGGCTCTGTAGGCTACACTCTCTGCTGGCCATACTACGTCATTTATTGATTACAGAGGCAAATCATCTCTGATCAATACATAATAATACTGCTGGACTTATCTACAGACAGTTATTAATGAAAATTACATAAGAATAGTCCACCTTATGACTATAAAAAAAAAAATTAAATATCTTTGGATACTTCACTTCGTATTTGCTCAGATCTGTTAATATTTCTATCTTAGTTAATTTCTATCTCAGTTACTTTTCTCAATGGTTAGCTCTGCTGGCATTTTATTTCTCTTTGTGGTTGGAAGCTGGTTTTATATAATTATCACTTGTTATTCAGTGTAAAGTTTTTATTTATTTTTAATTCTCTGTCATATTTTGACTGTTATTACAATCTCCTTCTGGTCATTGGTAGCATATATTTTGTATTATATTTTTGTTTTTTTTTTCTTAATTCTTATGAATCGTTCCACTAGTATTATGTTCTTGCGATTACTCTTTTAATTGTCCTTCTTATAATTGGCATTTATTCTATGATCATATTTTTCTTATGGATTTATTTATATATAGTTTTTTCCTTCTGTTTCAAGATTTTATAATGCTCTTGCTTTTTATCCAAATGCACTCTTTAATTATTAATTCCATGTGGTTATTAGCTCTGCTTATTTTGCTTAAAACTAATTTATTTTTTTCACAATTAGTTGATTCATTTTAATTGTATCAGTGGTTTTTACTGCCATTTCTTTATTCTCAAAATTTTTTCATAATTGGTTCCATATATAATTGTTTGTAACGTGAACTTACTCTTCCTTTCGAATGTTGTGGTTATTCTTCAAAATTCCTTTTCCTTTTCTTTATATTTCATGATTTGAGTTTCATTGATGTTTGGTAATAATAATACCTATAATTAAGTATAATTAATTATATTTGGGGGGGGAAATAATATTTGGCTATGTTCTATAATATCGCTATTAATCATTCGGTTGATTTCCGCTCTCACAGCCTCCCTTTGTGAATGCGCAATCGGGTAGGATTTTCTATTAAACTCCACTGTATCTCGGAACTGAAGGGTACATTGATAATTTCTTACCTTGCCTGGCTCATCTGAAAATACTGAGCGGTACTTCTCATAAATCCTTATCAACTGATTTGCTTGAGAAAATGGGCAATTTCTCTCTATTAATTCCGCTCCGGAAATCCCTTATCTCCTGTATTTTTTGGGACCATAAATCTTCGTCCGTGTTGTCGTATACTATGGTGTTAGAAATGGTGTTAGTATTCGTATAATTAATGCTACGTATTTGCTGGTGGATACGGCTGGGAAGTGTTATCTCGCTACCGACTAAATCGGCCGTCCAGGTCAGATCTCCGGTAAACAGTGATACCTTCTCCGATCGTAAATCGATGATAGCCGAGTTCCTTCTCAGCACATCACATCCCACTAATATGTTGAAGGGTAATCCTGCCGCAATTAGGAAGACCATGTTTATAGCTATACCCTTACTAATCACATTCAATGACACTTGTTTTCTTATTGTCTTGTTTTGGCGACCAGTGGCACCGATTAATACTATGTTATTTATAGGTAAGGTCGGCAATAACTTACCACATTTTTCTTGGATTCTCTCCAATTCTGTTGTGTTAATTATAGATACATTCGCACCTGTATCGATCATTAGCTGTGCGAATGTTCCTTCGATTTCTGCATTAATATAAATTATTTCATTGTTTATACTAGGGAGGCGAGTGTCATCCTCCTCCAGTAGTTCATTTCAAATGTTTTTCAAATAGTTACACCGAATGATAGTAATTTTATTGTGATGATTTGCTCTTGGCAATTCTTTTATATACCCAGGCGACAGAAGCAGCAAAAGGTCCTTATTGCTTATTACTGCCTCCTCCCGTTTAAATTCTCCTCATCCTGGTTATTAATTGGACCGACAGAGGCATCAGTGGGGAAACCTTGAGTGGGTTCCAGCCTTTCAGTTCGCTGTTCGTATGTTTGTTCCCTATTTGTATGCCGCTCCGGGTCATCTAGGCTGGTACTTCGCCTTGGCGGATTATAACTGGAGTTGTCCCGTTCTCGGCTTCTGCGTCGATCTTCGTACTCGTGGACGCTGCTCCGCCGTTGATGGTTATACCTGCGTTGGCTGTTTCCTTCTGCACGTATAAAATTTACCCGGGGTCGGGAGAACCTGTTGTTGTTGTTATTGTTATTATTAGGGTAACCCCTATTGTTATTGTAAAACCGCTCGGTGTTATTGGTATGGTTGGGGTTTCTCTGGCTATTTACATTATTATTCGGGTAATAATTATTTCGATTACCGGAGAATCCGTTATTATTTCGGTTAATGTTCGGGTTTGTATTGCCGTGGTTATTGTTGTTATTATTACCGTTGGTGGGGTGCTGATTATGGTAATTTGGATTATACCTGTTTCCTTGGTACCCACTGTTGATCTGTTGATTATTATTGTTCGATGACGGATTATTTCGAACTTCTGGCCGCTCATTTCTTCTTCTACTCTGCCTGTAATATTCTTCGTTCTCATAATTTTCTAATAGCTCCGTCATCGCCTGTATGGTCTTTATCTGGCTACCTCTTCGAGCTCTTATGACCTCTTCGTCATAATGGTAGGAAAGCTTATTCACCAGGCATTCCTCTGGTATGGCCGGTTCCAGGTGCTTGGCCAGGCACACCTTCCCAAGGAAGTATGCAGTCACGGTATTGCCAAACTGGGTTTTGTATCGGCCATGGCAGATGTTGTCCCTTATTAAATTCTGGGTGGTCTCTGACCAATACTTGGACTTGAACAAATTTTTAAACTGCTGGTAATCGTTTATCTCGCTCCGGTTCGCCATCCACCAATTTTCCGTCATATCCCGGAATGATTCGTCCAATAGTTCTCGACTATTGGACCATCGATTATTTCTATGTTTGGCCATATATTCCTCAATACAACTCCATCGGCTTCCTTTTATATTGGCGGAAGTTAAGCCATTCCCTGTTTCATTGATGGGGATATTCGTGAAGCTGGTTGGTCGGTTCCGAATTGCTTCCATTTCCTCCTGGCTCTGCCGCACTTGACCAGTGATGTTAGTCATCGCTTCCTCCATTCCGTCACATCTTTCTGTAATTTGAGTTCGTACTTTACTGAGTTCTTCCTGGCTTTCCTTTCGGTTTTCTTCTGCCTTCTTGCAACTAGATTCTTCAAGACTGGTGACCTTGGTGTTTACCACTTCCTTGAACTCTTGTACCTCCACTTCAGTCAGCCGACATCTTTCATCAACTTCTCTTATCTGTTGATTTATAGTTATGGTTTCGTCTTCCAGCCTTTTAGTCATAGATTTCTTATTTTCCTTGAGTTCTTTGTTCATTTCCTTTCTTAATAGTTCCATTCGTTCGTCTAACTTGTCTAGATTCTCCTGGTTCACTTCCCGTAATTCTTCCCGTAACAGTTGGTTATCTTCTCTTAACTCTTCCCTTAACTGTTGGTGGTCACTTTCTATTTTCTTACTGGTTTCTTCCATCTTTTCTTCCAAATTCTTCTTATTTTCTTCCATTTTCTTTTCCACCTTTTTACTGGTTTCCTCAATTCTTCTATTGGTCCTTTCGATCTTACGGCCCAACTCTTCCTTTGTGGATTGGTTGTCCTCCTTCAATTCTTCTAACTTTTTCCCCATTTCTTCTTCCATCTTCTTACTGTTTTCTTCAAAGTCCTTTCTTAATTCATCCTTTGTGGATTCTATGTTCTTATTTATTTCATTCAATTCTTCCTTGGTTGAATGGTTGTCGTCCATTTTCTTATGCAAGTTTTCTTCGGTGGAATCCATTTTCTTTTCCATCTTCTTGCTGTTTTCTTCCATGTTCTTTTTCAAATCTTCTAACCTTTTATTATTGTCTTCCTTGGTGGATTCTATGTTTTTATTTATTCCACTCAAATCTTCTTTCAAGGACTGCTTATCTTCCTTCATTGTTTCCATCATTTGTCTGAGCATTTCCCGTATGTTATCATTCTCTGCTCGTGATGGTTTCTCGGGTTGTTCTATTTGTTCCTCCCGGACATCGATTTCCCCTGTTTGTGTGGGCATTTCCGGTTGTTCCTTTGGTGGTGCTGGTTGTTTATGTTCCACCCGTGTTAATATCGTTTCTATGTCCTCCACTGGGGTCGCCTCCTTATCCTCCATATTAAGTTCTTTTTCGGCCTCCGCCGCTCTCTTCTTTGATGTGGCACGACGTTGCATCTTTCCTGGTTCTCTGGCTGGATAACCGCTGCCAAGCTGAATTAGAAATTGGGCGAGTTATTACAGCCTTGCAATCCCTAATTACAGCCCTTTAGTTGGACGCCAATTTTGTAATAAAATTTTACAACCTTCGTCGTAGAAATTTCCCGCCTGTGATTTGAACCATGTATTAACGGCTTGTTTGGCATCGTCGGCCATCAAGGAAGGATTTCTCATGCTTGAAAATGAGCAGTTGGGATAACGATAAACTCTTTGTGTAATATTGGGCCACTAGTCACCCTAATGACTCATACACTGCACATTACTGCACACACTCCCTAACCCCTACGCTACTTCAGTGGCACAGAAAGCAACCTTTGCTATTATATAAAGATTTATTGACGTAGAATACGTCTTACCTTTCAGGCCAGCAATAAGCACCTCCAACCAGAATATCGAGCGTTACGTTTTCACGTCACGTTTGAAATTGAAATATTATCTAAACGACAAAAGATTCACGCTTATATAAGGTACCATTCGACAGATAAAGGAACAAAGATAATAAATAGCACAATATAAGCGGGCTATTGCATCATCCAGCGCGGGGTGAGCGGGGGGAATAGAAATGTTTTGCGCCGCTCGGCGCGCACTAAAATTAGTATTTCTCCGGTTTCCGATGCGATAGAACGTTGAGTGAGGTGTCGTTAAAATTGTCTCATCGAGTAATAGTGTAATAGCGGTGATATTATTAAGAGGTTTGAATAATCGTAATTCAAGTTGTAAAACTCGTGTGTTCGGACAAAATGTCGCGGTATATGGATGCTAAACGTGCTCAAAAGTATCGTAAATGCATACAGGAGAGTAGAGAAAATCATGGGGAATTTGAAAAACCCAAAATGACCAATGCCGAAGTCAGAGGATTTACCGACAACGCTTAAAAGACAAGGAAATAAATACTGAAGTCGAGTCAACACCATGGAGACCAGAATTAATTACCATAGTAACAAGTAAATAAACAAATTATATTTAGCGGCATCGGAACTACACCATTATCCGTTCTTGCAGTTTTTAATGTTTTTACTATGCGATTGTATTGATATATTTTGTAATTTTTTATACAGATACGTCTATATATTTTGTAATTGTCTTAAGCGATTATAGAATGTATGTTTATACGTATTTCTGATGATGCCACAGACTACGCTGGGTAACACCACCATCGATTTGACTTTCACCACAAACATCTTACCTTATATCAGCTACTTCTCCTATCATAGGCCCATTATAAATAAAGTCTTGCTTGAACCAACTAATTAACTTGTGTGATGATTTTGCAAATAAAATTTAGTACTTTGTAAAACTAAATATGTGTTTGTTCATTTTATTCATAACACATTAGCAACCCTAAAGCACACAGACCTATTCTACGCTCTGAAGATCTGTGGCCGTGGCTCCGACACAGCACCCACCGTTTTTATTCCGTATAAATAAATGTAAGTCAAAAACGGATCGCTAAAGCGGCGAGGTAGGAGTGGACACAACGATGCATCCGTAAGTGAGGCGCGGTGTGGCCGTGCTCTGGTTATCTTTATATCGGGACAATTCTACATGAGCTTCATACAATTTATATCTGCTCTCGGATTCGGCTCGCTCCACATGTTTCTCAAACAACATTTGTGTTTTTTGTGGGTCCTCCTTCTCTCTGTGTGTGTGTCTCTCTCTCTCTCTCTCTCTCTCTCTCTCTCTCTCTCTCTCTCTCTCTCTCTCTCTCTCCCTCTCCGGTTCCATCCATCTCTCTATTTTCACCCAAAATAACCGGCGTGCGAGCGCGCGCGCATCGACCGACAAAAACGATTTGTATAAGGTGAATACCGTGAACAATAGAAATTTATAGAGACAAACTGACTTTCTCACTAAATATTATCTGAGCCAATAACTCTTCCTTCGTTTCTTTGTTTTGTTTGTGTGTGTGTGTTTTAAGAGGAGCGTGTAATATAGATGCCTACATTCATTGTTTTAGTTTCGGGAGAATAGTTAGTCATTGTGAAAAGCCATAGATTCTCACACGGAATCTATGGTAGGCCTGCACGTGCTGAACCCCTTTTACGCTCAGCACTGCCAAAGCTCTCCGCACAGTGAAGTATTTCCAAAAAGATTATACGTTCCAAGAACGTTGTCGTATTTATTTAATTCTTGCTCGTTCTCTACTATATATGTGTGTGTACACATACACACACACGAGGATCATCTCAAAAGTAAGTTTCCCTGATTTAGGAAAAATAAAAAATACATGTAAAAATTAAAAAGAAAACTATACTTTTATTCAAAAACATGTACTTATTTTTCAGTATAATCTCCAGCCTTATCAATACGCTTCCTGTAGAATGAAAACAGTTTTCCAATTCTTTCTTTGAACCACTGCGTGTCCAGATTTCGGAGCCAGGCGTTAAACGCTTGTTTCACTTTCGTATCCGTTCCGAAACGTTGTCTCCCCAGATGTTTTTGAGATGGGAGAAATAAGGAAATCACTCGGCGCCAAATCGGGTGAATATGAGGGAAGGTCGAAAATCTCCCACCGAAAAGACTACAACAAATTATGCGTGACTCGCGAAGAATGAGGACGTGCGTTGTCGTGGAGCAAAAAAACGTCGTTGCTCAACAAACCTTTCCATTTTCAGGAAATGGAAATGGCCACCAGTGGACCATTCAAATGCTCGTGCACTCAGTTCCGTACACAGAAATTAAGTGAAGATGAATTTCACCCGCTGATTTATTTTTTTGTAACAAAAACCGAATCACACTACGCACTTTGCAATCGTACACGCTGGTGAATGGAACATCTGTGATTTTAAGTTTCGTCTTGTTGTTATGTTGCTACGGAACGGATGAGGTTTTGGCACTACTGCCACTACACACAAATAAAATTACTCCAACCTTTGTCAGCCTGCTTGCGCCATTTTCCTTTCAAAGAGAAAATAGTAAAACTTACTTCTGAGATGACACTCGCACGCGCGCACGCGCGTGTGTGTATAGTTAATGTATTAGCAAAACTTTTTTGAATTATTTGATTCTTAGGCCGGCCGCACACTGTTGTGACATTTTGTATCGCGACAGAACTGTTTGGCACATTTCGTCGCAAAGCGTCGCAGATGACTCTACTGCCATTGGGATCTATAAGCGGTACACGCTGGCTGCGACATTGTCTAGAGGTGTTGCGAAGCCCCTCGTGACCAAAGACGAAGCTCCTTCAATTTATGTCTCGCAACAAAACGTATTCGTTTGCGATGAAGTGAAATCTGCAAATAAGGGAAAGCCAATGTTATAAAAATTATTTCCTTTCAGGGCGTTTGGGCGTGGTCCAATGCTGTTCATTTCAGCAAACGTATCAACTTTGGGCTTCGGTAGGCATCTTCAGTGTGCTGCAACAAAGCCAAAAAAAAAGATACTAACACGGGTGTCAGGTTAGTGACCACAGTATTGGAACATTCAGAAATGAACAGCATTGGTTTTTATAACATTGACTCCGGCATTGTAACCCTCTGACATAGTTTACGGGAAAGTCAATTCGAGCGAGGTTGATAACGTTTCAGCTTTGAACCTATGTTTTTTTCCAGCCTGTAAACAATAATTGTAAACTTTAACCAAATAAATTAGACACTTATAATAAATTCCAATCGTGTTACTCTACATTAAATGGAATCCTGTGGGATAAGCAAATTACAGCAGAAACTAAAACCAAAATATTTAAAACCATTATTAGAAGTATCATGACTTACGGCTCAAAAGTTTGGACTACTAATAAACACACAAGAACAAAATTAATGACAGAAGAGATGGACTATCCTATCATCTGGATAGAATAAAGTCAGACAATATTAAGGGAACGAGAAATTGAAGAAGATCTTTTAATGGACATCCAGCAATGGAAGATGAGAATTCAATCACTTCTGTAATCTTTGGTTCTGGAAAATGTGTAAGCATTGCACAGCCGGAATAATAATAAAAAAAAATAATAAAAATTGATCTTTTGTGGCCAGAATCACCAGTTGAATCTCCTCTTTGAGCCCGATTAATCTGCGATAATCCTAAATTTGCTGCATTGTACCTTGTAGCAAATATTATTGAAATAGAATAAAAATGAATTTTGTTATTATAAATCGACTAGTGCTGTTCTGAAAAATATCGGATTTGGAATCGACATGTAATAGAAAGATATTAGATTTCTTTTAGGAAGATGTTAGATAGTAAACACCGGTGTTATATTTCGACTACAAAAATGTTCTATCCAAGTTATCTTGATATCATTAAAACAGATTCTTGGTCAAATCTGTGTTCAGTCGTGTATTTGCATCTTTATATTAGTGTTCAACATTTCTTCACGTACGGTATAATAAATCTGTCGCCACGGAGTCCGTCATTGAATATTAGAAACACACACACTCACAAAATCTTGTAACCCTAATATTGTATCGTCCTTTTCAGTAACATTAAACCAATTAGAAAAATATGTGAACCATCCGAAGTATCCGTCGTCGTAAGCTATTGACATTCCTGCGCCGAATATTCACCGCTCTCCATCGGACTAGCTTATTATTACGGTGTCCGTCATTTGTAGCTTTGACTCTCCAACGTATCAAATAAACAGATCAGTGTGATAGATGTACGTAGGTGTTTCACTTGCTTTCAAACAGAGGCGGATGGTAAAGCTCCCCCCCCCCCACATGCGAAAATCATTTAAATCCCGACTCTTTACATAAATACCAAACCGCATTGGTCGTCGTCATCATTTACGGCTTAGGTTAGTAATAACATATTAATATATCTTAATACGGCTTAATATTATATACCATATTATACTTTAGACCATTAAAGAGTGGTCCAACTTTTCATATTCCATCCCCTCCAAAGTCAACTCTTCTCCCCTTCCCCCGAATCGCTTGCTGGATCCACCCCTGATATTGGTACATACAAACGTGCATATCAGACAAACGCATAAGCTTCCGCTTTGCGCAGTAGTGAAATAAAAACATACGAATAGCTAAGAGACAGAATTTAGTTAACGTTTGCTGAATAGTCTTTGGGTTCAAAGACACTGGTGAAATAGGAACGAATCGATATGTACAAGCCTCGACGATCACACAAATTTTATGTCGAAAATGTGGCGTCGTACTGTAATCTAAAACGTTTAATAAAGCAGAGCGTAGAGAGTGAATGAGTAACATCCGAGTACCCAAGAAAGTAATGCGCGGGTCAGAGGGCTGTGCGAGACGAAGGGCATGTGTACTGCGTTCCGAGCTTCAGAAAGAGCTCCGGCCGCAGGGTCTATTGTTATGGTCTGGATTTGGGTGTGGCCTGCTACCGGCCGTGGGAGTTCAATTAATTAATTAATTGAGGGTGAGTGTTCGCCGAGGCCGGGTCCAAGATTCTCCTGGCACAGATTGGTAGCGACCGAGGGCGCTAATGAGATGGTTGCCCTGGAATCGGGCGGAGCGACGATAGAATTTTCGGGACAGTGTCCGTATAGTGGCATCCAGGGAACGGACAGGCAGGGAGTCTCGGATCGTTTTGTTCGATGTCAGGTAATGGGCTTTGCATGCCCAGCGCAATCCTCGGTCAAGGAGAGACTGAAGCTTTCGCTTGTGGGTCTTGGCCAAGTAGCCCCAAACGGGTATCGCGTAGGTAACCATCGGCGCCACATAAGTGGAGACGATAAGCTTCCCTAGGCGGCGGGTCATGGCGTTGCTGCATAATACGGATCGGAGTTGATAGAGACGATGGGCGGTCTTCCGGGCTACTTGCGCAGAGTGTGTCCGCCAGGTGAGACGTCGGTCGTGGTGAACCCCGAGGTACCTGACCTCTCGAGACATGGGCAACAGTGTATCGCCTACGTAAAGTCTGTCAGGGAGCCTAAAGCGTCTGGAGAAGACTACTGCTGTGCTCGTGGCTGCGTTGATGGCAACTCTCCATTTCTCTGCCCACTCAACGTATATTCGTTCGATTGTTCCTGGAGCCAGATAATGGCCGTCTCAACGCGACGATCGACAGCATACACCGCCGTGTCGTCGGCGAACATGGCCAACCTGGTGCCAGGCAACTTGGGCACGTCGTTAACGTACACAGAGAAAAGCAGGGGGCCCAAGACGCTTCCCTGAGGTACACCAGCAGTAATAGCCCTTTCCGAATAAAGGGTGTTATCTACTCTAGGAAAGTAATGAAGTAATAGATGCTGGGTACGAGAAAATGGGGAACGCCAACAACCCGTTGGCAGGACAACGATCTGCGATATCCTGAGACTATTCTGTGGGTAACAAATTGGCAAGAGGCCGCAGAAGCTCGATACCGTTGGAGGTGAAGGTTGGAAAACTCGTTACCGGCTGTAGCACGAACAGGAAGGAAGGACTGTGACGTCTGACGAACACAATTTTATTTATTATCATCGTCATCGTCGTCGTCACCTTTACGGCTTGGGCTAGTTGCTTGTTACAGTCTCAATGAAAATCATCCAACCATCGCTTACGGGGACTTCCCACACTTCTCTTCTCCCTTGGACGATAGTCAAGGCCTATTCTTGAAAACCTAGTCGGATCCATTCTCTCTACCTGCAACCGCCACTCTGTTTTGTACCGGGAGATTTTCTCATTTAAGCTTTCAGGTGTGTCTAGCTCCATTCTAATATGATCATTTCTGATAAGCTCTCTCCTGGTACAACCCTTTACAGTCCTCAAGAAGAACCTCGTTTCCGCTCCTTGTATTTTAGATATATCTTTGGGCTTTTTTAATCCAAGTCTCATTACCATACAGTAGTTGAGGTATGGCCATTACATTATAAATTTCAATTGCGTCTCTTTCTTAATAACTCTACCTTCTTTTTTCTGATTGGCTGTTGGTAGAGTTATTACACGATCGTGATACTTATAAAATTTATAAGTAGAAGTAGTGTCACTTGACATCTTTAGCTTTAACCACAGTACTGTGGTCCTCACATACGACATCCACGTTAGTGTTGACTCGTTTCATTCACTGGAGTTGGCAGCCAGTGGTGCTACTGAAACGTCTGGTTTAATCGAAAACTTTGGACCACGGCCAAACAGCCCGGCAGTTAGTTTTAATTCACTTTAAATTATACTTTGCAAGATAGAATAATGAATGAAGATGTCAGAGCACAACTCGAAGTAAAGGATAGAAATGAAATTATTTTAATGTACAGAAGACTGTGGTGGGATCTTCTGCAAAGGCTGACAGAGGATCGATTGCCGAAAGCGGCACTGAACTATAAAGCCGTTGGTAGAAGAGACGTGGGTCATCCGAGGATGAGATGGGTACCGGTACAGGTTTACATAAAGAGAAGAACAGAAAGAAGAAGAAGGAATAATCTTCTGTTTGGTTGGCACGTTTCAAAACTTCGTATCACTTTTATCATCAGCGGAATTTGTCAAATGCTGTGTAAAAATAATACAAGAAAGAAAACATGGTTTTGAAAGAAAGAAAAACATAAGAAGAACGAGAAAAATACAAAATAATCGATATGTCAAAACATTCGATTATATTCGATCGAGTATATTTGCAGCAGATAAAACCAGCAAAGAGCTTTCATTCGAGTACCAACCACCACGACGGGACAAGGTTATTTCTTGTCGAAATAATAAAATAAATCGCGACGGCGCTAAATGCAAGTGTTCGCAGAGCGACAGACGAACACGCTGAACAAATTGCAGTGATTTAGGCTCGAGGAAATAGCACGTGTATGTACATAGTGAATACAGGCTATATGCGTGCGCGTATTTATATCTTAAAAATCTGTAAAATACTCACTGCCTTCAATATATTCGGTCGCCGTCATCCGTACGTACAGTTGATAAATCGTCTACAGGCGTTTTATGAGGTGCGAATAAATATGTTGATTACAGCGCGAGTGCGGAACGGACGGAGAGGTGCGAGGTGCGAGGTGAGAAGGTGAGGTAATCTAGTTATTGGTTACGTTTGAGCAACAGGTTGGGGTAATGGGTAGGGGGTGAGTGGCCGACGTGTGTGGTCCTCTCCACCACTACACCGGAGTGTGAAGTGGTACTTTGCCGATGTTGATAGACGAAAGGAGACTGCCCGGCCCGGCCCGGCAAACCAGATCAAACCGCGCGTTCCCACTACTACTGCTACGGGGTCATAACAATAAAATAATATATTATCTCGTTTCGCCTGTAAAAGGCAAATAGCAAAACGACTAACAGAAAAATAGAAGAAAGAAAATCAAATACTTCTCGTTCCACGCGCAGAAACAAAAGCGAAAGATTAGTTTTTTTTTTAACGGAGACTTTTAAAAACTACACCGATCAATTTGTACGGAATAATTTGTTATAGCGTGGTAAATGTTGATTTATTTACCGGTGTGGACTAATTAACACGAGATAATTTTACTCTCTGTGTGTGTGTGTGTGTGTGTGTGTGTGTGTGTGTGTGTGTGTGTGTGTGTGTGTGTGTGTGTGTGTGTGTGTGTGTGTGTGTGTGTGATTATCTTCGATACAAAACACCTATCCCTTCTTACCTTCCTAACTACCAGTCGACAACTAAACGACAAATATAAGGAAAGGCAAACGGTGAGGGAAAGGAATAATAAATAATACTTACAGAAGGATGAAAGGAGAGTTCGTGAGAAGAGTTCGAGAAAGCAGGTGTGCGCGTTAAGTCTCGGGGTGTCTGCAACATGGACCGCAAGAAGTAGAAATTGTAACAAAAGTATTGTAACTATTCAAAGATTAACAGGTGTTACTCTTTTACTCATGTAAGATATATGAACTCTTTTACTGCCTCTATATTTTCTGCGCCTATTTCAAGGTTTTGAAGGGTTGGGTTTAATGGTAGTTTGTTGGGAGCACACTTCTATTTTGTTTTCTCCAAATTTATCTGCAGTCCAATTTTACTTGAGGCTTCCTCTAATGCTGTAAAGACACTAACGAGATCTCGTTTTGTTGTCGTCGCAATTAGATCAATATCATCTGCGTATGCTAAAATTTGTATACTTTTGTTTAGGATAGTACCTCTTGTGTTTATTTGGGAGTCTCTTATAGCTCTTATCGTAGGATATGTAGCACATGCGTAAAGCGTTAGTGAAATACAGACAAAGGTAACAGGTTGTAACGCACTGGGAAGGAAACTCATGGCACAATGGATAATGGACAAGAGTAGGGGGGAATGATGTATGCTCTGGCAGTGTCCAGCTCGTTTACTCAAATAACGCATTCGTTTAGATCATACATTATTATGTAATTAATAATGAGGCATTTATGTTTAACACGTGCGCTCGCGACGCGTCACTATAATTTTGCAAGTTGCCAAAATTATCTAGGCGACTATTTTTATCTAAACTGGTTTTCCTTCGACCTCGCAGACTGTAAATCACCAGAATCAGAACAGCCGGCCGTTTAACCTTGAACATATTTTTATTGACTCATTCGTTGTGTAGAAATTATTTCTGTCCCATTCTATTTTTTTTCCGTTCAAAACGCTACATTTATCCTCCCGTATGATGATCGATGTGTGCGTCTATATACGAGCGTGGCCTTCCCCTTTGTTATAGGCTACTTAGAAGTGTGTACTAATACAGACAGTGTACCAATTTTCCGATTATTAATCTTCTAACACACCATTACAGTACGTTTGTAACATTTACTACTTACCTTGATCTCAAGTAAATAGTAAAATAAAAAACTGGCTTTTCGTTGAATTATCCGTCTTTCGCGACTAAAACGTTGACATGTTTCCTGTTTCGTTCATTGCTATTAGTGTAACAGAAACAGAAACTCACTTGTATACTTAATGTATTTCCCGTATCAGTCACTCGTGTATGACGTAGTTAAAGGGAAAATATCATTATATTTTCAAAGAGGACAACATTTTTTATAGTCATGTAGTAGGTGAATTAGTTAAAGTGAAAAAAACGTCAACACGCTTTTAAACTTTAAGCTTGATTTATCTGCTTATAAATCTGCTTTATACTTAATTCGTTCATATAAAAGATAACAAAAGCAAACGAATCGTTGCTAAACACTATCAAGACAAGTTGCCATACTCTTTCCTACTGTCGATGGAAACTGGTCTGAAGCGCTATTCTAAGCCAGTTCCGTCCGTTAAATTGAGGCTTACAATTTACTTATTACTTACAGCGGCGCAATAACCCATTACTGAGTCAAGGCCTCTTTTAAAAGCCTCCGCCAGTTGTCCTGGTCAAATGCAGCTGGTCTCCAGTTCCGTGTCAAAGGGTATGGCGCGCAGCATAATTCACACCGTCTTACCAGCGTAGTTTGGGTCTACCAAATCTCTTGGTGCCATAGAATCTGTTCGTGAGTGCCTTTCTAGGGTTTCCATTCTCCCCCATTCTGATCACATGTGCAGCCCACCTGAGTCTACCAAGTTTTGTAACTTTCACAATGTCTGGTTCGCCCAGAAGAGTGTTTAGTTCTTGGGTGGTCCTTTTCCTCCATTCACCCCCACACATATTGGACCAAAAATACTGCAGAGGATTTTGCGTTCATGAACCAGTAAGCCTACTGGCTTGACTCAGACTTTCTAGAAATGGTCCAGGTCTCAGAATCATAGGTGAAAAGTGAGCGGATCGGTGTTTTATACGGAAGCAGCTTGATGGTCCTGGCAATTGTTCTGCTCTGGAACAGGGGTCTGAGACCAAAGAAGCTCCTATTAGGTGAGGTGATTCTTCGCTTTATTTCTTCTCTCGTTTCCCCATTGGAGGTAACTTGGCATCCTAAATAAACAAAGTTGTTGACTTTTTCGCAGGAATAGATGCCAAATTGGACGTGCTCTCCTTCTCTATCTCCCTGTCCTGTAATTATGTATTTTGTTTTGCTTTCGTTTATAATGAGATCCAACCTCCTTTCAGAACCTTCAAGAGCAAGTAAGGCTTCAGCGACTGCTCTAAGGGACCTCCCGATTATATCTAGGTCATCGGCGTATCATAGGACCTGCTCCAACCTGTTTAATGCAGTCCCGGAGGAATCTATTCCAGCATCCCTCATAGCATTTTCTAAGGCAAGAATGAAGAGGAGGCAAGCAAGAGCACCGCTTTGAAGGACTCTCTTTCCATAGTCAAACTCTCCTGATAAGTTATTCTGGATACTCACCATCCCCTTCACTGTCAGCATTGTCATCCTACACAAGCTTATTAATATAAACAGTAAAACAGTTTTACCTTTTTCTTTTCCGTCTGATGGCCTTTACCCTTTACGAAACATTTCGGGACATATGTCCCATCATCAGGAATATCTCTTGGTGAAGTTCGTCAATAGTTAAAATATTAAAAACAACATTTTTATACAACTTTACACATCACAATACATACAAATATAAACACAAAAAACACATAAAAACCCCCAAACGTGAGAACACACGCGATATCGCTGGTGCGCACCACGAATTACTGTAGTCGACTGCTGTGCTCATGTTGTTATAGGTCGCGCACTATGGACCTTGTTTTGTATTCTTATTGCTGTGTCGTACAGTGGATTTGATTGGAAATTCAGTTGTTCATTAAGAAGGACCTCTTTTGTGTTTATATCTTTATAAGCCTTATATATTTCGAATTCTTCGACAGCATTCATATAACTTCCTTTTCTGCATACGTGGAGGGGTTGAAAGTTCGTCATGAAGTCGGTATAATTATGGTTTTTGTCCATCAGATGGCGCGCGTAATTTGACACCGTTTAACTAAATTCTTTTTTAGGTAAATGTTCTTTAAAGCGTTTTTTAAAGGGTCTGCCAGTTTGGACAATGTAGAAACTATCACAGTCATTGCACATTATCTAATAAACGCCCGTCTTGTCCTCAACTGATTTTGAATTTTTAGGTAGGAGTATCTTATTAACATTGTTATTAGTTCGGTAAGCCATGTCCCGAAACGCGTAGAGTTTCGTAAAGGATAAAGGCCACCAGACGGAAAAGAAAAAGGTAAAACTGTTTTACTGTTTATATACATATAAGTGGCCTGGATACCAAAAAGCATGGATCTAAAGCTTATTAATTTCTTTCGTATGCCTAGTTCTTCAAGAGCTGTGTAAAGTTCTTGTCTATAAATGCTATCATATGCATTCCTGAAATCTATGAAGAAGTGATGGGTTTATAGGCTTACAACTAATTGTAGAAACAAAAGGAATTGCAACATTTGTTAGTTAATCAAGTTTCGAGTTTTCGTAATAGTGACACTCACTCAACGTTTGGCAAATAACGTACTTATTTGTGCCATGAAAGAAACATTGCCCGCGCATCAGAAAACGAAGACAGAGCCTATTAATCTACTTTTATCTTATTCATCCAGACACACTTCCCCTTAGAGGGTTGTTTATGTCATCACCCCTCTAGTGTAATATCTCAATGGTTTGAACCGTCGCCTTTGCACAGATAAACTAGCAATTTCTCGACTTTAATTCGCAAAAATGAGACGATTATATTGCTGGATTTTTCAGAAAAAGAAGTAATATACTTTAACGGGAACTATAAGTTGCTTAAAATATTCTTTGGACAACGTCCTCAAATAAAAGACATATCTTTTAGATGAGTTTTTCAAAATATCTTCTAAAAGACTCACGTCCTCAAGATCTACAAAGAATTCGAACACATAGTAATACATATGTAATATAATACATAGTACTAAGACTAAGGACATTAGAAATACATTGTACAGATTCCTAATCTCATAAAATTTAATACCTTTACTTTGCATAACAGTTATTTAAGACAGATTATTTTGAAACAGTGCTTTCCATATTGCTTTTTCATTCTTTACATGTTGGTTTATTCAACAACTTTGTGACGCAAAGATTTATAAAATTATACGGAAAAATCCTGAATTTCTCATTTCTCTTGAGAAAAATGGATAGTTCAACCATCAAGATAGTCACCTCGCCTCCCCAGAAACCAGTCTCCCCCCCCCCCCCAAGAGACAGCTCCTAATTACGCCACTGTTTACACCGACATGAGGGATTAAGTACAAGCATGGGGATTGGAAAAGCAGGAAATGTAAGAAGCTATAAATTATTATTATTGTTATTCCGGCTGTACAATGTTTACACATTTTAAGGAACCAAAGATTACAGAAGTGATTGAATTCTCATCTTCCGCTGCTGCTTGTCCATCCAAAGATCTTCAATTTCTCGTTCCCTCAATATAGTCTGAATTTCTTCTATCCACGTGATCGGTGGTCTTCCTCTTTTCCTTCTTCCTGGTGGGGTCCATTCCATAACTCTCCTTGGCAATCTTTCCTGTGTCATTCTTTTTGTGTTTCCATTATAATTTTTTTGTTTGTATAAAATCAATAATTGAATTTTTCGCATACATTCTGTCCTTAATGACTTCATTTCTAATTTCTCACGTCTGGATACTCTTGCAGAACGTCTCCAAAAGTCCATCTCTACTGTCAACAATTTTGTTCTTGTGGGTTTATTATAGTCCAAACTTCTGAGCCGTAAGTCTTGATACTTCTAACAATGGTTTTAAATTTTGGTTTTAGTTTCTGCTGTAATTTGCTTATCCCACAGGATTCCATTTAATGTAGATGTAGCCATCTTTCCCAAATTAATTCTGGAATGTATTTCTTTGTCTTGCTTTCCACTGGCCGTAATTTTCACCCCTAAATACTTGTATATGTATACATACTTATACTTGTATACCTCTGTATATGAAATCTTCCCTATCCCTTCCTCCAATATCAAGACTTGATGAAGGTCACCTATTGCCATGTATTTTGTGTTTATTCATATTTACCTTTAGTCCTGTATATTTCTGACATTCCTGTATAAATTTTCTATTCATAGTACTATGTCTTCGAAATCTTGAGCTAAAAGTAATTGGTCATCAGCAAACTTTAACGAATAAACTGTATCACCATCAAGTGGAAATCCCATGTTCCTGCAGATTTTGTTCCTAGTCTCTATTGCTTTCTCCGTATAAATTTTGAAAATCGTGGGTGATAGACAACATCCCTGGCGTAAACCTTTGGTCACTTGAAACCCTGATGACAAATTCTTTCCTATTTTTATTCTTGATATTGAATTGTTATAGACATTTTGTATAGTTTTTATGATAATGGGGTTGATACTAGTTGATCTTAAAGCTGTCCACAGATTGGCTAACGGTACATTGTCATAGGCATTTTCAATGTGAATAAAAAAAAGTAAATGAAGAGGTTGTGATCGAACTGTTTTCTTTTTAATTATTTGCTGTAAGCAGAAAATATGATCTATAGTTGATCTATCAACTCTGAAACCTGCTTGTTCTTCAGTCTCCATTTCCTTATACTCAGTTTCTAAAAAATGTTTAAGTACTCTTTCATAAAGCCTACTTAGTGGCCGAAGTAAAGCCTAATAGAGGCTATTAACTGTGATGCCTCTATAATTTTCGCAATCATCCTTGCTTCCCTTCTTGTGTATTGTAGAAATGTATCCTATCTTCCTATCTGATGGTACCTCTTCTCCATTCAGACATTTTTCAAAAAGATTTCTTAATAATTCATATAATTTATTTGTACCATTTTTCAATAACTCTGCGGGAACATCTCCAATTCCAGCTGCTCTTCCATTCTTTAGATATTTTACAGCTTCTTTTAAATATTTATATCCAAGCGAATATAATTATCTGATATTTCTCCTAAATTCTCTTCAATTTCTTGTAAATATTCTTCTCTACTCTCTACCAATAGCTGTTTGAAGTAATTTTCCCTAGACTGTAGTGAGATGTACCTAAACCCCTGAATTTCCCTGGAGCTTGTTCTTAAATTGTTACTATTTTCCAGGATTCTGTATTTCATTTTCCTCCAATGAACTTTTCTACCTTTTGACATGATTGTTCCCAGCTTTTATTTTTTTCTTCTGTCACCTTCTTCCTAACTTTACCCTGCTGTTTTCTAAGTTCAATTTTGTCTTGAATATCTTTAGTATTCAACCATTTGAAGTATGCATCTTTTTCCCTTTGCGCATCCTTTTCTGTTTCCTCATTCCAATAATAAAATAATTTTTTTCTATGACATTTACTTTCCTCTCCTAATGGTTCTTTAGCTGCCTCATGTACTTGTTCAAGAGATAGTCATATTGAATTTTGTACCATTGAAATCAGTTTCAGTTAGTTTCTCATCCAGTCTCATTCTATATAAATATACAGTAATTTCATTTTCCAAACTGTTGAGATTAAATTTCAGGGTATTTATTTTAATTTGGGAAATATCCCTATCGTTAATTGGTTTTACTCTAGTAGCTGCCGCTCTAAAAGGAAATAAAATTTTTGATTTCACCAGGAAATGTTCACTGAACCCCTCTGTACGATCTGACATATTGTACTTTTAATTTCGTTTGCTGCCGAACTGTTATGTAGACTATAATTGACTTCAGCTGTAATGTGTCCTGATGCCATGTATATTTGTGTATTTCTTTATGCTGATAAAAGCCACTTAAAATTCTTAAGGAATGTTGCTGACAAATGTCAACCAATCTGTTTCCATTGTCATGTATACATCTTTCCCAAAGGTCCTATGATTTGACTGTCCATATGTTTTTCAGTTCTTCCACTAAAATTTCCAGCTATGATAACTTCTCTTTTGCTTCCACTTTCCTCTATTATATCACTTAGTTTACTGAGAAAGACATTTTCTGTATGCAATATTTCATCTTCACTAATTGCATGCACACCTATTATTGTACTTTTGTAACCGTGCAGGTTGATATTAAGTTTTATCAAATTTTCATCAATAGGTTCCCAGTTAGTTACATATCTCTTCACTTTGTTTTTTATAAGCACTGATACTCCTCTCTTTGCTCTCTGATCCTTAGGTACACAACTGTAGAAATGTATATAGGGACCATATATTTAAACACCATTCCCCTTTTTTTTGTTTCAGACAATACACCTATATCGACGCTTCTACTTTCGAATTCGTTAATGACTTCACCTACATTTTCCTTAAACCTTGTATATTCCAAACTCCAATTCTCATAGTCCGTTTACGTAGCTTTTGTCGTTCACCTTTATTCAATCCATCCGGCTGCAATCCATTTGTTGTTTTAACATTCCAACGAATGGGGAGTTGGCCCATTCCATTAACCCTCAACTTGGAGAACCAGGCAATTTTTAATCAAGGTTTACTTCCTTTAGCCTTTGATAAACCAATATCCAACTACAAGGCAGCAGCTGCTAGTTTTGGTAGTTTATAGCAGAAACTATAAGTCATATTTCATTTATGACCAGATTAATTACATGAAATACATAACATATAAAGGTATATAATACAGTTGTATTCGGCACAAACTAGCTGCAAATTATGATCATAGTTGTCCTGTAGTCGAAGTCATATTACGAGATTTTTCAATCGATCGCGAGCGAATCGAAAAATAGAAACCACACCTTAATGAGAGGAGAAACTATGTTTTGGATTGCACTATTAAATGAAAGCGTTCTGCAGAAGGAACGAGACCCGTCGGACGCAAAAGCCGGTCAGTGGTCTAATAATAACCAATCAAAATAACCAATCCGCTTAATCTGTTCAGAATCTGACATCTCGTTAACGTATTTATTAGATCAGATTTATGTTGTTTTCACAATGATGACTCGTCTTTCAGTCGTCAATGTGCAGTTCGGTTGGGACATAAGGATCTCTAATTAAACTGTAGATTCTTTTACATTAGTTAAAAATAATGTCTATACTAAAATATTATTATAGCAGTGAAGGACAAACCTCTCTACCGGAATAATGATCAGATTTAAATGAACGACCACGCACATAACGGGCCTGTGGATCGCTGCGGCCTACAAGGTGAAAACAAATCCAAACCGCAGGAAGTGTAAGTAATCATAATTGTGCTGAACACTTATGCGCTTAGAACTCAACGATTCTAATTCAGAAATACAATGATCTAACGGTGTGCAATAAGTATGTAAAGTACACTTCTAATTATACGGACTTCAATCTTCCGGATTTCCAGTTATGCGGAGCGTCTGTTAGTACAAAACAATATTCATTCTCAAAGCATAATTTCATCTTTTTACCTCCTCCTCACCGGTATATAAATAGACCCACCTACGTGTATCCAAATCAACGCTGGTGTAACTCTATAGCACATCATCCGACCATCGTATCCTAGGTCGGTTCCTCTTTCTAGTTCTATAGACTTATAGATTTGCGCCCAGAAGATTTTCTCAGGTATCCGCTCTGGATGATCTAGCCATTGTATTCGTTCAGCCTTTACGAATCTTACAGTACAGTGTCCTCATGATTCAGTAGCTCATCTATCTCCTGGTTATTTCTTATTCTCCATTCGCCACCTTCTTTAACCGGGCAATAAACAGTTCTTACGATCTGTCTTTCAAACCATCTTAGTGCTACCTGTTCCTTTTTCGTCAATGTCCATGTCTGCACAAGTAATAACCGGTCTGATATAAGTGTCTTACATATTTTTATACTTGTGTTACGACTAATGAGTTTGCTTCTCAATTGTCTGCTAGTGGTATAATATGCCCTACTAAATACCCTATGTGTACACATTTTTTCTTCCCTTGCCTCCCTTTTCTTTCTTCAATCTTCTTTTTATTCTATTTTTCATGACTAGTTGTACGTCTCTGTTAGGGTTTCAATACCAATTAAAATCTACACTCTCATCTATTAACATGATAATGTTTTTAGGCTGGAGGTCATTCCACAAAATGCGTGATGCAAAATGTGTAACGTCATCGAAAAATATAACGCTCCAGGTGATGTTAACACTACATTTTTTCCACACTTTCGATTCCCCACGGTCTAGAAATCTTCGGTCTCTGTCGTTTTTAAGAAATCCGTACGAAAATCGCTGAACAGGAGAGTCTGCAGTTTATGCACATTATACGTTTCAAAAGCGTAAAAACATTATCATGCTTCGATGTTTCGGTTTCATCGAAATTTTATCCGCGGAGGTTTCTGTTTGTACATAGCTTCGTATTGTGTTATTTGTGTGCTCTCGTGACTGGCTGGGGGAAACCCGCTGATAGCCTATATGGAAATGTGACGAGGCCGAATGGTAACCAACCCCTCTCACAGACGTGTCTCACGTCGCCGAATTTTGGCAACGTAGCCTACGTGTACTGCGATGGCCTTACTTTAACAATAAGCACGTTTCAATTGACGTACTTACGTATTTATAAATACAATTTGCAGTTGTTAGCTATAAAAGTCTGGGGTTTGATTACTTCTAGAGCCAATTTCTATATAATTTTATCAATTAAACTACTTTAGGCCATCGCGAGTTCAATAAAGAAACGAATATACCTTTCGTTTACATTGGGAAGGCTTTTGATAGTGTAGATAGAAATATATGTTGTGGCAAATATTAGAAGGATGGGGATACCCTGAACAAGTTACAAGAACTACACAAGACCTATCTAACGGAACAAGAATAATGGTGTTAAAAATAATTTTAGTATATCTCAACAAATATCTGTCAGTCAAGGTGTTACAACAAGGCTGCAGTACATCACCTACTCTTTATAACATTTATATTGACGATCTGGTAAAGGAATGGAAACATCTAGTGATCCCTTGTATTAAGTTATCACGGGACAAATATTTGAATGTGCTGTTGTTTGCTGTCGACTTGATTCTACTTGCAATCTGATTTGCAAAAATCTGTTTTTAAACTTAATCGGATTTGCAGACAATACAGTATGAAAATTTCCACTATAAAAAAAAGTCGGCATTTTTTGGCGGAAAGGGCCTATATAAACAAAAACAATGATTAGTGATCGCATTCTAGAACAGCTGAGCCACTTTAATGATTTGGAAAATGATATTGGCTGTGATAGGAATTATGATATTGATGTTGAGTTAGATAATTTCCAGAAGGTCTGTGGGAAAATCAAACGTATTTTTAGAAACAAGGTACGTCGATATACAAAACTAAAGTTTTACAAAATTTTGGCAGTCCTTGTGCTTAATTAAGTATTATGCCAGCCTTATGGATGTTAATTATGGACAACAACCAAGAAACAAGACATTAGAATACAGGCCTCGGAAATAGCGTTCTTATAAGACGTTCTAAACTTGACCGCATAGGAAATGAGGCCATAAGAGAAGAGTTACAAGTTTGCAAATTGAATGATAAATTAAAGATTACAAACAACTGTGGAAATAACACTTAGAAAGAATGTTAGATTCCAGTCTGGCCAAACAAGTCTGGAAATACAAACCTATAGGACACGTGTGTGTGGGTTGACAAAGAAAGTGAAGGCTGGAGGATTTTTGAAGGCGGAACATGCAGCACCTTGCCTATGCAGTGTTGTGAAGATGATGATGATGGTGATGAAACTAGTTTAGGTTTAAGCAATTATATTTCAGTGATATTTCTTTCAAGAATCTGTGGTACTCTACGGTTATGAATCCACGCGCGACGGTTATTTCATTTATATCCACGTTCCACGCGGATACGCATTAATCTGTAGCCGGTATTTCCTCCAGTGTGTAACGGTCAGTATCACGCAAGCGCGCGCGCTCACACACATTCTGTTGTGACAACGACAGCGACAATAAACCCAGTTTCTGTGCCGTGTCAGTTTGGTTTGATGGTGACGAGCTTCTGACATTAACACGAATGCTCCACTCCGAGACGGGCGGTGGGAACTCGGTCCGTGCCTACATTATTTACAATGTAGTCGGTCACTCTCCGTGGCCGGTGCGCTTTAATGTCGTTTTAAGGCTAATAAAACTTTACACCTCGGACGTGAAGGAAGGAGGAACACGCTGCCTTCCTCTCCCACACACTTCTACTCATTATATTTTATCTCTTTCTATGTTATTATTTATTTTATCTCCATTGAGCATTAATTGATAACAGTGGTCGCCATCCACATTTTCAAGATTAGACGTTGTTGTCTGTTTGAATCGACTACAGTCGGTACACATTTCTTTAACCGCAAGAGTATCCTCCGACAATACATTAAAGTCTAACAACGTCAAGGTTCCTACAGTCTTTTTTTGACATGATAATGTCTTATGGCTGGGGGTCATTTGAAAATTTCTGTAACGCATCACGCTGCATGACGTCATCATTTACCAGCCGGGAATCGTTAACTAAAACCGCGACCGCTAACGTGCTAACGTCCGTCGCAGATTAAAGACCTAACAAGCAAACAACACTGCATAGCTGTAGATAGGTATGTAACCAATCAGTCAGTCAGTAACCATAATAATGTTGCGTTTAGCTGGCGGCTGAAAGACATTATCATGCTCTTAAGCTTTTACCATTTGGTAAACGGTACTTTAAATTTTTTTGTTTTATTTTTTTTGCAACAAATTCTACATAGGCCAGACAGGACATAGCTTCAAACAAAGATACATTGAACACACAAAGGCACTCCATTCCACTACAGAATCCACCTTTGCAAACCACCTGATTGAAGCAAACCACTCATACAAAAACGTCGATACAAAAACATGGACATTCTACACGTACACACAAAAGGCCGAAAACTAGACACTCTAGAACAATTGGAACTATAAAAACACACGAAAACACATAAAAACGACATCCTAAACGAACAGACACAATTCAAATCACACGCATTATTCGAATATATCACACCCCACACACAAAATATCGGTCTTTCAAAAGTCGATACCGTCCCCAACAACAAGACGGACAGTGCTCCCAGCGGCAGCCTCTGAAGAAGCTTTTTAATAGCAAAAACCGGTTCAGACTGTAAGGTAGAACTTTTACGTTTTTACCCATAAAAAACTTTGTGTTCCGAGTCGGTAGTGAAATAATTATATTTAGTATTATTTTTGTATTTATCACGAACTGAACTCGCTGACTCTTCAGCTTCTACTGCTACTCGTATTCTTATCTATCGTAATATCTTCAACTTCCGCCAACTTTTCTAAAGGGCTGATTTTCACTGTCTGGAAAGTTTTTAAATGCCATCGACCTTAACCTCTTTTTAAATAACTGAGCAGGATGGGAAAGGTGCAAAGCCAATACGGTGACTCTCACCATGAAGAATCCTTGAACACCTTTTTCAAGTGCTGCAGCTTTACAAGAAAGAGGAAGGCACTGGAGGGCCCTACTAGAAAAGAAAAGACACGCCCAGCTTACACCCAACGGGCAGTAGAACATAAGTGACAACTAGAAGGAGCCCAATAAGAGCGCAACGGGCTCCGTCCTGAAGTAATACGCTAGCAGTTCCAGGACGGATATGAATTCCTGAATTAGAGGTGGGTTTTTTAGTGGGTGGGTGGGTCACACATCAGGGGACATACGGTTTCCTCTGACGGTGCATAACGCATTTTTCCCTCTTAAAAAAAAAATTCTTTTGTAAACACAGTCTATTGACACTGAGTTCATGTATACCTCTCAATGGATCTAGCTTTTCGTTACGTCCTTGTAGGGAGGTTGAAACAAAATACTAAACACTCGATTGGCCAGTGGCCTTATCTGTAACATTCACAGAACTGAATTGATAGGACCATTTTGGCAACAGTAAGGGACAAGTTATCGCGGGAGCGAGAGATTTACGTTAATCTTGTTTGTAATATTTTCTTATTTTATAACATTTTGCCCAAAGCCGGTCGCCGATTACCCAGAACATTGATTTCTGAAATATTAAATCAGTAGTGGAAAACGATTTTTTTTTTTAATTTAAGCAAACTGTTGGTCAAAGTTGAATAGCTGACAGCGAAGACTACCGAAATCCGAAGTGACGGGAGTCATAGACGTGAAGTCCTTTGATCGTATTAAAAAAAACAAATAAATAAAAAAGTCTCTTTCACTCAGATAAATAACTAGAAAAGATTAGTCGGTACTTTCCCATTAACCGTACCTACACTACATTTTCGATGTCTTGAGTATGCGATAGTATCGACATTGGACGATGTGAAGAAGAAGAAGTGTACCAATTGAAAATGGTTCTATTGCTAAATGTAACGCGAAAACTCGTAGTGTTGTAATGCGTGAGGTTAGGTGAGGATGTTTCCAGTTTACCGTTTAAAGTGAAAAAAATTCATGGTAGCAAGATATAACATTTGATAAGTAAATGCAACGATCTAACAGATTGGTTCGTGGTGACAAACTCATCACGTATAAAAAACCAGCTAAAAAAACTCAACTAAGGTTTGTTCAGTGTTCAACATTGTGTTTATAATGGATGTACTTTTTTTTCGTATCGGCCATTTAAGGACCACATACCAATTTCAAATTCTTTACTCTTTGTTCTTTTCTTTTTTCCAATCTTCATCTTCATCTTCTCACTGTGTCTCTTCTTCCTGTCTTCAGTCCACTTTTAACCTGCGTTTTTATCTCTCCTACTCTGGACTCCCTCCATTTTCAACATTTTTGTCCGAAAAACTCCTCTGTCAATTGCTTCTTCTGCGTGTATATTATTTTTTTCTAAATCCTTTTGGACTTCTTTAATCCAACTTGATGTTGACTTCTTTCCCCATATATATTTGAAGATCTGCTTTGTTAACCTATTGTCGTCCATCCTATATCAATTGTTTCCCTTATATTTTCTGTACTTTGATATATTTCATCATTACTTCTTAATTTCCAACCTTCTGAAGTTTTTCGTGGGCCTAATATTTTCCTAATAATTCGTCTTTCCAATATTTCTAGTTTGTCTAAATTATAATTCAATGCTAGACATTCACTTGCATATAGGTATACTGTAATGCCTTATTTTCGCATTTTTAGATATGCACTTTTTATTGTAAATATCTTTAGTTATACCATATGCCCTTTCCATCTTATGAATCCTTTCTTCTATAGCAGATTTTTCCAAGCCATTCTCTTGAATTATGTCTCCTAGATACTTAAATTTTCGAACCCTCTCTATTCGACCAATATTTGTTACCAGGAATTTTGACGCGTTTTTAATGTTTCTGAGAAATTTGTTTTTTCTGCATAAATTCTTAAGCCTGTTCTACTGGCTGTGTCCTCTAAAAAATTAAATTGCGTTACTGCAGATGTCAGTTGTTCAGAAAGTATAGCAAAGTCATCTGCGAATGTCAGACATTGTTTCAATACGTTAATGGCTGTACTTTATTATTATGGGAATACGTTTAAACCTCAAACCTCGAACCTAACCTTGCCAACGAAATCATTACGTTTTTTTTAACGTGTTGTATACTTAAACACTAAAAGAGCATTAAATGTAGTACGAACCAGAGAAAAGCGACAACCACAAACAGATTTCGGCGATCAGAAAAATATATGTGTAACATTTACTGTTCAAAGCAAAAAGCAAGTTCTCTAAAAAAAAAAGGAGACATGTATAATCCACCTTATTTCGAGTTAGTTAGTTTTTAAATGATCTACACGAAAACCGAGTATTAATGAAAAACGAGTATTACTGAGAAAACGAGTTGTGCCAAAAAAAGGGAGACATGTATGGAAACACGCATGTAGGCGATAGTGTCACCTCACTTCAAGTTAGTTCGTTTTACGTACTTTTCACAAAAAAGTAAGTATTATTTTAAGGCATACTGGAGTTCCTGTGCACTTTTAGGTGTGTGTTAATTTAATAATGCCAACGACTGGCGTCATAGGCACGGATCAAAGTTAGGTTATTGCTAGAAACATTTATCATAAAAAATATGAAAATGGAACGATTGCAATCAACAATCTTTTTTTTTTTTTTTTTTTTGTATCGGCCATCTAAGGACCACATGCCAATTTCAATTCTTGACCTCTTTGTTCTTTTCTTTTTTTCAATATTCTTTCATCATGTCACTGTGTCTCTTCTTCCTGTCTTCAGTCCACTTTGAACCTGCGTTTTTCTCTCTCCTACCCTGGACTCCCTCCATTTTTAACAGTTTTGCCTGCAAAACGTCTTTTTCAATTGCTTCTTCCGCGTGTATATTATTTTTTTCTAAATCCTTTTGGACTTCTTTAATCCAACTTGATGTTGACTTCTTCCCCCACAGATATTCTCTTTTAAGTTACCACCTGGGGTAGTGCCTTTATTTAGCGGACTTTCCAAACTGCAATTGAAATTGTATAGAGTGCAAAAGTAGGAATAAATTCCGAGGTAAGATCGGATTGTTAGTCCGAAATGATTGTTTTTCGTGGTTTACTCCACTAGGTTCTTCCGCTCTCTCTGCCGTTGGGAACCGAGGTGCCTCATCCGCCTTTGAGACCGTTAACCGGGTTTCACCTGTAACCCTAGGCAAGGGCCCTTACTGGGTGCTTTTATCCGGAGCCAGATGAACCCAGGTTTTTGAAGAGGTCTGCTCCTCTAAGACTCTTCCGCACGTCCTGCTGTTGGGTCATTGAGATCTCTTCCACCATTCCGTCCGTTGGTCTTCACAGAGGTCCGTTAGAATCTGTAGCTACAATGTGGCTACAGAAGGTCCCAGAGGGCACTACCGGGACGTGGACTTGACTTACCTCCCCCCCAACAACCTATTCTATAACATACACAAATATATTTTCACGATTTCTATTACCTAACTAAAATTATATGCCTTCGCCACTATATATCGACACCAACTATAGCACAATCGCTGGTTTTTTTTTTATCTGAATGAAAGAGAGATTTTTATTTATTTGTTTTTTGGTTTGGAGCCCGATTGTAATACGATCAAAGGAGTTCACCACAAAATCTATCTACAATAAATATGGCTCGAAGTTACGTCCAACGAAGCCTGAAAGTTTATTGAAGCATAATCGTACGTTCGCAACTGTACCTCCCAAGTGTTTTTTTTTAAACAAAAAGCAAGATGTCGGTGTTGTAGTATATTCAAAGTGCGGTCATCAGTAAACAGCAACACTGGATCGCGCTAAAACGGTGTCGGTGTTGAGATTGATCTGGGCGACAGGACAGGCCCGCGACCGCAGAGAGTAATGCATTTAGTGTGTCCTGACCGGTAAGTGCTCGCACTCATTCATTCTTTGTTTGGTCAAAAACAACAACAAACCACAACGCCTATATAATCTGTCGCGTTCCCCTCACTGCCCCGCTACGCCTATTGTCGGCATCAACAAACAACGACAACATCAGTAATGGAATTTGCCTTCTTTTACTTAAATAAAAAAAACTTATTCCAGTTTTAAATAATAGCGTTTATCTTTTCGTTTTTGTTTTGTTATCATCTCCGGTCCGATGGAACCACTAAACGTTATGGGTTTATGTTTTGTTGTTAGGCCTACGAAATCGTTTTGTTCAGCTTACTGCCACGTTTTGACGCCAACGCGTTGAAGACAATCTTTTTATTGGGTATCGGTTCCGATGAAAAACAAAACTTTATGAAAATTTCTGTAACTAGAATATTATTATTATTTACGGAACTGTAGATATTGCTTTAGAATGGGCTGGACCATGGCCGACTCTAGTAGAAGGCCGGAATATTAAACATGGCAACACTGGAACCAGGTGATATTTTGAAGCTGACTATTATCTGTATACACCATCAATGGTATACACTAAGTTGGCGTCTGGCATTACCCGGGCCAGCCCCAGGTAGTCACCGGCCCAGACGCCAACTCAATGTATACAGATAATTATCAATCTCTTAATTTATGTATTTCAATAATCAAATTGCTTTATTTTTAATTGCCGGTTAACAGCAGTTTTATAATTCGTCACTTTTTGCAAATTAAAGTTTATTATGTAAAATAATATAAAGCTTATATTATTTAAGAAATATAGTCATTAATTCATATGATACGAATTCAATAATTCGAACAAAATTAATTCATAAGGCCTAACACTAATTCACTAATTTCTTCAACTTAAACGTATAGGCCTATTGCTAAGTGCGCACAGACCTATAATTTAGATTTAGCTATAAATAGGCCTGCTCATGATTTTAGTAATCCTATGAAATTAAGTCAAAATATAACATGTTCACTTTAGCTATTTTATTACACTATGCTTATAGGCCTCAGACGCAACGTTGCCACGTTTAATGTTCCGGCCTTCTACTAAATCCGGCCATGGCTGGACACAATTATACGTGCTTGTGAAAGCAGAGTTGTTAAGAAGATATTTAATGCAAACCCAGAATAAAGGGAAAGTTAGAAGGAATAAACTGAGATGGACGGACGGGGTGAGTCAGGACATCAGTACTCTTGGAATTATAAACTGGAACAATGTAGCTGTGAATAGAGAAGGTTGGCGAAATCTTCTGAAGAAGACCAGGGCCCACAAAGGGCTGTCGAGCCAATAATGATGATGAAAGCTATTATTTTCTTCCACTGATATGGGTTTTCATAATTTGTTTTGAATTGCGAAGAAGAAATGACATTTTATAGCCTTCAGAAACTTTTAAGTACTTTTTAGGTGGTACGAATTCTTAGTAATATTACCTGATCCATTAAATTTCTCTTACGTGTCTAATCAATTAAACTTGATGGTATTTGTTCGCATTTTATGATTATTATAAAGTTTATTTTAAAACTATCTACATGGGCGAGTCTTTCCCGTGAATCGAATTGGAAAATTTAAAACGTTTAGTGTTTTGGTATTGGTTCCATGGGAAAAATGTTAATGAACATTACTGCCATACATCGGCATTGTTAAATTATATATTTCAACACACTGTCGATCTCTTCATGAAATTTGTTTGTTAACTTATTTACTTGAATCACATAAATTCTCATTAATTCTAGTATATCCAGCGTATTTACAAAATTCACCAATTGCGTTTCTGATCTCGAACCCAAAAGACCTAAAATAAATCGATTACAGTCGATTACAATTGAACACGAAAATAGAAGAATAGAACGATCGACTACTTATACCCATATCTTTCATAAGAATAAAATTATTCATAAACAAAGAACAGATCAGACGTAAGAGATAATTTACACAAACTATTCGTGAGAATTATCGTTTGTTAGCAGTTGTCCAGAAAAAATATATTCCTAAATGTTGTTACAGGGAAACGTGAAGGGAAACAGGATCATAAATATTACCAAATAAAAATTATTGAAAACAAAAATAACACCAACGTAAAAAGCTGAATGGTGACGGGCCCATGGGAATGATTCAGCGCAGCGTATGCTGTGAGAGCGAGAGGGAGACGTACTGTATATAAGTGAGATGTTCAGTATGTGTGGGCGACACGCACGCCCCCTGAATAGGGTTCAATGTCGGGATCAGAACCCTTTCCCACAGTCGGCAAACCGATGCAATCAGTCCGCTGTTGTTGTTATTGTTATTCCTCAATGTTTCTCTGAAATTTAATTATTGACGTAAAAATTATTAGGAAATGCGAGCGAAAAAAATGATTGGATCGATGCCAGCAGTATTGACTAACTTAATAATAATCGATCGTTGTTTCCTCCCTTGTGTTAATCACTACTGTGTACTGTGTAAGTGCGCGCGTGCATGGGTGTATTTTTCATCATGTCCGGCAGCTTCAATCGATTGCTCACAGACTGGGTTACCAAGATAGTTGACGAGAACTCCATTTAATTCTTATGCTGAATAATATTGATAAAGCTGAAGAAAATTTGTAAGACAAGCCAAATATGTGCTTACATTGACGATGTTGTGATAATAGACAGATCGAGACAAGGGCTAGTTAAGGTATACAAGGAGCTGTATATCAGCAAAACTATATAGAATCTGATTTCTGCATCAGAAAGGAGGAGAAATCTATATAATTTATGCATAGGTCATAAATCTGTTGATGCAGTTAATAAGTTCAGATATCTGGTTAACATGTAGATGATGAAGAGTCCATAAAGACGACAATATACGACAGGATACAAATAGGAAATAGGGCATATTATACCAATCGTAGACTATTGAGAAACAAATTCTTTAGTCGCAACACAAAAATAAATAAGACCGGTTGTTATTTATGGAGGCAAAACATAGACATTAACAAAAAAGTAATGCTAGGAAAGTTTGAAAGAAAGATTGTAAGATGTGTTTATGGCCAGCTTAAACAAAATGACGAGTAGAGGACTAGAAATAACCAGGTGACAGAAGGATGGTAGATAAAAGATTGAATCATGAAGACATTGTAAGATTCATAAGGGCTCAACGAATACAATGGCTAGGTCATCTAGCATTGCGCCAAAGTGGTTGATCAGCATATGCCAAAGAAAATCTTGAGGGGGCACGTCTGTAAAAGCAGAAAGAGGGGCCAACCTAGGAGAAGATGGTTGGATGATGTGTTTGGAAGATCTCAGAAGAATGGATGTGAGGGGTTGCGCTGAGATGGCAATGGACGGGAGTCTTTGGAGACGATTGGTGTTGGAAGCCAGCGCTCACGTTGGGCTGTAGTGCTGATGAAGAAGAAGAAGAAGAAGAAGAAGAAGAAGAAGAAGAAGAAGAAGAAGAAGAAGAAGAAGAAGAAGAAGAAGAAGAAGAAGATAAGAAGAAAAATAAGAAGGAGAAGAAGAAGAACGTTTGTTTTTTCCTGTTGTACGATTGATTCATCTTCTACTTCTATTTTTAGTATCCTGCATTCACAGTTACTTTCTTTTCCTGGAAAGCAAAGAAACTACCAAAGTTACTTCAGCGATCCTAATTACGCACATTCTGATTTCTCACTTTCGGTTTCTACAGGAAGATAGTTCTCGGAAGCTTATCTTTAGCCACAACCTGAAAGCGGAAGCGACTTTCCAACTGTAACTTCAAACAGGTCTTTCCTAATGTCCCCATTACTTACCCTTCTTCATTTTATTATTTCTCCTCCTTTTCCTTTTACGAGGGCAGTCAAAAATTTAGTTGCGCTTGGTCCATATTTGTTTTCTAAAAGAGATATTTTGAGGAAAGTTACTGGCAAAACTGGTCAGCTTCCGTTTCCGTCAGCTGTAGTAAAGCCGCGTACACACCATACAAAGAGGCGCAGATAGTGTCGGTACATCAAAGGAAACGGCTCGTTTGTGTACCTTCTATTTGGACAGTGTCTCTCGTTTACTGAATCTGAGTGGTACTGACTGATTTTAGTAGACTATGATTTTAGAATTACCCTATATTCATGTTGGTATATGTTGAAAATGAGTTTCGAGTGGCATCATCAAGAGATCGAAAAAGTTACCGAAAAAAACCAGAATTGTGAGATCCGAAAGACAATAATTACTATATAAAAAAATGATGATTGGCTGCATATTGGGGGTGAAATGGGGCGCGAGGTGGCTGAAGTTGATACAAGATGACTTCCCTATGTTCACCCAACGACGACGTATTTTTAGGAATTTTTCTTACTTTTTCCTTCAAGTGATGATAAATAACTATGAAATCAGCACTTGCAGTTTTTCAAATTGTCACGCTTCATATTCAACTGTGCACGCGTTCACAGTGGGACCCACAAACACCTAGCTTCGTTCTGCACGGCTTTACGTTTCCCACTTGGTAGGAATGGTTACTCCGTTATCAGCCATGATAACATACCGTCATTTGCAAGTAGAGTTCTAATTAGAAATAAGTCCAGTGATTCGTTTCGTGTAACCCTAGTGAAATTCATCGCCAGTTGAGGAAACTGTGGTGATACAGCATTTTCACGCTAGGCCATTACAAAACGGTCGCGACTTGTTCGAAAATGGCCGCACAGATATCGAGGATAATTAACGGCAGGGAAGGCCGTCGATTCCGACAACGGATGATAACGCTGAACAGAGCAATTAGCCAATTGTTGCTTGCAAAATTCTAATCACAAATGGGCGCAACTGGATATTGCGCACGGATGTCTACATTATCTTAGAGCGTATGCGGTGACGAAAAATTTGCGCTCGAAGAGTGCCTCTTTATCAACAGGCACGAAAGAACGAACTCTTTGAAAGTTTTCAATGGGAAGAGTCCGTACAGTCCTTGCCTCGCGTCTTGTTATTTCCACGTGTTCGATCCGACGAAAGAGGCGCTTGCGAAGCCGCCATATCACAATGACGAAGAAGTCTAAAATGCAGCGCTGGATTAGTTATCACTTGTTGGACGATAATATTTCAGCTGTGGCATTGAAAACTAGTGTCGCGCTGCGATAAGTATTTAAATAAAGACGTCCATTTTGTGGAAAGTATATCTTCAATTGTACCTGCAGATAAATAAAAGAATTTCTACAAATATTGTACACGAAGTTTTTTTATGGTAGTGCAACAAATGTTTTGATTGCCCCTCGTACGTTACCGCGGTATCCAGGTTGTGCGGGGGGGGATAAAAACAAAAATTTGAATTTATACAAAATTGTTTGCAAGTTGAAACAAAATTTTTGTGAAACCCGTAAGGAGTATGGTATGAACCAATATTGAGGAGCCTAAGAATCGTAGAAAATTTATACATCATCTCACTCTTTAACACATCTTAAGGATTACGAATTGGCTGGGGTAGTATAGAGGTAAGACTATCTCCTGTAGTCGGCACTTGATAGAATGTCGTGAGGAAGGAGGGTACTGGGAGGCGCAGGATGGTAGATTTAATTAAGGCCGGAGGAGGATACGAAGAAACTAAGAGGATGCTGGTGGCCAAATTAAAAAGATGGAGGAATATAGTGTGAGAGGACCTGCCAGAGAAAGACAGATAGCTATCGATTGACTCTTGAACGCTTAAATATCCCAGTTATCTCAAAAACAAAATGGCCGTAAAATTCTCTATATAAATATAGTATGACGTACAACGAATATCTAAATAGATTCTGAAATTAATGGAGATTCTGTTGAAAGTAATAAAATAATCATAAAAATTCTCCGGAAAATACAAAGTGATATGAAAAGCTATTTACTCACAGTGAATTTTACATTGTACGGGGTGAATGTACAATAAAGCAGTTAGCAGTTAATTTCGAATAGTACATAAGTAGCAATTCTTATTATAAGTAGTACATAATTTCTTAGGCTTCCAACGCCCCAGTCAATCATATTCGTTACAACGATCGAGCTATTCGACCGTGGCTCTAACATCAGTGTTCTTGTTAGTGCCTGGTGCTTATACGGCTCAATACATCGATTTTATTACCAGATCACGGCCCAATAGTCCCAGAGATTTAACAAAAATGCATTATAAGTAGATTTATGACGATTGAAACGGAACGCCTAAGAAAGTATCTACAGATCGCAGAGAAAGGCCGTATAAGGAATAAGGAATTATACAGAGATACATAGAAGGATTTGGAAAACGTAAACTTATAATGGTATGGGCGGCTGTGTGCAGTATGAACCGAAACGAAAGAGTGGCCAAAGATAATTATTTGATATTTTGAAGTATCCAGAAAAATAAGAAGAGAAACGTCTTCACTAGAATGGCAATCTGAAGATGTCAAAATGATGATGCAGACAGACGGCTGCAAGTTGGAGATTGTGGAAACCGAAACTTAAGGAATTTGGAGCTGGTAAAACCAAAAAGTATCCAAACAAAAAAATTACAACGGTATGGACACACGAAAAGAATGGCACAGGAATGATTGCCAGGGAGAGTTATGGAATGGACCCCACAAGGAAGAAGGAAAAAAGGAAGACCACCTATCACCTGGATAGAAGAAATTCAGACTAAATTGAGAGAACGAGAAATTGAAGATCTTTGATGGACAAGTAGCAGTGGAAGATGAGAATTCAATCGCTTCTGTAATCTTTGTTTCCGTAAAATGAGTAAACATTGTACAGCTGGAATAAAAAAAAAAAGTAGAATGAAAGTTAAAGAAGAAGGCAAAGAAGAAGAAGAAGAAGGAGAAGGAGGAGAAGAAGAATGATTATGAGGAGTAAGAGGAGGAGGAGAAGGAGAAGCAGAATATGAAGAAGAAGTAGGAGAAATGAGTACACTATTGTAAAAACTGTTTCTTTCTACGTATTCTGGAAATGAAATAGAAAGTGAAAGAGAGGGAAAAAGGACGGAGAGGGGGAGAGAGAGAGATAGACAGACAGATAGACACACAAACAGACATAGAGCAAAAAAACAAGGTAGATTCAGAGATACTTTTGTGTGTCTAATACGTTTCAGATACACAGTACGACAGTATGAAATAATATTTAAATAATTAAACATTCACGATACTACGGAGAGGCAGGTAGAGGGAGAGAGACATGGCGCGTAGATCCAAATCTAGCCACTTTTAATAACAGGTCAGTGTCTGTGTGTCTGTGGTACGAAATGAGTGTAGATCGCATCCACCATAAATCCACCACAAGGGATTAGACGACGACGACTCCACCTCCCTCACTCCTTTCCCTCCTGCCTTCCGTTAGCAATTCACTTAACCTCCACAAGCGATCACCCCGCAGATAACCCCTTTCATAAAACAAACAAACAATAAGAATGAAAAATAAACACTGGCACACACACACACACACACACACACATTCATATACTGGCATAGAACACCAGAGCACAACCTCCTTTCAATTAGGAACAGATATCTTGATCTTTGAAGAGTATTCTCTCTCTCTCTCTTCCATCATAACTCACCAGCGCACCGGTAAGGTACAGTCACCACAACGAAACCCGACCAATGTAAACACGCGTTTAATAATATCTGTTTCAGTTTGGAGGCGCGGTTCTTACCAATGTACTTCTTGATACAATTTTCATTAGTCTTTACTCCGTTTGGCGTAACCTTTACAAACGGCAATCATCGCCTACTGTAACACATGGGTTAGGGATTGTCTATTCCGTTTTATCGATTCTCACTGCGTCGTTTCCTTGGCCGTGCTGAAGATCATCCGGTCAGTGGTTTACAATAATAAACAATATTATTAAGATTAACTACCGGGCTGTTTGACCGTGGTCGGTTGCTTAAAGCTTGGTTCATTTTTGTAAACGTTCGGGCACCCGCTGGAGGCCTTCATCATTACCAATACGTGCAACAACGGAGGGCAGCCCAAACGTACGTCAAACAGAGGTTTCTGAGGTGCATTCGGCCTGCCATCCGTTGTGGAATGCGTTGTTGCTGAAGAAGGCTTCCGGTAGGTGTCTTCTTCTTCTTCTTCTTCTTCTTCTTCTTCTTCTTCTTCTTCTTCTTCTTCTTCTTCTTCTTCTTCTTCTTCTTCTTCTTCTTCTTCTCCTCCTCCTCCTCCTCCTCCTCCTCCTCCTCCTCCTCCTCCTCCTCCTCCTCCTCCTCCTCTTCCTCCTCCTCTTCCTCCTCCTCGTCGTCGTCGTCGTCTTCGTCTTCTTCTTCTTCTTCTTCTTCTTCTTCTTCTTCTTCTTCTTCTTCTTCTTCTTCTTCTGCTTCTTCTCTTCAAGGATTGGGTTATGTAAACCTGTTCCGGCACCCATCTCATCCTCGGACAACTCACGTCTCTCCTACCAGTGGCTTCATAGTTCAGTGTCGCTTTCGGCAATCGATCCTCTTTCACCCTTTGCCGATCATCCCACCATTGTCTTCTGTAAGCTGAAATAATTTCATTTATGTCGTCTACTTCGAGTTCTGCTCTGACGTCCTCATTCCTTATTCCATATTGCAATGTATAGCTTAAAGTATTTCGGGTTAAACTTTACAAACGGTATTAATCGCCTACTGTAACACGTCGGTTAGGCAGTGCCTGTTCCGTCTTAAATAGATTTTCACCGTCGTTTCCTTGGCCGTGCCGAAGATCATACTTCCTTTGGTTTACAATATATTAAAATTAACTACCGGGCTGTTTGACCGGGGTCGATTGCTTGAACGTTCATTTTTCTAAAAGTTTCGGGCACTCATCGGAGGCCTTCTTCACTACTACTTGTGTATTTTATGGTGGCCGGCAACCTTGGTGAAAGTGATATGCGTAGAACCCTGTTTTTCGTCAGTGTAACGGCACATCTCACTGAGTGCGTAAGTGTTTATGCGTTTTCAAAAACATTTACCGTATAGGGCTGTATTTCATTTAATTATTATTTTCAACACAAAAAACGGATCCTACACTACAAAAACTCCATCAATTTGTTAAGTCTAGTGTAAACTTTTAAGGTAGCTTATCATATTTAATAAAAGTTATTATAAACTTTGGGTTTAAATGGGAGAAGATTAGAAATAATAAAAGTGTATTAAATGAACGCCAAGAGATAAGGGTGAAAATAATTGAATATCCAAGGAAAATAAAACAATTCAGGACAGAAAAGCGGCCAATAATAGTTATTATTTATTATTTTCATTATGTAACAAATAACATATTTGATACAATTTCGAGTAATGCTGAGTAAAATTACAAATGGCCTAGTAGTTAGTTGAATTAAATCCGAAAATTTCAACAATGTGTAAAACCCGAGTTGTAACAATTAAATAGTTAGGGGCACCCATAAAGCCGGCTGTAGCAACAGTAAGACGAACGTTTTTGAAATGAAGTGTTACAACTGAGCACAATGAGTCAGTCTCCCCACTACGCTCGGTTTTCGCGCAGCTATAAAGCGGCCACCGTAAAGTAACGCGATTGTAGAAAAACGTTCGGCCTGCCATCCGTTTTTAAACGCGTTGTTACTGAAGAAGTCTTCCGGTGGGTGGCCGGAACGTCTGTCAATAACGACAACTGCGGACCACAGCCTAACAGCCTGGCGGATAATAATAATTTCAACAATGTTGAAGCTCCGGCCGTGACAGCTTAAGAACTTGCAATAATAATAACAACAACCATAATGACAATAATAGTCTTCTTCGAAGGTTGTAAATTAAGAAGCAATGATAAAACGAAATATATCAAAGTATAGAAAATATTGCAGTCCATATTACAGGGAAAAGTACTTGGAAAGAAAGGGGTTGGGCGACCGGAGAATATTATGGCTGAGAAATTTAAGGACCTGGTTTGGCATGAATACAACTGACTTATTTCGTGCAGCAGTACAGATAGTTAAAATAGTCTGTATGATATCCAACTTCCGAAACGGATAGGAACAATCAGAAGAAAATATAAAATATAACAGAAACCGTGACAAAAAGAAGACTATTATTTTTTGGACATTTATATAGAATGGACTACAATAGGTTAACAAAACAGGTCTTCAAATATCTGTGAGGAAAGAAGTCAACATCAAGTTGGATTAAATAAGTCCAAAAGGTTTTAGAAAACAAAAAATATACACGCAGAAGAAGCAATTGAAAGAGTTGTTTTTCGGGCAAAAGTGTTAAAAATGGAAGGAGCCGAGGAAGGAGAGAGAAAAACGCAGGTTCAAAGTGGACTGAAGTCAGGAAGAAGAGACATAGTGAAAAGATAAAAGAATATTGGAGAAAAAGAGAAGAACAAGGAATAAAGAATTGAAATTGACATGTGGTCCTCAGATGGCCGAAACAAATAAAAAAAATAATCTTCTTCATCTGCTCTGACGGACTAGGCGAATCAGTCCCAAAGGAATACATCCACTTCATCGACGTTTCCTAGGTCTTCCTGAATTAGACCAACAGAAAGACCCTGAATTCGGTTGTCTTCCAAGGTCCAACATGTTTGTATTGCTAAACTTTCTTAGACAACCTGCCATCTGATATGCTATTCAAGTTAGCAAATTTTGTTTTCTGCAATACGATCTCGGATGTTAAAAATGTTCGACTCTTTGCTAATGTCTTCATTGTAGATCCTATTCTTTCGTGTGCAGCCTTCAGCAGATCGTACGAACTTCATTTCCAATGCCTGTATTCTATTCAAGGCACGTTAGTAACTGCAGTAACCAAAAACCAGCTTCAACCGCTAATTGAAGTTCTCGTATAAACTAATGAACACTTGGGGGCGTCAACCAATGCCACTAAAACATAAAGTACTCACTCATAGATAATTATGATCGCCAAAAAAAATCATGTTCGCGATTCTGATTCTACTACCCTCAGAACATGAAGAAAAGTAATTTTCCGAAAAGTGTGTGTGTGTGTGTGTGTGTGTGTGTGTGTGTGTGTGTGTGTGTGTGTGTGTGTGTGTGTGTGTGTGTGTGTGTAGATTTTTTTCTATAGCGAAATTTCAAACAGTATCAAATAATTTTTTGCGCATGTGCCAAAGTTGTAGAGGACTCGAGCCCTATTGATTTTGGTGAAGAGTGGTAAGGGGAAGGGGTAGTTTACCTGCAACGTTTTACGTTTTACCAATACTAAAGTACTTAATTTTGATAAATAAAGCATCCTGAAAAGAAGGTCATAATAATCCACACTGTAAAAGGTAGATGAAATATCTATAAACGAAAAGGGTAGTTGAAGGGTGAGGTGGAAATTTTCTATAAATGAAAATGCTAGTTGTACGGGAAGGGGAAAATTTTACTTCCATGTTCCATAAGGAAATGAAAGTATGGTCATGGCGAAAAAAATCGTTTTCGAGATAATGGCAGATTCTGATTGTACTACCATCAAAACATGAAAAAAAAATCATTTTTCGAAATGTATGTGTGTGTGTGTATGTGTGTGTGTGTCTTTAGAATTTTTTCTACGGCAAACGATAACAGCCGCAAATTCAAACAGAATCAAATACTTTTTTGCATACAGTCCTGAATTGTAGAGGACTCAAGGCTTTTTGATTTTGGTGAAGATTGGTTAAGGGAAAGGGGTAGTTTACCTGCAACGTTTTACGTTTTGACAAGAGTAAATTTCTTAATTTTGATAAATACAGTAGCCTGAAAAGAAGGGCATAATAATCCACTGTAGAAAGTTAGATGAAATATCTATAAATGAAAAGGGTAGTTGAAGGGCAGGGGGTAATTTTTTTTTTATAAATTAAAATAGTAGTTGATGATGGAGCAAGTAAATTTTATAAGTTTTATATGTGTAATACGTTATTGACAACAAAGAAGTAGTTTCTATGGAAACACTTCATTTCACTTTAACAAAATTCTATATTTTTTAATTTTAATTTAAATCATGTGTGAGAGAAAATATATCGTTCATGGCAGCCAAACATATCTCAATTATGTAATGTTTACGTTTCCATTTTATTATTATGATTACCGCAATAAAAAGGCAGGCAAGACACACACACACACACACACACACACACACACACACACACACACAATTCGCGTTATTTCTGGCCTCACTCATGTTTATTTTCTTACATTTGCACGCTTTTTAAATGGAAAGTGCCGAAACCCACACCAACACAACGCGTGCAAGCCGAAAAAGTGTCCAGCGTGGATAGCGTTTTGCTTCCTGTGGATCGCTGGGCAGTGTAACACCACATATTTACAGAGGAACGGTTCATAGACAGACTTTTCGTCTTTAGGGAATGAACCCTCTGCAAGATGCTCAGGGTCCATGAGTGACTTCGGAACCCTTCGGAGGAGGGATGATTATCTGCTTAGTCGGTTTCTTTATAAGAATAAAGTAAGCCTACCTAATTTTTATGGATAAAGTGACTGAAAATACCATTATATTAGACGACTACCCCATAATAACAAAAATGTCTATAAATAGTGAAATTAGTTTGAGGGTGGGCGATATTTTTTTAGAAATTACCGAACCGAATTCAAGTAAATTATTTTAAACATAAATACAGTATTAAAACGTGGAAGTTATGTATGGTTCTCCACACCGATTTTTTATTTAACGCTTACATATATTTGTATTTGTTTGACATTGTGTGTTGAGACTGAAGATAACTCGGGACTTTTGAATCAGCAATAAAATAGGGGTTGATTTACGGGGCGGATCCAACACGTAAGAGAAATTCCCCTTTCACCGCTAAAATTTATAAAACCTTATTCCGTAGTCCTCTTTAGTGTTTTCTCTCAAACTAATTATTTTCTATATAATCAAAAAGACTTTTTATATTTCTTTCTATATTTTTGATATTAGACTTTTTTTAATCATCGACCTTTTTATTATTAGATTGTAGACTTTTATATAGATCTGCACAACTCCACTTGTTGCCTCTGACGAGTCAGTCTGATGTCTCCCGGTAAGCGCTTTTGAACAATTCAGCGCATCACCAATTTTTGGTTTTCAATACAGTCTGATGATTTTCATTATGATTATTAATTAAATCGTTCAAAATGATTTGCAGCACTTGTTTTTTGCGTCTATGCTCCATAAGAAAATGGAAGTATTGTGATGGCGAAAAAATCGTATTCGAGATAAGGGCTGATTCTGATTGTACTACCCTCAAAACATGAAGAAAAGTCATATTCCGGAAAGTGTCTATGTGTAGAGATTTTTTTATGGCGAACGATAACTGCCGCAAATTCAAACAGAATCAATTGATTATTTGCATATGTGCCTGAGATGTAGAGGACTCAAGGTGTATTGATTTTGGTGAAGATCGGTTAAGGGGAAGGGGTAGTTTACCAGCAACGTTTCATGTTTTAACAAGAGTAAAGTAGGCCTACTTAATTTTGATAAATAAAGTATCCTGAAAAGAAGGTCATAATAAGTCACTGTAGAAAGGTAGATGAAATATCTGTAAATGAACAGGGTAGTTGAAGGGGGAGGGGATATTTTTTATATGTGTACTACGTTATCGGGAACAAAGAAGTAGTTTGTTGTTAAAATTCCTCCCCGGACTGTTTGGCAATGGTCCAAAACCAGACGTTTCGGCAGTGCCATCGACTGCCATCATCAGTGAAAATCAAGTACACTAACGTTAGTTAGTGGTGGTATACGTTAGTGACCACAGTAATCAGGTTAAGGCTGAAGAAAGAAGTAGTTTCTATGGAAATATTTCATTTAAAAAATGATTTTATATATAAATCTTAGAACGTGGAAGTCAAGTATGGTTCTCCATACCGATATTTTATATATGTACTACGTTATCGGGAACAAAGAAGTAGTTTATATGGAAATATTTCATTTCAATTTGTCAAACATAAAAATCGATTTACGAGGAACGCACTTACTTGTTAGAAATTATCGAACCGAATTAAAATAAATTAGTTTAATTACAAATCTCAGGAATTAAAAAGTACAACCAGTAACGGAACTAGCAAAAAAACTATAAAAAAAAAGATGGAAAAAGCATGTTATGCGTCTATGTCTCCAGAAAGAATTCCAAGAAAAATCCTGAATTATAAGCCAACCGGAAGAAGAAATGTTGGCAGACCTAGACGGAGATGGTGAAGCCGGAACAGGCAACCTGCCTAATCCTGGACACATAGATGGTGAATTACAAATCTTAGAACATGGAAGTCATGTATGGTTCTTCATACCGACATTGGTTATATGTGTTTTCAACAATAACAGAACGCCTTCATCACGGTTTTTTCGCTATTTCAAAAAGCAAAAGTCAAATACGGCCATATCTGGTGAATACGGTGTTGTTTTTGATTTAAAAAATCTTGAACAAGCGTTTGAGCCGATGAATTACTCTTCCAGGCGAGTGGCCGTTTTGTTCGAACGGCTTCGAGTAACGCAAAGTTTCGAAACAGTCTCCTTTACTGTTATGAGAACATCGGCTAGCCGGGCTGTAAGGCCGTGGCCCAAGGTTGTTTGGTACATACGTTTCGGCCGTGCCTTCGACGGCCACCTTCAGTCCAGAAGGCTGCAAAACGCTGGCAAAGGTTTCGTAGTCCGTGACCACTGAACTGTGGTTAAGGCTAGTGGCTGACTGACTGACTGAGTCTGGGCATCGCGGTTGTGCGTGAAACGTTTTGCACACGTTACAATTCGGGAACCTGGTTAATTGGCTCAGGTCAATTAAACAGGCTGCCATAATCTTTACAAAATCATAAATAACTATTAAGTACACAAATGTTAAATAGGGTCCCGTGAATTGAGGGATATTGACAAGGGATTTGGTAGATATATTCACTCACCTTTTGGATAACCATGACATCTCTTTATTACATAAATTTAGCAATGAGTATATTAAAGCTAAAACATTTGTACCTCTTGTACAAAGAGAATTAGAGTAATTTAGTACTGAGTTAACATAGTTTTTCTTTTATTAATACCCTCGGATCCGAGTACTTCGTTTCAGCATATGATATTACATTTATAATATTTATTCTTGTGTTATACTGCTTTATTTAACCAAAAATTATTTAAATTAACGCATGTTATTGCTAAACATGAAATTACATTTAATTTAATTAAATCAGTCTTTCTTGTTTTACTTAACGTTCAGTTTTTATCTATTTAGTGTTTATCATACAATATTATACTTCAAGTTTTGAACCACTGAATTCAAAGTTCAGTGTCACCTGTGGGTATCATCCTCGGCGAATCGGCGACTCTCTCGGTTGTCCTGGTGTCTTGTAGTTTTCTTCTGAAGATCAGGTTTCTGTTGTTGGTGAAGTTCGGAAGTCATTTTAGTCATGGTGAGTCCTGGTTCTCTCCTTTTTTAATAAGTTGTAGTAATCGCTTGTTGTTTTGGACTTTTACACAAAAGTTTTATTCACTTGTAATCACGTCACATGTTGATTTAGTTATTGAGTTTCACATTATGATTTCACCATATTTCTAATTACATACACTTTATTGTTTAGATTTCTAGAGATGTCATAGACGCGCAATCCTCATTCACACTCACTTGTTCACTACATATTTACTTTAATTATACTTGTAGATTATATTCGCGGTTCACATGTTGTTTAAATTTGTATTTAGTGCCGCTATGTCTCAACTGTGAGTTTATTAACGTTTGAAAATATAATTACTATACCGCATCTCGGCAGTATGCTGTTTACGCCTCGACCGCTCCATCGCAAGTGGTTTATTAGTTAAGGGGTGAGAGTAGTAATCTCGCTTCACTTACTATTCAGCATAAAAGTAGTTCCATATTCGATTAATATTTACTCGTTTATTCTCTGACATATTTAACTATATTTAATTATACTACGGTATCTCTTACTTATTATTTTATTATTGTACATCATTATGTTTTTTATCAAGTTCCGATTTAATACAATTATTAGTCATATTCACGGGTAATTATGCGTGTTGATGCCGGTTTCGGCAGGTTAAAGCCGGGTTAATTATTAAGGGGTGTTATCGCAATTTTATTATAGAATTCTTTTTGGTTTTAAAACTATTTATTTTGGGTATTATGGCGGGGTTACATTATCATTTTCATTAGGGGTTTATGTTCTGTTTTAATGTGAGATTTTAAATTATTTTAAATTTCTTTTATTTCATTTTTTCCTCTTTTAAAATCGTCACATGCGTCGCAGAGACGAGACGCTACGGAAACTGAGTTCCGAGCTATCTTCTGGAGCTCCTGCCTCGTAGCCCTGCCCAAGTAGGGAGTGTGCTCTGTAGCAGGCCGTTTCTCGTCTGTTATGCTAGCCTACACTAGCGCAGTATACACCGAGGGCGTTTCCACGAATCACCTGGTCGTAAACGATACCTGCTCAGCCCAGCCACAGGAGGATTGTCTAGGAACCTCGCCGCGCGTGCATAAAATTTGCGTGCCAGCCGCCTGAAAGTGTCGTCTAAGGATCGGACGCCAAGTCCTCTCCTTAGAAGACGAGATGAAAAGCGACGGGGGTCTTTGGCCGCTAGCCGAAGACCCCTGTCGAGGATGCTTTGCAACTTCTTTTTATGCATTGCTGCGAGGTAACCCCAGACTGGGAAAGCGTAAGTAATGACCGGCAGCAAATAAGCGTCGACGATCATCTTGCCCAAATTCCTGGTCATGGCTGAGCTGATCAGGAGTAGAAACAGTAACCTCAGACGAGCGGATGCTCGCTTAAGAATGGTTAGTGGCTGTGAGTAGGCCACCCATATTTATAAACTTTTGGTGTTCACACGAAGTGTTGTTTGACACCACCACCCAATCAGAAGAAAAGCAAATTCTTATTGGTTCGCCACAACTCGCGTCCAAAGAGCACTCATTGAGAGGGACTCACCCCGCCGATTCATTGCAATAGATGCATGTTTCTGAATCTGGACAGACTCCATATACGCAGGCGATACGGGGAAATACGCCCTCACCGACGACAGGAGCCTCGTCTCTTCGAAGAGTATGCGATGGTCGGCATTGGCGAGTGCGTGCTCCTCTATATCAGACTTTTCCGGCTGCCTCAAACGACAGCAGAGGCGACCATGTTCGTCAACGCGGACATGGACACTGCGTTTCGTAGTTCCGATGTACAACTGGCCGCATGAGCAAGGAACTCCATACACTGCGCACAACAAGAGCGGGTCTTTGACATCCACTAGCCTTAACCACACTTCAGTGGTCACTGAATAGAAACCTTTGTCACTGTTTTGTAGCCTTCTGTACTGAAGATGGCCGTCGAAGACGCGGCCGAAACGTTTGCACCAAACAACCAACCTTGGGCCAGCCGAAGTTCTCATATCATTGAAAGCCGACCGTAAAAGCCTCGGGCAGAATTTCTGTATCCTTTAGTATTACGTAGCCTGTCACGGCCGGACTCATTATTTATAGAGTTTATAAATATTGGCTGTTGGACCGTGGTCGATCGCTTGTGTCTGATGTCATTTTATTTTATACACTAGACGTTTCGGCCACCAACCAATCAGTAGTTCAGCCTGAAGACGTTCGGCCTTCTTCAGTAGTAAAACATTAAACACAGTACGACAAGGAATGATATGCCAAACGTACCCCAGGTTGAGGCGGCCATCCCTCAACGGTGCGTGCTAAATTCGGCCCTGGTGTGACAACGCGGCATATTCACAAAAAAAAGCGGGAAATCATAGCAGCCTATATAATTAGGGAAAGCCTATATAAAAGTGCTAATCATATAGGCTGCTATGATTACCCCCCTTTTTCTTGAATGCCGCGTTGTTCTCGGTTTATTATTATTTGCAGAGGTAACATACGTATAATTCTACCTATATACGTAAGGTCTTCTTCTGATAGTTCCTATCCGTTTCGGATGATGGATATCATACAGGCTATTTTAACTTCTGCACTACTGTACGGAATAAGTCAATTGTATTCATGCCAAACCAGGGCCTTAAATTTCACAACCATGACATTCTCGGTCGCCCAACTCCTCTCTTTCTAAGTACTTTTCCTTGTACTATGGACTGCAATAAGTAAAGTCTCTGTTCATATCTCATGAGGTGTCCCAGATACTGAAGCTTTCTTATCTTCACTGTGTTAATAACTTCCGTATCTTTCTTAATCTATCTAAGAACTTCAACTTTAGATAGATGTGCTGTCCATGAAATTCTCAGTATTCTAGGGTAGAGCCACATTTCAAAAGATTCCAGTTTCATAGTTGTGGCTTCAGTTAAAGTTCAAGATTCTACACTGTAGAAGAGGACCGAGAATACGTAGCAGCGTAAAAGTCTCATCTTTGTGTTTATTGTTAAATCGTGACTTTTGAATAAACTGCTCATTCTAGTGTACACTGCTCTTGTCTTCTCAATTCTTCTCTTTATTTCTTGAGAGTGGTCCCATTGTTTATTGACTATAGTACCAAGATATGTAAACTGGTTTACACGTTCAACTGACCTTTGGTTTATATTAAGGGTGCAGTTTGTGAACTTGTTCTTTGATACAATCATTAGCTTCGTTTTATTTACATTGATGTCTAGACCATGTCGACGATCATATACGGTAGGATAAGCTCATATGATTCCGTGATAATAAGAGGATTTTAGCATACACTTACAAAATATTTAGATTAAAAAAAATGTAACGAGCGTAAACTTTTGCCGGCAGTATATATGTAGTGAAGATTCTAATTTTATTAGTGTCTTTGAAAAAAGTATAAATGTAGCATTTTATTTAATTCCGTGATACTCTTGACTCCGTGGTACTATAACTTTAATTCCGTGTTACTTGAAGTCTCTTTAAAATTTAAAACAATATCAATGATGTATAATTTCTCAACAGTACAGCTACATGGATAATAAGTATATTCGAAGTAATAATATTCCATGAATTGTTTAATAGTAAAATATTTATAAAATATTGCTTAAAGTTATTGTTTGGCCTGTTTTGTTATGAAGGAAATGTAATATCTGCGTTATTCGGATTCCATAAACAAGGTGCCATTGGATTACGGATAAGAGGACTAAATGTTTGTGTAATGGGACAGTTATTGTTGTGAGTACAGATTTTTGTTAAATTAAAAATTAAAAATTTCAATCAGTTTGATAGTTTTTAAGATAATTCTTTGGTTTGTTTTTCACTTATCAGAAACGGTAAACGCACTATGTAATAAATTACTTCTACGGTTTACACGACTGGAGTCAGTGTATTAAATTGTGATCGCGGGCTGTTTGGACGTGGTCCGGTGCTAAAATCTCTAGGAAACGTTTCGGCCATGCCATTGTGATCGCGGGCTGTTTGGACGTGGTCCGGTGCTAAAATCTCTAGGAAACGTTTCGGCCATGCCATTGTGATCGCGGGCTGTTTGGACGTGGTCCGGTGCTAAAATCTCTAGGAAACGTTTCGGCCATGCCATTGTCATCACGGGCTGTTTGGACGTGGTCCGGTGCTAAAATCTCTAGGAAACGTTTCCGCCATGCCATTGTGATCGCGGGCTGTTTGGACGTGGTCCGGTGCTAAAATCTCTAGGAAACGTTTCGGCCATGCCATTGACGGTCATCATCAACGGCTCAAAACGCAGCCATTACCATAATACTGGGGTCACTAACGTGTGCCAACCTACGAGGGTCATTCAATAAGTAAACAAACAAACAGTTGTGGAGCAAAAATTTTTTATTCAATCAATAGGCCTACAATTTTTTTTTGTACTTTTCAACGTAATCTTTATACACTTGTCCCATCTCTTTACAAGCTTTTTTATTCCCTCAGCAAAGAATTCTTTACCTTGTTGTCGAAGCCAGTTTTGGACTTTTTCCTTCACTTCTTCATTGCTGTTGAACTTGACACCACGCAAAGTCTCCTTGAGTGGGCCAAACAAGAAAAAGTCAGATGGGGGAAGGTCAGGGCTATAGGGGGGATGAGGCAGGATCTCCCAACCTACTTTTTTATTGTTTCGAGCGTCAGTTTTGCTGCGTGTGGGCGGGCATTATCGTGAAGAAAAATCACACCTTTCCTTTCCCATCCCGGACATTTCTTCTTCAATGCAGGCTTAACTTTGTTCACATTCATATCAGAATAGTACTGACTATTGATGGCACGCTGATCTTCTAGGTAATCACAGAAAATTTGGCCTTGGGAGCTCCAAAAGATGGTTAACATCACCTTACCAGCCGATGGCTGGGTTTTGAATTTCTTTTTGGCGGGTGAACTGGGATGCTTCCACTCCATGCTTTGTCGCTTCGACTCAGGTTCAAAATAGTGAATCCAAGTTAGTGGTTATAGTGGTTCCAAATCCAAAAATCTTATAACAGAACGCTGTTCTTCGAAAGTGCTGTCCTCAAGAGGACACGCCATCGTAAAAAAAACTGTATTGGTTATGTTTATGCAATATATATTATTGAACAGCTGATCAAAACTCACAACGACGTTGCCAGGTAACACTCCTGGAAGTTTCAATCGGCTGCTACAATTAATTTCTTTTCTACAACTGTTTGTCTGTTTACTTACTGAATGACCCTCGTACGTTAGCGCAAGCTCATACTTGCAGTGACGATGGCCGCCAAGGGCACGGCCGAAACGTTTGCTAGAGATTTTAGCACCGGACCACGGCCAAAGAGCCCGGGATCACAGTTATCATTACGTATAATTTATATCGTGAGCTCACACGGTCGGTGTCAATGTTATTAAATTGATAATTAACCGGACCGTTAGACCGTGGTCGGTTGCTATTCGCTAGCGACATCCTCGGCTACGTTTCAGTCCCACCCTCGGGGGATCTTCTTCAAAGCCGCAAAGGAATCTCCGGCCGAGAGCCGCCGTACTTGTTTGTTTAACGCTCTGTCGCTTTACAGGGCCTGAAGAAGATCCCCCGAAGGTGGAACTGAAACGTAGCCGAAGATGCCGCTAGCGAATAGCAATCGACCACGGCCTAACGGTCCGGTGGTTAGTTATCAATGTAGCACTTTCAACTACACACGTCATTTCGTTGGGGAGTAATTAATTTTTAACACTGAAAATGTTTATAAGGACGTGTCGCACATTTGCGGCCGATCGCTGGTGCGTGATCGAAAATGGGAACCTGTGAGTTTCCATAGAAACTACTTCTTTGTTGTCAATAACGTAGTAGGCCTACACATATAAAACTTCGCTTATGAATGCGACTACATTTAACTTATAATCTGTACATTGGTAAATGAAGAATGAATTCATTGATTGGTGAATGAAGAATGAATTTATTGATTGGTGAATGAAGAATGAATTCATTGATTGACGAGTGAAGAATGAATTCATTGATTGGTGAATGAACATAAATATATATATTTTATAGATTTATTGAAGCATTTTCAATGCACTTGTAAATTTTTCTTCATAACTACTCTCTCTGTCTTCCAGTTTCACGTACACTGATTATAGAAAGCAATCGGACGTTTGGCGCCAGGGGAAAATAAAATTCAACATACATTGACGACATGTTGAGGGCATGAAAATCTAAAGTGACTTCGGGAATACAGCTTAACAAATCAGTTTGTATGTGTTCCCTGCTATATGCGGATGGTATAGTTCATATTCAAGAAAATGAGAAAGATATACAAAGAGCTATGTTTCAATTACAAGAAGTGGCAAGAAAGTGCTCACTGACAATTTCAGTAAGAAAGACCAAAACCATGCCCTTTAAAGGTAAATATCCATTGAGGACTAAGGTAGTTATAAACAACAGCACTTTAGAACAAGTGAGCCGTTTCAAATATCTCGGCTGTGCAGTAAGTTATGAATCTGAATATGATATAAGAGAGAACATAAATAAATTTAGGAATACTTGTGGTACGATTCATATAAATCTTAGAAATAAAACAAGATACAGCGCAAGGATTAAATTTTATAAGACAATTGCAATACGCAGGTTGATTTATGCATGTGAGGCGTGGGTCATGACAAAAAAGGAATGCGCCAAGATTCAGAGTGCTGAAATCTAGTTTCTTCGAAATCCTTGAAATTATATATTGCAAGATAGAATAAGGAATGAAGATATCAGAACAGAACTCGAAGTAAAGGACATAAATGAAATTTACAGAAGACAATGGTGGAAACGTCTGCAAAGGATGACAGAGGATCGATTGTCGAAAGCGGCACTGAAATATAAAGCCATTGGTAGAAGAGTGGGTCGTCAGAAGATGAGATGGGTGTCTGAAACTAATTCTTGAAGAGGAGAAGAAGAAGATAAAATTCAACTTATAAACTAGGTTTCAGTACATAAGGTTAAACGAGAGCGTGGTGAATGCATGAGGACGGTACAGCCTACAAAGTTCGACAATGCCACCACACTTTAAAAGTCGAAATCCGGAAGCAATAGATCGATGTCAGCGATAAATCGATGGATTATCGCAAACGGAAAACTTGGTTAAATTGTTGCTGAATTCCGCAGTTGCTAACGTGCGCAATGCAAAGCGTTACGCCACGATGTCCGTTAAGTACGCAGGCGAGGTTACATCAGACAATAACGCTGCTTAGAAGTGGATAAACAACGCTTTTGTAATTATTTTAACGCTGTCAGACGGAAAACCAGCTAACAAAATATAGGCTATATTTCTTTTCTTAATATATTTTGAAATTAACTGAGACAATGCATAATAATTTTTGCTGCGCACATACACACACACACACACACAAACTTGTGCATTTTACGTAATTTACCGGGCACATTTATCGTAATCTGGCGAAAAATACGAGAGAACGTGTGCGTATGCAGAGAAAATTATTGCAAGGAAAAACGTGTTATCGTTTACAATAAAGGTTAAAGGTCGTATTAAGGACGTTGTGTCAAGGACGCTAACACAATATTGATAGCTTTACTTCGCCTGCTAAATGAAACGTTTTTAAAGAATTTGGAAAGTTTTGTTTGTGGTTTCCTTTTTTTTTTAGTCTTTTGGCATACGCCCAGACGGGAGCACGTACGTCCACCTTTCATTTACGTAAATGAAAACAATAAAAACAGCTTGCTATTATTTATTTAAACTTTATCGACTGTTTGACTAAGAGTTTGGTACCGTATTGTTAAGTCTTGCTTCTATTACATTGCCTTATATGAATATGCTGTATATTACATTTAGAAAACCCTGTTCAAACGTAATAGGATCGATTAAAAGTTCGTGGAGCATTTTAATTTCCCGCGCTAATATAGTAGAATTTCGTGATGCATAATTTTGAGTGCATAATTTAGATTTTTTTACGGTTAACTGAATAAATTGTGTTCTCACGAGTTACACGACTTTTAAGATTTTACAATGCAAAACAGAAAAAATCCAATAAATTTTGCGTAAAGAATGAAATAAACAGGCCTAACATAGTGAAAAGGTTGTAGAATCCTTTTCATGACTTTACTAGTCATGAGCGAGAGGTTTGCAAGTAGTACAGAAGCTTCCAAAACGTACTTGAACCGGTTGTAGGCAGCGATAATGAGACAAAGATGGAATAATTGTGTTGTACAAATTTTCACCACTTAGTACTATGGATTTGTAAAGGCTTTCACGGGCGGCGTCCATATAGTTGGAACATTATCGGCCGGGCTGTTAGGCCGTGGTCTAGGGTCTATTCTGACAGACATTTCGGTCTCACAATCGAAGGCCATCATCGTGCCGGTAAATACCTAGGGGTGAATTGGCGGACACCGTGCCCATTGTGACCGTTACTGATGATGGCATCCGATGGTGAAGCCGAAACTTCTGTCACCATAGGCTCTAGATCACGGCCTAACAGCCCGGCCAATAATGTTACCAACTATATAGGCCTACTTACAGAGTTTAAAATTTCCTGGCTGTTCCGTGGTCGATTGCCTACGAAGTATATTACGTGTAAGACGATATTTCAAAGCAAAGGAAACCTGTCGGCGACCGTGATTAGTCCTATGAAAATTTTAATCCTAAAACTAATTGTTGCATTAAAATGGCATAATTGCTTCCGTTCTTCGCTACAAACCATGAACGTTTATAAACATGCTTTTTTTTATTGCTACGTAGTTATAATTTTTCATAATTTCACAAATTTTTTTTGTCAAACCTCCCAAAAAAATTGAATAACGCAGTCTGCGTCACGACCCCCCCCCCGCCCTGTGACACCACAGTGTTAGCCTTTGGTAGGTCATAGTTTCTGAGTTTTGCCAACTGATAAAGTGCCTCCTCAAAAACTACGATCCCTATTCAGAATCGCGAGAATCTTTAATGACGGAAAATATGGGTCGTTAACTTAAAGACAAATGTATTTACAAATCATCTTATTTTAAAAATTAATTAAGAGTGTGGATTAGGCTCAGTGCTATAAATTCTGGAAGAATTCTGAAATTAATCCGAAAATGTAAGCTGTAATTTGACAAAATTAAATATTTTGCTTTCCTCGAGTCCTAAATAATTGCTAACTTAGTTTACAATGAACGATATAAATTAGCTTTTGATGGTTAATAATTTAAATACCGTTTATTAAATTTGCGATAATATAACATTACAGTGGGAACGCTTCCGCCAGTATATAAGTAATGTCTGCTAAACCAATTACTTGTTGCTTTTTAATTAACTACAGTAGTAGGAAATAATTTACTTCTGACGGGACTGAGGCCGATCAGCTGATTAATGACATCAGCTGATCATGAGAATCGTTACCGCTGGCGCTGGCTGGCTAAACGAACACGCACACGTTCTCTAATCAGCTGAGCGTGAACACGTCGTCGTCTCCACGAGCGTTACAGAAACTCCACACTGCCTCCTACATCATGATTACCCGGCCCAGATTCGACTGAAAATATTGCTCTTGGCCGGTCGGAGCTCGCGTACGGTCGTAATTTTTCAAAACAGTTCTCCCTTCTCCAAGGCCCCCATACATATATTGGATTTGTTTTTAATTAAATATTGCAAAAGTAAACAAACATAAAGTAGAAGAAGAAAGAAAGAAAGAAAGACCGGGCACGCCCCTATGTATATAAAGAATAAGGAAGATTTGAGGGATGTGCGTGGGAGGGCTTTCACTTATCTTGTATCAGGGCGGTTAGTATGGTCGTAAATCTGTCGACACCGCTGCTCAATTAACAGACAGTATAGACACACACACAAACGCTATGAACAATAACTAAAGTTATGAGTTCTATATATTTAACCAATCCTGAGTGCACTCCCAATCGCTATCCTGTACTCAGGCCATATTCTCTCACTCTCTCTTTCTCTTTTTCGTTCTGAATTTATGTTTCGCTGCCTCCTTTATACTATCTAGACGTAGGCATTCCCTATTCTTGGTTCCTTATTTCTTCAATTTCTACATATCTCTTAACGTTTGTCTATTGTAAGGGACGCGCGTGCGCCCAACACACACAGACACACGCACTATCAACTGTCTGTTTTCACCTTTTTACTTTTCCCGATTTTCTTCCTGATTTTAAATCGACTTCTTGTTTCTTTTACAGTTCCCTTCTTTCTAAAATCTAATGTATCATCATCTTCTTCTTCTTTACGGAGTAAATCAAGGATTGTTTGTTCCGGTTTCAAACAGTCAAAAAAGGTCACTTCAGGGCTTCTTCGGACATCCCATACCTCTCCGTCCCTTCGGCTTATAGCTCCATAGTTGTTTGGGGATGCGGCAGTCATCTTTTCGGCAAAGATGTTCCCATACCAATTCAGCCGGTACTGGGCAATCCTGTCGAGTGTACTCATAATAATCCGTCCGGATAGTCCTTATTTGAGACAATTTAGTAATTGTTATGTCCCCTGGATATGTTACTAGCATATCGCAGGGTAAGACGTATGGTGGGACTGTCACCTTCAGGCTTAATGTCCAGGCCGATCTTCTGTTTGCGTGTTCTCCCATAAACTGGCTGTCTTATCAAACTAAAGAGACAAGTTTTCCTGTTGAGATATCTTTAATGTGGTGATCTCTCCTTGCCTCCCACATCCTACGTCGTTGAGCAATGTAAGGTCATCCGTCTTTAGGGGCAATTTATCACCGTAAGGGCAAGAGGGTGCCCTATCCTCTTCTTGACAATGACAAGTATAGGAGGGACAGCTTATACCGGCTGTCACTCGGTCTCCAGAGCCGCGTTAGCCACCTGTAGGTGTTGCCTATCCCGCACCACTTGGATATTCCCCTTCATCAAGGAATGAGACCATAAGGCATTACTCATCCTCTCCAGTACTTTGTGGGACAAAATCTAATTCATTATATTAAATTCTATCTGTAAACAAATGATTTATACACATTCGTCTCTGCTACACGTTTTTCTTCTTCGTCTATTCCTGTATCTTCGTTCCTCATCTAACCAACGTTTCCCCTTCCAATCTATATATACTTTTCCATGTACATTTCTCGTCTTCCCCAACCTTCGCCGTATCGTCATCCTTAGCTTTTTACCTTACGTAACGATTTCTTTCCATCGGTTTTCGCCAGTTACATCACCGGCACATGGAGGCTCTCTGCCTCGCGGAGAGCGACCGAGGCCTCAAGGCGTGTGCTTGCTGAGCTTGAGACAGGCGACGACACCTGTCGCCTGAATCGGCTCCAGCGGCAGTACCATACACTAAAGTCTTATCCTTCTCCCGCCATCTAGCGAACGATCGTGTTGGCGGTTGTCCAGTCCAACATTAGGCACCTGTCTACTGTACCGGCACTATGTCTATCATCTGGCAGCCATTGGGCCCGACCCAGATGCTGCAATCATGCCACGGGCGCAAAGACACACCGCCATAACAACGCAACGCATCAGCACTTACATCTCTCAGACGCGAGAAGCTCATTTTGTCTTTGCAACACTCAAAAAAATTACGTAACGTTAATTTTAAAATATGGTTTTGCTTCTCAACGAATTTGATACCATGAACAACATATGTCGATGGTAGATAAGCTTGATTACAGTCAGGGAAGTACGTGAACACGTACACGTGAAATGTAAGAGACTGTTCTATTGAAGGGAAGGCTGTAATGCATTTAAAACGTGGTGTGAACAGGGACGTATTTACGGGAGGGGGGCGAACGGGGCTGGACCCCCTCCCCCAGCGGGTCGACAAAGTTGACGAATTTTGTTAATCCCTTACGCTGTTTAGCGTAATAAAGTAGTAGCTCTATTTTTGTTCTAATTTGTTTAATTGTCGAGACTGCGTCTCCAATTTTTTATTATAATGATTTTTAAGTCGGGGTTTCAATAGAAGGTAATATACTTGCGGGAAAAGTATCTTGACTTTTGATAGCAGCCTTCTTTGCTGTACTTAAAATCGGTCTCGGTCAGTTGCTACCAAACGGTCTTTTTACCTATTCTTAGCCATCAATTGCGCCCTGCACTTTCACTTGTTGCCAACGATAAAAATACAAACGGTCCGTGGGCAGAAGAAACGTTCCTGTACCAAACTGTGGACTTGTAGTTGATTTTACTTCCATGTTCCGTAAGGAAATGGAAGTACGGTGATCGCGAAAAAAAATTGTCTTCGAGATAAGTCTGTTTCTGATTTTATTACCCTAAAAACATGAAAAACATTCCGAAAAGTGTCTGTGTGTAGAATTTTTATATTCCGAACGATAACTGTCGCAAAATCAAACAGGATCAAATATTTTTTTGCATATGTGGCCGCGTTGTAGAGGAATCAAGGCCTATTGATTTTGGTGAAGATCGGTTAAGGGGGAGGGGTAGTTTACCTGCAATGTTTTTCGTTTTAACAAGAGTAAAGTATTTAATTTTGATACATAAAGTATCCTGAAGAGAAACTCATAATAATCCACTGTACATAGGGAGATGAAATATCTATAAACGGAAAGGGTAGTTGGATGGGGAGAGGGTAATTTTCTATAAATAAAAATGATAGTTGAGGGAGGAGGTAAATTTTTATATATGTGTACTACGTTATCGGCAACAAAGAAGTAGTTTCTATTGAAATATTTCATTTCAATTTGTAAAAATTCGATATTTTTTTACAACTATTGAACGGAATTCAAATAACGATTTTTTATATAAATCTTAGAACGTGGAAGTCATGTATGTTTCTCCATGCCGATTTTTTAAACATACAAACAGGTTTATTGCACAGCATTTGCGTACACGTTTGAAATATGAAATATAGGAAAATCAATTCAGTTAATAAACACCTTATAAACAGTGTTTCTATAACGTGTATTTTTATTGTTTTATTACCGTTTACTTTAATGGAACTGATTTCAGGACGTTATCACGCGTTTTTCAGCCACTATAAAGATAGAAATGTTGATTAATCAGAAATTGTTTTTTCTTTTGTATAAAGCCTAGCCGATCCCGGACCCTCCCCTTAAAAACAAATTCCACTGGGTATGAATATCTTGACGCTGCAACTGGGTTGTCGTTTCTTGCAGGTGTGCGTTGTGCAGTTAGCACTGCACGAAACTTTCATTCAGTCAACTGCTTGTGCTTTTTGTCTTCAATAGAACACTCTCTTACCAATACAGTGTAACTCATTGAAGCTCTAATATAATTCTGAGTATCATATTATCTAAATTTTTGCTGAGTTTGTAACACAAACTGTAACAGGGATATACGAGGTTTGATCAAAAAGTTCATGGTATTCTTGTTTATTTTAAAAATTATGCCTTCATTCAGAGACACTTATAAGTAGTCTCAGTCGAACGTAACCACGATTAAGCCAGCCCACCTTGCAGTTTTCAAGATATTTCAAGAATGTACATTTTGTTACAGCCTTCAGCTCGCTTAGCGATTTTCGGTTTACGTCTTCCATGGTCTCGAAACGTTGTCCTTTCGTGGAAATTATCTCTATTGGGAGGAGGAAAGATCGCGTTGCGACACAGCTGCTGAATACGACAGTTACCGTGTCATCATTACAATATTTTTATTTTTTTATTTTGCTATACTGGCAAAATTCTCAACAAGCAATTATGTGCGTCCAGACACATTATCGGGCTGCAATTTTCATAAATTATTTTTCCGTAAATCTGGCCGTTTTCTACGAATAGTTTCATACAAATGGCGTAAAATGCCCGAATAGTACTCTTTATTTACCACAGCGGCTAGCGATCAAATTTCGTGGAACACAAACAATAATCTTCATCTGACAACCGCGATCTTCAACTCATTTACGGCAGTCTTTGAAGTTTGTAAACCGCTTGTTCACGCGCAGCAATCTGGCCAGAACCCTTTTGAACATGTTTACCAGGACAGAGCAGTTTATCTCACACTTTTCACAAAATTTAATCCATGTTTTTCAATATTGCATTATAGGATGACAAAAAAAAATCGCCCAATTCACCTAAGAACGACTTACTCAATTAGCAGTGAAATCTAAACTGTGCATCAAATAGGGCTAAACGTTTAGACGATTGTCAGTAACATGTGTGCCAACATAATATAAAAACAGTTTTTTGATCGGAAACTTGTAGCGATGGAAATCGCAAATATTGGACAGAATGTTTGATCAAACCTCGTATGTCTTCGGTAAAAGAAGAGTCACAAAAGAGGAAGTAGAGATAACATGAGAAAAGTAATGTCTGACTACTCATAGGAAAGCTCCTGTATGCTCCAAACTTTACTTTACAACTAATTTTTGCAACAAGTTTATGTACTTAAGGGAGTGTTTTCTCCCTAATTGGAGGCTCCAGGCTCCGACTTCCACTTCTTACGGTCTCATCAGTCATTCTCTTGTAATCGTCTTTCAGCATATCATCGACAACAATCTCATTCCATCTTCCTCAAAGACTCCCTCTCTTTTGTTTCACCCTTTAGGCTAACACTGCCATTCCTTTAATGCTATCCGTGAGTTCCCTATCGTACTTAAACGACCGTACCATACTAATCTTGTTTTATCATTTTCTATATAGGTAACTCAAAGTTTCTTGCAGTAATTATATATGATGATATTAATTAATATAGTTTCGTCTCCAAGTAGTGTATTACGTTTTGTCGTTTCAATACTTAATTTTAATGTCTAAGACTGAATCAGGAGAAACTCTTTTGAGTAGGACGTAACTGTAGTATAATGCAAAAAACACGTACCAGCAGTCTACAGTCTGTTACCTTTCTGCGCGGTCGTGGTGTGGCAATTTACTCAAGACCTCTTGCGACTAACCCTTTTCCTACCTGCCTGGCCGGTGTGGCAGATCGCCCATAGTTCTAAATTTACCTCCACGTTCTTCAGGCATCTTGTATAAAATATCGTCTTCTCATTCTGTTAGGTCAGTATCAGAGATTCACGATCACATCCGAGTGCTGAGTCGTTCCTTCAAAACGTGTAGGCTACAAAATACAAAACTCACCCCCTGTCATTGAACATAAACGCATTTATTTACTCACTTTACTTATCACATCAATTTCTATAATTATAGGAAACGTTGCATTCACGATAATTAAACTCAAAGCAGTAATAAAAAAGTTACTTACTTAAGTAAAAACATATTAACGCTACAGAAATAATACAGTCTAAACTCATTTTAATTACGTAAACGATAAATTACCGCGAAGCGAACGACAGTGACTAATATCGATTCGCAAGTGGCAATCGGTCCGCGCTTAATATCGACAATCTGTTACTTGCGACCGTGGTCGACAATGCAGCAGGTAATTAAAACAAGTTCAAATGAACTTTTTTATTTATTATAAAATATACACGCAGAGTGGGTTCATAATAAACCAGAATATAAACAGGTAGTATTCATTTATATCTGCGTATGGTACAGTGCGTTCAATATTTTAATAAATTATACTTATATGTGTAGTCTATGTTACAGTATGAACATTCGTTCTACTTAAAATTCATTTATTTTTCGCCCGAAGCTGAACGATTACATTAAACATAGTGGTAGTTGTTAGGTTATATCTGGATTTATTGAAATGTTAATAGGGGTTATACTGGTATTAATTAGAGAAAAGGAGCGGGAGAGAGGGAGAGAGAGAGAGAGAGAGAGAGAGAGGGAGAGAGAGAAATAAAGAGAGAGATAGGGTTACAAACTGTAACACACACGGGCTAGAGTTATGAAGGTGCTGGCAGGCAAACACCGACTAACTGGTTAGAGTATCGACCTGATTTTAATTGAGGGCCACACCCACACCAACACACACACACACACACACACACACACACACACACACACACACAGATGTGGTTCATAGTAAAGCAGGTTTTTGTTCACCGCGTAACTGAACTATTGAACAACATACAGTCTCCTATAGGCCATGCGAACTATATTTATATACCGTGAAATGAGAAATAATTGAGGAAAACGATTAAGTCGATTTGGAAGTGATTGCTTCAGATGACGTCATTTTATTGAGAGGAAAGAAAGAGAGGTAGACAGGCAATTTGTGCCTGCCATTGTCTTCATCATCATCATCTTCAAGGATTAAACTAAGGATGGTTTGTTTCGGTCTCAAATAGGCAAAGATTATAGGCGGTCACTCCGGCGCTTCCTCGAACGTCCCACACCTCTCCGTTCCCCTCGGCTTATAGTTGCACAGTTGTTTGGGGTCGCGGCAGTCATCAGTTCGTCAAAGACGTTCCCACCAATTCAGCCGATACTGGACGATCCTGTCGAGCGTACTCATAATATTCAGTTCCTGTCGTATATCTGTGTTTATTTCTATGATCAAGAAGAGTATACCCTGCCACGTTCACTGAGAAATCTCATTTCAGCCGCTTGGATGCGACTGACCTGGCCTTTCGTTAAAGTCCAATTCTCAGACCCATAAAGAAGTGTGGGAAGAGCCATCACCTTGTTGAACTTTAGGCTTGTTGCTTTACTTGCTGACTTAAGGGTTCGGCTGATGGTCCCGCACATAAGGTTGGAACTTATGCAACTTATTCACAACGTCGATGCTTGCATTATAAATTTGTGCCTGTATGGGTGTATTTATGCTCGTAAGAGGTGGTGTGAGCATGTGTGCCGTATGAGTAACGATTGTTGGCCAACGAAATTATTAGAATGACTCGTTCCTGAAAGAAGGAAAGAGGGAGGCAGTGACAGACATTGACGGAAGGACCTTACTGAGCATCCTTGTCCTACCTGGTATAGACAAGCATATTCCTAGGCTCGCCGATGCTGGGGTTGCAAACACCGACTTCCATCGTATAGATAGACAGCACAGTGTTATTAACAACCTGTCAGCAGCTGGTTTGCCGTCACGACTGGCTGAAACTCAGACCATGGTTTATACAAGTAGTGACTGTGTTGCCGCTGCCAGAAGAAATACAGGCATTATTTTAAGTTTGGAAAGTGTGATTGCATTCCATCTTTACATGAAGTCGGTTCGTAGCTGAAGAGTTTTGAAGGTACGCTAAGTGTATTGAAGTAAAAACATACAGGGAGTATTAGAACACAAGAAAAAATACAGAGGGTGCAAAATGTAATACAGAGTCTAAAACATTCTATAAGACGTGAGGATCTCAAGTGACAAAAGCGTGCGTAGGATCTTATGGGACGACCTGGGCTCAAAATTGTATTTAAGGTTACTGCCGTACAAGATACAGATTATTAACTATGAACAGTAAATGAATTTCGCTGTGGAGACTTTGCTGTTATACAAGAACACGAAGCTTTCTTAAGTTTTTGTAAACGAGTGACGAGGCCCACATAAGCTCCATCTTAGTGGTTTTCCGATAAGCAAGTGCCACTTTCGGGTATAGGCTGTTCCTTAACAACTGTGTAAAAGATTGTCGTCACTCAGTCGAAGAGCCAGCCAGTCACGTTTGGCGTGTTTTGGTGCTCAGTTCTTTTAGAATGATTGAGGACAAACGACTACATTAACATCTCACAGTCAGCGCCTGCTTTGCCGTCTCGGCAGGGCTGAAACCGTAAGCTGTGTAACTGCTTAATTGCATAAGCGATTCGCCCTTCAGTGTCAACCCATCGTTACGGACGACTCGCCTCCGAGCGGTCCAGCCTATCGACCATACCAGCACACCCCACCCCACGGAGACGCGCCTCATGCCTGGCGAATGGCTGGACCAATTCATTGAGGATCTACCCCACGATATTGCAAAGATGGGACCCTACCGAACAGCCGAAAGCGTCCTCTACCCGTCCTTCCGCTAATCGAGCAGGTGTAGCCTCAGTCAAGGCCGCAAAAAAGTACGTTCCAGAATGTTCAAGAACTCTTGAAATACGCATTAAGCTGGCGTGCAGTAAGGATGGAAAATTATTTTGGAACACGTCCGCTACCTATAAAAGGGACAGAAGCTGGATTTGTCAGTCAGTAACGTCGAGCGAATTCATTAGTGCGGATCGAGTTATTGTTGAAGCTTAGTGGAAAGTGTTTACTGTGTTATAATTAGTGCGGAACTCTATTACTTGACATTATTATTGCGTATGGACAAATTTAACTTAAATTATTGTACGAGTTGATTGCAAATAATTAATTGTGCTTAATTAAAGCTGGTAATTAGTTACTTCATTGGTGTCTGTATTGTGTTTCCACTGTACCATACGACGAGCAGTGGGACCGTGAAAACAATATACACGGCCATCATGTATTCGTGGACTGCTCCTTAAGAACTTCTGTGCCGAGCGAACGACCGAACTGCATTGTCTGAAACTGGGGTTCATCGGGCTCCGGGCTGGACAAGCCACACAAACCACGGCGCAAGACGTCGCATACATCGTCTGTCTGTCTGTCTTTATGGAAAGCACAAGGAATGCATCGTTCTATAAAGAGGAAAGGGAAAGAGGTAGACATGCAATTTAAGTAGGAACAAATGACGGCAGATATTCACAAAAATTGGTTAGCTTCGTACCATGACACAGTGAAGTAGCCATTCGAAAGATGTAGGGGATGATCTGTGTACGGTGAGATGGAAAGTATGGAGGAAAATCATTGAAAATAGTCTAGAGGTATTTGCTTGGTGGACAGGAGGGTGCTATAAATAATGAAGACGACGACATGTTCGGTGTCAGGTTTGTAGTTACTTACGTCTTCCTTAGAAGACGGAGAAGGAGTCCTTCTAAAAATGTAAAATCGGAGAGGTCTAAAACTGCAAGGCGTCCTAAAAGCAATGACATAAGAAGTGGAGAAATAAAGGCTGATCAAACAGTGGAGTAATGTGATTCTTAAGCTGTGGATGATTCGGGGAGTCGTCATTCCTACTTAACTTCATGAATCAAAAGATCTCGAAAAGCGTTTAACTTCGCAAAGAATGAAAAGCCGTCATGCTACTGACGACATTCCTTATACTAATCGTGAAATCTTCCTTTATTTGCAAAATTATGTCTTTATTTATGAATAAAACAAAGTACATGGCAATAGGTGACCTTATACAAGAGTTGATATTGGAGGAAGACATGGGGAAGATTTCATATACAGAGAAATACAAGTATTTAGGGGTGAAAATTACGGCCAGTGGGAAGCAAAACGAAGAAATACAATCTAGAATTTGGGAAAGATGGCTATATCTACATTAAATGGAATCCTGTGGGATAAGCAAATTACACCAGAAACTAATACCAAAATATTTAAAACCATTGTTAGAAGTATCATGACTTACGGCTCAGAAGTTTGGACTACTAATAAACAAACAAGAACAAAGTTAATGACAGATGAGATGGACTTTTGGAGACGTTCGGCAAGAATATCCAAACGTGAGAGAATTATAAGTGAAGTCATTAAGGACAGAATGAGGGTGAAAAATTCAATTGTTGATTTTATCCAAACAAAAAAATTACAATAATATGGATTACACTACAACAATGGCACAAGAAAAAATGCCAAGGAGAGTTATGGAATGGACCCCACCAGGAAGAAGGGTAAAGGAAGACCACCTATCACTTGGATAGAAGAAATTTAGTCTATATTGAGGGAACGAGAAATTGAAGAAAATCTTTAGATACACAAGCTGCAGTGGAAGATGGGAATTCAATCACTTCTGTAATCCTTGGTTCCGGAAAATGTGTAAACATTGTACAGCCGGAATATATATAATGTCTTTATTCATGTTGTCCCCTTCAAAATAATCTTTGGCAGATGTAAAACAATAATGACAACAGGCTGTGTCGACTTGTGGGTTGAAAAACGGACGTTGACTTTAGTTAAGGAATCGAAGATTAGTCAAATAGGCGCCATACCACTGTTCCGCAAAGCTCCTAATTTGTAAATATATCGTTACGAAATATAAATACGGATGGATTATTTATGATGATTGAAGTGATTCGGCGAAACGAAATTAGATACATGAAAGCTTACAGTTAGGCCTATGGAAAAATTTAATAAAATAAAAATAGATACAGAATAGGTTAGCCTATTCACGGCGACAGCAGACCTATAAATTATCTGAAATTCCGGATTACTAAACACGCCAACCTGAGTTTCGATACTATAACTAAAAAACAGCATTCTTACTATATTATATAGGCCTACGTGATTACACGAATTTTTCTTTATAAACACGGAAATAAAATCCACTAATTTATATACTAGAGAACGCAACTACACGGTGTAAACGTAGAGGTGAACTAAATTAAGGAGGCAGTGGCTCCCATGTAGAGCGGTACACTAATCGAACATCTAGTCCACTGCTATTTGGTTTTCTTCTCCACTAATAATAAACCATGTAAAATTGCATTATAAACCACTCCGACCACCTACCAACCTGCTCTCATAGTCAAATATGTAATCGCTGCCATGTTGTTTGTTTATTTACTATGTAATCGATAAACTAATTGGATAATTGGAATCCACACGGCTGTTAATTATAGCCGACCCATAAAACCGATACACCTGGTACAAAGAGGTTGTTTATGTTACACAGAGAACCGTGATACAAGAAGTACAGTGATCATTCGAGGTAGCGGCTTCGATTCCTGCCTCGAACTATGTAAAACGTTTCCATATTTCTTGTATTATTATTTAATGAAGTGTTTCGTTAATTGTAGGACTGAAAAGAACATTGAACATTTTTATTATTCGAGTAATTCGATTTCCAAAAGAGGAGGAATGAACGGCTTGAGTACAATATTGAAGAAATGCTTCCTTTTTAAATATAGGTATTATTAAAACTGAAGGTTAATACAAGTGTATCGTGCGATATATGCAATCTCCGTTGGATTCACAAGAAAAAAATAGAAAAATCTTGTAGCATAAAGTAAAATGGAAGGTGAAACACGTGATGTTCACTAAAATGGATAATGTTATTATACGCAACAGGGCATTTGGAAATTTATTATCATCGTCAACATAGACGTGTTTCTTAAATACGCAGGCTACGGACTAAAGAAATTCCCTAGAATAATAATCGTAAAAACGATTTCTTTTTCTTCTTCCTGTTCGTGTTATTTATGTTCCTCTTCTTCTAGCGTATTACTATTACTACTACTTCTACTACTACTACTACTACTACTACTACTTCTACTTCTACTACTACTACTACTGGTGCTGGTGCTGGTACTGCTGCTACTGCTACTGCTTATGTTATAACTTCATCATCATCATCATCATCATCATCTTCTTCTTCTTCTTTTTCTTCTTCTTCTTCTTCTTCTTTTTCTCCTCCTCCTTCTTCTTTTTCTCTCTTCTTCCACAATACTACTTTCCTCTAGTAAATGTTCTCTATCCTATCAAAAAGAAAAATTCAAAATTAATAAATTGGCAGTGTCATACAACATATATTAAGATTTCAGTTACAAGATGTCTTTTTAGAATAAAATACAAAATTCACTTTAAAATGTGTAAAAATCAATATAAATCAATACCGGTGTTATCATAGAACGGCTTATAACGTTTTCCGATGTCCATACTTCATCTTTCTCTGTCCTGTGTCATCCATCATTCGATTATTCTCCCTAACATCCACTTCCTCTCCAGCTTTCCCTTGCCCTCCGTGGCAGTTTTTCTTTTGTTTTTCGGTTTTATGGGTCGTTGGACGTACCAAACAAACTGTTTATTTCTGACGTCGTAAGTAATTGAGAGCCTGTAATGACAATAACCGTACGCAGCGACAGACATAGTCCAGAATAGAAAGTTCTTCTTCACTGCATGGCTTGGGCTATAGCCCGTTCCGACTTCACAGAGTCTCTGACCATTTTTTCCTGAGTTTTCCGTGATCTCTTGTCCCCACTGGCCTATATTCAAACCCTTGTTTACGAATACGCGTGTCTACCATACGTGTAGATGGGACTTCCAATTCTTCCTGTATTCGTTTATTCTATCCAGAACCGAGTATAACTTCGGTCCTTTCCTTATGTCGTCATTTCGTAGACGATCTATCAAACTGCATCCCTTAACAGCTCTTTAAAATTTTATTTCCGAGGCCTGTATTTTTGAAATATCTTTTTGCAGGAGAGTCCACGTTTTACATCCATACATTGAAGTCGGCACAGCCACGTTCCTATAGAACTTTAGCTGTGTTTTATTCTACAATAGTCGTCTATTGTTCTACAGGCCTTGAAGAGAAGGTCTTGAGTAAACTGCCAAACCACGACAGCGCAGGACTGCTGGTATGTGTTGTTTGCGTTATACTACCGTCACGTGCAGTACAAACCTGATTTAGTTTTAGATATTAAAACAACTGCTATCCTACTAAAACATTCCTTTCGGTTCAATGTCCCACATACATTTTTTACAAACAGTCTGCGTTTTAATCTTCAACAGACGTCTTAATGTTCCACAGGCATTACTAAATTTATTTAACTTTCTCTCGATATCGTTATCCTTCCTATATAAAATATCACATACCAAATAATTAAAATGTGATACCGGCTCCAAAACACTATTATCAATTACAATTTTTGTTAGAAAGTTCTAGAATTAATAAAAATAAGTACTAATAACGTCAAACTGGCAGCGAATCCTTACTAGTATAAAAGGAGAAAGGAGAGTGTGGGAATGACTGAACCTGTTTTAATACCTCTATCCCCAGATCCTCGCATCTACAACTGGATCCAACGTTGGAGGTAACAATACAGTTTAGTTTGACAGCAATAATGCTGTGCGGTTGTGTTAAGAATTGAGAAACTTCCGAACACAATTCAACCATTCATGTAACAACAAAAGTTATCAAAGGTCTCTTATCATTGTTCGATAAGAACGTTTAATAAAATCGTGATAAAATAAAAGACGTTTGTGTGTGTGTGTGTGTGTGAGTAAAATTTCTTTGAATACAAAAGTACGAAATGGGCGCACGCGCGCCCGTGTGTCTGTTGCTGGTCGGCCGGCGTAGGCGTATCGAGCATATGGGAAAACGAGTGTGGTGTACTACAATCACGACTCTATGTTGTGGGTTAATTATCGAAACCAGTTCAAAGTTCAAACCAGAAACACGCCCCCACAATACTCCAATAACTAACTTGCGTACTGTAACGTTAGCGCGCCCGCCTTTTACTTTTTTCACGTGTTTTCTGCTTCGCTATTAGTACCAAGTCGTTTACGTAGTCAGGTGACCGCAACAATACGTGCCTTTATGTACATTTTGCACCGGCGGCCGTATCAACAATGTAACGGCCTGCAGTCACTTTACAAGAAATACGCAAATGTTTGAGTCTTATGAGTCAGAGGCGAATCTTCACAGCATGACTTATCTTCATGACATCCTCATGGTATCTTCATACCTAATGCACTGAGGACTGAACATCCTCCAAAAGCACTTCTCTAAAAGTACGTTTCCTTTGGTTGAAGACTTTAGATATTTCTTAGTTTTATCTCCCAAGTTTCAGAGCAAGAGATGACTATACTTCCCAAGACGGTTATACTTTCTAAATACAGGTTTATGTTTTAATGTCACATACCTATGCGAAGACATTTGCAAAATCCGAATTTTTGGAATTTCCGTTTCTACATTTGCTGTAGGCCTAAGCGAGGGGCTATCGAAAAAATTCATCGTTTATATTTGAACGTAGCAAAAAATGTCATCAGATGTTGTATTACAGATATTGAAAATTTCTTACAGAACATATCGGATTGTCAGAATTCGATGTACATTGATATTAACCAATGATTTTCATCTTCTTCTTCTTATTTCAATCCCCTTCTACCGTAAGGTGTAGAGGTTGAGCAAAGGTATCGCCACCATGGTCTCTGTATGGCCAGAACCTTGGCTTCATTCCACTGCAGTCCCAGCTCCTGTAGAGAGCACCTCACATTCTCCTCCCAAGTTACTCTTCTCCGGCCCCTGGGTCGGTCAAATTGGCTGAAGCCTCCAATTTCCAACATGGAATCCTCTAGCTATGGCCTTGCAGCTTTTCATTACATCATTCAATGATTTTTATACCAATATTTTTCGACAAGGTTACAGAAACACGAAACTGTGTAGAAAACGAAATAGCTTGTATTTATTTACTGTCGAAAGTTAAGAAAATATCCGATTCGATTAAAAAATTTTCAAAAGATTGCATTTTCGATAAACTACGTGTAGATATACGAGAAAGTTTGGTTTGGCGATTTCTTCTGTAATTAGCTATTATGTAATAATAGTCGAATAAATAAAGTATATCTGTAGTGTATACGGGCACACAATTATGAAGAAAGTGAAACAAGCATATACTGAGAATTAAGATTCCATGAGATCCAGTGTGAGGATCAAATAGGAATAAGAGAAGCGTGGTATAGGAAGGAAGTGACTGGGTCAATAATAATCAGAAGATTAGAGCCCCGAAGACTACACGGGAAGGTAAGCACAGATACTCGTCAGTATCGGATAGGAACAAGAGAAGCGTGGTGTAGGATGGAACCTTCTGGGTTAAAACAAGTACCGTGTAACCGTACTGCATAAACAGGAGATTATAATCCCAAAGATTACACGGGAAGGTAAGCACAGATACTCGTCAGTATCGGATAGGAACAAGAGAAGCGTGGTGTAGGATGGAACCTTCTGGGTTAAAACAAGTACCGTGTAACCGTACTGTATAAACAGGAGATTATAATCCCAAAGATTACACGGGAAGGCAAGCACAGATACTCGTCAGTATCGGATAGGAACAAGAGAAGCGTGGTGTAGGATGGAACCTTCTCGGTTAAAACAAGTACCGTGTAACCGTACTGCATAAACAGGAGATAATAATCACAAAGATTACACGGGAAGGTAAGCACAGATACTCGTCAGTATCGGATAGGAACAAGTGAAGCGTGGTGTAGGATGGAACCTTCTGGGTTAAAACAAGTACCGTGTAACCGTACTGCATAAACAGGAGATTATAATCCCAAAGATTATACGGGAAGGTAAGCACAGATACTCGTCAGTATCGGATAGGAACAAGAGAAGCGTCGTGTAGGATGGAACCTTCTGGGTTAAAACAAGTACCGTGTAACCGTACTGCATAAACAGGAGATTATAATCCCAAAGATTACACGGGAAGGTAAGCACAGATACTCGTCAGTATCGGATAGGAACAAGAGAAGCGTGGTGTAGGATGGAACCTTCTGGGTTAAAACAAGTACCGTGTAACCGTACTGTATAAACAGGAGATTATAATCCCAAAGATTGCACGGGAAGGTAAGCAGAGATACTCGTCAGTATCGGATAGGAACAAGAGAAGCGTGGTGTAGGATGGAACCTTCTAGTTTAAAACAAGTACCGTGTAACCGTACTGCATAAACAGGAGATAATAATCCCAAAGATTACACGGGAAGGTAAGCACAGATACTCGTCAGTATCGGATAGGAACAAGAGAAGCGTGGTGTAGGATGGAACCTTCTGGGTTAAAACAAGTACCGTGTAACCGTACTGCATAAACAGGAGATTATAATCCCAAAGATTACACGGGAAGGTAAGCACAGATACTCGTCAGTATCGGATAGGAACAAGAGAAGCGTGGTGTAGGATGGAACCTTCTGGGTTAAAACAAGTACCGTGTAACCGTACTGTATAAACAGGAGATTATAATCCCAAAGATTGCACGGGAAGGTAAGCACAGATACTCGTCAGTATCGGATAGGAACAAGAGAAGCGTGGTGTAGGATGGAACCTTCTGGTTTAAAACAAGTACCGTGTAACCGTACTGCATAAACAGGAGATTATAATCCCAAAGATTACACGGGAAGGTAAGCACAGATACTCGTCAGTATCGGATAGGAACAAGGGAAGCGTGGTGTAGGATGGAACCTTCTGAGTTGAAACAAGTACCGTGTAACCGTACTGCATAAACAGGAGATTATAATCCCAAAGATTACACGGGAAGGTAAGCACAGATACTCGTCAGTATCGGATAGGAACAGAGAAGCGTGGTGTAGGATGGAACCTTCTGGGTTAAAACAAGTACCGTGTAACCGTACTGCATAAACAGGAGATTATAATCCCAAAGATTATACGGGAAGGTAAGCACAGATACTCGTCAGTATCGGATAGGAACAAGAGAAGCGTCGTGTAGGATGGAACCTTCTGGGTTAAAACAAGTACCGTGTAACCGTACTGCATAAACAGGAGATTATAATCCCAAAGATTACACGGGAAGGTAAGCACAGATGCTCGTCAGTATCGGATAGGAACAAGAGAAGCGTGGTGTAGGTTGGACGTTACTAGATCGATAATAATCAGGAGATTAGAACCGCGAAGACTACACGGGAAGATACGTACAAATACTTGACAGTATCGGATAGGAACATGAGAAGCGTGGTGTAGGATGTGACCCACAGGGTACCAATAATAATCAGGAGATTAGAACCGCGAAGATTACACGGGAAGTTATGTACAAATACTCGTCAGTATCGGTTAGGAACAAGAAAAGCGTGATATAGGATGTAACCTACAGGGTTCCAATAATAATCAGGAGATTAGCAGTCCAGGAAGTTTACAACACATGACCCGTTTCATTTAATGTGAACAACTAATTAAAAAAAAGAGTTATCTCCAGTACAACTAAGCAATGAGTTCTCCTTCTATCATGGAAATCATATGTTTTCCCAAGGAACAGGCTTAAAGAAATTTATGAAGCATAATAGGCCAACCAAATTCTTTATAGGCGGAAATAAAGAAAAACTTCATACGTAAAATCAAACAAGAAGATAAAGTCCACTGAGTACACACGACCGCAAGTCCGCGTCCCAATCTGACTAACACAGAAACTACGTGATGCTTAGTTTAATCAAAAAGCATGCTAAAATAATTAGCTAAATGAATCTTATATATTTTATGCGATCGCTGTATGTATATTACTTCCATGCTCCATAAGGAAATGGAAGTATGGTCATGGTGAAAAAAATCGTGTTCGAGATAACGGCTGATTCTGATTGTACTACCCTCAAAACATGAAGAAAAGTCATTTTTCGAAAAGTGTCTGAGTGTCTGTCTGTCTGTCTATGTGTAGAATTTTTTCTATGGCAAACGATAACAGCCGCAAATTCAAACAGAATCAAATAATTTTTGGCATACAGCTCTGAATTGTAGAGTACTCAAGGCCTATTCTTTTTGGTGAAGATGAGTTTAGGGAAAGGGGTAGTTTACCGGTAACATTTTATGTTTTAACAAGGGTAATTTTTTTTATGACGAACGATAACTGCCGCACATTTAAACAGAATCATATAATTGTTTGCATACATTACTGCATTGTAGAGGACTCAAGATTTTTTGATTTTGGTGAAGATCGGTTAAGAGAAAGGGGTAGTTTACCGGCAACGTTTTATGTTTTAACAAGGGTAATTTTTTCTATGACGAACGATAACTGCCGCATATTTAAACAGAATCATATAATTGTTTGCATACATTACTGCATTGTAGAGGACTCAAGGTTTTTTGATTTTGGTGAAGATCGGTTAAGGGAAAGGGGTAGTTTACCGGCAACGTTTTATGTTTTAACAAGAGTAATTTTTTCATGACGAACAATAACTGCCGTAAATTCAAACAGAATCAAATAATTTTTTACATATGTGCCTGAGTTGTAGAGGACTCAAGGCCTATTGATTTTGGTGAAGATCGGTTAAGGGAAAGGGTAGTTTACCTGCAACGTTTTATGTTTTAACAAGAGTAAAGTACTTAATTTTGATAAATAAATTATCCTGATAAGAAGATCATAATAATCCACTGTAGAAACGTAGATGAAATGTCTATGAATGAAGAGGCTAGTTGAACGGGGTGGGGGTAATTTTCTATAAATGAAAATTATAGTTGAGGGGGAGGGGATAATTTTTTATACGTTATCGGCAACAAAGAAGTATTTTGTTGTTAAAATTCCTTCCCGGGCTGTTAGGCCGTATTGGCCGTAGACCTATGTTTTCTGGTACACCAGACGTTTCGGCAGTGCCATCGACTTCCATCATCAGTGAAAATCGAGTGCGATAACGTGAGGTGGTACACGTTAGTGATCACAGTACTGTGGTTAAGGTTGAAGCAGTAAGTAGGAAAAAGTAGTTTCTATGGAAATATTTCATTTCGAAAATGATTTTAAATATAAATCTTAGAACATGGAAGTCATGTATGGTTCTCCATACCGATATTTATGATATGTTATGTGCTATGTTAGGTTTTGTAAAACGAAACAGAAGATAGCAAACAATCAATGCATTAAAACTAAGCACGGTCATTATACACATTGTCTTCCCTGCAACCAGCACAAACGCGTACGTTTACCAGTTCAGATCACACACGGTATTATTTTACGCTTCTTATTCTTCCCGATTCGCGAATTCGTCCAGGATTTTCCTTGTTCTAGTTCCGTAATCGATCATCATCATGTTTTCCTGGTACTAAAATTCCGCAAACCGCCAATTCATCACTGTTCACGACCTGTCTAATTATGTGCTAACTTTACTCGGTTTCCTGTGTGACGGTATTTCCTGCTCACACTTACTCACTGACTTCTTATTAATTACTGTACGAAAACAATACGCAATATGCTTAAATTTTTATAGACGGACAAAAGCATTATGAATAAACAGTAGCGTGGCGTCCATGTAACCGCTGTTGCAGGTTAGCATGAGCTACTGGAAATGAGAGAAAATAATATTAATTAGCTATATCACAGAATGAATACTTTAGTAGGGAAACTTGAAGAAAAGCATAGCATTGCTTTCGAGCTGCTGGGCACTTGCACCGTCTTCTGTTACCGGCTCGGACATTGGCAATCCCGGCCATTGACCTCGTAGTAGTTGTCACTGTACTAACTGCGAAGGGGAACATGTTCGTCTATGTTCGTTTTCGGAACCGACGTGCAGCAGTTACGACGTACCTATTTGTGTTTTGTTCGTTTAGTCATGTGTTTCTCTCTGTTTGTCTTTATTATTTTTAATTCGATTATTTGTGTCCTGTTTTATTCTGTGTAAGTATAATGGAGTCAGATCCCGTTGAATCGAGAACTTCTTCTTCTCCCAGCGAATGACAGAAAATACTCAAAAAAAAATATTTTGGCCCTAAAAAGAACTCTTGGTACTAGAAAAAATTCGAATCAATTTCTAGATTAAGTTTTACGCCTGTCACATTCGGCAAGAGCTGTTATATACCCACGCCACGCTACTTTCATATAGTATGAAAGTGTTTTAATGTTTAAGATTTATTTTAAAAAAATCAAGTCGACTAAGGTGTGTATCGATAGTCCAGACGAAATAACATAAAAATGTCAATTACTTAAATATAAAACTGAACAAAATACAACAACTTCGCTTTACATAATGTATAATTACAAAAGTCAATAGCAGCTTAACAAAAGTGCATAAAAAATTAACACTACCGGAACAAACTTGCAGTTTAAAAGAAATACATTCCTTTTTGTGTTCTTTTTGTGTCGGCCATCTAAGGACCACATGCCAATTTCAATTCCTTATTTTTTGTTCTTTTCTTTTTCTCCAATATTCTTTCATCTTTTCACTATGTCTCTTCTTCCTGTCTTCAGAACACTTTGAACCTGCGTTTTTTTATCTCCTACCCTGGACTCCTTCCATTTTTAACACTTTTGCCCGAAAAACTTCTCTTTTAATTGCTTCTTCTGCGTTTTTATTATTTTTTCTAAATCCTTTTGGATTTCTTTAATCCAACTTGATGTTGGCTTCTTCCCCCACAGATATTTGAAGATCTGCTTTGTTAACCTATTGGCAATAAGTATTTTATTAAGTATGAAATTTAAAAAGATTCTTATAACGTATGGCCAAGGATAAAATGGTAAGTCGGCAAAAAACAAACAGACAACAATAAAAAAAAAACAAAATAGAAAATGATAACGTAATTTTTAAATATTAATAAATAAAATTTCATTTATTAATGAATGAATAATATCATCGCCGTCGCCTTCATCCTTTACGGCTTAGGCTAGTAGCCTGTTTCAGTATCAATGGATGTCATCCAACCATCGCCAACGGGGTCTTCCCCACTTCTCTTCCCCCTTGGATGATAGTCAAGGGCTAGTTGGATCCATTCTCTCTACGTGTAACCACCATTCCGTTTTGTACCGGGAAATTTTCTCATCTAACCTTTCAGCAATGCTAGCTCCCATTCTAATTTGATCATTTCTGATAAGATCTCTCGTGGTACAACCCTTTACAGCTCTCAGGAACCTCATGAATAATACCATTATGGATATTTTTTTTAAGGAAATTGGTACATTTTCAATAACCGTACCTGCACTAATTTTTCGATGTTCGATTACGCGATATGTAGTGGGTATCGATATGTACTCCAAGATGTTATCCCACGACTGAGTCGACCTGAGGCTGAAACTGTACCTTGATTTCGTGGAGCGTCCGGGACTGGTCTACCACGTTCGAATAATAAATATTTAATTGCATTTTTGACTAAGAAATTTTAAATTCCCTGGTGATACTAAAATTCGGATGTAATGTGTTCTAAAAGGTAAAACAAAATTAAAGTTTTTTTTACAGGGGTTTAATTCTCTGCGGATTACGTTTCGTCCTAACTTGAAGTAAACTCCGGTAGTAACAAAAATTAGAATTTACGGAAACTTCTTCAAAGACGATAGGAAAGATTGAGAAGCTTCCGGCACTAACCAGAAAAGACAGAGGTACATATTATCTGTTACATTAGACGCATAAACCATTTCGTGAATGGCAGTGTAATCGGCTATACGATTGGTCCAGTTACTGCCAATGAAAACGCCGGAAGCCAGCATAGCGATGTATAACCATAACTATTATGATACCAACTCGACTCTTTGTTATGATGAAGAAGGTAATATAATAGGAGATGAATTAAAAATGAAATACAGGTGGAAGGAAGTCTTTGATAAACTGCTGAATCCAAAGGTATCAAGTACAAGGGAAGGAAACTCTAAAGAACAACAAGTAAATGACGATCATGTGGAAGATGCCAGTCTGCAGGAACTGGAAGATATTATACAACATTTGAGAAATTTTAAAAACCCAGGAGTTGACTCAATCTCAAACGAATTAATAAAATACGGCGCCATAGAAGGAGAGATGCATAAATCTATTCAAGAAATATGGAAGGAGCAATATATGCCTGAATAATGGAACATTAGCCTAATAGTACCTATTCATAAAAAATGGAATAAGTTAGACTGAAGAAATTATAGAGGCAGCTCAACGTTGTGTACAAGTTACAAAATATTTACTCGAATACTGCAGAAGAGATTGGAACCATATGTTGAAGGAATATTGGGGGATTGCCAGGGTGGCGGAGAATGCTCACATTGAGGAACTATACAAGCTATATAAAGACAATGATCTGGCCACCACCATCCGACTGCATAGATTGCAATGGGCAGGACACATGATTAGTAGGCTACTGTTTAGTCAAATCGACGGTAGAAGGCCTCTCGGAAGACCCAAGCATCGCTGTATTGACGCAGTGGTGAGGGACGCTGATACTTAAAATAAAACGATGGACATCGATCGCCAAGGACAGAGAAAAATGGAGCCGGATGATTATGGAGGGTAAGGTTAGATTCCGAACTGTGACGTAATAGAAGAAGATTATGATACCAACCACTTTAATTTTAATATGGCCATAATGAAATAGAATACAGGGTATACTGAAGCAGAAACCACAGGTACCGTAGGAGAAAATAAACATGGTAAGAAGTATATAAAACAGCGGGAAACATCAGTCATCTGAAATCGATGTTTAGTTGGGAAAGACAAGAGGAATGTGCAAATAGAGCGTGCTAAAGGTATCAGAGATTAAAATGGTATCAGAAAAACAAGAATAACAATGTAGAAACTACGACTTTTGTCTTCAGCTCACACGACCGGTGCTAGGCTAGCTGTTAGGCTGTGGTCAGTAGCTAAATAACAGCGACATCGTCGGCAACGTTTCGAATCCCACCTTCGGGGGATCTTCTTCAGGCCGTAAAAAGGGACAGAGTGTTGTAAAAACAGTTACGGCGGATCTTGGGCGAACGATACCCGACAACGTTTTTCTCTTAGGACAAAAATTAGGACATATCTACGGGGAGGATTAAGAAAACAAAAAAAGGGTTGCTCTTATCCGAAAAAAGTTGTCGTCTATCGTTCCGGTATTTTACGCCTTGTCCCGAAAAACAGCCCGGTTTTTAACCATTTGAGTATAGAAACCATGAGGTTTGAAAGGGTAAGAGTACTGAGAATCTCTCGTGTTCGAGAAGTACAGAGCGTGGGGAATGCACGTGTCAAAAGACCCACGAAACAACGAAGACGTTGGTTGTGGAGAACAGAAGTAGAAACGTCAAATCTATTGGTCCAATCACCAGAATCTGGTTGTAAGATAATTCAGAGAAGAAATGAGGGCGTCGGGAAACCAGACGCTAAGAGGCAGAAAGGTCAGATAAAGAAGAAAAAGAAGAAGAAAAAGAAGAAGAAGAAGAAGAAGAAGAAGAAGAAGAAGAAGAAGAAGAAGAAGGAGAGGAGGAGGAGGAGGAGGAGGAGGAGGAGGAGGAGGAGGAGGATAAGAAGAAGAAGAAAAAGAGGAAGAAGGAGAAGAAGAAGAAGAAGAAGAAGAAGAAGAAGACGACTTATCACAGAGTAGTTTGATAACGAGAGCAGAGACCTCCGAGCTGTGAGGAACACGCCAAGAGGAGGATCCAAAGTAAGGCTGAACGATTAGTTGCGAGTGGCTATCAGAAGCTTGGAAGTTCAAGAATGGAGAGAAACGGTCGAATACAGTCAAGAGTGACAGTAGAGAGTCTAGAATTTGGCCTGGGGGTGGGTCCGGTCGAGTCGAATTCGTACAAAATAAAAAACAAATTAAGACTAATCAATATTAGAATTTTTTAAGTGGCTGTAAACATGTTATAACACTCGGAAATCAACCACATTACAGTAATAACGCAATAAAAAATAAGCGCTATTGAATAGTTTATAAGATACTTATTTATTTAATTGATTTTTCTATATTTCTATATTTCAAACGTACACTCAGATGCTGTGTAATAAACTTGTTTGTAGACCTATATTTAAAAAAGAGTTACTATTGTATTAGCGTATACAGCTGGGACATCAATAAACCAGCTTAATATTTCAGAGATTTACAAAATTTCATATACCAGTGAGGCGTGGGTCATGACAAAAAAATGAATGCGGCAAGATTCAGAGTGCTGAAATGCAGTTTCTTCGAAATACTTTAAATTTTACATTGCAAGATAGAATAAGGAATGAAGATTCAGAGCAGAACTCGAAGTGGTGGGACAATGGTGGGATCATCTATACAGGATGACAGAGGATCGATTGGCGAAAGCGGCACTGAACTATAAAGCCATTGGTAGAAGAAACGTGGCTCGTCCGAGGATGAGATGGGCGCCGGAACAGGTTTATATAACCTAATCCTTGAAGTATAGAAGAAGAAGACAAAATTTCTTGACAAATTTCGATCCTCTGGACGAGAGGGATCCGGTCCCGCTCGTCCCCACCCCGTAAATACGCCGCAGACAGTGGAACGTGTCAGTGAATTTAGCAAAAAGACACAAAAACCTACTGTTTAGAAAAGTGGTATATGAAGTCGAGACTAGTCACTCGCCGCAAAAGTAGAATCACAGGAGTGATTGACTCCAGTATACAGAGCACTCGTTATAACATTTATCTTAACAACAGTAAAATAAACGCAAGAAACTTAGGAGTAACAATTAAACAGAACATACATAAAATTGCAGGGGGAACCAGAATGTGTAGAAGCGGACAGTAGAATAGAGAACCAGGTATAGACAGTGGCGAAGAGCGAGAGTTTGAAAAAGTGGCTTCCGAATTGTGAAAAATGTTCATAAATGATGGAAAAGGAGTTTTTATACTCAGAGTTAAATCAAGTTTTTTATTCCACATAGTTACTTCTTTTTTATTTAGTTTTATTTCATATAGTTTTTTATTCCGCACATTGAGTAGATTACTATAGCTATTATTCAGTTTTAGAATAGGTCTATACATTTTAATAAATGCATGTAAAGAAGTAATTTAGTGATGTGTGATAATTTTTTTTTAATCGACAATTCCTTCATACTATTATCATCATCATCATCATCATCAACCTTTCAAAGCTTAGGAGCATTCTCCTGTTCAGGCCTCATGTTTCTCGCCACATTGCTACCGGTCGTAAAACGTCTCTTCTTCCTTGTGGCCGGTAATCATAGACTTATAGGATTACACAGACCTGTCTCACTTTTATGTATTGACTACTAGCGAACCCAATCTTTATCATCGTACGGCAAAATTAAAATTGTTAACAGCGATAAGCTTTCTTAACTACAAAAAATATAGAGGCAGTAAAGGAGTTCATATATCTTAGCTCCCAGATAAACAGCACTAACGACACCAATACTGAAATAAGAAGAAGAATAGGTATATCCTCGCAAATAAAACATATTATGGCTTAAAAAAGCACCTGACATCTATCTTCATCTCAAGAAGCACGAAATGCAAAATTTACAAAACACTTATCATGCCACTGCTGACGTATGCTTCAGAAACCTGAACAATGACAAAAAATAGCAAGATACTTCTAGGTTGCTGTGAAAGACGGATTCTAAGAACAATGTTTAGAGGAGTACAAGAAAATAGAATATTGCGCAGGCTCTACAATTACGAACTATACCATCTTTACAAAGAGCAGGACTTCGTCAGGATAATCAAAATATAAAGGCTAAGGTGGGTTGGACACGTATTGAGAATAATGGAGGAAGGATAGCCTACGAAAGATATTTTCTACCAGAAGCCAATGGATAGTAGAAAAAGGGGAAGAGCGCGCAGTAGATTCAAAGACCAGATAGAGGAGTCCCTCGGAAAGCTGAACATAAGAAACTGGAAAGCCAGAGCATGCAATAGGGAAGAATGGAATCGACTCTTGGAGCAGGCCAAGATCCACCAATGGTTGTAGAGCCACGCCTGATGCTGAAGCTTTCTTAACTATGATATGATACGATTTTTTTGTAAACGATGCTTCTGCCCCTCCACCTCGTGTTTCCTTGCTGTTAGTAATATCGTCACTGTTCGTCTCGTTTTGCCATAGTTTAATGTTTCGTATAACCTAAACTTATGCTGTGAAACGTCCTACAGAAAGGTGAAAATCATATCGAAATGTGCTCACAATTCTAGAGATTAGCCCAAGAAAAAAAAACAGACAATCCTCTGTTAATGTCAGTTTGCCAATCCTCCGGGCTATTAGACCGTGGTCCAATGCTGGCGAATAAAACAGTACTGAGGAATACTTTGTGAAAAACAGCACCAGTTTTTGCTCAAGTCATTACACTGAAGATGGTCTCTAATGGTGGGGCCGAACCGTCTGTTTTATGCGGAGTTGCACGCCGCCGGTCTTGAAATCCTAAGATACCAGTTACACAGACAATCGTCTAGAGCAGTGGTTCCCAAACTTTTCAGTCCGCGGACCTCCCTCCCACCCCAAATAATTAAAAATTCACGGACCCCGTCTGAGTTCTGAAATAAAACAAACAGTAAATACGATAGAAACTATTATATTTTTATTAAAATATATTAAAATCAAAATTCTATTAATTTGAAAAATTATAATATTGATGATATCAAACATAGTTTAACGTGAACAATGAAGCTGGTTTAGCATAATTAGCTCTTTAATATTGGGTTTAATGTCTGATAATTTCAGTATTAAGTAACTCTCAACATCAAGTTTATTTCTTAACTTTGACTTCAAGTACGTAAGCAGGGAGACTGCGGTTTCACATAAATAAGTAGAGAAAAACACAGTTAAACACTTCAAAGCTCTTTTCCCGAGTTCAGGATAGTCAATCATTACATATAACCAGAAGTCAGCTAGCTGTAATTTCGAAAACTGTAATATTAATGAACTGTCAGTTGAAAGTTCTGCCAATGAATCTTCTTCTTCTACTGTAAGAGAGAGGTCTAGTCTGTTCGGATCTTCAATACACGACATGAATTGAAGATATTATTAAAGCCATTAGTGTGAAATTACTTTTACAATTACAATTAGTTTAAACCCAAAAAGTTACTAGATTCTTCTACTAATCGTTTCAAGATTCCAAAATTTAGATTTAGATTTTAGAGCATAAAAAATCGGAGAAAATTGCGGTACATTTTATTTTTTTCTTGAAAGTGTCTGCGGACTCCTTGAAACACTGTTGCGGACCCCACTTTGGGAGCCACTGGTCTAGAGGCGATTTTATTTTACGGCACGTACAGACTGTTAATATCATACGTTACCTTGTTATTATGTTAGGGTACTCTGTAGACACGTACCATATGGCCAAAAGTGGTTCAAAGAAAGGAAAGGAAAACTGAGCGAGTGAACGTATGATCACCGCAGAAGCACAGCGTGAATGTTTGAGAGAGATTGTGTGTGTGTGTGTACACGCGCGAGAAATAACTTGATTCAGCGTAAAATATTATATAATTAACGGAATTTCGTCACGTGTTTAGATCAGAGAGAAGGAGGGAGGGAGGGAGGGAGGGAGAGAGAGAGGGATAGAGAATGAAAATAACAACACTAATTGCTTCGCCATACAAAGTAGTAATTATAATGCGAGGTCTAACAGCTCTAAATAAGAAAGAATAAGGAAAGAGAACCAGAAAAACCCATATTGTGTTGTGTATTACAGTATTGGATCAGAGTTAATTATATTGTAACGCATGATCCGAGTCTTGGTCACACTAGTTAGGTCGACCCGGTGGGAGCGATCAGATCATTAAAATGCAACTCGGATCGCGCATGTTGGCAACAGAACACTATATAATAATGGAATCGATTAGCGTTCTGCGCTTATCGATTTCTTGCATTAAATTCCTTTGGTTAAGGCGTGAAAAATATAGTTTAGCGAAAAAATTTGATCATATTAGTACCATATGGCCTGACACACATAGTAATGTAGACTTTCCTCAACTGCGCAAGCAAGGTTGCCACATAAGGGACATTGCCACTCTCCGGAATTTTGAAAAATATTCATAAATTATGGAAAAAGATTTTTTATAATGACAATTAAATCAAGTGTTTTTTTATTCTACACATTATAATATAATATAGTTATAATTTAATTCATCATCATCTTCGGTTTTAGGCTTTAGCGGCCTGTTCCTACTACACAGTCCAAAATTTTGTTAGGTCTGCCAACTTTTCTTCTGCCTCTAGGGTTGTAATCTTTCGCCTTCTTCGGTATTGTACTTTCTTCCATTCTATCTATGTGTTGAATCCATTTCTTCTGTATTCTTTAATCCTTTCATTAACTGCAAAAATATCTAAATCGCTTTTTATCTCTTAATTTCTGATATGATCTCGTCTGTTACACCTTTTAACTGATCTCAGAAATTTCATTTCTACTGTTTGTATCTTCCGTTCATCTTTTTTCTTTCCGACCTAAGTTTCAGAACCATACAGTAGTGTAGGTATTGCCATTGTTTTATAAAATTTTATTTGTGTTTCTTTTCTACATTTATTTTCCAACGTTCTCCACATCGTTCAACACTTACTTTATTTTCTATATCTCTATCTTGATCATAAGTAATGTCACGTCCAAGACAGTTGAAATGTCTTACTTGTTCTATGCATGTGTTGTCAATGCATATTTTGGTCCGAACCGGTTCATCTCCTAGGAAAGGCATTACTTTTGTGTTTGATTCAGATATGTTAGAGTTATATTCCTTTCCTATTTTATGTGAGATGTACATTGCTCGGTGGAGATCGTCTTCTGAAGTGGCGAATATAGCTTGGTCATCCGCGAAGAGAATGGTTTTCAAGCTTTTATTTCGGTGGATTTTAATACCGTCAGAGGATTTTTCTTCCCATTTTTTGAGGAGATAACCTAGATAAAGATTAAAAGGTAGTGGTGACAGACAACAACCTTGTCTTACGTCTATAATTTAATTTTAGAATATAAATTTTAATAAAGTCATGTGTAAGAGTTATCAGAGATGTGAGATAAACGAGTAGGTTTTTGTCACACGCCTCAAAGTATTTGAAGCCTTTGACAGCTCTTATAGAAATTTTTCGAGACTGAAAATACAATTTACAAATCGACAACTTCTCCATACTTTTTAACTTATTTTTTCGCATAATACTTTAAAAAATTGATGTATTATCGTTCCATGGATATACAATTAAAGAAATTATTGTTTCTTACAATAACTGATAGGTTCTACATTTGCGTAGCTCGAACGATTAGCTAGATACAAAACGTAACACAGATGTTTGTATGTAAGAGGGTTTCTGTGATAATTAATTTTTTTAATTGGTTACCACGGTTTTAAGGGGACATAGAGGGCCAGAATGTGGCACTGACTACTACCTTATAAGAGCAAAGATTTTTTTTATGGATTCTTGAATGAAAAACAGATACTTCGAGTAATAGACAGATGCGCATTACAGGTTTTCATTTACAGAGTTTGAATAATGACTCTAAAATTTTCCTATATAAACTTAGACTTAATTTAAACTTGTGTAACACAGCTTACTTCACCAACAATCAATATGTATGTCAGGTACATTAGAGTCACAGAAGCATGGAGAAGTTCAAAATTATTAATAATATACTGAAAATAAGCAATTTCCTATTAATCTAATATCCTATAAATACTGGAAAAAATATGATCATAAATTTTTGACAGAATTGCTTTCAAAAATGACGGTGAGATTGATTTATCTCTGATGTAACGTTGTCTGAAGAATACGAAATGTCTGTTGCCGAAGTTAGGAGTTCTCTAAAAACAATGAAAAATTGTCGGGCATCAGGACCGAGCAGAAAACAAAAATCGTGGCTTTTGGGGGGAAGTGTCCAGTCAGATCAAAATTTGTTCTTGAGGGAACAACGGTTTTGGAACAAGTCTGACTTCAGTTACCTGAGTTGAACTATCGGTATTGGGAATGACACAGGCCGAGATATCACTACAAAAACATCGAGGTTTCAGATGGTGTGTGGCGTCATACACAGAACGTTGAGGACAAAGACAAGGAAAGAGACTAGGGTTAAATTTTATAAAACAATGGCAGTGGCTGTTCTACAATATGGATGTGAAACATGGGTTCCAACAAAGAAGATTACAAACCAGATTCAAACTTTGGAAACGAAGTTTCTGTGAAGAACAAATTGTTGCACGAAACAGGATCGTTTGCGCAATTAAGATATTAAACAAGAGCTACAGGTATTCTCCATAAATGATAAGATTCATACATATCGCAGGGAATGGTTACAGCATCTGGGCAGAATGGAGGATGGACGACTACCTAAGGTTGCGTTTCGATACAGACCCTTTGGTACAAGACATGTACGAAGACCGAGAGCGAAATGGAGAGATAACCTGTGAAGACGGAACAGGGAGAGTGCGAACAGTAACAAATGTGCTATTACAAAGCAAGAAAGATGGGCTAGACATAGACACCAAGATCATCATCATCATCATCATCATCATCATTAGTAGTTTCACAGCCCACCATGGGCCTCAGCTCCCCTCAGATTTTCCTCCAGACTTCCCTACCTTTAGCCAATGTACACCTATTTTTCACTCCAAGCACTTTCAAATCCTCTAGGATTCCATCAATCCATCGTAGTCTGGGTCTTCCACGTCGTCTCATTCCTTCTGGTCTGCATTTCATAATCCTCTTAAGAACACCCTCCTCATTCATTCTCTGTGCATGCCCTGCCCATCTGAGCTTAGCTATCCTTATTAATGTCACAATGTCACGCGATCTACATAACTCATAGCGCTCTCTGTTGTATCTTATTCTCCACTCTCCACCTTACCTAATGGTCCATACATTTTCCCAAGTATTTTCCTTTCAAAAAATGCAAGTCGAAACAGATTGCCCTGTGTCAGTACCCATGTTTCACTACCGTACACCAGGTTTTACTAATGTTCTATATAGTCTAACTTTGGTTTCACGGTGTAAAAGTTGCTTAGCGTTCTGAATTCTTTTACTTATCTCTTCGTTTATATCTTTGTTTTCATTTACCACAGAGCCCACATACGAAAAACTTGAGACCAATTTTCAAAGTTAAAATTCATAATTTTTAAATGTGATGCTGATGGGTTACAAGTTCTCCTATTTTTTACAATCATGTATTTAGTTTTCTCCTCATTTACCGTTAGCCCCATTTCCTCATTTGAATGGCATAGAAATAGACACCAAGATACCAACGGAAATGTGAAGTGATTTAGTGAAGGGTAAATGCTAAAGAATAAGGTAAGGTAGGCCTAATGCTGTACGAAGGCTTACACAGCCGGTGTCATTTTGATTAAAATTAACTCCCGGGCTATTTGGCCGGGGTCCAAAGTTTGTGACGAAACCAGACGTTTCGGCAGTGCCACCGACTGCCATCTTCAGTGGAAAAGAGTCAACGCTAACGTGGGATGATATACGTTAGTTAGGACCACAGTACTGTGGTTAAGGCAACGTATGTGGTAGTGGTCCTAACGTATATCATCCCACGTTAGCGTTGACTCGTTTCCACTGAAGATGGCAGTCGGTGGCACTGCCGAAACGTCTAGTTTTGTCACACACGTTGGACCACGGCCAAACAGCCCGAGAGTTAATTTTAATCAAAATAAGGTAAGGTATTTTTTGTGTGCATCTAAATATTAGAGCGTAATTAACAAATACAGTGCCAAACGATTCACAAAAAAATGTCTATTATCTGATTGTAAATATCTCTGTGTGTGCGTGCGCGCTCGCTCCCGCGAACGCACTCGATTGTACCAATGAAAAATAACCCTCCTTCTACGTACGGAAATAAGTACACTTAAGCTCGTTCTGTAATGCGTTCGAAACAAACGATAAATAGGTTGATTCAGTTTCCCAAATAACAATAAAGAATGCATACGCAGAAATGGAATAGAAAGACACGGCGAAGTGAGCGAGTGAGTGGTAGATACTATAAAAGAAAGGCAGTCCTCGTTTGTGTGTGCGCGCTTGCTTGCGCCTGCGTAACAGAGAGAGAGTACGAGGATGAGCAGCAAAGATCGCAGGTCAATATGACCTTATATAGAATCGAACTAAAGAAAGCAGTTTCACCTGAATAAAACTTAGCAACATATTGACCTTTCGGATAAAGTGGTGAAAACATACTGCACACACACACACACACACACACTGTCGACTGATTTTCAGTTTGTTTATTCACAAACGTAGTGGGTATTTAAAATTATTGCATAAAGTTTTTTTAAATATTTTATTATGTAATTTGTTTCTGACCTTTGTATTCCCGTTACCGAACTTGTTTTATTTCACTTCGGCTTTACGATGTATTGAATAATGTAGGCTTTATAAACAACAACATAATTGATGTTGAAAATATTTCGAAACACTATTATTCGCTTATTATCGTGAGTTTATTTATCTACTAGAAAGGAAAAAGTGCTTTTTTTCTTGTCCGTGAAAGAGGAGAGAGAGAGAGAGAGAGAGAGAGAGAGAGAGAGAGAGAGAGAGAGAGCGTTTGTCCACCACGTAAGGGGTAATCACACAAAATTATATATTCACCTATGTAATTATAACTCATTAATGATTTATATTAGTAGGCTACGTAATTAGTGTGAAGGTGGCATAGGCCTGCTTCGTGAGAAATCGAAAGGGCTAAAAGTAATCCCACGAGACTGTACACCATCGTCAGCAGACGACGCGACGGTCCCAAAATGAGTACGCTACAAGACGAGAAAGTCACAATTCTTTATGCGTGTGTTTATTACAGGTAACAGTACTTCTTTTTAGTCAATTTAAATACCGAATCTTATCTGAATATCACGTTGTACCTTCTCGCACTTCATTATCTTCTTCTCCAGCTTTTGGTGCTGCTTCCTCTCCGGCTTCACTAGTTGCCATCTTAAAGGGAGCACTGTTTGTGGTCACACTGTTTCGTTTTCCCTCAGTGCCGGCCACCGCTTGCTTTAACAGCTCTTAAAAACCTTCAGTCTCTGTCGTTTTTGCTGCTCATTGTTTTGTATTGGCATTCTCCACAACTAGTTCATCCGTTCCCTCATATCTTCTTCTTCAGGCACTACAATCCAACATTAGCCAACACCAATCTTCTCAAAATTCTTCTATCCATTGCTATCTCAGTTTAACCACTCGCATCAATTCTTCAGAGATCTTCTAGCACATCGTCCAACCATCTTATTCTAGGTCGGCCCCTCTTACTTCCGCCCTCAAGATTTTCTTTGGCATACGCTGATCACCTATCTGCTCTATACCAGATGACCTACTGTCTCGCCACGACTGGATGATCGAGGCTGCTCTCCCCCACCACGCGGCCGCTTGTAAGCGAGGTAGGGTGAAATACGTGTACTAGTCGTTTGCTTTACCCCCACTTAGCCTACCGTAGTACCCGGCCATGCTTCTCCCACCTTACACAACACTCAATCATCGAATCGCGGCCAGACAGTAGCCATTGTATTCGTTGAGCCTTTATAAATCTTACAATGTTCTCATGATTCAATAGCTCATCTATCTCCTGGTTATTTCTTATTCTACATTCGTCATCTTCTTTAATCGGGCCATAAACACGACTTACGATCTTTTTTTCAAACCTTCTTAGAATTACTTGTTCTTTTTTTCCGTTCTCTCATATACTTGACATTTATTTTACCAACTATTTAAGTAGTCTTCCTCAAATGTCCTTGCATGTTGTGATCACTTTTAACGTTGCGATTTGTCTAAATTATTATTGTTTCTAATTTCTAATTCTTTTCATTCCGGTAACATCAAACGTCTCTCTCCGTTGAATTAAACTTTTCTGAGTTCTTCCTGGGACGCCACCATGTACAAGATTCCCGTAACATTCATTCTTTTCCGATTACTACGTAGAACAAGAGAGAGACTTTGCCTTTTCCAATAATCAGCCTACACTCTGTGACATGTAAATCGCTGCCGCAATACAGTTTACACGCTCACAGTAACTGTATTCAGATAATGTCCATCGTCATGAATGACATTTGGAGCGTTCCTACACTACTTTCTTAATGAAATGAAATTAAGAGATTTCTATTCAAAAATAATTTGTTACAAGATGTTCATATTTATTATACGTAAACTAAACTAACCTAATTATATACACCATAAATGTTATATAGGCCTACTTGTTATTTATATTTATAAATGCTCAAATTTTTCCTCTTAGGTTATATATTTTATATTATTATTAATAATAAATCTTTTTCCAATAATTTATTTTATTTTGTAAATTATAGTGTTTCAAGAGCATTCATCTATCATCATCAGATATAATTAAAAATTTTAAATCAATTGTTCAAAACAGCTGTTTATATGAACACTAAATTTAATGTTTTATATGTGTATATAAATATGTCATATAATTAATTGTAAAAAATATAATAAATAAATATTTATCATTTTAGTAAATTAGTAATTACTTCCATATTCCTTAAGGAATGGAAGTATGGTGATGGCAAAAAAAATCGTGTTCGAGATTATTGCAGATTCTGATTCTACTACACTCAAAACATGAAAAAAAGTCGTTTTCCGAAAAGTGTCTGTGTGTGTGTCTGTCTGTCTGTCTGTCTGTCTGTCTGTCTGTCTGTCTGTGTGTCTGTCTGTGTGTCTGTAGATTTTTTTCTATGGCAAACGATAACTGCCGCAAATTCAAACAGAATCAAATAATTTTTTGCATACAGCCCTCATTTGCAGAGTACTCGCGACCTATTGTTTTTGGTTTGGTGAAGATCGGTTGAGGGAAAGGGGTAGTTTACCTGCAACGGTTTTTTTTTAGCAAGGGTAATTTTGTTTGTTTGGCAAACGATAACAGCCGCAAATTCAAACAGAATCAAATAATGTTTCGCATACAGCCCTGAATTGTAGAGTTCTCAAGACCTATTGTTTTTGGTGAAAATCGGTTGAGGGAAAGGGGTAGTTTACCTGCAACGTTTTTTTAACAAGGGTATTTTTTTCTATGGCAAACGATAACTGCCGCAAATTCAAACAGAATCAAATAACTTTTTGCATACAGCCCTGATTTGTAGAGTACTCACGACCTATTGTTTTTGGTGAAGATCGGTTGAGGGAAAGGGGTAGTTTACCTGCAACGGTTTTTTTTTATCAAGGGAAATTTTTTTTTTGCCAAACGATAACAGCCGCAAATTCAAACAGAATCAAATAATGTTTCGCATACAGCCCTGAATTGTAGAGTTCTCAAGATCTGTTGATTTTGGTGAAGATCGGTTAAGGGAAAGGGGTAGTTTACCTGTAACGTTTTATGTTTTAACAAGGGTATTTCCTATGGCAAACGATAACAGCCGCAAATTCAAACAGAATCAAAAGATTATTTGCATACAGCCCTAAATTGTAGAGTTCTCAAGACCTATTGTTTTTGGTGAAAATCGGTTGAGGGAAAGGGGTAGTTTACCTGCAACGTTTTTTTAACAAGGGTATTTTTTTCTATGGCAAACGATAACTGCCGCAAATTCAAACAGAATCAAATAACTTTTTGCATACAGCCCTGATTTGTAGAGTACTCACGACCTATTGTTTTTGGTGAAGATCGGTTGAGGGAAAGGGGTAGTTTACCGGCAACGGTTTTTTTTTATCAAGGGAAATTTTTTTTTGCCAAACGATAACAGCCGCAAATTCAAACAGAATCAAATAATGTTTCGCATACAGCCCTGAATTGTAGAGTTCTCAAGATCTGTTGATTTTGGTGAAGATCGGTTAAGGGAAAGGGGTAGTTTACCTGTAACATTTTATGTTTTAACAAGGGTATTTCCTATGGCAAACGATAACAGCCGTAAATTCAAACAGAATCAAAAGATTATTTGCATACAGCCCTAAGTTGTAGATTTCTCAAGACCTATTGTTTTTGGTGAAGATCGGTTAAGGGAAAGGGGTAGTTTACCTACAACGTTTTTTTAACAAGGTTATTTTCTATGGCAAACGATAACAGCCGCAAATTCAAACATAATCAAATAATTTTCTCCATACAGCCCTGGTTTGTAGAGTACTCAAGACCCTTTGTTTTTGGTGAAGATCGGTTGAGGGGAAGGGGTAGTTTACCTGCAACGTTTGTTATAAAGCGTATTTTCTATGGCAAACGATAACTGCCGCAAATTCAAACAGAATCAAATAAATTTTTGCATACGTAAGTGAATTGTAGAGGACTCAAGGCCACTAGATTTTGGTGAAGATCGGTTAAGGGGAAGGGGTAGTTTACCTGCAACCTTTTACGTTTTAACAAGAGTAAAGTACTTGAAAATTCATTTAAACTTTTTCAAACAATGGTAATTGTTAAAAATAAAATAATTTTGTTGCCAGGCAATAAAATTATAATTTTTTCATTTTAATGTAAATTATGTATATATTAGAAAATATATCGTGCTTGGCAGGCAAGCATATTTCAGATTATAAGTCTTAGAATATGGAAGTCATGTATGGTTCTCCATACCGATATTTTTTAAAATATTATAATTTTTCGTATTAATCTGAATTTGTTCTGGTATTAATTTATTATTTGCTTTATGTTTAAATATTTCTAAATTTTCCCATAAGGTCATTTTTGGACTTCTGTAAATGTGTTTTAATAAACTAATACTATTTAAATTTGGAAATGTGTGTTTGTTTTTTATTTAAATTTATTAATTATATCTGATGATGATGGTAGCTGAATGCTATTGAAACACTTTAAGTTACAAAATAAAATATATTCTTGTAAAAAGTCTTTTTTTTTGTATCGGTAATCTAAGAACTACATGCCAATTTCAATTCTTTATTCTTTGTTCTTTTTTTCCTCCAATATTCTTTCATCTTCTCAGTATGTCCATTCTTCCTGTCCTCAGTCCACTTTTGTGCGTCTCCTACCCTGGACTCCTTCAATTTTTAACACTTTTGCCTGAAAAAGTTCTCTTTCAATTGCTTGTTCTGTGTTTATATTATTTTTTACTAAATCCTTTTGGACTTCTTTAATCCAACTTGATATTGACTTCTTCCCCCACACATATCTGAAGATCTGCTTCGTTAACTTTTTGTCGTCCATTCTATATAAATGTCCAAAAAATAATAGTCTTCTGTTTCTGTTATATTTTCTATACTTTGATATATTTCATCATTACTTCTCAGTTTCCAACCTTCTGAAGTTTTTCGTGGGCTTAATATTTTTCTAATAATTCGTCTTTCCAATATTTCTAGTTTGTCTAAATTATAATTCAATGTTAGACATTCACTTGCATATAGGCATTCTGGCTTCATTACTGTACTGTAATGCTGTATGTAATAAAAAGGTTTATTATTAATAATAATATTTGTTTAGTAATAATAATAATTTTACTCTTCTCAATTATACCAGACGAAGTGCGTTTCTTGTATTAGCTACAAGGTATTAAATACAACATACTACTTACTAACATATACAACAATTAAGAGGAAACTAATGCAGAATACTGAGGAAGTTCTGGGTACATTAGCCGTAGTGTAAACATTTCTGGTATAAAATTATAATCTACGGCTGCGCACAAACCTAGTTGCCTTATTTGGATGAGAAGTGGGTTGCCATGAAGATGTAGACAATTCTATTAAATGATATTACTATTATGCAACAAAACAGTGATAATTCAATATGTTTACACCCGTTGGATCAATGGTATTTTGTCTAATGAGACGGATTCAAACAGAAATAAAAATATCACTAAACAGTAAATCAGTAGTTTTGAAACGAGATTTACTTCTGCAGTTCGAAGCAACTAAGACAAAGGGGAAAACAGAAATTAAGCCAAAACAACTAGCAAACCCATCAAAAAAATTCCACAAGGAAAAAGAAACGAATGTGAGGCAGAGACAGGAAAAGGATGTTTTTTATTGTGGCGATTGTAGAGTCTTTTATCATGAAGAGAAAGATAACAGAAATTGGATACAGTGCGTTGAATGCAAGATTTGGTTTCACGAAAAGTGTGAATCCGGGAAATGTGTGTCTGTCGGTGGATTGTGCCAAGAATGTGAGAACGGTTGTGCAATGCTGGATGACGAATGGATGACAGTGTCTTAATATTTTTAAATTTGTTACAGAAACTCGATTATAAGCAATTTTTTTAATTCTACTCAATTTTATATTGTATTTTATGGTGTACTTATTTTGTAATTAAAAAATAATTTTAATGTTGATCGTTTTAACCAAATGTGGCGATAATACCTTCACGTGTTTGCAAAATCGCCATTTTGCACCTTGTTCAAAAATATAAAATTTTTATTTAATTGGTAGATTTTGTAAACGATTATTTCATGGAGCGTTTAGGCAACAGCCACACGTAGCACACACTGTGAAAACCTTTTGAATGTAACTGAATAATAGATGGTTAACTTTGAAAATACTGAATTGGTGGCGATATTCCCATCACTTACCCTAAATGCCCTGTTATTCATTTCGTCAAACTCGTTAAATCAATAACAAACGTGAAAAAATTACCCCGTCCCCTTTCAACTACATTTTCATTTATAGATATTTCATCTACCTTTCTACAGTGGATTAGTATCACTTTCTATCGAGGATAATTTATTTATCAAAATTAAATACTTTACTCTTGTTAAAACGTAAAACGTTGCAGGTAAACTACCCTTCCCTTTAACCGATCTTCACCAAAGTCAATAGGCCTTGAGTCCTCTACAACTCGGGTACACATGCAAAAACTTATTCGATTTCGTTTCAATTTGAGGCAGTTATCGTCTGCCACAGGAATACGCACAAACACACAGACACACAGGCAAACACTTTTCTGAAATGACTTTTATTCACGTTTTGAGGATAGTGCAATCAGAAACAGCCCTTATCTTGGACACGATTTTTTCCCCATCACCATACTTCCATTTCCTTACGGAACATGGAAGTAAGAAGAAAGCTTCCCGTAGTTATTTCATTTTCAGTGCACCTCATTCAACCATACTACAGGGGCGGCTCCAGAGAGGGGCAACGGGGGCAATTCCCCCCCCCGAGAATCTTTCTTGGTAAAAAATGGCCTTATTTACACATAATGAATTTTTAGTAGGTTGGTAAGCTTCTAACCAAGTGCCTGTTCACACAAGCACAGCGCTGTAACTTTATTTTATGCGTGATATCTTATAATGTTAAAATATTTAAAAATGTATTTTCTACACATATACAGTAGCCGCCAATGACTTTGTTTCTATTAAGTGGCTGATTCTAACAAGTCGTAAGAATATTTAATGCATTAAATGGCATAGGAATAAATCGGTACCAGTAACTGTGATCACATTAAGCAGCGGTCACGTTCGGCTCCTGTTGATTATTCCGGTTATCCACGCTGTGCCTGTGATCTTCTTCGAATGGGTGACTTCTCGTATCGGGTACCTGGTTATAGTACGTTCGCCGATAGTTAGATGAGGGATAGTTTCTTCTTGGGCTCCTTTGTCTTTGCCCCCTTATGTAATTTACCTGTGGCCGGTATCCTGGATTATTGTTCTGATTACTGTTGTTTCCAGGGCGATAATTGTTGTTGTAACCATTCGACGGGAAATTACCCCTGTGGTTGTTCCTAACGTTGTTATTATTATGGTTTCCACTTCTGTTAAAATTTCTGGGCGCGTTATTGCCCCGTGTGTTCCCTTGGTAATTGTTAGGGTTATTTACCGGTGGTTTATTATCTCCCTGTTGGTTCTGTGACAATTGTCCCTCATTGGTTCGATTATTTCTGAAGCTGTACCCTCTATTTTTCCTGTACTGCCACTCATGTTCATGGCTTTCCAGTAAGCTAGCCATATCTTGGATGGTCTTTACCTGGCTGTACATTCGTGCCTTTTGGATGGCGTCGTCGTAGTGGTAAGATAATTGTATTACCAGACACTCTTCAGGTATACGTGGCTCCAAATTCCTGGCCATGCAGATTTTTCCCAAGAAGTAGGAGGTAAGGGATTGTCCATTCTGGTTTTCATACCTTCCATTGCTCAGGTTATTGCGGACCATATTCTGAGTTGACTCAGACCAGTATTTAGCCTTGAACTGAGTCTTAAAGTCTTGAAGGTTTTGGATGTCTGGTCGAGTGGCAGTCCACCAGTTGTCGTATGTCTCCTTGAACATTTCGTCCAACATCCCTCTTATTGTAGTCCATCGAGTCTCTCGATTCTTGAGGATTAACTCTTCTACCCTCTTCAAGAATTCAATAGGGTTTCTTTTATAATTACGGAAATTAATAGTATCTCTGTTGTCTGTGTTCATGACATGATTATTATTACATGGTCGGTCACGCCAGGCATCCACTTCTTCCCGTAATGACTCTTCTATTCTGCGCATTTCGTCAATCCTCTGTTGGTTTTTGTCTACTTTGCTATCTACTTTATTTAAGTTACTGTAAACTCCTTCCATTCGTTCTCCCAAGTCTGTTCGTACCGCTGCTACCTCTTTCTGGTTTTCTTCCCGGACTTGGTGTATGTCCTGGTCTATCTGGGTGTATCTTCTGACTGCTTCTTCATGACCTTCCTCAATTCTTCTCTTATTTTCTCCTTTGAGACGGTTCATTTTATCGAGTACCTCCTTGCGGACTCCAGAAACATTTTCGTTGGTCTTCTCTAGCTTCTTCAACGTTTCCTCTAATTTGTCATTGATTTCCGTAATCTGCTGTTTTGCTTCTTCTCGGTACTCCATTAATTGGTGTGCCATCTGCAGCTTCATTTCTTCTTTATTTTTCTCGTGGTCCTTCTTCAGCTGTTCCTTCAATTCTTCCTTTAATTCTTCGTTTCTTTGCTGAATTTCCTCCAGCAATCGTTGTTGTAGTGTTTCATTATTTTGGTTGACTGTTTTCCTCAATTCTTCCTTAGTACTCACTATTTTTTCATTGATCTGTTTCAAATTATCACTGGTTCCTTTCTTCATCTCCTTCAAGCTCTCCTCATTCTTGTCGAATTTATTGTTCATCTCCTTCAAATTATTGTTCATCATTTCCATTAATTTTAGTATGTTCGGGTCTCCTCTAAATTCTCCCTTGTCGCCCGCCTGTAAATCCATTTCTTCGTCTTGGCTTGGTTCTGTTGTGGTTATTATTGTCTCCACTTCTTCAATCGGTGTTCCTTCCTCTTCTTCCCCTCTGTTTCCTTCCATCTCCTTCTCCTTTGCCAATTTTTTCGATACTCCTCTGGTGTGCATTTTGTAAACTTTCGTAATCGCCGCTAGAATTTATAGGGTTTAATTGTATAATTTCTTTATTATTCTAGCTCCACTAGTTGGCGCGCCAATTTGTAAAGACGTCTTCGTGCGTACGGCTACCGTTTTACTCTGCAAAATGTAAATAATGTACAATTTGTGTGTAATGAGTGTACGTGTCTTCTCGATCCGTAGTTCGAATGCGTGCAACTTCTGTAGATTTCGTTCGTGGCGAACGTACGAATAACCAGGTCTTGATGTTCACTAGGGGTGAGAAAGTCCCGGTGGCGCCAAATTGTTTTCTCAAAACAATTAAAAGAAAATTCAAGGGCGTATGACCAGCGCCGCTCAAGCGGTTTGAATAATTCAAATATTTCCGCTAGCTAGGCCCACTGTAGCACACAGCCGTTCGATGCGTGGGCTGTGTAAATCGTCAGTCATCTGCTAAAATGTACATAAAATATTGTGCACCTCCTAATGAAATTATAACACCGTGGTTACACTCAATACTTACACATTTTTTATTAGTGATTATTATTCATTTAATACAAATTATTCTAATACAAATGCTCCGGTTATTTATATGAGACAATTACAGGGTTTGACAATCGATATTTGAATTGATACCAGACGTTTAATGATTGCGTCTGTTAAAAATTGTATACAAATTATTAATGTCGTTTGTCATAGGATCTTGAGGTTACGTTCAAAGGATTACAAATGTTTTAAAAACAATAAAAATACACACCTTTACATCAAGTAAACTTAACTAACATATTGTGTAGGTATATTTTGTTTAGCGCAGTGTAGTAAAAGTGTTTACAAGTTATGGATCATTAACAACAGTTTATATTGGTTAGTTTATAAATTGTCAGTGACTTAAATTTCTTTTTAATCTTTGAAAGTAATGAATTTCAGTTCAGTGAGATTTCGACCTTTAGTGAGATAATTAACGTGAGTTTATTTATGTATTTCGGGTAATTTAAGAGGTACTTATCACTTCCGTAGTTATGGCGAATTCATACGATCTGTTATTCATGGGTTATACTATAATCTTCTTTAATTTGCTGGGTTCAGGACATCAGGCATCTTTTTCAGTTTAACTGGTAGTAATTTCTTTTCTTTTTTCGTTAATTTGGCCTCAACTTCAATAATCTGGCTCCAGTCTTTATCTTATGTCTTGGTATACTCTTAGTAATAACTTTTTCTGATATTTTCTATGTTTTAATGGACAATTTTGGTCACTCGAAAATTAGCGTCTATCTCATTAAAGCGTCATACATTCAGTAAAAAATCTAACGGTATTTTTGGCTTGTTACTCCACAGTTTCCATGGTAACGTAATTATTCTACCTGGTCGATCTCAAAATAAACCCATCGTTATCAAACCTTGAATTTTTTTGTTTAATTTGAATAAATATTTTATAATGGCTATATTTACTTGGGGATAATTTCAATGGTCGTAATCTTTACATAGATGTTCCTATTTTCTTTCAAAGATTAGTTTGATATCTTACAAGATTGGTCTATGCCATGTATTAATGTTTTAGTCCAAAATGGATAATACTATGCTAATACATAATTTACTTATTTCTAAGTTTTAATATAATTCTGCCATGTTCCCTTTCGTTACACATAATTACTATATTTTGCCTATTATTTCTTATAAAGGTATTGCTATTATTTTCTTTATACATTCCTTACTTACTTAAAACATACTAACATATTACTGTAAAACTATTTCTTCTGGTAATTATTGCCTTAAACATTAAGCCAATAACTTCTTTCTTTAAATTAACAAATGAACAAATTTGGTGAGTGCTATACCTACACCATCTCTTTTATAACAGCAATCATCCTGGTGATTTTTATACTGAGATAATATTTTTTCTGTTTTTTGCATTCACAATTATTTTGTGTCTTTCAGTCTAATATACTTAACTTAGTTGCTCATTTAACATGTGCTTATATTTTGGGTTTGTCACACTTGTTAACTCTTTTTTCTTAAGATTATATGCTGTTTATTTTATTACACTTATCACTTCACTGTTCAACTTTGTCACTCCCTACCTATCTCTAATTACCCTTATATTTCTCACGATCTCACTATTATTACAAAGTTTTTGTATCTAATGAGTTCATGTCTTTTTTGGTACTTTCAGATTGTCACATATCATTTTATAATATGCAAACAACATGGTATTGTAAATACCTCTTTCAAATAAAACATAACTTTGTATATATTGTCATTAAAGTGATAAAAATTGGTCTGAAATGTCATAATTAGTAATAATAACAACAGTTTAATAATGTTAAAATATATTGTGTTAATTGAAACATACTACATCTGTAGCAACAGCAATAATATTAGCGAATAAATAAACTCTCCAAAACCTTATACTTTCAAACACATAATGTTGAGATAACATACATACTGCTGAAATAATCTTAGTAAAAGTTCCAAAGTATATAGTAGGATATACAATTTGTTCTCTGATTGAACCACGCACACATTTCTATTCCCTGTCTGTATGAGTGTAATCTTAAACATAACAGCTGACACATCTCCTATAGATAAGGATATACATACAATCATATCTACACATGGTTTTTTATGTATAACAATTGCTGAGATACTGTCATTTACAAGTCACCACTAATAAAAATTTAAACATAAATTGTTAACAATAATAAAAAATTATGCTCTTTTAAAACAATCTTGTTAGTTACTTGTTATGGCCATGTAATTTTTTATTTTCTTCTTTTTTCTTCACTGTCTTCTTGTCTCGCTTTACTTTGGTTGATATCTGGCCAATCTCTGGGGTTGGGTCAACGTCAGTTGTCTGTCAGTCTAGTTCGTATTTTCTTGTTTTGTGACCACCTTTGGTTGTATTCTTCCTCCTTCACTATAGATTATATTTACTATTTTCATTCTCGTTATCATTTATCTATCAAAATATATGGTTTCTTGGCATTTTTTACATACTTTTTTATATCAAATGTGATCAGGGTTTGGCAATGTTATAACGTATATGACGCACTAAACAACTAAAGTTACTGATTTTCTAAATTACGTTTCGTCGTTTCTTGGTAATTTAATAAACTATATTTGTGTATGTACGAGTATTACAGACTTAGTTAAATTTATATACCAACTTAGATTATAATTCCCACTCGCAAGTTATATTTACTCAGTCTAAATTGTAATTAATTTCTATGTTATAATAATTTCAGTGCAGCGAATTATTCATTATATCGTAAGACATATAGTATTATATGTTATAGGGCTATTATAATAAATTTATTTATACACAATTAATTTATAATATATTTATTTCTATCAACTTAACATATTAGAAAAATGTTTAAACAAGATGTGATTATAATTTTTGTACATTAGCTTAATATTTTGATCTAAAGTGCTGTTGTTTATAACTATCTTAGTCCTCACACTGGGTATTTACCTTTAAAGGCCATGGTTTTGGTCTTTCTTGCTGAAATTGTCGGTGAGTACTGTCTTGCCACTTCTTGTAATTGAAACATAGCTCTTTGTAAATTATCTTCATTTTCTTGAATAAGAACTATGTCATCCGCATATAGCAGGGAACCCATATAAATTGATTTGTTAAGCTGTATTCCCGAAGTCACTATGGATTTCCATGCTCTCAACATGTCGTCAGTGTATATATTCAACAAGACTGGGGAAACACAGCATCCCTGCCTAACTCCCTTATTTGTTGGAATGTCACTGAGAGCCTACCATTCAGATGCAGGACTACAGATGTACTTTTGTAAAGGATCTTAACTGAATTTATAAAATGCTGTGGATATCCTCTTCTATCCATAATATGCAGAGGATCGATTGCCGAAAGCGGCACTGAACTATAAAGCCATTGGTAGAAGAGACATGGGTCGCCCGAGGATGAGTTGGAACATGTTTATATGACCTAATCCTTGAAGAGGAGAAGAAGATGAAGCTTAATATTTAAATTTGGTCGAGGTATAAGTCGCTGTTTATTTTTGTAACTAGCCCTTTTATTTTGGACATACCAGACTTGGTTTAATTTAATTTACTGTGTAGAAAGCGTTTGCCGTTACGTTTTTTATTGATTCTTCTGCTAGGCGATTCATGTGCATCTACTGTAATCCTCTTGAGGAATACGTCGTGAGTATTCCAGTATTCCAGCGAATGTGATGATCTACCGACAGAGAGCACAGTGGGATGATTCGTACCACAGTTCTTATTGCGGTGTTTGGGACTTACTTTTACGAGCAGCAGGACCTCAAAGTCCTGTACGATCCTGTATTTTACTGATCACATGGACTTTCAGGTGGACGAATGTTTTTGTGTGCTCAGGAAAGCGTAGCTGCTCCTGTTGCTTATCGAGTCTATGAACGGGAGATTAGAGCTGCATTGCCTGAAGAGCGACAGACAGATGTGGCGAGGGGCTTTTGTTTGCGTTGTCTGGGTCGAAGTCTGATGAACGCCAGGTTCAAACATACACTTGTGTCGTTTGTTATGCCCAACGAGTTAGGCTACGGTTCACTATGGGCGTGGAGGAGATGAATTCGAGAATTGCTCCAGGCTGAGTCTACGTCGGAGGCTACCTTAAGTAGCTTAGAGGCAATCTGGTGTGGTAGAGAAGCTCGGCCACCCGAAGGCCTCGACGATGAGGTATCATGCATAGAGGATTGCTTGCGCTATTATGCACTTGCAAACTTCGTGATTTCCCCTGCCCGAGACGACAGTTCAGCCGTTCCGGGAAAGTAAATGTAGTCTGTTGAATTTTGAACTTAAAATTTATACTTTACACTTGAGTCGCATACCTGATATCCGTCTACCTGTGGCTCCCTTGGGTTATCACCCTACTGGCAAGAGAGACGTCGGTAGACCGAAGAGGAGATGGGTTCCGAAAGAGGTCTAAGGCCTAGTCTTTGGAGTGGTGATGATAATGATGATGATAATAATATACTTATATACCTATTACTAATATTGAATCCCTGAACAATATTACCCTAAAAAGTATCGCTTTTTCCGTATAAGTCGTAGGAGTTTGGTTAAGACAACTTCTCGCTTTCGTCTCTACCCTCAAGACATGCTCTTCGACGCCGGAAATGCTGTAAGATCCGGAAAACCCTATAGCCGAATAACCCACCACAGACTGGACAAGACAGTCGTTAACCGGAACCCACAAATGACGTAAGAAGGTAGCTCGCTGGTACGTTTGGGCAGCTGAATCCTGCTTGTGCCCGAATCTTACCAAATAAACGCGGAAGCATCCGTGCTCCGACAAAATCTGTGTCAGAAAAAAGTTAACCTCTTTTTGAACTATGTATATTCAGACTTCTACGTTTGGTATAACCTACAATACTCATCATCATTTAAGGTGTTCCGATCTGATCTTTGTTGCTTAAGATTACGCTTCCTCCCTTAACGGAAACGGCACACTTAAAGTCTATAAATGATGAGTGGCGTATATTACGGAAACCAGTAGATCGTACAAGTGAATACTAAGGGACGACACTACGTAATTATCGACACGCGTCTACGCTGACTGACGCAAGAATATGTACAAGCCCACTTTGAAACAACGTCAACTAAACCCGGAAGATGAACAGAACCGAGGAAGATGGGAGAACACCCGCCTGGCTGTTACTCCGAACAAAAAGAAAACGAATATACAAGGGTCAGTTAAAAAGTTCGCGGAGCGACATCTGTAGCTTACAGGTAAAACTAAAATTTTTCATGTCTTGCAAGATTTGTATTTTACGTGAACTCCTGTTAATTTCCAAATCTACCTATTAATTTATTCATTGATTAGAAACTGTTTAAAATTGACGTGTCATTCGTGTTTTGAAAAACGGACAAATCAAACATATAACGTTGCAGAAATCAGACCCTATAGGGTATCCACAAGTATTAGATAAACGATAAAAGGTAAAATAATTTAATGAATAATAAGGAAAAAAATATAAAATGGAATTAAGAAAGAAAAAAGGAGAATTGTAAACAAGAATAATAAATAAATGAATAGACTAGACTGACAAACAAATGACTATGACCCAACCCCAGAGATTGGCCAGAAAAAGACAATAAAATAAGAAAAGACAAATTAATGATAAAAGACACAAATGAGTAAAGCAAATATAATAACTAACCATGAATAAAACAATAATAAAGAAAGTACACTAACCATAAGAAATAAGTATGCTCAACGCTCTCGAATATTTCTAGAGTTAGTTTTTCCCATGTGAAGTGCTGCTGGCTAAAGAATCGGAAATGTGTTTTTTGAATGAAGAAGTGGACTGTATAATTTGAGTTAACTAGCCATTTATTGAATAATCATATAATGAAGCGCATGGCCCATGCAATTACGTATGGCGTACATTGCCAAGATAAATGCCGATAGAAGAAAGACAATTGTATAAAGAAGTTACATTATTAAATTTCACATCGCCGCGGCTAGCAAATGGAAGCGAGTACTGATCGGATGAAGGCTGAGTTTTAAAATTAGTAGATAAAGTATGTTGTTAAGAACCTTATTATAATAAGAAAGTAAGACACAAAGTGTTGAAAGAATAATTATAAATGTGTGTTTAAAATATCATTGAAACCAAGAGTGAGAGATAGGTAGGGAGTGATAACCATAAATAGTAAAAGTGATGTGATAAGTGAGGAATAATAATAACTAATCAAACAGGCAGGACTGTGGAAATTAATGAGTTCAGTCAGTGCAAATTTAACTGTACTCAACCAAACAGATTAAATAAACAATATTGGAATAACAATAATAATAATTCCTAATTATGCTTTTACAATGAGTAAGGGGATTGCCAATTTTGGTATTAGTTACAAAAGATCCCTATGTTTTGGTAACAGTTAATGTGGATGCAAAGAGGCATCAATAATAATAAGATACGTTACTTATTCAGTCAGAAAGAAATAAATTAAATTGTGTTGAAGAAACTGAACTGAGGAAAATAAGAGTAATGTATGGTAAACAGTTTTGTTAGTTTAAAGAAAATTAGTTCATTTGTTTAGTGTTCATAGGAGTATAAACCAAGAAGGCATAACTTTAAGGCAGGCTAATATGTTTGTATTTTTTATGTATGTAATGATGGTATAAAGAGATGAGGAGTATGTTAATTTCAAGTAATAACATACAATATAACAATTGTAATTAATAAGAAGGAATATGGCTGAACAATAGACAGGCCATTAAATTATTTCATGTTTTGTTAATAGATTTAAGTGTTAAATAGGTGTGTGAGAAATGGGAGTAGGAATAAACTACCAATGATATAAAATTAACAAGAACAGATTAATCACTATTATATAAATAGAAAAGAAAAAATATCAGATAAGAAATAATTTTGTAAAAGTATAATAACACTAATAGATGGTAAAACAGTTTCAAAGTAATTCAAAAGCCAATAAGTGCAAAATGAAAATAAGCAGAACATATGTATTTAATAAATAATGTTTAAATAGAGCAAAATAAGAAATTCTAAGATGTTACAGTTTAGGCCTATAAATGACATAGTTGTCTAACTTCAGAAAACCAATTGTAAACAATTGAATATTGTATTTGAATAATAAGAACCAAGTAAATTATGTGATTACCATTAACTAACAATAATAATATGTCAGAATTGTAATAAACAGTATAAATAAGGGAAATATGTAATAACATAGTATTAGCAATTTTGTCCAAAAAGCATTAATACATGACCTAGACCAGCCTTGTGAGATGTCAAATTGATCTTTGAAAGAAAATAGGGACATCTATGTTAATATTTCAAGCATTGGTAATATAACCAAGGAACAATAACCATTATAAAATATTTATTCATTTTGAACAGAAACCCAGGATTTATAACAATAGGTTCAAATGTGTTTAACCAATGAGAGTCCAAGCGGTTGCCATAACAACAAAACCTTATTATAATTTTGACCGTTATGAAACGGGAGTTCCATTATTAACTATCCAGCGGTATAGACGCTATATTGATGCGGCTCTATTAAAGGCTAATAAAGAAGAAAATCAAATATAAATGAAAGTAAAATGAACACAAGAAGTCAACCATAGTTCCAGCAACTCAAGGAGGAACAATAAACAAAATATTAAAATTAAAAAATAAATAAAAATTGAATAAAAGGAAACAGACGCCAGAAGGAGACGGCAACCATATCATTGAAAATAAACGAATGTACTATCACAACTTTGAAGGAATCCTGACGTCCCATAACCAAAACAACATGGTTTTGTTAAGTATAAATTAAATTATCAATAATTACGAACTAAAACTGATTAACTTTTTTCACAATATATAACTCTCACTCTGAACTTTGAACACCAAATTCTTTCAAGGATTAATGGATCATATTTATTAACACTGTATGTAACTATAAGATAACCTATGTCCGAAACCTATAAAACTGACACACGCTTTTAAACAACAAGAGTTGAATTTCATGCAAACCTTATTAGTATTTAAGTACCACAAATATAAGGTGGTGTACTTTATTTAAATCTTGTTTTAAATCTTTTCGTAACCCAAAGAACTCATTGGCAGAATAAATTGTGTAAATAAGAACGCTGTAGTCATTGTGGTGTAAAACGACTGCTGCCACCGTTGCTCTCTGCTGAGTGAAAATTAATTTGTTGCCGAGGCAAAACTTTATTATAATACTCTCTATTGTATAAAAGTTATCAAAATTATCGAATTTTAGAATAAATAAGTACGAATCATTGTTAACTGTCCTTCGTTTTTATTGAAATTGTATTATATAGTTTGTGTTCTTTAGCGGAGAATAGAATTCTTTGCCAAAAATTTATGTTGGCAACACGTCCAAAGACAAGCGAAATTCGAGTTCCCGCCAGTCTACGAGGTAATTCGAATTCATCATCACCGTACAGGAGACAAACTAATTTGAATCTTTTATTTGTTTTCTGAAAAACAATTTGGCGCCATTCGGGAAATAAATATATAAAATAAGGACAGGTAAGGATATCTGTAATGGTTATTCGTGCGTTCGCGACGGACGTAGTCTGCGTGAGATACGTTTAAAAGGGACGACGACTTGGTAAGACCTTGAGAGTACTGAGAATATATTTACACTTTTACAAATTGGACGGACACGTCTCGTTACAATAGTGGTGTGATTCTTTGTTAAAAATTGTTTAGCGCCAACGAAAATTCAGAACGAAATTGTAAATTTGTCAGGGGATGCTGCGACTTCAAAACTATCGGTTTGTAAGTAGGCACTTGAGTTTAAACATGGTCGTACGAGCACTGAAGATGATCTCCCCCGCACTGGACGCCCCAAAAATGCAACAACTCCAGATGCGGCAGCCATCTTGCACAGCGCTTTTTCACACCAAGTTCTTAAGTTAAAGTATGATGAACACGCTCATATGAGATGCCTATGACTTCAGCAACGTCATCCACTCCTCAATCTGCGGTCTTCCAGCACCCTATGAAATTTTTTCAATATGTCATTTTTTGTTGCACTTTTCTGACGCCCACAACTGGGATCGTCTTCAGTGCTTTTACGGCCACGTTTAAACTCGAGTGTGCCCCACTTACCGTTGTTTCTGTAGGCGCAGCATCTCCTAACACATTTACAAGTTCGTTCTGAATTTTCCATTGGCGTAAAAGTTTTTAACAGAGAATTCATCACAACAGGATATTTGATTCTGTGCATTTTAAAAACACGCGTGACAGGAACATTTCAAAAACCTGGTAAAAAGTTTAACAAATTGACAAATATATCTGGAAATTAACAGGTGTTCACGCAAAATATACGTCTTGCAGCACACGAAAGATTTTAGTTCTACCACTGAGCTATAGATGTCGCTCCGCGAACTTCTGAACTAACCCTCGTTTACACGTATTAATCGATACATAAATTCCCCGCTGAAATAAGGCATGACTTCCATTGTACGCGGACAAACAGACAATAGGTCCCCTTAGGTGAGGTAACTTGGAGTGAACAGATCTGAAAAGAAAAAAAAACACGAAGAAGAAGAAAAAGAAGAAGAAATCACCCTAGTCAGTTAAAGGATGCGTCGGCAGTGGCTATTAGTTGGACAACGAAACGAGTGACCAGTGACCATATTGAAGTAGCTACACAGTGTTGCGATCAAGCCAGCAGTGGCCATTAGAATCGTCACCCACGTGCGCGGGACGGGTTTGTTTCAATAGCGTCGTGACGAAAATTCAGCTTTTAAGGAGTTGTAGCGTAGACAGCGTCGTACGTACTCTGTACGCTGCTTGTTTACTGTGTTCTGTTGTCGCACGGCCGCTGCTTGTAGTATTCGGTTCCGGTTTGTCATAAATTTCTCATCGTACGCAGTTAATTTGCCGTGTTTACGCTCACGCAGTAAAGAACGTAAATTTGCACTCTCCGCGTTCCCGGATGTGACGTCTCACGCCTTCTCGTAAAGGTAAAAGACTCACGTCCCGGCGCAGTGGCCGTCGTGTAACTAGTTATTAATTGTTGAAAAATTAAAATCCGTGTTATTCGGAGCTGGTTTCCTATAGTTATTATTCTGAACGATGTTGTTGTCAGACGTTTCGATCTCGCCTCTGGAAGACCATCTCAAAGAATCTTCACCACAGTACTGTGGTTACTGAGGAACACTGTGTCGGTTGTAATAAAAACCGTTTATCACTGAAGATGGCCTGCAGAGGCGAGGCCAAAACCTCTGAGAACATTCACAATAAATAACTATAGTAGACCACGGCCCGATAGGCCGGATTTTAATTTCAACAATTATGACGCCACACGTGAAACAGGTTAGTTATCAATTGTTTGTGATTTGTGAGTAGTTTAAAGAAATTCTTCCTTCCGCAATAAGCGCACACTGAGTATAAACGGTGGAGAAATCAAACATTTCTCGATCAACCGGAAACCTTACAAACAACAAGCACACAGCGTCTTCATCATACTGAAGAATGACATGGATACTAACGTAGTGTTACGGCGGTCTTACGGATCGTCGTATTGTACAGTGGAAACAAATCACAGACACCAATGAAGTGACTAATTAACGGATTTAATTAAATTAAATAGTCACTATAGCTACGACGGTTTTACGGATCGTCGTATTGCACAGTGGAAACAAATTACAGACACCAATGAAGTCACTAATTAACAGGTTTAAATAAATTAATTAGTCACAATTTTTACGACGGTCTTACGGATCGTTGTATTGCACAGTGGAAACAAATTACAGACACCAATGAAGTCACTAATTAACAGATTTAATTAAATTAATTAGTCACAATTGTTACGACGGTCTTACGGAACGTCGTATTGCACAGTGGAAACAAATTACAGACACCAATGAAGTCACTAATTAACAGATTAAATTAAATTAATTAGTCACAATTGTTACGACGGTCTTGCGGGTCGTCGTATTGCACAGTGGAAACAAATTACAGACACCAATGAAGTCACTAATTAACAGATTTAATTAAATTAATTAGTCACAATTGTTACGACGGTCTTACGGAACGTCGTATTGCACAGTGGAAACAAATTACAGACACCAATGTAGTCACTAATTAACAGATTTAATTCAATTAATTAGTCACAATAGTTACGACGGTCTTAAGGATCGTCGTATTGTACAGTGGAAACAAACTACAGACACCAATGAAGTCACTAATTAACAGAATCAATTAAATTAATTAGTCGCAATTGTTACGGCGGTCTTACGGATCGTCGTATTGCACAGTGGAAACAAACTACAGACACCAATGAAGTCACTAATTAATAGACTTAATCAAATTAATTAGTCATAATTGTTACGATGGTCTTACGGATCGTCGTATTGCACAGTGGAAACAAACTGACGACACCAATGAAGTCACTAATCACCATCTTTAATTAAATTAATTAGTCACAACTGTTACGACGGTCTTACGGAACGTCGTATTGCACAGTGGAAACAAATTACAGACACCAATAAAGTCACTAATTAACAGATTTAATTAAATTAATTAGTCACAATTGTTACAACGGTCTTACGGATCATCGTATTGCACAGTGGAAACAAATTACAGACACCAATGAAGTCACTAATTAACAGATTTAATTAAATTAATTGGTCACTATAGTTACGACGGTCTTACGGATCGTCGTATTGTACAGTGGAAACAAATTACAGACACCAATAAAGTCACTAATTAACAGAATTAATGAAATTAGTTAGTCGCAATTGTTACGGCGGTCTTACGGATCGTCGTATTGCACAGTGGAAACAAATTACATACACCAATGAAGTCACTAATTATCATATTTAATTAAATTAATTAGTCACAATAGTTACGACGGTCTTACGGATCGTCGTATTGCACAGTGGAAACAAACTACATACACCAATGAAGTCAATAATCACCAGCTTTAATTAAATTAATTAGTCACAATTGTTACAACGGTCTTACGGATCATCGTATTGCAGAGTGGAAACAAACTACATACACCAATGAAGTCAATAATCACCAGCTTTAATGAAATTAATTAGTCACAATTGTTACGACGGTCTTACGGATCGTCGTATTGCACAGTGGAAACAAACTACAGACACCAATGAAGTCACTTTAATTATTCACAAATAACAATTTGAAATCCACAAGGTACCCTCATACAAGAATGCTAGTAAAATTTGTCCACTAGTAAAAACATAATGTCAACTATTTAGAGTTCCTCACTAACACAATAATCAATTTTCCACTAATCCGCAGAAACCACTTGATCCGCACTCCACAACAACGCCAGGTGTTAACTAACTTCTAAACCGGCCGTACACCCTTATATATACCCCGCAGAAGTTCTCTTGTCGGGGTATAATGGAAGTTCTCTTTCCATTCTTTTGGCAGCGTGTAGGTATTATTTGCGTAGTTAAGAGTATTCTATCAGTCTAGAATTTACTTGAGTGCACGGCCTCGACAGGCTAGCCGAGAAACGTGTATAACTTTAACGTAACTGCGCCTGCGCCGACTTTTCGAGAGCATTACGTAATTGTCGTAGCAGTAATACTCGCCATACTCGCCGTAATACTCGTAGAAGTAATACTCGTAGAAGTAATTACGTAATATTCGCCATATCGGCGAATATGTGAACCAGACGATATGTCTTTTGTACTGTACATATGCCTACTGTCTTTTGACGATATGTACTGTGAAGATCAAACCTAAGATAAAAAGTCCATAATTGAATACATTCTGTATCGGTGGTATAAAACAAGACATAACCTAAGAAGCGACGATGTAAATGGGAGACAGTCGGGTAAAGGATCAGCACTTATACACGTGGTGTTAACAATGATGAAGGAAGATTAAGGGACTGTTCTCTAACGTTCTAATACATTTACTTTTCCCTTCTTATACACGTATACCGTACTTTACCATTGTTGCTAATGTCTGCTTGTAGAGACGAGCCGCTGGCTTTCCGGAGGCATTTCTGATTACAAAGCACGACACATCAATAAATCGATCGTCGATTACGAGTAAAGACGATTGGAAGCCACTCGAATTTGACAAAGGCAAGCAATGTTCCATTAACACTCATGCAAAATGCTTTCCAAGAACGTCCCGTGTGCCGAAGAGGAAGGAAAGAGAGATAAGCAAAATAAAAAGAACAGAGGAGGAATAACGGGACGAAGAAGACGTTTGAAAGAAAACGAAATAGCAGTAGAAGAATAAAAGACAGCAGAAACGAAGAAAGTCAAAAGAGGAAAACGAAGATGAGGAGGAGAAGGAAGATATAGAAGAAGAACATAAACACCAATAGAAGAAAATAAAGGGGAGAAGGGGAAGAAGAAAATTAAGTCAAAACGAAGAAGACTATAAAGGAGAAGGAGTATTAAGTAAAGACAAAACTATGAAGAAGGAAACACCTATGATAAGAAAAACAATAGGAAGAAGGGAAGACTTGGAAGAACATAAAAAGCAAGAAGAACGAGAAGTGAAATGCTGCAGCCACGCTATGTCCTAAAAGTATGACGCTCATATTCTACCCGTCATACACGGTACTGTTAATCAATCATACACTCTCATGTTGACTTGCGTGCAGGCACAGAACCAAGAGAAAGTGTAACATTTCTGAGAAAGTAACAATAATGAACAATAGCGTCCAATAATAACAATGATTAATTTCTTCTTCTTGTCACATTATTGCCTCTACATCCGCGGCACATTCCGAACGGCAAAAGTTCACCACCGCCGCGGCATTGTTGCTTCGTTGTAAATCAATCGGTCACCATGTGCCGTGCGGCAATAAAAACCGGGAAGAGAAGAAGAAGCAGCGCATGACATATGGCAAAACTGTAAAAATGTCATAAAACTGTTTAGTTGTATAGTTCGGCTCAGAGTTTATGCCATGTTCGTGTTCAAACATAATATTGTAGTTATATAACACACGTACGCAACACTTGCTGTACTAACATTAGTTCGGGTTATTGATTTTTATTTATACGCTTTATGATCACAAAAGACGAATATCAGATTAAGACGTTGCATTCTTAATCAGTATACTGTAACTTTTTTACGTCCCCTTTTGCAGCAAAATCACATTAAAGAAATGCATGACCTCCTGAACTATAATTCTTAACGCTTCATTACCGGTTACAGTCTGAAGTACGCGAAGGGCGAATGCACTGCATTGTACACTTGAGTGATTACATCTATATAATCGGTTACAATAGACGAGTGCAGTAAAAAGAAACATAATAACCTGCAGGTCTGAAACGTTGGCAACTATTCAGTGCTACAGAATTGACTTTTAAAGACGAGGTGCGGGAATTTCAAGAAGAGAAGGTCATTATAGAGAGAGTCCGCGAGATGAAGGGAACTTCAGTCCAAAAGGTAACCGGCGAGATTAAAAAGAAGGAAGTCGATACGGTATGGACGTGTGCAAAGGAACGCTGACGAAACACATCCTGCACACTGGGAGAAGAAGGAAACGAAGAAGACCCGTGCCGAGGCGGCAGGGTCGTATTTACGGGGAGGGGGGCGAACGGGACTGGACCCCTACCAGAGGGGCAAAAAAGTTGTCGAATTTTGTTAGGCTCTCTTAATTTTTAGGCTATTTTATTATTTTTTTCAGCTGCGTTAGCTAATATAGTAGTAACTGTTTTCTAAGTATACAAACAGGTTTATTATACAGCATTTGCATATACATTTGACATTTGAAATACCGTATAGGAAAATCAATTCAGTTAATAAGTATCATCTAAACAGTGTTTCAATAACGCGTATTTGTATTGTGTTATTGCTGTTCTCTTTAATGGGATTGACTTCAGGATGTTATCACATGTTTTTCAACCACTTCAAAGATGGCAATGATGATTAGTCTTAATTCGTTCCTTATTTTGTATAAAGCCGACCCGACCAGACCCCCCTCCCCAAAGACCAAATTCTAGATAAGCCATTGGGAGGTGGAGGTATGGAATTAACGCGGAAATAGAAAAGAAGGCTTATAAGAAAATGAATGGCTTAACGGCAGTAGCTAAAGGTTAGTGATCCGCACACGAAGAAAGAGGTTTTGAACACACGCACACTACGCATGCTTTATAACGTACCCGTGTTCCCATGTTTATTTTGATCAAAGTATATGAGTAGATGATCAAAGTATTTTGATATGTAGATGAGTTGAAGAATAGACGAACTGAAAGAATACACTAAAAGGAAGAGTACGTTAATGTTAATAAAAGAGAAGAATGTGGGAAGAGTTTCAAGCGCACGTTTCTGTCCAACGAAGAAAAAAGTCACGCAGACAGTTCGGTATAAAATAGAACAATTGATAATAAAGAATATTGATAGTAGGGATGACATGTAAATTACCTTTCAAACTATGGTGTCTCATCAGCGTGCTTGGCATAGCTGCCCGACTACCATTTCTGCACATGTTTCGAGTAAAGACGCTTGGAAGAAACTCGAGTTTGAACAAAGCAGGCACTGTTACATTAAACATTGTTGCAAAATGTGCTTTCCAAGCAAGTCCCGTGCGGTAAAGACGAAGGAGAAATAATAGCAAAATAAGAAGAAACACAGGAGGAATAAGGGGAAAAAGAAGATGCGAAAGAAAACGAACTAGCAGTAGAAAAATAAAAGGGAGCAGAACACGAAGAAATACAAAAACAAGAAAAAGAATAGTAGGAGGACAAGTAAAATGTAGGGAAGAAAATGAAGACAACAAGAACAAAATAAAGGAAAAGAAGTAGGAGAAGAAAATAAAATAAAAACGAAGAAGACTAAAAGGGGTGGAATATGAATAAAAGAAGAAGTATGAACAACTGAAACAGCTACGAGAAGAAAAACAAAGGGAAGAAGGGAAGACTTTGAGGAACATAAAAAGCAAGAAGAATGAGAAGTGAAATGCTGTAGTCAACCCTATGTTTTCATACTATCTAGTATGGCGATACAATAACCAAACAGCTACAGAGTCTGTTTTTTGTGTCGGGCCATCTAAGGACCCCACATGCCAATTTCGTATCTTTATTCTTTGTTCTTTTCTTTTTCTCCAATATTCTTTCATCTTTTCGTGTGTCTCTTCTTCCTGTCTTCAGTCCACTTTGAACCTGCGTTTTTCTCTCTCCTACCTCGGACTCCTTCCATTTTTAACACTTTTGCCCGAAAAACGTCTCTTTCAGTTGTTTCTTCTGCGTGTATATTATTCTTTTATAAATCCTTTTGGACTTCTTTAATGCAACTTGATGTTGACTTCTCCCCCCACAGGTATTTAAAGATCTTCTTTGTTAACTTATTGTCGTCCATTCTATATAGACGTCCAAAAAATAATATTCTTCTTTTTCTCATTGTTTCTGTTATATTTTCTATACTTTGATATATTTAATCATTACTTCTCAATTTCCAACCTTCTGAAGTTTTTAGTGGGCTTAATATTTTTCTAATAATTCGTCTTTCCAAAATTTCTAGTTTGTCTAAATTATAATTCAATGCTAGACGTTCCACTTGCATATCGGCATTCTGGCTTCACTACTGTACTATAATGCCTTATTTTTGCATTTTTAGATATGCACTTTTTATTGTAAATATCTTTAGTTATACAATATACCCTTTCTATCTTATGAATCCTTTATCCTTTCTTCTGTAGCAGATTTTTCTAAACCATTCATTCTTTCAAGTTACCACCTGGGGTAGTGCCTTCATTTAGCGGATTTTCCATACTGCAATTGAAATTGTATAGAGTGCAAAAGCAGGAATTTAATTCCGAGATAAGATCGGATTGTTATTTTGCTACAGTATGTTTATTTTAAACCGATTTTAAACATTAAAAAATCAGTGAAATAAATTACTTGACCAGTCCCTTGTCTCCCTAGCTCGTAAAATATATAAAATGTAGAAAATAGAAAACAAAAAGTAAATGCGGTTTAACGACAAAGAATATATCAAAAAATTATTACAATAAAACCATTAAGGAAACAAATCTGGAGACAGAATTCCGTCAAATGCGGTGACATTAATAACGGGGACATGTTTGGCCGTCTGATTTGTTCCTCCTCCTCCTCCTCCTCCTCCTCCTCCTCCTCCTCCTCCTCCTCCTCCTCCTCCTCCTCCTCCTCCTCCTCCTCCTCCTCCTCCTCCTCCTCCTTCTTCTTCTTCTTCTTCTTCTTCTTCTTCTTCTTCTTCTTCTTCTTCTTCTTCTTCTTCTTCTTCTTCTTCTTCTTCTTCTTCTTCTTCTTCTTCTTCACCATCGTCATCATCTGCACAACACGGCATAGGCAAGGTGCTGCCTGTTCCGCCTTCAAAGATCCTCCAGCCATCTCTTGCTGTGTCGTACAGGTTTGTATTTCCAGACATGTTTTGCGAGTCTGGAAACTGATATTCTTTTCATGCGTTCTTTCCACCGTCGTTTGTAACCTTTTAATTTTTCATCCAAGTTAAAAACCTGTAACTCTTCTCTTATAGCCTCTTGTGGTTTCACCTTATGGTCAAGTTTAGAGCACTTTTAACTCCTCTTAAGAATGCTATTTCCGAGGCCTGTATTTTGCTGTCTTGTTTCTTGGTTTTCGTCCACAATTCACACCCATAGGACAGTACAGGGACTGCCATAACTTAGTAGAACTTTAACTTTGTATGTCGACGTACCTTGTTTCTGAAAATACGGTTGATTGTCCCACAGATCGTCTGGAGCTTACCTAACTTAACATCAATATCATAATTTCTATTATAACCAATGTCATTACACCAAATAATTAAAGTAGCTCACCTGTTCGATCATTAATCATTATTTTTGTTCTTATCGGTTCCTTGCCTCAAAATGTAAGAACCTTATGTAAGAACTATAAAACCTTTCTTTCATAGTGGAGACTCTTATATTGTGTTGTTTGAAAATCTGATTCAGCTTAAAACACACTTTTGTAAATCATATCCTGTATTCTGAAGTACGCGCAAGTTGTCAGTAAACAACAGCATATTCGGTGACACTAATAACGGGGACATGTTTGGCCGTCATCAGATTTGTTACATCTTCTTCTTCTTCTTCTTCTTCTTCTTCTTCTTCTTCTTCTTCTTCTTCTTCTTCTTCTTCTTCTTCTTCTTCTTCTTCTTCTTCTTCCTCTTCTTCCTCTTCTTCATCTTCTTCTCCTTCTTCACCATCATCATCATCTTCACAACATGGCATAGGCAAGGTGCTGGTGATAACTTATCTGTCTGGTGATAACATAATACCAGGGTTCAACAGATGTTCCCATTTCCTTACCAAATCGTCAATATAAATGTCAAAAAGAGTAGGTAATACACTGCAGCCTTGTTCTAACACCTTGATTGACAGATATTTGTTGACATATCCTACAATTGTTTTGAACAGCTACGTTTGTTCCGTTAAATAGGCCTTGTATAGTTCTTATAAGTTTTTGTCGGTATCCCCGTTATACTAATATTTGCTACAGCAAATTTCTATCTACTCTATCAAAGGCATTCTCAGTCAACGAAAGCTACGTGTTTCTTTATTGAAATCACGATGCTTAGTACACGATTTGTGTACTAATAAAATTGTTGTTATCTGTACAAGATCTGCTCTTCCTGAAGCCGTTTTGTTCTTCGAAAATGAGGTTCTCATAAACAGTCTGGAGACGCTGGTATATGATCCTTGCATATATTTTGTATCCAGTATCAACCAAAATATTCCCCTATAGTTATTACATGGAAACATGTTGACGCTGTGACAATTCGAGCCGCAAAATTTTGTCGCGGGGTAAATTTTGACGTTATTTTAGCGGTGATATTTTAACGCGACACCCGCACGGTACGTTATGCGCTAACTTTAATAACATCAACTCGTGTCCTGTGATGCCATCTGCTATGAACGTCTTTTCCCCACAACAGCCTGAAACGATGAATTGTCAATGCTTATGGAAATTACTTAATTAAATACGAAACACAGAAAACGCAAAGAAGAAATAATTCGTGCCTAAGCAGACTAAATTTCAAGTATATGAATAGAATAAAATTTACCTCTTTTATGAGTCTAGTGGTTTTTCCTTCTTACTTCCATGTTCCATAAGGAAATGGAGGTATGGTGATGGCGAAAAAAATCGTTTTGGAGATAAGGGCTGATTCTGATTGTACTACCCTCAAAACATGAAGAAAAGTCATTTTTCGAAAAGCGTCTGTGTATCTGTATGTAGAATTTTTTCTATGGCGAACGTTAACTGCTGCAAATTCAAACAGAATCAACTAATGTTTTGCATATGCCTCTAATTGTAGAGGACTCAAGGCCTGTTGATTTTGGTAAAGATCGGTTAAGGTGAAGGGGTAGTTTACCAGCAACTTTTATGTTTTAACATGAGTAAAGTACCGTACTTAATTTTGATAAATAAAGTATCCTGAAAAGAAGGTCACAATAATCCACTGTAGAAAGGTAGATTAACTACCTTTAAATAAAAAGGGTAGTTGAAGGGGAGGCGGTAATTTTCTATAAATGAAAATGATCATTGAAGGGGGAGGGGATAATTTTTTATATGTGTACTACGTTATCGGCAACAAAGAATTAGTTTGTTGTTAAAATTCCTTCCCGGGCTGTTTGGCCGTGCTCCAGTGTTTTCTGCAAAACCAGACGTTTCGGCAGTGAAAATCTAGTGCGCTAACGTGAGGTGGTATACGTTAGTGACCACAGTACTCTTGTTAAGGCTGAAGAAATAAGTAGTTTCTATGTAAATATTTCATTTCGCAAATGATTTTACATATAAATCTTAGAACATGGAAGTCGTGTATGGTTCTCCATACCGATTTTTATATTTCACTACGCGTTTCTGGACATATGTCCCACCTTTAGGTGTAATCCCTCAGTAAAGTTCGTCAGATAATTAAAATAAATTACCTATAATGTACACACATGTCGTAAATAATATAAAATATATGAAATACATGCCCGTCCACTACGGACCTCGTCTTGTAATCTTATCTCTGTGTTCAATAACAACATAAGCATAACAGTCGACTATAGTGTTACCGTGGTGTGCACCAACAACACCGCGTGTGTTCTTTGGTCATATATTTTATAGTTATTTACATGTGTGTAAATTATACGTAATTTGTTTTCATTATCTGACTGATTACACATAGAGATGGGACATATGTCCAGTAGCGCGTAGTGAAATCTGTATATATATATAACCCAAAGTCTGAGGATTTATGTGTACTGAATACAATCCACACCGTTACATCGACTGCCACCAAATTTTGCACAGATAACCTTTGACACAAGACGAAAACTACTGATTATCGTGGAATTTGTTACTTTGGCCCGTTCGCACGATTTAGGCCCTTTTAATTATGCCTTTCCGTTGACGGGTATAAAGATGTCAACAACACCATGGCAACCAGAATTAATTACCATAATAACAAGTAAATAAACAAATGATATTTAGCGGCATCGGAACTGTACCATTATCCGTTCCTGTAGTTTTTAATGTCTTTAATATGCGATTGTATCGATATATTTTGTAATTTTGTATACAGATACGTCTATATATTTTGTAATTGTCTTAAACGATTATAAAATTTATGTTTCTACGAATTTCTGATGATCCAATCAATAAGTAATGAAATATATTCAATACTACTACTACTAAAGATGTCAACAACACCATGGGGACCAGAATTAATTACCATAGTAACAAGTAAATAAACAAAAGCTATTTAGCGGCATCGGAACTGTACATTTATCCATTCCTGCAGTACATTTTCGATGTTTTATATAATATGCGATTTTAACGATATATTACGATGTGGAAAAAAGAAGTGTACTAATTGTAAATTGTCCTATTACTTAATGGAAAGCGCAAATACGTGTTGTTTTCATTTGTGAGGTTAGGTGACAACGGTTTTTGGTTTTTAGCTTACTGCTGAAATAAATAAAAGCCACGGTTGAGTAAAACATAACGTTTAATGTGTTACACAATGCTTCTAACCCAGTAACACTTAAAATAAAGAAATTAGCGTTTTTGATTTAACAGGTACTTTATAAATGTCTCCAAAGGCTTTATAAACGGGTACTCTTAAATTTCCAAAGGCTGTTGCACCAACGTAATAATTTAGTACAAGTGTTGAAAACAGCTTTGGAGAGAATTTGACTAATGAGTACAAAATTGTTATACGAGCTGACAGAACGCCATATAGACATAGACAATAAAAATTATATTAAAATACTTACTAAAAGTCCAATATTCCCGTGCGAAGCCGCGGTTAACAGCTAGTATAATAAAAGGGAAAACCGCTAGACGGATAAAAGAGGTAAATTTTATTCTATTCATATACGTATATGTGGCTGCATAGTGAAAGTGTGAACTTAAAACTAGAGTTCAAGCGTTGAACACGTTTTTGATAAATCCCGGCAGGCTATGTAGAGGCGCCTTCTCAGACGGACGTTACAGAAGTATTTCCGTGCACGAGAAAGCTTACGTGTTCTTGATTCGAATATTATCGTAAAAAACCAGAGTACATAATAGAAACTAATTAGAATGGAAGCCGCCAAACCGTAGCAGAAGTAGCAGTAGTAGTAGGAGTGAGTATTAAAGAAGAAGATCACCGGATAGATGTTGCGAGATTAAGTGAAGAAGGGAGAAGAAGAGTGTATGCGTGTGTTATACAATGAATGGGCCTCATTACGTGTTTCGCCATATATGGGGTGCCAAGCGCCGGGGCCCCGGTACAGCTCCGGCAGCAACTAATTCGCAATTGTTCCAAGTCTGAGTGACCATTTGTTAAGTCACACACACGCTCACACACACACACGCGCGCACACACACACACACACACACACACACACACACACACACACACACACACACACACACACACACACACACACAAACGGAGGAGGAAGCAAGAGCCATTACCGTGCGCTCCGCCAAATTGTTTTAAAGTGCATTTTAATACTCCACTTTCTTCTGGAAGCGCGGGACAAGAATTTCTACAATAATCTTCTTTTTTGCTGACAACTCCGCATTCTTCGGCGATTCCATTATTCCGCGTAAGACAAAATAAAAGGTTTTCTCTATAAAATTGTGCACAATTCTTCCTTTCGTCCTGTCTTCTGCATCCACTTAGAACCGTGAAAAGAAGGAAGAGGAGAGTAATAATGATTGACATTATCTCGAGTGATACTCGACCTAACGCGTGCACGATCAAACACGCGCCCGCGCTCACACACACAGAACTACAAGTCAATGTAACAGTTTCTTCTAAGAGAAATACAGCTACTAGTTTCCATCACCCAAGTCATTTAAACGCTATAACGTTAGAATTACCTTAAAAATATTTTTCTATGAATGAAACAGGTGCTGACTGAAGACCGCTGTTTCTTACGTATGATGGTGAAACAATGGAATTAAGTTGAAAAACGATTCTGAATATTCGTTTAGCGCAAATGCGATTGCGCTGGGGATACGGGCCTACATGACACCATCGTCAGACAAAGAACTCAAGCCTATGACTAAGTTGGGCCAATCCGGTTGCAAGATTAACGGACGGAGTCCTCAAAGGGTTGGCATCGCCCGCAGGAGCTTAGAGAAACGCCGTTGTGGTCGACAGGCTTGACTGACGGAGGCGAGTCGTCCGTAACGATGGGTTTCCACGTCAGGCCGAATGGCTTAGAGAAACGCCGTTGTGGTCGACAGGCTTGACTGACGGAGGCGAGTCGTCCGTAACGATGGGTTTCCACGTCAGGCCGAATGGCTTAGAGAAACGCCGTTGTGGTCGACGGGCTTGACTGACGGAGGCGAGTCGTCCGTAACGATGGGTTTCCACGTCAGGCCGAATGGCTTAGAGAAACGCCGTTGTGGTCGACGGGCTTGACTGACGGAGGCGAGTCGTCCGTAACGATGGGTTTCCACGTCAGGCCGAATGACTTACGCGATTAGGCACTTGCACATCTGTCGAAACGACAAAGCATGACTGTTAACGTTAAGCGTGAGATGTTAACGTTTGTCGTTTGTTTTTGCTTCTTCTTCACTTCAAGGATTAGGCTTGCAGCCTGTTCCGTCTTCATAGCCACCGTTTTCTTGATCTGTCTCTACCTCGTTGTCTAAGAGGATTATACTGGATTAACTTTTTTTAGGTATTCTCGAGTTGTCCATTCTATTTATGTGTTGTATCCAGTTTTCTTTATTTTCATTAATTTTAACGTCAATCGAGTATATGTTCAGCTCTTTCCTAATGTCTGCATTAGTTATGTGATCTCTTAGGGTGCATCCTTTGGCTCTCCTCAAGAATTTCATTTCAGCAGCTTCAATTCGTGTTCCCTGATTTTGGGTGAGTCTCCACGATTCACTCTCGTACATCAATACTGGTGCCGCAATTATTTAATAAAATTTTAACAAAAATTATAAAATTTCTTTCCCAGAGTCTTATGAATTGTGCCCACACATCCTCTGGTATCTGTTTATTTTATTATCGATACCGTTTCAATATTCATAGCATACGTCGTACCCTAAGTGGCTGTGGTGGGATATTTGCTTGCTCATTCTCAAAAAACTGAGCACCGAAAACACGCTACACTCTGACACTCTGACTCTTCGACTGTGTGACGATCTTTTGTACAGTTGTCAAGGAACAGCCTGTACCCGAAAGTGACACTCGCTTATCAGAAAACCACTAAGATGGAGCGTATGTGGGCCTCGTCACTCGTTTACAAAAACTTAATAAAAAAATTCGTTTTCTTGTAGTACAACAAAGTCTCCACAGCTAAATTCGTTTACTATTCGTGTTGTTCATTTTCATTTATCCTTCAGCACAATCTGTATTTTGAGCACAGCTAGTCCCATAAGAAAATCCATGCACGCTTCTGTCACTTGAGATCCCCATTGTTGAAGTAATTCGTCTTATAGAATGTTTTGTACTGTGTGTTATAACATTTTTTGCACCCTCATTTTTTCTTGTGTTCGAATAGTCCTGTATATTGTTACGACAATTAGGTAACACTGTCGGCACGTGCAGTGTCTGTGTCAAGTATCCTCTAAACTGTCCGAGTAATTGTAACTACGCAAATTACGCTGGCACGCGCCAAAAGTATGAAAACTGCGGTATATATAAGGGTCTACGGCCGCCTTAGAAGTTAGTTCACCCGGCGCTATTGTAGAGTGCGGATCAAGTGATTGTTGCGGATTAGTAGAAAGTGATTATTGTGTTATAATTAGGGCGGAACTTTAATAGTTGACATTATTTTTTTATCCAGTGGACAAATTTAACTAGCATTGTTGTACGAGAATACCTTTTGGATTTCATATTGTTATTTGTGATCAATTAAAGCTGGTGATTAGTGACGTCATCGGTGTCTGTAGTTTGTTTCCACTGTGCAATGCGACGATCCGTGAGACTGTCGTAACAATACGTTAGTGTCCATGTCACTCTTCAGTATGATGAAGCTTGTGAATTTCATATCGTTATTTGTGATCAATTAAAGCTGGTGATTAGTGACGTCATCGGTGTCTGTAGTTTGTTTCCACTGTGCAATGCGACGATCCGTGAGACTGTCGTAACAATACGTTAGTGTCCATGTCACTCTTCAGTATGATGAAGCTTGTGAATTTCATATCGTTATTTGTGATCAATTAAAGCTGGTGATTAGTGACTTCATCGGTGTCTGTAGTTTGTTTCCACTGTGCAATGCGACGATCCGTGAGACTGTCGTAACAATACGTTACTGTCCATGTCACTCTTCAGTATGATGAAGCTTGTGAATTTCATATTGTTATTTGTGATCAATTAAAGCTGGTGATTAGTGACTTCATCGGTGTCTGTAGTTTGTTTCCACTGTGCAATGCGACGATCCGTGAGACTGTCGTAACAATACGTTAGTGTCCATGTCACTCTTCAGTATGATGAAGCTTGTGAATTTCATATTGTTATTTGTGATCAATTAAAGCTGGTGATTAGTGACGTCATCGGTGTCTGTAGTTTGTTTCCACTGTGCAATGCGACGATCCGTGAGACTGTCGTAACAATACGTTAGTATCCATGTCACTCTTCAGTATGATGAAGACGCTATGTGCTTCTTTTTTGTAAGGTTTCTGGTCGATCGATAAATGTTTGGTACGATACACGATTTTAACAACAAAGCTACCGCAAACTCAGGATCCGTTGTTTGCGTACAACACGAGAATTACACAATACATAAAATTGTCATCCCTCTCTTTGTCGGCCAACTTGTCTATGTGACAGCTTGCTTCTCTGTTCCCCATTCTTTCACAGAGTTAACAAACAGTCGCACACAATCACTCAATAATTATCACTATCTTCATAGAACTGGTAAGTCGAAAAACTATCACTGTCTTCTTCTATAACCTCCATTTAACTTCTTGCTATTCTCTTTGTAAACAGACTTCTTGGGAAAGATTAACAGCAGCTTTCTGCGTAAATCTACAACACGCAACTTATAGTTGAAAACAATAAGACATACGTTATAGAATTTATAGCATTCTTACGTGCTACTGTGCGAACAAAATTTATAGTTTACTACGTGACCTTTGTGCAGAAAATATTTTGCCCGTTTATCATTCTTTTTGTCTCCTCCAATACTGATAAAATTCTGTATATAAGATGAAACCGATTGTACAAGCATAAACGGACGCGCGCTCGTGCGCAAACACACATACACACATGCGAACACTTTTAGACTGCTGCTGTAGTGGTTATAGCGCTCCCTGGCGGACTCAGAGGTCGTGAGTTCACATCCCGCCGCGGGTGGCAGAATTTTATCCAAGTATGTGTGACCGACTTACGACAATTCCCACCACAGTAGAAAGTTGATCAATTTTGTATCAGTGATTATCCTCTTGCTGTATTAAGACAACCAGGAAAAGGAACATTTGATTTATTAATGTGTTAACCGTCCGGTACAGGAGTTTTATGTTCCGAACGCGTATTAGTGATACCTGTGCTCACGCACCAAGTGTATACGCAGAGAAGACAAGACAACACTTTTAGATTTCTAAAGTAGTAGGGACAAATGTGTAGAATGTTGTAATTAACTCAGCCCAACGAACCATCATCGTCGTCAATGACAAATCTGTCAGAAAGCGTGTTTCAGTTCAACTGTCCTCTAGACCTTATTCTATCCTGTGCCGTACTGTTTAGTTGTTCCTCGTTTCTCCCCTTCATCAAATTTGCCAACACATCATTTCTTCTTCCTGACCCTCTCCTACCTGTATCTTTCCCTCAATTAGCAACTTCTGTAGACAATTCTTTCACAAAATGTTACCAATCTAATTTGCTTTTTCTTTCTAATGGCTCTTATGAAACTTCTCTCATCATTTATTCTCCGAAGCACTTCTTGATTTGTTGTTTTTTCCTTTCCACCTAATCTTTTCCGTTTTTCGCCACAACTGCATTTCAAAGCTTTCCAGACACTTCTTTGCGATAGCCCTACTGTAGGATAACAGAATTTTAAATCTATAACAAATAATAATAATAGGGATTTTTCTTACAAAGTAAACAATATAGCGATTAGGCACAGGGGAGTATTTACAGGGGGTAATAAACTGGACCGTTTATTCCCGTTAATAATAATAATTTATTAATTAATAAAATTTGCATAGGATAATGTAAAACATACCATTTCAGAGGTGAGTTTTCTGTCTCTGATTTCCGTAAAACGAATTTTTACTTTTGTCAATTCATTATACTAAAAAATATTATATATTTTATGTCGTGTATTTAGGAGTGTCTTTTTTTACATTTTTGCATACCTTTATTAAAACGTGATAATAAAGGTATTTACGTGTAGCATTTCAATCTTTAATCTTCATCCAGTAAGGCTTTTTGAAATTTATTTTTTTACTAGCAATCAAAATATAATCTCCATAAGCTATAATCTATTGATTACTTAAAGAGTGATAAGGAAAATTATTTAAACAAGCCTGATTTGGAAAACATTTATTTTAAAATTTTTGTTTCTTAACGATTTATTATTTTTGGTCATCAATTTCTCGACGTTTAAAATACTGTCGTTTTGTGCAGAGCAAGCCCACAGGCATAAAACACAATACAAAAAACATTTTCCACGCCTTAATAAATAAAAATACTAAATAATCAAGTATTCTTTATACTGTGGCTCCGATTTGTTTTTTTGTCGTGTGTAATCGCCTGTGGGAGAACTGGGATATTAGGAGGCAAACCTTTGACAAATATAAAACCTGCACCATCTAGGATCGATAATTGAAGGCAATGGTAGACAAGATATCAAGGTGATTGATAAAACAGATAAGGCTGATAAATGGTACTACTTCCTAAAAAATTTTTTTGAGGAAACCAAAAATATTTTTAGTCAAAAGGCATAACGAAATCCATTAAATCGCAGAGGTTGCGTTGGCTGGGACATGTGGAAAGAATGTGTGAGGAAAGAGTGTCTAAAAGAATGCTGAATGGAAAATTATATACAACTAGACGTAGAGGCAAACCAAGGATGAGATGGTTAGATGGCGTAACAGAAGATCTTGCTAGCGTGTGAATTAGAGGGTGGAGAGGAAGGGCGGAGAACAGAGAAGCATGTAGGAGTATTGTTGAGGAGGCTAAAGCCCACCAAAGGCTGTAACGCCATATAAGAAAAAGACGAAAAATTTTTTCAGTTCCAAAAGAACTAAAGTTAGAAGTAGTTAAGAAGAGTAGAAACCCCAACAAAATCCTTGGCTGTTACCAAAAAGTAGAATTCGAATAAATTCTGATTCAGATTTTTGCAGAAAACATAATTAAAGGCAAGAGAGAGAAAATGCGAGAAATCGAATTCGATCCGCGGGGTTGTGTATTAAAGAACACTGACCTAACGTTAATTTCTTCTCTGCTATTTAATTTAACTGATATTTAAAATTGAGTTATTTATGTTAATAAAAATTCAAATGTTTAAATGATTGTAAAAATGTGTTTTCTTTTTAACAATTAACTATAAAACGCTTAGAGTATTTTTATTTCGCAGAAAAATGTACTCATGCAAGTCAGCCATTCGGTAATCAGAATGGAAATGTCAAATTTGTGCAGCGGCGTGACGGATCCGCGACGCTTACGAAGTAAACGCGTTTTCGCCTAATCACTGCGTCGTCACTAGAGAGTACAGCACACAATCACTTTGTCATCGCCCGTTTTGCAAAGAGACCCACAGAACCGTATACACTGTGCCGGACTAATTTCATCATCACAAGTCGTGATCACGAACTTTTTTTATTCTAAATAATAACGACAGCCGTAATGGCAACAATAAGTGACAGAAAGAGCGCGAGAAAGAACGAGCAATAATAATAATAATGATAATAAATATTCCGAACGAAAAATATAATTTTGAAACATTTTAAATAACGGTAATAACGCTTTTTTTCTTCTTCTTCTGTCTGTTTCTTTTTGCTCACCGACAAATGACAATTTATTGGATTAAGTAAGCACCACCTGTGTGCTTTGCTGTTACTGTTGTGTTTATAATAAAGCCGACGAGACGAGATGACTCAGTCCGCGGTGGGTTTCTGGTAATTTGGTGATAATTTGAACGAGTTCCCACGCCGCTCTCTCTCCGCGGACACTACCGGCTCACCACGATTGATGTTCTGCTTCTCTTTTCTCATTACACGATGTTGCTGTTGTACCGTTGTTTTGTTTTGTTTTCCGTGCTAACAACATCCTCATTTGTTCTCTGTCTCTCGCAGGCAACAATGATAAGCAAGAATTTGGTTTGCTTAAAACAACCAACTAGACAGCAAATAAGATGATTATGAGATAAATTTATTGTGTCAGAGGCGGAATTTATTTAGTCGTAGTTTCCAGGATTAGTTATGCGAGCTTAACTTTACTAGACTAAGTACGAATAAATCTAAAACACTGTTGATATTATTATTATCAGCCGGGCTGTTAGGCCGTGGTCTATGACAGACGTTTCGGCCCCTTCGTCGGAGGCCATCGTCATTGGCACGGTGTCCGCCAATTCACCTCACAGATGACGAACGTTGAGACTATGTGTTTTGCCTGAGAAGGCCCACTGTTTTACTGGTATAAAAGTTTATAAAAGCGGACCTTCTCAGGCAAAACACACAGACTCTACCTCATCTGTGAGGTGAATTGTCTGTCGGACACCGAGCCAGTCTAGACAATGATGATGGCCTCCGATGGTAGGGCCGAAATGTCTGTCAATAACGACAACTGTGGACCACGGCCTAATGACAACCACGAAGAAACAAGAAAGTAAAGTACAGGCCTCGGAAACGGCGTTCTTAAGAAGAGTTAAAAGGTAGCCTATTTGAAACTTGATAGTATAAAGAATGAGGCGGTAAGAGAATAGTTAGAAGTTTTTAATTTGAATGTAAAATTAAAAGATTACAAAGAAGGTGGAAAGAACATTTAGAAAGAATGTCAGATTTCAGACTGGCCAAACAATTTTGGAAATAGAAACCTATAGGACACAGGTGTGTGGGTAGAACCAGGAAGACATTGGTGGAGGATCTTTGAAAGCGGACACCAGGCACCACCTTGCCTATTTCCGTTGCGAATGTGATGATTATGATGAGAAGAGATTACTTCTCTGTCGACCACGACCTAACAGCCTGGGTGGTAATAATAATTTCAACAATGTTGAAGCCGGGCGTGAAAAATTAAGAACTTACAAACCAAAAATGGTTTTTTACGCTAAACTTGTGTTGCTACCACTAACACTTCCATGAGGTTGTTTCCATCTGAAGATGAGCCGAGAGGCTTGAAAGCGCTCATGGAAGTGTAAGTGAGTATTAGTGGTAGCAACACAAGTTTAGCATAAGTTAGACTTAACCACTAAATTGTATTTATCGTTCAAAAATGGTTTTACCATTATATTAGTTTATCGGTTTACAATCTTTTTATAACATGTTTCTTTCGGTTTAAGTACAAAGTGTTACCTAATACTAATAATTTAACGTATCGTGAATCAATAAATCTTGCTCAAGTATAAAAGAAAATGAATCTTCTTCTGAACTACCAGAGTTAGCATTATGCCTGTTCAGACTTCAGTCTTTCCCGTCTTCCTTCGCATTTCAATGTTACTCCTTTGCACGCCATCCACTTAGAAAGTACATGTTAAACGAGAGCTTCGTAAACCTCTTAGCTGGAAGTGGTACGAGCCACAACGGCATTTTGTTTACGTGTACCTTCCATCTGTACCTGAATTCTCTCAAAATCTATTCAGCTTTACAGACACCATGTCCGCATTAGATTTTAATCTGTGAATATGTAACACTTCGATCCGATCAACAAACAAGAAAGATGAACCGACACGTGTGGTATTTGAAACTTTTACAAAAGGTAAAAGGTTGTGCCGGAAAGAAGGCAATAGACTGTTGGATACTGTAAGGAAGATAACTTTCTTAACGAAGCACCGACACTATGAAGTCATGCAGTCTGTTATTTGTAAAATGTTATTAAGTCTCGTCAAGTGAGGATTCCTGCGCTACCGCCGCCTTCCGTTTTCTTAGACATCTCCTCCAATAGCCTCTGTTCACTCAGAGTCCGCCATTCAGTTATCTCTTTCTCACCTCGCCAAACTTCGTCAAAATTCTTCTTCATTTACATAACTTTTTTCGGTTACCCTAAATTCATATCATCGAGTTTTCTTACTGACAAACGCGAGTTTTCATATACTGGAATAAAAGTAAACAAAACGCATTTCGCATTCTGATCCGGAACGAACCATGGATTGAGATGGTCACACGACAGACGCCTGCACGTTTCAAGTCTTCCGCACGCGTCTCCGGACAACGGCAGAATTAAAAACAAAAGCGGCGTATCTCCACCACTCGTCCTTTGGTAAACAATAGAAAGAATCCAGAATCCGTTCTAGTCTCATCCTCGAGAAGTGTATGTACACACACAGAATAATTAAACTTGTATAAACAGTAAAACGGGTTGAAAGCGCGGTGTGCGGTGATCTTCAGTGATCTGTATACGGCGAAATCGGTAAGTCACAATTAAGCTGTAGAGAGAGAGTACTTGAGTATTTGTACCGTTTTGGAAAACTGTGAAGACTTTAAACGTTGTTTGCCGACGACGTTGTTGTTCGTCCACTTAATTTCAATTAATTAACACAATGGACTGGACGCTGCGTGCGCATGCGGTCGGTAACTACAAGGTAATTAGCCGGCGAACAACAACGACAACGACAACAGACGACAACAGAAGCAATCATGGATAGCCATTCATGGAAATCTTATTAGGTGAAGAGTACTGAGCGAGTGGTAGTGGTATATCTGTCAGGGGGATTATTACCGGGTAACGGAATATGCTGTATATACAACGTCGCGCGCGCGCGCGGACGGGGTTCGGCTCGGCGCGGAATGCGGCAAGGCTTTTCGCCACATAATGGCCTGCAGACCATAACGGGGCGACTCTACTGAGGAACTCTATGTATCTTCTTTGTACCGCTCCGGTCATCAAACGAGACAATGCGCGCACACACGCTCGTACACGCATGACGTAGACGTCGCGTCGTCGACTCTGTCTCTCTTCCTTGACCCCCCCTCCCGCGGCCTCCTCTCACTCGAAAAGAACAATTGACTGGCTTTATTGTCTTACTTTTTCTCTTAGTTTGTCGGTAAACCGTATCGTCTTCTTCCTAGACAGCCCCGATCGATGTTTATTGATATTATTTATTTACTTATTTATATACTTATTTATTTACTTATTTACTTATTTATTATTGATATTTATTTATTTACGTCTGCAATCGTGTTTTGTCACCGAGTACAATAATAATTGTTTTTCCGCGCTTACGTTTTTTGTTTCTGCATTAGTCGTCGTCATCCTGTACGGCTTAGACTAGCAGCCTGTTCCAGTCTCAATGGAAGTCATCCAGTCATCGCTTACGGGGTCTTCCCACACGTCTCTTCCCCCTTGGGTGATAGTCAAGGGCTCTTCTTGAAAATGTAGTTGGATCCATTCACCCTACCTGTAACCGCCACTCCGTTTTGTACCGGGAGATTTTCTCATTTAAGCTTTCACCTATGCCTAGCTCCATTCTAATTTGATAATTTCCGATAAGATATCTCCTGGTACAAACCTTTACAGCTTTTACATTAACGTAAAAACAATATGTGTGAAACGTCGTACCGTTATTTGCTTCAGTAACTCAGTAATCATTTTCATTCTGCACGTCCGTACAACGTAGACGTATTTAAGGGGGGAGACGATCGAATCCGGATCCCCACCCACCAGAGGGTCGAAAAAGTTGATGAATTTGTTGATTTCTTAATTTTTAGGCTTATTTTTTAATTTTTATTTAATTCTTTTTAATCTAATTACCCTAATATAGTAGTCGCTCTTTTTTAAATAATACAAACAGGTTTATTACACACCATTAGGGTATACGTTTCAAATATGAAATATAGGAAAATCGATTCAATCAATAAGTATCTTTTCGTAACAACGTTTCAATAACGCGTATTTTTAATCTGTCATTACCATTTACTTTAATAGGACTAATCTCAAGATGCTATCACACTTTTTCTGCCACTTTAAAGATACCAATGTTGATTACTGTCAACTTGTTTTTTTTCTTTTGTATGAAGCCCCAACCTCGGACCCCCCCCAAGCCAAATTCTACATAAACCACTGCCGTACAAGGGATTGGTACCGGTAGAGGGACGTACATTATGTTTCAAGCTTTTCCAAACAAGGGTGTTGGTTTTGCGGGCGTACGTAAATTTTTAGACAGAATTTTCTTTTTCACTCTTCAGTACGCCTCCTTCTTCTAGTTTACTTTCAATTATTTTTCCATCAGTTTTAATTTATCATATTCACCCTGTATCCTGTACAAGGGAGATTTCTGCTCTTTTTGTTGTATTAAGAGCTTCGGTACCGTTTTCATGAAGTTTACACGGCCGTGACATTCTCAACATTCCGCTTGTCCAATAATGACAACCATTGCAAAATTCTAAATTTTTAATTTCCCCGTGCCCCGTTTTCATCATCAACATCATCATCAGCATCACCACTCCAAGGACTCGGCCTTAGACCTGTTCCGGAACCCATCTCCTCCTCGGTCTACCGAGATCTCTCTTCCCAGTAGGGTGATAATCCAAGGCAGCTACAGGTAGACGGATATCAGACATGCGATTCTGTGGTCTTCAGTCTTCCGGTGCAATGATACAGTGTTTAAATCGCGTCTAATACCCTTGTTCCATCTCCGATCCAAGAGAGAACAACCTTGCGTCCCTCTTAGAAATTTCATTTCGGCTGCCTGAATCCTCTGCATGTCCCTTTCACCAAGAGTCCATGTCTCACTAGCATACAGGAATGTGGGGACAGCCACTGTTTTATAAATCATTTTTCGGATATCTGTTTTCGTTTTCGTTTTCAGGTACTCGTTTTCTAAATGTTAATAGTTAATGAACTGGCGAGGCAGTTCTATGAGATAAGACTTTATTTGTACCTTGCTCAGGATTTCAGAGAAAAATTCCCAAGTTATCCTGATTCTTTTTGGATCCTCAAGTTATTCCCGTTTTGGTCTAAGCAGGCAACAATATAATTTCAGTCATGCCTTGTACAAGTTCTATTGTTCCATGATTTTCTGCTGTGTTCTTTCGTGTTTCTAATTAAGTCACCCTTTTCAAGTGAATAAATCAGTTCGTAATACCTTATAAAATAAAGTATGAAAATAACACTACACAATAGAAAACATAAAAAAGAACTTTCTAGAAACAAAATACAAAATGGTAAAGCGATATATATAAGAGTTTTATTCAAGTATTTTCGTTGATTAATTGCAAATTTAACGGGAACAGTACAGTAAAGAAAATACCGGACATTTAATCTGAAAGACAGATTTAAAACAAAAGTGCTGAAGAAAAAAGAAAATAGTTTTTATAATTTTTAAAATGAAGTATGACGGCGATAAAGAAAAAGAGGCGTTTTATATAGATCCTGAAGATTTTATACTTCATGGCTTTGGCTACAGCCCGTTTCGACTTCCCAGAGTCTCTGACCATATTTTTCCTGGGTCTTCCACGATCTCTCGTCCCCAATGGCCTATATTCAAACGCTTGTTTAGAGATACCCGTGTCTACCATGCGTTCCATATAGGACTTCCAATTCTGCCTGTATTCCTTTATTCTATTTCCAGAACAGACTGGAACTTCGGGTCTTTCCTTATGTCGTCGATTCGTAGATGATCTCTCAAACTTAACTGCTCTTAAACATTTCATTTCTGAGGCCTGTATTTTTGAAGTATGTTTTCGCAGGATACTCCATGTTTCACATCCATACAATAAAGTCGGCACAGCCACGACTTTATAGAACTTTAGCTGCGTTACCCTATGCGTTTTATTCTTCAGTAGTCGTCTCATTGTTCCACAGGTATAACTAAATTTATTTAACTTTATCCAGATATAGTTATCCTTCCTATACGAAATATCACATCCCAAATACTTGAAATGTGATTCCTGCTCCAAAACACTATTATCAATTAGAATTTTTGTTCTTACAGGGTTCTTCCCTAGGGAGGCCATCACTTTTGTCTTAGTATTTGATATCTTAAAGCTGTATTTCTGGCAGATTGTATGCAAGGTGTGAATAGACATTTGTAACTCATTTTCACTCTTCCCTAATATTATTTGGTCATCTACGTTTAGTAATGTGGTAAGTGATCCGTTATCCGAGATTCCTAACCCTGCAGGACAGACGTTCATCCATTCTGGCAAAAATTTCGTCAGTATACATATTAAATAAACTTGGAGAGAGGCTACAGCCTTGTCTAACAGCTTGATTTATGGCAATTTCTTGAGATAATCATTTGAACGAAGTGAGGCGTCAATTCTTGGGAATGAAAAACTGCAATAAAACTGTTGATTATGACAAAGGGCCACTACTACCTTATGGCCGTAGAGGCGTCTATGTCAAGTTTATATCACTAGACACTGTAGAAATACAGTGGAACTTGCTTATAACGAGATTCAAGGCACCGGACAAAATTTAATGTGCTCGTTAAAACCGGCTGCTCGCTACATCCGAATTGTCGACTCGCAAGTCTAAATTTTTGTACCGAACATACAACAAAAAAAGTCTACTACAGAAGAGGCTTTGCACAATAAAATTTTGACATATTTTACATCTTACGCTTAAAAGTGAAATTTAGACAACATTATTTAGACTCTAACATTCTTTACTGAATATTCGCGAAATACAGCAAAAGTAACTGTGTAGTAAAAACTAACCAAAAATCAGCCGGCTATCTGGCAAAAAACGCAAAACTTTCCATGTCACATGCACAATATTTATTTTTAAATTACAAGAAAATTCTCTCTGATTTAGGCCTACTTGTCTTTTTGTTCTTCGTTCTAAATGGAATCGTCAAAGTTACATTTCGCACACAGAAGTCAACTTAACCTTAAAAAAGTCATCTATCTTTTTTTTGTTCGGTAATTTTGTATCTGTAGATATTTGAATAGTTTTGTAATTTATTTAAATATTCCATAAATTCATAACTTACATTATTAGTTTCACTAAATTGCGTTATTGATTTTAAACGAATGTTTAAAATGGTGCATTGTAACGAACTTTTTTAGACCTTAATACATGGACAACCCTGCGATAAAAATGCTCGTTATAACCAAGTCCATAATGCGTTCCTACTCGTTAAAAGTGAGTTTAGTTATCATTACTAAGATACAGAACCAAACAAATCTCGTACTTTTGCACGTTACATCCGAGTTCTTGTTGTAGCGAGCTCGTTATTCGCGAGTTCCACTGTATATTTAAAAAAATGAATACCGACTAGTCGAGGAATGTAACATTGATTTTATTAATTTGTTGTAAATATATGTCGTTAAAGGCAAGAGCAGTGTACACTAGAACGAGCAGTTTATTCAAAAGTCACGACTTAACAATAAACACCAAGGTGAAACGTCTACTCTGCTACGTATTCTCGGTCCTCTTCTACGGTGTAGAATCTTGGACTTTGACTGAAGCCACAACTAAGAAATTGGAATGTTCCGAAATGTGGCTCTACCGTAGAATACTGAGCATTTCATGGACAGCACATATAACTAATGTTGAAGTTCTTAGAAGGATGGAGAAAGATAGGGAATTTATTAACACAGTGAAGATAAGAAAGCTTCAGTACCGTATCTGGGAGCTCTCATAAGAAATGAACAGAGATATTACTTATTGCAGTCCATATTACAGGGAAAAGTACTTGGAAAGAGAGGTGTTGGTCGACCGAGAATATCATGGCTGAGAAATTTAAGGACCTGGTTTGGCATAAATACAACTGACATATTCCGAACAGCAGTGCAGAAAGTTAAAATAGCCTGTATGTTATCCAACATCCGAAACGGATAGAAACTATCAGAAGAAGATATTTTGTTCATCATTTCCGTAATGTGTCAGTATTAGGCTTCGTTTTGGTTTCCAATAAAAGAGTATTTCTTTTCAAGATTTGCACGATATTTACATTTATACCTGTTACAAGACCAGTCTCTCTTACCTTCAGGCTGTGATTTTGTTCTAGATAAACGACCGTCTCAGCACTGCCAGCTTGTATTTAAAATGGCCGCCTGTAATCACTAATCGGTAACAGAAATCTCATCGTAAAGACGTTTTCAATACGTTATTGCTTTCAGTCAAGGTCTGGCAGTGTAAATGTAAGACGTGTCGTTCCATCTGTATACGGTTTGTACTCGTAATGTATTCTTAACGCCTCACCGTCTCCAGGCGCCACGTATATCTGCCGGCCATCGTCTACCTCAAATCTGATCTCAGTTCGTAATATCATTAGTTTTGTTTTCTAATGACGTCTTTTTCATATACGATATCGTATTTCGTAATATGAAAAGTGCATTAAGAAGTGTAGTGTGATGTGCAATGTCAAGGTAGTAGTAGTAAGTAGTAGTAGTAGTAGTAGCAGTAGTAGTAGAAGACGGAGAGGTGTGGGACGTCCGAGGAAGAGCTGGAGTGCCCCCAGCTCTAATCATTGCCTATTTGAGGCCGGAACAAACCATCCTTGGTTTAATCCTTGAAGATGATGATGATGATATCTGTCAACATGATATAACGGAACATTATAATTGTTACTATAGTAGAGTATATCAATAACAACTAACTTACCTCAGAGGGAAGTCATCAAACTACTCATTCTTTCTTCCTACAGTCATTACATAAGTACGTATTGTTACATATACTTCCCTTTCTCTACCTCTTTTTCTTCCTCTCTGCCTCTTATGTCCTCTAATCAGTAATATAAAAGCACAAACGTTTTTAGAAACGAGCCAGCTCTAAGAGCGAACGAACTACCACAGTTGGACACTGTCTCACGTTGTGTGTGTGTGTGTGTGTGTGTGTGTGTGTGTGTGTGTGTGTGTGTGTGTGTGTGTGTGTGTGTGTGTGTGTGTGTGTGTGTGTGTGTGTGTGTGTGTGTGTGTGTGTGTGTGTGTGTGTGTGTGTGTGTGTGTGTGTGTGTGTGTGTGTGTGTGTGTGTGTGTGTGTGTGTGTGTGTGTGTGTGTGTGTGTGTGTGTGTGTGTGTGTGTGTGAAAAGGTTCGCACTAAACATTTGGCGGCGGCGGTGTTATGAAATATGTATTAACACGGAGTGCTCTGAATAACAACAACAGTTGTAAAAGCCATCATCATCCGCTGGATACCATCTGCTGTTACATCTCGCGTAATGTTGCTCTGTATTCGCGGTCTCGTCTTGCTTCTGTTGCACACGACTGTCAGTCAACCTATCTCACGCGCACGCGCGCACGCACGCTCGCGCATTCTCTGCATCTTCCACAGTCTACTGTATAGTGACAGCATTAGGAAAATCATTCTACTCTAATTATTGTTGCAGTTATTCGCCATCCCCGCGTATATCGTTGTTATTATTAATCCAAACAATGATGCGTCCGTGACGTATGGTATCGGGTTGGTAGTGTAACCACCTGAGGTTTGTTTTTGTTGTTGTTCGACGTCACGCCCCCACCTTTTCTTTACAGAACTATTCAGTACTCAGCCGGTCGACCTTTTTTCTTGCTCAGCCAGCTACTGGGGTCCAAGCTTGTAATTGGATGACCAGAGTCAGGCAGTTTTCTTCAAATCTGCCCTTTGTCCTGGGAACTCGATATATCAAGCATCGGCTTGGTCGTAGAGTGCCGAAAGATTTGATTTTCCGCAGGAAGCTCTCATTCGCCGATGTAACCTGCGCGTACTTAAATAGACGAAGGCTGACACCTCGTGAGAGTACCCAGGAAATACATACGTCTCTACGACAGGCCCCTGCATGACGTCGTCGGCAACATCGTGCTTCGAGAGGACACCCCCTTTATTCTTTCAAGTAAACTAATTAATTACTATTTAAAGCGCATCCGGAACTCCAAATTTGTAGCACTCCAGACAGAAAAGAAAATGAACTAAGTTTATTCATTTATATGACACAAAAACTTTTTTATAATTAAGGAGTTGTTGGTAGCGTGTATGTAATAGATTTTGTAAACTGACATTGATTGATGCATCGACATTGATTCTAGTCCGCTGGCTGGCTTAATTATTTTACATTTAAAGAGGGTATTATTTATTAAACTAAAATAAATCCATGCTGATTCTGCTCACTAAAACTTAGTACTAATTATTTTCTATTATGCCTTATTAATAGCATTCAATGTAATTATCACAGTTATTGGTGTTGAAATATTTTTTATGTTACGTCTGTTTGGGCCCAGCAGCTCATCATACAATTTAATACACATAGCACATAACATTATTATTGTCAATGATAACAAATTATTAGTACAGCTGACATTAATTTTAATTTTCATTATTATCATCATCACAACACGGCATAGCCAAGTCTACCCACATATCTGTGTCCTATAGGTATGTACTTCGAGTTTGTTTTATCAATCTGGAATCTGACAATTCCAATTGTGTCCCTTTGTCACACATTACCTCCTCCACTCATCCTCTGCATAAGATACACTTCAAATCTTTCAGCTCAAATCTGAAATCTGAAGCTGGAGTACCTGATGAAAGGAAAAATTCACTGGTCAACAGTTGTTGCATGATCAACGCTCTCGAGTATTTCTTGAGTTGGTATTTCTCATGCGAAGTGCTGCTGGTTTAAGGAATCGGATATATGTTTTAAAAGACGAAGTGGACTGTATAAATTTTGAGTTAACTAGCGTTTATTGACAAATTATATAATAAAGCGTTCATTGACAATTACTCAATAAAGCGCATGGCCCATGCAATTACGTATGGCGTACATTGCCAAGATAAATAACGATTGAAGATTGAAAATTATATAAAGAAGTTAAGCAAATAATCAAATTTCACATCACCGCGGCTAGCAAATAGAAAAGAGTATTGAGCGAGTGAAGGCTGAGGGCTAACTAACAACTCTGTCGTAGCTCGCGGTTAGCGAACTGCACTTTAAGCGGGTGACGTAATTGCGTGGGCTGATTGCGCACTGGTATAATGAACAAATACAAAGATTTAACAACAGAGTATTTGTAAGGTAGATAAAAATATAATTTTTAGTATACATTTGGCTTGCGAATAACGAATAAACAATCAAAAAAGAGCCAACACGTCACATTCTTATGTTGCAGTGCTATATGTATTATTCCTGTACAATATATTTCTGTTTTCACAATACGACTGTTGGCAGCATTGCATTAGGGCGGTGGGGGGGTTGATTTCTTTTGTTGTCTCTGCTTACTCCTAATCGTTAGTGCACAGTGAGGTTATGTGAGTTTACAAGTATAGTTTTCTTTAAAAATATCAAGTGTTCAGAGCAGATTGTGTAAAAATTCACCAGATAAGTTTTGTTACGTTTGTGGACGTTAATGTATTGAAGTCACAACATAGGCATATACCAGAAGATGTGAGAAAAGCATACTTTTTGTATTCTGGTTGCAAGGTATGGGACCAAGATAAAAATTGGGCTCCCCATATTTGTTGTGTGAGTTGTTATGTAACTCTTATTTAGTGGGTAAGAGGTAACAGAAGTTCTATGCCATTTGCTGTACCTATGGCTTGGCGTGAGCCAACCAACCATTTTTATGACTGTTATATTTGTCTAACCAATACTGATGGATATTCAAAAAAGGAAAAAATAAAAAATTTACTACCCAGCTGTGCCTTCTGCAATTAGACCTGTTCCTCATGGAGAAGGCATACCAGTTCCAGCTCCACCATTAAATTTTGAAGATGTTATCATTCCATAGCTCAATGATGATGAAGATCTATATACTGAAACTGAAGATTTATTGGAAAACAATGTTGATCCTACTTATTTGCCTCCTTCGAGTGACCCTCATCTCATTCAGCAAAATAAATTAAATGACTTGGTCCGTAACTTAAGCCTATCAAAACAGCAAGCTGAACTTCTCGGCCAACTTCTCTTTTGGAATCAAGACTACAAGAGTGGAATCTTCTGGCAAAGGGAACAACCATTACCTCCTTCAGAAAAAGAAATGTTAACTTCTCAGTGTTTTATAAACTGTTCAATGTGTGTATGCTTCGACATTGTGGGGTTGATGGCTGAACTTGGAATACACCATATTACTACAAAATGGCGCCTTTTTATTGATTCCTTTAAATCTATCCTGAAAGCTGTTTTACTTCAAAATTGAAATAAGAAGCCATCAATTCCAGTAGCTTACTCAGTTTCAATGAAAGAAACTTATGGAAATATGCTTGCTATTCTAAATGCAATTAAGGTAAATCTGTGGATATTTGAAGGTAATTGCCATATTAATGGGTCTCCAATGTGGATATACAAAGTTTTACTGTTTCTTATGCTTATGGAATAGTAGAGATATTCAGAAACATTTTGTAAATAAAGTTTGGCCAATAAGAATCTTACGATCCAGGAGAGAAAAACGTCTTGTACGATCCCTTAGTCGACCCTAAGTAAGTACTTCGTCCACCCCTACACATCAAGTTGGGATTGATGAAGAATTTTGTCAAAACCATGCATAGAGAAGGAGAGGGATTCAAGTATCTGACTGCCTCGACTTAGTGAAGCTAAGATCAAAGAAGGTGATTTTACTGGACCTGACATAAGAAAAGTGATTCATGACCCTGAATTTGAGAAAAAGTTAAACCAAAAAGAGCTAGCAGGATGGGAAGCATTTGTGAAAGTAGCAAAAGGATTTATTGGCATCAAAAAGAAGAAAACTACAAAACTTTGCTTGAAAATCTTTTAAAATGCTTACAAAGCCATGGGTTGCCGAATGTCTCCAAAAATACATTTCTTACGTTCGCATATGGAGTTATCCCCAAGCATTTAGGGGCAGTAAGTGATGAACATGGAGAGAGGTTTCACCAGGATATTAAAACCATTGAGGCAAAATATCAAGGCCGCTGGGATCCTGCTATGATGGGAGATTACTGCTGGTTTTTGAAAAAAGAAGATTTGACGCCACATAAGAGGAAAAAGTGAATAAAAACTAAAACCAGACCTTAAAAAATGGTACAAAAGTATTTTTTTTCTTCGAAATAGAGTGAAATAGATGTATGTAATAGATTTAGTTTTGTAATTAATAAATATATTCATTGTATATTAATACAACTGGATTTGCACCATTTATTTTCAGCTCTTTCAACAAAATTAAGGAGATAACTGTAACAAAAAACTGTACGTGATACAGTTTTTTTGCTGTCATTTTCGGATTCAGCGGTACAAAATACATAAGAAAAAGGATATTTTATTTGTGTTACAGGAAAAAAATATTTTTTTGTAGACCTGTGTTTATCTGTGGAATTATATCAAGTGTTTATTTATTAAATTCAAATATTAATAAAATGTTATACTAAATTTCCGAGCACCCATTTGACGAGTGCAATTTGACATGGAATTCATCCTCATCATCTTCACAACACGGCGTAGGCAAGGTGCTGCCTGTTCCGCAGTCAAAGATCCTCCAACCATATCTACCTGGGTCTACCCACACACATGTGTCCTATAGGTTAGTACTTCCAGACTTGCTTGGCCAGTCTGGAATCTGACATTTTTCTAAGTGTTCGTTCCATCGTTGTTTGTAATCTTTTAAATTTTCATTCAAGTTTGAAACTGTAACTCTTCTCTTATGGCCTCATTCTTTATACGGTCAAGTTTATAACATCTTTTAATTCATCAACACCATTTCCGAGGCCTGTATTTTACTGTCTTGTTTCTTAGTTGTTGTCCATAATTCACGCCCATAGGACAGTACAGAGACTACCATAACACTGTAGAGCTTTAATTTTGTAACCCGACATAGCCTACCTTGTTTCTAAAAATACGGTTGATTGTTCCACAGATCGTCTCGAACTTAACATCAATATCATAATTCCTATCATAGCCAATATCATTTTCCAAATACCTAGAATTCGACTTCTAATCATTTTTTTTGTTTAGACAGTACCATTATTTTTGTTTACACCCATAGAACAGTACAGGGACTGCCTTTGAAGAACTTTAATTTTGTATCTCAACGTATACCTTGTTTCTAAAAATATGGTTGGTTGTCCCAAAGCAGTTTTTAATTATAAACTATTTATTATTTTAAACTATTAATTATTGCTGACAATCATAAGTTATTATTATTATTATTATTATTATTATTATTATTGATTTCTCTGCCTACTCCTGTTGTTAATATTTTTCAGTATTACTGTGAAACATTACTGTTTTAATTTATATTCTTTATTAACGTTTTCAATCTATAATAATGTGCGTTTCAATCCATAAAATCAAGGTGCGTTTTTTCAGACCCCAGGTCGACCCAGCCTGTTGAAAATGAGTACCTGCGATAACATCCTGGGGATAATAATGGGCTGCTGAAGCGTAGTCCTGGCCACGCTGCCTTCCTTGTATGCCGCACGGCTCACATTAGCCAGCCTACCCTGCCTACTCCTAAGCTACTTCGGTGGTATACATGGGAGCAATTATTATTATTATTTTATAATCTATAACAATGTTATTTTTTGAATCGTTCAACACTTAGTTGGAAAAAAATATAAAAATTGAAGGTCATTCTAGGAGAAACTCCTGAACTGATGGTGGCTCTGAGTCTATTTCGGAAGCTGTCACGGCCGGAGTCAACATTATTTAATTAAAAACTAGCGGGCTGTTGGGCCGTGGTTGACTGCTAACAACTTGGTTCATTTTTCTAAAAAGTTTCCGCCACCCACCGGAGCCCTTCTTCGGTAGAAACGCGTTCAACGAAGGATGGCAGGCCGAACGCACCTCAAGCAATGATCTGTACTCAAAATTATTAAATTCCGGGCTGTTAATTATTTATTATAAAAAAATTATTAATAAACAAAAAACTTGCTTGTTCTTACCCGAAAAAAGTTGTCGGGTATCGTTCGGCCAAGATCCGCCGTACCTGTTCCATGACACTCTGTCGCTTTTTGCTACCTGAAGAAGATCCCCGAGGGCGGGATACGAAACGTTGCCGACAATGTGGAGATTATACAGCAACAGACCACGGCCTAACAGCACGGTAGTTAATTATTTGGAGTATAATGACACCGGTCGTTGTAAGCTTAGAACAAAAATGAGGTATCTATTGCTTTTCCTCTGCTGATGAAGAACAAGATGATACTTGAATAAATAAACTCTTGGTACAGATGACTATGCCATTTTACAGTTATCTATACCAAGTGTTTATTTATTCAGTTCAAGTATTAATAAAATATTTTATCAAGTGCCGAGTGATCAGTGTAATAAACAAGATGATGATGATGATGATGATGATGAAGCAATTACACAATTCCTTTTACCTTATTAAGTTCTTTTTCGTTCGCCATTATTCCTACGTTCTCTGGAACACAGTTCTTCGTTCTTCTTGCGAACACGTTTGTGGCTCTCCTAGATTCCTCTTCGGACGAATTTTTTTTATTTCCTTCTAAAAACGTCTCTGCTTCCTATACTTGCTTCACTGATTTCACATTTTTCTAGAAACTGATGACCTTCTTTCACACATGGTTCGTGGTCTTTCTATTCTCCCAGAAGGTGAGGGTGTCTCCCTCTTGCTATGTTTTCTGCTTCCACTCATCTAAGACGTCCACACAAAGCCGTTCGTCTTTTCTTTATCGTGGTCGAGAGTTTCTAAAAACTACTTTTCATACAACTCATGGTTTGCTCCCAAATAAAATATAAACTCATTTGCTGTTACCTTCCTGGTTCCCAGATTATCCTTAAGATGTTCCTTTCTTCCTTTTCTGTTTCCAAAGCCCTTTACTAGTTACCATCATCATCATCATCATTACCAACACCACCACCACCATCACATTTTTTTTTTGTATCGGCCATCTAAAGACCACATACCAATTTCAATTCTTTATTCCTTGTTCTTTCCTTTTTCTCCAATATTATTTCATTTTTCACTGTGTCTCTTCTTCCCGTCTTCAGACCACTTTAAACCTGCGTTTTTGTCTCTCCTACCCTGGACTCCTTCAATTTTTAACACTTTTGCCCGAAAAACTTCTGTTTCAATTGGTACTTCTGCGTTTATATTATTTTTTTCTAAATCCTCTTAGACTTATTTAATCCAACTTGATGTTGACTTCTTCCCCCACAGATATTTGAAGATCTGCTTTGTTAACCTATTGTCGTTCATTCTATATAAATGTCCAAAAAATAATAGTCTTCTTTTTCTCATTGTTTCTGTTATATTTTCTATACTCTGATATATTTCATCATTACCTCTTATTTTCCAACCTTCTGAAGTTTTTCGTGGGCCTAATATTTTCTTAATAATTCCGATATTATCTTTCCAATATTTCTAGTTTATCTAAATTATAATTCAATGCTAGACATTTAGGTACTTGCATATAGGCATTCTGGCTTCACTACTGCCAGAATAATAACATCACATTTTTATTATTGTTATTATTATTTTTGGTTTTGTTGTTGATGCTATAGATAAAGTAGTAAAGTACAAGCTAAAGGGAGGCAAGGGTTCAGTGGCAAGAAAGATAGACCAGTGACACGAAGGGAACATGGACCGCTAGGCTCATAAATTAGTTAGCTGAGTGGACTTATCGCAAACATGGAGTGATTAGTTACTTCATAGCCCAGTTTCTACTGGTCACAGCCAGTTCCGGGCTTTCCTATATAGGATAGGGAAAGTAGAGAGGCCAGGGTGCATTTTCTATAAGCAGGAACTAGACGATGTGCACCTCACGTTTTTCACCTGTGACAGATGAATAGAAGGGAGTCAAAACGTGGAAAATGTGGTGGGATAGATCTCGCCCGAAAATATCATCGGACTGATGCTGCAGAGCGAACACCACTGGGGTCAGGTTGCGGCATACACAGAGAAGGTTCTGAGGCAAAAGAAGGAAGTAGAAAATGATCTTGCTAAGGCCGCTAACAGAATAGCAGAAAACAGGTAACGTGGACCCGCTGAAGGTTTAAAACAGATGAAAGTCCACAGAACGAAGAACAAATGGCACCACCTTGAAGTATTGCAAAAGCTGAATCCCAAGGTGGATCCATGTCGTGGGTAATAGGATTTGTGGTTTTGATGGGTATGAGTCCCCCACACCGTAGGAGTGCGGACCTTCTTGCGCTGAACATTAGTTTTCCACAGTCTCCTACGTAAAAAAATGTTATTTTTGTTGCTATTAGTCTTGTTCTTATAATCATTGTTGAGTGAATGAGAAAATCCTCCTCTGGGGACAAAGCCTTACCGTAGCACTGTCCGTGCGGGCGAGGAGGTTTGCGCGCTCTGATGAGGTTGAGAGCTATGCCGGTGGTAGCGTAGCTACTGGTAGGCCTCCCTTGCCGGACAGGTCTCAACCGAGTACCCAGACAAAAAGTGTCCCACAACGATCCATCTATCCTTAGTGACCCAAGGTACCTACCTATCCTTACGTATCCTCACTAATCCTTTCATCGTGGTTTGACGTGTGGATGGGACTCCTGAGGTCGTCGTAGACCAACTCATCTAGGGAAGAAAACCTTACACAAATCCGACGAGGTCGATAGCAGTGAGATGGCAGCCCCATCACCGACCTTTCCCTGCACAGCGCTCGCAACGCGATCGAGGAGATTTTGTTTATTGGCGCACACTCAATAGAAACAGCCGAATGACGAATATGGATACGACCAATGAGATTTTTACAATCAGTACTGGGAGTATCACGGAAGGACCAGCTAAGAAAAGATGGTATAAGCCATAGCCTAGGTCCCTCTTCTGACAAATCTTTCATTTCCTTCTAAAAACTTCTCTGCTTCACTTCTACTTCACCTTCTAAATACTTTGCTTTACTGATTTCACATTTTTCTGGAAACTGATGGCCTTCTGACACCTATGGTATGTGGTCTTTCTATTCTCCCGGAAAGTGAGTTTTCCCCCTCTTGCTATTTTGTCTGGTTCCATTCTTCTGAGGTCTCCATACAAAACCATTCGTCTTTTCTTTATTGTGGTCGAGAGTTTCTCAAAGGGAAGAGAATCGGTCTTAGGGTGTACAAACACCTAAACGAAAGGTTAAAGCAATGCAGACAGGATTGGACAGACCGTGTTGAAAGAATGCATACGAACAGGATACCAAAACAAAGTTTGGCTTATCATCGGAAAGGAGGGCGGAATATTGAAGACCAAAGAAGAGATGGTCGGACCGAGGAGTGCGCAACAGATCGTAAGGTCCACAGCCTGAAGAAGAAGAAGAAGAAGAAGAAGAAGAAGAAGAAGAAGAAGAAGAAGAAGAAGAAAGGCCACAAACATACAAACAGTAAGAAACAGAGGGCGTATACGAATAAGATACGTTTAGAGTGCAGAGACGGTTTGTACTGTATCACAATAGAGAGAATGGCGGGCGGTTACTGTTGTTTGTATATTGTCCGCCAGATGACGGTGCGCTATGTAAATCCCGACCCAACACTGTGTACACACACTTTTTCAATATTAGTGTAATTTTTCAACCGCAGATTGACAGCCCCCCCCCCACGATTGCGCAAGTCACGTAGATCCGCCCTGCTACACTTCCGCCCCAGCTTCACCGGTTGTTGTAATTTTGTTTTCTCTTCCAGTCGGCACAGCGGTGATGAATATTTGAATACACACACAAAAGAGAATTGTGTGCTCGCACACACACAGACACAAGTAAACCAAATGTCAGTCAGTTTTGTAGGTCTAGGTTGTTATTCCTTCTGTATTTTGTTGAGTTTTTTCAAGTTTATTTCTTGATATAAATGATATACTGACAAAACACGTTTGTATACGTGCCCAAACACACACGTTTTGCAACGTTTAAAATACCGTGTACAACTGCTTATTGACAATTTTATGTTTTGTTTTGTTGAAATAGGATTTTTTCGGCAATGAGTATACTTCAAGTTATTCCGTGCAGTTGGGAATTCTAATTTAGCCCAACAGGCAAAAGTCAACCTAAAACGATTGCTTAGAGGTATATAGGCAGTTAGTGGGACACACAGGCACACATACGGTAAGGCATTTTTATTTGAGGTGATTCGGAGAAATGGAAAATCTATCATTATTGTTTTAATGACTTTTAAGCTTCCTCCTACTTTTTTCAGTTAATTTCTTCTCACGCCCCTTCATTTAAAAATTTTCGTTCGACGCCGCGCCCTTCTTCGGCAAGAAGAAGAAGAAGAAGAAAAAGAAAAAGAAAGGAAAAAGAAAAAGAAAAAGAAAAAGAAAAAGAAAAAGAGAAAGAGAAAGAGAAAGAGAAAGAGAAAGAGAAAGAGAAAGAAAAAGAGAAAGACAAAGAAAAAGAAAAAGAAAAAGAAAAAGAAAAAGAAAAAGAAAAAGAAGAAGAAGAAGAAGAAGAAGAAGAAGAAGAAGAAGAAGAAGAAGAAGAAGAAGAAGAAGAAGAAGACGACGACGACGACGACGACGACGATGATGATGATGATGATGATGATGATGATGATGATGAAGATGATGATAAGAATGTTGGTAATATCAATATAAATGCATGATAATGATTTATTAAAATTCTTTAATTCTGTGTCCTGCATATTAACAATCAGAATGCAGAGAATATTCTATGAGTTGAACTGGATTCCCAGATGAAAAGAGGTATAAAGGAAAATACCAACGGCGCCACATCGTATTACCTCCAGTGACCTGAGTGTCTACGTGGTAGATACTTATTATGTTTCAAAACAGATTTTAATGAGAGGTCGGCCACGTTAAAGCCTGGTTGATTCTGGGCTGTCATGTGGGCGGTGTTTCTGTCTTATGTGGATGTCCCAGGAGACTTGTTTAGTGATTTGTCGCTCCTCGTTGGATAACATCACACACCACGTAGGCCTACATGTGGGATGTTGAAGCCGTGCAGCGTATGTTTTGATATACCTGAGGCTCGCGTAATGCTTCTGAGAGTCCTAGGCTACAGTACTTGTGTAACGTCAACTTTTTATCATGGGAAACGCTACAGCCGTATGCCCATATAGGTCATATCGCAGTTTTATAGCTTCTTCTTTAAAAGTTTTGGAACTTGTTCTCTAGACGGAGAAGAAGAAGAAGATTATGATGACTTTGACGCCGACAATACAAACACTCGTGATTAACATATTACGTATGGCAAAATCAAAAAAAAAATCTGTTAATATTTTCCTAAATATTTAACAATTAAAATCCAATTTAACTCTGACGTATCTGTTTCTCTCTCCCCCGCCTTATAGTTCTGTAGAAGTCTTCATCTGTGTCGCGTTGTCTTCCTGCTGTCTTCTGTTTCACTACCCTCAGGCTGTCTTTTAAACGGATAAACAGATGAGTATCCGGTCAGCCTCCGTAGGGTGCGAACCCATACTGACGTGAGTTTTTAAGAATTGAGTATGTGATTTTACTCAACTGAGTTAAGGAATCTGATGATGGAACATAGCCTATGTTCCGAAACGCGTAATTCTAAATAACAAAACAAAGTCACACGACGGATATAAGGTAATTTATTAATTTATATATAATTCTATGCGAAAGCTGACTAATTCTACCAGGCAAAAACACAGATTGTTGGGAAAACGCAAAATAATAATTATTGAATTATATAAATTTTCTTATTTCTTGTTTTAAGACTTCAAGGTAAACAGTTTCGTCCCACAATGTGTGACTACTACCTTAGACCAGCAGTTCTGAAACTGTCCTCCGCGAAGAAATTGAAGCATAAACACATTCGGTTTAGTACCTAAGTTAACGTGCGTAATAATCCTGAAACCAGGTGTTATGTGTGTGTCTGTGAGGTATGGGCAATGTCTAGCAATCAACAAAAAAAGAATCAACGGATGGGAACGTTAAATTTTGGAAGGAATCTATAGATCAGTAAAGAAGGGTGATGGCTGGAGGATTAGGACCAACCAAGAATTAAGAAATCTATATAATGACTCAGACTTGGTAGGAAGTATTAAATGCAAAAGGATTAAATTGGCTTGGGCATGTTCAAACGATACACTGAAGAGTAGTGGTGGATCGTTCCCGAACGACAGCCAGTCACAGAACAGATCTAGTCAGTCAAGTGTTTTGTAGTCACATTCTGTTCTTTGTGATATCTATAAAATTTTTTTAAAAAGGGGGTTCACTGTGCTAGTTCGCTGACATGATCGACCTAAATATGATCAGTTCGTTTCAATGAACTACTTTGAACGTCTCTACTGAAGAGTCCTGAAAAAGCATTTTGTTGAGCAACCTGGTGGAAGACGCCTGAGAGGAAGATGGCGTAGAAGGACCACAGGGGTCAGAAGGTGGAAAAAGCTGGGCGCATGCCAGGTAAGAGTGGAGACGCCGAGTTCCTGCAAGGACCTTAGCGCTATGGAAAGAATTAATTAATTAATTAGTGTTCATACCAAATCAACAGATTATCAGAGCCCATTGGAATTACCCAGGGCGTTCGGCAGGGTTGCAGTGTTTTTCCTGTCTTATTTAATATCTATATAGATGATGACATAAGGAAATGGGAACTGGGCGCCCCCAAAGGATTATACTTGGGGAAAGGTTCTTATTTAAATATTTTAATGTATGCAGACGATCTTCTGATCATCCAAGAAAATGAAAATGACCTTCAAAGATTGTTGTTTTATCTTACTAACATTTTAACGGATTACAATCAAACCATTTCATTATCCAAAACAAAAGTTATATCTTTTTCTAGGGCAAATCATATTAGAACAAAGATTGTCATACAGAACTCGCCAACAGACAGATCTAAGGTGCAGCATTATATATGAAGATGATAAGGAGGTTGAAAGCAAAATTATTCTCTTTCAGTCGCTCTTTGAATGTATCATTAAACACTTAAAGGAGAAAACAAGGAAAGAGACGCAATTGAAATATTGTAATGTAATGGCCATACTTCAACTACTGTATGGTAGTGAGACTTGGATTGGGAAGGTCAAAGATATATATAGAATACAAGGAGCGGAAATGAGGTTCTTGATGGCTGTAAAGGGTTGTACCAGGAGAGATCTTATCAGAAATGATTATATTAGACTGGAGCTAGGCATAGCTGAAAGATTAAATGAGAAAATCTCCCGGTACAAAACGGAGAGTACACGTAAAGAGAATGGATCCGACTAGATTTTCAAGAAGAGCCCTTGACTATCGTCCAAGGGGGAAGAGGAGTGTGTGAAGATGACGTAAGCGATGGTTGGATGACTTCCATTGAGTAGCTCAGGCTACTAGCCTAAGCCGTAAATGATGACGACGACGACTGCAATACCAAATCAAAATTAATGGTATAAAAAGAATTTCTGTCTCTAAAACTCACAGAGTTTGCGAACCATGATCAAGAATTCGTAAGTGGGAAACATCATTTCTTTTGTTCGTTTCTGACGTCGGTTAAGATTGTACTATTATTGTATCAGCATATTTGTTCACACTGCTGGTGGATACAATCCAGAATTAATTTGGGAACGATGGCTATATCTACATTAAATGGAAACCTGTGGGATGAGCAAATTACAGCAGAAACTAAAACCGAAATATTTAAAACCATTATTAGAAGTATCATTACTTACGGTTCAGAAGTTTGGACCACTAATAAACACACAAGAACAAAATTAATGACAGCAGAGATGGACTTTTGGAGACGTTCGGCAAGAGTATCCAGACGTGAGAAAATAAGAAATGAAGTCATTAAGGACAGAATGCATGCGAAAAATTCAATTGTTGATTTTATCGAAACAAAAAAATTACAATGGTATGGATACACGAAAAGAATGGCAAAGGAAAGATTGCCACTGACAGTTATGGAATGGACCCCACCAGGAAGAAGGTAAAGAGGTAGACCACCTATCACCTGATAGTCTGATAGAAGAAATTCAGACTAAATTGAGAGAACGAGAAACTGAAGATCTTTAGATGGACAAGCAGCGGTGGAAGATGAGAATTCAATCGCTTCTGTAATCTTTGGTTCCGGAAAATGTGTAAACATTGCACAGCCGGAATAATAAATAATAAAATAATATACAATGCTTAACAGTTGTGACAGTAAATATAGTCTGTTTATTACGTAATTTTCCATTACGCACGCCCACAGGCGCTTGCACTCTCGTGTGCGTGCAACTACTGCTGGCCTTACAGCACGCAATTCTCATCCATCCACTACTGTATAAAAGCAACTGGCATTTATACGAACTCCCTTTTGATCTTAAACGTAACTTCTTATCCTACAGCGGTTTTCATGGGCATCGGTTCTTTCCCAGCGCCAATGCCTCTTCTTACGTAACGGCTATACCACACATCCTTCTTCTTTTGGTTCGGATACAATCTGCGCTCGTGTGTTATGTTTATGTGTTATGTTATGTGTTATGTTTTGAAATTTCCGCGCGCAACTAGAAAGTTGTCGTTAACCTTTCGTGATGAGTATGTCCGCGGCGCTATTGGATAAGATAAATAAATACGTAAATGTGTGTGTGTGTGTGTGTGTGTGTGTGTGTGCGTGTGCGTGTGTAGGCTAATAAGTGTTGACATATTAACGTGAGAACCAACACCAACAGAGTAGTACCGTGTAACACAACATGAAAGTACCAGCGTTACTGCTTCTGTGGGAACAGACGTTGTCAATACAAACGACAAACGGTTTGAAGTAATAATACTACTTCGTAAGTGATGATACTTCTAATAATGGTTTTAAATATTTTGGTTTTAGTTTCTGCTGTAATTTGCTCATCCCACAGGTTTCCATTTAATGTAGATATAGCCATCGTTCCCAAATTAATTCTGGATTGTATCCACCAGCAGTGTGAACAAATATGCTGATACAATAATAGTACAATCTTAACCGACGTCAGAAACGAACAAAAGAAACCATGTTTCCCACTTACGAATTCTTGATCATGGTTCGCAAACTCTGTGAGTTTTAGAGACGGAAATTCTTTTTATACCATTAATTTTGATTTGGCATTGCCGTCGTCGTCGTCATCCTTTACGGCTTAGGCTAGTAGCCTGAGCTACTCAATGGAAGTCATCCAACCATCGCTTACGTGATCTTCACACACTCCTCTTCCCCCTTGGACGATAGTCAAGGGCTCTTCTTGAAAATCTAGTCGGATCCATTCTCTTTACGTGTACTCTCCGTTTCGTGCCGGGAGATTTTCTCATTTAATCTTTCAGCTATGCCTAGCTCCAGTCTAATATGATCATTTCTGATAAGATCTCTCCTGGTACAACCCTTTACAGCCATCAAGAACCTCATTTCCGCTCCTTGTATTCTATATATATCTTTGACCTTCCCAATCCAAGTCTCACTACCATACAGTAGTTGAAGTATGGCCATTACATTACAATATTTCAATTGCGTCTCTTTCCTTGTTTTCTCCTTTAAGTGTTTAATGATACATTCAAAGAGCGACTGAAAGAGAATAATTTTGCTTTCAACCTCCTTATCATCTTCATATATAATGCTGCACCCTAGATCTGTCTGTTGGCGAGTTCTGTATGACAATCTTTGTTCTAATATGATTTGCCCTAGAAAAAGATATAACTTTTGTTTTGGATAATGAAATGGTTTGATTGTAATCCGTTAAAATGTTAGTAAGATAAAACAACAATCTTTGAAGGTCATTTTCATTTTCTTGGATGATCAGAAGATCGTCTGCATACATTAAAATATTTAAATAAGAACCTTTCCCCAAGTATAATCCTTTGGGGGCGCCCAGTTCCCATTTCCTTATGTCATCATCTATATAGATATTAAATAAGACAGGAAAAACACTGCAACCCTGCCGAACGCCCTGGGTAATTCCAATGGGCTCTGATAATCTGTTGATTTGGTATGAACACTAATTAATTAATTAATTCTTTCCATAGCGCTAAGGTCCTTGCAGGAACTCGGCGTCTCCACTCTTACCTGGCATGCGCCCAGCTTTTTCCACCTTCTGACCCCTGTGGTCCTTCTACGCCATCTTCCTCTCAGGCGTCTTCCACCAGGTTGCTCAACAAAATGCTTTTTCAGGACTCTTCAGTAGAGATGTTCAAAGTAGTTCATTGAAACGAACTGATCATATTTAGGTCGATCATGTCAGCGAACTAGCACAGTGAACCCCCTTCTTAAAAAATTTTTATAGATATCACAAAGAACAGAAAGTGACTACAAAACACTTGACTGACTAGATCTGTTCTGTGACTGGCTGTCGTTCGGGAACGATCCACCACTACTCTTCAGTGGATCGTTTGAACATGCCCAAGCCAATTTAATCCTTTTACATTTAATACTTCCTACCAAGTCTGAGTCATTATATAGATTTCTTAATTCTTGGTTGGTCCTAATCCTCCAGCCATCACCCTTCTTTACTGATCTATAGATTCCTTCCAAAATTTAACGTTCCCATCCGTTGATTCTTTTTTTCTTGGATGCTAGACATTGCCCATATCTCACAGACACACACATAACAACTGGTTTCAGGATTATTACGCACATTAACTTAGGTACTATACCGAATGTGTTTATGCTTCAATTTCTTCGCGGAGCACAGTTTCAGAACTGCTGGTCTAAGGTAGTAGTCGCACATTGTGGGACGAAACTGTTTACCTTGAAGTCTTAAAACAAGAAATAAGAAAATGTATATAATTCAATAATTATTGTTTTGCGTTTTCCCAACAATCTGTGTTTTTGCCTGGTAGAATTAATCAGCTTTCGCATAGAATTATATATAAATTAATAAATTACCTTATATCCGCCGTGTGACTTTGTTTTGTTATTTAGAATTACGCGTTTCGGAACATAGGCTATGTTCCATCATCAGATTCCTTAACTCAGTTGAGTAAAATCACAATATATATATATATATATATTGGAATAGAACATTGCAGTAAGGGAAATGTAGCCAGGACTACATGCTGTTATAACAGGTTTATGACGTTATAGACAATATAAAATTTGATTTTGTTTGAGTATGTAAATTAGATGTAAGTATTGAAATAAGAATTGGGTAAAAGACTATTATGTATTAAAATGCCCATAAATGGATTTGTGATCGTGTCATGTGCGAATTAAAGTTGCGAGTACGCGTGTCATTCGTATTTTTATGAATAGCTCCAGTATAAATGGACGTACCTAACTGAGATTTAGGCAGCGCAAGCATCTTAAATAGCGCTTTATTTTCTGGGTGTCAGAGACTTGCTACGTAGTATGTTAATAGGGATTTTGTTAGTAAAAAGCAGTTTCTATAAAGTCCTTATCTTTTAGAAGTCAGAAAATTCATAGGTAAAGTCTATACCTGCTTCTGCAGAAATCTGCAAATCGTTTCAAGAAATCGTCTATCAGTTTTAGCCATCAATCGCGTGATAGCTGTTTCGACCAATCAGCGGCCCCAATTTCCATTAAGATTGGGTCTCCGCCGACGAATATCTAGTTAGTTCCATCCTGCAGCTCGAATATTACGGACGTGCTCTCTGTGCGAGTTTTTCGAACAGAAACGTGCTTTTGTACGAGTGATCAGGGTCAATTTAGCGACGAGTTACCCGTTGCTGATACCTTGACTGGGTGCGAACTCTATATTAAAAAATAATAAGCTATTTAATATTTGTAAACAGTGCTAGTCTCGCGTGAGTGAAGATTTCCGCATAGAGAAGGTTTATCCATCCGGGATATTCCTATGTTATCGCGAGGACACCTCAAGACGCGGGAAGGTGCACGCTTAAAGTACCAAAAATAAGTAAGATTAAATTACGACCCAATTTCTGTGCCCTGAGATAAGAGTAGACTGATTACCGGTATGTCGGCGTGCGTGCGTACAAGAGGAGTGCCAGCAAATCGGGAGTGTGCAGAAAGAAGGAGACGAGAGAGGAGCAGATTGCGGCGAATCACAGGACTGGCAGTGAGACGAATCAACCCACGAAAACAACATTCAAGTAGCAAATTTACATTTTTTTGTTTAAATCAGATCAGTCTGATTCCAGAGACAATTTTGAAATAAAATAAATATTTGTGAACTACCAACCATATAAAAATTTTGTCTTAAATATACAACCTTGCTCCAGATAACTGACTATATTGTTCCATTATTACTATGCCTAACATATGTTTTGTCGCAATATATATATATATATATATATATATATATATATATTTGCTTGTGAGGATCACTGGGGACCTCTTTTTTTTCTTTTTCCACTGTGGACTACGTTTGGTTCAACTTGTTCCTCCCTTCTTCTTCTCTCTCTTCCTCCTCTCCCACATCTCCTCCTTTCGTCAGTCGAGATGGCACCTGTCCCCTTCTTGGGTTTTTCCTGAAAACCTTGGGCATTTTCTAATTTCTTTTTGAGTGGCAAGCAATCAATATAATAGTAATAATAATAATTTTTTTAGCAATAAATGTTTAGAAACTGATCTTTAGATCACTTTAAGTTCATTTTCCCCCTTAGTAGAGACATGGTGTCTGGACCAAGTATTCACATTCCACTCAAATTTTTAAAGCCATTTAAGCCGCAGGTTTAAGTAACGTTTAAAGCGGTTACATTTTCTTTCACAATTCCCTTCTCGACTGTACTAATGTCTTCTTCTTCATTTAGCGTATACTTCAACTTCTTCTTCATGAGCTTTTCTTCTTCTTCTGACGTATTCTGCAACTTCTTCTTCATGAGCTTGTCTTCTTCTAATGGGGCTTGGCCTTCTCCAAAATATCCCTTCGGCCGTTTCTATAAATCACTTCTTACCTCCGTTTTCAAAGTCTCATCTTTATCAGCTCTTCCAAAATAACATCCAAACATCTATTCTATGGTCTTTTCTCACTGTCTTCTCACCCAACTGCTTCTTATCCCTTTCACTACATAAAATAGCCATTAAATTCTCTGTACTTTAATGACTTTAACAACAGCCGGACTCCAAATGTTTGAAAATACACAAACATGCAGAACAGGGTCGTCAATACCGTTTAACGAGAATGGTCAATCGTCGACCAAGTTATCCGCGAAATTAAGTTCCGGCCAAAACGGTAAAGCTCGGCGCGGCGTTATAGTGAGTGCGCGCCCGCATTATTGTTGCAGAAGAATGGTCAGTAACAACCATTAGACAACGGTGAGGAGTGTATATTTGTAGACCATGTAACCGTTGGCTGCATACAAATGACCGACCCTTGTGGTGGTTAGTAGAGCATTGTTTGTGATCGCTTGTTAGAGACGCCCGCCACTAATATTTGAGTGTGTGTGTCTCACCTTTCTTCTGCGCAGACGACTATCAATCTTTTTTGAAAGGTACTCTTTCCCAACATTATGTCTTACATAATTAATGTTGCCGATGAGTTAGTCTACATATGCCGCAGTTGTAATTCGAACTAGTTCATTATCTTTTATCTGTTCTAGTGATTCTTAACTTGATCCACTGTAGCCTATATGCGGCTCGCTGATTACTTTTTCCTTTATTAATTTATTTTTTATTTTAATCTCAGCACAACTGGTATTAAACAGTAACCAGATGTTTCTCATACATTTCGGTTTACTCTAGTAACTGTCGTCAAACAGCTGTTTAACGTGTTCGCTCTACCAAGCAAGAAGAAGAGTAGGCCTAATGTTTTTTAAACCTAACTTTTGATGGTACGTGAACATATCACAAGCAGGCCCGGATTTAGGTGTCCTGCCGCCCGTAGGCACTATTGTTAGCACCCCCCCCCCTACAAGTAACTTCTATATATTCAATTCTCCTTGACTGCTGAAAAAAAGTTGCTGTAAATAGTCATTTCAACTATATCTATTGCAAATATCTCATTTGATCTTAAATCTAAAAGGGAAATGTGATGCAATTGTGAAAAAGACTACATTTTTTTAACTTTTATTAATGTTTATTTACGTATAGACTTCAGTAACACATAGATTAGTTTTATAACACTTAATATACGTAGGGTTACTTTCTTTTTATAGGTATATTTATAGACCTAGGTTTGGTTTTATCTTCAAACATAGTTAATATAAAAGTAAATTCAATGTACCGAGTTCTTCCCTTCATTTAAACAACATTCTCTATTATGCTTTGAATATATTGATCATGCGCAGTAAGGACTGACTTCTAGATCGAGACGCCCCAAGCGATATCGAAACAAACTATTTTAGTCGGCAAAAAAGCGGACAAGAATTTCAACGGAGTGTCCAGACATGTATATACGACCGTGCTCCGCTCCGACCACCACCGCTATTGATAGGCCCAGTGTCAATACGTGTTATTCAATGATATAATTCAAGGTTATTTCAAAACCATTTTCTTCAATTCGGCCATAATGCAAGTGCCCAATACAAATACTGTAATTAAAAAACCGAGAACATGAAATTTTAACAAATAATTTTTCACCTCGTGCCGCCCCCTGAGCCTGCCGTCCCTAGGCACGTGCCTAGTGGGGAATCCGGGCCTGATCACAAGGATAGGGTCGGACTGTTACCATCGTCAGAGTTTACCACACAACGTTCCGACCACTAAAATACCTGTGGTTACCTTCAGGGGTAAGTTAGACTAATTCACTAAATACAAACTTAACTCTATAAGAGATGCGTTCATTAATAAGCGCGAATCGTAGAAAGAATAATACAACCACTATCTGCAAAGGTAAACACAACTGTAGAGGAACTATAATAATAAAGAACCGCTACTTTAAATGTAAATTCTTTACCCAAGACTGGTAAACAAAAAGAATTGGAAATACTTTTAGACAAGAATCAAATTCAAATTTTACCAGTGCAAAAAACCAGATTCTTAGAGGAAAATGTAGCACATACACAGAATGACAGAATCTTTAAGGGAAAACCAGCTATCAAAATTATGAAGGGAATGCCATTACTAGGCACAGCTTTTTATGTCCATAAAAGTATAATAGAGAATGTAACAGAATTCAAATCTAGTTCAGAAAGAATATCTCTTCTAACAATTAAATGTAGAAACAAAAAATACACACTCGTTAACTGCCACGCACCAATAAATGAAGACAACAAGAAGAATCCACAAAAAACTGAATTCAGGGATCTTTTAGAAATTGAAATGTCCAGGATCCCCAAATCGAATGTTATAATACTACTGGGAGATATCAATGCTCAAATAGGCAGGGAAACATCGTAGGGCAATATCCAGCCCACAGAAGAACTAATAAAAAAGGTATGAGGCTAATTAATTTATGTAAAGGTTCTCAATTGAAATTAATGTCTACTTTCTTCAGAAAGCTTCCAAGAAAGGCTAAAACGTGGATATCTCCAAACCCGATGTTAGGAGAATTTCAGTTATATCATCTAGCTATTTCTCAAAGAAATATATAAAGGAAATTATGAATGTCAAAGTAATAAGAAATGGCGAATTTGATTCTGATCAATATCTGTCTAAAATTAAACTCAAACTCCTACCTAATAAAGTTCATCGAAAATTACAAAAGCTATTAAAGTATAATACAGGCAGACTTGCCATAACGGAAGAATCAATAAGAAAATGTCAAGAAGAAATTAAAAGAGTTAATCATCGTAACTGGCAAGAATTATCACACAGAAATCAATAATGCAGCAAAGATAACATTTGATTTAATTAAAAATAAAAGGCAAGTATGGTGGAATGAATTGTGTGAAGAAGCATAAAAAATAGAAAGCAGAGAGAGGAGAAAAATGGAAAGGTCAGGGAAAACTGAACACTACGAGCAACTTAAGCAACAAAGAAAGGAAGCAGCAAGGATAATAAGGGGAACTAAAAGATCTTTTGAAAAATTAAACTTGTTGAAATGCAGGAAAATTTTATAAAAAATAATTGTCGAAATTTCTATCAGACTTTTAAAAATAAACCAAAGAGTCACCAAACACCAAGTGTTTATTTTAAAAATGCAAGTGGTAGAACTGGCCTAAACAATGCGGAAAATTGTGAAATACTTGCAAAATATTTTGATCAACTTTTAAATTGCCCGGAACCAATTCAGAGGTTAGAACTGTCAGATATTTATGAAAATTTAGAAGAAGATACACCTCCGACTATCGAAGAAATTGAAGAAGTAATTAAAACTGTGCAAAGTAATAAAGCTAGTGGAGAAGACTCCATATCAGGTGAACTTTTGAAATGGTCTCTACTAAAGGTCAAAAACGATCTACAATTAATTTTTGAAGAAATTTGGAAAACAGAAAAAATGCCAGAAGAATGGAAGGTGGCCTTAGTACATCCGCTGCATAACAAGGGTGATAAGCAAGATGTTAACAACTACAGAGGAATATCTTTATTTCCAGTTGCGTATAAAATATTTTCAAAGATTCTATTGAAGAGAGTAGAAAAACGTTTGATAGCCATTTGGGTGAATATCGGGTGGCTTTAGGAAGGGCAGATCCTGTCCAGAACAAATATTCACTCAGAAGTCAATAATCCGTCACAGGCTACTGAATTCAAAGGAGATTGTAGTAAAATTTGTTGATTTCAAAAAGGCCTTTGATTCTGTTGATAGAGAAACTATATATAAAATAATCCAAGAATTTGGTGTTAAATCTAAATTGGCAAAGCCAATCCGTGAAACCCTTACGGACACAGTCTCAAAAATAAAATTCATGGGAGAAATATCTCAGCCATTCAAAATAAATACAGGTGTAAGACAGGGTGATGGTTTATCCCCAATTCTTTTTAACTGTGTTCTGGAGAAAGTAGTGAGAATTTGGAATGAAGAATTAAAGGAATGAAAAATATCACCAATTATGTTGGGAAGAAGGAACAAACGTATTGAAATAAACTGTTTGGCATTCGCAGATGACTTTGCTATACTTTCTGAACATCTGACATCTGCAGTAACACAATTTAATTTAGAGGACATAGCCAGTAGAACAGGCTTAAGAACTTCTGCAGAAAAAATCAGTTTCTTACAAACATTAAAAACGCGCCAAAATTCGTGGTAACAGACATTGGTCGAATAGAGAGGGTTCGAAAATTTAAGTATCTAGGAGAGATAATTCAAGAGAATGGCTTGGAAAAATCTGCTATAGAAGAAAGGATTCGTAAGATGGAAAGGGCATATGGTATACCTAAAGATATTTACAATAAAAAGTGCATATCTAAAAATGCGAAAATAAGGCATTACAGTACAATAGTGAAGCCAGAATGCCTATATGCAAGTGGATGTCTAGCATTGAATTATAATTTAGACAAACAAGAATTATTGGAAAGACGAATTATTAAGAAAATATTAGGCACACGGAAAACTTCATAAGGTTCGAAATTAAGAAGTAATGATGAAATATATCAAAGTATAGAAAATATAAAAGAAACAATGACAAAAAGAAGACTATTATTTTTTGACATTTATATAGAATGGACGACAATAGGTTGACAAAGCAAATCTTCAGATATCTGTGGGGGAAGAAGGCAACATCAAGTTGGATTAAATAAGTCCAAAAGGATTTAGAAAAAAAAATATACACTGAGAAGAATCAATTGAAAGAGAAGTTTTTCGGGCAAAAGTGTTGAAAATGGAGCGAGTCCAGGGTAGGAGAGATAAAAACGCAGGTTCAAAGTGGACTGAAGACAGGAAGAAGAGACACAGTGAGAAGATGAAAGAATATTAAAAAAAAATAAAAGAACAAAGAGTAAAGAATTGAAATTGGCATGTGGTCTTTAGATGGCCGATACAAAAAAAAAAATAACCGCTACTTTCCCTGTAAGTCAGCTGGACTGAACCGGTAAGCACAACCACGCAGATGCAAGTTCATTTGTTCGTTGTGTAAACTTGCGCCAGTAAACTTACGCATATAAAAGATGACATTCGGAGAACGAATGGAAGCTACTGAAAACGGATAAATGCAATTAAGAAGAGCGGTTAAATTACAAGGCCTCGTCTATTTCTATTTACGGATGCATTTAGAAGATCTTGCAGGGTTTAGCGTATTGGCTGTTTCCATCACAAAAGGAAGCTGGACGCCTTAGGAATGCTCGGTAACGGAGAACATTTACAAATCCTACCATCTGAGAACAGATCAGAAATCAGCTCCTATCCTTACAATTTATGAGCAAAGTATAATGCTTGAAAGAAGCAACTCATTAAAGTATTCTGTTTAAGTATCTGATACGTATAATCTTCTAAACTAATTGCGACATTTTTCCATGCCGCAGTGCTCGGTATTACCCATAATTACTTACCTAATCGTGTGTGTATGTACGTATGTTGTGTGTAATACTATCGACGGACGCTGCAGGTCCGCGTACATAGACCACTTACTACCGCGCGTTGTGAAACAGCTGATAATTGAAAACACAACCGGCCAGTAAAAACGCAGTAAACGGAAAACAGCTGTTGGACGCGGTCGGTGCGTGTGAAACTCTCCGTGTCGCGGGTCCGTCGTCGTAACACAGGTGAACTCATATCGTAAACGAGGCAATATTTTGCCGTTTCACCTGACGTTTATGTGCGCTATGCGCGCGCAGATTGCTTCAAGTGAAAGAATCCCATCGCGCACGGAATATCAGTCAGTTGTTTTGTTTTCTTTTTGTTTATTATATCTCTTACTAGAAAACTAATAAAGGCTACATATTTCAGGTGAAAACAGCGGACTTCTAAATAGCTAATAAATAGAAGTGTGCGGTAGTTCTAAATGGTTATAGGAATTGACCACATGAGGATAAAAATAACTAAAATACATCCTAGTAACTGTTCGTTCAGTTTAAGCATGTAGGTTTCATATTATCTATTGTTATATTTAATGTAGGCCTATATATTTAAAGCTATATTTATATTCAATGTAACTGTACGATCCGATTTTAACCATACGATCGTGTCAGATTATTGACCCTATGTCCCGCCAGGCACATATAGTTTCAGTATGCCCCGTTTTTAGTGTGACATTTCGATTTTTTACATAATATAATAAACTATCAATTTAATTATGGGATGAAAATCGATCTGGCGGCTGGAATCAACACTACTATCTTTAAAGTGTCTGAAAATGTGTAACAACATCCAGAAATCATCCCTTTAAAGTAAAAGGTAATAACACAATAAAAATACGCGTTATTGAAACATTGTTAGAAGATACTTATTGACTGAACTGATTTTCCTTTACGTATTTCATATTTCAGACGTATACCCCAATCCTGTGTAATAAACATGTTTGTATATTAAAAAAGAGCTATTACCATATGATCCGGCAAAAATAAAATAAAACTACCTATTAAAAGATATTAACAAAATTTTGTCAACTTTTTCGATCCTCAGGGGGGGGGATCCACGTAAATACGTCCCTGCCTGGCAGTAAGAATTTTGTTTAGGTTACTTTTTATTTTATTTTGTATAAATAATGTTACTACTTGGAACTGTATTTAACTTTCTATAGTGAATAACTTACGATGTGTGAAAATTAAATCAGCATTTCTTGCAATAAATTGCATTCAAGTTGGTTATAAACTCTCCCAGCCTACAAGCGCTACAACGCTTGATTATATTGGGCGAGGGTACTGAGAAAGTGTCACTTTTTTGTGTCGTACAAAATGCTATCTTAGTTATATTACTATTGGGGTCTTGTCAAGTGCTAAACGTTTTGACTTCACGGTGTATCTGGCGACAATTCATATCTGTCGAAGAACAAAATGACCAATGTTTGAGCTTAAACTACGTCCAATGCAGCTGCTGAACAAAAACCCTTCGTCCGTGTTCTGTTTCAGTTTTTTTTAGCAGGATTCGTGTTTGGTTTTTCTCGTGGTCCAACTGATCAACTGATATGACATTCAAATCTGTTATAAATTCGGTAAAACCTGACAAATCTTTGAAATTTTATCACAGAGTTGGCAGAGTCCTTTTTGAACGTCGTTGGTACGATGTGGATGGCCGTGAAATTTATTTATTCCTTTCGTTTTTTCTTGAACAAAATCATTTTAGAAAATAACAAAAGTCGTGTCGCCTTTCTTATTTGCCTCATAGTTCAAACATGAAATTTTAATCATCGAGTGCTCCCGGTAGTGACCGATGTTTTAGAAATGTGAACGCTGAACAGTTGGTACAACTGTGGATTTTACGGAGAGGTATCGAGATGATTGTAATAACAAATACAGGAACGAATTTAGTGAAACTGATGCGCCATCAGATTACACTGAAAGAAATAATTTACAAAAATAAGTAAATAAAATGAGTTTTGAGTGAGATTGTTGCAGACAAGTAAAGACAAAAATGTATTAATAAATTATTTACCTTAAATTATCCGCCGTGTGATTTCTTGTAACTTCGTCTATTACGCGTTACAAAAATGTAGGAGATGGTTACAAAAATTATCTTATTCCCTTATTCATCTTACAGAAAATCTGTCAATAATGCAAACTCTCTTATTCTTTACAGAAATCTGTTTTTAAGCTTCATCATATTTGCAAACAATACAAAAATATCCACTACAGATACAAAGGTAATAGCATTTAGAGGCAAGGATAATGATAAAAACAAAAATAATAATTAATTGTAAAATTGTAGGACACGAGAGCCGTTTTAACGTTTGGGAAGTGCTATTGGCTGTGATAAGAGTTACGATATTGATGTTAAGTTAGGTATGTTCAAGACGATCTGTGGGACAATCAATCGTATGTTTAGAGACAAGGTTCGTCGACACAGCATTAAAGTTTTACAAAGCTATGGCGGTCCCTGTACTGTCCTATGGGTGTGAATTATGGACATCGAACCAAGAAACAAAAGACTAAAATACAGGCCTCGCAAACGGCATTTTTAGGAGGAGTTAAAACGTGTTCTAAACTCGACCGTACAAAGAATGAGGCCATAACAAAAGAGATACAAGTTTTTAACTTAAGGGGAGTCGCTTCTGAAAATGGCCAAAATTGATAAAAAAATGCAAAAATTTTTTTTTGTCCCAAATTGTTCTATGGTTAGTTCTTTATATAAAAAACACACTAAAACATTTTTTCCGAAATATTTTGTAGGCAAAAACAAATTGTTTGGGAAAACCTAGCACCTAAGCGATTTACGTTTTGTTTAGGTATTAGAGTATAACAGAACACTATTATTTATACTGTATAATATAATTTTACACATATATATTATATTTGTACTAATTTGGAAATAAATGTTGCAAGTATAAAACATCAGCTATTTTATTTACAAAGAAAAAATCAGACTTGTAAAACAGCTGATTGGCGTATTGTTGATAACTTGCAATGTTTTGTTTCCTGCTGTGTTGAGCTTTGTGGATGTGATTTGGAACAGTTTTGTGTTTGAATTGTTATTATTTTTCAATAATAAATATGGGAAGGAAGAAGAAAAGTTTACTGACCATTAGTAAAAGAAATCAACAATTGATCAACAATGTAAAAAAGTGAAATGTGGATTACAGAGACATGACCGATAAGAATATTTATGTTTCTATTTATGTTACCCATACAGTAATAAAAAAAAAAACATACAAAGCGTTTGTACTCCATCAATATTTAATTTTCCAACAGAAAAGAATATTTTTAAAAAATCCGCATTTCCCGCAAATTCAATTTTTCATGTTTTTATACATACGTTTTGATATATCTAAAAAACTATCTTATTTACTGCTCTGACATTTTCCACAGGTCTTTGGGATATAATTACCTAAAAAATCACGTATTTTTATTTAATTTGGGCTTATAGTTCCTTGGTAATAAATTTTTATTTATAAATGTAAAAACAAAAAAAAATAATTTTACTATTTTCCTTACAAAAAAGTTTTGTTTAATTACATCCTAATAAAAATATATGTTTTTTTAGATAATTTTATCCCCTTCAAAATGACACCTCCCAAAAGGTCGTAGGACTTCTAGTTTTTCTGGAATATCAATTTGAAAAATGTTCCCAAAATGTTGCTAAGAAACGTTAAAAAATTCAATTTTTAGTACCAAAATAATTTTTTTTTCGAGTTACAAAATTTTACCCTTTATTTAGTGCAACAATAAATAATAAAAAAATCTGAATAAATTAAAAAGTTACAAAATAAACATTTTTACCATTTTCAGTAGCGACTCCCCTTAAACGAAAAATTAAAAGATTACAAACAACGGTGGAAAGGACACTTAGAAATAATGTCAGATTCTAGACTTGCCAAATAAGTCTATCGGACACAGGTGTGCGGGTAGGCCGAAGAAGAGATGGCTGGAGGATCATTGAAGGCGGGACAGGCAGCACGTTGTCTATGCCGTGTTGTGAAGACGATGATGATGACCTAATAAATCATGATATGAATTAAATTTATTTACACTAAAGAAAAACTAGAGTAACTACTTCATAGTATATGAATAACGTTCAAGTAAAATTCTATTTTTAAAATATTTCATTTTTGGATCACCCAACGGTGTTATCAAGATTTGTATACTAGTGAAATGTACGAATTATAACAGCTGTTGGATGCGGTGAGCGTGAAACTATCGATGTCGCGGGTCCATCGTCTTTACACAGGCGAACTCATATAGCAAACTATACCTTATTGGTAACCGTTCATCATATCTACTCGGCAGTATGACCAACACTACGTTTTACCTACCATTTAACGTTAGTCTCAATTTACACGTTTACCCAAAACCTTGCTTTTATTTTTTATACACGTTTTACAGACCTGCTGGGAATCGAACTGTGACCTTCAATTTTCAAACTGTGCCTCCTTGTGTTAAAATTTGAATTATTTATTTGCATTATTTATTTGAATTATTTATTACCATTATTAGGATGGCAATGCATCGTGAAAATATAATATAATATGATTTTGAAATATGCATTTCAGAATTATCTGTAACAATCGTTCTTCGTAAAATAGCAAGCAGCTGCGGACTGAAATTGTTTGACAGGTAATAATAATGCGTTCTTCCGTTTTTATGTGGTTGTAATCGGATCCGCGGCAAGTAAGTCGAGACGAAAGAATCTCTCCTGAAGGCGCGCCAGTGTCCGCGCGCTGCTCCGGTTGGAATGGGTTCTTGAAAGGACATTAGCGCCCATTGAATGCACTCATTGAAGAGTGGTGGCTGCGAACCCACGCACTCTTCGTGGGTGGCCTTCTACCACGACCTGCCTTTATACATTTGCACACCTACTCTACATTGCCTATCAGTTATCTGTCGTCCTGTCCACGTGTGCTCAACACACACACACACACACACACTCACTCACACTCACATACGCTCACGCATGTACTGTATAGTTAGATTGTCGACCGCGATAAAGCAAAAGAGACGATTAACAAAGGCGGGGACTATAAAGTATTGCGTTTAATGAAAGAAGATCCAGTCCACGGTAGTCATTAACGCTGATTATTCAGAGACGATTCTTCTGCGGAAGGACGCTCGGTGTACGTAAAATACTCTTCATCAATTTACTTTTTGTAATACTCATATAAAATGGAAAAACAAAGAAATCGGTATGGAGAACCATAGGCCTACATGATGACTTCCATGTTGTAAGATTTATATTTAAAATCGTTTACTTGAATTCGGAACACTATAATTTCTAAAAAAAAATACCCCCCGCCTTGTAAATCGAGTTTTATGTTTGATAAACTGAAATGAAATATTTCCATAGAAACTACTTCTTTTTTGCCGATAACATAGCACACATATTAATAAATAAAATATCGATATGGAGAACCATACGTGACTTCCACGTTCCATGATTTATATTTCAAATCATTTCCTTGAATTCGGTTCGATAATTTCTAAAAAAAAATCCCCCACCCTCAATCTATTTTCACTATTTATAGACATTTCTGTTATTATGGGGTAGTCGTTTAATATAATGTTATTTTCGAGTCACTTTAGCTATAAAATTTAGATACTTTATTCTTATAAAGAAAGTGAAATACGCAGATAAGCATGCATTAATTACATATTTATATAATTATGTGGCCACAAATTATTTTGTGGCCTGCTGGCCGTGGTTGTGGATTTTTACGCATAGATGATTTAATGAAAATAAAAAAAAATATAATTTTATTGCCTGGCAACAAAACTATTTTATTTTTAACAATTACCATTATTTGAAGCAGTTTAAATGCATTTTTCGTCAAACTCATTAAATCAATATCAAACGTAAAACAATTACCCCCTCCCCTTTCAACTACCCTTTCATTAAATATAGATATTTCATCTACCTTTCTACAGTGGATTATTTTGACCTCCTTTTCAGGATACTTTATTTACCAAATTAATTACTTTACTCTTGTTAAAACATAAAACGTTCCAGATAAACTACCCCTCCCCCTTAACCGATCTTCACCAAAATCAATAGGCCTTGAGTCCTCTACAACTGGGGCACACATGCAACAAATTATTTGATTCTGTTTGAACTTGCGGCAGTTATCTTTGCCATAGAAAAAATCTACACACAGACACACACACACTTTTCGGAAAATGACTTTTCTTCATGTTTTTAGGGTAGTACATTCAGTATCAGCTCTTATCTCGAATATGGTTTTTTCCGAGATCACCGTAATTCCATTTACTTACGGAACGTGGAAGTAAAAAACAACAATAAATTTAAAGCAATCAAATTAAAATAAAAGAGTTGTTTTATTCTGTACCTGGGATACCTCCCTGGCTTATCGATGGGCAGCTGACTGCACTTCCTCCTTTACATGCCTAACGGCTCAGAGAATAATCGTACCCTGCCTGACTCACGTATTTCTGTAGTACAAAAGGTGTCTTTAATCATTATTTTAGTACATAATCGTTAATCATTATTTTAACCACTACCGCTTATGTTCTATGTAGGACTTATTCTATCGGACATCCTAAGAGATACTGGATTGGAAGGGAGGGAGAACATTATATATATATATATATAGAAAGTTGAAGTAAAATCAGTCTTAGTTCGCCACTCAAAGAGCAAAGGCATAAACGGCTGATTATATAAACAGACGTTAACACACAAACTACATTCGTGTTGCAAGCAGGAGTATGCCCACTACATTAACGGACGCTCCATGTCTCTCAGCTTTGTCGTTTACTTTTGTGTTCAAAAGAAATTTGTTTGTGGAACAGCATGTATTCTGTTTCCTCTAATTGAAAAGAAGCTCTTCTTCTGTTCCTCTCTTTCTTCTTCTTCTTCTTCTTCTTCTTCTTCTTCTTCTTCTTCTTCTTCTTCTTCTTCTTCTTCTTCTTCTTCTTCTTCTTCTTCATCTTCTTCTTCTTCTTCTTCTTCTTCTTCTTCTTCTTCTTCTTCATTAATGGCTCTTTTTTCTTACCCTCCCACATCTACATCGAATCATCTACATTTCATTTTCTTTCACCTCCGTATTTCTTTCTTTTAGTGCTATATACTATCCTATTTCAATTTTTCAACATGCCTATTCCGTTTTGATCTCCATCTTCTCATTGAAGGTACCCACATGACATAAATCTCTTATTATTATATCATCTTTTATCGCTTCTTCGGTTGTATCCGTTACGTAGCCTGACAATATTAATTTTGTATTCGTGTACTCTTATTTCTGGAACTAATATTTTATTTGCTGATATAAATCAGGAAACAATAAAAGTTTTGCAAAATTACTGTTTGCCTCAAATATCAGCTAATAGTTCTACAATTCTACGTATTAAAAGTTGTATGGTAATATATTTTGTTCAAAGTTTAGTCAGATCGAAAAAATAGCAGCAGAAATATTTAAAACTTTTACCTGCAATGACGTTATGTTAAGTAAAGGAATCTTGCCTCTTTACAAAGTTCCCCTCACCAGAAATCCAAAATGAGGACAAAAAAATATTGCTACTGTCTGAAGGTTTCTGTCTGATTTAAACTTGGTTCGAAGAGATGGAAAGCGGAAAAAAGAACAAATCGTTTTTGTTACATCGATAAACCGATGAAGAAATTTATCAAATACAAAAGGCTGTTTAGTCTATGAACTATACCCAAACCAGTTTTATTGTGCCCACGAAAGTTTAAAAGTTTGTAAACAGTTGTAAACGTTATTATTACAACTTGAGCTGCAAGAGATAGATAATGGAGCGGCACATTTGTGGAAATAGAGTCAAGTGTTGGGAACAAACTGACTAAACTCCGGGACATTGGGCCATGGTCACTAATGTTGTTACTCACAGACGTTTCGGCCTCTCCGCTGGAGGCCATCTTCAGTCTACAAAAACGATTCACCGACTGACACGGTCATTGTATTATACTGTGGTTGACTGACGAAGATTGTGTCAGTTGGTGAATCGTTTTTGTACATTGAAAATGGTCTCAGAGGTGAGGCCGAACGTCTGTGAGTAACATTAGTGGAACAGGACCCAATTGCCCGGAGTTTAGTCAGTTTGTTCCCAACACTGTTGACGCGCCCGTGAAACCTTAGATACAGAAGAGAGTCAAGTACTTAATGATACATGTTTTCCAATACTAAAGAGGTAGACAACGATTACGGTAGAGGGACAGGGAGAGAGAGAGAGAGAGAGAGAGAGAGAGAGAGAGATGGGGAAAAGTCAGAGACTAAAAAGGATTAAAGGGGATATATAAAATGGAAGAGAGGGTTACATATAGGGAGATAAGTCATAAATAATTTTAGTGTAAAATTAATGGAATTCGCTTTTGGTGCAAATCTACAAATTAACGTCACACATGGTATTGTATTACATGCGTATCAGAGGAGTACCTTATAATATATAGTCACCAGTTACACCATGTGAAAGCCTAAATGAGTGAAAATATTTGTATTACCTTGAGGTTGGATTACAAATATCCATACTTAAGACCAAGGTAATGGCTTAAGTGATCCCATACGGGAAAAAATTGGTACGGATGGTACTGCCCTGAAACAAGTCAGCAATTTTGAATACTTGGGCTACAGTGTGTCCTATAATAGGAGCAACGACGTTGTGAATAAGTTGCATAAGTTCAACCTTATGTGCGGGACACTTAGGCGAACCCTTAAGTCAGCAAGTAAAGAAACACGCTTAAAATTCTACAAGATGATGGCCATTTCCACACTTCTTTATGGGTCAAAGAATTGGACTTTAACGAAAGGCCAGGCCAGTCGCATCCAAGCGGCTGAAATGAGATTTCTCAGGCACGTGGCAGGGGTATACTCTCCATGATCATTGAAGAAACACAGATGTACAGTAGTGACTGAATATTATGAGTATACTCGACAGGATTGCTCAGTATCGGCTGAATTGGTGGGAACATCTTTGCCGAATGGATGACTGCCCCATCCTCAAACAACTATGAAACTACAAGCCGAAGGGACGGAGAGGTGTGGGACGTCCGTGGAAGCGCTGCAGTGGCCAGCTCTAGACTCTTTGACTGTTTGGGAAAGGAACAAGCTATCGTTGGTTTAATTCTTGCAGACGATGATGTGATAACCTGGAGGCAGTAGTAAACAAATTTTGACATAATTTCTGTCAAAATGTTTATTTAGTATAATTTAAAATAACGTAACAACAGTCAGGAAAAAGGGAGAGTGACCGCTAATGAGGCCTTCAAGAGGTAGGCCTATAGGGTCAAAGGAAGAAGAATACGAATAAATTTCGACGCACGATGTTACTGTCAAGACGAGAGGATGTGTTTGTATGTATATATATATTTTTTGCAACACATTGTTCCAGCGATACTTTGGGTGCATCGATCAAATTATAATTCACGCGCCGTTGCTGGGGGTTTCCTTCAGTTGATACAGTGTCGAACGCGCAATGACTGCCTAATAACAACAGCAACGACAGCGTGTCAAAGCGGCCGCCGTCCCTTTGGCTTCCTGTAGTAACTGATGTATGGCGCCCGCCGTCGTCTGCCCGCCCGAAACCCCCAGGCGCAACTCAACTCGCTCACTGAATACTGATCTACTACACACTGGTCACTTAATATTGATCTGCAACACCTACTGTCACAGGAAGTCTGTTTATATATGTATTGTTTTTGTATAACAAATGTCATTTTGTGTGTGTGTGTGTGTGTGTGTGTGTGTGTGTTGGATGGTGTTCGGTTTTGGCAACGTTTTTCATCCGCATACGCCTTTCTCTACGCTTCAACGTCTGATCTTCTGTTTCCCTCGACAGACTTCTGAAGAGGACGTATGAGCCGATGTCGAATGTAGAGGAAGGAGTGTGTGTAAGAAGTACGAAGAAGAATGCAATCAAAATCCGGATAGTTTACATTACCGACACTTTCTCTCCCTCCCTCTCCCTGTGTGTGTGTGTTGGATTCTGTTCGGTTTTGAAAACGTTCTTCATCTGCATACGCCATTCTCTACGTTTCAGCATATGATCTTCTATTTTCCTCGACAGAATTCTGAAGAAGACGCTAAAGCGGATATCGAATGTAGAGGAAGAAGGGTGTGTAAGGAGAATGAAGAATAATGCAGTTACGATCCGGATAGTCGACATTACGGATACTCTCTCTCTCTTTCTCTCTCTCTCTTCTTTACTGGTTGCCTGACTAACCCCTTTGGAATGAAGTACTGAAGAAGACTGCTACATTGAAGCAATAAAGAACAGTCGGTTCTCAAGAAGTTTCCCGCTTACAGCAATTTCTGTACAGTTTGCTGTACTACAGAACTCCATCAGATCATCCGCCCGCCTTGAAAGGTGACATCGTATAAAGAGGCTAATACAAAATTTTGCTTCAAGATATATTTTAGAAATTAACGTGTGAGTACGTAAAAACTTATTTTAATCCATCGTCCATTCAGAGTAGAAAGCTCTATGAAATTTTTAGAGGAAAATGTTTTTTCTTTACGTCTTTTGCCTAGAATCTATTTATTACATTCGTGAATCAATTCCATCTGTATACAATCGTGAGCATCCAAGGAGACCATACAAGTGACGGTAAATGTGAAATGAAAAAAAAAACGTAGTCCACGCAGCAGATTCATCGAGTGTCAAGACTCGCAAACCTCACAGCAACTAAACAACGTAGACCACTAGTCTAACGTTACAAATTCCGTACAGGCGTGGTACCCTGAGTACAGGCGTTGGAAGAAATATAGACAGAGAGAGAGAGAGAGAGAGAGAGAGAGAGAAAGAAGGACGGAATGTACCACGTCAAAACATAAAGGAACACGGATATAACAAAAACTAATTGTATACTCTTTGGGAAGCAAAACAAATGACTGTCGTATCAATTGGCACTCTTTAACAGTCAACGAATGTGAGGGCAGCGTCTACCACAACTAGCAGTAAACTGTATCACTGAACATTAACAGTGGCTGATAATTTGAGTTCAAAATAGAAAAATAGAAGTTCGAGGGTCATTGATTTACTTTTTACTTCCATTCCGTAAGGAACTCATTAAATCAATACCAAACGTGAAAAAAGTTAAACCCAATTTTAACTACCCTTTTCATTTATAGATACTTCATCTACCTATCTACAATGGATTATTATGACCTTCTTTTCAGGATACATTATTTATCAAAATTAACTACTTTAAAATTGTTAAAACGTACAACATTGCAGGTAAACTACTCCCCTCCCTTAACCGATCTTCACCAAATCAATAGGCTCAACCCAGACACACGTGAAAAAAATTATTGGTTCTCTTTAAATTTTCGGCAGTTATCGTTCGCTAGAGAAAAAATTCTGCACACAAACACTTTACGGAAAATGAATTTTCTTCACGTTTTGAGAGTAGTACAATCAGAATCAGCCTTTATCTCGAACGCGATTTTTTCGCCATCACCATACTTCCATTTCCTTACGGAACATGGAAGTAAAATGCATTTAATCTTTTTCAAACAATGGTAATTGTTAAAAATAAAATAATTTTGTTGCCTGGCAATAAAATTATAATTTTTTTATTTTAATTTAAATCACCTATGCGTGAAGATCCGCAACCACGGCCCAACAAGCCACAAATTACTTTGTGCCCACATAATTATATAAATATGTAATTAGTGCGTGATTATCTGCGTAGTTAAGTTTCTTTATAAGAATAAAGTACAGTACCTAATATTTATAGATAAAGTGACTCGAAAATAACTTTTTTTTATTAAACGACATAATAACAAAAATATCTATATGTAGTGAAAATAGTTTGAGGCTGGGGATATTTTTTTTTTAGAAATTATCGAAGCGCCAAGTAACTGATTTTAAATATAAATCTTAAAATGGAAGTCATGTATGGTTCTCCATACCAATTTTTTTTTTTTTGTAAGGCAACATTTCGGCTATAGTAAAAATCGGCACCCGTCTTGAGCCCGGAGCCCAGTATTCCTAATTTATTATTCCCATGATAGAAAGTCACATGTGAAAGACTAAAGACTACATAGGCCTATAACATGTAACCGAATTAACTGGCTTTGAAGAATCTAATACTCATGTGAATGGGAGAGGTCCTGTCATCGAAATGTAGAACAACAACACACACACACACACAGTACAACAACCCATGAGAAAAGATAAGTGTTCAATTAAGTCAATTCGCTTACTTATACAATTAATTCAATTCGCCTATGGATTTTCTAGTAGCTATAGGCGAAGTCCTTCACCTGTCTCGGAAGCAAGGTAACATCTGATGGGAGATCCAAGACAGAACCATTAGCCGCATCCGTCAAGCCGCAAGACTGCTTTTAACTAGAAGCGAAATCTCTTCTTTTCCAACAATAATGCAATGCACCTAAGAAAACACCTGGTGAAGGAAGACCTTTGTGTGGAGAATGCTACTGTATGGTAGTGAGACACGAACTCTAGGGGAACAGGAAAAGAGATGAGTAGTGACATTTGAGTTCTGGTGTTACCGGCGAATGCTGAAGATTCCCTGGTCGAACAAAGTGACGAAAGAGGTGATGTTGAGAAGCCGTGGCCGAGAGAAACGTTAAAAGACGAAACATCTGGATAGGGCACCTCTTGAGGTATAACAGTCTAGTGGCCATCAGTGAGGGCACGGCGGAGGGTAACAACGCCAAGGGCTGACAGCCTACGTCAACTAGATATTGGCTCCCACAGCTACAAGGCCATGAAGAAGCTTGCAGAAGACCGCAGACCTGGAGAGCAGCTGCAAAACATTCTACGAAATGAATACTCAGAAGGAGTAGCTGTAGTTCCCATGTGACCCTGTGTCACTGTAATGGCACACGTGTAAGACTGTGCGCATTTGTTCCAGAACAAAGAAAGTGTGAAGTTTCCGTAATCGAAAACCGAAAGCATGCATTATATTCAATAATAATGGAAACAGTATTTTGATTAAAATTACTTCCCGGGCTGTTTAGCCGTGGTCCAGAGTTTATTACAAAACCGAACGTTTCGGCAGTGCTATCGACTGCCATCTTCAGTGAAATCGAGTAACGCTAACGTGACGTGGTGGTATACGTTACGACCACAGTAGGCCTACTGTGGTTAAGGCAGTCGATGGCGCTGCCGAAACGTCTGGTTCTGTAATAAACTTTGGACCGCGGCCAAACAGCCCGGTAAGTAATTTTAATCAAAATGACTCCTGCCGTGTAAGCCTTCTTAACACAAAGGAAACAGTGCTCAATGAAATCACATAACCAAACAAATAAAATATCTCATAGCCCTTTAGACAGAACTGATACAGTTCATTGTAATAGGCTTTACTATAAACCATATGTAGCTTTAACTAATAACCATAAATCACATTAGATGATGAAAGCATGAAAGCATTGTGATAACAAACCACCTTTTAGACCTTTTAGAAGGTCATGAAATTAACCCTCTGCAGAGTGAAAAATAAAAGTAAGTAGGTGGTAGGATAAGTAGCAAGTAGCGAGTTGGTGGCAAGCAGTACACTTGATCTGCTAAACTACGGGAAGTACGCCTAATATTACTAGAAAAAAAATAACACTGCAATCCTCCGTCAGCTGGACTTTAACGAAAGGCCAGGACAGTCGCATCCAAGCGGCTGAAATGCGATTTCTTAGGCACGTGGCAGGGTATAATTTCCATGATCATAGAAGAAACACAGATATACGGCAGGGACGGGATATTATGAGTACACTCGACAGGATTGCCCAGTATCGGCTGAATTGGCGCCAACATCTTTACCGAATGGATGACTTTCGCATCCCCAAACAATTATGGAACTATAAGCCGAGGGGACGGAGATGTGTGGGACGTCCTGGGAAGCGCTAGAGTGACCACCTCTAGACTTTGCCTGTTTGAGGCCGGAACAAACCATCCTTGGTTTAATCCTTGAAGATGATGATGATTATGATGACTCTATTATGCAACTGGAAAAATAATATAACACGCTAAAAACTAAGAACTTAACAGAATTCGCAAATTCAAACAGAATCAACTACTCTTTTGCATACAGCCCTGAATTATAGAGTTCTTCACCTATTGGTTTTGGTGAAGATCGGTTAATGGAAAGGGGTAGTTTACCTGCAACGTTTTATGTTTTAACAAGGGTAATGTTTTCTATGACGAACGATGACTGCCGTAAATTCAAAGAAAATCAAATATTTTTTGCATACCTTCCTAAATTGTAGAGAGCCCAAGGCCTGTTGATTTTGGTGAAGATCGGTAAAGGGAAAGGGGTAGTTTACCTGAAACATGTTATGTTGTAACAAGAGAAATGTCTCCATGACGAACGATAACTGCCGCAAATTGAAACAGAATCAAATATTTTTTTGCATGCATCCCTGCATTGCAGAGGACTGAAGGTCTATTGATTTTGGTGAAGATCGGTTTAGAGAAACGGGTAGTTTACCTGCAACATTTTATGTTTTAACAAGAGTAAAGTACTTAATTTTGATAAATAAAGTATCTTGATAAGAAGCTCATAATAATCCACTGTAGAAACGTAGATGAAATATCTATAAATAAAGAGGTTAGGTGAACGGGGTGGGGGTAATTTTCTATAAATGAAAAATATAGTTGTAGGGGGAGGGGAGAATTTTGTATGTGCACTACGTTATCGGCAACAAAGAAGTAGTCCTTTGTTAAAATTCCTTCCCGGGCTGTTTAGCCGTAGTCCAATGTTTTCTGCAAAACCAGACTATTCGGCACTGCCATCGACTTCCATCTCAGTGAAAATCGAGTGCGAAAACGTGAGGTGGTATACGTTAGTGACCACAGTACTGTGGTTTAAGACTGAAGCAATAAGTAGAAAGAAGTAGTTTCTATGAAAATATTTCATTTCGAATATGATTTTAAATATAAATCTTAGAACATGGAAGTCCTGTATGGTTCTCCATACCGATATTTTGAGTTGTTGAGCATAATAGGACAGGATAGGATAGGTGTTGTCACACCATAGGACAGTACAGGCACTGCAATAACTTTGTAAAACTTTATTTTTGTAGCTCGAGGTTATTTGTTTCTAAAAATACGATAGATTGTCCCACAGATCGTCTGGAACTAGCTTAACATCAATATTCTATTTATCTTCCTAATAAAAATGATGATGATTATTTTTAGGTTTAGATTATATTGATAACAAAAATGAATCGTCTATACGGACTCACGAAGTAGTTTTAAACCTACAAACCTCTTCCACATGTTTGACATATACGGAAAATGACAGTCAAAATTGAACAGCTCGGAGTTAACTCGTAAAGTCGACAACGATTGTACAAATTATAAACTATTAAAATTCATGCCCGTTGCCGTTTCGCGTAAAAAAGATTCACCTACGAACGTTATACGACAGAAAAAAATATAAATAATAATGTATTCCCACACTTAAACGCGAACTAGACAGAGTAAAACTAACATTATTACCTTGCATTCAGTAAGTCTGAATTTTAACGATATGCAAAAGATGACGACGGCAAGAATTTAATAAATAAATAAATAACAAATGCATATTACATACGATAGATTTATTATTCAAAGCTGAGTGGTGTTCGAGGTGGAGGGGTAGAAGACGCACGCTGTACTTGCATCGAGATTGTCATACCGTTAGTTTGAACAAAGTACTCGGAATTGAAAAGAACAAGAAGAAGAAGAAGAGAGAAAAAAAGGTCGACTTACAATTGCAAAGAGATTATTACTGGTCGCTGTTATTTCCATTTTTAAGTAGTCGCCGGTTGTACTAGACTCGAACGAACGAACGTCTCTATAACTGTTGACACGGGTTTAATCCCTTCGCATACATGCATAGAGAATAAACAGTCTTGGGGGCAATAAATTTTTGATTTTGACTCGCGGTCGAAAGAAAAGAAACGTGAAATTAAAACAAATCTGGGCATAAATCACGACAGGGTAACAAAAAGCGAGCGGAAGCGACAATCGGCGAATTAGCAACAGAACGAACGTGAGACGCGGGGTAATTGTTCGTTGGCGTAACTAATTGGATCACGAGAGAGAGTGAGATGGTGACGGGGGGAGAGTAAGTAACTAACCATTCACGTAGTCGCTACTGTTGTTGACGACAATCGCAATCCCATTACTGTTGGGCTTCCGTGAATTTGTTTGGCGTGTGAATGCAATAGTAGGCACGTTAACTTGTTTTTCGGCCAATGCTGAGACAAAGCGACAGGATTAGCGTTCGCAAGCACTTTTGCGTTCACTTATTTCGTAGCTACGCTGTGTTCACACTCTCTTCTTCTTTTTCGACTGATTGCAATTTGTATTTCTTACTTAAAATTCCATTAATGATAATGTGATGTATTTGTAATATACACACACTTATTGCCTACTAATGGTACCTATAATCTCAATCTTCTATTGTGGTGTATTCATTATTCATAACCTACAGATACCACACATACGATTTATAATAACGTTTTAATTACTCACATTCCTAATTTCAATCGATTTCGGTCATAGACTATCTTCAGGATATTTACACTAAGCACTCGACGTCACGATATTGTAAAACAGTTACTATTTACAAAAAACGAATTCAAAAACACTGATTAATGAAACGTATGTTTGTGTTCAAAGTTTCTCGAGAACTGATTTTGTTGTGGAGTGTTTATGTTTATATTCAGGTCTATAATATATTATATCAGCTGATATAGTGTATAGTGTAAATATCCTGACGATGGTCTGCAACCGAAATCGATAGTAATTAAGAATGTGAGTAACTAAAACTGTATTATAAATCATATGTATGGTATCTTTAGGTTACGAACAATGAATACACTACAATAGAAGATTAAAATTCCAATGAAATCAAATTGATTTAAAACAAATTTTCAAAGGAGTAATGGTACGAAGTGTGTGTGTGTGTGTGTGTGTGTGTGTGTGTGTGTGTGTGTGTGTGTGTGTGTGTGTGTGTGTGTGTGTGTGTGTGTGTGTGTGTGTGTGTGTGTGAGAGAGAGAGAGAGAGAGAGAGAGAGAGAGAGAGAGAGTAGCGAATCTAGAATTTGGTTTTCGGGACGGGAGGGGGTCCCTTCGAGTCGGCTTCACACACAAAAAAACAAGTTAAGACTAATCAATGTTAAAATCTTTCGATCAATATTAAGACTGAATCAATATAAAGTGGCTGAAAAACGTGTAATAACGTGCTGTAATCAATCCCATTAAAGTGATAACGCAATAAAAGTAAGCGCTACTGACAAATTGTTTACAAGATACTTATTGACTTAATTGATATAATGATTTCCAATATTTCGTATTTCGAACATACACACAAATGCCGTGTAATAAACATATTTGTAGACCTATATTTATAAAAGCTTACTACTGTATTAGCTGAGGGTTAGCACAGCAGAGAAATTAAAAAAAAAAAAAACAGCTTCAAAATTAAGGGAGATTAACAAAACTTCTTGTCAAGTTTCGACCATCTGGGGAGGGGGTCCGGTCCCGTTCGCCCTATCTCGTAAATACAACCCTGGTATGTGTGTGTGTGTGTGTGTGTGTGTGTGAGAGAGAGAGAGAGAGAGAGAGAGAGAGAGAGAGAGAGAGAGAGAGAGAGAGAGAGAGAGAGAGAGAGAGAGAGAGAGAGAGAGAGAGAGCGGAATGTAGCCTACCAATCGAGTCGCTCATTTTGTCTTAAATTTCAAAAACAATCCATCATCTTTCACTATCACGTCTGCTGCAGCCAGACATAATAGATCTGTCTCAGGATAAAGGAGGGGGACGAAGGGAGAGAGCGTATGTGAGAGTCGGACGAAACCGATTTTTAAAAGAGGGATTGGGAAAGACAACGAAAGGTGTAAGAGAATGGTGGTTTGAGGGTTGAAAAATTACTTCCCTTAGCTTATGAAAGGGTTTATTTTTGCTATTAATCTGATCTACAATTTATAATGAATAATAGTAATTTTTGTACAATTAAAAAGGGAAATAGAATTTTATGAAATGCAATAAAATAATTAAAATTTGGAAAACATATATATATATATATATATATATATATATATATATATATAATCTTCTTAAACCTAATTTCTTTCTTTCATCACTTGATTTTTTTTTTATTATCATTGTACACCTTTCTACATGAGAACAATGACATCCTCTTATACCTCACAAAACATGGTGGTTTGTTGGGGTTGAAAAATGACTTCGCTTGGGTTAAGGAAGGATTTATTTGTATTATTAACCTGACTTAGAATTTTTAGTGAATAATAGTACATTTTTTTACTAGAAAGTGAAATAGAATTTTATGAAGTACGATAAAATAAGTGAAATTTTGTAAAAATTAATATAAACTCCTTAAACCTAATTTCTGACCTTACTTATTTTTTTGGCGTATGAGCCACTGTGGACTATGATTGGTTCAACTGGTTCCCCCTTCTTCTCCTCTCTCTTCCTCCTCATCCACATCTCTTTCATTCTTCATTGTTGATCTTCCTCCTTTCGTCAGTCCAGATGTTACCTGTCCTCTTCTTGCGTTTTTCCTGAAAATCTTAGGCAAAACCATTATTTCTTTTATTACTTAACTTTTTTTTTTATTATACATCTTTTTACATGAATACCGTTATATCCTCTTACAACTCACAAAACACTAATGCACTTTTGTCAACCGACTCGTGGTTCAGGCTATACGTTCTGGTGATCGACAACAATTAGAACGCTCACCTAGGAATAGAATGCCAATCAGGAGGAATATAATGTTAATTATATTTGTATTATATTGTTCTGAAACAATTACACAGGTTTAAAAATTCTCAGAAACTTTTTGGCTTCTTTTTTACCTCGAGTGAGTTTATATTTGCCAACTGTGAACAACAAATTACCATGGTTAAAATGCTGTCTTCAAAATTCGAGTCGAGACTTCTGAATCTATGCCAAGAGCTCCGCGGTGCTATTTTCCAAGAGCCGGAAGGAACCGCGAGATCGAGTGAGACTCGGTCGAACGTATCTGCCCTGGTCGAGAGAAGTTAAGTACCTTGGTGTCCTTGATCGTCGGCTCACCTGGCGAGCCCACGCCCAGACGATGAAAACTAGAGCGTTCGCTCGTATGGCGTCTCTGTTTCCGATACTTGTCAACACGGCTATGACCCGCAAGCTAGGTAATATGATCGTCAACGCGTACCTGTTGTCGGTCATCTGACCTATGCCATCCCCGTCTGGGGCTACCTTGCCACTGTTCATAAAAGAAAGTTGCAAAGCGTTCTCGAAAGGGGTCTTCGCCTAGCGGCCAAAGCCCCCTATCGGTTACCTTCTCGTCTTTTTAGAAGTAGACTCGGGGTCCGCTCCCTGGATGACACCATGCGGCGACTTGCACGTAAAGTTTACGTCCGAGCGGCAAGGACCCAGACAAACCACCTCATAGCCGGATTTTGCAAGTACCGTCAACGTTCAGGTGATTCTTGGAAACGGCCTCGGCAAATACTGTACTAGAACGGCCTAGTACGAGCATGCCGTTGTAACGGCCCCTAAATTAATTAAAAGATTCCGACTGAACCGGACCACTAGGCAGGAACTCCATCCGGAGGCTCGGAACTAGGAAACCATAGGGACGCCTCGGACGCGCATCCCTACAGCTCTGGCAGCCGCTACTGAATCTCTAAAATAATCACGTATCCTAGCCTACAACCCGTGTGCGACTTATTCTCTTAGAGTTAATCTTTATTTCGTTCTGTAAACCTATGTCCGCTCAAACTCTTCATTCTACTACAATTTCAATCCATTTCTCTGGCATTACAAAAACCTCATAACAGATAAAGTTTTCGCTTGTAGTTCTTCCTGAGGGTCGCTCTAATATCTTTATGAATCATCTGTTTTCTATATCGCTATCAACTTGTCCATTTCAATATGAACTCGGGTCGACAAATTCGCTTATTTACTGTCCCATCTTTACCTTCATCCACATTTTTCTGTAGCCTATATATTTTATGCTCGTGAGTAATCTGTAAATATGCGACATGTCTTGTCACATAAGACTAGTATCTTATCACCTTTTTTATTGGTTAAAATATCTATAATATAGTTATTTCTCATATGCCATTGTCTTTCTAAATGTACTGTAGAATTCTTATTTTTCTAAAATCTGTACATCAAGAACACAGTAAGTATGAGTCATGAAGATTAGGATAGCCTATATGGACAGTGATCCAACGATTGCATTCCATAATACTTTAGCATAAACTATATAAAAGTTCAATTCTTCTTCTTCTTCTTCTTCTTCTTCTTCTTCTTCTTCTTCTTCTTCTTCTTCTTCTTCTTCTTCTTCTTCTTCTTCTTCTTCTTCTTCTCTTCAAGGATTATGTTATATAAACCTGTTCCGGCACGCATCTCATCCTCGGACGACCGACGTCTCTTCTACCACTGGCTTTATACGAATCCACTCGTAGTTCAGTCCCGTTTTCGGCAATCGATCCTCTGTCATCCTTTGCAAATAGTCCCACCATTGTCTTCTGTAAATTGAAATATTTTCACTTATGTCCTTTACTTCGAGTTCTGCTCTGATATCTTCATTGCTTATTCTATCTTGCAATGTATAATTTAAAGCATTTACTACATTTCACCACTCTGAATCTTGCCGCTTTCCTTTTTTGTCATGACCCATGCCTCAGTTGTATAAATCAACGTGGGTATTGCAATTGTCGTATAAAATTTAATCCTTGTGCTGTGTCTTGTTTTATTTCTAAGATTTCTATGAATCGTACCACAAATATTCCTACATGTATTTATCTTCTCTTTTATATCATATTCAGATTCATAGCTTACTGCACAGCCAAGATATTTGAAACGGCTCACTTGTTCTAAAGTGTTGTTATTTATAACTATCTTTACCTTTAAAGGCCATGGGTTTGGTCTTTCTTACTGAAATTGTAAGTGAGCACTCTTACTTCTTGTAACTGAAACATAGCTCTTTGTAAATCATCCTCATTTCCTTGAATAAGAACTATGGCATCCGCATATAGCAGGGAACCTGTACAAATTGATTTGTTAATCTGTATTCCCGAAGTCACTCTAGATTTCCATGACCTCAGCATGTCGTCAATGTATATATAAACAAGGTCAATGCATATTCAATGTACGGTATATTAAACAAACGTATATTAAACAAGTGCAACAATTTTAAAGTTATACGATGTTTCTGCCATTTTAGAAGCTATTTCATGAGTTCAGGATCCGGACTGAACAGCTTTTGGACAACTAAACTTGTCCCTACACGGCATGACGTAGTGACCTATTTAGTAGCTTATTTGGCACGTACTACGGTGCGTTTATGGAAGTCCTTAGTACCACGTTTTGAAATTTCTGGAGTCTTTCCAAATTGAATTGCCAGCCGTTTTCTACATCTATAGACCATATGTGCCCATTCTGGCTTGAAGACGGTTTTGTACACTTGCAGTTCGTCTTTTGCGACCTCTGTGACTTTCGACTCAGCATTCAATATTATTGTCTGAGAAGCATATATCCAGTATGACGCTGCTTGTCGTTTGGCGGATACGTGGTCGTGCCAGATGAGTCAGCCAGATGCACGACTATATATTTAACGTCTTCGCTGCAGGGACGAATTTCTGGGGGGGGGGGCGAATGGGACCGGACCCCCCTTTCAAGAAGCTCGAAAACGTTGATGAATTTTGTTAATCTCTCAGTTTTTACGCTGTTTTATTACTTTTTAGCTGTGTGTACTAATATAGTAGTAACACTTTGTTACATATATACAAACAGGTTTATTATACAAAACTTAACCTACACGTTTGATATAGGAAATATAAAAGGAAAATCGATTCAGTCAATGAGAATCTTCTGAACAATATTTCAACGTCGCGTATTTTTATTGTGTTATTACCGTTTACTTTAATGGGATTGATTTCAATATGTTATCATACATTTTTCGACGACTTTCAAAATAGTAATGTTGATTAGTATTAACTTTTTTTTTTCTTTTGTACGAAGCCGACTCGATAGGACCCCGGACCACCCCCCACAAGACCAAATTCTAGATACGCCACTGATTCGCTGTGGTGTAATGTCGGTTATTAATGAGACTGGCGGGCATGTACAGATTTGTTCTAATTGACTCTGATTAGCCAATTTTGGTGTACACGGTTTGGATGGTGTAGGTGGTTTGGACGCCATTATTTTAAAATTTCGTGCTTTTTGCCGAGGTCAGTTATTAAAATCAATGTCTCCGTCACCCCTCGGCGTTTGAGCGGCGTATGCGGCAGTTATCTTCATCGTAGGAACCAATGGAATAAATTTTCCCAACTTGATTGTAACATAGTGGTCATTATTAAATAATTAACTTTAAATATATGTACTAAATAAACTTGAAGTTACTTTTTTCGTGCAGTTAAACACTCTTTGGCACAAAATCGTGTAACCGCTTTGTCACTATTGAGGACTGTATATTGCCATTATACATATTAACACCAGTGTTCTGTTATAGATTTACAAGACAAGACGTTGGGCGAGAATGGAAGAGTCAGAGAGTGAAAGACAGGGGGAGAGAGAGAGAAAGGAGTAGGAGGAAAAGCGTTACAGACTGCAGACGTAAGTGTGTGTGTGTGTGCGTGTGCGTACGCGCGCGGTGCACCAATCCGGTCAGTCAATTTGTCTCTATATTTCCAGAGCAATTCATCATTTCAAACGCCCGCCACGGTCAGACACACAATGGACCTGTCACAAGCTCGAGATACTTTACGCGTATGTTGTACCGTGCCTAAGTTAACCTCACATCTCGCGTGTGATTGATGTCTTTTGTTTTGTCCCACACCACGTCACATTAACGACACTGTGAACCTAAATTGGATTAATCTCGAACCGAATTAGGTTCAACAGCCGGTGTCCGTTTCTTCTTCTTTTTTTTTATTCTACTCATTCGTTCGCATTATTAATCTTCCATGTTATTAACGAAAATATTTGTTATAAAAAAAAGTTCTTTATGATGACGTAATGACTAAATCAAAACTGTATATAGGGTATCGAGCCGAGGATTGTAGACGCTGTTATATTCAACTTTTAAATATCGACACAGATTGGGTTGGTCTCAAATCAGCTGTAAAATTATAATTAGCACATGTTCATTAGGGCTAAACCTAAGCAATTTTTTAATAGGCTGTTAATTGGAACGTGATAAAACATGTTCTTCTTCTTCTTCTTCTTCTTCTTCTTCTTCTTCTTCTTCTTCTTCTTCTTCTTCTTCTTCTTCTTCTTCTTCTTCTTCTTCTTCTGCTTCTGCTTCTGCTTCTCGTCCTCCTCCTCCTCCTCTAACTCTAATGCGGCCTACACACGATCATTTCGGTGTGTTTCACTTCGGTGTGTAGGGACAAAATGATGTGAGCTCACACAAAAAGTAATGTGAGCTTGACGGAGTGATGAAATTGCATCATGCGGTGTACCACTTTGACATAAGATCAGGTAGAAACGATCGTATATAGGGGTCAGTTCATTTCAGTCCGTTCGGCCATGGCCGGCTCTAGTAGAAAGCCGGAATATTTAACGTGGCAACACTGGAACAGCTGATATTTTGAGGCCGACTAGACGATCTCTTAATTCGTGTATTTGAATAATCAAAACAGCCGTTTCATGATTCTTTCTTTTTAGCAAATTAAAAGTTTATTGTGTAAAATACTGTTATATTATTTAAGAAATATAATAATTAACTCATTTATATGATACAAAGTTAATAATTCGAACAAAATTAATTCATTACACCTAACGCTAATTCACTAATTTCTTCAACTTAAACGTATAGTAGGCCTTACTAAGTGCGCACATACCTATATTTAGATTTAGCTATAAATAGCCCTACTCATGATTTTAGTAATGCTATGAAATTAAATCAAAATAGAACATGTTTACTTCAGCTATTTTATTACACTATGCTTGTAGGCCTCAGATGCAACGTTGCCACGTCTAATATTCCGGCCTTCTACTAGAGTCGGCCATGGTTCAGTCCGTCATACCAAGTTTTCCGTGCGTGCGCTGTCTGACAGAGCCGTCTGTTTAGTTGGGGGCGTTTTTGTTGTTTTTACACAATTGCGACTACACGGCGAGTGCCTTCCAACTAGAGGTGTGCTAAACTAGTATTTGAAGTAACAGGTACAACGATACTGTTCCAAAAAATAACACGTACAAATACCTGTTATTATATACCTATTATACATATAGGTCTACCTTTATTATATAATTTGTTATAAAGAATAAATTGAAATTAAAAGTATTAATAGTGTTACTTTACACTGTGACTTTATTAAGCTGTTACTGTTTAAAAGAAAATAAGAAACAAGAGAATTTATAGGCCTATCTCCCTTTCGGAATACTAATTTAAGTTTTCACTAGGAGTAAACAAACTGACATAGATTTAATATTAAATTATTGGTTCCATTTTGGTTAGACAAATCAGTTGCGAAAATCAGGCAATGAAATTTAGAGTACACGTAATAGCACAACAAAGAATGTCAAAAAAAAAGTTAAAATCATCTCCAAATTAACAAAAAGTACAATATGGCCTATCAGCCACTCTGTAGGTTATAACACAATACAACTCGCTTTTTCAAAATGTACCAAGTTGGTGATTAGTATAATATAATATATAATTTGTTATTATAATCTGTATTATATATCTGCATAACACACGAGAATAAATGTAACATCAGTATGAATTTTTTCATTTATTAAAAACAGCTTCCTCTCTTTAACATAGAGAAGCTTAATCTCGCTGTTTTGCTTCGTTTCGTACTTGTATGGCAATCGGCACATGCGCAGAATCAAGTGTTCAGCACCAAAAAGTGGCTTTGTACTCGTGTACTCGTAATACTCGTAGTAGGCCTACTCGTTTACTTGTTACTTGTGTACTTGTTTACTCGTTAGTTTCGCAGGGGGGTCCCGCGACTCGGAACCGCGAGGCCGCAAGTAAACGGAACAGGTACTTCAACTTTTCAGTCACTGTCATATCCGTTCCACAGAAATATCGTTCCAAAATACCTGTTATAGGTATACGGGCCCACCTGTAGTTGCAACAGAAGACTGCAGTCGACTGACGGAACACCGATGTGATCGCGTGTAGGCAACGCATCACTTCAGTCCGTTGTGACACATAAAAATGAACACATCGAAGGGACACACCAAAATGACCGTGTGTGCGCCGTTTAAGAAGAGCCACTGCCTCCTTCATCCGTCATGTGACTACTCGCCGTTGCCCTGCGGTAACTGAGCACTCACGCACTCACGCACCGGCCGGGACGGCAGCGCGCGCTGTTACAATTTATGCGGAAGCCCGCGATCGGTGTGACATCCGTGTTATTGCGCGCGTTTATCGTGTAATATACGTGTTATTGCGACCCGTTTACGACCGCTGTAACCCCACACCGCACCAATAAAAACTACATTCGCCCGCCTCCGCGTTTCCAGTATTATTTTTACTATCATTTCTTCGTGTATGTCGCTGCACGCCATATTAATCCCTATGTTTATTTATTTATTTATTACGTGTTTGTGTGAGCGTGCTACTGAAGACGGAAGGTGGGAGGGCTTTACTGCCCATTTCCACGAAACGACCGCTGCGCGCCAAAATTGCTTACTTCACGTGTTCCCCTCTCGAGCTTCTTGACTCTTATCGAGCGGTAAGTTTGAAATACCGTTGACGTCACAAAGGTTAGGACCTGTCTTGTATGTAAAAAAAAACATTAAATTTCATTTGATCCTTTTTGTAATAGTTGAGAATTTCTCCTTCTCTATTGTTAGAAAAAGTTCTAATGATGGCCTCACCTAACAACTGCAAGGCGCTTTTAATATGTCTTACTTGTTATTGTCATTACGATATCGTTGATTATCGTCATAAGAGTGTGATTACAAATATTAGATAATTTTTACTTCCATGTTCCATAAGGAAATGGAAGTATGGTCATGGCGAAAAAAATCGTGTTCGTGATAACGGCAGATTCTGATTGTACTACCATCAAAACAAAACAAAAAGTCATTTTTCGAAATGTGTCTGTGTGTGTGTCTGTCTGTAGAATTTTTTCTATGGCAAACGATAACAGCCGCAAATTCAAACAGAATCAAATAATGTTTTGCATTCAACTCTGAATTGCAGAGGACTCAAGGCCTATTGATTTTGGTGAAGATCGGTTAAGGGAAAGGGGTAGTTTACCTGCAACGTTTTACGTTTTAACAAGAGTAAATTGCTCAATTTTGATAAATAAAATATCCTGAAAAGAAAATCATAATAATCCACTGTAGAAAGGTAGATGAAATATCTATAAACGAAAAGGGTACCGGTAGTTGAAGGGGGAGGGGGTAATTTTTTTATTAAACTAAATGGTAGTTGATGATGACGAAGTAAATTTTATAAGTTTTATATGTGTAATACGTTAATGACAACAAAGAAGTAGTTTCTATGGAAACATTTCATTTCACTTTAACAAAATTCTATATTTTTCATTTTAATTTAAATCACGTATGAGTGAAAATATATCGTTCCTGGCAGGCAAGCATATCTCAATTATGTAATATGACTTCATTTCACAAAGTCACAGAAAACACACACTGGCCGGTATTCGCTTTTTCGCGTTGTTTAAATAAAAGACAATTTAAATCAAATTAATTATTCATTTTTAAATATTAAAAACTAGGTACAATTAGTATTTTGATTATCTGTTTCAGGGTTTTTACCAAAAGCATGCTGATATATTTAGTTTCGTTCTGAGTTTTTGTGTACATATTAAAAATAATTTGATAATTAATTAGATCATGGAAGTCATGTATGATTCACCATACCGATTTTACTTCCATGTTCCATAAAGAAATGAAGTATGGTGATGGCAAAAAAAAATCGTGTTCGAGATAATTGCAGATTCTGATTGTACTACCCTCAAAACATGAAAAAAAGTCATTTTTCGAAAAGTGTCTGTGTGTGTGTGTGTGTCTGTCTATTTTCCTGTCTGCAGATTTTTTTCTATGGCTAACGATAACAGCCGCAAATTCAAACAGAATAAAATAATTTTTTGCATACAGCCCTGAATTGTAGAGTACTCAAGACCTATTGTTTTTGTGAAGATCGGTTAAGGGAAAGGGGTAGTTTACCAGCAACGTTTTTTTTATCAAGGGTAATTTTTTCTGTCGCAAACGATAACAGCCGCAACTTCAAAACAGAATCAAATAATTGTTTGCATACATTCCTGAAGTTTTAAGTACTCAAGGTCTGTTGATTTTGGTGAAGATCGGTTTAGGGAAAAGGTAGTTTACCGGCAACGTTTTATGTTTTAACAAGGGTAACGTTTTCTATGACGAACGATAGCTGCCGTAAATTCAAAGAGAATTAAATAATATTTTGCATACTTTCCTTAATTGTAAAGTGCTGAAAGCTTGTTGATTTTGGTGAAGATCAGTTAAGGGAAAGGGGTAGTTTACCAGCCACCTTTAATGTTTTAACAAGAGTAATTGTTTCTATGACGAACGATAACTGCCGCACATTCAAACAGAATCAAATAATGTTTTTCATGCATCCCTGAATTGTAGAGTACTAAAGGCCTATTGATTTTGGTGAAGATCGGTTAAGGCAAAGGGGTAGTTTACCAGCAACGTTTTATGTTTTAACAAGGGTAATTTTACTTCCATGTTCCATAAGGAAATGGAAGTATGGTGATGGCAAAAAAAATCGTGGTCGAGATTATTGCAGATTCTGATTGTACTACCCTCAAAACATGAAAAAAGTCATTTTTCGAAAAGGGTCTGTGTGTGTGTCTGTCTGTGTGTCTATAGATTTTTTTTCTATGGCAAACGATAACAGCCGCAACTTCAAACAGAATCAAATAATGTTTCGCATACAGTCCTGAATTGTAGAGTTCTCAAGACCTATTGTTTTTGGTGAAGATCGGTTAAGGGAAAGGGGTAGTTTACCTGCAACGTTATTTTTAAATTAAGGGTAATTTTTTTCTATGGCAAACGATAACAGCCGCAGATTCAAACAGAATCAAATAATGTTTCCCATACAGCCCTGAATTCTAGAGTTCTCAAAGCGTATTGTTTTGTTGAAGATCGGTTAAGGGAAAGTGGTAGTTTACCGGCAACATTTTATGTTTTAACAAAGGTAATTTTTTCTATGACGAACGATAACTGCCGTAAATTCAAATAGAATCAAATAATTTTTCGCACTCCTTCCTGAATTGCAGAGTACTCAAGGCTTGTTGATTTTTGTGAAGATCGGTTACGATAAAAGGGTAGTTTACTTGCAACGTTTTATGTTTTAAAAAGGTAATTTTATTTTTATGACGAATGATAACTGCCGCATATTCAAAGAGTATCCAATATTTTGTTGCATACGTTCCTGAAGTTGTAAGTACTCAAGGTCTGTTGATTTTAGTGAAGATCGGCTAAGGGAAAGGGGTAGTTTACCTGCCACCTTTAATGTTTTAACAAGAGTAATTGTTTCTATGACGAACGATAACTGCCGCACATTCAAACAGAATCAAATAATGTATTGCATTATAATCCTGAATTGTAGAGGACTCAAGATCAGTTGATTTTGGTGAAGATCGGTTAAGGGAAAGGGGTAGTTTACCTGCAACATTTTATGTTGTAATAAGAGAAATTTTTCATGACGAATGGTAACTGCCGTAAATTCAAACAGAATCAAATATTTTTTTACATATATGTCTGAGTTGTAGAAGACTCAAGGCCTATTGATTTTGGTGAAGATCGGTTACGGGGATAGGGCAGTTTACCTGAAACATTTTTTGTTGTAACAAGAGTAAAGTACTTAATTTTGATAAATAAAGTATCCTGATAAGAAGATCTTAATAATCCACTGTAGAAACGTGGATGAAATATCTATAAATGAAGAGGCTAGCTGAACGGGGTGGGGGTAATTTTTTAAAAAATGTAAATTATAGTTGAAGGGGGAGGGGATAATTTTTATATGTGTACTACGTTATCGGCAACAAAGTAGTAGTTTGTTGTTAAAATTCCTTCCCGGGCTGTTTGGCCGTAGTCCAATGTTTTCTGTAAAACCAGACGTTTCGGCGGTGCCGTCGACTGGCATCATCAGTGAAAATAGAGTGCAATAACGTGTGGTGGTATACGTTAGTGACCACAGTACTGTGGTTAAGGCTGAAGCAATAAGTGGAAAGAAGTAGTTTCTATGGAAACATTTCATTTCGTAAATGATTTTAAATATAAATCTTAGAACATGGAACTCATGTATGGTTCTCCATACCGATATTTTTATCTTATTATTAATAATAATAAAACTTTTTGTACAAGAATATATTTTTACTTCCATTTTTCGTAAGGAAATAGACGTATGGTGATCGCGAAAAAATCGTGTTCGAGATAAGGGCTGATTCTGATTGTACTACCCTCAAAACATGAAGAAAAATCATTTTCCGAAAAGTGTCTGTATTTGTCTGTGTCTGTGTGTAGAATTTTTTCTATGGCGAATAATAACTACTGCAAATTCAAATAGAATCAAATAATTTTTTGCACACGTGCCCGATTTGTATAGACATCAAGGCCTATTGTTGTTGGTGAAGATCGGATAGGGGGGGGGTACTTTACCTGCAACGTTATACGTTTTAACAAGAGTAAAGTACTAAATTTTGAAAAATAAAGTATCCTGAAAAGAAGGTCACTGTAGGAAGGTAGAGTAAATATCTATAAATGAAAGGATAGTTGGAGGGGGAGGGTGTAAATTTGTATAAGTGTACTACGTTATCGGCAACAAACAAGTAGTTTCTATGGAAATATTTCATTTAAATTTGTCAAACTCGTCAAATTTTTCAACTTATATTTATAACCTTAGAGCGTGGAAGTCATGTATGGTTCTCCATACAAACAAAGGTGATAATAATCCACTGTAGAAAGGTAGATGAATTATCTATTAATGAAAAGGATAGTTGAAGGGGGAGGTGATAATTTTTTATATGTGTACTATGCTATCGGCAACAAAGTAGTTTCTATGGAAATATTTCATTCAAATTTGTCATACATACAACTCGATTTACAAGGAACACGCCTAATTTGTTAGAAATTATCGAACCGATTTCAAATAAATGATTTAAAATGTAAATCTTAGAACTTGGAAGTCATGTATACAGATATGAATGGAAGCGATGTATACTTGGCTCTATACCGATATTTTGCTTAGTTAGCCAAGTACTATTTACACAAAAACCTTTTAATTAATTACCCCCAAGATAGACTTTTTGTCTCCCCTTTGCAAAACAACTTGGTAACTTTTGTTAGAATATTTTTGCCAGTGTAAAAAACAAAGTGGGTGTGTCCCCTTTACTTTGAGGGCCCCTGGACATTTCCCAGTCTAACCACCGGGTAGTTACACCCCTATATCAAGGATAAAATATTGATACCATTTTGACTGACAGTAAGTAAGAGTAGAATTCTTGTCCATCAGAAGCGCAGTTTTCAGGTTCTCAAAACAAGAAATTCAACTCAGAATTATTTAGTTATTATTTAGAAATTCAACTCAAAATTTTATCTCTCTTAGGTAAAAAATTGTAAGCCACATAAGTCTTTCCGAAGTTTAACAGTCAAAAGGTTTTCCAAATTAATTCTTGAAGTGTAGGCTAACTGGGAAAACGTTTGATTGTTTAATAGTAGTAGATCATTTACGAAACGACGACACAAGGAAAGACCTAAAGTTACAGTCGGTTCTGGAGAGAATAAAGGAATACAGGCAGAATTGGAAGTCCCGTGTGGAACCCACAGTACACATGCGTTCCTAAAACATGCCTTTGAATATAGGCCAGTGGGGACGCGAGATCGTGGAGGACCCTGGAAAAAATGGTCAGAGACTCTGTGAAGTCGGAACGGACTATAGCCCAAGCCATGTAATAAAGAAGAAGAAGAAGAAGAAGAAGAAGAAGAAGAAGAAGAAGAAGAAGAAGAAGAAGAAGAAGAAGAAGAATTTTTGAAGTATTGTTTTGAAATTTGGAAAGAATATTAGAACACTTTTAATTTTGGGTTTGAAAATTTTTATGAAAAAGCTCGGAAAATATTACAATAATTACACAATTTTCTAATAACTAAAGAATCGTGGGTTTGGCACGCAGCTCCTTTAGTTTTTCCAATCTTCCTACTAGTAGGAATAGAGTAAGAGAATGGGATGCCGATGGTAAGGACGATTTAGGAAAATAAAAAGTATAAGCTGTAAAAACTAAGATGCTGTGTTAGTAAATAAATATGAGTTTAAAAAATACATTAGTACAAATTTATTTATTTTTTCTGTGCGTGTAATCCCGTTGCTATGGATACAATATTCACGGGCTGTAAACACAACTTTATGGAAAACTGGAATTAATCTGTTCAAATAATAATAGCTTCTACATTCTACACTAGCTGGGCATTCCTTTCAAAAAAAAAAAGAATTAAATATTAGGCATAATTTTAAAACACGCTAATCAAAACGAACGAATCGAAGTCAGTTATATTTTTTCTTTCTTGGACTCCTAATCGTAACAGTTTTCTGAAATATAACAATTAGAATCAGACGGGAAACATAGTCATAAAACAGAACTGTGGACATTTACTTTGTATCTGTACATTCACATACGAATTAAGTGCAAGTTACTGACTTCTTCAAACATTTAGCGAGCAGAATATTCAACACACCAGCGTTAATGGAGAGAAATCATGACGCACGAACAGACTGAGAGAAAGGTAATGAGTAAAAGGAACAGTGGTGTATCTGGAATTTGGCCTTATGGGGGGGGGGTCCGGGGTCGGGTCGGTTTTATACAAAAGAAAAAACAAGTTAAGACTAATCAAGATTACTATATTTAAAGTGGCTGAAATCAGTCCCATTAAAATAATCTGGTCAACAATCATTTTGTTAATGCTCAATTTTTGCTAATCCTCATGTATTTTTGAGTGCTGATTCTGACCATGTAGTGAGAATTTCCCTATCAGCCTCAGTTTTTTGTAACTGCCCATTTTATTTTTCAGTAAGTACCATGCATGAACTCCATATGCATAGAATTTTGTGAACTTAGATAAAATCAACTAAATAGCTTTGGTTTATTTATTTCAGCAACTAAATTGGTAAGTCAAATATAATTGTTTGGGTTAGTGAATAGTCATCATTATTTATTTATTACTGTTAGTTACATTATTGTTACTTACACACCGAAGGATCACACCATGGACTGTTATTTTTGTATAACAAAAACATTTGGGATAACAGCTAAGACTAGACGTAATGTTAAATATCCCGATATTCCCTTTGCTATAAGGCCAGTGCCACACAGTCCAGAGCTTCCAATTCCAGTACCACCAGAAACACGGAACTTAGACGAAGATGAAGTTGTTACTGATGTTGCACCTTGTGCAGACTTATCAGGTGATGAAGAAAGAAGAGACCCAGATTTTTTGGAAAATACATGTACTGAACCTCACTTAATTAATCAGTCAGAACTAAATGACCTCGTTCGTGATCTAAATTTATCAAAGAGTCTAGCAGAAATACTGGCATCAAGATTGATAGGATGGAATCTTTTACAGCAGAATACTAAAATAAGTGTTTTCCGTGACAGGCAGTCTGAATTTGAACATTTCTTCTCCTAGTACGAGGACCTAGTGTACTGCAGTGACGAGGATTCTTTACTGGAAGCTTTGGGACACGTGCACCATCCTGAAGAATTGTGTCTATTTATAGACTCTTCAAAGCTTAGTTTGAAAGCAGTCCTACTTCATACTGGAAATAAATACAAATCAATCCCTTTAGCTTATGTTGCTTACATGAAGGAGTCATACAAAAACATGAAACTTGTATTGAGCAGGATTCAGTATGAGAAATATTCATAGCATATTTGTGGAGATCTGAAAGTGATACCACTTTTACTTGGATTGCAACTTCGGTACACTAAATTCTGTTGCTTCTTGTGTGAATGGGACAGCAGGGATAGGAAGAATCATTACATAAAAAAGCAGTGGCCAAAGAGAGAAGCACTGACTGTAGGAGAGAAGAATGTTGTAAGTCAAGCACTAGTAAAACCTGAAAACGTTTGTGTTCCGCCACTACACATTAAGCTCGGTTTAATGAAAAATTTTGTTAAAGCAGTAGATCGTAATGGTGCAGGATTTAAGTTTCTAAAAAACAAGTTCCCTAATATAAGTTTTGCTAAGATTAAGGAAAGTATATTTGTTGGGTACATGGGAGGGAACGAGACCTAGAGGTAGACCGAGGAACAGGTGGGAAGATGGCTTTGCAGAGGACGCGAGAGACATGGGGATAAGAAACTGGAGGAGGGTTGCAGTGGATAGAGTGGATTGGAGGCGGAGATTGGTGGAGGCCAGGGCCCGATTTGGGCTGTAGCGCCACAGGAGAGAGAGAGATATTTATTTGACTACAAATAAGAAAACTAATGAATGATCCTGCATTTGAGAAAGTTTGAATGAATTTGAGGTTGCTGCATTGAAATCATTTCAAAATGTGGTTAACAACTTCCTGGAAAACTATAAGGCGGATACTATAAGGCGGATAACTACAGAGAACTTGTAACCGAGCTTCTTCAAAACTACAGAGAACTTGGATGTAATATGTCACTCAAAATTCATTTCTTAGATTCACATTTGGATGTTTTTCCCTAACAATATTGGCGCCGTGATTGACGAACATGGTGAACGCTTTCACCAGGAAATATCCACCATGGAAACACGCTTCCAGGGAAAATGGAGCTGACTACTGCTGGAATCTAAAGAGGGATCTACCTATAGCAAATTACAGAAGAAAATCCGAAAGAAGTAAATTTTAGGTAACTACAAAGTGCATGTAACATATTGTTATATTACCGTCACATAATTTTCTTTTTGCAAAAGAAAAATGTTAATTGCTGAAAAGCTATGCCCGATAGGAAAATACTGTTAACATAATTGAAATCAACACTAAAAATACTATACGAATCAGTTATTCACTTTCATTTAACAAACAAAAAATTAAATTTTGTTTAATAATCGGTAATAACAGTGTAAAAATACGCATTATTGAAACATTGTTTACAAGAGCCCTTCTTGACTGAATTGATTTTCCTGTATTTCATATTTCAAACGAATACGCTAATGCTGTAAGCTTATAATAAACCTGTTTATATATTTAAAAAAAACACCAATTTCCTCGTGCTTGTTTGCTAAACTGCTAAATGTAATATTCTGGATGAGGCCTTTCAGTGTTTCCACCATTTTCAAGTCCTAAAAATATCCCGCTGTTTATCGTGCAGTAATTTAGAACTTGAAAGTAATGGAAACACTGCCAGAACATGACACTCAGCAGTTTAGCGAACAAGCACGACGAAGTTGAAGTTACTGAGACTGCTAATTCATATAACAAGATTAAAAAAAAAAACAACAATTACTCCTATTTTACAGCTGAAAAAAATAATAAGACAGCCTAAAAATTAAGAGATTAACAAAATCCGTCAACTTTTTCGTCCCTCTAGGGGGCGGATCCGGTCCTGTTCCTACCCCCCCCCCCCCGAAAATACGCCTCTGAAAAAGGAAAGTAGAAAGTGATAGTCAGATAATAGGTGATGTGTTTTCGCAAGACAAGCTCACAGATAGAGAGGCAAGGACTTAAACGAATCGACAAATAAATAAATAAAGAACGGCAAAGGAATCGGGACAGAGAATGGGAAAGAAGAACAGAAGAAAGACGCGATGCAAAGAGGGAGAAAGAAATAGCTACAGAGAGAGGGGAAAAAGAATGAGAGATGGAAAAGACAAGAGCGAGAATTAGAAGTAGAAGACAGACTGGAGAGTAAATACAGAGAAAGAGATAGAAAGAAGAAGCCAGTAATAGAGAGAGAGAGAGAGAGAGAGAGAGAGAGAGAGAGAGAGAGAGAGAGAGAGAGAGAGAGAGAGAGAGAGAGTTTAAATACGTCAGCGATGTACAACCACTAGACAACAATGACACTTGTGTTGTTTTTTCTTCAACCACTTCATCGCCTTTCTTACCGTTTAAACGGCCCAATTAATGTAAGGATGATAATAATAACAGCTCAACGACCACCTCTTTGTTGGTGCGCTCCTAACAAAGGACAACAATAAATAACAAGAGGTACGCACACACCGGTCGAAATTCGTTTCGCTCTTGACTCGGGATCGTTTATACTCTTCTGTTCTGTTCTCTTCGGGTCTTCCTGCTTTACATTTCGTGCATACATAACTCAACAACCGAACGCACGTAAGTTCAGTCTCTTTGTCCTTTTGGTCTGAGTTTACATAACAATTAATATTTTTGTTTTTGTCGACAACGTGGTCGCGTTTCCGTCTCCTTTCTGTAGATTGAAAACTACTCGTGTGAACTGTGAACTGAACTGAGTCCAATCGATTTGTTTCTCTCTCTTTATTTTACCCGTTCTGTCTTGTTTGATATATGTGTTTGAAAAATTAACTTTCATGAATCTAACAGTGATAGCCCCATTACTGTATTCCTTATCGGTCTGTAGATTCTTATATGTCGTCTTGACCTATAGCCTAATAGATAAGAAATAAAAACTTCCATTAAGAGCAGCAACTGCAAAAATTGAGTGTTCAAGTGAATAAATATTATTCAGTGAATGCAGTTTAAAGTCAAATTTTGTTATTAATAATTAGTTTGTTAACAATGATTACTAATCAGAAAAACATATCGTGAGGTTATTGGTAAACCTACCCAAGTCCACTCATGTGAATTTATGGAAAACTGAAATTAAATGTTTTCAAGTGCTATGATAAATCATAAAATTGATTTTCAATGTTAATTTTGATTATTAATAGTGTTTTTTTATTGATTACATAGCTGTTAAAAAAATAAAAAGAAAGAGAAACGCATAAAAATTGTCGTTTTTGAAACATGTTGAAACATAATTAAAACTGGGACTTTTGTAGGTTTATCACTAATCCCTCGATATATTGGCTTATTCTTCAGGCCTTTCAGGTTTATAGGGTTGGTAATATTTGAAGCCGTGAATTAATAAACTGCACAAGTCCACTTTTCGCACTACCTGAATTATTGGAATGACAGTTTTGAGCACATTAATATCATATTCATTGACATTAAAAACAACACAAAAATCTGATTTGTAAGGTGTTTTCAGTGACAGCTATATAGAAAACATGACAAGTCTATGAAAGATGCTTTTTGGCAAACATCAACTAAACGTTGTGAGCAGCATGTTGATTTTCCAAACTATACATTTCCTGCTACTGCCTGTCTTTATAAACTCAGTGTAGATTCGAATTCTTATTATTTTATGTGTTCTGTATCTTGGAGGCGTTATTGTTTTATAAAAATTATTTCTTTACAAGTAACTCTATGAGTTTCTTACAGTATTTATTATATACGATGGTTATTTTTTTTCAACCTCCAGTGAGTTGGCAAAACTGGTTCTGTTGTCATAGGAACAATCTGATTGTTGATTAATGTTTTCGATGCTTTGTTCTAACTTATAACTACTGGTTATGTAGCTATTTTGTCTATTACTGTGGTGACGACAGTTTAATTATGGCAACTACAATTGAAATTGCCTCCAAGTGTGAGATTCGGTCTGTTATTAGATTTCTTCAAGCTGAAGGTCATAGTGCTGGAGAAATTCATCGAAGGTTGTGTAAGTTGTGTAAGGTGTATGGAGAAAATGTGACGAGTGATAGCTCAGTTCATGAATGGTGTAAAAAATTTAAAGAAGGGCGAATTGATGTTCATGATGAAGGAGGCCAAGGAAGAAAGTCCGTGGCTACTGATGATGTTGTTGAAAGGGTAGACAGGATGTTTCGAGAGTGCCGTCGTTTCACAATTACTGAACATTATGCTGATTTTCATGAAATTTCTAGGTCTGCTCTTTATGATATTCTTACTCAAGAAGCTTGGGTATAGGAAACTCTGTGCTCGGTGGGGTTACAAACAATGCACGACCTCACGCAGCTGCACTCACACAAAACCTGCTTCACGAATTTGGTTGGGAAGTCCTTGATCACCCACCTTATAGCCCAGACTTGGCACCAAGTGACTACCATTTATTCACTGACTTGAAAAAGTGGTTAGGTGGGCAGCGGTTTGACTCCAATGATGAGTTTAAGTCCACTGTGGCAGATTGGCTGACTACTCAGGAGCGAACATTCTACAACATGGGCATAGAAAAGTTGGTGCCTCGCTATGGTAAGTGCCTCAACAATGGTGGTCACTATGTAGAAAAGTAGTTTACATATATATGAAACTTTTGTGTATAATAAAATTATTGATGTCATTCATGTGTCTGTTTATTGGTCTATCGGAGGTTGTAAAACAAATAGCCCTCGTATTATAAAATTTCAATTATTTCTGCAAGTCGTTGATATCATTTTGTTAAGAAAAAGAAAAAAAAATAAATAAAACCAACTACTTGCAGAAGTAATTAACCTTTGATAACATATAATATTATTTTATAAAAATGTGTGATAGTAGTAGTGAATTAGATATTGTTCCGGTTTCAAGATGAAAAATAGATTCAAACTAACTGTTAGCACCTCTTCAAGTCAACTAATCACGCAGTCATTCCCAATGATAAGTCTCAATGATATGTCTGCAAAACAGGCATGTAATAAAAAAAATACCACAAAAACCAGTAAAATGTCAAGATACGCAGAAGTATTTGTCATCCGGACGAACCGTATCATCGTCCTTATTTTGAAAACCTGTTACAGAAATATGGACGTACTGAAGAACCTATAAACGATGACTCTGGAAGTGATGTTTGGTATAGAGAACTTTACTTTTTGTTTGTTGTAAAATAATTAATAAACAAAAATAAATAATAACAATTAATAAAAAGCCATGTTATAATAACTGATGATTTCAAATAGTTGAAAAGTCTATAGTTTTCCAAATTTTCAACAAAAAAATAGTTATTAATAATTTTAAAAATATAAACCTAAGAAAACTGTATGTATAAACATTATTAACAAAAAATGCAAAGAACACAGACTGATTTGAAAAAGATAAATGAAAATAACACTTTTTTTACAAAGTTCGTTGGCATACTTGTGCTGTTTTGAAATTCATGGCTTCATTTTCTGCAGTGATTTTTGGAGTCTGACAAAATTTGTTGTGAATGTCTTTTTTCCAGCGTTCTTCTTCAATGTCGTTTGTTAGAGTCAAGTTGTTTGATACGTACAATAGAGTACCTGCCATAATTCTGAATATTTAAGATACAAACCATTGAATGATTTACGGTCTATTCATTTGATTACGGTCAATCTCGATTCCAAATGGCTTTAGTAATGAAAACATTTGTTTTCCAGTGATAGAGACTAACTTTTCTAAATAGACAATGCATTCTCTATTTTTAAACCCATTGATATCGGTTTAGTAATTATGCGTTGCCCATGTTTACTTAAAGTTCCAAATATAGAGATTCCTTAATTTCAACCTCGGAATGTCTACGTTGCACAGCTGTACTGATAAACAAACAGAACATTTTAGATACTACGAGAAAACTTTAAAATAAATGTCTTATTTTCTTCCAAAAATAATAAATTGTATTAACAAATTTAAAACTGGAACGCTGAAGCCTTTTTCTTTAAAATGGAATCATTATCATCATCATCATATCTAAGTTCAGTGATTAGGGATCGATTAACCTGTTCCGACTTAAAGGGTTTGTTTTGACCATCTTGCTTTTGGCCGTCCTGCAGTCGGGTTTCTCAGGGTTACTGGTTTTTCAGTAAACTGCATCGATTTAAGTATAACAAGGCAAAAGTTGGAAAAGGTAAGAACTAATCGTAGCTTACAGATTTAGTGCATCAACCCTTCTCATAAAGCATAAAACTATCAGATAAACAACTTTCAAGGTCACCCTTCTTACTAACTGCTTAATTCCTACACATTTTAGGCCTAAATCTAATGAAAAATCGTTAAACAGATTGCTAAACTTTCACAGCATACATTGTTACTGCTTAAAACGGCATTTTTAAATACATTTTACAATACATACATTTTTAAATATATTGTATTTTTATTTTAATAGGCCTACATCTTTTTAATTTTCACAGTATAATGGTTTTGTTATTTTTCTAATAAAACTCCAGTTTTAATTTTTAAATATTTTAATTGCTTTATTTTATTTAATAATTTAATTAAAATATAATTTTTATTTTACGACACTTCATACGTCGGCTGCAGAGGTTTGGTAATTTTTTTTATTTATGTCCAGGGGCGTATTTAGGGGGGATACGAACGGGACCTGGCCTCCTTAGAGGGTCGAAAAAGTAGACGAATTTTGTTAATCTCTTAATTTTTAGGATGTTGTATTTGATTTTTATTAGCTGTGTACGCTAATGCAGTATTAGTTCTTATTAAAATACACAAACAGGTTTAATACACAGCAGTAGGATATAGCCTACGTTTGAAACACGAAATATAGGAAAATTAATTCAATCACTAAGTATTTTTTAACAATGTTTCAATAACTCGTATTTTTTATTGTGTTATTACCGTTTACTTTAATGGTACTGATTTCAGGATGTTGTCATGCGTTTTTCAGCCACTTTAAAGAAAGTAATGTTGATCAGTCTTAACTTGTTTGTCTTTTGTATGAAGCCGACCCGACCGAGCCCCCGTCCCACCAGACCAAAATGTAAATACGCCACTGGTTATTATTTAAAACGGCATTTTTAAATACATTTTACAATACGTACATTTTTGAAGTGAAACTTCTTTTTGAAGTGAAACTTCTTTATCGACGTATGAGATAAATTTTATAGCAATGTAAAAAAAAATCGTCACGATTTTCGGTTACGCGCCATGTTGTTTTTTTTTATCAAAGTTCAGTATAGTGACGTAAAGAATAATATATTAGTTTGAAAGTGATAAAATAAAAAGGCTTATTATTTGTTATGTGAGAGCAAATGAGAGTTTTCATAAAAATTCAAGTAAACGTCGGCCAATAGACGAGACAGAGGTGAACCCATGGCCAATCCATCATCCTCAATGAAAAATTGGTTATTGAAAGCAAAGTAATTCAAATTCAAGTGAATTTATAGTAAAAGTGAGAGTGATTATATATTTCGTTTGATAAATCCAACACGTGAGCGTGATTTTAATATTTATTGAAAGCAAAGTAATTCAAATTCAAGTGAATTTATAGTAAAAGTGAGAGTGATTATATATTTCGTTTGATAAATCCAACACGTGAGCGTGATTTTAATATTTATTTGAGGTTAACCTCACTTTTTGATTGTAAGTATCAGTAAATGTATATAAATCTATTAAAATTAGCAAGTATTAATAAATATGACTGTAAATCTAGTAAACATTATTAATTCTAAAAACAATAAAAAAAACAAATTAAATAATAATTTAAAAATAAAACAAAACACAATTAGAAAATAAAAATATGTATACGTACATCTTTTTTAATTATTCGTTTTTAATAATTTATTTATTCATTTTGAATTCTATAGAATCATTGCATGTCTACAAGATTAACTGTCATCATATAATTGTATTACTTTGAATAGATAATTCCAATTATTTACTCATAACTTGTGTAATTGAGTAAGTTATTAAATATCTGCTTTGAATTATTTTTATTAAGTTATGACATGAAATATGAATATTAAAGTTCGTTATATAATTTTTGTAAACTGATTAACTAATTTTTAGATTAAATAATGGCAGAGTCCGAAAACTCTATTGAGTATCCAAATGCAATAGTTGTACAAGTAGATGTTCATCATCGTAATTGTTCACAAATCAGTACATCAGCTGAGCGATCGAGAGAGTACAGAGATAAGAAAAATAATGAAACTCAAGCAGCGAGTGATGTTTATTCAGTCCAACGGGGATATCCAAAAACAGCTGCAGAGCGAATGAGAGCGTATAGAGCCCGGAAAAAGAAAGAAATTCCGATAATCATCGAAAACGTAAAAAATCAGATGCAGAGCGTGCGTGAGAGTACAGAGCCCGAAAAAAGGGTAAAACCCAGTCAACAGGTGAGATTTTCTCAGTTATATACGATCAAAATCACAATACATTATATTCATGACATTGAATATGTTTAACAAATTTTTTTTCTTAAGCCTTATCTACCCAATTTCTGTGAAGTTGTAAATAGTAGAAAAATGATATGTCATAAAGAAGTTTCACTTCTTACCTGTGTACTCTGGTACACACACATATTTTTAAATACATCGTATTTTTAATACACTTTTATTCACAGCATATAAGGTTTTTTCGTACTTTTGTAATAAAACGGCATTTGTATTGATTAAATATTTTGTTTGCTTTATTTTAATGAATAATGTAATTGAAATATAATTTAGACCTACTTTAAGACACTGTATACGTGGGCTGCATAGGTTAAATAACTTTTTATACTCTACATCAGTTTCTATGTGTAATGATCGAAATTTTAAAAAATTTTAATTCCTCGATCAAGTGACACGTTCCCACACTCAAGTCGACGGACACAAGCCCAGGTCGTAAATAATGACGAATCGAGGGCACGTCAAACCCGACGACAGAGCGAAGACAAAGAAAAAATGTCTGAGCACTGCACACAATGAGTATTTCAAGGCGTCACTGACAGCTAGCCGTTTGTCAAAATTTACAGCACCCAACAATCTGAAACAAAGACTTCGTCCAGCTGCCGAGTTACACGGAATCGAGATGGAACGCCTGCTGTGGAAGCAAAGTGTAACTGCTCAATTATGAAAGGCTTTACTATGTTACAAAGGAAGTACAGAGCAATTTTAACGGAGAGATAGACAATAGACGTAACTCAGTGAATACTGCCAGTGTACCCTGCACAGCGTGAAAACACATTCTTGACAGTTTACTGAAATTTACGACTGAAAAGTAGAATTTCACCGAAATGAAGACAACGAAGGGTTGATAATCGGCGGAACGAACGTCGTGGAACTTAGACAATTAACCAAGACCTGGAGTCTGTTAACAAAAGCTCAGTCAGAACCTTAGGGAAAGTCTAAACAAAGGATAACAGAAGGCCATGAAATTGCCCTAATTTCTTAGAATCTGTGCTACGCACGTCACATGAAACACTCCGGGGATGACGACGACCAACCAGCATCAAGCATCTTCTAAGAGAGCTCGTGGAAAGAGTAGGAAGGGTTCGGCCGACGAATCGTGAAACAGTGGATGAGATCTACAGAAGGGTAGGAGTTTGTACGACCAATCAAGAGTTCGAGGAGGCGTAGAGATCGAAACTTAGACTTATGGGTAAGATGTTCCAATAAAACTGTTTGGCGAAGACGCGGAGCAGGCAGTCAAGTAGTTAATCGAGAGTCAGTAATTTTCAATCGGATAGTCAAGTATTCAATCGAGTAGTCAAGTCGTTCAATCGAACAGTTAGTCGCAGTTAACAGTCAGTCGGTAGTCAAGAGTATGTAGTTAATAGTAGCAGTTGGTAGTCGCAATTAATAGTCAGAAGTTAGTGCGTACGATAGACAGACGATTGATTATGTCGACCGACCGGATTCACTAATTTGTAAATTCATACGTGAACAAAGACATCGGTATAGTCACACTTATACACAATTCTGTGCGGAAATATAAACTATGAGTGCGTACGGGACTTGAAATCTCAACTGACGCGCACATAATAATATACTAATTAACATTTAAAGTAGAACAGTGAGTGTCACCTCAAACATTCTCACATCATAACGTATCACCATGTTGAACAATTAGTTGAATAAACTATACCAAACAATTAAGCACGCAGTACGCGATACACCCAAAATAGACGGCACAGTTAACCATGTACACAAATATGGCAAACTTTCAGAACAATTCAAGTTAATGACAACATTAACACCTCACTATTTGAACTCCGGACACTCGACATCAGCGGGTTACCACAATACCATACACATGACGGGAGTGGAGATTTAGTGGAGTGAAGTGAAATTATCAGTGCTCTGCGTAACAGTGATTATGATCTTCGACGAATCATCTAGAAAGTGTCTTCTCACGACGACGGAATTGGATAAACACTCTCAAAGATAAGCTTTATGTCTACTTAATCTTAGTAGTATATACTACACTACTGTTCTGTTGCCTCTTTTCAAAGAACTAACCCCAAGAGAATAATTACATATGAGTCATATGAATCATAAAATCTATAAAATAACACTAACGTAATTCGTTATCTGAGAAATAATGAACGCATTTTAGGTAGGAATAAGTATAATTGTTGATTGTTTATTATTCGTGTATGTTTTATATATGTGCATTATTTACTGCATTTGAATGTACCATGTGTTTATGTTTCAGGAAACATCGTATAAATTGAATAATTGTATTTATATCATGTGCTTTAATATGTATGTAATTTGCAGGATATAGTTACTTACTTCAGTAAGATGTGTAATAAATAAGTAGTTAATTTACAGTATTCATGCGTTCATTATTGAAATTTCACCTTTGTTATTGATGTATTTTCATTCTAAGTATTACACTAAAAATCTCATAACTTATGCTAAACATCAATGGATACAATAAACTCGACCATTGAAACGTCTGATTAATAGACTCATAAAATCGTATTTAATCAGACACTGTGTTGAGTCAAATCTGACGAATAGAAATAATTTTAGATATATCAATTTTAACGTATTACATAAATCTTTAATTAATATGATTCATAATTGTTGAGTAATTAATCCGCGCAGATAATTAGCACAGATTAATATTCACTAGATGTAAATGGTTTACACAATTAATTACCACAGATGTAAATTATATTTACACCACTAAATGTAAATGGCTGCACAACGCTTGGCATTAAATGTAAATGGCATCCAGCTTTAGGGCGAGATACATATGAGAAAGTGATAAACTCACATAAAATACCACTAGTCCCATTTACTAAATGTAAATCATTTATATCACGATTAGCATAATAAATAAACCCCATTTATGCTAACTATATATGTGTTACCGATCGACAAGAATATAGCTATTAATAATCGTAAATAATCATAATCAAATATCCCAATGGTCAATGTAAACGGTTTTATTTTATTAAGTCCTCGGGAACCACAAAATATACGTACATCGAAACGGTACCAATATATTCTGCATCACCTTTGGTGGTACTCTATGTAAAGAAATTTGTTGGTGTGGTAGTCAAGAAAAGATTTAAAAGCCGCTGCTTTCCACCATTGTCTATATCATCCAAGTGTAGACAGATGGTAAGGTTTGCTTCATTGTTTTAGAATTGCTTGCTTAAAGACAGCCACCGATATGGGGTGTGGGGTGTATCCGAAACGTTGCCTTTTAAAAATTAAAACTCTGATCACGTCTAAAGAATGATGTTTTGTGGATATTCCACTACGCAATAGTTGTTACATATTTAGACAGGAATGTGCGAGAGAGCACACAGTAGGCCTACTACTACAAGTGGTCCGCGGTGGCGATGCCGCTGCCGGCTTGGTTTGGTTTGGGCGGGTAAGTTAGCTTTCGCGTTCTCACCGACACAACTGCGAAGTCATCTTATTCACACCGTCGTCGTCGGTCGCTCTTCAATCTTCATCAAGTCTGGCGTGATGATTATCATTAAATTGCTCGGATATGACTTCTTCTTGTTCTTCTTCACTCTAACCCAAATGCAAGGCATTATTCTCGTTTCGCCACATTTTTTTTTCATTTTCATCGTCTTTTTTTTTTAGTTTGTTTGACCCACGCGTACTAATTATGTTTGTACGTACGTGATAATGAATGTGTGTGTGTGTGTGTGTGTTTTAGACTCCGATACGAGTGTTTAATGCAAAATGTATACGCACGCGTGTGCGCAAACCAACGCATACTCGCTTATACGCTATTTATCTATTTCTCCACTTCCGATACTTTATCAATCCTTAAGAACAAGGGTTTGGTAATGCATGTTAGCGATTTTAAGAAACAGGTAAGGCTAGTTTAGGTACCAATCACACATAATCAGTTGACAAGTGTTTACAGTTTTCACTGGGATATAGTTTTTTGTTTTTAAATTAATGTAGTGTAGATTTAAACCAAAAAAATTAAAAGATTTTCTTCAACAGTGTGGATACACATGAAACTTATGAACTCTGTGAAAAGTGTACTTTTTCCATTTATTTTGTATGATTAATTTCTATTTGTTTTCTATTTAATTAATACATCGTTTCCGGTAAGAGAATTATAACATTTTATAATAAGAAACTTTACCTATTTTAGTGAACTTAATTTTCAGTGTTAGTAAATACAGTATTATGGGTATTTTATAAATAAAAATAATTTTTGCAAGCCAAGGTTATTTCAACATTTATATTTATTTATACAACAACGTAGTATTTTTCTACGACTGCCGTGCTAATAACTCATTAAATGTGTTGGATTTTTTTTTGTTATTTTAATTGTACAATTTTTGTGTCCCGGATTGTCGTAGTTTCTCGAACCTGATCGTTCTTGGAGTTGGGTTAATGCTTCCAAATCCAACACCATATAATCAAAAGATTTCAGGCGAAATTACTCCATGCCACAACCATTTTAGCGATAGAAAACGTATGTAAATGGTAGGAAAATGGCCGCGTCTGAAGATGGCCAAACAAAATCCAGAATTTGTACAGTCTTCTTCCTCTTTTTCTTCACTCTTCAGGGATAAGAAAACTGCCTGTTCCACCTTCGTTAAGACCACATTTTAACAGGGCTCCCACGCGTAAAAGATACAACTGGAAATTTTCCTCGATTCAGGTGATATAATTGCAAATAGCGTCAATAAACAGTTTTTAACATGCGAACACTAATCAAGTTTAGGATTTTTTGTGAACGCGTGTGTGTGTAAAAGAAATAGAGAGAGTAACATGTGTCTAGGAATACACACACAGTATTTTTCGACTTCTGTGGTGTTAAGAGAAACCTGCAGGAAGAAGTCTTACCGCCTTCAAAGTGCACTTAAGAATATCAGATCCTTAAAAGGGCGGTAAATAAATCCCTGTTAGAGAATGTATTCTTCGCAGCACAGTAGCACGAATGAAAGACACACAAAATTAAGGGATGTGTGTGTCGGCGCCAGACAGTAGCGTCTGCGGTCTCATGATTGCGGCGCTCACAAATTGGCTTAATCTAACCTTAAACCCACACACGGTGCGTGCTTTACTGCGTTAAGAAACAGCGCGATAGTAGTAGTAGTAGTAGTAGTGATGATGGTGGTGGTGGTAGTAGTATTAGCATTAGATCTCGGCTCGGTTCGCTTCTCTCTGTGATGCATTAGATTACAATTAGATTTGAAATTGTTTGAAATTGCTATGCAAGCAAGCGAGGGCCACCGACGAGACGTGAAGCCCCACCGCAGATTCGACTCCCAATCACGTTCTCGCCATTTATTTGGTACTACTACTGCTGCCACTGCAACTTTGATCGTAATTTCTTCTTGATTCTGTCATTAATTTTCCGCGGTTTCAATGACCATTGACACCGCGTGTGTAACCGTGTGTACATACGCGTTGTACAAACATTTGTTTAACACTTTATTAAAAGAAAAAAAAAAGAAAAAGTTTTTTTTGTGAAAACTTTACACCACTTCATTTGCAGCAGACTGTTCCGCTTTTGAATCACGTTCGGCACGTCTTACGAGTACAAATTTGATTAATTTATTGGCGCGGAAGTTTACGAAGAAAGCGTCTCCGTATATTTGCGTACCTCTTCATGAATGCAAACACACACACACGCACGCGCGCACGCACACACACACACACACACACACACAGATTTTGGCAAACATCTGTTCGTATGTTTGCGTTTATCCTGATTCAGTCACAGCTGATCATTGCTGACACGATAATTCTTTTTCTTCATCGATTTTTCGATTTGTTGTGTATCGTCATTAAATTTAAGCTCTCCAAACACTTCCTTCTCGCGCCTTCTTTAATAAATTTATCTCCCATTTATTTTTACCATTCGTTTATTGCTCCCACCTAGGAGTAAACTTGAGCATTTCATCTGCCTCTTCACTTTTCTCCGTATTTTTACTGATTCTATTTCATTACGGCGAATGGTCAGTAGGCATGTTCTTACATATGGGCCTATGCGTTTGAGAGATTTTTAACTATCCTTTATTTTTATTTTCAAGTCTCCACATATGTTTTTAATATATTAGACTAAGTTGTATCCCTTTCTTCATCTCTTGAGTAATACTTTCATTCCTGCTCAATCCAAGTAGAGACCTTGGTGGCCTTGGCGATCGGGGGGGGGGGGTCGAGTTCTGCTTCAAACAAAAGGAAAAATAAGTTAAGACAAATCATCATTACTATCTTTAAAGTTAAAGTGATAACATCCTAAAATTAGTCCCCATTAAAGTAAACGATAAAAACACAATAAAAATGCGCGATATTGGAACATTGTTTGTAGACTGTAATAATAAGTTTAATTTTAATTTTTTTTTTAATGAATAATAATTTTACACTCGTAAGATTATAAAAGATAAAGTTCTCAGATTTTTATGTTTCAATGGCGAAGTTTAATTTTCATAAGGTTGAAATTTTCCGAGTAGGAGGCTGTAGTCTATTGTCTGATGTCGTTTATTTAGCCACTAATTTCTGTTATCACTGTAACTTTCTGATGGAGGCTCCAACCAAATAATACGGATATCTGAATTCGAGAGTCACACACACACCAGGTTTCGGTCGAGTAGAACGTTCAACTCTTTTCTTTTATCCGAAGGTTGCCGAACTATGTTTCGGCAGCTCCAGTCATGCCACCTTGCAGGCATTGATTAAATCGATTTCCCCTTGATATATAATCTTTGATCTAGGATATATAATCTTTTTGAATGAAACTTTTTGAAAAAAATTTTGGACACATCATATCGCATCCACGAAAATCTCAAATTTGTTTACATAAGACCCTTGGTCATTTCTGGTTGTTCCCCACGTACTTCTCGTGTGACCCTCAAAAGGGCCCTTGCAGATACTACTTTAGCCCTTAGAACGACTGACTGCATACTTGTTTTTGCCCTAAAAAGGACTGAAGCAGTAACAAAGGCAGAAGGGCAGAATTAAGCAAGCGGTTTTCTAAGGGCGAAAACACCGTCACTGATCCTGTTAAGATCCACAAGAGAAACAACTCGAAGACATATTTTAACATTGAAAACATAAAAATAATGTCTTTAGTCTAAATACGTGGGATTCTATAGCTCTACCGTATTCCGTACTCCATAATCTTGTATTATAAACCGTAATTTAATCTTCCTTAATGTTACCTCTTAGTCCCTTGAATCCGTTATATTTATTAATCTTTCTCGTCGTATTCTTCTGCCTAGTCAGTGATACTTCCATTTTCAACTTCTTTTCGTACCACAAACGTTGATCTTTCTGTATTTTGGATGATTCTTTCTTGGCTCCACTTTGTCATGTGTTTATATTTCCCTTGTTTTCCAGTCTGACGGCCTTGAAACACGTCTGATGAAGTCTATTCTGGCGCCTCAATTCCTTTTTGATTGTCCAGCATGCTTATCCTAAGACAGCTAATTACAACGGTCACACCGGTCTTCGTGTTGTTCTGTGGAAACAGAATAACAGACACTCATGAACTTTAATTTCCAACTTTAATTACTCACAAGCAACAATTAAAAACAACAAGGCACTCTTACAGGATTACAATAATGCGAGTTAATTTGCCAAACACAGTGTTACCTTGTTACAAATCCGCACTGATCACTTCACTACACCACTTTGCTTCGCACTTTAATAAATCCCCAGCTGTAATTAAGTGCTAAGCCGGCCATTGAGGCTTATATATACTCCGCAGAGGTTCCAGAGACGTCAACTACTTCCCCGGCGGCGTATCGAGAATAATTACGTAGTTACAGTTGCAGGAACAATCTGGAGACTAGGTCAAAGCCTGACCTTGCCGACGAGGTATGCGCTGGGCTAGTCGAGAAACGTGTGCAATGACGCTCTAGAATTTTCGATAGCGTTATGTAATTGTCGTAGCAGTATACTTTTAATTCACGTTTTAAAAAATTAATTTAGAATTTCCTGCGTATTGAAATCGTCATCAGTAGCTTCACAACCCGCCGTGGGCCTTAGCTTCCTTCAGGATTTTCCTCCAGATTTCCCTGTATTTAGCCAATGTCCAACAATTTTTCACTCCAAGTACTTTCACATCTTTAGGATTCCATCAATCCATCGTAGTATGGGTCTTCCACGCCATCTCCTTCCTTCTTGTGTGCATTTCATAATCCTCTTAAGAACATCCTCTTCATTAATTCTCTTTGCATGTCCTGCTCATCTCAGCCTAGCTATCCTAATTCGTGTCACGATGTCGGGCGATTTATATACCTCATAGAGCTTTCTGTCGTTCCTTATTCTCCACTCTCCACCTTCCCTAATGGGTCCGTAAATTTTTCTAAGTATTTTCCTTTCAAAAGATGCAAGTCGAAACAGGTCGCCCTGGGTCAGTACCTATGTTTCACTTCCATACATCAGGACCGGTTGTACTAATGTTTTGTATAGTCTAGCTTTGGTTTCACGGTGTAGAAGTTGTGATTTAAAGTATTTCATCAGCCCATAGTGTCATCTACTAGCATTGTGAATTCTTTTACTTATCTCTGCGTGTTAAATATTAAGAAAAACAAATATTTTATGCAAATTAAAAAAATATATATATACGAGACTATTTAATTACAGACTGTTAGTGTTCAGGAGACTGTTATTTCTTATTGTCTTCGATTATCCTGATTTCCTTTTATACAAATAAATTGCAGCTTCAATTAATTCTGACATTGAAATTTCACTTACTTCAAGTAGAAAGAGTCGAATTGATTTAATAATTATTTCAGTTGCACTAGGATATAAGCTAAGCACCTGTTATAAGATATTATGTTATTGTAAAATCAATTTGGATATACCTACACGGTTTCACTTATGAGGCGCCCAATGGAAACTAAAAATTTTCATATCGGAAGCTTACAGTTTTATCAGTCAATTCCCCCCAATGAAGTACTTCAAATAACCCGTTAGTAAAATTTAAGGAATACACTTCTAATACAGACTCGAAGCACAAGGTGTAAAGATGACATGAACAATTTTATATTTTTTTCTTTTTTTTTTGACAATATATGTTTTCAGTCGTTATTTTATGTAACACCATAAGTTCGGTATTGTATTGTACGGCGTGACTTCTGTGTATTTACAATTAAACGTTATTGAACTCTTCTTGGCTTCCACAGTCGGATGAGACAATGGGCGTGACGGGGATTACTCTTTGAATGGACGAGATTTACTCTTTTAAGTATTAAATTATTACAAACGTATTTCTAACAATTTCAGTAACAGTGTAATGCGTTACTTGAAACACATCATGATTAACACAGTTTGAAAAGGTCGGGAATTTGATGAACGGCAATATGCAGTGCGACCGCAGAAGTATATTTGTACGATTCGCTCAGTAATTTGGAAACCAATAAAAATAAAACACTGGTTTTACTAAATAAAGAATTCAATCACTTCTGTAATCTTTGGCTCCGGAAAATGTGCAAACATCGTGCAGCCGGAATAATAATAAATAAAGATAAAAAATCTGGGAGTTAGATCAAAATTAAATTTGAACCTTTCTGTACAATTGACTCCTTCATGTATCAGTCTATCTTGAATAGGGAAAAAGTATCTCGCATGCTACTTTCTACGCCTCACGACTGAAAAAAAATTAAAATTTGACATGAAAATTTAATTAAACTTTTTTTTTGTTATCACAAGTATATTAAAAAATTGAAATATCGTGTACTTCATGTAGATCTGGACTATGTGTACAAAATAAATTATCGTTAAAGAGGAAGAACTTCTTGCGTAAGAACAGTCTATATTTTAATACGTACTAAATAGAGTTTGCGATGGTTTTATTACGTGTTTTATTTTTATCGATTCATTATTTATTTAAAATATACTAAAATGTGAAGAATTAAAATCCTGTTATTACTGTGTACATTCTGTAAACGTATCATAGTACTTCATTTTTATGAGTCGAAGTTTTTAAGTCGCGTAATAGTAGGGAACGCAAAACCCATAAGCACAATGTACTTCCCTGTCTCGCCCATTGTCTCATCCGACTGTGGAATCAAGAATAGTAACAATTCAGCTGTGTAGTATATGCATAAGCGGGTCAGAAAATGCGCTTTAAAGAACACAAGCAACGAAACACACGGAGATTAACAAAACAGTGCGGAATGCAAGAGGAATGGAGGGAGGGGAGGGATGACCGACCCAGCTAATGCGATAAAAGTTACGATAAAGCACCTGCACCTGACAAGGGTAACTCTAACCCACCTGCCCTAAATAAATGATGGGAAACGGAGCAGGCGGGCGGCTGCAGGCCTACCTCCGTCATACGCCTACCCTGGAAATGTCAAGTCCACTCGCACACACACACACACGCACTGTCATAAAAAATCTTTTCACATCGCTAAGAAGAAGAATAAATTCCATCCCCCTTCACATATCGGTGCGTATATATGTGTATAACACGTTCATAAAAAAACATAACTTTCGGCTTATATCACACCCCAAATGTCAGAACTGATACAACGCGCTGGATGGATGGATGTTTCTATATCGTGTTCACAGCTGCGAGAACTAGATGTTGGAGAGAGGAAAACGTGTTGAATAACTGTTTTTAACCGCCTATATAAGTAGGCATATTATGAGCAACAGTAGGCCTACGTTAGATAGTTCAATCATGTTACTGAGTAAAATAGAAAGAGATAGGGGAGAAAGTGAGTCAGTAACGGAGAGGGGTGAAATAGAGAGATTGGGCGTACTGAGGAATTTAAACATTTCTGTAGGTGAAGATAATTCATGGTAGATTCACCTTATTCTGTGACTGAAAATATTACTTAGAACGTGATAAGTTGCAATAGAAAAAGGTCATTACACAAATTAAATGAATTTACTATTAATTCATACTTTTTTACTTCCATGTTCCGTAAGGTACATGGTGGTCGCGAAAAAATCGTGTTCGAGATAAGAGCTGATTCTGATTGTCTTACTACCCTAAAAACATGAAGAAAAGTCATTTTCCGAAAAGTATCTGCGTGTAGAATTTTTCTATGACGAACGAAAACTGCCGCAAATTCAAACAGAATCACATAATTTTTGGTTTATCTGGCCGAGTTATAGAGGACTCAAGGCCTATTGATTTTTGGTGAAGATCGGTTAAGGGGTAGTTTATTTGAAACATTTTACGTTTTAACGAGAGTAAAGTACTTAATTATGACAAATAAAGTATTTTAAAAAGTTTATAGTAATCCACTGTAGGAAGGTAAATGAAATATCTATGAATGAAAAGGGTAGTTGAAAGGGGACGGTGTAAATTTTTATATGTGTACTACGCTATCGGCAACAAAGAAGTAATTTCAATGGAAATATTTCATTTCAAATTGTCAAACTTGTCAAATTTTTCAATTTCTATTTAACAATTTTTAATATAAATATTAGAACGTGGAAGTCACGTATGGTTCTCCATACCAATTTTTTCATCTTCTTATTAAAATTTTCGTCTCTGTAATTCCAACTTTGTCATGCTTGCTTACTTTACTGTTACCTATCATGCCTAGGACTAGGCCTTTCAGTTTCGCCACCATTATCAAGTCCTAAACCACGACATTAGAATTCTTACTTTTTCTTATAATTTTCATTTTTATTTTATTAATTTTTTACTATTACTATAACAATACTAGTATGTTATCAGGAAAAGATGTATGGCATTTTCGATTTTGTGTTTATTAATATGCCTACCTATGTTGATGGTTTTAATTTAGATGGAAGTTATGCTACACGCGGTAACATTTTTCTAAAAATAATTTATTATAGTTTCAAAATAGGTTATTTTATTGTATTGTTACGACGGTCTACTTGATCGCCGTAGGTACAGTGAGAAACAAAATACAAGACACCAATTAAGTCACTAATCACCAGCTTAAATTTTCACAGTTAAACAGTTCGTAATTAACAACACAGTCTCTTACAACAAATCAAATAGAAATTGTTCACACGCAATGAAATGTCAACTAATATTAAAACACAGTTGTATTACAATATACCGTCCGATTATAAAACACACCACTTCACTAATAACCACTTGAACGCACACAGTAATATCGCCCGATAATAACTCCCGAACCGCACTGTAATTTATCGCGACTATAACTGAAAACTAAGGCCGCTGCCGCCTTGTATTTATACATCCGCGCACTGACCAGAAGATTCCAAACTACGCCTTATCTCTAAACTACGACGTAATTAATTGCGGCCTTGATACAGTCCGCGCGGCTACCGGTTTCCAGAAAAGTCTAGCTAATGCGTCTAGAGTCACGTACGCCACACACATTAGAGCGAGATTCTTCTGGAACATTCGACAAACACGTAGACTGTTTTGTAATGTCGTAACAGTATCATTATACTCTGTTCAATGCTTTGTAATGAGACGCGCCATTGGGGGCGTGCGACAAGTGCCATCGTACAGGACCCCGCGCGTACTCAGAACAAGAAAGAGTAAAAGAAAGAAAACGAGCGAGCGACGCAGAAACAGGGTGATAAGGCGAGGTAAAGAATAGCTTATTTTCATAGTATTGTTTTACGTATATCTAATAAATAATATGTTGTATATGGCATATCAGAAGTTACAGTGTATAAATGTAAATCCATTAATATATTTTATAATTTTATCTAAAATCTGTAAATCTGCAGAAAAAGCAGATTTCTGCAACGTTCCGATATTTTTTTCACCTCTCATTCTTGCATATTATATTACACAATGATATACAGTCGATATGTACAGTATTACACACTGTACTTATTTGATATCCTCGCTGTAATTTCTGCTAATAGTCCAAGAGTTCACCTTTGAAAACGGGCATATCCTTCCATCCTTAAACTGTCGCCTCCTAGCTGTGCGAGCTGCTTGTCGCTGTTACCTTGGTTACCGGCACGGAGGCTCTCTGCTTCGCGGAGAGCGACCGACGCCACACGGCGTCTGCATTCTGACCTTAAGACAGACGACACCAGCGGCAGTGCAACAAATACAAGTTTTCTTTCTCCCCCGCCATCTAGGGAATGATCGTTTTGGCGGTTTTCATTCCAGTCTCAGGTTACCCGTCTGGGATTACCTTCTGGACCTACGTTATCTTCTGGCATTCATTGGGCTCGACCCAGATGCTGCAATCCTGCCAGATTGATATTTATTTGCTCATTATCATAAGACTTCTTTTTAACATTTGAAGCTAATTTTTTAGAATCCAACTTACATTTTCGTTACGTAATCAGAAAATCTAGTATACGCCATCCTTTTCTTAAGCAATAAACAATACAATTTTTTTAAGCATGCGTATACTTAAAATTACGAAAAAAATTCAAAACCAAAAAACTATTTTGTTAATTTTTATAGCCCTGTACTAGCGACGTGTTTATATAAGTCGATAAGCGGGTCTTACAGTTTAACAATAATTTTTGTAATTACTACTGTTGTTGAAATACAATTACGCCGAATAGTAAGTAATATAGAAATAATTATACACTGATTATCTGTCAAGAGAACAGAGAACTCTAGCATGATAGTGCCAGTTTTGACTAGATATCAGACTGGTCAAAACGCACGCTGTTTACAACCTCTCCACCCCAACTTCTGAATGCAGTGATCACATACGGTTCTAAGGACTCTGATAGGTACTTCGTAAACTCATGTACTCTCTGCTGTGAGGCGGCAAGGATTTTATACGTATATCGTCATTCGTTTGTTGCCAGTGTCGTGTAAGTCTTCATTAACTGAAAATGAATATCGTCGTCTTCTGCAAAACCGAAAATGGTTTGTTTCGGTTCCAAGCAGACAGACTAAAGCTCCAACGTTTTTTCGGTCGTCCCACACCTCTCCGTGCATTCGGCTAATAATTCAATAGTGTTTGGGTATGGAGGAAGTCATCCATTCCGTTAAGATGTTTGGAGATCCTACCGAGTATACTCATAATAGAGAACGGATAGGTAATTTTTTTATTGACTATTTGTTTGTAAAATCAAAAAGGATAGCGCAGTATCTAGTGGGCAATCAACATTACTGATCTCTATAATAACATTGTAGAATAGAAACATGCACACAGTACCTAAAACTACAGATCTATAAGGCTCTATGGTAATGTAAATTGCTTACCTGTCAGGTAAAGACACTCCACGCCACTGAAGCACGAATTTGAGTGAAAAATATCTTTCAGAGGACAGCCTATAATCACGATGCAGCCCGGCCTCAGCAGTGCAGTTTATCAAAACCACGGAAACCGCCCCAAAAACCTGAGACAGCCAGGCGCGCGGTATTATGTAGGAGAGTTGTGGAAACGCGGTCAGATACTATTCTATATATTGGTGGACAGCCCTTTTTTTGCTTGATACCAAGACTAAAAAATGTGATACCACATACTGATTTACACACACACACACAAGTAGAGGATTGTAGCTGCACAGTTTACTAATGTTTCGCAGCAGGTGTAGGTTTTTTTTTTGGTCGAAGAGGGTGTAAACGTTTCCAGGGTGAACTCAGCCCCAGAATCAACATTAATACACACGCGCACACACTCGCACCACACCTTTGATATATATGAAAACATATGACACTGCCTGCTTGCTAAGAGAATACTGTCATACGCGATCATATTGCGCAACTTTTCATTTCTGTTCAAAATTGACAAAAAATAACCAAATAGTCGCTTTTTAAAAATATCTTTATTCCTTTATTAAAGTTTACAATGTTCATTACGTTTACAGCCCTAGGGATTACCTGTCCAGTGTTATGGCTTTGCCATCGCTTTAAAATTTCAAATGAACGTTTCTTCTTACCGTCCCATACGTGTGATAAAATGTTTCTATTCTCCCATTACTATCTCTCCAACCGTAAGACAAGCAACTTAAATGAAGGCAATCAGTTGCTTCAGTTACTGCTAGTTTATACTTTATAGGATAGGAAACTTTCAAATCTATGGACTCTGCCTCGATAACAGAGATTTCTAGGTTATACTTCTTAATCAATTCAAAAAGGGCTCTACGCAGTCTCTGTTCACTCTCTGCTAGTATAATCTGTCCTCTATTATAGTTTTAATATGTTTTAATTATGTTCACTCAAACCCTTGTTTAAGTTCAGTATTTCTAGACTCTGTCTTTAACAAAATAACAAAATAGTCGCTTTTTAAAAATATCTTTATTCCCATTACTAAAGTTTACAATGTTCATTACACTCTCAGCACCAGGAATCAGCTGTTCATTATATACTGTGACCATTGATAAGTTAAGGTTTATTAACGTCCTTGCTATACATTTAATTCAACAAAAAATCTATCTATCGTAGGCAAAATTACCTCTTATCGCCAATAATTTTATCACATATTTATTATGCAGTCACTCTAACCTTATACACGCTATACTAAACTTTAACATATACTAAAAAAAATAGATCCTTAACATTTCAAAATTAACCCCAACTGAAATAATCCTTTCTAATCTTAATTCACATCAACGATTACAACTAAGATATAGTATTAACAACTATTATTAATAATATAAGTAATTAGCGTAAAATTTGGCAGTTATGGCAATACTGAATATAAAATCAACACTTTCACATTTAACTAAAGCTGATGTAATCTTTGCAATAAAATGAAATTATTATGATAATTGTTAACAACTTTTAGTAGTAAACAAATCATGAATAAACAGAATTATTACTGTTGCACACCACTATAGAAAAATTATTCCGATTAGCGCTTTCAAGCTTCTCACCTCACCGTCAGATCGGAATTCCAAGCGCTAATCGGAATATTTTTCTATAGTGGTGTGCAACAGTAATAATTCTGTTTGTGAGTACACCCACTAACACAACTTTCTTCACTAAAACCATGAATACTTTTATACCACAATTAGATCTAGCTGTAGGCCTACTCTTTACAAATGAAATACAAACACAAATTAAATTTCTTCTGTTAATGATAGCATCTCGAGTGGTTAAAATTATTATTAACGATATGCAGGATGATAAACCTATTCAACTTACTTTCATTAACCAAGATTTCAAATGTTTGAGAAATTTTTTTTTATATTGGCAGGTAAAACGACATAGATATTTTCTTCAACCTTCGCGAAAGGACTATACGTTATTTTTTTATAACCTACTTTTGTATCATATGTTCGGTATTTGTTAGCAAGTTTTAAATCTCAAGCGGTTTGAAATCATGGAACAAATACGTACAATATTTTTTCATCAGTACCACCACCAACACTATCACCATCATCGTCGACGTCGTCGTCGTCATTATCATCATCATCATCATCATCATCATATACAAAAGAAATTTAATAGTATAAACTTCGAAAGGAGTAGGAAGAAAGCGGATCTAGTATCAGAGACCTACAGGGATTATTTGAAAAAATTCAGGGAACCAAATACCAATAAGACGATTCAACGACTTGACAATGTGGCCAACCACCAGTCCGAGATTGAGGTTACAAGAAAACGGCGGCGAGTAAAAGTGAAATATTTCAGAACCAAACCATTGATGGACCTTATTTGATAAAGTATACGCATGTTGCGGTTTAAACATCAGTAACTCGATTACGAAACACAGTAGACACACGAATAAGCACGCGTTCCAATTGTCTCGGCGGCGCAGCGGCACTGTGTGATAGGAAAGCGGTCGGTATTCAATTTCTACCGAGCACGGCCGGTAGGAAACAAAAAAGGAACGCTGTCATTACAACGAAGAGGAAGAAGAAAACAAAACAAAGAGAACGGCAAAATTACAGCGGGATAGATAGACTTAATAATATCGCTGCGCGGAGTCGGGCTACTGGAATCGGTCGATGGACTGACCGCAATGTTTGTCGGATTGGAAGCCATCGTCATCATCACATGTCGCGTCAGTCGCCCTCCCCGTTCATTGTTGTCGGCCGTAGTAATTACGGGCGCTACTGGGCGGGCCAGCTACGGATCGTCGACAAATAAGAAATTCCATACCTGATTAAGAATAAGAACAACAACAACGAAACACAATAATTACAATAGTAATACAAACACGGTGGTTGATTGTAGAGGGGTAACGCCGGCCGCATCCCTTTCATCTGGAACCGTCAGTGAACTAGTGCTGTAGCATTGTACTTTTGCAGCGATAAGGCTCCCCTAGGGGGGTATTTAGGGGAGGGGGACGAACGAGACCGTACACTCCCCCCCCCAGAGGTCTGAAAAAAGTTGACGAATTTTGTTAATTTCTTAATTTTTAGGCACTTATTATTTTCCAGTTGTGTAGGCTAATATGGAAGTAACTCATTTTTAAATATACAGACAGGTTTATTACAGCATTAGGTATATGTATGGTATGAAATATAGGAAAATCAATTCAGTCACGAGTATTTTATAAACAATGTTTTAATATCGCGTATTTTTATCGTTTACTATAATGGGGACTGATTTCAGGATGTTATCACATGATTTTCAGTTACTTTAAAGATAATAATGATGATTTGTCTTAACTTATTTTTCCTTTAGTAATTTAGTTAAACATTTACATTATTATTATATTATTATTATTATTAAAAAATGTATAAATCTGTATTTAAACAACAATACGCACACATCTCCTTATGCAATAAGGTTATATAGATAGGTATTGTGCAAGACGCTTCCCAACAGAGACGAACGACTTACACACGCGAGATTATCTTAGGATATTGTAATACACCGTCGATTCCCACAGTACCCACGCGATACTCACACACACGCGCGCGCGCACACGACCCACGCCGGCATACAACAGTGGATTGGCGGCCGCGGCGGAATTGCGAAAATCGGATGACTTCATTTTATAGTTATCCGTCGTTGAATGAATTATTGTTTTTTGCTTTTCTCTTTGTGAATCATTTCATTTTCGATACGGTATGTACTTCACGTTGTCTTCCGCTGATTGTCTTACGTTTGGTCGTTCAGCTGACATTTCCACTTTTGAATGAAATTAACGCAGGCGCAGATAGGATTCCACGCGAAAATCACACTAATTAAACGGCCTCTAGTCTCTTCCTTCTGACAACCATTGTTTCAGTCGTATATCTTGTTGATACAACATTATACACAGCTCTTTTCGCCAAAGGTCGGAAGCCTTTCTTATAATAATCCGCTTATTATAGAAAAATGAGTAATGTAAAGAAACAAATAACTACAAAAATATTCATCGCCAAAATCGACATTCAGCTTCTGTCGTTCTGGCATCCTGCTCACCAGGAGGTAGTTGCATCTTTCCGATACCATTGTTGTATATCTTTGTCTTCCATTTTTTGTTGCTATCGTCTTTTCAATGGGTTCAGGGAATTCGGAGAGGTAGTACCTTTATACAGGGTTGACTAGACACTGGCCCCCACAAATATTCAGGGTTGGATGAAGTGATGTTAGCTCCCAAGGGAGCCTTAGCGTCTCTGCAGCCAGGACAGTACTACGTGGTGAAGTGCCACATCCTACAAGAGGTGACGCTGTTGATGCAGAACAGTACGGATCTGGACCGGAAAGTCGACTATTATCCCTGGTAGAGTGCAGCTGTAGCCGTCGGTACCAAGTTACGGCGCGAGAGAAATGTACTGGACCGGCTAATCTTCCGAATATTCAACAGGCGTGGATCTAGCCGGCTGTAATACCGCGTACAGGGAAAAGAAAACTGGTCTCTTTAGTCCGGTGAGACAATCGAGACTACTGAGACAGAAAGTTGGGCTGGACGTTAAGCCTGACGGTGGCAGCCGCACCTAATCTTCTTAACTCAGGATATGCTAGGAACATATTCACTGGTCGTATTGGTTACTAAACTCTCCCAAGCAAGATATCTCCTTGTAACCGGAACAAACCACTTCTGGTTTAGTCCTTGCTGAAGACGATGATGATCGCCTTTTCATGACTGTGGTCTACCCATTTTACTGCTTCTCTCTGGAACGCCATTTTGGACCAACAATCGTCAGCATTTCATCAACGTGGCGTCACCGTATGAGACGCTTCATACTTATGTAGTGTCTAATAATGTTCCTCTTACATCCTTTACCTCCTAATTTCTTCATTTCCAATTCATTACAGGTTGGATAATCTAAGTATTTCACTAGACGTGCATCTCCACCGCGTGAAACCTTACGGAGTCCTTTGATTTCTCTCCAAAGTTTTTGAACCAGGGTTATAACTACGCTTCCCAATAGGGCAGAGTATATCGTCTTGTTGGTTTCGCTGGTATTTTATCACACTAAATTCGGCTGATGTATCTGAATCAGTCTCCCATTGTTTTAGTTTTCTACTGATATTACCAAACTACTGAAGTATTTAGGAACATATACGTCTAAGTATTACAAATTTTACATATCGGAATACTTAGTGACTCAATCGCAGGCAAACTCGTTTCAAGAGGAAGCGTTTAACTATGCCTAACTGAATGATATTTTGGAAGGGGTTATATTCAATGAATGATGCCTAACGGAAGAAAAAATTAAAGATGTACCTATAGTAGTACCTTGACAAGCATTATGATATATAACTGCGAAGTATGATACGCTCAAAAAAGTACGAGAATGAATGACAGATTTTAAATACATTTTCGAAGATGATGAGTCTGAATATAAATGAATGACAAACAATGAACATAGTTGTAGCCGTTATGAACACAATTTCAGATGACGTGTACCATAAGCGAACTACAGGTAGAGTAGTTAGTAACTTCTAGTCTCATATGGATTGATACCTACTCTACGGACGAGTTTGAATACCAAAACATAGTTTAAAACATGAAAAATTTACATGCATCGCACAAATGCAATGCACAGAGAAGGGCATTGAAAATGCTTCAATAAATCTAAAAAATATATATATTTATGTTCATTCATCAATCAATGAATTCATTCTTCATTCACCAAATTCTTCATTTACCAATGTACAGATTATAAGTTAAATGTAGTCGCATTCATAAGCGAAGTTTTATATGTGTACTACGTTATTGACAACAAAGAAGTAGTTTCTATGGAAACTCACCGGTTCTCATTTTCGATCACGCACCAGCGATCGGCCGCAAATGTGCGACACGTCCTTATAAACATTTTCAATGTTAAAACAGACTGTATTGGTTATGTGCACAGATCAAAAAATGCATTGAAGGACCGAATTTACTTTCGATTAATATTCTGAAAGTAAAAATTGGTAAAACGTCTACAGGAAAGAAAAATTAGAGTTAATGGAAATAAAAGAAAAACAATGTGTTTTTCCCCGAATAAAGAAATAAGCGTGTCAGAAATTATAAAACAAAAGAGGTGGCTTGAACTTAAATGTATAAAGGAAACAATTGGCGTTTATCTTTAGCAGGTAAGGTAGGACAGTTAGAGAGGTAATATCAGAGTCTTTACGACATGGGGAGATAAAGAAACAAGAGATGTTACAAGTGATTGTGCAAACAGTCAGCCAAAAGTCAAAGGAAAAGCAGTTACGGAAACTAAATCCAGGGGGAGAAGGTGTAAAGGAACTGGCAGAATACGTTCTACGCAGTAACCGAGAAAGACAATAGAAACCAAAAAGTTTCTGAAAAAGTTTTACTCACACCACGCAGAAATATATGAGTGTGTTTAAGGTTGAATAAAATATTTATAACATTTTCGATTTTATCCTTTAGGATTTCTGTACTATGTTCCCTAAAAGAAACTCATTTATGTGATTCACTTCCACAAGTGAATACTGCACCCACAACCGATGTAGGCCTATATATTTTTGCTTCAGTTTCCAGTTTTTTATATCTCTATTATTTAATAAAATATCATTCCAGCAGCCCCTAATTTTCTTTGCAACATTGGCTCGATGAGATTGATTCCAATTTTCTTGTCCTTGTACTATTAATCTCACCGCCAAAATTCTTATATTCCATTACGTGTTCGATTATGCTGCCACCTTTATTGAATTTCACTCGTCTGAGTTCTCTTGATTTAATAATGATACGTTTTCCATTTTTCAAGTTATATTTTCCTGTTGTTTATCTCAATTCGTGTAAAACATAAAATTTGAAATTAAAGGGGTTCCAGTACGCAAATGACAGTGTTCTGTAATCTAACTAATTGGGAGGGAGGATTTATATAGTTTTAGGTTATGGTAAACTTATTTTAGTTTGTTATGTCTCATATGAGTAAAAAATTAGTTCCATATATTTAAATAATATTAACTATTATCAGCCGTTTGTCGTGTATTTACATAAATTCATTTTTCGTTATAAAATTGTTTCTTTGCAGAATTTCATTTCTTAACTGATGTACATTTCATTGAACAAGTTTACTGGCCAATATCATCAGAGTAACGTAAAAGAGATATGTTGTATTCACTCATTTTATTTTATTTTATTTGACAATTTTATTTGTATGATGGAGTGCGTGCGAGTGTATCAGAAACACGAAATAACTTGTCGATATGAGCTAAAGGTTTCACACGGTCGAGCAGAGGGAACGAAGGGTTCACACTTAAGGGCAGGCCAATCTCCGACATCGCAGCCATCCAGACAGGCCAATGACGAATGTTTTTCCATTGTATTCGTAGTGTGCGAGTGAATTGACACCAAGTCAGTCTGTCTCCATACTTATTCCTCTATGCACAATACATCATGCACATTATACAGCAGTCACATTATTTATTTATGCATTCACCTGCCGAACTTTCGATCAACTGGCGTACGTGTACACATCTCGCGGAGGGGAAACAATAATTACGTTCTAAAAAATCGCAACCTTTTAATCTTTCTGTTACTTAACGTATTAGAATTATATAAATGGAAATATGAAGTAGAAATATTATTAATTTAAAATTTACCTTGAATAATAATAAACATTAGTTCATCCCATGTTAATAAGATTTAATAAATTAATACGTGTCACTATGAACCCTCTTGATATTGATCTAACATTGATATTCGATTACTAACGAAATCAAAAGTAGATACTTTCCCAAGAACTCTACCCAAACTATATTGTTGACGTTTTGACGCGGCGGCTGTATGGACACATCATGCTGTGAGGAAGGAGTGTAGGCCTACCAATCGTAAGTGATTGTGTTGGTTAATTTCATGAGAGTGTTTCAATGCGTGAGGCTAGGAAAGAATGTCTTTGTTTCAATTTACTGACCAAGAAAACTCTATTTATATGATGATAAGTGACTACGTTCAATAACTGTATACATTGATTGTAACACATAGAAGCACATAAGAAAACGGTTTTAACAAATTCCCCTTAAATAAGATGGGCTATGGTAGATGTTTAAAAAATAAAAATAATTTTTAAAAATGTCATCATTCACGTGTCAAAAATATATCCTTGTGGATATAATACTTATAATTCAATAAAATATAAGAAAAAGTTACACAAAAATTGGTTTTAACAGATTAAAATGAATGAAAGGTTCATTATTCTTCAGGAAGCAAGTAGACCTATTCTTTGATGTTGTTAAGTAAACATTGGAACAAATCACTCGATGAAAATTTTGTGCGCACCATGAATTCTGTGAGGTAACGCACTGTCGCACGATGCATTCTATGGGTCTATTTAATGGATCTCATGCTCAGTACATTAAACCCTACAGCCTACAGTGGGATACCTAACCTTGCGTACGAACGGGAACATACTGTGAGGGCAGTGGTAATTATATATAACTACTTTGTCATCGTCAGTTTGCTTTATATTGAAACGTACCTCAGTATTTATTGTTTATCTATTTTATCATATATTATAACGTATATTTTATCAGAAATAAACGTTGCAAGGAAAAAGTAATGAAATAATTTTGAAAAATACATACATATTGCGGGTTGCATAAGTCGCAGGGACAGTATTTTTACGCGTATTTTACAATTATTAAAACCCCTTCAGCACAAGAAAATAACCTACATACAATGTAAATTATTCCATAAATAATATTAACATTATTATAAATGTTACTCACAATATAATGTTTTAATATTAAAAGGTTATTATAACAGTAAATGTTAATGTCTCAACAATCAAGACTTTGAGGCTTAGTTCCGGCGAGCGCTGCCTCACTCGCAAAATACTGAGTATTTAGCCTATGTGCATACTTTCCGTGTTGTTACATAAAATCTTCTCATTTCTTGCTCTGTCGACTCATTTTTACTCTCCATTTTTCTCAATATCCACATTTCAAAACTCTCTCTCTCTCTCTCTCTCTCTCTCTCTCTCTCTCTCTCTCTCTCTCTCTCTCTCTCTCTCTCTCTCTCTCTCTCTCTCTCTCTCTCTATACCTCCCTCCCTCCCCCTCTTCCCTCAGTTCCGTTTTATGCTGTCGTGTATCTGACTTACTCTACTTCAACCAGCCCCTTACTAAATGCAAATTTAGCTAAGGGTGATCTTATTTTAATCTTCAATTCAAGTAATACGTAATCTGTTTGATACCACACTCTGTATCATCTTCTTTGCTTATGATTTTTAAAACATGTGTTGGCTATGAAAATCTTCTCAACACAAATTCAGTTAACCTATTGACTATTCTTTCTTACTCTCACTATTCTTTCATCCTCACTCTCCCCTACAACAGTCCTGCTGTTTTTTGTTTGTTTCAATTTTAAACAGAATTATCACTGTTGCACGCCACTATAGAAAAGTTATTCCGATTAGCGCTTTCAAGTTTCTTAGCTCATCGTCAGATCGGAAAAAAATCTTGTTTAATTTTGTTCAAAACTTTTATATAGCCTATCCATTGAGTCGAATCTGCAAGTATTTCGGATTACTGACCTCCACATTTAAGACCAAGATGATGGCTTTTATGGAGCCGATCTTATAAGAGCAAAAACTGTTATGTGTGTTATAGAGCAGGCCAGTAATTTTGAATATGTGGGCTACAGTGTGCCTTACATTACAAATAATGATGTGGTGAAGAAGCTGCATAAGTTCAATCGTATATGTGTGGGACCTTCAGGAGACCTCTAAAATCAACGAGTACAGAAACACGCCTAAAGTTCCACAAGGTCATGGCCCTCCCCACGCTTCCGTGTGGCTCTGAGATTTGGACTGTAACTAAATCCCAGGTCAGTTTATTCAAGCACGTAGCATCTTAGTATACGTGAGATTCCGTATCTCCTGTATTTTCTGCGTCCACAGTTTATCTTCAGTCTCCCGGTATATTAATTTACTGAATGATGATTTATCCGCTACATAATTTATTTCAACCTTTCGGTTGTGACTCGGTTGGGAGTTTACTATTTCGTTACTTATTAAATCGGCTATCCATGTTGAATCTCCTGAAAACAGCGACACCTTCTCTCTACACAGATCAATAACAGCAGAGTTTTTTCTTAATAGATCACACCCTATTAGGATATTAAATGGTAACCCGGCTGCAATGAGAAACACCACATGTCCAAACTTACATCCTTACTTGTAACATTTAAAGATACTTGTTTACGTATCGTTTTATTTTGCCGACCAGTGGCGCCTATAAGTACTACATTATTGATTGGTAATACCGGTAATGTTCGGTGACATTCTTGTTGTATTCGGTCTAATTCACTATTACTAATTATCGAGGCATTCGCACCTGTGTCTATCATGATTTGCGCTGAAATACCTTCTACTTCTGCCATTACGTAGATTATCTCATAATTGTGATCGTTAATTTTCATATCCTCTTCTTCTAACAAATCGGTTCTGATATCTTTGAGGTAATTATTGTAAATAATTGTGATTTTCTTATTTTCATTTTGGTTATTTAACTCTCGTTCATACCCAGTAGATAGGAGCAGTGAAGGGTTGTGATTGTTTATCACCGCCTCCTCTAGTTTAAAGGTTGAGTGTTATCACTGATTGGGCCGACTGCAACGTCGGTCTGAAATCTTTGGACTGGTTCCTGTCGCTCCGTGCGATCATCAAACTGCACTTCATTCCTCTGTTGTCGATTTTGATCCTCCAGGCTGGAACTTCCCCTGTGTACATAACAGAGCAGCATATACTCTTGAAGACCGTAAAACAAATGTCGATGTACGGCAGGAACTGAATGTTAGGAGTATACTTGATAGGATTGCCCAGAGTCGGCGAAAATGGTTGGAACGTCTTAAACCGAATGGATGACTGCCGCATCCCAAAAAACTACAGAATTACAAGCCGAAAGAACGGAGAGGTGAGGGACGTCCGAAGAAGCGTTGGAGTGACCAGCTACAGTCTATCTGCTTGGGACCTGAACAAACCATTTTTGATTTAATCCTTACTGAAGATGATGATGATGATGATTTTCTTATACCTTCTTCGTACGCTGCTCGTTCTCACACTATGGGTTGACACACACACACACACACACACACACACACACACACACACACACACACACACACACACACCATATATATATATATTGTAACGGTACATAACCCGGTCCCAATAAAGTAAATCATGAGAATAAAAGTCAGAAATGGGTAAAACTAAAGCTCGCTCAAAATTTAATTATATCACTCAACATAATAAACAATTCGAGTGGTATATAGTGCGAAGTGAGTTCTAGTGTACCCATTGAGGTGAAAAACCAAAGTGAAAGCAACGTATTACCAAACTGTGTTGTATGTTTTGGATAGGATAAAACTATGGAAGTAGTATGTAATAATACTAATTGATTTTTGTTATTTTATTTATTTATTATAATTTATATTGTATGAACCACAATTTGTTATACCCAAGTTAATATTATATTGTTTCAAATAATTGTGTTAGATTGTAAGAAAACCCAGGGTTAATTTTAAAAGACATAAAAATTTTAACTACCAAAGATAATATAAAATTAAAATAATTCTATGAAGGAAATGGCAACAGGAAGTGGTACCGGGTATGAACACTATTCGAGACTAAATAAATAATATATAAATTTATTTAATGATAATAAAATGATAAAATATTTATATACAATGTCATAAAAAAATTAACCAAAACATATTATGTAAATTAAATTAGTAAAGAAACCGGAATGGAAGGGAATTATTTTTCCATAAATAAAATATAAATTTATAATAATCACAAACTGCCTACATAATAAAAATACTATGTGTTACTAAGAGTGATGAAAAATAACAAGTATTGTTAATAAGATATAAAAATTTTGAACTAAACCGGAGAGTTGAAGAAACGATGCGACAAAAATTATAAAAAATAACCTTTTTTGGACGTTAGAGGAGGCGAAATTCACGCAAGAGTAATAAACAAAGTGAATACTAACTAATTATACCTGAGGAATCCAAATTAAATGGTGATATACATTAAAAACCAGTGGATGAAAACATTCTGAGGATCCAATATAGTTCGGCCTACTTCCAGTAGACAATTAGAAAATACTCCAAACGAAAAGGAAATAATAACGCAAGACGTACCTCATCACAGAATAAAACTTCAATCCAGTAAGGACAACACGGAGCGAGGTAATATAAACATTTTTTCGTAATAAGTCCAGAAGAAAACTCGTTTTTCAACAGTGAAATAGAACAAAAAATATTCATTTTATCATATGTTTCTTTCAAAGTAAACAAATACATGCTGCTCTCTTACGGCAATTCCGGAAACTACGTAATATTTGAAAAATAAACAAAAATTATTTATTAATTTTTTGATATTTGTAAAGCGTAGCAATTATCCATTTCTGACACTCTCATAACACAAATAATTCACCCTGAACCCTGGGGAATTATTAAGAATTATGTAATAACTGATGTTTTTTATTATAGCGTAATATTGGGTAAATAACAACATATATGTTTTGTTCCTTAGACAGATCTATGTTTACTCGGTAAAGTCGAGATGATGTTTTTTTTTCAAATAAGATTAATTGTGATACCTATATTTTGGTGGCAGGAGACAAAAGTCAATAATCAATAAAGCAATATTATTGAAAATTAATATTGAATTATAACGTGTTATAATTTATTGTACTGGGTAGTTAATGAAAATTTCAGCACAACATACAGAAGAAATCGTCACAACTGAGGGGCAATAATGATACTTACTCTCTCTTCTGCATAAGGCTGAACAAATTACCTCCTTGACCCCAAATCACACACTCTCGATTTCTTTTAGATTGAGTAAAACAAGATAAACAAAATCCTTTATTTATACCTTTTAAAACGTCAGTTAGTATAATTCAAAAGTGACGCATACTGCGTGAGGCATATAATAACACTTTCGCAAGTGCACACCTCACATTAAGCGGCACGTTACAGAATTGGCTTCCATCGCGGGGCTTGAAAAATAGCGACTGCTCATTTTACGTTACAGATTTGGCGAACCCAACATTTGGGGCTTGAATGAGAAGGACGTTTCGCTAACACCCGCCTCTCGCAGAAACCGCACGTTACAGAATTGGCGTCCATCGCGGGGCTTGAAAAATAGCGACTGCTCATTTTACGTTACAGAATTGGCGAACCCAACATTTGGGGCTTGAATGAGAAGGACGTTTCGCTAACACCCGCCTCTCGCAGAAACCGCACGTTACAGAATTGGCGCTCAACGTAAAAGGGCGGTAATTAGAAAAGAATTTCGATATTTAATAAAAAAGATATATCAAAAAATCTAATTATCGTTGGCAGTTATGAGAAAACAAGAAATGTCTAATACCCGAGGAAAATCGAAGAAGAGGGCAGAAGAAAAGGAGATTGAAGAAGGTGGACAGGAACAAGAAATAGAGTTAGTCACGGACAGTGAAATGGACCAACAGACAGGTGATATAGAAGAAACCGAAGTAGTTATGGATACGGAAAAGGAAATAGTGGAAGAGGATGCCCAAGGGGACCAACCAGATAAATCCACCCAAAAAGAAGATATGAGCATGCAGGAGATGTTGAGAATTATTATGGAAAGCAATAAACAAACAAATGATAAAATAGACGAAAAATTTAGGAAACAGGAGGAAACTTTGAAGGAACAGAATAAACAAACTAATGAAAATTTTAGAAAACAGGAGGAAAACTTAAAACAAACCATGAATGAACAATACCATGAACTGAAGGAAGCGGTTGAAGGGCAAAGAGAAGAGATGAATGCAAAATTTGAAGAGAATAATAAGAATTTAAAACAATTTGAGGGTAAAATGGAGAATTTCAATAAGGAGATATGGGAAACTTTTGGGGAGAAGTTTGAAAATGTTAATACGCGTATCCAAAAAGCAGATACATACCAAGAGGAGACAACTAAACAAATGGACCATAGTGTCAAGAATTTGGATGAACCATCAGACAGCGCTTCAGAAGGTATTAAAGTAAGTCCGGATACAGAAGAGAGTAGGAAGGAAATAGAAATTACAGAATACCAAGGTGTAATGCCATCTGAAAATAAAAATAGCCACAACAAAAAGGATATTCAAACCGTGGAAAAGAAGACCAAGAAAATAATAAATACCAAGGAAGAATGGGAGATGATTACAGGTGGATTAATTAATGTATTCAACCTTCCAATTAACGAACAAAGGGAGTTAATTAAGTTTACATCCCAGTTAAATGTGTCGATGATTGAAGTGCATCAGAAGATATTAGTCAGATTATCAAGATGGAAGACAACATGCAAATATTGGGCAAATAATTCAGAGGTAAAAGGGAATGAAATGAGATTAAAAATGAGCAACTATGTTATGATAGAGGAGGTACAATACTTGTTAGTTAAAAAGGAACGAATTATAACGGAAGACCGGTACTTAAGTGAAAGTTTTATAGCAGCAAAGTGGGAGAGCCGGATGGTAAGAAGATTATCAAGGAGACAATTAATTACGAACACCCCAGCAATCCGAGAACATGGAGTACCTGAAATAATGGACCACGGTTAAACAGACTCCAAACAAACCAGAAAAAACGGACGGATTTTATGGATACAGGACCAAGCAACCCATTGTAAATAAAAAAACCAAAATTCAAAAAGGCACGTAAGGACAACTTACTCAAGGTATTTCGAACAATAATTTAAAATGAAGAAACTAATAAAACCACAAAATTCTAAAAGTACGTAAGGACAACTTACTCAAGGTATTTCGAACAATAATTTAAAATGAAGAGACTAAAACCCCAAAATTCAAAAAGTGTGTAAGGACAACTTACTCAAGTTATTTCGAACAATATAATTTAGAATGAAGAAACTAAGACACCAAAATTCAAAAAGTGTGTAAGTACAACTTACTTAAGATATTTTGCAACCATTAGAGTTAATAAAAGCACGTAAGGACAACTTACTCAAGTTATTTTAAAACCAAATAATTTAAAGTGAAGAGACTAAAAGAGAACAGATGATTAAATAATATTTATAAAGAACTGATTTAAAATGGACTAATAGGAAAAATAATATTTTAATGGTAACAAACAGAAGGAAAATTAAATGAACAAAAACAATTGATGGTAATGTGCTCAGATAAGAAGAATAACGAATAATTTAATGACTCCAATGAAACTGAAGGAGGATGATAATTAATACTATAATTAGTATTTCTCGGAATTGAAGATTATATAAGAAGAAATGATACGGAGAAATATGTCACAAGAAGTAAAGTCAAAAGAATTTTAACATAAGGCCTATCAATAATGTTATATGCTATTAATTAATGGAAAAGAAGAAGGAATCAAGGAGAAGAAGAAGAAATATATAAATAAATACAAACAGCTACAGTATGAAGAATCCCAAAAGTGTTTGGTACTAGTCGCTAATTGACTACTACTTATAAGTTTTTTATTTTAATGTATTGACCGTAGAAATGTTCCGGCAATAATTTTTATGAGCAGGGATGATGTTCCCCTGGTCTCAGAAGGTGTAAGGATGGACAGCGGTGTATGGACCCAGAGTGGCCACCCGACTGGAACCACCGCACAAGATAGGGAAAAATGTTAGGGAAATTGAATATTTAAGGGATAATAATTATAAAATAGCTGACGCTATACTAGTGACGCATACTGCGTGAGGCATATAATAACACTTTCGCAAGTGCACACCTCACATTAAGCGGCACGTTACAGAATTGGCTTCCATCGCGGGGCTTGAAAAATAGCGACTGCTCATTTTACGTTACAGATTTGGCGAACCCAACATTTGGGGCTTGAATGAGAAGGACGTTTCGCTAACACCCGCCTCTCGCAGAAACCGCACGTTACAGAATTGGCGTCCATCGCGGGGCTTGAAAAATAGCGACTGCTCATTTTACGTTACAGAATTGGCGAACCCAACATTTGGGGCTTGAATGAGAAGGACGTTTCGCTAACACCCGCCTCTCGCAGAAACCGCACGTTACAATATATAGACATTTCAAAGACTTTTTGCTACAGTCTGTTTCTTGATGTATATATATTTAATATTTATAATCACTTTACCTCAAGATATTTTCTCATTATTTGGAACATGTTCCACATATTCTGACCACCCACCACAACATAAAATGGTAGCATTCTATTCACTATTTAACAGAATGTACAAAATACCCCTAAACAAACAAGAAACAGACAAAGAAAGAAATATAATATACCAAATTACTTGTGAAAATGGATATAATAAAAACACTGTAAATAAAATAGAAAATAAAATCAAATATAAAATAAAAACTGAACAATTAAGAATTAATCAAAATGAACAAAACAAAAATAATAACAACAATAAAAATGGGACACATTCACATACATAAATAATAAAATGACAAAGCTAACAAAACTGTTTAAGAACACAGACATTAAAACAGCATACAAAACTAACAAAAATAATCTACAAAAACTAAATAACCCATAACTCACACAACAAAGATAATACAACAACCAATGGTATCTACAAAATTGAATGCCAAGATTGCAATAAATGTTACATAGGACAAACAAAAAAAAACAACTAAAAAAACGTTATTTTGAACACCTAAACGCATACAAAAAAAAAACAGAAATACACAAGTCTAATTTAGCCACACATGCAATAAACACTGGACATGAATTCCCAAACATAACCAACATGACACTAATAAAACACATACCACACAAAGGCACCATAATGAACATTTGGGAAAAATTACAAATATACAAACATAAAACACAAAACAAACTAATACCTGAACAAATACAAATCAATACAAAACATGACACAATTTTCAAAGCAGTTAACATCGAAAATACACAAAATAGTAACACATACACCACAATCACACACAATAAAACCAATTTAAAGTACCAGAAGCCAACAGGAATCCACAATAATAACCAACCAACACATATGTACTTCACCAGATACAATATCCGGAAGGCTGAAGATGGGTACAAGATGGTACCCGAAACATGTTACAAATAAGGAGAAAATATCTTGAGGTAAAGTGATTAAAAATATTAAATATATATACATACCTAATTGAGAATAAAATGAGCAAGGTGAATTTCCATAATTCACTTCTGCATGCATGCGCGCTACAGTCTTGAGCTCTATCATCTTACATCTTATCTAATTATCGTTGTAGTCAGATAACGTCTCTCTTATCGCACGTTAGGCACATTTACAGATAGCATGTACAGTCTACGATTATTGCTCGAAAATGTTGTTAATATCCGTTCAATTATATCGTTACAGATTAACAATAACGAAATTAGTTCCTACCGTAAGATATATGCATACAGTAGGTTGCCAGAATTTTATATTCAAGTGTCTTTTTGAATCTAATTGGTAAAGCAAGATATTGACTTCATTAATACGTATAACAAAACAGATCCTTGGTTTCGATTACCGTTGACAGGTTGTGCTTTAACAACTCTGTACAAATGGCTATTTCCAATTATCCCCCCCTCATTGCTTTTTGTATCTAAGCCTTTCTAATCGTATTATCTTTTCCGCGCCGGAAACTAGTAAATTTAATCTTATTAGTAGTACTGAATTAGTGTGAGAAGTAAATCATTCTAATTCCTTCCCAGGCAAAGCCTAATTTATTGTAGGCAACGTCCAAGAGAAAACATAAAGAATATTATGTTACTATAATCCTTTTAATAGTGTTTGCCGTCGTGATTACAGATCGTGTTATTGTAGTGGGTAAGGGCCAAATATATGTAACCGATTGTACAATATAAATTGGGTCTTCAACAGACAATCTAATCTCTAACTGTCTCCCTTCTGTTAACACGTTCTTCCGCTCTTCTAGTTCTCTCTCTCACTCCCCATCTACATTCTTCTTGTTTTTCTCCCGTCTCAGCTCTCTCTCATCATATTCTTGGTGCTTCTTCATCATCATCATCATCTTCTTCTTCTTCTTCTTCTTCTTCTTCTTTTTCCTCTTCTTTCATCCTCTTCCTTCTCCTCACCGACCTTCTTCTTCTTCGTCTTATTCATATTTTTCTTCGTTTAGTGGCTATAGCCTCCACTATTAGGGTTTGACTTACTAAATTCGTCTTTCTAAATCTCAATAACTTATTACAGTTACCCCATGCTACAATTATTTTAAAAAGTCCTCAGTATTTCGTAGACACTTTGTCCCGTCAAGATGGTATTGGTTTACCTCTGTGAGATGGTTTCGGGGGTTCCGTCCCTCATTTTTCTAACTACTTTCGGGGCTCTTCGCGCTCTCACCTCTCACACAGTTGGTTTTAAGTTTTCGACAAACAGAAGACAATCGTTTTGGCCTAATTCACAAATATAAAATTAAATATATTGTTACGTAATGTGGAAAAAGTGTTACGTAATACGGAACGTTCTACAAGTTTATCGAATGTCCCAGTGGAATGCGGCTGTAATGTGTGTGTGCGTACATAATGCTGCTATACGGTGAATTACGCGTCAACTATCGGGTCTATATCGGACCGTACCGGCCAGCGCCTGCTGTGTGTAAGGCTGCAACCAATTATATTCTGGTGTTTTCTAGTAGCATTCTTGACGCTCAGTTAGCGAATATTCTGGAACCTCAGTGGGGTATAAATACAAGTACTCAGGGACACTCAGTTCAGTTATTGTCGGGCGATTACACAGTGATTACACAGTGCGTTTAAGTGGCGATTTACACAGTGCTGTTTGAACTATTGTGGAGAAGTATTACGTGCTTTATAATTGTGCGAGACTATTGTAATACAATTGAGTTTTATATCAATTTACATTTTTATTGTGTGTGAACAATTTTCATTTGATTTGTTGTAAGAGACTGTCTTGTTAATTACAAACTGTTTAATTGTGATAATTAAAGGTGGCGATTAGCGACGAAATTGGTGTCTTGTATTTTGCTTTCCACTGTACCATACGACGATCAGTAGACCGTCGTAACGATATTAATAATTTAACCCTTGTAATAATAATCGTTCGCAAATTTAAATTATGTTAATATTTGTCTAAAATTCATGAAACAAATTTATTAAAATTGTGAAAAGGAGCCGTATGTTACGTGTCACGACATTTGTGAAATGTAGTTTAGCGGTTGGAAAACACAAACAGCAGTACAACGCTAAAACAAAAAACGATAATAATACTGAACACACGGAACGTGTCTGTGGTCGCCAGCAGGGCCTAAAGTTTTCAGCTCAGTAATTCAGTAATGTAAGTAAAAACTTTGCTACAATTGAAATACGAAAACCTTACTAATATAATACCAAACGATTTTAAACTATCGATTTTTGATTTTAGGATCAAATTTAGTACAAATAATTTTAGTACTTTAATAAGTTTAGTACAAAATAGAAAACACAGTTTAAGTAGCTTTGCTTTTGATTAATAAGATTTAGTTTAATATATATTGTTACGTAATGCGGAAAAAGTGATACACCATTAAGGAACGTTCTGGTGCAGTGCTGAACGTTGTTTTTCGCCATTAAGGAACGTTCTGGTACAGTGGTGAACGTTGTTCTACTCTTTTCTCGGCTATTCTCGCAGCTATAATGCGTACGTGACGCTTGAAATGCGAGGCAGTATTACGTAATGCGGTACGTCTCGTGCGTTCAATGGTGTCGTTCTAAAAGCTTCTTCACTAGCTCAACGGTGTGTGTTACTGTCGTGGCCGCGCTGAAGTATTCTCTAGAATTTTCACGTGTTTGTTAAAGACGCATATTATGGAACCCTCCAGACTATAAATACCCCATGCCTACCGGCTAGAGATCAGTTTTAGTGGCGAATTATTCCAGTGCGGTTCGAAGTATTGTGGCGAAGTGTTATGTGTTTCATAATATTGTGCGAGACTCGTTGACATTATTGTTGCGTGTGAAGAATTTTTATTTGATTGTTGTAAGAGACGATATTGTTGATTACAAACTGTTTAATTGTTACAATTAAAGCTGGTGATTAGTGACTTAATTGGTGTCTTGTATTTTGTTTTCCACTGTACCTTACGACAGTAAGTAGAGCGTCTTAACAGTATTATACGACATTATAGTGTAGTTTATAGACATTCATGTTTTAATCCTTGCACGGAGGTTCGGTAGGATATTGGGCGGGTGGGGATGAGAGGAGCCCCAAAATTTTAAGTGTACGAGTCTAGAGTTTCTGTTGCCACCCCTGCCAACCTGTACTGTCTGCTGTATGGAAAACAGACTATGGATTGACCGAGCGTACGATACTTAGACATACATCGCACATCGACGATCTAAATTTAATTTTAACTTTGTGTTAATTTAATTGCATCTTTCTAGTATTAATTTTATTTTTATTTTGGCAAGTTATTGTAGTAATCATCATCATCCTCAAGGTTTAAACCCAGAAAGGTTTGTTCCGGTCTCAAATAGGCAATTATTACAGCTGGTCACTCTAGCGCTTCCTCGGACGTCCCACACCTCTCCGTCCCCTCGGCTTATAGTTCCATAGTTATTTGGGGATGCGGCAGTCATCCATTCGCCAAAGATATTCCCACCAATTCAGCCGATACTGGGCTATCCTGCCGAGTATACTCATAATATTCAGTTCCTGCCGTATATCTGTGTTTCTTCTATGATCATTGAGAGTATACCATGCCACGTGCCTGAGAAATCTCATTCCAGCCGCTTGGATGCGACTGGCCTGGCTGTTCGTTAAAGTCCAATTCTCAGACTCGTCAAGAAGTGTGGGAAGAGCCACCACCTTGTAGAATTTTAGGCGTATTCCTTTACTTGCTGACTTAAGGGTTCGCCTGATTGGTCCCGCACATAAGGTTGAACTTATGCAACTTGTGCACCACGTCGTTGCTTGCATTATAAGACACACTGTAGCCAGGTATTCAAAACTGCTAACTTGTTCCAGGACAGTACCATCTATAACAATTTTTGCCCGTACGGGATCAGTTACAATCTGTTATTGTAATCAATTACTAAATCTTTAAAAAATCCCGATCGTATTGATTACGTGAATGTGCGGAAGGGTAACGACGTTTCTGTTGGTTGGTCACAGGGCGATAGTTGTGAATGGACGTGTAGAGACGCGATCGAGGGGTGCGAGGGGAGCCCAGGGTGCGTGTTGTGATGACATGGACCCGATCTGTGTGGTCTTGCCTTCTCATTACCGTTGTTCAAACCAGCAACACACACACACAAAACAGTTTACAACGAAATCACGATCCAATTATTTCTCCATTACCTACTTACTTTGTTTGTTTTTTCCTGTCTCAATTCTCCCATCGTCCCGCTCGTCGAAGTCGCCCACTGTTACATATATTCGCTAACTGTCTATATTTTTAGTAGTAGTTTTAGTATTACCTGTAGTAGTCACGTGCACGGAGGTAGTAATCCCATTATTGTTTTTCCATAAATACGGTTCCGCCCTACCAGCGGACTAATGATGTCATTACCGATGTTACTACTACTGCACTCGTGTCGTCTGACTCGTCTTAATGCAAGGCTTTTGTTGATCTAAACCTAAGCCTACACAAAAAACGATCATAATTTACGACATTTTTTCCTATTACAAAAAGGTCGACTTCTTCGTCTTCTTTTTCTTTCTATCGAAGCTTAACAGTTTAACTGTGCCGACATCCGCTCTTGCCATGGCCGGATTAGAGCTATGGGGGCCGGGGCTATTTAAGACCAGGGGCCCATGTATGAAATTTTCGCGTTTTGTACAATACTATACTTTATTCAGACGATCATTTAATAAATATAATAAACAAAATATTTTTCTGAAACTGTATTTTTACTCGCACATTTTTTCATTTTATACTGATTAAATAGATATTGAAACTGTTTATTATTATTTGGTTTTGTAGACCTTTTTAGAATAATGAACAGTACAATAAAAATAAAGAATACAAAAATAATTTAATAGAAATATTTCTTTCTGCTCTTCTTTTCGGCAAAGTCTGCTATCAGATCATCCAAATAAAATCTTTTTAATAAATCTGTTTCAACAGTTAATCTTGCTAAATTAGTTGAGCGCCTATCAAGCATTGTTGATCGGTACATGTTCTTGATTCTTTTAAGAGTAGAAAATGATCTCTCAGCCTCGCAGTTCGCTATAGGAATAGTGTTTTTAATATTTCTCTTGCTCGGAAAATTTTATTTATTCGTTCGGAAATGAGAATTTTTAAATGGTCGGGCATGCGATCCCCCGACAAGCGGGGCCCGGGGCTCCCCCTATCCCCTCTTAACCCAACACCGGCTCTTGCTACCGTCCCTAGACTCCTGCTGCCTTACAAATACCAACAAATACTCACAACGAATCCACTGTGTCCCGTCCATTTATTTGCTCTATTTCTATTCCATTTAAGCTGTTTTTCGTCGTCATCATCAACATCATCGTCTTCAGCAAGGATAACCATTAAAACAATATTGGTTTGTTCCGGTCCCAAGCAGATAGACTGGTCATTTCAACGCTTCTTCGACATACCACACCTCTCTGTCCCTTCGGCATAAATATATCTCTGGCCTTCTCCTGTATCTCTGCCTCCACTCATCTTTATCAACCACTGTAATCTTCAAATTCCTTGTTCCCGACTTTCGTGCAACCTCTGCGACGCTCTTGTTTCACGTTTTTCTTGGTCGTCCTCTTATTTTCTTTCCCGTCCACTTGACGTGTAATTGTCAACCTCTTTGGGTTTCTATGTTCTTGCGTCCTTATTAAGTGATCGACTCATCTCAACCTTTGTGGTTGAATGTACGCGTGATTCCTTATATTCGTGGTATAATTCGTCATCATCGTCGTCGTCATCATATCATCATCTCCAGCAAGAATTAATCAAAAATTTACAGGCATTTCACAAATGCAATGCACAGAGAAGGGCATTGAAAATGCTTCAATAAATCTAAAAAATATATATATATAAGTTATTTATGTTAATTCACCAATCAATGAATATTCATTCTTCATTTACCAATGTACAGATTATAAGTTAAAAGTAGTCGCATTCATAAGCGAAGCTATATATATGTGTACTACGTTATTGACAACAAAGAAGTAGTTTCTATGGAAACTCACCGGTTCCCATTTTCGATAACGTACCAGCGATCGGCCGCAAATGTGCGACACGTCCTTACAAACATTTTCAATGTTAAAATGGTTTGTTTCGGACCCAAGCAGAAAGACTAGAACTAATCACTCCAACGCTACTTCAGACGACCCACACCTTACCGTCCTTTCGACATATATAATTCAATAGTTGTGTGGGGGCGTGGCACAATTCGAGAAGGCATTTCAACTATATCAGTCGATATTGGGCAAGCCTATCGATTATCCTATAATATTCAGTTCCTGCCGTACACCGACATTTCTTTTGCCGTATTGAAGAGTATAACCTGCTACGTGCTCATTTCGGCCGCTTGACTACGGTCTGGCGTGGGATTTCATTGAAGTCCAATTCGCAGACCCGTGCAGAAGCGTGATGAGGGCCATCACCTTGTAGAACTTCAGGGCCGTTTCTTTACTAGTTGTTTTTAGAGCGCTCCTGATGGTCCCACACGTACGGTTGAATTTGTGCAGCTTCTTAACCACATCACTGTTTGCAAAGCAAGACGCATTACAGTCCAGATATTCAAAATCACTGACCCGCTCCAGAACAATACCGTCTGCAACAATCATTGCTCGTACGGGATCAGTTCCATGAAAAGCCAACTTCAATGTGGAGATCTCCTTCCCGATAAGCTTGCGGATTCGACATAAAGTCTTTATTATTTGCAAACCGCTTTCCGAGGTCATCAGCTAATAACAACGTGTCAACTACAGACTTAACCAAACGACCTGTTCAATTATCACCTACTGACAATCATTCTATCTTCTCCTCGGTCATCCAACCTTCCTAACCCCTGTTAGTAGGGGGAAAATGACAGTTCAAACTCAGCCCCCAGGGCATATCTGGACCACAGCATCCGCGATCTGGACCGCAGCATCCGCGACTTTTTCGCTGATCTGTGTCCTGGACCCGCAGCATCCCGATGGACCACAGCATCCATGAATAAACTTTTTTTATTTTTTAAATTGATTTTTTTTATTTTTTTTATTTGATGTTATTATGTTTTTAATTAAATTGATTTGGTGGGATGAGGTTCAATGGACCACCAGCATCCGTGAACATAATTTTTTATTTTTTTAAGAAAGCTGATTTGCATATCAGTGGGTGGTGTTGGGTGGGTGGTTTTTTTATTTCATATCAGTGGGTGGGGGGTGGTTCCAACTCGATGCATTATAGTGTATATTAAAATATATGATCAGGTGTACCAACCTTTGCATGAGTTCAAATTTGTCGCGTGTTATAATGTATATTAAATCTATATGATCAGATGTACCAACCTCTGTATTATTATTATAGTGTATAGATAATTTATATGAGCAGGTTTGTCAACATTTTCTGCGGCGGGGGGGGGAGGGAAATTCAAATATGTGTTATATTGTGTATGTATAGAGCAGATCTGTCAACATTTTTTTCTCTTCTGTGGTGGGAAATTCAAACTATATGATCATAATTGGTACTCTCTCTCGCTCTCTCACACGTTGTGTATGTCTCTCTCTATCTCACTCTCTCTTGTTGTCAAACCGTTTTCCTCTCTCTCGGTGGTCAGTACCGAGCGCATGTGTATGAAATTAGAAAGTTTATATTTATTCGACAAATATTAACGTCCTCTCTCTCTCTCTCTCTCTCTCTCTCTCACTCTCACTTGTTTCAACTGTGTCAACGTCTCTCTCTCTCTCTCTCTCTCTCTCTCTCTCTCTCTCTCTCTCTCTCTCTCTCTCTCTCTCTCTCTCTCTCTCTCTCTCTCTCTCTCTCTCTCTCTCTCTCTCTCTCACTCTCACACGTTTCAACTATGCAATCTCTCTCTCTCTCTCTCTTACCGTGTACATTGAGTAGTCGGTGTGTGACGAATAAATAATTTTAGCGCTCTCTCGTTGTCAAAACGTCGTATTCATTTTTCAATGTATTAAATAATTAATTAATAGTTTTATAATGCAGTCAGTGGGATTGATCCTTGTTAGAAATATATATATTTGGCGTCAATGAACTACTTACCTGTTGTATTGTTACAGATGACAAATCCATACGTTAACGGCCTAGCAATCTGGTACAATACTTCTGTTTTAAGGTTGCAGTTTACACACACACATAGGTTCAGTAGTGTATAGCGAAATAAATTAAAATTATACACACACATGAAAACGGTGTCTGAAATTCATACAAATCTTCTGATGTAACAGTTCACAAAAATAAATTAATTGTACACATGTTCAGAGGTGTAGAGTGAAATAAAATAAAGTCATAATTTGTTTAAATGATTAAATATATTGTAACATTCACAATATAAAATTAACAATTAAATAAATACATTATAAATTGATATTTTTCGAAAGTTTATATATAAGTGTGTGTCGTACTTGTAGAAGAAGCAACCTGCAACACAACAATACAACAACATTAAAATAATGTTAAATATCACACACACACACGCGCGCGCGCGCACACACACACACACAGACGTACACACACACAGACGTACACACACACAGACGCATACGCACACACATACATACATACAACGTGCATACGTTTGACTTGAATCATGTACATGTAGGTCCAATAAAACAGATAACAGATTTAAATACGCAACGTAATCACACACATACATACATACATACATACAACGTACACACGTTTGGGTTACACCACACGCGCACGCACACACACACACAGACGTACACGCACACAGACGCATACGCACACACATACATACATACAACGTGCATACGTTTGACTTGAATCATGTACATGTAGGTCCAATAAAACAGATAACAGATTTAAATACGCAACGTAATCACACACATACATACATACATACATACAACGTACACACGTTTGGGTTACACCACACTCGCACGCACACACACACACAGACGTACACGCACACAGACGCATACGCACACACATACATACATACAACGTGCATACGATTGACTTGAATCATGTACATGTAGGTCCAATAAAACAGATAACAGATTTAAATACGCAACGTAATCACACACATACATACATACAACGTACACACGTTTGGGTTACACCACACGCGCACGCACACACACACACAGACGTACACGCACACAGACGCATACGCACACACATACATACATACAACGTGCATACGTTTGACTTGAATCATGTACATGTAGGTCCAATAAAACAGATAACAGATTTAAATACGCAACGTAATCACACACATACATACATACATACATACAACGTACACACGTCTGGGTTACACCACACGCGCACGCACACACACAGACAGACGTACACGCACACAGACGCATACGCACACACATACATACATACAACGTGCATACGATTGACTTGAATCATGTACATGTAGGTCCAATAAAACAGATAACAGATTTAAATATGCTATAGTCATTGTAAGACGTTACAATCCTTGAAGTGTTTTGTCCTTTCATCAAACTTTGTAAATTAGAATCTGCACTACATTCAAACATACACACACACAATGATAAAAAAATTGTTTATTAAAAGTATTTTGTTACCTTAACGAGGTACTATTTCCATATGTACTGTTTGATTCCTCATGCCCCGAAACACGAGATGTAGGTCGCTGGGGCTTATATGACGGAGCTCTTCATCTGTAAAGACGCCAGCATACCTCTTAGGTAGATATACACGATAGCGTAGCTCACCATCTTCCAACGTTACAAGCACAGACTTCCCATATCTTGTGTCCACATGCACCATGTTAACAATCGGATACTGCTTGTTCAATGTTAATTCTGCACACCGTTTGTACTCAATAGCAGAAACTGCATTGAATTTTGTGATAAACGACATTATTTATGAGAAGTGAAGACGTCTGTATCAAACTAGGTGGAACTAAACAATGACTACAAAGAAGACTAGTGAAAGTAATGGTGGTGGTGGTGATGTGGTCATTAGGAAAGTTCACGTTCATCGCCTGAAGCTTTGCATGTACATACACACAGGCAGAATTACCGCTGTTACAAAATATATATATTAGGAAAGACAAGCCCACAGACTACTAGAAATAGTTATCGTCTGAAAAAAAAGAAACCACACATTACGAACTAATATCGTTACAATAATAATAATACATAAACTTACGTTTACGGTCGTCCAAACTGAAGTATGGAGTGGCAATAACTATAGATATCGCAGTAAGAATTTTTGTTGTTGTTTTTAACAGGTGATGTTTTTCATCCTCTGAAGCTTTGCATACAGAATTATGACTGTTACATAATATATATTAGGAAAGTCGACAGAAATAGTTATCGCCTGCAGCAAGAATTTTTGTTGTTGTTGTTTTTAACAGGTGGTGTTTTTCATCCCCTGAAGCTTTGCATGTACATGCATGCAGAATTATGGTTGTTACATAATATATATATTAGGAAAGTCCACAGAAATAGTTATCACCTGCAGGCATATACAAGTTTACTAACGAAATTAACAATGCTATGAGACACTCACATTAAAAATGTTTGTATAACAGAAAAATCATTAATTATAGCCAGATCGGACAATTTCACGTTCTCATGCGGGTAGGAAAGTCGACAGAAATAGTTATCGCCTGCAGCAAGAATTTTTGTTGTTGTTGTTTTTAACAGGTGATGTTTTTCATCCTCTGAAGCTTTGCATACAGAATTATGACTGTTACATAATATATATTAGGAAAGTCGACAGAAATAGTTATCGCCTGCAGGCATATACAAGTTTACTAACGAAATTAACAATGCTATGAGACACTCACATTAAAAATGTTTGTATAACAGAAAAATCATTAATTATAGCCAGATCGGACAATTTCACGTTCTCATGCGGGTATATAGGAACGTAAATTTTAATATGCCCACGACGTTTGATGTTGTAATAGCTGTTCAGACGGTTTGTAAAAGAATGTACGTATTCGTCCATATCTGAAGCTCGTTTACTTCTGTACATTCAAACCTCAGCGATGATAGCTGCGTGCGTTCCTATAATAATAATAATAACAGTACCTGCTTCATTATCATATACATTATGTGCTATATATAAATATATACATAAGGCTTTCAACACACACACACACACACACATTTTTTTTAAAACAGGACAGCGTTTTATCTATATAACGTTCTGTTTCAGATAAGAATAGTTTGAATATAAATGAAAGGGTACGTTGTATTTTCTTATGAGAAAATGCATTTCTAAATTTCGTTACATTTGTCAAAAGATCTTATTGATCAGACGTATGAGTAATTTTATTAATCCTTATGTAGAAAATACGCACGCATTCGTAAAATATAGCACTCAGGTGTAGGGCAATTAATCCTTTTTTGTATTGAACGTATTTAAGTAGGTCTACTCGTGATATCAGTAAATTCTGTCTAAATGTATAGTACATAAACGTACCCAGTAATCGCTTCTTGAGTTACTCGATTGATGTTCATGTTAAACGATTGATGACTCATGTAATAATACAGATTAACCTCGTATAATAATAATGACAGGACAGCGTATTTACAACACTTAAAATTGGAAATCTACAAACACATCAAAAATATCTGTCAAACAAAAACACCGTTCTTGACAACAGTAACTGACCTAAGCACATGTGCTTCATTAGGCAACAGACCAAAAAATCAAATAGACGACTATAAGCACAATTTAAATAAAATCTGAATATTCAATAAAATTATGTTTTTTTTACTTAGTAACATATGCAAATCTTTTACTTACCTCTTAAATGTTGTTGTTGTTATACACAATAGCCGATTGTACGATGAGTGTTTCATACAAATGAGAAATAGTGACATGTCGTCTTGTGTGTATATATATATCATACGGCGGTAGCGTACACGTTTGAAAGTTGATGCACATTAAATTGTCTCTCTCACACACATTACAGATATTGATATTAATTGCATGTATGTTCAGAGGTTGGGTGTCTAAATCGATGCATTTTACTTTCACTTTCTAATTTGACACATGGCTTACTTCCATACATAAATAGCTATCGTCTACGAGTGTTGCTAAACGAAATTAAAAAAATGTTGTAATACATAACGTCCTATGAAATAAATATGGTATGTTTTTAGAACCTTACGTCTTACGTCTTACGTCTTAGTTTTACGTCTTACGTCTTACGTCTTACGTCTTACGTTTTACGTTTTACGTCTTACGTCTTACGTCTTACGTCTTACGCCTTACGTTTTACGTCTTACGTGTTACGTTTTACGTTTTAGTCTTACGTCTTACGTTTTACGTTTTACGTTTTACGTTTTACGTCTTACGTCTTACGTCTTACGTTTTACGTTTTAGTCTTACGTCTTACGTTTTACGTTTTAGTCTTACGTCTTACGTCTTACGTTTTACGTTTTACGTTTTTACGTTTTAGTTTTACGTCTTACGTTTTACGTTTTAGTCTTACGTCTTACGTCTTACGTTTTACGTTTTTTTATTTGCGGAAATTCACGGCCGGAACACACCATCCTTTGTTTAATCCTTCCAGATGATTATGATTACTTCCATTACCGTTTCTTCCGTCAACTCACTGACTACTACACAGAGGCTTTGACAGAAAGGGACGTTGTTACCTCGATAGGATACTCTGGTTGCCCACTTTACAAATTTAATGTGACTGTAGAGTTAAAAAAGTCGTAACAGCTCGAAGTGTCGAGGTAACGGCGGGAATAGCCAAACTGACAAGTCCACGTCCATATGTTCACCTGTACATTCTCTCTTCCTTCAGGTATCAAATTGACGAATCATCTTCATTCATCTTAATTGTTATTTAAATAAGCAGTCTCTGTAATTCCAACTTTGTCGTGCTTACTTGCTGAACTGCTACCTGTCATGCTTCGGACGAGGCCTTTCAGTGTCTCAATCATTATCAAGTCCAAAACCACGACTAGCCAACCTTCAGCAGGAACGTGGGGAGGAGCAGACTGAACAAGGTAAAAAGTTCAATACCAATTGTCACAGTTAAGAAATTATTTTTGTAATTATGTAGCGTGCAAACTTGCTGATGCGAATTAACGTTTGAGTCATACATACTATGTCTATTGGTGCGTGTATGAAAAGTCTCACTCTTAACATCGTTTAGAAATTGTCATGTAGATGAAACTTTTTCATGTTCCTTCATAGGTTTGTCACATTCTTTCCACTCTATCGTCTACGAATGACATACTATGTCCACAAACATCGAAATTTCTAGGGTAGAAGTAGAACCCCGCAAACGCTAACTCGTCGGGGCTGATAAACGTCACTTCCCAATACTTGAACGATTTTATTCTTTCACTTTCAATACTAAAATCATGAGTAGCCGACATCTTTGCGGTTTGTAATAAACTGACATATTACCCTGACGAGTGTTATTTATTTACTGAGAATGAATGAATACTGAAAAACAAAAGGTACGGTTATAACGCTGGTATTATGTTATAATGTGAGACGTATCAATACAAGCTTCGAGGCGACTTCTGTATTGCCATGTCGCTTCACTCCCCGCCCTCCCCGCCATTGACAAAGCATAACCAAGTGTAACGTGCGACAACGCTGGAGGGCAAGGGGCGGGGAAGAGCTGTTACTATTGCGTAACCTCGAAGCTTACAATGCTAAGTCCCGTACTATAGTGTATCTTAAACGTTTTATATATCAATTTGTAGCGAATGAACGTGTGATAAGTAAGACGTTGTTGCAAGTGAGTGTCGATGTGTGTGTGTGTGTGTGTGTGTGTGCAACTGTACTAAAAAGCTGTTATGCGCATGCGCAAATAATTCAAATGCACTTACGTAGATGACTGAAAAAGAGATGAATTACATAATACATGTACGCTTAGACCAACTATTTGATAGATCAAGAAAATTAAGTTTATTTTCGCACGCACACACGAACACACACAGACGCACACGTAATCACACATCCGACGTGCACGCACACAGACGCATACGCAACGTAACCAAACACGCGCACACACGAACACATAGACGCACACGCACACACACATACATACGACGTTGACATGAATCATGTTACGTTGTGTCGCGCTGACTCGATATTTATATATGACTTCCATACAGATTTAAATAATACTTTCATGCTTTTGGCTGTCCTAAAAAACATACCATACTATTACACAGGACGTTATGTATTACAACATTTTTAATTTCGTTTAGCAACACTCGTAGACGATAGCTATTTATGTATGGAAGTAAGCCATGTGTCAAATTAGAAAGTGAAAGTAAAATGCATCGATTTAGACACCCAACCTCTGAACATACATGCAATTAATATCAATATCTGTAATGTGTGTGAGAGAGACAATTTAATGTGCATCAACTTTCAAACGTGTACGCTACCGCCGTATGATATATATATATACACACAAGACGACATGTCACTATTTCTCATTTGTATGAAACACTCATCGTACAATCGGCTATTGTGTATAACAACAACAACATTTAAGAGGTAAGTAAAAGATTTGCATATGTTACTAAGTAAAAAAAAACATAATTTTATTGAATATTCAGATTTTATTTAAATTGTGCTTATAGTCGTCTATTTGATTTTTTGGTCTGTTGCCTAATGAAGCACATGTGCTTAGGTCAGTTACTGTTGTCAAGAACGGTGTTTTTGTTTGACAGATATTTTTGATGTGTTTGTAGATTTCCAATTTTAAGTGTTGTAAATACGCTGTCCTGTCATTATTATTATACGAGGTTAATCTGTATTATTACATGAGTCATCAATCGTTTAACATGAACATCAATCGAGTAACTCAAGAAGCGATTACTGGGTACGTTTATGTACTATACATTTAGACAGAATTTACTGATATCACGAGTAGACCTACTTAAATACGTTCAATACAAAAAAGGATTAATTGCCCTACACCTGAGTGCTATATTTTACGAATGCGTGCGTATTTTCTACATAAGGATTAATATAATTACTCATACGTCTGATCAATAAGATCTTTTGACAAATGTAACGAAATTTAGAAATGCATTTTCTCATAAGAAAATACAACGTACCCTTTCATTTTATATTCAAACTATTCTTATCTGAAACAGAACGTTATATAGATAAAACGCTGTCCTGTTTTAAAAAAAATGTGTGTGTGTGTGTGTGTGTTGAAAGCCTTATGTATATATTTATATATAGCACATAATGTATATGATAATGAAGCAGGTACTGTTATTATTATTATTATAGGAACGCACGCAGCTATCATCGCTGAGGTTGAATGTACAGAAGTAAACGAGCTTCAGATATGGACGAATACGTACATTCTTTTACAAACCGTCTGAACAGCTATTACAACATCAAACGTCGTGGGCATATTAAAATTTACGTTCCTATATACCCGCATGAGAACGTGAAATTGTCCGATCTGGCTATAATTAATGATTTTTCTGTTATACAAACATTTTTAATGTGAGTGTCTCATAGCATTGTTAATTTCGTTAGTAAACTTGTATATGCCTGCAGGCGATAACTATTTCTGTGGACTTTCCTAATATATATATTATGTAACAACCATAATTCTGCATGCATGTACATGCAAAGCTTCAGGGGATGAAAAACACCACCTGTTAAAAACAACAACAAAAATTCTTGCTGCAGGCGATAACTATTTCTGTCGACTTTCCTAATATATATTATGTAACAGTCATAATTCTGTATGCAAAGCTTCAGAGGATGAAAAACATCACCTGTTAAAAACAACAACAAAAATTCTTACTGCGATATCTATAGTTATTGCCACTCCATACTTCAGTTTGGACGACCGTAAACGTAAGTTTATGTATTATTATTATTATTGTAACGATATTAGTTCGTAATGTGTGGTTTCTTTTTTTTCAGACGATAACTATTTCTAGTAGTCTGTGGGCTTGTCTTTCCTAATATATATATTTTGTAACAGCGGTAATTCTGCCTGTGTGTATGTACATGCAAAGCTTCAGGAGATGAACGTGAACTTTCCTAATGACCACATCACCACCACCACCATTACTTTCACTAGTCTTCTTTGTAGTCATTGTTTAGTTCCACCTAGTTTGATACAGACGTCTTCACTTCTCATAAATAATGTCGTTTATCGCAAAATTCAATGCAGTTTCTGCTATTGAGTACAAACGGTGTGCAGAATTAACATTGAACAAGCAGTATCCGATTGTTAACATGGTGCATGTGGACACAAGATATGGGAAGTCTGTGCTTGTAACGTTGGAAGATGGTGAGCTACGCTATCGTGTATATCTACCTAAGAGGTATGCTGGCGTCTTTACAGATGAAGAGCTCAGTCATATAAGCCCCAGCGACCTACATCTCGTGTTTCGGGGCATGAGGAATCAAACAGTACATATGGAAATAGTACCTCGTTAAGGTAACAAAATACTTTTAATAAACAATTTTTTTATCATTGTGTGTGTGTATGTTTGAATGTAGTGCAGATTCTAATTTACAAAGTTTGATGAAAGGACAAAACACTTCAAGGATTGTAACGTCTTACAATGACTATAGCATATTTAAAACTGTTATCTGTTTTATTGGACCTACATGTACATGATTCAAGTCAATCGTATGCACGTTGTATGTATTTATGTGTGTGCGTATGCGTCTGTGTGCGTGTACGTCTATGTGTGTGTGCGTGCGCGTGTGGTGTAACCCAAACGTGTGTACGTTGTATGTATGTATGTATGTATGTGTGTGATTACGTTGCGTATTTAAATCTGTTATCTGTTTTATTGGACCTACATGTACATGATTCAAGTCAAACGTATGCACATTGTATGTATGTATGTGTGTGCGTATGCGTCTGTGTGCGTGTACGTCTGTGTGTGTGTGTGTGTGTGCGTGCGCGTGTGGTGTAACCCAAACGTGTGTACGTTGTATGTATGTATGTATGTATGTGTGTGATTACGTTGCGTATTTAAATCTGTTATCTGTTTTATTGGACCTACATGTACATGATTCAAGTCAAACGTATGCACGTTGTATGTATGTATGTGTGTGCGTATGCGTCTGTGTGCGTGTACGTCTGTGTGTGTGTGTGTGTGTGTATGTGTGTGTGTGTGTGCGCGCGCGCGCGTGTGTGTGATATTTAACATGATTTTAATGTTGTTGTATTGTTATGTTGCAGGTTGCTTCTTCTACAAGTACGACACACACTTATATATAAACTTTCGAAAAATATCAATTTATAATGTATTTATTTAATTGTGAATTTTATATTGTGAATGTTACAATATATTTAATCATTTAAACAAATTATGACTTTATTTTATTTCACTCTACACCTCTGAACATGTGTACAATTAATTTATTTTTGTGAACTGTTACATCAGAAGATTTGTATGAATTTCAGACACCGTTTTCATGTGTGTGTATAATTTTAATTTATTTCGCTATACACTACTGAACCTATGTGTGTGTGTAAACTGCAACCTTAAAACAGAAGTATTGTACCAGATTGCTAGGCCGTTAACGTATGGATTTGTCATCTGTAACAATACAACAGGTAAGTAGTTCATTGACGCCAAATATATATATATTTCTAACAAGGATCAATCCCACTGACTGCATTATAAAACTATTAATTAATTATTTAATACATTGAAAAATGAATACGACGTTTTGACAACGAGAGAGCGCTAAAATTATTTATTCGTCACACACCGACTACTCAATGTACACGGTAAGAGAGAGAGAGAGAGAGATTGCATAGTTGAAACGTGTGAGAGTGAGAGAGAGGAGAGAGAGAGAGAGAGAGAGAGAGAGAGAGAGAGAGAGAGAGAGAGAGAGAGAGAGAGAGAGAAGACGTTGACACAGTTGAAACAAGTGAGAGTGAGAGTGAGAGTGAGAGAGAGAGAGAGAGAGAGAGAGAGAGAGAGAGAGAGAGAGAGAGAGTGAGAGAGAGGACGTTAATATTTGTCGAATAAATATAAACTTTCTAATTTCATATACATGCGCTCGGTACTGACCACCGAGAGAGAGGAGAACGGTTTGACAACAAGAGAGAGTGAGATAGAGAGAGACATACACAACGTGTGAGAGAGCGAGAGAGAGTACCAATTATGATCATATAGTTTGAATTTCCCACCACAGAAGAGAAAAAAATGTTGACAGATCTGCTCTATACATACACAATATAACACATATTTGAATTTCCCTCCCCCCCCCGCCGCAGAAAATGTTGACAAACCTGCTCATATAAATTATCTATACACTATAATAATAATACAGAGGTTGGTACATCTGATCATATAGATTTAATATACATTATAACACGCGACAAATTTGAACTCATGCAAAGGTTGGTACACCTGATCATATATTTTAATATACACTATAATGCATCGAGTTGGAACCACCCCCCACCCACTGATATGAAATAAAAAAACCACCCACCCAACACCACCCACTGATATGCAAATCAGCTTTCTTAAAAAAATAAAAAATTATGTTCACGGATGCTGGTGGTCCATTGAACCTCATCCCACCAAATCAATTTAATTAAAAACATAATAACATCAAATAAAAAAAATAAAAAAAATCAATTTAAAAAATAAAAAAAGTTTATTCATGGATGCTGTGGTCCATCGGGATGCTGCGGGTCCAGGACACAGATCAGCGAAAAAGTCGCGGATGCTGCGGTCCAGATCGCGGATGCTGTGGTCCAGATATGCCCTGGGGGCTGAGTTTGAACTGTCATTTTCCCCCTACTCCTGTTGGCTTATTATCTCGGCATATCCTTACTATTCTGTCATCACTAATTTTGTTAGTTCGAATCTACCCTTCTCCATGCCGTCCAGTCTCCAATGTTAGCCATTCTGCCAGTCCTACTAATTTTCTTGTTACTCTCTTATTCTCTTCTTATTTTCCTTGCTGTCATCCTTAAAATCTCATTTCTGATGTCTCAGTTTTACTGTTCTGTTTTCATTGCCTCATTTTTTGTTTTGCACCATATCTTAATGTCAGTGTAATTAATCGTTTATATGTTTCACTTTTGCATCCTGTCTGAGGCGCGTGTAATGCAAAATGTTATAACGGTGGGAGGCATAACATCCACGGTGTACCAGTAACCTTCATCATCATAATTTCCGGTTGTACAATGTTTACACACTTTCCGGAACCAAAGATTACAGAAGTGATTGAATTCCATCTTCCACTGCTGCTTGTACATCCAAAGATCTTCTTCAATTTCTCGTTCCCTCGATATAGTCTACATTTCTTCTATACAGGTGATAGGTGGTCTTTCCTTTATCCTTGTTCCTGGTGGGGTCCATTCCATAACCGTCCTTGCCAATCTTTGCTATGACATTATTTTCATGTGTCCGTACCATTGTAATTTTTTTTGTTTGGATAAAATCAACAATTGAATTTTTCACATTAATTGTGTCCTTAAAGACTTCATTTCTAATTTTCTCACGTCTGGATAGTCTTGCCGAACGTCTCCAAAAGTCCATCTCTGCTGTCATTAATTTTGTTCTTGTTTGTTAATTAGTAGTCCAAACTTCTGAGCCGTAAGTCACGATACTTCTAACAATGGTTTTAAATATTTTGATTTTAGTTTCTGCTGTAATTTGCTTATCCCACAGCATTCCATTTAATGTAGATATAGCCATCTTTCCAAAATTAATTCTGGATTGCGTTTCTTTGTCTTGCTTCCCACTGGCCGTAATTTTTACCCCTAAATACTTGTATTCCTCTGTATATGAAATCTCCCTCCAATATCAAGTCTTGATGAAGGTCACCTTTTGCCATATATTTCGTTTTATTCATATTTACCTTTAGTCCTCATTTCTGATATTCCTGTATCAATTTTCTAGTCATGTACTCCATATCTTCAAAATCTTGAGCCAAAAGTAATTGGTCATCAGCAAATTGTAATGAATAAACTGTATCACCATCAAGTGGAATTCCCATGTTCCTCCAGATTTTTTTCCAAGTCTCTATTGCCAGTAACCGTCATGATTAAGAAATAAAGAAAGGGTAAAAAAGAATGCTGAAGAATGTTATGAGAACCTCGGCTTGTCGGGCTATAAGGCCGTGGTCCAAGGTTGTTTGGTGGAAACTATCGTATATCTTTAAAAACTACCTCCCCGTTAGATAATACGCAAGTCTGCATAAAACAACCTTGGACCACGGAACACGGACAGAATGCTGAAGAATGGTTTTTTTTTTTTTTGCGGTACATAAAGGAAAAGAAAAGTTACAGAACCAGAGAGGTAGGAAGGGGGAAGGAAAGAAAAGGAGAGAGGAGGATAGACTGAATCAAAACAGGTGATTTGAACGAAGCACCAACAGAAGCACAGCGAGCGAGAGGATTGCGTTAGTGATATCATAAACACAACTGCGGTCGGCGATCAGGGAGGTCGTCCGCGTCGGTTAGACGATTTGGTAGTGTTCATCAGGAAAAGGAAACGAAGGGGAAAAAACAATAACGCAATAAAGAAATGAAACTTCCTGGCTGGCGGGACGTGAGGTCTTTACGGAATCGGTTGCTCTCCCCCTTTCCTCCCGCCACCAATAATTACCTACTCTAGACAACACGCACGCGTGCTCGTTTCCTTTTGGTCCGCCTTTTTTTTGTACAGAATCACCGCTTTAAACCTTATGTCACTTTATTTTGTTGTCATCTGAATTACAAAATTGTTTATTGTCTCCTATAGGTAAATCTTCGAGGTTATATTTCCGGTGTCTTTTGTGCTTCTCTACTTCGGAAGCAGCCAGTTGAGATCAGGGGCGTATTTACGAAACGGGACCGGACTCCCCCCCCCCGGAGTGTCGAAATTTGACAAGAAATTTTGTTTAATCTCTTAGTTTCTCAGCTGTGTACGCTAATACAGTAGTAACCCTTTTTAATATAAGTAAATAAACCACTTTATTACATAGCATCTACGTGTAAGTTTCAAAAATTAAATATAGAAAAATCAATGAAGTCAACAACTATCTTATTAACAATGTTGCTATAGCGATTATTTTTTTTGTGTTATTACTTTAATGGAATTGATTTCAGCATGTTATTATATACGTTTTCAGCCACTTTGAAGATTTTTATACTGATTAGTTTTAACTTGTTTTTTCTTTTGTATGAAGTCGACTCGACCGGACCCCCCCCCCCCCAGACCATATTCTATATTCGCTACTGGTTGAGTAACCTATTTACTACAACTAGGCAAAATATTTAATAATTATTAATTGCTATTTAAGAAAAAAAGTAAACAGATTTTTAGTCTTTAAAACTAGATACAGACTAATCACAACAAAATTTGAAAATGTTATTCGCCCTTTTCCATGATAATTTTTTTTTTTAATTTAGAACGAGATGGGTTGAAATATACCTTTATGGTTACCATATGATAATGTTACAATACATTTGAACTGTACGACGAACATAATTTAAAGGCATTGTTATATTATACATTATACTCTTTGCATTATATTTCATTATATTACTTGTGTAAGTTTGTTGGTAATTTATTCTAAGTGGTTTGTTTCATGGACTGTTATTAGATGATTCTAAATGTAGACTGTCCCGGATTGTATTCTACTTATAAGGCTCTTTCACTTTCTACTTATAATGTGCTCTTTGTCTTTCTACTTATAAGGCGCAAATTATTGAATAAAAATTATACGTACTTTGGTGAAGAGGAGTCCAACATTTCGCCAACTTCAAAACATAATGTGATGGGTGATAGTCGTGTACGTGCGAGCTACTAAGCGCCTTACAAGTGTAGCGGTGTACGCTGCCTATCCGGAGAGAGGTAATGATTAATTACATACTGGTGAACACGCGCGGACGTGTTTGTGCGTGCGTGATTGGGATGAGCACGCCGCCGCGACAACCAGCACCTGCTGTAGGACGCGGGAGAAAGCTATATGCATGCATATCTGTGTGTGTATTCTAATGAGCTAGCTGATCGACTGCCGCAGCCAAGGTAGTGAACATGCATACATATGGGTCACCACACACACACACAGACACAAGGACTTACCCATAATGACCTTTCGCCTTGCCAACGACGACGACGACGACGGAGACGATGACTTCCTCAAACGCGAGAGAGGAAATTTATGGTTGTCGAGATTTCACATAGCGCGCTCACGCACGCACACACTCACACACACACACATTATTTATCAATTAATGACAAGGTTCTACGCCGTTGTGAACGTTTATTATTGTTATCACCATTATTGTGCCTTATCCCGCTCGCTTATTGATTATTATGTGAACACTTTTACAATTGATATTGCTATTGTTGTACGTGCGCTCGATTACCATTGTTGGTTGGCTGGGTATTGTTGCGTAATGCATTATTGACGAGACGGCGACGCGACGTTAAGTTGATGTTACGTTGTTGTTGTTATTTTTACGACGTCTCCAACGTAACCTTTCGCAGAGTGACTTTCAATCTTCACATCAAGACTCTACGTGTGTGTGTGTTTTAATATGCTTAACTTTTGTTTAGAAATAAGTTTTGTTCTTCGTGCCAAAGTTTCTTTCAATTTACTTCCAAAACTGAATGTGTTTAACTCGATTCGTCCCTTAATTGTGTGTACACGGACGGACTTGTCAAGCATTCGTAATAACACACTTTTCCTTCTCTTCGACACTTCTGTTTTCCCACATGGCTTAGGGACTTTCCAGATTCGTCCGCGACAAATCTCATTTTCTAGCCTCTAACCAGAGGCGAATGCTCAGAGCAAGCAAAGCAAACAGTGCTTGCCAAAAGAAAATCAGGCAAAAGTAAATAAATAATAATAATAATTATTATTATTATTGGTCACTAAAAACTGTTTATCATGCTTTCTTATCTTTCATTTTCTGAAATTCGGTGGTCATCGAAATGATCATATTGATGACTTGATTTGTTCAAAGTCATTAATATCACTTCGCTTCCAGCTCTGTACGCTGTTTTAACAGCTGACTGACTACTCTGCGCCCAAAACAATCACTTCAAGAAATGCTTCGGTGCACTTACAATGAGTTCGGTATAATTTCAGAAATCGTAGCATGTACTTAGGATTTCATAGCTACGCTTTCATTACCTAGTCTTTTTTTACAATTAGGCAACAGTTACAAATACTCAAACTTATAACAATTTAACTTACGAGTACGGTGGTTTGCTGGTACCTACGTAGAATGAAGCTAAGCCGCACAGCACCTGGAACGGGGAGGTGCAAAAAGCACAAGCGTCTACCAGCGAGCCATAACATCGTGCTGTGCCTGTAATCTGGCGTTTGGTGGGGCGAGAACCGAGCCGCACGGAGGGGCGGAGAGCCCGGGAGAAGGTTAATTTGTTTCATTGGTTGTGTCCCAGAAGCCACGAGTTTCAAAAGCCACGAATTAAAATTCTTGGGGAACAGTCCCAAAAGCCACGGACACAAACCTTTTCCTAAATAAACATTTTAATGAGTCTCAAAACCCACGACGAAAGGGACCAGGTACCTCACTTGTTCATTCGATTCCATGTTATCGACCTGTGACAACATGGTTTTTATAACTACACAAAAAGGTAAACAGTGTTCATTGTTTAGTGGTTATCGGTTTTTAAAACAACGTGAAAACAAGTCGGGTGAAGTTGTTTAGTTTTGCCGTAAAAGAAGACGTTTCGCGTGTTCCGGTAGCATAACAACTTCAAGTGACAATCGTGTTTTGAGTGAAACAACCCACCAGTGTGTTCCTGATGAAGCCAATAATGAAGTCAGCAAAGCGGTCAGCCAAGCCAAAAAACGAGTTCGTGAAGAAAGTGAAGCATCAGTAACACAGGTATGTAAATAATTTGATTGTGTTTGATTCATAATTTTGTGTTGATTATAGAAGAAAGATGTATTATTAAATCGTCTGATCTGGCCGAGTTTCATTTGCTGGAACTTGAGTTTGTTTACATTCGCATAGCGTTTAGATATATCAAACGCGAATATAAACAAACTCGAGTTCCAGCACACGAGACTCGCCCAAGTCACTGTAAAGTTTTTCGTTATTATCATCCTTGGGAAAGAAAAAATTTTTTTTAATTTTAAGTTTAGAAATGTACAAATCTGTAAAAAAAAAATTATGCTAAATTCGTTTTAGATTTACGCTGAAGAACTAGAACCCTTGCAGCAAAAAGGATACGAACTGATCACTCGGGTACCACAGTTTTCGAATTTAAAGACAACACTCTACAGACAACGAAATCAAGCGCACTGAATCCAACAAGAGCCTAGAAGTCGAGATGATATTAACTTAGATGAAAACACTCTACGCATGACCGACGGTAGTAGCTTTCTTCTCGGAGACAACAATGAGGGGGTAAGAGTATTAATATTTTCGAGCTCTAAAGACAGAGAATGCCTGAAAACGCATAGCAAATTTTTTATGGATGGCACTTTTAAAAGCTCTAGCAGCCAATTCACTCAGCTGTATACAATACATGTTGATCTCGGAAGTATTGCTGAGGAAACCAATGTAGCACCTGTTGTATTTGCCCTTCTTCCGAATAAGGCAGCAGACAGCTCACCACTCCCCGCCGCGAAAAGGTTAACTAATATGTCAATACTTGTTTAATAAAAAATTGCAAAAAAAATAATTTTTTTACTATTTTGGACATTTTTTAAACGAAAATTTCGCGTGCCCCACGTAGCGGGGGGGGCTTCGCCCCCCTGCGTATTTTTATTTCTAACCTAACCTACCTACAATACTTGTTTCATAACAAATTGCAAAAAATAATAATTTTGTTATTCTTATGGGCATTTTGAGGCCTTGTAATGACGTAAAATAAAGCTAGATAACACAATCCGTTTGCTAGGTTCGTTGATGACAAAAGGGGAAAGAAAAAATAACAGGTCTTCTACAAACTATAACAACCCAAAGCATTGCTGTCCCGGCTCGTGGCTTTTGAGACTGGTCCAGGTATACGACGGAACCTTACCGGCCGTCTTCTTAGAATTCGTGGCTTTTGAAACTCGTGGCTTTTGAGACGACACGGTTTCATTGCCCGACATAAGTTCAGTAACAGCTGATCTGATTTTTAAAGTTCTTTCACCACCGTGTTTATTGAAGTTTGAGGATGGTTTTAGGCATAATTTTAACCGATAGTTTTAACAATTTTCAAAAACAGAGTCTTCAGACGGTTCCACGTCATGAAGTTTCTTTTTTAATTTTCATGTAGTGAAATTTTCGTCATGCGACAAACTTTCGTTTTATGAGAGATAGCTATATGGTGTCAGCGAGTGAAAATTATAGAAAATTCCAAATTTTATTTTGGTTTTGTTTCAATAAAATCGGCTTTTTCGTTTTCGAGATATTGGCGTTTTTTGTAAGAAATTTAGTTGGCGGTTTTATAAGAAATTAGTTGGTTGGCACATGCAGCGATTTTTCTTGTAACGATTTTTCTTAATAATAAATATTACCTTAACGTAATCATATTTTAACATTTATTATATTATTCTATTAAACAATAAAAATTTCAATTTTCATGTAGTACCTTAATGTAATTTGAATTCCTGGATTTTGTTGTCCACTGATTATATATACGGTATATCACTACTGACTAGGAACACTAATTTTTTATAAATGCTCCATGAAGTTTTAAGAAGACTGTTTAATGTTGAAGAAACACATTCATTTTATGAATATTTTATAAAACAATATATTAATAAGAAACAATACAGATCATGGGCCTACTGTTATCGGATTCATTTAGGTATAAACACTAACATGTCAATAGAAAATTTTAATAAAATATTAAATTATTGTTATCTAAAAGGAAAACGGATTAAACGATTGAATAAAATAATCTTAGTTGTTTCAATTTGCTCACCTTTGGCATTTCTTTTGTGAACAATTCTAATATGGCCTTTACAATAAGAACTCTTACTGAACTCTTTGCTGCAAAAATCACATTTTACAGCAGTAGTATTCATCTGAAAATAAACATAGCACTGTTTTCATAGAATTTAAATTTAATAAGCAAATTTCAGATGAAACGGTAACAACTAAACTTTATTTAACAATCACAATTTATATTCCATACAAAGTAATATGGGATCTATATATAGACCTATATGTTATACCGTATATGTTATACTGCAAATACTGATTTGTACTTTTCTTCTCTGCTCATTTTGTTTTCCTTTTAATATCTCTAATAGTACTGTAAATGGAGAAAGGTTGTAAGTTTTCTAACTTCATAAGTTTGTAAGAGGCAATTTCAGAAACTTTGCAACAGATTTTTACTATCTGACTTAGCTTATGTATCCAAACAGTTTTACTGTTTCTAAATGCCAGGCATTTAATTTACTTTTAAGTGACTAAGGGCTAACTCAAGCGGAATTAAAATATCAGTTTGTCTCTGTTGATTTTAATTTAAAACATAATTACTCGGAACAGTTTGTCAATTGTTTACTGGTTAATGAGTTATTCACAACTTGGATGGACATGTGTATCTTTGCTTGAAAGATCTTAGAATAGTGTTTGACAAGAGTAATTGTGAAATGTGTATAATAGGGTACCGGTACAGTGCATAAATGATAGTAAATAGTACACTATAATAAGTAGTACTAGGAGCCTGGCAAAATCTTTCTCAAATGCAACTTACACATATCCCGTTTCTTGCTTAAATGTCATGTGGACGAGCGAGCGCACGCACGCACGCACACACACAACATGTATATAAACCTTACCTCTGATCTGACTTAACTAACTTGTAAAGTTTTTATGAACAAATTATTCTTATAACTTTAAATTGTTTTGTTACTTTTCATTGCTTTTTATTTTTATATTACATTTAATGTTTAATTCACTAATTTGTACTATACTGTACTGCTAAGCCACTTACTAAATTACATTTATTATAGTACGTGTGCGCGCGTATGAAAGAATGTGTGCGTGTGCGCGCGTGCACGTGCGAGATAGAGGAGAGAGGGGGAGAGGGAGAGAGGCGAGCGCGCGTCTGCTACACACCTGTACATATGCTAAAACAAAACTATATCAATCCATCAAAACAATTATTTCTACTGGTATTTCAAAATCGATTTTTTGTAAGGATCGCTTCGCCTGATATTAAAGAAGTAAAAATACGGAATTGTACTGGATGCCGTAAAACACTCAAGATCCGTTTTTTACCTACAGGCGCACGCACGCGCGCGCACACGCACACACAGTACACTGTTCTGCTAGTTGTGAACAGCGGCATTTGCACCAATTTCTCTTGCAGACACTTAGATAAATAAGATAATTAATATTTGTTGATGTAAGAGGGTACTTTTTATACCTGACGTGCTATGCTACATTTATCAAAGACACATGGAAAAGTAAAATTTACATTTTTACATGTAAAGTACTCAGATTTAAAAATTAATACCAGTTGTAATGACAGCTGAGTAAAATAAACAGTGCTTATAAAATTTTATTTACTTAACCTAACTCATTTCATATATTTCATTCGCTATATTTTTTAACTAGATTACTAAGTACATTTATCAAATTAAATTGTGTACCCCCCCCCCACACACACACACAGCATATATATAAACCTTACCTCTGAGCTGACTTAACTAACTTTTAAAGTTTTTATGAACAAATTATTCTTATAACTCTAAATTGTTTTGTTACTTTTAATTGCTTTTTATTTTTATATTACATTTAATGTTTAATTCACTAATTTTTACTATACTATACTGCTAAGCCACTTACTAAATTACATTTATTATAGTACGCGTGCGCGCGTATGAAAGAATGTGTGCGTGTGCGTGCGTGTGCGTGCGTGTGCGTGCGTCCGCGTGCGAGAGAGAGAGAGAGAGAGAGAGAGAGAGAGGGTGAGAGGGAGAGAGGCGAGCGCACGTTTGCTACACACCTGTACATATGTTAAAACAAAACTAGGTATATCAATACATCAAAACAATTATTTCTACTGGAATTTCAAAATCGATCGCCTCGCCTGATATTAAAGACGTAAAAATACGGAATTGTATTGGCTGCTGTAAAACACTCAAGATCCGTTTTTTACCTACAGAAATTTAGAAAGTCTACCTACTTTTGAATATTTCTTATTTTGCGCTAATAAAATAAAACAATACAATTCTTACCTTTAAGCGCCTACAGTGGTTTTCGCACTTCGCACAGTAGTTTAGACTTTACTAAGCATAAGCACTAAGACGAGAATAATAAGCGCGGTAAAATGTTCGGACGTCTTCGTTAAAATTCGTACCATAATCAGCTAAGCTTGGTTCTCGCCCCACCAAGAGCCAGATTACAGGCACAGCACGATGTTATGGCTCGCTGGTAGACGCTAGTGCAAAAAGCAAGCACTCTTTAGTAGTGCTTTAAACCGCTAGGAGCGCTGGCAGTGAGTGGCTCGGTGACAATGCAGGATCTTTTCTCTTGCTAATTGTTTCGGTTGTCGCTGTTTGAGGTTACCTTTTAGATTGCAAGTTTCAAGCCACAGCAAGTGCCGGTGTGCGTCTGTTTATATCCATTAAAACTAGGAATTAAAACACTTGATGAATATTTTTCTCACATCGACACAAACAATAGCATAGGCTACCTGAATATTTTTGAATGATTTACTAGCACTGGAATTTTATGTCTGCTTAGAGTCGACACTTGGCCTACCCGTATGGTCCGGAATCGCCGCTTCAGTTTCCCTACATGGCTTAGGGATTTTCCAGATACGTTCTCGACAAATCTTATTATATAACCTCTAACCGTTATGTGCTACCTTGATTTATCTTTTAAAATTTGTTTAGAGTAATCTTAAATTACTTATACTTTCTATACAGTTCTGCTATTCTGATCGTTCACTTTAACGTTTCGATTCGTACGTTTAAATCGTCTCAGGATAACGAACATTAAACGCGTCTTCCTTGAAGTGGAGAAAGCTGACAGATGCTTAGGGCAACTAGAACGAAAAAACTGCCCTTGAACCAAAAAAACCGATCACCTGCTTGTTTACGCAACAGTTATATAGAACATTTTACATACAATTATATTTTTTCCAAATGCATTGTAAAGTTTTTCGAAGATTCTCTAAAAGCAGATCCAGTGCATTAAAACCGAATAACGTGGCACAACTATTACTGCTACGGAAGATCAACAACGAACCTAACCAAAACTCAATGGGGGGAGAAGTATGAAAACATAAGGAAATGACAGATTGTTTAAATGAATAAGCTTAAACTAAATTATGGCACAGATACTTTTTGTCTTATTGCCGTAAAGACGTATACTGTATTGTGTAAGCCCATATTTGTGTTAGTTCAGTATACATTACGGAAATCGATTTTATCTGTTTGAAACAAGGTAATAAGAAAGCAATTATACATATATTTATTTTATTTTAAAGAAAAAAATGAGTACAATGTAAGCCAATACTGTATGTGTGTTGTAGCGTGACAGATGTATGCATAATATTGAATGGCAATTGATCATTAGAATAATGAAGTTATAATGTTTAAATTTGGAAGAAAGCATTAAGTTTAATATAAATTAATTAATTCATAGCAACTGTGGAAAGAAATCATTATTATAAAGAAAATACAAGTTAAAATAAAAGGAGTTACTAGTGATGAGTCATCCAAGACCAGTCTCATAACCAAAGGTTTTCAAGGTATAACCCAGGAAGGTAAAAAGTAAATAACAAAGCAGTACTGAATATGACCAAACCCACAACGAGGAAGAATAAATAGAAGAGAAACCCTAAAATAAGCCAAGATCAACCAATACAGGTTGTGTATTTCTGTAATAAAGAAGTAGATGGAGAAGATCCCAAGAAACCTGATGGCAACAAGAAGAAGATGGAGAAGATACCAGTCCCAGAAGGCAGGAGAAAAGAAGACTGAAGAAAGAAGAAGAGGGCAGCATCCTGAAGAAGATGTCATGCTCTTATAAAAGACACCCAAATCCCTATATCCCCAAAATAAATATCTAAAAACAAAAGTATAACGAAATAAAAACCACATGTATATAAATTTAAGAAAGAGAAGTGAACAAAGTAAAAGTTTCCTGTGAACTAAGATGAAACAATAATATAGTACCCATGGAACAAATCTCCATTGAAAAAACGCTAACCAATTTATTATGTTAATAAGATTATACGACCATTTAGCATTAACATAATATATAAGTGAAAGTGAACCAGTGATAGTTTTGGGTATTATAAAAAATGAACCTTGTGTTTCATTCTTGGCAATCACAAACATTGGATGCAATGAAATATGCATTTTTCAATGACTTAAAATGTGTACGGTGACAATATGTTGTTCATAAGACATGAATCTGTTTAAAATAACATTTTTGTTTTACATGAAAAAAGAAAAACAGATTTCATAGTGCTTTTTGAACGGTTCATACTATTTATTTGTTAATGACAGGGTACAATTCCCCAAAGACAAGGTATAAAAGACTGTATAAAAACTGTAGAATCCTACTTATAATAATAGTTAGAAATAAGAATATAAATATAAGGTTTTAATGTATATAGTACAAGAATGTTTAAAAATGTTTTAGATATAAGGCCATTTGTTTGGGTCTGAAACAACTAACATCAGAACTATAAAAATAATTACCACTTGTAAATAGTAGAGAGTAATTAAGATGTTAGTTAGTACAAAACCTTTGTTGTAAACCATATTTCCATGTTGGAAATGGGAATTTTGTTGCAAAATGTCTGATTTGAAGACAACCATTTATTTAAAAAAAAAAATGTTCTTTATTTTGTGTTAACTATTGTTTGTATTGTAACCAATACTAATTGTTTTTGTGTAATTTGAAAACATGTTTAATTTATAATACTATTTGTAAAAAGTCAGAGAGGGTATCACACATCATATATTGTTTGTAAATTATTTTGTAAGAAAAATTGTTAAAAAATCATAGGCCAAAAGAATGGAAACCAAACTTCATCAAAACAGAGAAATTGCTCAATTAAATGCAAATAAACAAAAGGGGTTTAGACAAAATAAACTTGAGATCATGCCATATAATTGCACATACCATTTAGAGAGATTTTAATAAATTATATTCAGAATTATGAATAAAAACGAAAATGACTAAACTCAGAAATTTAGACATGGGAGTCATATATTTCAGAATAATGTTTCAGAATACAACTAATTCAATTAATTACCAGAAAATAAGGGAATAGGAACCTTTTAATACAATATAGGATTATTAATATTAAATATAACTGATAAAATGGCTGAATTTATATAATGACAGGAAGTAAATTTTGATGTTTTGGACTCTTCAGAGTATACCAAACTGAAAGTGAAATTACTATTTTTTGGACAGAAAACACTATAAAATGGCATTATTTAATCTGAAAATAACCAGAATGAACTGAAAGATTAATTTAAATCAAATCTAGTGAATAAAATTGACAAATAACCAAAGTATAGGCATTCATATAGTGAAAATGTAAAAGTGCATACAGGATGTGAAAAATATTTGAACAATGTTAAGGATAATATTATATGGGCTAAGAGTTTAATTGAAACTGGAGGAAACAGTTAGTTAATTATTGGTAGTTGAACGGTTAACATGACATACCTTTGATAACGTGAATAACCTAACCTATAATCGTCATACAAAGCGAGTGTATAGTGAGTTATTGTGAAATCGCGAGTGACTTGTAAAATACTTCTGAAACTATCATATTATAACAGAAACGATCAAGTAACACTCCATAACACAGAACAATATAAATCTACTCCGAAAAACACCATAAAACACTAGAAAACTGTATAATACATTAAACCAAATTAGTGACGGAATCGGAGAAAGTGTTTGAACTAATAATTATACAGATACACTAAATACAACCCAGAATCACTACACCAGTCACTACACAACATATAACAAGAGATTTGCGGACACGAGAACAGAAATATTGCGTCAAAATACATTATTTGGAACGCAGCAGGGACGAGTCACATTTTGATCAACTTGACGGCGGCCATTTGCTTTGACAAACCCAGTGCCTCTTCTTGGTTCATAACAGCTGTTTGGTGAAAACAATTATTATATTTACAATTTATTATTCAATGTCTGTGTTTATTAATAACTATTAATTTGATTGTAACGTTATACTTTTTAAATATTAGCCCGATTTCTCTGACTTTGGTAATAACTGGCTGTTTAAAGAACCCTATATAATTTTTATAACATATACTTGTAACTTTTTTCGATATCCTGAGAATCGATACTAATCGATAAGAGTCAATATTGCTGTTACTTAATAAAACATTAATACTTTTCAATACTTAATAGTTCTTTATTTCTTCAATAATACTAATTACCAATAATATAATTCTAATTGATAATCTACAAGGACTTTACCACCCGTAAGTGAAGATAACCTAAAAAATAGAAAGGTAAACAAATATCGATTGGTTTACAGACAGTCTTATGAGTGGTGATAGATTATTTAAATTATACTAAAACTTTAATAAAAATTTTCAGAAGAGCATTACACTGTTTAAAACTTCACAGCCCTATATTAATTAATTGATCCTAATTAATTAATTAATAAAATTAAAATTTTTATTTATTATTATTTTTTTTTTATAAACATAATTTTTTTTTAATTTTCTTCAAAACAATAATTTTTGTTTTGAAACTTTCGGTGAAGCTGAGCATATATATTTCTTCATCAACTTTACGCTACTCGACCGGTCTTGCTACCATTGGGACTCGACCAGCTGGGAAACTTAAGGAAGTGTTTCAGGCCAGTAAGACGTCGAGAGCCACACCAATTACACACCAATTAAACATCTTACAACTTACAACTTATTTATTAATTTATTACAAATTGGCTAGCCCAAACAGTGCGGCTTGATTGCATCGGAGTCACACACTCCACAATAGAGTATATCAGCAACACACACTCATTTATTTAAATTATTACAAATTGGCGCACAACTATAGGGGCTTTAATTAGCGATTGGAAGGCCAATACTTTCTGTCCAATCACTAGTTGGAGCTAGGCAACAGCTAAAAAGTCAGAGAAAGATAATAACAAGGGAATAACGACAAACAAAAATGGCAGATCCTACACAAGAAGAGTGGGACCAGATAACAGAAATGCTCCTGCATTTTAAAGAAGGAATAATAAAGAAAACGAATGAGTGCTTCGAATCGATGATGAATAAAATGGAATCCACAAGTAAGGAATTGAAAGAAGAATTAGGTAAGAAACTGGATGATTGGGGTGAAGAAATAAGAGAGGACATATTGAAAAGAGAAGAGTTAAGAAAGGAGAAGACCGAAGAAATAAAATATGATAGCAAACCAGAACCAGAAGAAGTACCAAATGATAAAACGCAGGAACTAGTAATGGTAGTACCTGGAATTAAAACTAGTGGAAATAAGGAAAATATTGAACAAAGGAAAAGGAGAATGTATCCAAGAAATTTGATAAAAACTAAGGAAGAGTTGGAGATGATGAATCATGGGTTAATTGATGGCAATAATATCCCAATTACCTATGACAAAGACATAATGAATTCCAGGAATTATAGAAGGAGAATCGAAGTAATTTCAGAAATAATTTACCACAAGACAGTAGTCTACCAATGGGAAAGGACCAGAGGTAAACAGAATACAACATGTGAACCAGATCAATTTCAGCGCAAGACTGGACAGTGGATTTCAGAAAGATGGAAATGTGATATCGTACCAGACTGTAATGATGACACAGATGAATCACCAGAATGTATTCCATTAACGTGCCATCTAGGACAGTTCCAGGGTACGGTTAGACTAAAATATATTCCTTCAGAGTGGATATGTGATGGTAAACCAGCTTATGGTGTTTCAGATAAACAAATAATAAGTGATAACCCAGATGAAGATCCTCACATATATTTGTCAGGGAACACAAAACATGGACCAGAGAAGTATTGGTGTATACCATATGATGATAGAGGGAGCCAGCCCAGTAATTACGACGGCCCTAACAACCCACCGCGTAATGACCAGTTTAGCAGTAATTTTAACGGCGTTAGGGATAACAACCCCTATTCATACAATAGAAACAATTTATACCAACATAATAACGTCCCATACAGTCAGAGAAATCCATATCCCAACAATAATGGTGACAGACCTTACCAACCTAACCGAAATTACTATCATGATAAATTTAGTAATAAAAATAATAACAGTAATAATAACCGAGTGTCGCGCCCTAGGGTAAATTTTATAAGAGCAACTGAGATGATGGACCCTGGTTGACACAGATACCAAACACCATTAAGAAAAGGGACGGAGATCATGATAACCGACTACGGCGAAAAACAACGTTGAAGGAGACGAAATAAATATCATTGAAAGGAAATGATACGAAGAATAAACATAGAAACAAAACTGGGTTTTATGAATGAAGACTATTTAAGAAAATGCACATTATAAATAAAAATATGAGCAATGGAACGACATAAAGAAAATCGTCCATCTTCCTGGGTATATATAAGAAAATAAAAAGTGGAGATCAACTTACAAAAGTATAAATAATATGGGCCAGTGTAGAGTACAATATAACCCCATATGTTGTGGTAAATGATAAGCATAACAATACATATGAGTTGAGGGAAATCATTTCAGGAAAAATCAAAGGAGTGTACAATCAAGCTTCTATGAAGAAATATTATGAAGAATGAGTTGTGAGTTTTAGAATTTTGAATTTAATTAATTTATAAAAATTTAAAAATAATGTAAGTACAACTTACAACCTAATATTTTGAAAAGAACATTCTGGAGAATTATAAGAAGAAGGAATTTAGAATTTTTAATTTTAAAAAAATTCAAAAATAATGTAAGTACATCTTACTACAACCTAATAATTTTGGAACAAACTTTATGGAGGAAAGAAAAAGAAAGAATTTTGAATATAACTTATTCTAAATATGTAAGAACAACTTACTACAACCTAATAATTTTGGAACAAACTTTATGGAGGAAAGAAAAAGAAAGAATTTTGAATATAACTTATTCTAAATATGTAAGAACAACTTACTACAACCTAATAATTTTGGAACAAACTTTATGGAAGAAAGGAAAAGAAAGACTTTTGAATTGAAATATAATTTTATAAAAATTTAAAATTGAGTAAGTACATCTTACTACAACCTGATAATTTAGAACAAAACTTTATGGAAGAAAGAGAAAGAGAGAGAATTTTGAACTTAATTATACGAAAAATTTAAAAATGAAGTAAGACCAACTTACTATAACTAAGTTTGTGAGAAAACTTTATGGTAAATAATTAAGAAGAATTTGATTTTGGAAAAATGCCAAAACATTCAGAAATAATAGTAAGATAACAGTACTATAAACATTTCTGAATGAAACAATTCTGGGAATAAATGAATTAAGCAGAATTTGAATGTTGATAGAACTTCAGAACTTTGAAACAAGATAAGATCAACATATTACAAGGATTTATGAGAAATATTTTTCAATTAAATAAAAAGAATAGTTTGAATTTTACATTAAAACTAACCAAGTTCCAAAAAATAATTATGTGTCAATTATGATTGAATTGAGAAGAAAATAAAGTGATTAATTCAGAAAAGAGAGTTAACGTTAATCCAGAATAAATGCTAGACATTCACAATAGCATTTGAAGGAGTAGAGAAGACTAACAAAAAAGAGTGTAATATGCCAGAGAAGGAAAAAATTTGGAAGCAAAGAGACTAATTACCTATGAAACGATAATGAAAACAGTTAATTAAGAGCAAAGAAGAACAACTCATACCAAACAGATGGAGAAGATGATTTTGAACCAATGATAATAATAAGACCTATATGAAATGCAAAGAGAAGAAATACCACATGAAATATGATATAAATGAATTAATGTTAATGAATGCGAAGGTGGATTAATAACTTTCTAAGAGAAAGGAAACAACCAAAATGTTTAAATAAAATGATCAATATAACAACCTGTATATCTAATGTAAAGATACAATGTTAAAAAATTAAATATAATATAATAAGACCATTCAAATAATGAATAAGAAAGACTATATATAGAGACCATGCTAATACTATGAATAACCAGAAGAAAGTATAAAGAGAATTCAGATGAAGAAGAAAGAGAGTTACACTGTAAACAGTAACCAGAATTATTAAAAGAAAGGTTTTCAACCATAATTAAATTAAATATATCAGACAAGTTAAGAGTTTTGGAAAAATATATATGTAATGAGTATAATAATGATTATGAAGATTTATTAAGATAGAAAATGTGAGATAATCTGAGAGACTACGAAGTGGAGAATCCAAAGATATTTTTATTAGTCGAAAATGAGACTACTTTTTATTTATTTATTCGATGACTGACTGAAGATAATTCCAGCAGCATTATGTTTTTTGAGCAGGGATGGATATGCCCCTGTACTCAATTTATAGAAGTGGTGTATGGCCAGCAGAGAAGTAGCGTACAGTGCCCCTCTGATCTGCCCCAGCCCACGTGATAGGGAATGTTAGGGAATTAATATCCCAAGGATACAACACGAAGTTGATATAGAAAGAAAATGTATTACAATTATAATATATCTCAGAAGACACTAACTATCCGAAAAGGATCAGTAGTAAAACAAATAATTATATATATAAAATTAATTAAACTCTAATTATAAAAAAGTCGATATAAAAATGGAGAAGAAAATGAATTATAAGAAATGATGAAATTATCATAAGAAATTATTTCATCCATAAACATGTCTGAAATAATTACTTCTGGAGGAGAGCAATCTGTAGCGTGACAGATGTATGCATAATATTGAATGGCAATTGATCATTAGAATAATGAAGTTATAATGTTTAAATTTGGAAGAAAGCATTAAGTTTAATATAAATTAATTAATTCATAGCAACTGTGGAAAGAAATCATTATTATAAAGAAAATACAAGTTAAAATAAAAGGAGTTACTAGTGATGAGTCATCCAAGACCAGTCTCATAACCAAAGGTTTTCAAGGTATAACCCAGGAAGGTAAAAAGTAAATAACAAAGCAGTACTGAATATGACCAAACCCACAACGAGGAAGAATAAATAGAAGAGAAACCCTAAAATAAGCCAAGATCAACCAATACAGGTTGTGTATTTCTGTAATAAAGAAGTAGATGGAGAAGATCCCAAGAAACCTGATGGCAACAAGAAGAAGATGGAGAAGATACCAGTCCCAGAAGGCAGGAGAAAAGAAGACTGAAGAAAGAAGAAGAGGGCAGCATCCTGAAGAAGATGTCATGCTCTTATAAAAGACACCCAAATCCCTATATCCCCAAAATAAATATCTAAAAACAAAAGTATAACGAAATAAAAACCACATGTATATAAATTTAAGAAAGAGAAGTGAACAAAGTAAAAGTTTCCTGTGAACTAAGATGAAACAATAATATAGTACCCATGGAACAAATCTCCATTGAAAAAACGCTAACCAATTTATTATGTTAATAAGACTATACGACCATTTAGCATTAACATAATATATAAGTGAAAGTGAACCAGTGATAGTTTTGGGTATTATAAAAAATGAACCTTGTGTTTCATTCTTGGCAATCACAAACATTGGATGCAATGAAATATGCATTTTTCAATGACTTAAAATGTGTACGGTGACAATATGTTGTTCATAAGACATGAATCTGTTTAAAATAACATTTTTGTTTTACATGAAAAAAGAAAAACAGATTTCATAGTGCTTTTTGAACGGTTCATACTATTTATTTGTTAATGACAGGGTACAATTCCCCAAAGACAAGGTATAAAAGACTGTATAAAAACTGTAGAATCCTACTTATAATAATAGTTAGAAATAAGAATATAAATATAAGGTTTTAATGTATATAGTACAAGAATGTTTAAAAATGTTTTAGATATAAGGCCATTTGTTTGGGTCTGAAAAAACTAACATCAGAACTATAAAAATAATTACCACTTGTAAATAGTAGAGAGTAATTAAGATGTTAGTTAGTACAAAACCTTTGTTGTAAACCATATTTCCATGTTGGAAATGGGAATTTTGTTGCAAAATGTCTGATTTGAAGACAACCATTTATTTAAAAAAAAAAAATGTTCTTTATTTTGTGTTAACTATTGTTTGTATTGTAACCAATACTAATTGTTTTTGTGTAATTTGAAAACATGTTTAATTTATAATACTATTTGTAAAAAGTCAGAGAGGGTATCACACATCATATATTGTTTGTAAATTATTTTGTAAGAAAAATTGTTAAAAAATCATAGGCCAAAAGAATGGAAACCAAACTTCATCAAAACAGAGAAATTGCTCAATTAAATGCAAATAAACAAAAGGGGTTTAGACAAAATAAACTTGAGATCATGCCATATAATTGCACATACCATTTAGAGAGATTTTAATAAATTATATTCAGAATTATGAATAAAAACGAAAATGACTAAACTCAGAAATTTAGACATGGGAGTCATATATTTCAGAATAATGTTTCAGAATACAACTAATTCAATTAATTACCAGAAAATAAGGGAATAGGAACCTTTTAATACAATATAGGATTATTAATATTAAATATAACTGATAAAATGGCTGAATTTATATAATGACAGGAAGTAAATTTTGATGTTTTGGACTCTTCAGAGTATACCAAACTGAAAGTGAAATTACTATTTTTTGGACAGAAAACACTATAAAATGGCATTATTTAATCTGAAAATAACCAGAATGAACTGAAAGATTAATTTAAATCAAATCTAGTGAATAAAATTGACAAATAACCAAAGTATAGGCATTCATATAGTGAAAATGTAAAAGTGCATACAGGATGTGAAAAATATTTGAACAATGTTAAGGATAATATTATATGGGCTAAGAGTTTAATTGAAACTGGAGGAAACAGTTAGTTAATTATTGGTAGTTGAACGGTTAACATGACATACCTTTGATAACGTGAATAACCTAACCTATAATCGTCATACAAAGCGAGTGTATAGTGAGTTATTGTGAAATCGCGAGTGACTTGTAAAATACTTCTGAAACTATCATATTATAACAGAAACGATCAAGTAACACTCCATAACACAGAACAATATAAATCTACTCCGAAAAACACCATAAAACACTAGAAAACTGTATAATACATTAAACCAAATTAGTGACGGAATCGGAGAAAGTGTTTGAACTAATAATTATACAGATACACTAAATACAACCCAGAATCACTACACCAGTCACTACACAACATATAACAAGAGATTTGCGGACACGAGAACAGAAATATTGCGTCAAAATACATTATTTGGAACGCAGCAGGGACGAGTCACATTTTGATCAACTTGACGGCGGCCATTTGCTTTGACAAACCCAGTGCCTCTTCTTGGTTCATAACAGCTGTTTGGTGAAAACAATTATTATATTTACAATTTATTATTCAATGTCTGTGTTTATTAATAACTATTAATTTGATTGTAACGTTATACTTTTTAAATATTAGCCCGATTTCTCTGACTTTGGTAATAACTGGCTGTTTAAAGAACCCTATATAATTTTTATAACATATACTTGTAACTTTTTTCGATATCCTGAGAATCGATACTAATCGATAAGAGTCAATATTGCTGTTACTTAATAAAACATTAATACTTTTCAATACTTAATAGTTCTTTATTTCTTCAATAATACTAATTACCAATAATATAATTCTAATTGATAATCTACAAGGACTTTACCACCCGTAAGTGAAGATAACCTAAAAAATAGAAAGGTAAACAAATATCGATTGGTTTACAGACAGTCTTATGAGTGGTGATAGATTATTTAAATTATACTAAAACTTTAATAAAAATTTTCAGAAGAGCATTACACTGTTTAAAACTTCACAGCCCTATATTAATTAATTGATCCTAATTAATTAATTAATAAAATTAAAATTTTTTTTTATTATTATTTTTTTTTTATAAACATAATTTTTTTTTAATTTTCTTCAAAACAATAATTTTTGTTTTGAAACTTTCGGTGAAGCTGAGCATATACATTTCTTCATCAACTTTACGCTACTCGACCGGTCTTGCTACCATTGGGACTCGACCAGCTGGGAAACTTAAGGAAGTGTTTCAGGCCAGTAAGACGTCGAGAGCCACACCAATTACACACCAATTAAACATCTTACAACTTACAACTTATTTATTAATTTATTACAAATTGGCTAGCCCAAACAGTGCGGCTTGATTGCATCGGAGTCTCATACTCCATAATAAGTATATCATCAACACACATACACTTATTTAAAATTATTACAGTGTGTATGCTACTTTAACGTTTTCCTTACTCAACTTTCTACGCAGACTTTGTAGAATGAGGGGAGAAACATATTCTGTAATCCATCTTTTCTCAGAACCGTCACAGCAGAGGCCCGTTCCTAAAGTATAGGCTAATCGCGTTTCTACTGTACTTCCAAAAAATTAGTAGATTTTATATTGTATTAATTTGTAATATATTAATAACTTATAACATGTTACAATATTGCTACGTTGAGCTAAAAAATAACAAAAGTGCCTACGTTACTCTTTACATGCGCAAACGCACGAACCTGTTTGGAGGCCATTCTGCGCAGCAGAATTAATTAACGCTCTTGATAATTCCAGATGTCCGTCCCACACGTTTCTCGAATATTCCACCTGTATCCGACCCGCTACTGTATACAAGGCGGCAAAGGTATAAATCTTGGATTTCGAAGCTGCCGAGTTTAGTTAGACCTGGCGGTATTGCAAGTCCTGTTCGGAGTTACTGTTGCGGTGTAGTGAAAAGTGATTATTTCATTAATTAGTGCAAAACTGTAAGAAGGTGACATTTATTGTTGTGTGTGTTTGACAAATTTTGTCTTGAATTATTGTATAAGAATACCTTTATTGATTTCTAACTATTGTTTGTGACTAATTAAAGGTTGCAATAATGGCTTCATTCGCGTCAGATATCTGTTTCCAATGTACAACACGACGGGGACGGTCTGAGTGCGTCGTAACGAGGGGCAGATTAGAAGCGCGTGGTGGCCTATGCTGCCATCAGACGTGTGTCCCCCGATTTTAAATTCAACCTTTTATCCATTATTTACACTGACAAATGGCATACACAATTTCGAAAGTTAACAATTATTATTTTTTAACTCTCAAATTACAACAAATATTTAGCTAAATAGTGATTACAATGAGCATAGTAGTAATTAATCTTAGATAATACTAATCGATCCATTTTTATTCTTGATTTTGCCTTAACGAAGTCTTGTATAATTTCTTCGATTGACCGATTCAAGTTTCTCGCTTTCAATATCTCCCTTAAGAAGATAACGGCTACTCGTCGAAAAGTGTGCACACCTTCTTATGATTTTGAATTGAGAACATCTTTTTTGTTTTTTCCCACATTTATTATCTTCAAAACGTTTTTGTGATTTAGAGCTGGATGGTGCGCCTTCTGACAGCATAGGCCCTGGTGCCCAGTGCTGCAGCATAACCTAGAGTTATGGATAATCCGCCACTGGTCGTAACAATATTATAGCTATATAATTTATAAACTGTTATATTAATATTACACATTATCTTAAATCTAGACTTCAACAATGTGTCCTTTCAATCGCGTAGGGTTACCGAAACTTGAAAACTGAAAATGCAAACGGGAACATAAGGCACGGAATGACGAATTTTACAAATTGGATTAACGGACGAATAGAAAAAGGAATAGGTCCAAGCACGAATAAAATAAAAGGTCCAAGCACGAATAGGTCCAAGCACCACCACGAATAAAATAAAAGAAAGAGGGTAGCCGAGTTGGAAAGGAAACGTATTGTTACGTAATGCAGAAAAAGTGTTATGCCATTACGGAACGTACTGGTACACTGGAGAACGTTGTTCTACTCTATTCCCGCAGCTGTAAGGCGTACGTGACGGTTGACATGCGAGGCAGTATTACGTAATGCGGGACGTCTCGTGCGTTCGATGGTGTCATTATAGAAGCCTCTCAGTTAGCCCAACGGTGCGTGTTTCTGCAACGGTCACGCTGAAGTGTCCTCTAGAATTTTCGATGGCTTGTTAAGGACCCATATTATGGAACCCTGTAGACTATAAATAGGGCGATTACAGTTTTAGTTTTCAGTTATTGTCAGGCGATTACACAGTGCGTTTGAGTGGCGATTTACAGAGTGCGGTTCGAAGTGTTATGGGTTTTACAATCGTACGGGACAATTGTAATGCAATTGTGTTTTATATTAGTTGACATTTTATTGTGTGTGAACAATTTTTATTTGATTTGTTGTAAGAGACTATTTTGTTGATTACAAACTGTTTAATTGTGGTAATTAAAGCTGGTGATTAGTGACTTAATTGGTGTCTTGTATTTTATTTTACACTGTACCTACGACGATCAGTAGACCGTCGTAACAGTATATTACAAGAGACGGAACACGAAAATAAAACACCGACGTCATTGGGAACACAAGAAACGTAACGGAAGGGCACAAATGAGGTAATCAGACAATCTTAAATGAATTTTAGTTCCTAACTGAATGAATCTAAAAATACCGAAAACTGGAAAAATATAGGATAGGGTTATATACGAAATTGGGCAGAATATGGTGCAAATCAAATACGATATCAGCCTACCACGAATGAAACTGAATTTATTGGGTTATGTGACAAGCCGATATGGGCACTAACACGCCCACGAAGTGAACAAAACAATGTAAACGTTTTGCCGCGGCACCAGAACCGGATGACGACTGCGGCGCGACACAATTAGCGACGACAACGAGGAAGCGATCGAAACCGCGAGACGCAGCGTGACGCGCGCCCTGCTACCTTGATTCCGCCAACAGGAACCGAACACGACGACGATCTAATAATCGCGCAGCACATAGAGCAGCGTCATTGTTGTCACTCTATTATTGTCGGCGATAACAAAAACAATAACAACGATAACGCTTTGAATGTGATTCATTAAAAACAATATGGTTAGAAAAGAAAGAGAGAAAGAAAGAAAAAAAAATTGTATTATTATTTATAAATTCGTCCTACACACAGACCGTCGAGTTCTAATTATGTTTTCTAATCATTCCACAATAACAATAACAATACACGACACGATGATGACTGTCTATAAATGCAGCTCTAATTGAGAACACAGCGAATTACAATCACAGCAGTGTGTGTTGACGAACGGCGCGCTGGAAGAGGAACGAACAGGGCGCAGATAAGGCGAATGACAATCAGCTTCATTGAGCGAGAGGAGAGAACTCAATTAATTGGGAGCGCAGCACAAAGGTGTGGTGTACTAATGGCGAATACTATAAAAGGACAGATTTAATTAGTGTTTATTGGTCACGTGTCTGTCTCGAACCGAAACATCTTAATACCATCTGCCCGCTTGTCTGTCTGAGTGTCTTGTCTAATCATCTATCTGCTTATAATCTCCGTATTATGTTGTTTTTTCAGTGTGTATATCGTCAACGGAACTAAAATACGTTTAGAGACTTAGCCCTCATGAGCGATGCCTTCTTCTTACACATTCTCGGCTATAAAGTTTTACGACGATGTTCCATATTTAACAGCTATACTTTCTTATTGTAACCGCGAACCTCACGGAAGTTTCTACTATTACTACTACTACTACTACTACTACTACTACTACTACTACTACTACTACTAATAATAATAATAATACTGCGCAATAGAAGCGTAAAGGAGCCCACACACTGTCAGTTTTACTGCCCAGTTTTTCACATGTGACGTCATGTCTGAGCTACAGTATAAACTCTGTGAACTGCGCAGAATAGGCAGATGTTTACGCAATTTGCAGGCCCGTGCCACTGGACTCTCTTTGCACAGTTCACTCAGGTAAACGTACAGGTCGCTCAGTTGGCTCGTGGTTGACACTCGGCTATCACTATGGCCTCATCGAATAAAGAAGCCCTCCTCGCATTCATAGAAGCCTATCGGTCGCTTCGCGAGCTGTGGGATATCGAAATCCTCTCGTATTCTATCCGTGTCAAAAAAATTGGTGCATACGATGTATTGGTCGAAAACTTGCAAGTTATTGAGCCTGACGCGACGCCTGACAGTGTTATGAAAATAATTATTAACGTCCGATCCGCTTTTCGAGAAGAGCTGAAGAAAGTTACTGGTTCGAAAGAATCGGGAGCTTCAACTAAAGATGTGCCAGTCCCGATCCGACGGAACTGAAGAAACTGAAGAAACAACTGGGGAAAAAACTGACGTGTCCGTACAAAATCAGTTCAGTTCATTGTACAGAGTGTGTGGGCCGCTTAACGTCAGCTGAAAACTAGTGTGACGTCAGCAGACTACTTCATAAATTGCCGCCAAAATTATTTCTCCCGACATTGTTACGTATGTGCTTCACTGATAACAATCTAAACTTACGGCTGTTATTTTTCTTTGAAACAATGCGAGTGTGTGTGTGTGTGTGTGTGTGTGTGTGTTTATTCTGTAGGAAGACGTATAAAATTAGTCTAAAAAAACATATTTTATTCTTCACGGGAAATGCACTGAATAATGTTTTTACCTTCGGAATAGCGGCTGGCGTTTGCGCAACTTCTGTCCCTTGTAAGGTTGCACAGACGTCCGGCTTTAACCGGGCATGTTTGGGTTCTTTCACAGTCTAGTTTGGCTAAAAATAAGCATGTCCGGCCTGTTCGGATTTTGTTAGGCTTTTTGTCTGACAAAGGGTATCCTGGGTTAAGAGGGGTCAAATGCCCTCAATCATTGATTTCAAAATAAACTATATAATATTGCTTTGTTTCTTGAGCATATAAAAAAAGGTAACCTCCTCGGTCCGTACCTTGGATTCTTCCCCCTCCCCTCAGTGAGGTATAAAAAAATCTATTTTTTCACATTTTATTTTTTTCTCCCATTCTAGTCCATTAAAAAATTTTTAAATAAAACTCAGGTATATACTTAATTAGAAGACCTTTTGTTGATTACTGACAAGCTTACGATGGCATAGTTACGTAGGATGAATGAGGAAACGTGGCCAAGAAAATATTAAAGTGTTCACATTTAGAACGAAATATTAGAAGAAGAAGAGGAGGCATGTCACTAACCATGACAGATAGGAACCTCCGAGAAAGAGATTGGGAGGCAGGATGCGTAAAACAACTTAATTGGTCGAATTTACAACAACAAAGTAATAATAAATAAATAAAATAACATTTTCAACAGTAATTCGCCCGGAAGCACATTATGCAGCTGAGTGTCTGTCTCTGAACAAGAAAATGATGATGGAAGAACTGGAAGTCATAAAAAGGAAAATATATTTTATTGAGATCAATGAAAGATGGAGAACAGTACAGAAGACGCCACAATAATGAGCTGTACACACGTGTTGAGAAAATCACAGACGTAATTAGAAAAAGAAGAATTACTTTCTACAGACATGTTCAAAGAATGAATCCTGACAGACTAAGAGGGAAGCTATTTTTTAACTATTTCAGAAAGCTCAAAATGTCCAGTAGGCATACTTGGTTCAAAGAAACAGAAAAAGACATAGAAGAACTTCAGGTTACTCAATAAGGCATTGAAAAATCTCGCCACTCAAAAAGAAATTAAAAAATACCCAAGGTTTTCAGGAAAAAACAAAGAAGAGGACAGGTGCCGTCTGGACTGACGAAAGGAGGGAGAGACATCGAAAAAGAATGAAGGAGATGTGGGAGAGGAGGATAGAGAGAGGAGAAGAAGGGAGGAACCAGTTGAACCAAAGGTAGTCCACAGTGGCTCAGAACGTTGTAGTAGATTGAATTTGAGCGGGCAGACGTTTTCGGAAGGGAATAAAGATTAATTCCAAGAGAATAAGTCCACAAACAAGAAAATACCATTCACTGGTTGTAGGCTATACTAGAGAGGATACGTGATTATTTCAGAGAGTCAGTCTCGACTCGAATTTTGAAGAAAGCACGGTAATTTGTTACTCACAGTTGGTGGCAAATATAAACTCACTCGTACTGTCTGTTGAACCTAAAGAGGTAAAAAAGAAGCCAAAATATTTCTGAGAATTTTTAAACCTGTCTAATTGTTTCAGAACGATATACCATAATTGACATTATATTCCTTCTGATTGACATTCTATTCCTAGGTGAACATTCTAATTGGTACACCAGAACGTACATCGTGAACCATGAGCCGTTTGGCAAAAGTGAATTAATGTTTATTGAGGTGTAAGAATATGTAACGGTGTTCCTGTAAATAGGTGTATAATAAAAAGAAAATGTTAAGTAATAAAAGAAATACCCAAAGTTTTCAGGAAAACTCCAAGAAGAGGATAGGTGGGATCTGGACTGACGAAACGAAGGACAGACATCGATCAAGAATGAAGTAGATGTGGGAGAAGAAGAGGAAGAGAGAGGATAAGAAAGAAGGAACTAGTTGAACCGAGCGTAGTCTACTGTGGCTCAGACGCAAAAAAAGAAGAAGAACAGGGTTGTTGTACTAGTGTGGTACTGGGAGAGGGTGAACATGGAAGAATAGTGAGAATACATGGGTTGAGAGTAAAAAAACAGAAGAGACAATATGTTAACTGAATTTTGTGTTGAGAAGTTTTTATTAGCCAACATGTGGTTCAAAAATCATAAGCAAAATCATAATCACGGTGGTGTCACCGACACATGTCACGTGTCACGATGTGGCCAGCGGTATCAAACAGATGATATATGTTACGAAAGCTGTCACGAAAAACACAAGAAGAGGACAGGTGCCATCTGGATTGACAAAAGGAGGGAAAGACATGGATCAAGAATGAAGGAGATGTGGGGGAGGAGGTAAAGAGAAGAGAAGAAGGGAGGAACCAGTTGAACCGAGCGTAGTCCACAGTGGCTCACACGCAAAAAAAGGAGGAACAGGACTAGTGGGAGTGGGTGAGGAAGGAAGAGTAGTGAGAATGCATCGGTCAAGAGTAAAAAAAAAAAACAATATGTTAAATGAATTTTGTGTTGAGAAGTTTTTATTAGCCAGCACATGGTTAAAAAATCATAAGCAAAATCATAATCACGCTGGTGTCACGAGGGCTACGTGCTCAGAGCGCCCGTGCTCTGAGCGCCAACGCTAAAATTGTGCTCTGAGCGCCGATACTGATAAGCCCGTGTTCTGTGCGCCGAGCTTATCTGTCGATAATTAGACGCGGTAACACGTGGTTGCATATCTGTCTGTCTGTTCTTCTTCAACTCCGTAGTCAACATTAGCGGTTCTATGTACAATGATTGGTAAAACGAATTATTATACCACTAGTAAACTCCCGGAGCTGCAGAACTATCTAACTGTTTTGAACGAAATACGTTTATTATTAAGTTAGTTAAATTTCAATATTAGAAAGTTTCTTATATTATCAGAAAAATTATGAAAACGCAACTACGCTATTATTTTATTAGTAACATAACAATTTAAAGCAAACAATTATAAGATAAATAATAAAATTTCCGAACTTCTGTATTAGATTTTTAGTTAAATTTTTAACCACAATACCTCAATGATAAATAATTTAGTCATATATTTTCAGTTTATGTATGTTTCTATAGATATCTATAGGTCTACCTGTAACGTTATTCACAGATACTTGTAAGGCCTAACTGATAACAAAATATGAGGTTTTTGAGACTTAGTTCACAAATCGTTTTGTGCCTAATGATGTCAGTTGTCTAATGATGCATAGATAAGATCGGCGCACAGAACACGGGTTTATCAGTATCGGCGCTCAGAGCACGATTTCATCGTTGGCGCTCAGAGCACGGGCGCTCTGAGCACGCTACGGTCACGAGGTGGGCAGCGGTATCAAGCAGATAATACTCGTATGTTACGGCCGGAGTCACTGTTATTAGAATTAGAAAAATCCGGGCTGTCTGGCCGTGGTCGATTGTTTACAGTATTGTTATTGTTAATTGAATACGCTTCGGCCACCCACCGAAACTTACCCTTCTACTTATCTTTGGTTACTTATCCTTGCTTCTAAACTTATCGGTGCTTATGCCTGTACTGTAAGGTACGTTCGGCCTTCCATCAATTTGAACGCGATTTCTACTGAAGAAGGTCTGCGTTGGGTGGCCGAAACGTTTAGAACGAACAAAAACAACAGCGTAAGCAATCGACCACGGCCCAACACCACGGTCTTTTTCTAATTTTAATAATAGTCAATGTGTTATTTGAATTGGAGAGTAAAACAAGAATAACCCTGGCAAACGAAGCCTTTAGTAAGGTGAAGAGCATATTTATATATAACAAATATATGCAAGTGAATGTCTAGCATTGAATTGTAATTTAGACAAACTAGAAATATTGGAAAGACGAATTATTAGGAAAATATTAGGCCCACGAAAAACTTCAGAAGTTTGGAAATTAAGAAGTAATGATGAAATATATCAAAGAATAGAAAATATAACAGAAACAATGAGAAAAAGAAGATTATTATTTTTTGGACATTTATAGCCTTTAGAATGGACGACAATAGGCTAACAAAATAGATCTGAAAATGTCTGTGGGGAAGGAAGTCAACATCAAGTTGGATTAAAGAAGGATTTAGAAAAAATAATATACACGCAGAAGAAGCAATTGAAAGAGACGTTTCTCTCGCAAAAGTGTTAAAAGTGGAATAGGAGAGAAAAACGCATGTTCAAAGTGGACTGAAGACAGGAAGAAGAGACACAGTGAGAAGATGAAAGAATATTGAAAAAAAAGAAAAAACAAAGAGTAAAGAATTGAAATTGGCATATGGTCCCTAGATGGCCGGGAAAAAAAATGGATTGCCCAAAGTTTTCAGGAAAACCCCAAGAAGAGGATAGATGCCATCTGGACTGAGGAAACGAGAGAGAGAGAGAGAGAGAGAGAGAGAGAGAGAGAGAGAGAGAGAGAGAGAGAGAGAGAGAGAGAGAGACATCGATCAAGAATGAAGGACATGTGGGAGAGGAGGAATAGAGAGGAGAAGAAGGCAGAAACCATTTGAATCAAACGTAGTCCACAGCGGCTTGTTTGACAGAGTACTCCCCAACGCCGTTATTTTCAAAACAGACTGCGTAGAAACTGCGTTACCGCTCGTCGCCTCGGCAGCGTAAGCAGTACCCCACTAACAGTTGTCACAGATACAACGGCAGACGATTATAGTGAATCACTACACGGCACAGTGACATGTGGAGAAGAGTATGGGATGCTGCTGTTATACCGGCGCAGCGGTCACTCTGTCCACACACACACACACACACACACACACACACACACGCACGGAAAGTAGCTAGCGGTCACCTTATGTTTGACCTCTTCACTAATTCCAAAGCGTGACTATGCTCACTTCCCTATTCATTGTTTCAAACAGCATTCACTCACTGTAACTCACTCTCTCACTCTCTCTCTCTCTCTCTCTCTCTCTCTCACTCTCTCTCTCTCTCTTTCTCTCTCCATATATATGTGCGTACGCGCGCGCGTAGATTTGCAAACCTGAACGCTCAATAGAAGAATCGTCTTCTTCTTATTCCGCCTCCTTCGGTTTATTCTTCTCTCAGCGGTACATATTATTTTGCACACGCACGCAAATCAGTGCCTTTGCCGTTTGAAACGTCAACGAACGGAAGCGCGCACGCGCGCGCGCATACACATTAAAGGACTTCGTTCCAGGTAAGCGCATCCAACGCACTCCCTTTATAAAGCCCGGCACGTTTTTTCCTTGTGAAAAACTACCGTTTGGTTGCCGTATACAAAGGGACTACAATATACGACCCGTTCTGAAGCTCCAAAGTGCGAAGCACGCCTTGTTTCCCCCATCTCTCTCTCTCCCTCTCTCTCTCTCTCTCTCTCTCTCTCTCTCTCTCTCTCTCTCTCTCTCCTTCCCTCTTTTTCAGACCAAATTTCTTCTCTCTGTTTGGCTGTCTCTTTTTCTTTCTCAGCGATTTTTAAGTTTCTCTCCCCTGTCCATATTTTCTCTGTCCACTGTTGTTACATTGGAGTAATAATAAAATGTATACAACTCTTACATTTCTAGTATTTATTATAAACTAATAACAAAATTATTATTTTTAAGCAAATATTGATATTACAGCGCTTTATGTTTTGTATTAAATTTATTTTATTGGATACATCAAGAGTAATAAAATCTTTCCAACCCAATTTACGAATTTAAAAAAATTGTAAATAGTCATCATCATCATTACCACTCCAAGGACTAGGCCTTAGACCTGATCCGGAACCCATCTCCTCCTCGGTCTACCGACAACTCTCTTCCCAGTAGGGTGATAACCCAAGGTAGCCACAGGTAGACGGATATCAGGCATACGATTCAAGTGTTCACACCATCTCCTTCTGTCGCCTTCAGTTTTCTGGTGCAATGATTCTATTTTTAAATCGCGTCTAATATCCTCGGTTCTTCTGCGATCCAAGAGAGAATAACCTTGAGTCTCTCTTATAAATTTCATTTCGGCTGCCTGAATCCTCTGCACGTTCCTTTTACCAAGAGTCCATGTCTCACTAGCCAACAGGAATTTAGGGACAGCCACAGTTTTATAAAATTTCATTCGGGTATCCTTCCGCGTTTTATTTTAAGGTGCACATTATATTGAAATTATAATAACTGTCAGGCTTTCTAAGCTGCAAAAATAGACACTAAAATTTCCTAAATCCTGCATTGATCTCTTAGTTATGTTTATAACCGTGATGCTGGATATTAGACGCGATTTAAACATTGTGTCATTGCACCAGAAGATTGAAGACCACAGAAGGCGATGGTGCGAACATTTGAATCGCATGCCTGACATCCGTCTACCTGTGGCTGCCTTGGGTTATCACCCTACTGGGAAGAGAGTTGTCGGTAGTCCGAGGAGGAGATGGGTTCCGGATTATGTTGATTTTCATTTTGCCGCAACATCTCAAATGTGATACGATTTTTGAAGTCCGTCATGATGCTCAAAAGTGTTCCCGTTAAATGAATGTAAACATAAACACTCCGCAACAAAGATCAGATCAGTTCTCGAGAAACTCTGGACACAAACGTACGTTTCACGATCACTGATCAGTGTTTGCGAATTCGTTTTTTCTGTAAATACTGTAGTAACTGTTTCGCAATATCCTGACCGCGTGTGTATAGTGTAAAGTTATCCTGATGATGGTCTATGACGGAAATTGATAGAAATTAAGAATGTAAGTAATTTAAATCTTTATTATAAATCACATGTATGGTATTGTTATGCTATGAATAATGAATACACTACAGTAGAATAGTGAGTAAAGGCGAGAGCGAAGGAGAGATAGAGCGAGAGAGAGAGAGAGAGAGTGACGATTTAAATTTAAAACAAATAAAAAAAAAATAATAATAATAAAAATATAAAATGCGCAGTTAGTGAAAACCATTAAATCGCACTATTAAACCAAATACCCCTGAACTAACTCATAATAGTAATGAGAATTAAAAAGGGAATTTAACTAAAATAATTAATTAAAACTGAGAAAGGAAAAGTCAAAAATAAAACTGTTAACCCTTTATTAAATTTATCATGCTATGACCTGTGTATACCGGATCCAACGTGCATACCGACCCGGCATTAAATAAAAAATACCTGTAAACTATAATGTAAATAATTAATAATTCAAAGTCACTAGTAGTAGTTGTAATAAATTCTGTAGACAAGCAAAGTCTCGATTGTTTTTTTTTGTCGAACTGTAAGACTGTATTACTAATTAAAAGTTGGAACTATATTATGGCGGAGTATTCACTCCGCGTCGTTACAATTTTCCTGTTGTAACAATGTAGGACTTACGATGCGACTTTCAAACTGTAAACAGCTCCAAGCAGGGCTCTGCACGAAATGTTTATTTTTCATTTTTATTTGATTGTTAGCTTCCACTAACAGTGTGGAGATATAGTTCTATGTAACTAAGATGTGAAAGAAGAAAATAAGTGTGTAAGGTGACATCTCCTATTAAAAAATAAAATATGGTTCAAGTTAAGTGTAATTCCAACATAATGTGAAACGAATGTGTAAACTCCAATACTACTGTGCTATTACATATGTGATGTGAATAACTGTGAATAGTGAAGACTAAGACCTCAACTGCATTTACACTACCGCTGAGAAACAGGACGACTTCACGCTAGATGACACCATAACATCCACTTCATCATTAGTTGACTCCGAGGACATCCACTGGAAAGACTACCACGATGACAACCCATGACTAAGAGAGTACAGAAGAGTCACGCGGCAGGACATGGACAGATAACATCTAACTAGAGGTGACGCGGAAGCTCGTCTTCCGTGAATAATGTATCTTTTAAAATATAAGTAATTATAAATGCAAAAGACTTTTAAATGACAATCTCTAAGCGTTAAGCATTACTATGGTGTAACAAGTAATATCAGAAATCATACGTTGGAACATAACTCTTGTGATGTAACTTTGAAACATCGCACAACTAAATGAAACCATTCTTCAAATGGTATTTTAAGTAATAATGTAATTGACTAAAGAAGTAGAGTAAATTTGAAAATTCCTAACTAGTTTAAAGAGACTCGGATCCGAGGTAAATTCTATCTGTATATTATCTGTATGATCATTTTTAATACAGAAAACCCCTTTACAATTTCTGTGTAAGTAAAGATTTTATTTGTAATGTATTATCAATCATACGTAAATAAAGGGATGTCATCTTTGTTACATACTGAATTGAGTGCATAAATCAGCAAAATTCCCTCCCCTGGTTCCTTTTATTAGAGTACTTATAATTATTGTTAGTGATGTGTTTAATTTTTCAGTACGTTACAACGTAGGCAGCCTGTATAATTGGCCAGAGTCAATTATCACGGGTTCCCTGGATTATAACGTAGCCGACACGTTATAAGAGAGGGGGGGAGAAATGAAGACGTACAATAACGGACACGCTCTGGCCAGTCGGAATGCTAATGGACGGAACACACACGTATATTGTTGCACAGCTGCTGTAATACGGTGTTCAGAAAATAGGATTTACTCCAATAATCCATATTCGTCTTCAGCTCCCCAGTATTAACTTAATAACTGCGCAGTACCGGACCTCACTGGCTACCAGCATTCGCTACCGGTAGCCACCAGCACTATAATAATTCCTCCGTGTCCGAAGTCAAAACGTGTGTGTGTGTGTGTGTGTGTGTGTGTGTGTGTGAGAGAGAGAGAGAGAGAGAGAGAGAGAGAGAGAGAGAGAGAGAGAGAGAGAGAGAGAGAGAGAGAGAGAGAGAGAGAGATGTTTATTTCAGAACGAGTTCAACGTTGATCATCTAATTACACATTAACTACTGGTTTTCTACGTCCGTTTACCTATCAGTCTGTATTCGTCGTTTCTTTCTCGTTTCTTTAATTCGACTATTAGTTCAATTACATAGGCTTGTGCTAGAGAATTTTATTTTCAATTAGAATATCTTTGTTTTGTGGGAATTCAATGTAAAAAATAGGTTTTTGCATGCATAGATTTAAAATGTAAAAAATTCTTTTCAGTGTTATTAAAATTATTTTCTTCCGGGCTGTCTGGCCGTGGTCCAATGTTGTTCATTCCAGCAGACGTTGTTTCAGCCGTGCCTTTGACGGCCATCTTCAGTGCTAAAACACTAACACATGTGTCACGGTTAGTGCTTAGCCTTTACCACTGTACTGGGGTCACTACCACAACAGTGACACCTGTGTTAGTGTTTTAGCCCGATTTTTAGCACTGAAGATGGCCGTCAAAGGCACGGTTGAAACAACGTCTGCTGGAATGAAAACATTGGACCACGCCCAGACAGCCCGGAAGAATTAATTTTAATAACATTGATTCCGGCCGTGCAAGCTTCAGACAAAACTTAAGTCTGTTCAGTATTTACTGTAGGTAGTCTATCTGTCGTGTGGACATAAGTGTGTGTGTGTGTGTGTGTGTGTGTGTGTGTGTGTGTGTGTGTGTGTGTGTGTGTGTGTGTGTGTGTGTGTGTGTGTGTGTGTGTGTGTGTTTATGCTTATGGTTTTTGATCTGAAAAACTTAATAAAAGAAGTCCCAGAACTCTATCTTAATTAGGTTCTAAGAAAATCTGTGTAAAACACAAAACTTTGGAGTCGAAAAACGTACAAATTTTTAGATTTGGGATAAAATAATTTCGTTAATTCGTTAAATAACCAATAAACAAATACAAATATTTAACTAACTTTGTAGAGAATTTAATTATGAGAAAACTGATGTGTATAATGTCTATTAAAAATAAATAAAAATTGGAGAAATTTGGTTTTTAATTAAAATCAAAACAGATCAAAATGCTCCAGAAAAGTGTTAATTTTTTTCTTTATTTTTAGCTATAGAATCAGCTCCCGAGAGATTGCCGAGCAATTTTGAATCACCCTGTAAATGAGACAAAAGAAAGAAGAAGGTTCGTGCTGGTATGAGAGTCTATATAAGTGAGCCTTCTTAAAGAAAATACATAGTCTCTACCTAGTCAATGGGGTGAACTGGCGGACACCGCGCCAATTGTTACCGACACTGATGATGGTCTCCGACGTCTGTCTGCAGCGACTCTAGACCACGGCCTAACAGCCCGGCAATAGTGTTTACAAACAAGGTGGACGCCGCGCCGGCCGTGGAAGCCTTACTCTATGTCTCTTCAAGGTATAGCTACTGTTGATTCTTGTTAGATACCTCGCCACCTTCTCTATTATTGTATTTCCACATGACGTACGTTTTACTATCACATCACTATCATCGGGTGTTTATAAATGAATTAACAAATAATCGAATTGAATCGATTGCAATATAAAAAATAACGAATAATCGAATTTATTATAAAAGGAATAATCGATTTAATTTTATTTAACTTATCGATTGTTTTAATGTTTATTTACTTAATCAGTTGTTTTGATCGTTAAATTTGAATTTTTTATGTTTACATTTAATTTATTTTAATAAATTTTTAATTTTAAACAGATCATATTGTTTTGTTTTTACTTGGCTTTGTTCTTTAATTAGTAAATTATTGTTATTGTTTTTGTAAATATTAATTCATTTTTGACCTTTTAACATTGAAAATGTGTATAAGGACGTGTCGCACATTTGCGGCCGATCGCTGGTGCGTGATCAAAAATGGGAACCGGTGAGTTTCCATAGAAACTATTTCTTTGTTGTCAATAACGTAGTACACATATAAAACTTCGCTTATGAATGCGACTACATTTAACTTATAATCTGTACATTGGTAAATGAAGAATGAATTCATTGTTTTGATAGTTCTTCTTTTTTCACAGTACTAAATTAATATAGAATATTGAACTTTCACTTGTGAAACTTACTTGTTTTTCTCCCGCACGCGTTTCGGCGTGATGTGCGCCTTCGTCAGCGGAATGAGACAGACTGCCAGTAACTCGTAACGGTTTTATTTGGTAGGTTGAGTGGGGGTGGTGTGTGGTGGAAGGGGATTGGCGCGGGGATCCGAATTTACAAACCACACACCACATCACACCACCCCCACTCAACCTACCAAATAAAACCGTTACGAGTTACTTGCAGTCTGTCTCATTCCGCTGACGAAGGCGCACATCACGCCGAAACGCGTACGGGAGAAAAACAAGTAAGTTTCACAAGTGAAAGTTCAGTATTCTATATTAATGAATTCATTGATTGGTGAATGAAGAATGACTTCATTAATTGATGAATGTACATAAATATATATATATATATATTTTAGATTTATTGAAGCATTTTCAATGCCCTTCTCTGTGTATTGCATTTGTGCAATGCCTGTAAATTTTTTCTATGTTTTTAATTAATTTTATATTTGAATGTCAGGAAATTGATGTTCATAATTCATTATACAATGCGTGATTAAATTAGATTTTTTAAATATTTGGTTTTAAAAATCCAATGTGAAGGTTTCTATGAAGTAATTTTTCTTTTACTTCCGTGTTCCATAAGGAAATGGAAGTATGGTGATGGCAAAAAAAATCGTGTTCGAGATAAGGGCTGAATCTGATTGTACTACCCTCAAAACATGAAGAAAAGTCATTTTCGGAAAAGTGTCTGTGTGTCTATGTGTAGAATTTTTTCTATGGCGAACGTTAACTGCCGCTAATTCAAATAGAATGAAATATTTTTTTGCATATGTGCCTGAAATGTAGAGGACTCAAGACCTATTGATTTTGGGGAAGATCGGTTAAGGGGAAGGGGGTAGTTTACCATTTTATGTTTTAACAAGAGTAAAGTACTTAATTTTGATAAATAAAGTATCCTGAAAATAATAATGTATGTATAGTAATAAAAATGTATAATAAACTAATAATAATCCACTGTAGAAGGGTACATGAAATATCTATAAATGAAAAGGGTAGTTGAAGGGAAGGGGGTAATTTTCTATAAATGAAAATGATAGTTGAAGGGGGAGGGGATAATTTTTTATATGTGTACTACGTTATCAGCAACAAAGAAGTAGTTTGTTGCTAAAGTTGCTTCCCGGGCTGTTTGGTCGCGGTTTAATGTTTTCTGCAAACCCAGACGTTTCGGCAGTGCCATCGACTGCCATCATCAGTGAAAATCGAGTGCGTTAACTTGAGGTGGCATACGTTAGTTACCACAGTATTGTGGTTAAGGCTGAAGAAAGAAGTCGTTTCTATGGAAATATTTCATTTCGAAAATGATTTTAAATATAAATCTTAGAACGTGGAAGTCATGTATGGTTCTCTACACCGATATTTTAATATCTGAAGCATTTAGTACTTGAAGTACTATTCATAAGCCATACATATGTAAGCACACATGCATGTCGTCTATCAATGCATAGATGCATGGAGATCTATGTCGTAACATTACACCAGAAACACTACACCAATGAAACAGGAACCCGCTTTCCAAATTACAGTACATTCTTCGGTAGAAAAAACGGTACCAGTTCAGTAACGCGGACGTCATTTTCTGCTGAGACATCTTTCGTAAAGTACACAAAACAAATTACATCGCTTTCCGTTTTGTTAAAGCGCAAGGCCGATATACACTTAACGAAGTAATTTTTTATTTTTTTTTAGATATTATATTTGGGATATCATTAGCGGGCATATATACTTTGGTCGGTTGTCTTATTACTTGATTGATGGGCGACAATCCATTCATTCGGGGAAATGGAATGATTGTTGGTTTCTTTCTTTTGTTCCTTTGTCCGCGGGTAATTTTGTTAACTTAAATAAGTTGCCATCTATCTTTGTAACGACACAACAGTGGCATTGTATTAAGATTTCGGTAGCGGTAACGCGCCCGCGGTCAAGGCGTTTGCAAACATTACTAGCGGCGACCATTTGTTATATTTTTCCCAACACGTCAGACACCCACTCTGCTACCGCTATTTGATTTTGCTCTGCTGCTACTATAACTACAGATATTGGTCGCTACTGTTAATTAACGTCTCGTGAAACGTGAAAGTCGTATAGGACACAGACAAAATAGAAGTATGCAAATTATAAATTATAATGATACCAGTATATACTCATAAATATACGTTCCGCCCATATGAACAGACTGTCATCGCACCTTTCTTGTGTTCTTTTCTGCATTGTATCCTATTTCTCCGCTTCCACAGTTTTCTCGGATTCTCCTTCCGCGTTCCTACTTCACGCTTTCTCCTTCTTATCTTCTCACTCGTCTTTTATTTCGTCCTCTTCCCTTTCTCTTAATACTCTCCTACGCCTCAATCACCTACTCGTCCCCTAAATTTCCTTCTCCTTATCCTCTTCACATGTGTCCCTGCCGTTTCCCTTACCCTGTCATTATTCCTCCTCTTCCTCCTACTTCTCTTTCTTCTCCCTTCCTCCTCTTCCTCCTCCGCCTCCTCCTATTACTCCTCTTCCTCCCACTGGTTCTCTTTCTTTTCCGTTCCTCCTCTCCCTCCTCCTCATTATCCTATTCCTCATCATGCTTCGCCTCCTCCTTCTCTCACACATTCTCGTCCTCCTCCTGCTCTTCTTGCTCCTCCTTCTTCTACTCTTCCTCTTCCTTCTTCAGCACCACTACCACCACCACCTTCCCGTTCTCTACTTTACCTATTATTCCTTCACCTTTTTAATTCTCCGTCGTCCTATTTTATCTTTATCGTATATTACTCCTTTTCTTTCTTCTCCATTACCTCCTACTGCTTAATCCTATTATGTTTCTTACACCCTATCATCCTTATCGTCCTTTTACTTCCTCCTTCTCCCATTTCTCTTTTACTGTGTGAGCCTTCTCAGATTTCGTCGTACTGCTCTCTTTATATCTTATTGTTTCACTTTACTCTCTCCCTCTGTCTGTGGCCACTTTAACTCTGTTTATACTCGTACTTCTTCTCTGTACCTCCTACTTTAATCTTTATAATTGTCAGAAAATTATTTCACACACACACGCGCGCGCGCGCGCGCAGAATATGTATAAAATCAATTGATTATCTTTACTGTCAGTTGACTATTCCTACTTTTTTTAATTTTCAGTATTATTTATATCTCCTTCAATCGTCTTTTGTAGAGATCATGCCAAAACATTTCACGAAATGTTCATTATATTGGTGAAAATCAAAACATTTAAGCCAGTAGAAGAATGTGTGTGTGTGGGGGGGGGGCGCGCGCAAAATGGCTACACTACATGTATAAAACTAAACCATGTAATAATATATTAATAATTATGGTAATAACAATGATGATGATGACGACGACGACGACGGTGATAAAATCCATGCAAAGAATAATATTTATCAAAGAAAAACTAACCGGAAAAAATATTGCTACGACAATTATGGAACGCTCGAAAAGTCGAGAGTCCTTCCGCCCGAGTCTCGGCTAGCCGCAGTCAAAGCCGCACTAATGTACCTTCCAGACTGTTCGAGATTACTTATAACTATAATTGTCCAAATTATGCTGGCACGCCGCCAAAAGAATGGAAAATTATTCTGGAACCCCTGCGGGACCTATATAAGTAACAGCGGCCGGCTTAATGAGTCAGTTACAGTGGGCGATTCCTTTAGTGATTAGTGAAAAGATACTGTTGAGTTATGATTAGTGCGGAACTCTTATAGATGGCATTATTATTGCGTGTGAACAATTGTAACTGGAACTATTGTACGCGAGAGTACCTTGTTGATTATTATAAATTGCTATTTGTGATTAGTTAAAGTTGGTAATTAGTGACTTCATTGGTGTCTGTTTTTTTGTTTCCACTGTACTATTCGACGATCCGTGAGACCGTCGTCGTATCAATATATTAATAGTAATGGTAATGGTAATTGTAATGATGATGATGATGATGATGATGACAACGACGACGACGACGATGAACTTCATACAAAGAATAATACTGATAAAAGAAAAACCAACCGGAGTAAAGAATAAAAATTAAAAATGTGTAAGATTGAAAAAAAAAACATATTGTCAGCGTTGCTGAAGATAATGTCAGCAGGTTTTCAACCACGTCCAACAAACTTATTATTTCCGGTTCGTAGGTTTAAAATACAAGAACAAAATAATGTATGTGTACGTGTTTCTGTTAGTGATGTTTACTAGTTGTGTTGACATGTTCAGGAATCCAGATAAAGGCAATATTTTATTCGACAAAAGGGCTTATTAAGATTAAAATATTTTAGACGACCGTCTACGCAGAACGCCGAGACTACATCTTCAAACGTGTGAGTAAATTAAAAATAAACACAAGAAGATTGTAATAAAATATCATAAGTTATGATACGTTTCAAAACGTGTGATGTATTCCCCCGTCGTAAGAAGACGTTTTCAAGGTAACGTGATTTCCTCTTTCTCGCTTGGTTTTTATATTTATACACGCCAATTGTTATGAATCACGTTTACGCTCATTGCTTTCCGCTCACGTGGGAAGTAATAACGATAATAATGCGAAGAGGAATTTCGTAACACGTCTTCGACGAACACCGAACACTGTGTATATAAAAATAACCTATTATCAAGTTTTACACACTTACGTTATACGAATCGATATCTACTCGACGGGCTTACGTTTGGTATCTGCATTTTTATACTACATGTTGTTGTTCTTCTTCTACTTATTATTATTGTGGTTGTTATTATTATTATTATTACCAAGCTCAGCCTATATAGGATGGGGAAAGTAGACAGACCAGACTGTATTTTCTGCAAACAGGAATTAGACGATGTGAGTCACACGTTTTTCACCTGTGACAGATGGAAAGAAGAGAGGCAAACACTGGAAAATGTAGTGGAACAGATCTCGCCTGAAAATATTATCGGAATAATGCTGGATAGCAAACACTATTGGGAGCAGGTAGCAGATTACATAGAGAAGGTACTAAGGCAAAAGAAGGAAGCCGAAGATGATCTTGCTAGGGCCGCTGACAGAATAACAAAAAACAGGTAACGTGAACCCGCTGAAGGTTTAAAACAGATGAACGTCCACAGGACGAAGTACAAATGGCACCACCTTGAAGTATTACGAAAGCTGAGTCCCAAGGTGGATCCATGCCGTGGACAACAGGGTTTGTGGTTTTGGTGGGTGCGAGTCCCACACACCGTAGGAGTGCGGACCCTGCGGCAGACTTATGACCAACGTAGGGGGTCCAATTGCAAGCAAGAGGGGATTGTTGATGGAAGTCACATAATCCATCCTTCTGTACGGTTGCGAAATCTGGGCCGATGGACTAAAGACGGGGAAGTACAGAAAACTTATGGCATCGGCGCAGAGAAGACAAACCCTCAGAGTTGCATCCTCTTACCGGACAGTGCCAGAGTCACTAGTCCTGGTGATAGCGGGAGTGATTCCCATAGACATGTGCTGTAGAACGGGTGCATTATTCGAAAGAAGAGAGGAAATTGGAAGGGGTGCCGCAAAGCATGAAGCCGAGGAACTCACTGTCCGGCACTGGCAAGATCGTTGGGGTAAGGAGGATAGAGGAAGATGGACCGCAAGGCTTATACCGAATTTGAAGGAATGGAACTCGACGCCAATACGGTGAGGTCAAGTACCATCTTAACCAGTTGCTCAGTGGCCACGGAAATTTTAATGTGTATCTCTATAGAATGGGAAAGGTGCAAAGCCCAGCATGCCAATACTGAGACTCTCCCCATGAAGATGCATCGGACACGTTTTTCAAGTGCTGCAGATCCGCAAGACAGAGGATGGTACTGAAAATGGAGCTCGGGGAGTTCACGCCTAAGAGCGTAGTTGCGCTTATGGTTCGTGGTAAGGCGGAATGGGACCGCATCAATGCATTTATTCAGTGGGTCCTACTAGAAATAAAAATACAGGCCCAACTTGCACCCAACGGACAGTAGAAGATGAGGAACATCTAGAAGGAGCCCGATAAGGGGCAATAGACTCCATCCTGAAGTAATACGCTAAGTGGTTTCAGGATGGATGTGAATGCTTGAATTAGAGGTGGGTTTCTTAGTGGGTGAGAGTCCCACACACCAGAGGAAGCACGGCCTCCTCTGACGGTGCATAAAGCATTTTTCCCCCTCTAAAAAAAAATATTTTTCTTCTTCTTCTTCTTCTTCTTCTTCTTATTATTATTATTATTGCTTATCACGATCGAGCTGAGAGAGAGCTTGGGATAAACAAGAGCGAAGTTGCTGGACAAGAAGGCTCATCATGCAGGTGAAGCCACTGGCGGAGAGGAAACATGGGGACTATAGATCGACTATATTACCTCGGTCTATACCTGGATATGGGGATTTTAGATTTTACCTGAAGAAAGAAAGTGGGAAAGGCCGAGTCACCAGAGTGCCTGTACTGCTCCGGAGCTGTGGACGATACCAGACATGCATTCTTCGTTTGCGACAGATGACAGCAACATAGAAGATCGTTCAAGAAGATACCAGGCAGGAGGTCTCCCCGGATAACATCGTTGAAGCGATGCCTGGAACTGTGAGGCACGTTTGGCAGAAGAAATTCTTCGGGAGAAGAAGATAGATTTGTACAATACAATATAGAAGAAACAAGTCAGATGTGAGGTCTAGGGCTGACGAAGAATAGGCCTAGCCATGGCAGGTTCTAGTAGAAGGCCGGAATATTAAACGTGGCAACGTTGTGTCTGAGGCCTATAAGCATAGTGTAATAAAATATCTAAAGTAAACATGTTATATTTTGATTTAATTTCATAGCTGGTTCCAGTGTTGCCACTTTTAATATTCCGGCCTTCTACTAAAGCCGGCCATGGCCTAGCCCGAAGTAATGTGGCAAACAGTTCCAGGTTAGTGTCCTAGAATAGGAAAGACGGACGGTTCTTTAGTAGTTCGGGAATAATACCCAAACCCACAGTCCCTGGAAGTGTGCAGCCTTCCGGACATTTGTACAGACACTTTTTTTACCTGCCACAGTAAAAAAAAAAATAAAAAATTCTCCATCATGAGCAAGGTATCATATGTCCGACTCAGCTCAGTTAATCGATCTGTCCATCGGTTCTTAGCCTTCCCAAGCGATTTTGTTTTGACCGACATATCCTTGGCAGTCTGTGAATGCATTCGATTGGCGTGATGGCACTGTCATCATCGATGATAATCGATTTTTCTTATGTTAGCTTTTTATATTCGGCTTCTATTTCTGAGTCACCTTTTCCTGTCCTTTCTTGTGTAACCAGGTGTTTTACACTCAAGCTTTGAAATTTTCTTTGATTCTCTTCTTTTAGAATCGAACGAAAATTAAAATTTCCTCTTACAAAGAAAAACAAGTTCAGACAGTACCTTATAGAAAATGATCATTGTTTCTCGTCGAGGATTATCTTTAACTTCTTCTTCTTCTATGGGGTCACAGTTCGGAGTCGAACCTTAGCCTCCATAATCATCCGCCTCCATTTTTCCCTGTCGTTGCCGATCGACGTCCATCGTTTTATTTTAAGAAAAGTATCAGCATCCCGCACCACTGCGTCAATCCAGCGATGCTTGAGTCTTCCGACAGGCCTTCTGCCCTCGATTTGACTAAACAGTACCTTCCTAGGTATTCGCTTGCCTTCCATCCTAATGATGTGTCCTGCTCATTGCAATCTATGCAGTCGGATGGTGGTGCCCAGATCATTCTCTTTATACAGCTTGTATAGTTCGTCATTGTGACGCATTCTCCATACCCCATTGATTTGGATAGGTCCATATATTCTCCACAAAATTCTCCTTTCAAAGGTTTTGACTATATTAGCGGCGTGTGTATTCAGAGTACAAGTCTCGCTGCCATATGTTATCACCGGTGTAATCATAACTTTATACAATGTGACCTTGGACTGATTGTGGATATTCCTTGTCTTGAATATAGTTGTCAACAAAGCATATGCTCTATTTTCGGCCTGTATCATTTTCCTTATTTAGTTTATTTCTTCATTATCTTCTGCCATCCAACATCCCAAATATTTAAACTGATTAACTATTTCCAGGTTTAGTGGTTCGATTTCAAACTGTTCAGGTTTCCTGGTTTTTCTTCGAGTGGTGATCATAAACTTTGTTTCATCTGTATTAACCTGTAATCCTATCTCTTCTGCTTCACCTTTGAGTTCCTGGAAACTCTCTTTGCTCTTCCTTGGGACCTTGCCATAATATTAATATCATCTGAATATCCTACGATCTGGACCATTTTATGTGTATCTTTAACTCCTCGTATAATGTCTAGTACTTCCGTTATTGTAATTACATTTCCTATGTATCTTCTAGTTCGCGGTTAGCAGCGCTCTACCGACTCAACCGAGTCACACTACGGTATCCCTAATCCTAATCTTTCATTACCCTTCTTTCGTCAGTAATGAAAGCTATCTTCCAACCGGCTCTTGGCTTGTTTGAGAATATTGTTGTCTGCGAGTCAGACAAATATAAGTTTTACAAAGGGAATTCTGGCCTATTGAAAGCTATGAAGTTAGATCACCGGTCCGATCAGTCGGGGCAAGCCAAAATACAACTCATGAAGAAGTGAAGAAGAAGAAGAAGAAGGAGAAGGAGAAGAAGAAGAAGAAGAAGAAGAAGAAGAAGAAGAAGAAGAAGAAGAAGAAGAAGAAGAAGAAGAAGAAGAAGAAGAAGAAGAAGAAGAAGAAGAAGAAGAAGAAGAAGAAGAAGAAGAAGAAGAAGAAGATAAGACTATCTACAACCACAATGTACTTTTGCCTATGTGGCCTATGTGTGCGTCCAACGAGAAACCCCTTAGGCCCCTTGTAAGCATCCGATTTATACCGTACGATAAGTTTTGCATCCGAGTTGACTCCGATTTTTATCATGCGTCAAAAATATCGGAAGTGGATGTGAAGAAACTCTTTCAGTGTTGCCATCATCAATGCTGAAAATGGATCCGTGCGTGTGGCGCTTATCGGTTCGTTTTTGTAAGCTTCGGAAGCGGGATCCCGTAGTGCTCACCTGTTCTGGATTTCGTAATTGAGACTTTCTGTATTAATGTATTCCGTATTTGCTAGATTGGCAGCACTGATGTCTGAAAGTTATACGATAAAAAACTCGCGAGAATGTATAAATGAAACCATTACGGCCCCGTGTATCCATAGACAACTCGTCCGATATTTTATCGGATGCGTTTCCTAGGACAACACGATATGTTGTTGAGTTCGGAACGATAAACTTATCGATACGACGTGTATATAAAACGGCACATTTGTTTCTGTTGTTTTACATGACGTACGAGCTTTTATCGTAGGTTATCGTGCGATATAAATCGAATGCATAAAAAGACCCTTACACGTAATTTTGTTGCCATTTAACCAAACGGTGGATGTTGTAACACGCTCCACACAATACAGGAAATGACGCGAACTGAAAAAAAAACATCTTCCGCACAGTTCTACGTAACGGGAACCAGTTGATTTATATTACAAAACAGCCACCCTCCCCAAGCGGTGCACGATTAATAACCCTTGACCGTGATTAGTGAGTAGGCAGAAGCGTGCCACCATCCCTTCGTATAACAGCGTTTGAGCAGCAACAGGGGCTGGGGGTTGTATGCAAACGTGACAGTGCAGTACAAATGCCGTTGTAACCGACACTAAACATCCAACGGTAAAGTTAGACGTTTTGGGGTTTTTTCAACATCCTTTTGTAGTAATACTGGTAAAAGGTAATTACAAATAATCTCTTTTTAATTCCAGAGGAAGTACGAACATTCCGACGAGATCGTCCGGTCGACTCTGCTAATTAATTTGTATAAGTTCACATTTCCGTTTTTTAAAAATTGGTAGTGTGAAGTGCCAATATGTTATTACGATGATTTCAAACTTAATCTTCATCATCATAATAATAATAATCATCTTCAAGGGTTAAACCAAAGGTGGTTTGTTCCGGTCTCAAATAGGCAAAAATTAGAGCTGGTCACTCCAGCGCGTCGTCTCAAAAGCCACGAGTCCTATAAGCCACGAGTTTCAAAAGCCACGAATTCTAAGAAGACGGCCGGTAAGGTTCCGTCGTATACCTGGACCAGTCTCAAAAGCCACGAGCCGGGACAGCAATGCTTTGGGTTGTTATAGTTTGTGGAAGACCTGTTATTTTTTCTTTCCCCTTTCGTCGTCAAGGAACCTAGCAAACGGATTGTGTTATCTAGCTTTATTTTACGTCATTACAAGGCCTCAAAATGCCCATAAGAATAACAAATTTATTATATTTTGCAATTTTTTATTAAACAAGTATTGTAGGTAGGTTAGGTTAGAAATAAAAATACGCAGGGGGGTCGCAGGGGGGGCGAAGCCCCCCCGCTACGTGGGGCACGCGAAATGTTCGTTTAAAAAATGTCCAAAAGACTAAAAAAATTATTTTTTCTGCAATTTTTTATTAAACAAGTATTCACATATTAGTTAACACAGAATCACATAGAATCATATTAGTTAAGAATTCACATATTTTATTAAACATATTTACATATTCACAGCATTCAATATTAACTTTTATTTACAATTTTTCCTCTTCACTGGATCAATCGGACCGATCAATCCATTTTAACAATGAAAGCCATTACTTCTAGGAATCTCGGAATATCTCTTGTTTCTTCCGAAAAATATATTTTAGTATTTTTTTTACCCTCGTGTCAAGTTGGGAATATATCTTTTTCCTTTTTACACCTTCAAGATTCAATTCCATCCTGACTATCTTGTTGTTTGTTTTTTCAGATTCTTTTTTTTAACTATACTACTAACTCTTTAATTCGGGGGTGGGTTCTTCTTTGAACGTCATTGATATGGTGATGCCACCCTTCTACTGAGTTGTTTGTTCTGTGTCTTCTGTTATAGCAGTTCCAGATGTCCAGGTGAATCCGTGAATTTTCCAGCCATTGGTCTACGAAGTAGTCAAAAAACTGGACCAATTTATCGTCATCTGGTGCGTTGCTGTGGATGTTAATAAAACCTTCTTCGACATCCTCAGGTGGCAGGAAGGCTAGTGCTGCACACTTTCTAATTACTAATCGGATTTCCTGATTTGTTTTATAACTTTCAGTGAGACCTACATCCTGAAACTTCCTCCAGATACTTTGGGCTAAGTGAAAAAACATCCTTGCACTTTGACTGAGGGGAAAACTTCTTTAATTGCTTTTATAGCGGCTGCCTCAAAGTCTACGTTTATTTCTGTTGGATTCCATTCTGGGATCTCTGTTTTTATAATATTGAACAATCTAATGTACGTGTCTGCTGCCTTATTCGGAAGAAGGGCAAATACAACAGGTGCTACATTGGTTTCCTCAGCAGTACTTCCGAGATCAACATGTATTGTATACAGCTGAGTGAATTGGCTGCTAGAGCTTTTAAAAGTGCCATCCATAAAAAATTTGCTATGCGTTTTCAGACATTCTCCGCCTTTAGAGCTCGAAAATATTAATACTCTTGCCCCCTCATTGTTGTCTCCGAGAAGGAAGCTACTACCGTCGGTCATGCGTAGAGTGTTTTCATCTAAGTTAATCATCTCGACTTCTAGGCTCTTGTTGGACTCCGTGCGCTTGATTTCGTTGTCTGTAGAGTGTTGTCTTTAAATTCGAAAACTGTGGTACCCGAGTGATCAGTACGTATCCTTTTTGCTGCAAGGGTTCTAGTTCTTCAGCGTAAATCTAAAACGAATTTAGCATAAAACATTTTTTAACAGATTTGGACATTTCTAAAATTAAAATTAAAAAAAATTTTTTCTTCCCCAAGGATGATAATAACGAAAAACTTTACAGTGACTTGGGCGAGTCTCGTGTGCTGGAACTCGAGTTTGTTTACATTCGCGTTTGATACAGAATATCTAAACGCTATGCAAATGTAAACAAACTCAAGTTCCAGCAAATGAAACTCGGCCAGATCTGCCGATTTAATAATACATCTTTCTTCTATAATCAACACAAAATTATGAATCAAATACAATCAAATTATTTACATACCTGTGTTACTGATGCTTCACTTTCTTCACGAACTCGTTTTTTGGCTTGGCTGACCGCTTTGCTGACTTCATTATTGGCTTCATCAGGAACACACTGGTGGGTTGTTTCACTCAAAACACGATTGTCACTTGAAGTTGTTATGCTACCGGAACACGCGAAACGTCTTCTTTTATGGCAAAACCAAACAACTTCACCCGACTTGTTTTCACGTTGTTTTAAAAACCGATAAACACTAAACAATAAACACTGTTTACCTTTTTGTGTAGTTATAAACTCCATGTTGTCACAGGTCGATAACACGGAATCGAATGAACAACTGAGGTACCTGGTCCCTTTCGTCGTGGGTTTTGAGACTCATTAAAATATTTATTTAGGAAAAGGTTTGTGTCCGTGGCTTTTGGGACTGTTTTCCAAGAATTTTAATTCGTGGCTTTTGAAACTCATGGCTTCTGGGACACAACCCACTCCAGCGCGTCCTCGGACGTCCCACACCTCTCCGCCCCTCGGCTTATAATTCCATAGTTTTTTGGGCATGCGGCGGTCATCCATTCGGTAAAGATGTTCCCACCAATTCAGCCGATACTGGGCGATCCTGTCGAGTATACTCATAATATTCAGTTCCTTCTTATATATGTCTGTGTTTCTTCTATGTTCGTGGAGAGTATACCCTGCTACATGCCTGAGAAATCTCATTTCAGCCACTTGGATGCGACTGGCCTGGCCTTTCGTTAAAGTCCAATTCTCAGACCCATAAAGAAGTGTGGGAAGGGCCATCACCTTGTAGAATTTTAGCCGTATTCCTTCACTTGCTGACTTAAGGTTTCGCTTAATGGTCCCGCACAAAGGTTGAACTTATGCAACTTATTCACAAGGACGTTGCTTGCATTATAAGACACACTGTAGCCCAGGTATTCAAAATTGTTAACTTCTTCCAGGAAAGTACCATCTATAACAATCTTTGTTCGTACGGGATCAGTTCCACGAAAAGCCATCACCTTGGTCTTAAGTGTGGATATTTGCAATCCAAAGGAGTTGCAGATTCAATTTAACAAATGTACACCCATCTGCAACCTGTTATCAGAGTCCGACTGAATAGCCTGATCGTCGGAAAACAACAAAGTGTCAATTGTAGAGTGAACTTAATCTTAAAACTGTAATAAATTATTTAACACCAGAGAAACCGTTACTCATTATCTGCTTCTTAGGCTTTCATAGCCGGCGTCATAATTATTTAAATTATTATCAGGGCTGTAAGGCCGTGGTCTCGTAAAATTTTCGTGCTGATTGATGTTGATAATGTAATCAGACGTTTCGGTCTCACCTCTGGAGGGCATCTTCAGTGAAAGGTTTTCGAAACTACTAACAAAGTGTGCGGCAGTACACCACAGTGCTGTGGCAAAGGCTGAGTGGCCCCAAAAAGGACCATCTATATATATAAATTTGGCATCCCCTGCTGCTCAACCTATAGGGTTGCGCTTGCTTCTGATTAGCTGATGGCGATTTTCAGCTGACTTCATGAAAACTCTCAAATTTTGTATACAGATGGTCCTACATTATTATAAGATTACTACAAGATTATTAATTTGTAGTATACCCGTACTACAAGATTATAAGATTTATAAGCTTGACGAAAAAGTAGTAATGTTCTTATGAACAGCGGCGAAACAGTGGACGACCACCTTGTACGTGTACTGTCCTAACAGAAAAGTTGTGACAATAGTCATAAAAATTAACCGAGGGATTTCTCAGGGAGATAGTTTAAGTGCTACGCGGTTCTGCATGGGGCTGAATCCACGCAGCAGAGCTTTAAACAACACACGATATGGGTACAAAGTTACGAGTAGATGAAAAAAGCAATACACTACACCTCGCAAAGCAAGACTAAGTGTTGAATATTCCTTAATATTAAGTTTTACGTTGTAGTGCCAAATACTACAACTATGCTCTCAAAGCAAGGGTTACTTCTAAATATTAAATAACATCAATATGATAACTACTGACTTTATGTTATAAGTTATCATATATTTCACTTATTCTATCTTTAGGGTACTTGATCTAGTTATATATGTCTAATTGTTGGTATTCAACTATTGAACTAGCTCTTACTTTGGCGTAGCGACTCTTATAATTGATCTCAGGGTGTAATAATTAATAAACAAATGCAAATGTGACAAATTGTACGTTTAATACTCTTCTTGAATTTAAAGATTACATTACTAATATCAATATTCAATTTCTTATAATTATTCTCTTTTTTAATTGTGGATTCTTTTTAACTGTTTGAGTTACCAAAAGAATTGAACTTTAATTACAATATTAAAATGAATGTTCATATAATTTTTACTTGTTTGTTGAATTCCGTATTTACGGTGGAGAGTGTCTCCTCAAACGTCGTCGGTCCTGTGATTCTACGGTCCACTGCTACTATGTAGATCCCCGTCAATCGCACTAGTTCATTCTTTAACTTTATATACACTAGTTTCACATGCACCAGACACAATTCACCTTTTATGATTTAGTGAGAATACAACGGTGAAGTGTTACACAATATTTTCTTACACATAGTATATAAGTTATTGAATATAAGTGCTTCCAACACGGACACGATAGGCTGATACCGTCGGGTTAATTAGTACACGACAAGTTCCGCTATAGAATTTCTCAGCTCACCGTAAGTTTACACTTCGAACTACGATTCAATCTCAGACGAATTATGATTGCTTCGATAAATACTTAATATTTTATTAGAATAATGTTTACTGTTTGCAACTTCTTCAACGATTTACTTTCATGAATTTCTAGTACTTCGGTGATTCAAATACGATTGTTAGTTTTACAGTTTTGATAACTTCACTGTATACAATTTGTTACGTTTGCGAATATTATCTGTTTTATTTATCAACTAACTAAAATAATAATTCCTTAACACACCGGTTACGAGTCTAAATAAATGTAGTATCTACGCAGACTGCCTGAACTTTTTCCAACTACGTTTTTTTATACCCGACTTAAAACTACGCTCACCAAATATTTACAAAATATACTCTGATTGGTTTCACGTACCGCGAAATACAAATTTACCCAATCTACTCCGTGAATTCACCCGCTAAAAAAATGATGCTTTACTCCATTCGTCACTCCATCAGCGCGTGTGGAAATAGTGGGAAAGACGCGTTACTCGAATCTCTCTGTCTACGCTCTCTGTCGTACATAACGGTATTTTATTGTTGAAAGCATTTAAAATTCACCAGCTTTCACCTAATTTTTGCTAGTTTCTAAGTATAATACATTTTTATGATAGCCAGCCTTCTACGTGACTTTTTGTACTTTCTGGCCGTCTGGCAGGCGCCAACTCAAGCTTTTGTTCCTTTTGAACAAATACCGCTTTGGTATCTTTTAACTGCATTTACTTAACATCGTTTTTTTACAGATTTATATTTGATATCTATGACATATGAATTAATCCCCGTAAAATTGCATTGTATTCAATTTTAACGTTATAAATATGTTGTCAACCATCTTATGTACATGGATAACCTCTGTGCAAAGCTGAACATAAGAAACTGGAAAGCCAGGGAACGCAATAGAGAAGAATGGAGTCGACTCTTGGTGCAGGCCAAGACCCACCAAGGGTTATCGAGCCACGGCTCATGCTGATGAATTAACTGGTAAAAAATTTATTCTATTGGACTTTCTTTACAAATATACTTTTGAAAGAGAATTAAAAAAACTATGATTTTTATTGAATCTACTGATGTAAAATATAATATATCTGTAATACGAACTGTATTAAAATTACAGTCTTTGAAGTTATAAGTTTATACATAATAAGCGTTTACAAATTATTAAATTCATAATCATCATCATCTTCAAGGATTAAACCAAGGATGGTTTGTTCCGGTCTCAAATAGGCAAAGATTAGAGCTGGTCACCACTCCAGCGCTTCCTCGGGTGTCCCACACCTCTCCGTCCCCACGGCTTATAGTTCTATAGTTGTTTTGGGATGCGGCAGTCATCCATTCGGCAAATATGTTCCCACCAATTCAGCCGATACTGGGCGATTCTGTCGAGTAAACTCGTAATATTCAGTTCCAGCCGTATATCTGTGTTTCTTCTATGATCGCGGAGAGTATACCCTGCCACGTGGCTGAGAAATCTCATTTCAGCCGCTTGGACGCGACTGGCCTGGGCTTTCGTTCAAGTCCAATTCTCAGACCCATAAAGAAGTGTTAACAATTTAAAACGATTATTAAATTGTTTTTAAATATATCTGAATGTTTATAAAAATTCTGTCCTTGGAATCGGCAAGCAAACATGATGCCCTATTCGGTCTCTTGGCGACCTCAGCACGTTGTCCTCTGTTTCCCTGTGTCTTACGTTTCTATATTTCTGTCTCAGAGTGTTACTGGGAAAAACGTCGTCTTCGAGATCAATCTAGGCAGCAACAATCGTGAGAATCTTTTGCGATACACCGGTGCCATTAACCTTCTACAAGTGCTTGACTCATTGACAACATCTGTTTAGAAATTGTCCTGCCCAATGGTTGAACAGGAACTGCTGTTACAGAAATTACGTAGTTGCAAGTATGCTGGAAACTGTGTAATTCGTCACTCTGGAGTATGAGAGTACATCATTTAACACATTGAGACCTGCCCGCTTACAGTCCCTACATAGCGCTGTGTCCTGAGCATTTTTGTAAACCTTTGAGGGCTAATATGAAATTTGTCTCTTTACTTACATACATTCTGTAAACAGCACATTAAAATAGACGTCTTCTGCTGTAATATTTTGTTGTATTTCACATTTTTTTATTAAGTTGAGAAAAATACACTTTTATACTTAAAACAATTCAGCTCGACTCGATTCTCGCGCAGCACATTAATTTTAACACTAATTTTAAACACAGATTTGCACAACTGTACACAAAATTATATCGTTTACACCTAAATATTGTTTTATCGAGTAATTTACTGAACTTGTCGAAAACAAAAGACGTCTTATCAATTGAGGTTAGCATACGACTATCTTTCTCACACACGAGTAACAGTGGCTGTACATATAATTCGCAGCATCAACTTGAATTTGATACATGAAATGAACTTGTATTACTATACACATCTTTTAAGTTTTTAATATTTTCAACTAAAAACTGAGAAGTGTTAGTTATATCAATATACCTTCACCCATCACAATGTCACTATCTTCAATACACATTACCACTAATTACTGAACATGAATTTGATGAATCGATGTCGGAGCCAGAACTGTTTATGATTTAATTAATTTCTTCTTCTGTAAGATAATCCCTGGAATACATTTTCAATAAACAAAAAAATATAACAAGACTAATTAAGAAAGTTGTGTTAGTGGTTATAATCACAAACAGAATTATCACTGTTGCAATATAGAAAAATTATTCCGATTAGCGCTTTCAAGGTTCTCAGCTCATCGTCAGATCGGAAAAATATAACAGAACACAACTATCTCACGCACAAGCTGTAGGTAAACAACAAGAATGGCTTCCCTCTTGAAACACGTGTACTGTACATAGCACAAACAGAATTATTTTTCTCCATGTTTGTTCCAGTGCATACTGACCCCTACAGTTTAAATACACAACTAAAATATTCTATTAAACGAGAACCAAGCCTGTGTACGTATAGAAGCAGTCTTGTTTAGTTTAAAATACGTCAAATTCGCGGACGTACCTGGTACGTACTTAGGGCCCAGTGTGTTAATCTCAGACCCCAATTTCTGGAAATGTCTATTTAATTTATCAACTATACGTGCTGAAAATACCATAAAAAATTTTTATATTCAGATAATAGTGAGTGGCATTCCATCTGGACAGTCTTTCCTCACAAATATCAATGAAGGAAAGACAATTAATGAACGGAGAAGGGGTAATCTAAAAGTGATGTTGACTAAACAAATTCAAAATACAATGTCAAAGAGGTTTTTCCATAGAGAGAGAGGGAGAGAGAGAGAGAGAGAGAGAGAGAGAGAGAGAGAGAGAGAGAGAGAGAGAGAGAGGGGGGGGGGGGGGAAGGAGGGAGGGAGAGAGAGAAATCAACGAAGGCTGGCAAGCGGAAGCCACTCTACAGAGCTGAATTATGCAAACCATTTTCCTTGTTCTATTTCATGTGTATTTGTTCTTGTTAATTTCTGGGAAAGCGCATGGTACAAGAAGAAGATGAAGAGGCGCAGACACCGGTGCGGGCGCGTTCACGAGTAAACACGTCCGTTGTACAAACTCACGCCGCCCCCTGTACATAGACTCTCTGTAATGATCGGGTCCGACACCTGCTATTTGGCGCACGGCGCGGGAGAGCGCATTCGCACGATCCCCCGATGCTATTACTTCACTACCACAATGACACGGTGTCCAAATCAATTTGCACGTTGTTATCGTGAACCACGGCTCATTCTATAACAGATACGTGGCCGTGATAAATATAATTTGCTCTCTATCCACCTCCCTTCTTTGTCGGTCATCCTTTTTATCAACTGTTTGCGTGTCTGTGTGTTTGTGTACACCACGGTATGTATATTTTTAGCCGTCAGATCACGGACAACGGGTAAATCACTAGTAACTCACCCACCTCTTTCTCTTCATTCTCTTCACTCCTTACCTATCCTTCTTTTGATTTTATTCTCCCTGTCTCTCACTTATCTCTCCCCTTTTCTCGACCACTATTATATTTTACATTTCTTCGATGCTTTTAAAGAAATTCTTCGTTTTAAGTTGTCTCTTTCTCATTTTCTGCTCCCACGGTTATCCTGCCTGTATCTCAGATTTCTTCTCTAACCTTCTCCCTTTATCACTGTGATTCTCCTTCTGTATCGATACTAAATTCTCTACATCAATTTAATATTCCCGTCATTCTCTTAAACGAACTGTTAAGAACTTTCCATTCTCTTAAATTTGCTTTTCTCTTCAACGTTACTTTGTCCTTTTTTCTCTCTCTCTCGTCTGTCTTATTCTTGTCTCCTGTCTCAATAGGTTACCCATAACCATAATTTAATTTTCATTAATTTCTTTATAAATGTTGTAGGTGTATACCATAATCGGCAACTTTCATGATTTTCTGATTTCCTTTTCCCCTTTCTGTCTGGCTTTCTCACTCTCCGCGCGCTCTCTCTTCCCCTCACTCTCTCGTGCTCTCTCTCAATATAAATTGGACAAATTCTATTATCTGCTCTCTCCACAGACTCTGACTTTACATACATACCTGGTTCCCAATTTTTTCTATGTGGTTTCTCTCTCCTGTTCACGACGGTCCTCCAATGTAGCTTGTTTCTCTCTTCACTCCTCTCTTTCCCTGTCCGATCAAAGTAACTGACGCGCACTCGCGGTGTGAATCGTTGCAGTTTGCTAGTTACCGTTCTTTGCGATAACCAATACAACGCCGTTCGTTACTCAGATAGGACGCGATAATTTGTATCACGGATGAACGGAATACCCGCTATCTTCGTGCTAACTACACCGCACCGTATCGTCCGATCCGATCTTCCAGAAAACACGATTTTCAAATCCAGTGCATCACCGCCTCACAACCTGACGTTCGCTACAGGTGAAGACGTTCTGCAGTTAAGTGCCGGTTATTAGACTAGTTTCTACAACTCGATAAGCTGTCGCCGATTAGCATTAGAAATTCTAATGTTGGTGAAGACACGATCCTAGTTAGATTATACGGTATCGCTCGTAAATCTGAGAAACGTGTTGGGTATCGAAAACATGACGTAACGTGCAATATGAAAACAAAGACCAATTATTTTACCTTCGTTATAGGTTACACCACTGACAAAGCAAGGTACCAGTACTTCACGAATTTATATTGATTCTTACAGAAATAAGACCATAATAACACTGAATTAATGCCTATTATGTTGCAAAATATTTTTGAAATTTATTTGGAATTCGGTTTTAAGTATCAATGGGTAAGGGGAGCTTGGCTACTAATTTATAGGCTTTGTATCGATTCCCGAAAAACACTATTAAACCAAGGTACTTTTCTAAGTTCAAAAATCGATTCAGCCTATGGCTGAAGTGCAGCATTGTTTATCTTGTATGACGTCCGCTCATTGCCGACCTGGGTAGGTACCTCATACGATCAGGTGATTCTTGGAAACCTGTGGGCCTCGTCAAATTTTGTACTTTAACTCCAACTAGCTTCTTAAATAAAGATCACAGTCATCTTACTATACCTCTCCTGGTGTTTGGTTTACTCCAAAATTAACCTCAATTAAATTAACTTTAAGAGGCGAATCGTTTTCCTCAGATCATGTATTTCTTTTAGCAAATTTTTTCGCCTTGTCATCGTTTCTTCTTAATTAGTGAGTTATGAAGCAACTCAGTGGTATAACGTGATACGCCCTCTGCAATGTCAGATTCACCACTCTTTGTAAACCGTTCAAATGGTCAAGTTCTACCTGAAAATTTTACTATTCCAGTGAATTTGTTTTAAAATTCAACTTCGTCATCGTATATCAGTGTAGAACCTAGTATATGAAAATACTTCTTCAACACTACAGCCCAACGTGAGCCTTGGCTTCGAACACCAATCTTCTCCAAAGTCTTCTCTCCATTGCCATCTCAGTGTAACCCCTCATATGCATTCTTCTGTGATCTTCTAGAACATCATCCAACCACCTTATCCTAGGTCGGTACCTCTTTCTGCTTTTATAGACTTGCGCCTTCAAGATTTTCTTTGGCATGTGCTGTTCATCCATCCGCTCTAGGTGACCTAGCCATTGTATTCGTTGAGCCGTTACGAAGCTTACAATGTCTTCGTGATTCAATAGCTCGTCTATCTCCTGGTATTTTCTTATTCTCCAATCGTCATCTTCTTTAAACGAGCCATAAAAACGTCTTACAATTTTTCTTTTCAAACTTCTTAGTGTTACTCGTTCCTTTTTTGTCAATGTCCGTGTCTCGCTTCCATAAGTAATAACTGGTCTGATAAGTGTCTTATATATTTTTATTTTTGTGTTACAATTGATGAGTTTGCTTCTCAGTACTCTACTGTTGGCATAATACGCACTATTTCCTATTTGTTTCCTGTTATATATTGTCGTGTTTATGGACCCTTCATTGGCTATATTATGTTACCCAGATATTTGAACTTACTAACTGCATCAAATGGATTATCCTCTGTGCATAAATTGTACAGATTGTATGAAATTCATAAATTACATATGAAAAATACGTAGTCTACCCATTAAAAATCAAATAAAAGAATATTTGTTAAGATAAAGTTTCTCTTTAAATTTCTTCTTAGTTAGTTCGAATTTTTGTCATCTTTATACTTCTCGTTTTTTTAAATAGAACAACAATGGCCTTTTTATTAATTTAATTTATAAGTTCAAATATTGTCTGTAAGACGCGCGAACATGTATTAGTACGTGTCACTAGAACACTGGGAAAACTCAGAGTATTAGAATCCAATTCCTAAACTAGGAAAGCCTCTAACCATAGGTAAATGGGCTACATTTGTAATAATAATAAATTATTAATGACCAGGTATTAGCTGGTCGAGTGAATGTACAAGATCAATCCATATCGGGTGAGTCATCCTCAGCTTCTTGCGGAAGTAGTTTCTTCTTGCTCTCGTCATCGCTCGGTTGATTGCCTCATCGGAGAGCATTATCCGTCATCAGTCCTTGAAAACAAGCCTAGGACGTCGTGCGGGGCTGCGATTTCTGTTTCTTTCTTCTCTCTTATTTTTTCTTATTAAATCGATTTCAATTGATCATTACAGTCTGGTTAAGGAATGCGAGGTAACGCTAGACAGTACTTTTATTGCAATTTCGCGTTTAAAATATGTATTACGTAAACGTTTATGGTAATCTCTCGAAAGACTAGTTTTTCTTCTGTTTACGTCAAAATATATAACTACCTACAATAGAAGATTGATTTATGGAATATTAACACGCTTGTCACTTTCTATCGTTTTAAATAACAAATTGAATCAATAATACAGATCTATTTATCATGTTAATATTTATGTATGTATAAGTAATTTCAACATTATTTATTAACATTTCTATTAAACATAAAAAACATTCCCGTAATGGCTCTCACATACCATATCGAATGGTGAGAATTTTTCTTTTTTTATTAGCGAGAAAGTCACTATATAACTGTGGTCCCACAGAATAGACTGCGATTATCAATTCATAAACTTAATCGAATTGTTTCGGAATGTAACCTGAAGACCTCCAGTGGCAAACTCAAGGTTTACGGCATTCCGTAGTCATCATCATCACCTTCCCAACACGGCATAGGCAAGGTGCTGCCTGTTCCGCCTTCAAAGATACTCCAGCCGTCTCTTCCTGGGTCTACCCACACACCTGTGTCCTATAGGTTTGTATTTCCAGACTTTTTTTGTCCAGTATGGAATCTGACATTCTTTTCACAGTTGTTTGTAATATTTTAATTTTTCTTTCAAATTAAAAACTTATAACTCTTCTCATAGGGCCTCGTTCTTTATACGGTCGAGTTTATAGAACACCTATTAACTCCTCTTAAGAACGCCATATCCGAGAGACTGTATTTTACTGTCTCGTTTCTTGTTTGTTGTCCATAATTCACACCCATAGGACAGTACAGGGACTTCCATAACTTTGCATAAATTTAATTTTGTATATCGACGTACCTTGTTTCTGAAAATACGGTTGATTGTCCCGCAGATCGTCTGGAACGTACCCAACTTAACATCCATAATTATTGTCGTAGTCAATATCATTTACCAAATAATTAAAGTGGCTCACCTGTCCTAGAATTGTCCGTAGTATTGTCTATTATGAACAAATATTTCAATTAATGACAGTGCAATGACAACATCCCCCACGGGAGCTTTGAGAAGAGCTGGTGTGGTCGATAGGCTCGACTGGCAGTAGGCGATATCTACCGTAACGATGGGATGCTACCCCAGGGCTCCCAAAATTAGGCACTTGCACGTCTCCCCGTTTCCCATGCCCGGGGTTTCAGCCCAGGCAATAAGCAAAGGAGGTGTACACTGAAGTGTATATGATTCAGAAAACACCGGAGTGACCCCAAGTCTGAGGTAGAGCTCCTTGGCTCCTTAGCTTGGTTTAGAGAAATACCGGCGTGGGAGATAAACGCGGCCGCCGGATGGAGTCGGCCGGAGCGGTGGGCGGTGAGCTGTCGTGTCAAGACGAATCACCCCCTCAAGGCGGCAATCGCACGTAACGCGGTTCCCGAAAGGTCAACCAAGGCGACTCGAACGGGAACTGTCTGTCTGACTACTTTTGCATATGCTGGTTTGTAAACCCAGCTTGATCCGCCATTAGGGAATTACCTGGTTTGCGCCGGGAAGGATTCATGGATTTTCAGTATAGTGGTTCATGTGAAGCGCTTATGGGGGATCGTCCAGTAACGCCCGAGCGGGACGCATGACGCGCACTGAGGCGGTGCGTATACTGTCCACTCGATGGCGGTGCTGGAAGGAGGACTCGCTGGCCTTCTCAAACAAATTAGATCCCACAGGCTAAACGTGTTTCTCCAGAATAGGAACTCGGAGACTCCTATGGAGACCATCATTTTTGGCATACCTTGTGGTCCCCGAGAGAAACCTTCTACACCTAACTCTACCGTGAATAAGCACGATGAAATGAGGATTCTAACACCAATAGTATTTCTGATCGAGAACAAACTGATAATTGGAGTAGAGCGTAGTACAAAATAATGGTAACGTGGGAGTTGATGATAATGGAGAGAAACGAAAGCTCAACCTTTAATCCCTGAAGTGCGTCTTCTTCTGCCAGGATCGTGAAGTTATACGTAAACTGCTGTCCTAAATTAACGTTACCGACCATTCATAAGCATGTCTCTTATGCAGAGATCATCTTCGCACTGTATCACACGTGCAATGATCGGTGTTGCAAACATAATATTCCAAAATAAAATAATGTTCCATTAGGCCTACGAAAGCGTTTGTTTACACAATCAAAAAGGTTAGACGAGTGTGTGCGGGTGTGCGTGTGAGTACGTGCGTGCGCGGTGTATATTACCGGGAAACGTTAGTCGGCCTCGTTTAGGCATTTTTCATTTTAAGAGCCGCAATAGAACCACCAAGTAAGTATGCCCACTTACAATTCAAGCAGTTATCCGCCAGCCTTGATTATTACATCATTACTTATTCTTCTCCGTTCTGCTTAGCCGAGTACAAAAGTAAATCAATCCAATACCCGTTAAAATGTAAACAAATGTAAACACCAGTGATATGTGTTTGTGTAGTAATACGAGATCTGCAATGAGTGGTTTGTTTACACAATTTTTTGTATTTGATTTAATAACAAAAGTGGTTGAAGAACGAGAAGGCAAAGAAATCGAAAAAGTATCGTTTCTGCCGGGCGCCCGCTGTTGTTTAACCTCGATTTACTAAAGTAAAGATGTTGAATAACTTACGATGGCGGTATTGTACGTTAAATATACATCACTCGTACACAAATATAAAGTCTAGTTAAATGCGTCCTGTCTATACAGTTATGATGATAAGGAACTGGTTACAGAACTGAGGCAGACAAAAATCGTATTTCGACGGTCTCACTGATCGTCGTATGGTACAGTGGAAAACAAAATACAGACACCAATGAAGTCACTAATTACCAGCTTTAATTATCACAGTTAACAATTTGTAATCAACTCGTACAATTATTCCAGTTAGATTTGTCCGCACGCAATAATAACGTCAAGTCACAGAGTTCCACACTAATTATTATAACACAGTAACACTTTACACAATACTTCGACAAACACTCGATCCGCGCTAAGGAAATCGCTCACAGTCAGCTAACTACTAAACCAACCTCTGTCCCTTATACACGTAGCGCACGTGTTCTAGCATCTTTCCATCCTTAATTGCACGCCACTTAATGCGTAGTAATTCAAGTGTTCTCTAGAGGACTCTGGAACGTACTAGAACGTGGCCTTGGCTGAAACACACACCTGCGAAAGGACGGATGGAGGCTTCTCGTTACGATAGTAAAACTTTAAAGATTTCTTATTTTGTAACGTTGGAAGCACACCTCTGACACGACTACGTTTTTGTGGTGATTTTAACGAACATAACAGGTTAGAGCTAAGACTGTGTTATCACGAGATGCAGTGGAAATAAACTCACATTACTTATTTCCCAATTGATGTGGCCTAACACAAAGACAGAGAGACATCAAGCGGAAATTAGAAAAATCATGGTACATTTGTGATATCACAGACAGGACACTTAAGGACGAGCCTACTTAAAAAAAAAGCTAATTCTACAAATTTACGTCAACACCTAACTATATTGAAATACGTCAGGAAAACCTGACGTTTTTGAGAAAGGTTAATGACATGCGAATGTAGACATCTTAGGGAGAGAAGGGACAGAAACATAAGAAGAGAATTAAATATTTAATGTGTAAACGATAGAATACAGGAAAAGCGGAATACGTGAAAGGAACACGTCTTAACAATGGACCCATCACAGAAAGCAAAAGTTACTAATTACTTATAAACCACAAGGACGACTATCTTAATGTCAAACGATTTTAAAGAAACATATAATCGGCCTCCACTCAAAGAAGAACAAGCACATATTTTTGAGAAACGTATTTTGCATAATCACATTCGTTTGAAACATATTTTTTAAGAATTATTGAATGTAGAAGAGCATAATTAACAGGCTCGTAAACATACAGAAAACATAAATTTTGATTAAAGAAAAATATTGTGTAACACGAAAATTAAAATAATACTAAAAAGTGAAAAGGAAAGCTACATTTAGAAGATAAGGTTTTTTGATTTCAAATTTATGAAACATAAAAGTAATCTTCAAGCTCTAGACGGAAGAGGTATGTGTTATCGATCTCGGGTCATATGCAGAAAGAAGAATTAATAATCATCATCATCCTCAATGTTTAAACCAAGAATGGTTTGTTCCGGTCTCAAATAGACAAATATTACAGCTGGTCACTCCAGCGCTTCCTCGGACGTCCGTCCTCGGACCTCTCCGTCCCCTCGGCTTATAGTTGCATAATTGTTTGGGGATGCGGCAGTCATCCAAGAATAAATAATAGCAAACAATTTAAATAGTTTAAAGACAAATAGTCTCCAAAAAAGGCCCATATACAATGGTGCAGCACACTTTAATACACACTCTATAAATCACAATTAATATGAGAAGTAATAAATAAAAATAAATAAGGACAAAATAGAAATAAAAACTTGTACTGCGTAGATTGGAAAGTTTTGTCGTCGAGGAATGGCGATGAAAGGAAATAACTGAAATTTTGTACTGACGCTATTAACACGAAAAGACAGATATATAGGCTACGCATACGATGAAATTAAGATCAATTGTTTTTCATAACAAACATGGTTTTTCATAAACAGACCACAGAATCGTGACTCTGTGACAACTCGTACATTAGCGTATAAGTCATGAACCCATAGCGTCGAAAATCTGTGCCACTGCCTTCTGTATTGGACCACGGCTTGTGTAGGCCTACTGTGAAATTCTTTAATAAACAAAAGAAAATTAATTACGCACTTATTTCGACGAACTCAGTTTGTCGTTTCCTTTTTGAACGACTTGTTGCGGGTGACAAGATTTAATCTTAGAAATCCAATGTGACATACAGGGCCGTGTGACATTTCCTCGTGTGTGTGTGTGTGGGGGGGGGTCTGTGTCTGTGTTTGTGCGTGCATATAATAATCCATAATGTGATCAGCTAAAACGGAGACGACGACTACGATGATAAATTCGGGTCAGGTCAAGTCACACTGACAAATTGTCTGTCCCAACAGAACTAAACTATAGGCCTACAGAATATAATCTTTTTTTTAATGTGACACTAGTTCCTTGACCCCGACTGGTATGGAAGCGATACCTCTAAACGCATTTACGCAAGTTTACCGATTCACAGGCGGTATACGATTTTACATACGTGACCTCTATGTGCGCGCGCGCGTGCGAGCTGTATGCGCCGTTTAACGACAGAACTTAGTTACTATGTTTGTTTCGATTGACCCCGATTACGACCGCTTTAAAAAGCCGTAAATAGGCGCATAACATGACTCAGAGCCATAAAACAAGACGAGAAACACTGACGAAATTGGGTTGAAAAAACGTGTTTATTCTAATTGGATTATGTGGTACAGTGACTCGGATAAATTTACTGCTAGTGAAAAAATCTGTAGCGTATTTCAACCACTGAAATAGTTGCCTTCAACGGATTGTCAACTCTAAGGACTGCTGTCGTGCAGTTATGTTGCTTAGCGTTTGTTCGAGTCTCCGCTAACTCGCTTCTTGTCGTCCTAGGCACGGGAAACCGTGAGGTATGCAAGCGCTTAATTACGGGTGCCATCCATTTGGCCAAGCCCTTGTGGCGGCCGCACCTATCTTACACGAGAGCGCGGCTCTAAACATCGCGGGGTGAATCCTTGACTGAGCTGCGCTCCCGGCGTGGAGGCATGCCGGAGCAATCAGCGAAATCCTTTCCTGTAACCCTTATAATACAAAGGGGACCCGCATCCTAAATCCTTGTGCTCCGAACAATTGGCTCATAGGGCTGCGATCCGAAAACGCAAACACTCTAGTGTGCAAGGCGCCTCGCGCAACTTCCACCATAATATGCATACTGGATTCACAGTGAACTTGAAATACTGAAGCAAAGGCAAAATTGCTGGAGAACGTAGCTGATACCTGATGGGAGGAATTGTTCTAATAATTATCCGATAGAAATTCTCAAGGTTTGATGTGATTCCTTACAACCTTTCAAAAGAAATTGATAAAAAAAAGGCAAAGATAAGTTGATCATACAAATCGTTTATAAAACAAAATGAAAACAATGGGTAAATCTATGGAACTGACAAATTCGAGTATCTCGGAAGGGTTATTGAACAAAATGTTTCAGAGAAAGAAGCCACTAAATCACACGTTAATAAGAGTAATGTTGCTTACCATTTAACCAAGGACACATATAACAAGAAATCAATATCCATTAATGCCAAACTTAGGCATTATTCAACAGTAATTCGCCCGGAAGCACTTTATGCAGCTGAGTGTCTGACTCTGAACAAGAAAATGATGATGGAAGAACTGGAAGTAGCAGCAAAAGGAATATATTAAGACCAATGAAAGATGGAGAACAGTACAGCAGACGCCACAATAATGAGCTGTACACACATGTTGAGAAAATCACAGACGGATATAGAAAAAGAAGATTTACTTTCTGTGGACATATTCAAGGAATGAATCCTTTAACAGAGAAAATTTTTAACAGTTTCAGAAAGCTCTATATGCCCAATATAGAAAATGACATAGAAGAACTCCATATTACTCAATAAGATATTGAAGAACGCTTATCACTTCAAAAGAAATTAAAAAATGCCAAGGTTTTCAGGAAAACCCCAAGAAGAGGACAGGTGCTATCAGGACTGACGAAAGGAAGGAAATACATCGATCAAGAATGTATGGGTGAGGAGGAAGAGAGAGGGGAAGAAGGGAGGAGCCAGTTGAACTAAACGTAGTCCACAGTGGTTCATACGAAAAAAATCCTTTATGAAGATTTTGAACGTGATTGAAATTTGAACTCGATACCCAAAAGATTGTTAAGAATTGCCGAGACCTAGATTTCGTTAAACGATATAGTTCTAATCGATTTCTCTTGTACCTGAATAAGTACAGATGTCAGAGCAGACTTATTTTGATGCTACCAAAACAACATAAACCTTTATAACCGACGCTATTCCGTCTGTGCACATATGGTCGGCCGGTAAAATAAAGTTCGCCCAAAGCAAATAATGTGTGACAGAACAAGAAAAGTACAATGACAGATGGGTTTAGGAACACATTTGTGTCCTGGAATCGAGAAACAGGATTGCGGAAACTAGTAGTCTGTGTTTCAAGTTTAACCGTTGTCTAGAACATGAGATTAGTATGATAAATGTCTTCACTACTCTGTCATATTCTTAAAATGTTATTTTTGTATAATGATTACTCAGGTTCTCTCTCTCTCTCTCTCTCCCCCCCTCTCTCTCTCTCTCTCTTTCTCTCTATTCCCCCACATCTATTGTGCGTGTCTCTCTCTAATGTCATGTACGCGTAGAAGCTGGAGTCCAGATCGCGCAATCGATTATCGGCAAAAACACATTTTCATTCTTCTCTGTCATACCGACTACATAATGAACATAATGAAAATAAGTAAGAACATTATGAACACACTTTAATTGTGCTTCTATAAACAAAAGTGTCAATATTCTTATTACTATGATGTCGAAAGACAGTAAAATCTTATATATACACGTTCTGGCGAGATTAGATCTTCTTCAGAGTTGAAACGTTAAACTCATTTGAACGTGCACAAGGTAAGGTAACATCTATAGGCTATTGACTCTTCTGCATAGGTCACACCGCTATGTTGCGAAAAAGTTATCTTAGAAGGACTCAGCTGGCGGAATAAAGTTTTTTTAATGATGGCAAGTGATGGTGACAAGAGAAGGCCGCTTTCAGATTGTGAACATTACAGAACGCTCCCCAGAATCATGGTGGTATAGAAAGGTGCCTTGGGAGTTATCCCACCAACAGGACCAACACCGTAGACACGTGTACTGAATTAACAGTTACCGCGAAGTTTATCACATACGCTCAAAAAAAGGATGTTCGAGGGTAGAGTAGAAGAAGGTCAGACCTCGATAACTCTAGCAGGTCAGCATAGTGATTGAGCGGTTCTCTTGTACTATAAACTCATTGCCACTATCACACTGCAGTATGCACTGACTATATTTTAACTAGTCTGCACAAATAGTATACATTTTTAATAGTCTGCGTTTACAAGCTTGGATTATTTGAGACTGTAATTGAACTAGCTGGATAATATTATTTTTTATATAATTCTGACATAATTAAATAATGAAAAGAATAATATGAAATACTTATACAAATCACAACAATACAAATACAGTTCAATATAAAAACGACATTTTGGCGCATAACCTCTTAACCTCAGAGGATTTCACACTATAGGGTAAAACGTATAGCAGTGTTAGTCAAATTGAGATTATTGAATTTGAAAATACACAGAACAGTTGGATTTGAGTATTGTTTGTGATCACAGAAATAGGAAGATAGTGGAGGCTTTAGTCTGGAAACTTTATTTCTTCGATGGTGCCGAAGATTAGACTTTACAGCTGATATCTTCTTCTCTATTGGCGCTACAACTCTTGGAGACCTCCTAGAGAATCCGCCTCCAGTCGTCTCGATCCTCTGCTCTCAGTCTCCGTCTTCTTACACCGAGCCTGGGCCGTCCTCAAGAGCATCCATCCATCGTTTTCTGGACCAATCCCTCCTTCTTCTTCCACCAGGTCTCTCCGTAAAATATTTCTTCAATGCGGACGTCTCTAACATTCTCTGGACATGGCCTGCCCACCTGATTCTACTTTCTTTGTGCCAGTGACGATATCTGGTTCTCCATAGATTCGTCCTTATTTCCCATGCTCCTTGGGCGGTCACTGCACCAATATCCTCCTGAGGACTTTTCATTCCCACTAGCGCAACCACTCTTCCTTTGTCACTGTCACTGTCCAAGTCATTTGCCTTTCTCTTTAACCGTTTGTCTCGCCGGCTCTGTTACAACTGACATATATATCTAAAAAAAAGATGTTTTTTTAGTGATGTTACGGGAACACGATGAGTCTATTTTACTTGTGTACGATTGAGAATAACACAAGTACACAATTTCAAAATTAATCATAGGATCCAAGAACAGGCCAAGAGAAGTAGAGAAAGGCAACAGATCTTTTGATTTAGAAAACTTAAGAAACTTCTTTGGATTTATTTCCACACAGCTATTTAGAAGTAGTACAGATATTGGATATTGATTGTAATACGGTGATGGTATCCTACCATCGATTGGGAACAAAACAGTAAGAAGTGTCCATTCAGTAGAAGAGGCTGAAGAAAACGAAAAGCTGGAAAACGTATAAGAGTAAGGAGAAGGAGAAGGAGAAGGAGAAGGAGAAGAAGAAGGAGGAGGAAGAGGAGGAGGAGGAGGAGGAACAGTAGCAGGAGCAGGAGAAGAAGAAGAAGAAGAAGAAGAAGAAGAAGAAGAAGAAGAAGAAGGAGGAGGAGGAGGAGGAGGAGGAGGAGGAGGAGGAGGAGGAGGAGGAGGAGTTGCAGTAGCAGTAGCAGTAGCAGGAGCAGTAGCAGGAGCAGGAGAAGAAGAAGAAGAAGAAGAAGAAGAAGAAGAAGAAGAAGAAGAAGAAGAAGAAGAAGAAGAAGAAGCTCAGTGGATTATAAGAACCATACTTCTCCTTGTACGTCATACATATTTTGTATTAAAATTTTCGAATCTACTTTCTTTTCTGTTTCAAAGCTCGGTCATTGTATTTAAATGATGCACATAATTCGATTACACTTTTGGTGGTATTAATATTCATAATGTACTGAAAATGTTTTTCTAAACCAAATAATCATATTATGAGTACATATATAATACAAATGTTCGCAGTCAGAACCCAGTTTCTTTTGGTGAGAAAATATGTGATTGTGTGTGTGTGCGCGCGCGCGCGCGTGTGTATCGAGAAGTTGTCATATTGTGACCTTTCACGTCTCACTTTACCGCACGGACACAAACGTAGAAAATTAATATTCGTTCGCATTCTTTCGTATTAACATGGAAAGTGTATTTTGAACCGGTGAACTTTACCGAAACATCATGCTTAGAAATATAAAATTTCTCTCGGTGTCCAGCAGTTCCAGTAGACAGAAGACCATAACGGAAGGCGACAGACCAGTGTAACCGAAATCAATTATTATTCCAATAAAGACATCCACGCCGAGGTGTGAATATTTTTTGGAAGAATAACAAAGAGAAAGAAAAACATCCTGTGAATATTATAGTTACCGGTGAACGCGAGTGTGCTCAATGTGAAACTGATAAATTTAGAGCTATTAATAAATAACAGCGTGGTATTAAAGACAACCCATGTTTTATACTTTCATCTCATTTTTTATTTATTAAATCACATACGTTTTTGCGCGCGCGCGCGCGTGTGTGTTCAGAACAGTTTGTCCGATCGCCTACAGTGCGGTAGGCCACGACTTGAATTTTTTAAATTAACTCTGATCAAATTGTTCGTTTCTGATAATTTTTTCCCTTCACTTACTTACTGTGATCCGTTACAAAATATTTTCGGCCCTCTCTCCGCTTCCCAGTAAGCGCAACATATTCTCTGTCACTCTCTATCTCGCTCGCGCGCTCGCGCGCTCTCTCTCTCTTTCTCTCTTCCATGCGTTTCCTTCTCTAATTCATTCTTGCTCCTATTGCATTTCCATTCATTGTGTCTCCACACAGCAAACTCAAACGTCTTACTGAATACTTCTTTACTTTAATTCTTATTAGTCTTTTTGCGTAAGGTCTGCATCTATTTCTTAACTTTCCCTTTCTGAACTGAAACCTGCAATGAAACACAGGATCCTGATAAGCAGTGCAGGCTTGTGTAAATACACAGACGATAAACATTCAAGTTTCAAATGGTATTTTGTTAGATTTGGTTTTTTTTTGCTATTAGTTTTTGTATTTTAGAACGGATAAGGAATTAGGATAAATCAAACTATGTATTATTTTATGTGCTATTTACTCATGTACTGTGTCAGTGGAAATGTGCGCGCGTGCGCGAGTGATAAACGTTTCCCTGCCGTGCGTGGTATAACTATCGAATCGTATTACACTTGTACTGGACATAAACTATTATATTAGCTACAGTTTCCCTATACTTCCTGAGCATAAAATAATGTTAAACTATGATTTCTTTTAAAGTATAAAACTCGTTGTAAAACGCATTTCAAATTGAGATAAGACATTCATAGATAACCATGTATGCAGGCCCATGCAAATTGTGTGCATTTCTCGGCATGAAACCACATTGTGCCGTGTGCAAAAATAACCATGTGACTTCCTTCCACCAATAAGAAGCTCGAAGGCAGTCGGAATTTTCTTCAGCCTGTGGCTGCACGGGCAGTCCTTCTCATCTAGCTGTCACGAACGGAACGTGCAATTCTCGTGCAAGATTTTTCGCTTGCGAGAATCTGTTAAGTCCTTTTGTCGGTAGTAACAGGTGCGAACTCTTAGAACTGTTTATTTAATTCATCTTCACACACGTTATTGTTATTGAAACGTAACGTGTATAAAAGGGAACTTAAACCGGGACTGTGTGAGGTATTCTACAGTACCGGAAGTATTCTATAATTTACTTATCAGTATAATATTATCATCAGTAGTTTCCGCGTGAGTGGAAGATTTCCGCTTAGGGAGGTCTGATGACCGTGGTAGACCTAGTGTTACGCGTGAACACTTGAAGAGTCCGGATAGGTACAAGTCTAATATACCGATTCTAGTTAATACCCACTGTGACCTGAGATACTTGTGAATTCTAAATACTGTAAAAAATTCCAGTAATAGTACCCTTAGAACCATTGTTCGTGTGCGGATCGTCAGTGTCGACGTAGGAACTTCAGGACACCAGCCCAGCTGTGATCATCACCAGGGTCAACCATCTGTCATCGTACGCCACGCCTGACGACTCCACTACAAAACAAACCCCCTCTCAACATTGCTGTGGAAATCATCGTATATGTAATGTACCACAACTCATGTATGAACACTGTTTAACATTTAAAAAGACTATATTTGAAAACACTATCGTTATTATTCTTGTCAAATATATCGCATAAACAATTTCATATGTCTTGTGTGCAATAAATAATCTTAAATCATCCAATATAGACTTTTGTTTTAAAACACACGTAGGTACTACCATATCCTATGCGCCAATAGTTAAGTTATTTGTGTTGTCGCAAACCTTTTAGACATTTCTCTAAATATGCTTACGACAGTACTTCTCTCTATTATTTTTATGTATTTTTTGTCAAAAAAATACACGTTCTTTCATTACCTTTCTTTTCTACCTTGTTCTGTTCCTGCGACTTCTTCTCTGTCTCTAACTGGCTTTTCCTACATATTTCCTTCGTGTGTCTTTGCAGTTCCTATTCTGTATTCATCAGACAACTTTATTAATAATAAACCACCCAGTTCTAAGAGAATAATTTTTTCCCCGCCTTATTGATAATAAACCACCTACTTCTAAGAAAATAAAGTTTTTTCTCACTTTGGATTTTCGTTGTATTCAGACTTTTTGGAAAACATTTGGCCACTCTGCAATGTGGCATCAAGTAATGTGTTTCATTATTCTACTCTAAGGAGAAGTACACTGGATACAACTCAGAGGATGGAAGTAAAGGTTAATATAAGGGATATGGCTAGCGGTATATAGCCCGAAACAATGTTTCACGAGAAGCATTATAAATTCACGAATTTGTCATAAAACGGAGCTGAGGAATCATGGTATACGGACGCCTTCTGAAATAATACCAGAAAAGGTACAACACATACAGCTAACACTTCACTTCGAGGAATTTAGTGATTAATACTGTAGTGTTATTAGTAATACATTGTGACAGTTAAATGGGGAAAAATGAAAAGATAAATAGGCAAATTTGGACATCTAAAAGCGACTAAAGCTTTAATTACAGGTTCAGATCAGTTGACGTTACCTAGAGCTGGAAAGGCAACGGTATGCGTAGTCTTCAATACAAATGGAGTCTTCAATCGAAATTTAATGTGCTGTTGAGGAACATCCGGAACAGACTAAACCTCAGATTCTTAGAATGAATTATCATCAGTAACATATGAAATTCTGAGTCAATTACCAAAACGTGAAAATTTGAAAAAATTATGAGACTACAGCGGACTCAAAATATGCCTCCTAATACCAAACCATTGTCTGATTTGGAGAATATTCCTGATCGGTATAGGAGAACTCTTGCTGTCGAAACTTTCCTCGTTTATGATTCAAGAGATCTTAAGGAATTGCAAGAAGGTCCCGTTCTTGTCTATGATACGCAAAGATATCTTGAGCATCTCAATAAAACCTGAATTAACTTCAACTCTTGGCAGAAGTCTTAAAGCAAGGCTTAAGAAGAAATGGTTCGCTATGCAAAAAAGAATCCAGGGTATCGTGGTGGACTATGAAAACTACAGAACTGAACACCGTATTACAGAGTACCTACGAGGACTAGCTCACAATATTGTAATTTAGAAAATGGAAAAATAAACATTACTGTACTTACTTATTATAAATTCGAGAGGCATTATAAATTCAGGAATTTGTTAAAAAAACGGAACTGGAGAATCATGGTATACGGTCGCCTTCTGAAAAAATACCAGAAAAAGCTACGACCCGCATCGTTATAACTCATTACTTATATAATGGACGCGAACCACGAGTCGAAAACCCCTTACATGATGAGGAACCGGGTGCGGCCCCTAAAGTCCAACGGATCAAAGAGCCTACACTCGAACTCCCAGAAAGACCAGTTTTAGGATGGGTAAACCACAACCACCATGAAAACATTCCTCAAATCGTAAACGCCGCGGGGACAGGACCCCCGGCCGGGCTGGTTTACGATCCCGTGGTGCCATTGTTGAGTCCGTCGCTGATCAACACGACGACTCCGAAGCCCAGAATGGTCGTAGGCCCGATCTCCCTCGGAGGCCTACGGCTTTTCCTCCACCTTCTAGCGGCGGCATGGAAACACTACCCCACCAGGTCAGTGGCAAGGCAGGTTGCTGTACCCTCCCCATCTCGCTCGGTCCAAGTTAGAACTCTACCGAGTCAATGGAAGCCGCCGATGAGGAGAGAACAAGAGGCCCGAGCCCGATTCTACTAGGACGTCACGGACTGGCGCGAGAGGTCCGACACAGCTACTGACCAGTGACTGATTCTGAGCCAGTGTGTGTCGGGCGGGGCCACCGAGCATGACGGTATAGGACCCTAACCTCTTGCCCCTGGAGAAAATCCCCAGGTCCCTGCCCACGGGAGAACCACAGTCCACATCTTGCCAAGTACTAAACTCCTATCACGAGAGAACAAATCGGTATGGAGAACCATACATGACTTCCATGCTCTAATTAATTATAAAATTATTTTTACTCAGAACGAAATTAAAAAGGCCTATATCATGGATGCTTTTGGTAAAAACGCTGAGAAATAGAATCAAAATACGAACTGTACAGTTGTTAATGTTTTTTAAATAAAGAATTAATTTTATTAGATTATGTTTTACTTAAACAACGCGAAAGAAAGCAAATACCGCCCAGCGTTTGTAATCTGGGAATTTATAAAAGCAAAAAATTATTTTGTTTACGTATCCGTGGTTACGATATTTTGTTTACGTATCAGTGGTTACGATATTTTATTTACATGGATGGTATCAATTGTTAATATTTTATTGAGTTTTTTTTACGTTTTTGGTGGAATAGATTTATAACATCAATACAAAAAATTACCCCTCCCTCTTCAACTACCCTTTTTATTTATAGATATTTCATCTACCTTTCTACAGTGGATTATTATGACATTCTTTTCAGGTTACTTTATTTATCAAAATTAAGTGCTTTACTCTTGTTAAAACGTAAAACCTTGTAGGTAAACTTTTCCCTCTTCCCCTTAACCGACCTTCACCAAAACCAGTAGGTCTTGAGTCCTCTACAACTTGGGCACATACGCAAAAATTATTTGATTTTGTTTGAATTTGCGGCAGTTATCGTTCGCCATAGAAAAATTCTACACACAGACAGACACTTTTCGGAAAATGGCTTTTCTTCGTGTTTTGAGGGTAGTACAATCAGAATCTGCCCTTATCTCGAACACGATTTTGTTCGCGATCACCATACTTCCATTACCTTACGTAACATGGAAGTAATAGACGAAGACGTCAGGTTAGATTCTGAAGCATACGAAAAGAATAAGCGCCAAAGAAACAGTAAAAATCCGGACTGCCGATAATGTCAAATAAATTTTGAATTTTGTGTGTGTGTGTGTGTGTGTGTGTGTGTGTGTGTGTGTGTGTGTGTGTGTGTGTGTGTGTGTGTGTGTGTGTGTGTGTGTGTGTGTGTGTGTGTGTGTGTGTGTGTGTGTGTGTGTGTGTGTGTGTGTGTGTGTGTGTGTGTGTGTGTGACAAATTCATGTTATACAGTTATTGTCTAAATGAATACCACTTTTCCCATGTAAGTTATATCGTTCTAGTGTTTGTCTGTCCTCTCTCCATGTGATTCCGTGTGTGTGTGTAACGTTGATCTCTCTCTAATTATCTTCTTACACTTCTCAGTGGAACAAGTGCCTCGCGTGCAGTGCAAGTGTGATGAATGGGTTCGCACGCACGTTATCATCACCCGATTATAATAACCGTTCCCAGGTGTTATTTTTACAATCCGATAGTGATTTATTGCGAACGCGTGTGTGCCTGTGTGCGTGCGAGTGCGCGCCCGCCTGTGTGTACAATCCGCGAATGCGCGTGACCGACGCGCTGGCCACGTTGTGACTTAATTGTAGTCTATCGGCGGCGCGGGTGATTACGTCTGTATTGCTTGCCATCATAACGGCGCAGTTATTTCTAGAAATATCAAAACAATTTTACAAATATGCTATCGACGATTCTTGACAGAATCGTTACGCTGCCCGTCCTTCGACTTTTGCCTAAGACGTACTAGGGAGGCGCATTCCCATTTCGTGTTAAATCGTCATTTATTACCTTGTAATTATTCTTGTTACTGACAGAGACGCTTTTGGCAGAGAGACGGCCACCGCTTTTTTAACTCGGAGAAATAACGGGTACAAATTACAGCAAGTATGTATAGAAACCTATTCGTGTTTGAATTATTCACATTTGAATTCCCGTTGTAGAAGATTAAGTGCATTCGAGTACTGCCGAATACGACATGCAAGATTTACCACACTGTAGGATTCTGACGAAGGTAACAGTCAGGAAGACGGAAGAAGGTTTGTAATGAGGACACACCGAATGGTTTGTTGAGGATTAGCAAAGAACAAAAATTCAGACGCAGTAATGGTTTCCAAGTAAAACTGCAATCAAGTGAACCCTTCAACCGGTAGATATCTCTTGGCCTGAAATTTTAATGTTTGACCTGTGGGTTGCAAATCTCTTTTTGGAATGAGGGTACGTGGGCAGTAAACGTCCTCATGTGGAAATTGTATGAGAAATCATAAGATGAATGTTCGAAGAAAAACACGAACTGAATACGTTACAGAAAACAAAAGGTTGTACAGTGGAACCTCACTAATTCGTCACCCAATAATTCGTCTCCCTCTGTAATTCGTCACCCGCTCAAGCTTTCTTTCTTTTTCTTTATTAACAAGCGAGTAACATACACGCTCTAATTATAGCCGGTTTAAACAAGAAACGTGCAGATTGTGGCCGGGGTTCTAACAATAGCCAGGAGAAGGGATTGCGGAGGGTATTGGTTCCTAGAATGGGTATTTCGTACTTCTGTACACGGCACAATAAGTGTTGTGTTGTGTTGTGTTGTTACAGCGTAATACGTTCCAAAAGTTCAGTCGGATTGCTGATGCCTGGCCGAGTATTCCGGAAAACACTCTAAAGTCTGCCTGAAATAAGTTACGGTCTTTTGACTTACAACCAGCGTCTACAGAACCAGAAGGTCTTGACTCCACATCGGAATTGTTAGATATCTGCCAATCCCTACCAGCATTTATTACATCACGACAGTTCAAACTTTTTATGAGATGAGAATGTGAGTACTGTTACGGTTGTTTGTGCGACTTAGAGATCTGCAACCAGGAGGCGGATCCAGCAAGCAATTGGGGTGGAAGTTGAATTTGGGGGGGGAGAAATACGAAAAGATGGACTATGTTTTAATGGTCTAAAGCGTAAATAATAGAAATGAGTGAAGATTAAAATACTTTGTGTTATTATCTACACAATAAGTTTATTAAGGTATAAGTAGAAAATAATACAGTGGAACCTCACTAATTCGTCACCCTTTGTAACTCGTATCTATTCACGCTTGTTTTTTTTTTCTTTATTAACAAGGGAGTAACATATAGGCTCTAATTATAACCAGGGTAAACCAGAAACGTGATGATAATGCATAGGAAAGTATTCCGGAAAACACTGTAAAATCTGCCTAAAATAAGTTACGGCCATCCGAATTGCGACCAGCGTCTACAAAACCAGACGATCTTGACCTTACATCAAAATTATTAGATATCTGCCAATTCCTACCAGTGTTTAACAGTTTTAATGAAGACGACGCCAAAAATTGGTGTGAAATAGACTTACCGGATGTAGGCTACGAACTGTTTAGTGATGATGAAATTGTTACACGCGTATCCACAGAACCTACAGAAGCTAATGATGAAGAAGATGACCAGCCAATAAAACCTGCAATCTCTCATAAGGAAGCCATACAATCGGTAACTACAGGAATCAAGTGGTGCAAAGGCCAAGATGAAGCAGAATTGCCTAAAATAATTTCACTGCGCCAAATATATAATTTGGCTCTTGAAAAGTACAGTCGACAGAAAAAAACAAAAGAAATTTACAGATTTATTTCACAGTCATTAAACAAATATTTTTGCAGTTACAGTGCGTAACTTGTTTGAGTTTGAAAATTTCCAACGATAAATATGTTCGAGCATAATATTAGTACTGTACATTGCTAGTGTTGCAATAAAACATTTTATATTGTCTTTAATGGGTTTGTTTATTACTCGCTCACTAATTCGTCTATTTCACTAATTCGTCACCCCTTCGGTCCCTTAGGTGACGACTTAGTGAGGCTCTACTGTGTATGTGTTTTTTAGTTCACTGTTATTTTAATATTATTGACTTATATAGTTTAAAATACACACTACTCATTTAAGTTATGCATCAAACAAAAATTAACATGTTGGTAAGGTACAGTTACAAATTAACGTAGGCCTAAATTTGGAATAAACCATGAACTTATATAACTTGTTATGAATTTTGTACCGTATTCATAATCACAAAACCATTCACCAAACACAAGAGGACGAAAAACGTTTGCCTGAAGTGACCATTTGGGGAGAGGAGGAATTTTTTCACAGCCATGTTTTTTAGCAATTTCTTTATCGCGAATTTGCGACAATAACGAATAGGAACAGAGTAATTACTTGAAAAAGTGGTTTACTAAATAAGTATAATAATGTATTTAATATTTATAATTTCTTTACCTCAAGATGTTTTTCCCTTATTTGGAACATCTTTCGGAAATCACTATTGTTCTCAACCTCAACCATCTTCATTTTGTATCTTGTTGAGTTTCGGCTGGTTATTCCTATGGTTTTCTGTAGGTTTTTGGCATTTTAAACTGGTATTATTGTGTGTCATTGTGGCGAATGTATTAGATTTTGTAGTATTTTCGATGTTGAGTATTTTGAAAATTGTGTCCTGTTTTGTGTTGATTTGTATTTGTTCAGGTATTAGTTTATTTTGTGTTTGAATATTTGTAAATTTTCCCATATGTTCATTATTGTGACTTTTGTGGAATGTGTTTTGTGTTTTATTAGTGTCATGTTGGTTATGTCAAGGAATTCATGCCCTGTGTTTATTGCATGTGTGGCTAAATTAGATTTGTATTTTTTTTTTTTTTTTTTTTTTGTATGCGTTTAGATGTTCAAAATAACGGTTTTTCAGTTGTTTGTTTTTGTTTGACCTATGTAACACTTATCTTGGCATTCAATTTTGTATATTCCATTGGTTGTTGTATTGTCTTAGTTGTGTGGGTTATTTAGATTTTGTAAATTATTTGTATTAGTTTTGTATGGTATTAGTTTGATGTTTGTATTTTTAAATAGTCTTGTTAACTTTGTCATAATATTATTTATGTATGAGAATGTGGCCCATTTTTTATTGTTGTTATTATTTACGTGTTGTTCATTTTGTTCATTTCTTAAACGTTTAGTTTTTATTTTATACTAGCGAGTACCCGGCATGCGTTGCAATGCCACTCAAAGAAAGAAAGTGTTTGTATATATATAATATATAAAGACTTCGTTTGCGTGGTCTTCAATTTAATGCGATAATATATTTAGAACAGAATCTATTCCATTGGGTTGCCATAGTAACCAGATCTTATAAGTTAGTTTTTTAAGACTCCAAAGGACCCCCCAGAGGATCGTATCGAAAAAAACACCTATCCTATGTTGGTTCTCCCGTTGCGTAAAATATTTGTGCCAAGTTTGGTTGAAATCGGTCCAGTGGTTTAGGAGGAGATGTGGAAGACCCCAAAGAACCCCATCGAAAAAACACCTATCCTATGTTGGTTCTCCCTTTGCGTAAAATATTTGTGCCAAGTTTGGTTGAAATCGGTCCAGTAGTTTAGGAGGAGATGTGGAAGACCCCAAAGGACCCCCCGAAGTATCATATCGAAAAAACACATATCCTATGTTGGTTCTCCCGTTGCGTAAAATATTTGTGCCAAGTTTGGTTGAAATCGGTCCAGTGGTTTAGGAGGAGATGTGGAAGACCCCAAAGAACCCCCAAAAGAACCCCATTGAAAAAACACCTATCCTATGTTGGTTCTCCCTTTGCGTAAAATATTTGTGCCAAGTTTGGTTGAAATCGGTCCAGTGGTTTAGGAGGAGATGTGAAAGACCCCAAAGGACCCCCAAAAGGACCCCCGAAGGATCATATCGAAAAAACACATATCGTATGTTGGTTCTCCCGTTGCGTAAAATATTTGTGCCAAGTTTGGTTGAAATCGGTCCAGTGGTTTAGGAGGAGATGTGGAAGACCCCTAAGGACCCCCCAAAGGACCCCGTCGAAAAAACACCTATCCTATGTTGGTTCTTCCGTTGCGTAAAATATTTGTGCCAAGTTTGGTTGAAGTCGGTCCAGTGGTTTAGGAGGAGATGTGGAAGACCCCAAGAACCCCCCAAAGGGCCCCATTGAAAAAAATTCATAAACCTTCGCGGGCGTGCGCACAACAACTCACCGAAGTTTCATCGCAATCGGATGAATGGTATAGGAACGCATACGGGACAAAGAAAGAAACAAACATTCATTTTTATAGATACAGATTTGATTTTATTCAACATCGAAAATACTTAAAAAACTAATATATACACCACAATCACACACAATAATATACCAATTTAAAATACCAAAAACCAACAGAAAACCATAGCAACATCCAACCGAAACACAGGTACTCAACACGATACAATATTAAGATGGCTGAGGATGGAAACGTGTTGCAAATAAGGGAAAAAATCTGGAATCAAAGAAATTATAAATATTAAATAAATTATATATGCACAAGAAATAGACTGTAGCAAAAAGTGTTTGGATAAATTAGTATAATAATTTAGATGATGAATAGTGAAAAATAAGCATTGTGAGAAACGCTCGCACGCGCGCGCGCGAGTTGTATAAATATCATATTATCATTTTTTTATTGGAGGCACTGAGTAAAAGTTGCATAATCCGAACAAAGGAGAAGCTGAAGAAGACGGTGGAGAAGAGTTTCTGTAAAATTCCTTTTAAGGTTTTAGCGTCCAGCTGTGACGCCGCACAAATTGCAGCAGTCCGTCCGTATACGTATCCTCTCTGTGATGCTAATGACAGCGTTGATAACAATTGTTTCTTATGGATGTGGTGGCAATATGTGCTGCTAATACATACAGCATGTGTAGCCTATACCGTTCTCATTCACACGCGCTCACGCTCAACACTCACCGCTTGCGTAAAGACAACAATTTGCACAAAGTTTTTCTTGTTCTAGTTCTTACAGCGACGATTTGTGGCCATTCAATGAAGTTATCGCATCTTCTGTCTACACGCCCGTAACAGTTGCCTACATTTTTGACATGATAATGTCTTTTAGCTGGACATCGTTTGAAACTGTCTGTAACATTTTATTTACCGTCACGCTGTATGACGTCATCATTGCGTGACGTCATTGGGATTGTTGTAAATAAAGGTTTGTTCCACACTTTCGATTCCTCACAGTCTAGAAATCTTCGGCCTCTGTCGTTTTAACATGATAATGTTTGTTATATATAGTAAATATCAACATAGAACATCGCTGAACAGGAGAGTCTGCAGTTTATGCACATTATACGTTTCAAAAGCCTAAAAACATTATCATGCTTCGATGTTTCGGTTTCATCGAAATTCTTTCCTTTTTTATCCATATGTTAGACGCGTACTTTAGACGTGACAGCTGTATTGAATAATAAGTTGTGCTACGGTGTATTAACCCAACCCTTCAAAACCTTGAAATAGGCACAAACAATATAGAGGCAGTAAAAGAGTTCATAGGCCTATATCTTGGCTTCCAGATAAACAGCACTAACGACATCAACACTGAAATAGAGTAGAAGAAGAAGAATATATTAAGAAGAAGAATATATTAAGAAGAAGAATATATCTCTAAAATAAAATATATTTATGGATTTGAAAAGCACCTGACATCTAGCTTCATCTCAAGAAGCACGAAATGCAAAATCTACAAAACACTTAGCAGGCCAGTGCTGACATATGCTTCAGAAACCTGGACAATGACAAAAAATAGCGAGAGACTTCTAGGTTACTGTGAAAGACGGATTCTAAGAACAATATTTAGGGGAGTACAAGAAAATGGAATGTGGCGCAGGAGCTATAATTATGAACTATACCATCTTTACGAAGAGCCGGACATTGTCAGGATAATCAAAATACACAGGCTAAGGTGGGTTGTACACATAGAGAGAATGGAATAAGAACAGCCTACGAAACATATTTTCTACCAGAAACCAATGGATAGTAGAAAAAGGGGAAGACCCCGAAGTAGATTCAAAGACCAGATAGAGGAGGACCTCGTAAAGCTGAACATAAGAAACTGAAAAGCCAAGAAGGCATGCAATAGGGAGGAACGGAATCGACTCTTGGAGCAGGCCAAGACCCAGCAAGGGTTGTAGAGCCACGGATGACGATCTATTAGAAGCCATTTTAACATTCTGCAATGCGAGGTCAAAGGACTTGCATTCAACTTTGTGTCAATCACAAAAGCGGTTTAGGCCCCTTCCTCCATTTCTCCACCTCCAGGCCCCTTCCATCAGATCTGTATCGGCAATAATCTGTGAAATAATAATATTATTATATTATTTATAACGTAATTATATTATACGTCTCTGAAGTAAAGGTTTATTCACATACTCGTCTAACGTAAGTAAAGCGTTGCAGAAGGCTTTTGGTGACACCGCTGTGCAAGGAGGGGGTGTCTGAAAATGGTACAGAACTTTCAAACCGGTCGTAAACGAGTGGACGTTCACGTGAACATTTCTTTTACTCTGTTTCATATATTTTTATAATATATTGTTACGATATTGCAAAACATTCTACGCGTTTCCCGGCTATTTTAGCGGAAACAGCTGTAATGTTGTGTGCGTACGTGTTTCTTAACAGGCGTTAACGAGATTGTTCCAGACTCACCGGTCCGCGCGCGCTTATGTTCAAGTCCGCAAGCAATTAAGCTCTAGTGTTGACACGTATTATGGATTATTCTGGAATATCAGTGGGGTATAAATATGGGCATTCAGCGGTGCTTAGTTCAGTTTGAGTGGCGATTTATTCCAGTGCGTTTCGAAGTATTGTGTTATGTGTTTTGTAATTGTGCGGGCATTTATTAGTTGACGTTTTTATTGCGTGTGAACAATTTTTATTTTATTTGCTGTAACAGTCTACCTTGTTGATTACAAACCGTTTAATTGTGATAATTAAATCTGTTTTTTAGTGACTTTATTGGTGTCTTGTATTTTGTTTTCCACTGCACCATACGACGATCACTGAGACCGTTTTAACAATATTTTACCGTCAATAAAGAGTATAAAGAGTACATGCTGGTATTTTGTAAAATGGATTCGGTATTTTACCCAAGATGGGTGAAGCTATTCGTAGAAAACGGTCGCATATATGGAAATCGATCCACCATGTGCACCTAAACACGCGTCTGCTTGTTCAAGAATTTTAGATAAAAAATGATACCGCAACCGGTTAGATAGTCCCCTATCTCTCGTCTTCCTCTTAGCAAGAATAAAGTCATGAAGAGGCAAATATTCGCAACTGTTAAAGACGTAAAACAAATATCGTAAGCGAGGATAAGGCAATACCATAAAGTGAACGTGACGAGTCTTTTGAAGACTTAAAAAAATCGTTGTCACAATTGTGATATTCAATAGAGATAAGAAATTCCAAAATAATGGAGGCGGGCAAAAGTGATTTCATTATATAAAAAAGGTGGCAGAACATGTGCAAATAATTACAGAGAAATAAGCTTGCTGGTCTCAACGTCAAAAGTATATACAAGAATTCTCAATCAAGAGATTAACAGTCATTACAGATGCATTACATCTTAAATAGCAAATGGACTTTAGAAAGGGTAGGTCGGCTGTAGGTGCATTGTTTGTATTACGATAGATAATAGAGAAAAGGCGGAAGTATAACCAGGAAACGCATATCGATTTTATTGATCTCGAAAAAGCACCGTCAAAAGTTATGGAATATTATGTATAGAAGAGGACATTCATAGCATTTAATAAATTCAGTTAAGATCCTTTACAAAAGTACATCTGTAGTCCTGGATCTGAATGGTAGGCTCTCAGTGACATTCCAACAAATAAGGGAGTTAGGCAGGGATGCTGTGTTCCCCCAACCTTGTTTAATATATACATTGACGATATGTTGAGAGCGTGGAATCTAGAGTGACTTTGGCAATACAGCTTAACAAATCTATTTGTATGGGTTCCCTGCTGTATGCGGATGACATACTTCTCATTAAAAAAATTGAGGATGATTTACAAAGAGCTACGTTTCAATTACAAGAAGTAGCGAGAGAATACTCACTGATAATTTCAGTAAGAAAGAACAAATTCACTGCCCTTCAAATGTAAATATCCAGTAAGGACTAACATAAGGTAAATATCCAGTAAGGATAAACAAGCCGTGAGCCGTATCAAATATCTTAGCTGTGCAGTAACCTGTGAATCTGAATATGATATAAAAGAAGAAGAAGAAGATGTTGGATGTTTTAAAATCGGTGTGCGTGGGTGTGGGGAGGGCCTAATCCTGCTCCATCTATCACTCTTCGAAATGGTATCCATTTCCCTTCTGCGCTGTGTCCCAAAAGCATCTGTTAATTCCTTGTTTCTGTTGCCATTGTCTAAGGTTGAAATAATTTGCCTGCTGATCCGCCCTCCGAGGAGCCATTTAGTACTCGGCATGGGGGGGGGGGGTCGCAAAGCGAATATCATTCTGTCGCCAACGACTCATCTACGTGACACTTCAAGTCTGGATTGTGCGCGCTGTAGAGGAAGACATCTAAACCTCGACGAACCGAGTGTCTTATGTTTGCATCACAGGGAACGTAACTTGCGAGTACTGTACTCGCTCTGCGAATTAGCATGCATGTCGGAAACTTGACATAGCTATAACTCTCCTATCCATGTATCAAACACAAAAATAAATACGCGTATATATGTACAGATAATTTGTTCTTTTCGGATAAATGTATGGAAATAAAGTTTGGAAGTTTGAAATTGTGATTGTCAAAGTGAAAATATAAAATGGTAATATTTTTAATGGTGGGTTGGAATAAAGATGGAATGTCAGTAAACCATTTTGCCCTGGTAGACAACAATAATTTATTGAAGCTGTTAGATCCAGTAAATTAATCAAGTTTTTGAAGTTGTAATTTTGAAGCAAAAATAATTCAAAAATACCAAGTAATCAATGACGTGTTAAACATTTGTGGCAATGAAATAAAGAATTATTGTCCTAAAGAAATCCAGACCAGTAGTTGTGAATTTTTTTAAATGAAACAAAAACAAATAATAATCAAATTTTGAAGATAAAATAAAAAATTCCTTTGTTATTATAAAAAAAGTTTGTTTTATAATTTATGAATATTTTTTCCAAAGTTTTGAGCGACCCAGATTCCCTTTACCACCCTTATTTTTGTAACCTTTGATTGTTAAATGTACTTTATATTTTCGCTATCTAATTATTTACGTTAAAATGTTAAGGCACATTACAGCTCTCATATTAATTGTGCAGTTTTAAAATAGTTGAAGAAAGTGTGCTATTATATGTAACTTTTCTTGACATGTCCCACTGCAGACATCTACGTCTGAGGAAGGGGTTTCCCCTGAGTTTATTCGCGGAAGATCATTTCTATGTAAACAGGGCGACTACATAAGGTGAGACTGGCATTTAAATGGAAAGGCTACAGGTGTTTTAACCAATGAAAATAGGATTTTTTTTCTTGATCTCAATTACATCTCATTTTTCATATAAAGCGTACTGAAGCGGGCACATTATCAATCACAACACGTGTCCTTGCAAACTACACTCACGTTTAGTGTGATAAAAGATCAGATCTATTATATATTCATTGTTTTGTACGTAACATCAAATCGATTCACAAGATGAAATCGATTTATTATTACCACCTCAGCTGCAGCGTACTACAGTTCGATAATTTCTTGTAGCGTCGAAACCGTGACCGACGGTTCTGAAGTTCACCGTACACGCTTGGAATTACCATTTATATTATGCATTCCAATATAATAAAAATCGCAGTAGCGGTTCCAATCGAAGTTGTTGCAATATACGAACCGTGTGATCGTGAGCGCAGTGGGTGCAAAACTTTTTCTCACACCAGCGAAGAGGTGATGCATACTGTCTCCTATTCAGTGAGAAGAATTTTGTTGTTGTTAACTTCTCTTCAATTTTGTTTCCTTCAGCATAACTGATGACTAGAAAATCAGGAGGGTTTCCAGCTTTGGGTCTCTTCGTATCCTCCTGTTCAACGTATTTCAATCTGTTTATTATTCACAGAAAAATAAGAATATAATTAATACATATACAGGGAAAATATGGAACTTGGGTGTGGGGGACACAGCCGGTGTCGCAGAAGACTTTTGGCTTCGTGGTCTTACCCTACATTCACGGGTTAACGGATCTCATTTGTATGAAGACCATCTACAAGCCAACCAGGAAGATACAACAATTCCTGAGACCGGTGAAGGACGCAAGGGATCCGCTCTCGTCGGGAGGCGTATACAGTGTGCCTTGCTCGTGGGGCGAAGTGTACATGGGCACCACGAAGCGCAGCGTCCACACACGACGCGTTGGTGGACACAGCCGCTGTTGTCGCTTGAGGCAGCCGGAGAAGTCTGCGGAGGACGAGCATGCACTCTCCAACGCTGATCATCGCGTTCTCCTTGAGGAGACCAAGATCTTGTCCTCCGAGAGTGCCTACTACACTCGGCTGCACCGTGGAGTCCATAGAGATCTTCAAACATGGTTCCGTCGCGATGAATCGAAGGGGAGAAAGCCTCCTATTGAATAGGATCTGGCATGCTGTGCTCCCAAGCAAATCAGGTAGCACTCGGTGCTGATTGGTTGATGCTGGTTTCCAGCTTACTTCGTGCTGGTACAAAAGTATATAAAAATGGACCTTCTCAGGCAAAACACATAGTCAACGCCTTCCGGAGCGTGGAACACGCTTCCTCTCGGTGCTACTCAACGTCTGTCATATGCTGACCTACTTTCCGGTGAAATGTAAAACGGGTACTGTGACAGTGATACCCAAGCCGGGGAAGAATTCTTCTCGCTCGGAAAATGTCAGGTCTATTAGCTTCGTGTCCGCGACGTCAATGCTTTTCGAACGGTTGATCCAGCGTAGGTTCCGCGGCCATCTAGAAAGACTGGACGTGCTGATCCCCGAACAGTTCGGCTTTCGTGAGATGCACTCCTCGACTTATCAGCTGATGAGACTCGTGGAGTGCATTACCGAGGCTGCCTGCCAGGGTAAACAGACGACCGCGTTCTTACTGGGCATAGAGGAAACCTTCGACCGCGTGTAGCACGTGGGAGTCCTGTAAAAACTCACGGAAGTCCTTCTCCCAGATCGCTACGTTCATTTGATTGCCAGCTTTCTGCGAGACCGTAGCTTCCGAGTGAGAATAGACCAAGCGAAGAGGCGTGTTACTGCAGTTGTCCCTCAGGGCAGCGTCCTTGGGCCTCTCCTGTTCTCGCTGTTTGTCAATGACACGGTCCAGACGGCTGGAGTCAGCTGTCCCTGTTTGCGGACGACACTGCGGCTTTTGCTTCGGAGCCGAACGCAAACATTGCAGCCGTTAAGCTCCAGTGCTCAGTCGACGCGTATGTCGGGTGTTGGAGAGTTGCCGTTACCGTTACTAAGAGCGCAGAGGTAATATTCTCGCGACGCCGCCGTAAGCAGCCTCGGCCGCTAACCGTCGGCCCCGTCGAGTTGCTCTGGGCTTACACCGTCAAGTACCTCGGGTTTAATGTAGATTCCCGACTCACTTGGCGAACCCGTGCCCAATACATCCGTCAACGCGCCGTGACATCTGTGCTGGTGTTTTAGTTCGAATTATTAGCACTGAAGATGGCCGTCAAAGGCACGGTTGAAACGTCTGTTGGAATGAACAGCATTGGACCACGCCCAAACAGCCCGAAAGAAAATAATTTTAATAACATTAACTCCGGGCGTGTAAGCCTCAGACAAACCTTGTGTAAATATGTATCTTACATAGTCTTAGGTTATAGATTACTAGCAATGAAGTTGCCTACTGTCGTAAAATGTATTTCTTTGTATAAAGAGGTGCACTTCAATTCCCCAGATGCAGCCGGTGACGACCACAAGGAAGGATGCCGGAGATAAATTCCTCATGCTACACATAAATCCATTCGCCGATGTGTGGTCAGGATACTGAGACATAGAACAACTATGCGATTACAGAACATGAATCATGCACTCCACCTTAAGATGGTGATGGACACATCATTTCAATGGAATGTATCCCCATCGGCTTACAAGGTTGTCTGCAGAAGATTCAACCACAAAGAATTAGTCAAAACGTAACAGTGGTTTTCTCAAGTAGAGAAACAGTCTATGCTTTAATTTTCTTCTAAGGCCTACACGACCGGAGTCAATGTCGTTAAAATTATTCTCCTCTTCCGGGCTGTTTGGACGCGGTCGAATGCTGTAGCCTACGTTTCGGTAGACGTTTCGACCGTGTTCATTTTGCACTGATGATGGCCGTCGGAGGCACGGCTGAAACGTCTGCTGGGTGAACAGCATTGGACCGCGATCAAACAGCCTAGAAGAAAATAATTTTAATAACACGTTTACATATTTGGGAAGAAAATGGAGTTTTTCATCATTTTCAATTATTTGTCAGAGAATCCACTAACCATGTGAACTTTGTCTGTTGACGATTCGGAAACGCTCTGAAAGCACAAACACAGCGGTAACAGCGACAATAGCGTAAACTGCGTTCTTCCGATCGAGAATTTATCAGCTGTAGAATTTCCAGACTCTAATTTTCCTATATCTGCTCTGTGCTAGATACAAATATATAAACCTAAACAACCGTATTTGTAGTGGTTGGAAACATTATTGGTCGTGCCGTTAGGCCGTGGTCTAAAGCTGTGTGACAGACGTTTCGGTCTCCCCGTCGCAGGCCGTCATCAGTCTCGATAACAATTGGCATGGTGTCCGCCAAATTTTAACAACATAATCTAATCTTTGTTTGGAAGAATAGAAGAAAAACGATTTAATAAATGGATTTATTAATGTGTAAATTAATTTCAACTTCGTATTGAATTTAGCGTGTAGGCCTATACGTTTAGAAACCGTATTACATATTACAATATGTGCTCAAACAATCGCATTGTAGTAGAAGGAAATATGCCAGCCTTTCCTATCTGTTACAGCAAACCAGGCAGCTGATCGCCTGAAACTTTCCAAAAGTTTTCAGTAAACTCAATATAGAATTGAGTAGACATATTTCTTAAAAAAAAAAACGTAATCAGAGGTTAATATATAACTCATATAAACCTGAAGTAAGCCTATATCTCGTGGGAGTAGAAAGTAATATTTTGATATGCAATAATAATAATAATAATAAGAAGAAGAAGAAGAAGAAGAAGAAGAATAAGAACAATAATAATAGTAATAGGGAAAAACCTAGACAGATATGAGAAAAGTAATTGCACAAAAGAAAGCGATAGCATGGGGAGAACTGCAGTGGTTAGTTAGAGATGAAAAGTAGTGGAAAAAGTTGTTAAACTTTGATATGCAGTGTAAATGTAATGAAATATATTGATTGTTTTATAATGAATACGCAATATCTTCAAATAAGTACACTGCATGTAGGTTTATTTTCACCTGACGCACGTTTCACAGAAATTATTCTATATCTTCAGAGGTTTGTTTGAATTGTAATTGAATGTTTCGCTTACAATATACGGATAATCGATTTTACTTCGATTCTATTCTCGATTGTTGTAATGTTTATGTAGTCAACAAGTTATTTATTGTATATTTAAAGTTTTTTTTTTGTACCGGCCATCTAAAGACCACATGTCAATTTCAATTCTTTATTCTTTGTTCTTTTCATTTTCTTCAATATTCTTTCATCTTTCCACTGTGTCTCTTCTTCCTGTCTTCAGTCCACTTTGAACCTGCGTTTTTCTCTCTCCTACCCTGAACTCCTTCCATTTTTAACAGTTTTGCCTGAAAAACGTTTATTTCTATAGCTTCTACTGCATGTATATTATTTTTTTCTAAATCCTTTTGAACTTCTTTAATCCAACTTGATGTTGACTTCTTCCGCCACAGATATTAATGTATATTATATTGTTACAACGGTCTCCTGATCGTCGTATGGTACAGTGGAAAACACAATACAAGACACCAATTAAGTCACTAATCACCAGCTTTAATTATCACAATTAAACAGTTCGTAATTAACAAGACAGTCTCTTACAACAAATTAAAAAAAATTGTTCACACGCAATAAAAAAATGTCAACTAATATAAAACACGATTGTACTACAGAAAATTTTTACGGGGAGACCTGGTGGAAGAAGAAGGAGGGGTCGGCCCAGAAAACGATGGTTGGATGATCTTGATGACGACCTGCGCAAGCTCGGTGTAAGAAGACGGAGACTGAGAGTAGAAGATCGAGGCGTCTGGAGGCGGATTTTCCAGGAGGCCAACGCTCTCTAAGAGCTGTAGTGCCAATTAAGAGAGGGAGAGAGAGAGAGAGAGAGTGAGAGAGAGAGAGAGAGAGAGAGAGAGAGAGAGAGAGAGAGAGAGTGAGGGGGGAGAGAGTTTCCGGGGTACCGAATCCACACAAATGTTTATGAGACATCAACCACGTGTTTGGTGGGAATCGAACTAATGACGTAATTTAGCGAAATGAATCGAACGCACGACACATTTTCTGATAATTCAACACATGTGCCGTAGATATCGAACCGACGACGTTTCTTTTAAAAACTTCTCCGTTGCAAATCGAAAATACACACGTCAGTCTTTTGCTAAATTTGTCTATCCAACAACAACCAGAGACAGGCTAATCGTTATAAATAAAAAAATTAGTAATAAAATAGTAGTAGGCTTCAAGGTAAGACGTCGGACGTGATACAACATGACGTGTCGTGACACCGGTGCACGCGTAATGCATCTGGTCAGCGCGGCGCGAGTGTGTCAGTGAGTCAGTGCCGCGGACCGTGGGAATACACTCTCTCATACACAAGAGCGCGCGCCGGTTACACCTTCACTACGACTTGTGTCTGTCTGTTGATCATTTGTTTGTTTGTTTGTTTTAGGCAACACACGGTGAGAACGTGTTTCAAAAATAAAAAAAATAAAATAAAAAACTATTATTAATTCAATAGTCTCAACGCGTAAAAAGATAGATAGATACAATGTCAGAGCAGGTAAAGGAAAGAGAGAGAAGAAAGAAATGAACTCAGTCAATTACCATAAATTCTGGAACAAGGTTGAAGTGGGTGGATGGATGGTTATGTAACAGGTAAAGAATGTGGGTATAAAGCGAAAATTTCCAACCGAGTGAGAGCGAGAGAAAGAGAGAGTAGGTGAGCGATAAATAATAAGGGGAGTCGAGCGTGTGCGTGCGTGCCAATGTGGAACAACTATGCTCGGTCGTGTCCGTAGCTGATCACTGTTTTGTTCCTACTTCTTTCTCTGGTCCAGTATACACCACGCTTTTATATCTTCTCTTTTTGTTATTATTATTAAACGCCTGCTCTCAAACGATTTACATCTGATGGTGGCTCTTGAAATGTCACGCCCTTCTCTGCGACCTTACTCTTGTACTTTATTTAAACTCATTATGAATCTAAACTGGTATTATGATACATTATATTTTTAACGATGATCGGGTTTCCGAGGATCGGTGAAAAAAGTATAAAACAAATTTCAAATTATTCATGTCGACGTTTCGACAATATTTATTGTCATCATCAGGACCTGTGTACTGATACAAGAGAAAATATCAAACACAACAGATAAATTAGTTACCTGAATGTCTTTGTGTATGTGAGTGTGCGCGTATGTATGAAGGAGTTGAAACAGTTTGTTTACATCATCAAAATATTTGCATTATTAGATATTGTTTTCCTTATGTACATCGAGAAAATTATAATACCACAGAACATAATTTATACATAATTACAATTTAAAATACTGATAAATCAGTAATCAACAATTATACATATATGCATATATATACACAATACATATATGTAGAAATGTTTTCTGTACAAATCTTAGTTGATTACTGCTTTTATAATTAATTTAGTACCATTAAGGAACTTTTACATTATCAGTAATTTAAATTGTAATAGTGTAAAAATTATGTTCTGTCGTATTATAATTTTCTCGATGTATATAAGGAAAACAATATGTAATAATGCAATTATTTTGATGACATAAAACAAACTGTTTCAACTCCTTCACACATACACACATACGGGCACACTCACATACACACACATTCACGCAACTAATTTCTCTGTTGTGTGTGATGTTTTCTCTTGTATCCGTACACCGGTCCTGATGTGTCGTCGAACCGTCGACACGAGTAATTTAAAATTTGTGTTATACTTCTTTGACCGATCCTCGCAAACCCTCCATCGTTAAAATTTATTGATTGACGGTCACTACGAAATTAAGAATTATACATTATGTTTTTACTTTATTATATATGAATCTAAGATGTATTAGAAAGATGAATTAAGATAGGGAAGTTATTAACACAGTGACTTAAGTTTACTTTCAAAACGTATGGTTAAAACTAACAACATGCATAACAAAATCAGTCCTGAGATTACTGAAGTCACCCCTAGATAACTATCACTGAACGTATCTTAAAAATTCTCTTTGCCTGCCCATCATCCCTTACTCGTGTAACATGTTCAGCTTATTGCCATTTCAGTTCTAAAAAACGCACTAAAATATCCATCGATCCCGTTCTTTGACCTACAGAGTTATTTAAAATTTTGTCCCATCTAGCAGAGCCAAGTAAGGGTTTTTCAATTCAGTTCTGAGTTACTATTGTATTTTGTTCTATTCCCTGGTTAGAATCAGATTTTCACTTCCATTCGTAAATCTATGTTACACCACTTTTCATAAATGTTCGTTGTTATATAAAATTGGGCTTCTTTAAGTTTAAGGAAGAAAATTTGTAATACCGTACATCGATACACGATAACAAGGATTATTTAACATCCTCGTAAGGTAATTCAATAAAATTAGTAATTATTCTATTATGTCCTCTTTGAAATTTTGATCAACCATAAATGCTCTTTGAACCTAGTTTACTCACAGGAAAGGTGTATGTGCACTTGCATACGAAATAGAAAGGACATTTAATACAGTACAAAATGCTTGAGTAAAATTAGATTATTAACGTATTCTGTAAGATGAGACTTTTACGCTGCTACGTATTCTCGATCCTCTTCCACGGTGTAGAATCTTGGACTTTGACTGAAGTCACAACTAAAAAATTGTAAACTTTCGAAATATGGCTTTACCGTAGAATACTAAGCATTTCATGGACAGCACATATAACTAATGTTCAAGTTCTTAGAAAGATGAGGAAAGAAAGGGAAGTTATTAAACACAGTGAAGATAAGAAAGCTTCAGCATCTGGGACATCTCATGAGAAATGAACAGAGATTTTACTTATTGCAGTCCATACTACAGGGAAAATTACTCGGAAAGAGAGGAGTTGGGCGACCGAAAATATCATGGCTGAGAAATTTAAGGACCTGGTTTGACATGAATACAACTGACTTATTCTGTGCAGCAGTGCAGAAAGTTAAAATAGTCCGTATGATGTCCAAGATCCGAAACAAATAGGAACTATCACAAGCAGATATATGAATCTAATCTCCCGTATTTAAAAATTTTGTAACAAAGACCAAATCCTGATCGTCGTCAAACATTTTGGAGACAATCGATAACACTCCGAATTACCCAGAGGGTTAGTACGTCTAACACCTGTTTCTATGCCACGTTCTCTCTCGACCTTTCGATACGCCTGGCAGCCTTCATACTACTTTTATTCGGCATTCCTGTCTTGTATGATACTCAGATGGAGAACGTTTGTTAAATCATATTATTATTGACTACCGGAGAAATCAACCCAATCACATCCTATATTCAATTCAACATTTGGGTTCAAAATCAGAAACGTAGTGCAAGCATTGTTCTACGCCCTATATACCGTAAGCAATACAGATCTATAAACCGATAAATTAACAGAATACAGTTATAAATGCTTGATACATGAATCACCTGATGAGAATCCGCAGTCTAAACGCTTGTATCGAAGAGAAATTGTACAGGACCAGCTGTTGATTACTTACTAAGTTATCAGGAATTTGTTTAAAACTTTGTAACATGAGACACTTCTGACCTGTCCCACTTATTTTCTTTGTGTTTATGCTAATTAATACTTAAGAATTTGGGATACCCCACTGTATAGACAAGGAAATAAAATCAGATTAATTACTTCGGGGAGGCAAAACGTCTAAGTTTTCGCTTCTACAAGTCCAGGGTCATAATGGGACATCGTAGTCTCTCCAGTTCTTTAAGAGAGACGTGTTTCCTTACTTTGATCCAAATACTTTAGTGAACTCTAATATTTCCTCTTCTCTGCGGCGTTCCTTGCTTCCAATTTAATCGCGTTGGTCCAGTCTTCCTCCATCCCCTTAGTCACTGCATCATTCCAAGATAACCGTGAACATTCTTTGTCCTTCTTGGCGCCAGCTGCCATTCCCTTAATTTTTGAAGCCACCTTTCTTCTGGCATTGGTCTCACTTGTCCATTAATCCTTTACGTTCGGCGGTTTCTATCATGTCAATGTCTACTTCCGTCAGTGTCCTAATCTCGCCTTCTCGACAAATGTTGACTAGTCAGAACTCACACAGTGAGATTTGGTGTTTTACAGCAAATTTTGTTGACAAAATAAAATTTTTGCAGGCTATTCTCAAAGACTTACATGAGAATCCCTGTTCCGTATAAGAGAAACGATGCAACTCTTCGATTAACCATGCAACCTAGAGTGATTGTTAGAGTTTCTCAATAAAATCCGTATGTAACTACCAAACGTGTTATAATCTCTTATGAGATTATTCATTCATTCCTATGAGAATACAGTAAACAGAATGCGTTTACTATGGTGATGTCGACTTGGTCATAACGTCGTTAACAAATGTATTAATAATCTATTTTTAACAATTTGATACTACTTCCAACGCTTCTTTTCGAGTAAAAATTGTGTTTCGATTTTCGTCCTTGACTCGAATTACGTTTTTCGACGATTTATCAGGTGATTCTTTGACCGTGTGCCAATAGTAGATCGTAAACAGTCGAGAGTCGTAAACCTCGTTTTTTGGTCGTTTGCGGCGATCCGATGTCGCCAAATTGCGTTGGGCAATATACTTCGGCAACACTTCATTAACCAGAAGGACATTAAGTCAGTACGTAAATCGTGGCTTCCGTAAACAGGTGTGGTCACCACCACATAAATTATTACATCTTTCGCCCACCGCTGATATTGTCATCATCCGTTCCATTTATGACGTCAATTAAGTGTAGCCACGTTACGTAACACCTGTTAGCGACTGTCTTTCGCTGACTTTCGGCGCAGATTTGCGATTTCAATATGACGAAAATCGAACCGTTTATAAAAGATCGGTGAACCTATCTTATCGAATGTACTATTGAAATCTATTAAATTATGTCATTATCATCATCGTCTTCAGCAAGGATTGAACCAAAGTATGGTTTGTTACGGTCCCAAGCTTATAGACTAGAGCTGGACAGGCCAACGCTTCCTCGGGCGGCCCACAACTCTCCATCCTTTCGCCTTATAATTCCATAGTTGCTTGAGGATGTGTCACTCATCCATTCGGATAAATATTCCAACCATTTTAGCCAATATTGGGCAATCCTATCAAGTATACTCATAATGTTCAGTTTCTCCCTTACATTGACATTTCTCTTGCGATATTGAAGAGTATATCCTGCCACGTGGTTGAAGTCCAGTTCTCAGATCCACAGAGAAGTGTGGGCAGCGCCATCACCTTGGAGAACTTCAGACGTGTGATTTTACTCGTTGATTTTAGAGTGCTCCTGATGGTCCCTCATATCCTGAGGGATTCAACTCGTGCAGCTTCTTCACCGCATCAGTGTTTGTAAATTCAAGACAATTTACAGCCTACATATTCAAAAACTACTTACCTGGTCCAGAACAGTACCATCTACAACAATTTGGGGTCAACTCTAAGAAAAAACCTTTACCTTGGTCGTCAATGTGGAGTTCAATGCAGATTCGATTCAATGAGTGAATTACGTGTGCATTATTATATACATAATGTAAATATTATTTTTATTGTTCGCGTAATTAGTGCATGTATTTGATGTAGACCTACTTGAAAGTTTGTACAGCTGTCTCAAAACTGAGCCTATAGACCATTGAATAAAGGCAGATTTTGTGAAAATCTGGACAAAAATCCTCCAGACACGAAATTTGGTCGAAAGTTAGGTTTTGGGGTCACTTCAATGGGGGAAAATATCGGACACTCCAGCTCACCGCTGGGCCCCGCTGGGGGGGTTAAAAGGTGGGGCAAAACGGTTTATTGTAAATATCTCAAACACTAAGCAAGATATCAAACAAAGTTAAATACAAAGTTGTAGCTGACTAAGTTTTCCATCAAAATGGTCCTTAGTAATTTTTTTGTCAGACGCACTGGGACAGAGATATGAGCGCTCAAAGTTGAGACCTTTTTTGCAATTTTTCGTATCAGGCATTTCTACAAAAAAAACTTGCATTTTTTTTAGTTTAGGCCGATTTTTGTATAGTAAAAAGCGCTAAATATGGGTATGTAAATGTTTGTACATGTAATACGAAGTATTTGGATGTAAATTTTTGCATGTATATATTTATGCACACATATACACACACACTACAACTACAAAAACGTGCATTTTTGAACGTAAGCGTTACATGCATATACTGACTAATCCATGCATATAGATGTGCATTTTTGGATTTAGACAAGTATAATATATATTGTAATAACACTCGATCGTCTCGTACTGTAGGAGTGTAAAAATGTAAAAAGTGTCAGAGTGCAATGTGTACTCTCGTGTCTTACCAATCCGTCGTCGCTCTGGAACGTAACTTACGCTGATTGTGTCCGTCGCGAACGCACGAATAACCAGGTATCGAAGTCTTTACCTGTTGTTCACTAGGGGTGTATAAATCCCGGGTGGCGCCATATTGTTTAATTAAAACAACTAAAAAATTTAGGATGATCGGGCGAGTTCAGCTCAGGCGGTGTGGAGAATTCAAATTTATTCCCGCCTCGGTTCGACCTTCTTAATCAAGCCGGTAGTTCGATGATTTTGCTACATGAGCGCTTGCCGTCAATCCTAGCTGTTCGCTAAAATGTACAAAAACTATAATACACCTTCCTAATGAAAATAAAACACAGTGGTTACACTCAGTACTGGTTTATTAGTTGGTGATTGTTAATTATTCAGTTTAACACAGATTATATTTTGTTTTTTAATAAATTTGCACCGGAAATTAACATAAGACAATTTCTCTAGGGTTTGGCAAATCGATTTTGAACGGATCAGACAGTCAATGATGGCGACTGTGTAATTTGTTTACAGATATTTTCGTTCAACTTCTTGGATTCTTGTGATTACGATAAAAGGATTATTAATGATTACAACAATAAAAATACACTACCTTACATTATTTGTACTTAAATAATATAATGTGTAACTATAATTTGTTCCTGGAGTGCAGTAAAAGTGTTTCAAAAGTTCGTAAACTAACAACAGGTTATTTTACTAGTTGAAAAATTTTCAGAGTCTTATTTTTTTATTTAATCTTTGAAAGAAATTATATTCAGTTTATAGTGAGAGTTCAGATTACTGTGAGAAATATTTAAAGTGAGTTTAATTCTGAAATTTGGGTAATTTAATGATACTTAACACATCAGTAGATTGGATGTACTCAGTTGTTCAGGTAAAAAGGAGTTGGGCCCCAATCGTCATCAATTTTTCAATTGTCTGGGGCTTCTGGCATCTTTTTCAAGTTAATCGTAGCAATTTATTCATTTCTTTTTCATTTAATTGGTCCTCGACATCAGTTAAATGTTTTCAGTCATCGTCTGCTTCTTACTTGTTCATCTGTTGTAATTTTGTATACTTTTTTGACCTTTTAAATTAAAATTTTGGTCGTTCACGACTTGGCGTCTATTCTGGAAGAGTGTCACATTACGAGTAATAAGATTTAACAGAAAATTCGTAACCAACGTCTGTTGTCATGGTTACAAATTAATTCTGATTGGTTAATCTTGTCTTATAACCATTGTTATCAATTTTGAATTTTCCTTCAAAATTACTGTATATCTTCTGATTGCTTTTATTCTTCTGTCTTCCTCCCTACGTATTAAATATTATCACTACTGTTTGTATTTCCTTTCAAAGATTATTTAGACATCCCATAAGGTTGGGTTCTATAAAGTATTACTATATTTACAATTATGTTAATATTTGTTAATTACATTTCTTTTTTATGTTATGTACTTATTCTAACATTTTTCTTTTAAAATGATTCACAAATTATCCTTGGCTAGTTACTCGCCTTGGATTTGCCAATTTCTTTGTTAATTTTTTACAATTTGTAGTTATTTGTTTTTGACAGTTAGGTATTTCATAGGCCTAAGTAGCCATTGATCATATTTACTTATTTTATACCAATTACCTCTCATTTTATCCTAATGTGTTTTGATTTGTGATTATAATTGATTTGTTTATGTGTTGATGTGTTTTGGATCTGTTTTTGTACTGATTATGTGTTAACATTATTTTCTACATCATGGCTTGTCAATTATTTCCTAACTGATTTTCCAATGTTATTATTTCTGTATTGATTTACCTTCTTATTTATTTAACTTGCCATTGTTAACAATATGGCTATTACTTACTATTCTTTATTACATAAAATATAACAACTAGGCCTATGGTCTGTATACTTCCTTCAGCCATATCCTATTCATAAATTTAATTGAACAATCTTTAACAGTTATTAGGTAATGTTGGTTTACAATTCATTTCATTCTTTATTATTTTTTGGGTGATAAACATCATCACACCTTTTAAACTTACTTAATCGATTATCCCTTATAACATGGGGTGTTTATTGATTTTGTTTTTAATTTCTTATTTCTTTAATAATCTCTACCTCCAATCCATGGTAACACTAACTGTTTACCTTACATGGGCTTTCTCCCCTGAATAACATCGTATCCTTCATTTATATTTAATCTAAATACTATTTTCAATTACTATTATTAATACAATTCTTATATGTTCACCATTAAATCGTTTAGTCTTTATCACTGATTTACTAAGTGTTTTTTATCTATCACTATTTTTCATAATACTATCATTTACAATATTCTTATTAATCCATAACCTTCACTTTTAAACTATCTAGTGTTTATCACTGATTTACTCATTATTTTGGGGTTTTTACACTTTCACTTTTGGCACTTCCTAAATTTTTTTATTTTAAGTGTTTATTAGTGGGTAATCCCTACCATTACTTTTTCTTTGTCACTTAGTTATTTTTATTTTCTTACTATCTCACTATCTCCCTCTTTCTTTACAAATATTATTTATACTGTTAATAAGTTCATGTCTTTCTAGAGTTCTTTCTTACATATACTTCTAATTCTTGGGTTAGTGTACTTTTATTTATCGGGTTTTGTCAATTTTTATTTACATTTATCATTTAGTCAATACTAATACTTATTTTTTACATTGGTTATTTACTGGTTTCGTTTCCTTTATGATATTTGAGTGTATCATTTCTCCCTCCCCTATGCTATGTTATTCGTCTGTGTTTTATCATCTTGTTTCACTTTATTTCCATTATATTTGGTTTGTTCCATTTTTATTTTCATTTTTCTTCTCCTTCATTTCCATTTTGTTTCATTTTATTTTGGTTTTTATCTGGCCAATCTCTAGGGTTGGGTCAAAGTCGTTTGTTTGTCAGTCTAGTCTACTCTTTTAATAATTACTTTAGTTTACCATTCTTCCTTCTTCTTTCTTAACTACATTTTATATTTTTTCTTCATTATTTATTTATCAAATTATATTACTTTTTAGCATTTCTTTCATACTTATAGATATCAAATATGATCTGAATTTGGCGACGTTATAATATGCATGAAAATATTTCTACACATATTCACACATATATTGTAACGTCACAGAACGTTCAATAAAGGAATTTAATTGCAAAGTAAATTATCATAAGAGGAAGGTGAGGTGAACAGTATCGAACCCAAGTAATCCGAAAAATTTTGTAATATTGTCCGATAAATAATATCATTAACATGAAAAAACGACAAAGACTATGACTAAGACTCAAACCCCATATATATTGTTTAAGTGAAGAACAGTGTAAAACTGATAATATACTATAAGAGAAACAGATAATCTCAGAAATGACCAAAATGATGTCATTACATATTAAGAAATGTAACTCTGAATAGGGTATAAAAAACTATTTATTGTGAATTAATGGACAAGATCTATTATTATACTTTGTAATATAAATGAAATAAATGTATTAAATGATTTGAATACATCATTAAAAAGGACGTAAGTTAAAATAAAAGATATATAAATGTTATGACAAAAAAATCTAGGTTTAGGATTTGAGACCAATCACTCAGATTTTATGTGAAAATTAATTATTATAGAATTAATATAAAAACTATATGTAAATGTCAATTAGACAGAGACAAACAAATTATCTTAAATAGAGAAAGCTGTAAATTGATTAAAAATCAATTAAAATAGTCAAAAACAGTGTTAAACTGAAAACATGTGATGAACATATAAAATTGTAATATTTATGAATTTTATGTCGTCAAAATGCAACAAAATTGTATTCTAAAGTTGAAATACAATATAATGTAACTGTACTTATATATTTGACCACCTAAAACACTTTAACAGTCAAGTTATGAAACTATTTACCTATACCATACCAGGCTGAGGCCAAAAAACAATCACAAAAATAGTCGTATTTGACAGAATAATTGCAGAATATTAGAAAAAATAAAGGAAAAAGGTACAATTCTATAAAGTACAATGGAAACATACTTGCTCAGTTGAAGACAAGCTTAATTCTTAGAGAATTTTAAATATAAAAGTGAAAATTGTCACACCAAGAAAATAACTCTTCTGTGCAAAACAGTATGATGCTAAGTAATATTACAGTAAAAATAAAATGTATCAGGATAAACCAGGTATTCCCAAAGATAAACAATATAACAAACTCTAAGTGAATACCCAATAAATCCCATAATAATACCGAAAAAACAAATTATCATCAAAAACTACTGACAAAAATCTAGGCCATAAGTAATGCCTATAGAAAAATGAACTTATTTATATCTTGTATGTTTTAATATGTGTTTACTTTGTTATCAAAAGATAAATATGTTATGTATTAATGTTATAGCAAGAACCAAGCAACTTCATAACATTTTAATAATTAGAGAATTAGAATTTTGTGCAAACACTACAAGGTAAGAATTGTATTTTATGTTAATTTATTAGATTTAATTTGTTCAGAACCAATCGTGTATGGTATCATTGTACTCAGTTGAAAGCAGAGAATCCAAAAATAATAATGGCATGCAGATTGTAAGTAGTTCTGTAAAATTGTTTGACAAATACCAGAATAATTTCAGTAATATCCTTTAGTATGAAGAATAAGAAGTTTTTGTTCTAAAGCTTCTACGGAAGTCAAATTTGTTCTATGATGTTCCATTTGCATATTCTCGAACGTTCCAGAAGAAAATTTTACTCAAAAATACCGGAAGTTCATGTCAAAAAATTAAAACAATGAGCCTTACAGAGTATAAAAGGAAGACGAAATTTGACACAAAAAAACACTTTATGCTTTGAATCCACAAGAGACACACCACCCACGAATCCGATCATCTCGTGCAAGGCGAAGTCGAAGAACAAGAATTCAACACGAGAACACAGAAAGTCTTTTTCCCGTACATGACAAAAGACTGACTTAACCTATACAAGGAGTATACGCTAACGTGTTGTTGAATAGAGCAGCAACACGCCATATTTAATAGAAACGCACACAGCCAGATATCCAGCGGCCCTGAAAAGAACCGATTTTAATAGAGGAAATCAATTTTGCTGGTATTTGCTAAGACAAACCGACTTTGACAACATTCCCAAAACGATTTACTGACACGAGCCTTCAACATTGAGTCTGGAACTAGCGCTGTGACGGCCGAATCAAGAAACCACGCAGACAGCTGTTCGCCGCCGCCAGAATTCAAAGCATAGATACAGTGCGAAATTTATTTAAATCGTGCGGAGTTTTAAAACCGTAATTTGACTTATAAATAATTACCAGTGCGTGAGGAACATAAACACGAAGAAGCGCAAGATTGGAATCGTCCCCAAGAAAAGTGTCCAGTGAAGAAAATACTTACGTGAGTTGTTCAAAAGTTAAAATCATTTTTACCTGGTATCCTTTGTCACACAATTGTACTAAACATGCCAAACACCTTCAAACCACACAATTTTTGTAAAGCATCCCACTGATTTGTCTTGATACCCACGTCCTGAGTATAAAGTTTTTTCATACATTAAATTCATGCTATTCAACTGAGCAAATAAAATATTTATTAGCCGATACTTACTTAAAAAACTTGTCAATAATAATATTTTGTAACTCTGCAATTTTGTTTAATTTGAGTGTTAGTCCTTCAGACGATTTTTATGAAAAGAAAGTTCATTAAACATACGTTATTTACAATTCAAACTGTCTTGTTCACATTTTTTATATATAATTAATTTAACAACTAAGAAATCAAATTTAATAATAATAATAATAATAATAATAATAATAATTTCTTGGAAAAATATCCAAGTGGCGCCCACATACACATGTTAGCATAAGTTGTGTTTGCAGGACAACATCGTCGCAGAGAAACCAGCCATTAGTAAGTATTAAAAGTGCGCGGAGTGTAACACCCGACATCACAACACAACACACATACAATTTCTTTTTGTTATAAATTGACGAATCCAACGTGAGGCAACGAGGGAAAGACTTGACATACGACAACAATATCTTTTCGTTATAATATGTGTGTGTATATACATGTATACAACTAAAAACGCTTACGTTCAAAAATGCACGTTTTTGTAGTTGCAGTGTGTGTGTATATGTGTGCATAAATATATACATGCCAAAATTTACATCCAAATACTTGGTATTACATGTACAAACACTTACATACCCATATTTAGCGCTTTTTACTTCCATATTTCCTTAAGGAATGGAAGTATGGTGATGGCAAAAAAAATCGTGTTCGAGATTATTGCAGATTCTGATTCTACTACATTCAAAACATGAAAAAAAGTCGTTTTCCGAAAAGTGTCTGTGTGTGTGTGTGTGTGTGTGTGTGTGTGTGTGTGTGTGTGTGTGTGTGTGTGTGTGTGTGTGTGTGTGTGTGTGTGTCTGTGTGTGTGTCTGTAGATTTTTTTTCTATGGCAAACGATAACTGCCGCAAATTCAAACAGAATCAAATAATTTTTTGCATACAGCCCTGATTTGTAGAGGACTCGCGACCTATTGTTTTTGGTGAAGATCGGTTGATGGAAAGGGGTAGTTTACCTGCAACGGTTTTTTTTTATCAAGGGACATTTTTTTTTTTGGCAAACGATAACAGCCGCAAATTCAAACAGAATCAAATAATGTTTCGTATACAGCCCTGAATTGTAGAGTTCTCAAGACCTTTTGTTTTTGGTGAAGATCGGTTAAGGGAAAGGGGTAGTTTACTTGTAACGTTTTATGTTTTAACAAGGGTATTTCTTATGGCAAACGATAACAGCCGCAAATTCAAACAGAATCAAAAGATTATTTGCATACAGCCCTAAATTGTAGAGTTCTCAAGACCTATTGTTTTTGGTGAAGATCGGTTAAGGGAAAGGGGTAGTTTACCTACAACGTTTTTTTAACAAGGGTATTTTCTATGGCAAACGATAACAGCCGCAAATTCAAACAGAATCAAATAATATTCTGCATACAGCCCTGATTTGTACAGTACTCAAGACTTATTGTTTTTGGTGAAGATCGGTTAAGGGGAAGGGATAGTTTACCTGCAACGTTTTTTATCAAGCGTATTTTCTATGGCAAACGATAACTGCCGCAAATTCAAACAGAATCAAATAATTTTTTGCATACAGCCCTGATTTGTAGAGTACTCGCGACCTATTGTTTTTGGTGAAGATCGGTTGAGGGGAAGGGGTAGTTTACCTGCAACGGTTTTTTTTATCAAGGGAAATTTTTTTTTTGGCAAACGATAACAGCCGTAAATTCAAACAGACTTAAATAATGTTTTGTATACAGCCCTCAATTGTAGAGTTTTCACGACCTATTGTTTTTGGTGAAGATCGGTTAAGGGAAAGGGGTAGTTTACCTGTAACGTTTTATGTTTTAACAAGGGTATTTCCTATGGCAAACGATAACAGCTGCAAATTCAAACAGAATCAAACGATTATTTACACACAGCCCTAAATTGTAGAGTTCTCAAGACCTACTGTTTTTGGTGAAGATCGGTTGAGGGAAAGGGGTAGTTTACTTGCAACATTTTTTTAACAAGGGTATTTTCTATGGCAAACGATAACAGCCGCAAATTCAAACAGAATCAAATAATGTTTTGCATACAGCCCTGATTTGTAGAGTACTCAAGACTTATTGTTTTTGGTGAAGATCTGTTAAGGGGAAGGGGTAGTTTACCTGCACCATTTTTTTATCAAGCGTATTTTCTATGGCAAACGATAACAGCCGCAAATTCAAACAGAATCAAATAATTTTTTGCATACGTCCCTGAATTGTAGAGGTCTCAAGGACTTTCGATTTTGGTGAAGATCGGTTGAGGCGAAGGGGTAGTTTACCTGCAACCTTTTACGTTTTAACAAGAGTAAAGTACTTGCAAATTTATTTAAACTTTTTGAAACAATGGTAATTGTTAAAAATAAAATAATTTTGTTGCCAGGCAATAAAATTAAAATTTTTTAATATTAATGTAATATAATATTTTTCATTTAATACGGCAATAAAAAGGCAGGTAAGACACAAACACACAATTCACGTTATTTCTGGCCTCACTCATGTTTATTTTCTTACGTTTGCACGCTTTTTAATTGGAAAGTGCCGAAACCCACACCAACATAACGCGTGCAAGCCGAAAAAATGGACATCAATTTGCTTACTGGCGAAGCTAGTAGTTAATGAATGGATAGGCAAAAATCTTATCTTAAATTTTTTTAAGGAATCACTAAAAGGACGGTGGGTCAAATCGGACGCTGAGGTAGAGTTGTTGTAACCGAATGGTTCCACAAACAGCCGTAAGAATTTTACTAGCAGGGAATCTACAGGTTAGCGCAACAGTGGAACTCATGTCTTAATGTTATTGGAGACTTCTTTTAAAATCGTTGAATAAAAAATGCTTTACAGCTCTATACGTGTGTCTATTGAACAATCCTTGTATTAGTCATACACAATAATACAACTGATTGAACTTCAAATTTTTAAACTTGATTAGTTTCTATATATATGTTTAATGTTACAAATAATTCAAATAACAATCTTGATCATCTGTTAGTTCAGCGGAATAACAGTGACACTTTTAATAACCGCATAAAATAAACACTTAGAAACAACACAGGCGCTTTAACTTAACTGTTTGGACCACAGAAGTGAGGCATGCCTCAACGCTCTATGTGTACAGCGCGGGACAATCCCCCCTCCCTACACTTCCCTATCACACCACTACATTGCTTACATACGATGTATACAAAAAACGCTGAGGCAAGTTCAGGTTGCCTCATTCGCTTTAAACGAACTATGCCGAATCTCACCTGTCACCATCTAGCGGTCGCTCAATAAAGCACGTTTCGGTTTAATAAATTTGACAGTCCCAGTAACAATGTATAATCTTTACGTTATGTAGTTCATACGTATTTATAATTTTTATTCTACAGAATTTTTTAGGGTAGGCATTGCCTCAATTGCCTCCATGTAACTTCGCCACTGATATATATGTGTACAACGTTATCGGCAACAAAGAAGTAGTTTTTGTTAAAATTCCTTCCCGGGATATTTGGCCGTAGTCCAATGTTTTCTACAAAACCAGACGTTTCGGCAATGCCATCGACTTCCATCATCAGTGAAAATCGAGTGCGATAACGTGAGGTGGTATACGTTAGTGACCACAGTACTGTGGTTAAGGCTGAAGCAGTAAGTAGAAAGAAGTAGTTTCTATGGTAATATTTCATTTCGAAAATGATTTTAAATATAAATCTTAGAATATGGAAGTCATGTATGGTTCTCCATACCGATATTTACTATACAAATTCGGCCTAAACTAAAAAAAATGCAAGTTTTTTTTTGTAAAAATGCCTTATACGAAAAATTGCAAAAAAAGTCTCAACTTTGAGCGCTCATATCTCTGTCCCAGTGCGTCTGACAAAACAATTACTAAGGACCATTTTGATGGAAAAGTTAGTCAGCTACAACTTTTGTATTTAACTTTGTTTGATATGTTGCTTAGTTTTTGAGATATTTACAACAAACCGTTTTGCTCCACCTTTTAACCCCCCCAGGGGGGCCAGCGGTGAGCTGGAGTGTCCGATTTTTCCCCCATTGAAGTGACCCCAAAACCTAACTTTCTACCAAATTTCGTGTCTGGAGGATTTTTGTCCAGTAAAAATCTTTATTCAATGGTCTACTAAGTGATGCTTGTTTATACCATTGTAACGTCTTTCCTTCTACCCTTAGGCCTCTCTCTTGGTGAAATTCCGATGGGTAGGAAGGTACAAAGAGCGGCAGGATATCTGAAATAAGAGTGATACAAGAACGATTACACATGGAAGAACTTGAGTGACAACTCTGCTCAATATTGGCTGAATCAAGGCCGAAGAGAACGAGGCGAAGAGGCAATCTGAAGCATCGGCTGTAGCAGAACTGACCCCTGTACAATTTGTTGCAAGTAACATGGGTGACAAAGAGACCTTCGACTACACAATGACCGTTCCAGTTTATATAAAAGATAATCTGTTTAACACTTCTGTCTCTTTAAAGGGAAAATAGTTTTGTTCACATGTTCCATACACGCATTAGTGTTTCTTTGGGGCATCTTCATGTTGTATTAAGGTGCTCAAAATAATTCCTGGATTCTGTTGTCTATGACGTGTACGTTGATTAACTAATCTTTATATATATAAGCGGCTTTGTCCTGACTGACTGACTGACTGACAGAGAATCAACGTAGAGCAAAAACTACTGAAGATAATGATCTCAAAATTTGAAGGTCTATTCTTATGGGGTCGTAGATGCTCACTAAGAAAGGATTTTGCAAAATTTTAATTTTAAGGGGTAAAAATCGCAAGAATTCCAGGAAACGCAACGCTTCGTATAGCTAATACACAGAGAGTATTAGTCATTTTGGGCATTTTATAGTTTTTGTCGAAAGTAAATTTGCTGAAATATAATCTTTAGTTAAGTTGCTTACATGTGTCTATGCTCCATTGATAATTTTATTATATTTTTTAAATAGTTTAAATAGCAAAGGGCTTTTAAGTTTTGAGTTTTTTGGATAGACTCGAGACTGTGTAATTCAGTTTAAAATATTACAACAATTAATAAAACCTTTGTATGTTTACAAATACTTGACTTCATTTATTCTTTAGTTAATTTTTCAGAACGATCATTTGGTTAATTATTTGATTTTTTAACTCTAATATCCGATTCATAAATAAGTCTTATATATTTAAACTACATAATATGGCTGTTGATTATTTAAATATTAATGGTAAAAATATAATGCACGCCGTAATTTCAATTATTGGGGACGGTGCGTGTCTATTTCGATCTCTATCTTACATTATGAATAATACTCAAGAAAAATGTTGTCATATTCGTCAAACTATCGTATTACATGTAGTAGAAAACTGGGATAGATTTTCTGCGTTTTCTGAAGATAATAACGGTAATAATTATTCCGACTCCAGTAGTTATTACACCCATATGTCTCAGCATTCAACTTATCCTGGATTTATTGAACTAACGGCAGCAGGAGAATTGTTTCCTTATTGTTTTGAAGTATACCGCAATAATGAACTTTATGAAGTATTTGGTAATAATGACAATCCCACTAAAAGACTGCGCTTCACTGGCGCACTGTCTAATGGCCATTTTGACGTATATGAAATCCAAAGTCATTTAATGTTGACACCATCACCTTCCGAGGGCAAGAAACAAGTTAAGAAGCGACGCGCGAGGTGTAGCAATGCAACACGCAAACAGCAACTAAAATCGGCTAAGAAAACATTTTTGGAAAACAATCCCGTTGCACGTCAGATTGCTAATACTAAGTACCAGCAAAATCATCCTTAGGCTCATAGGAGTGCAGCAGCTAAATATCAGCAGCAACATCCTGAGGTTCACAGAGTAGCAGTAGCCGCATGTCAGCAGCAACATCCTGAGGTTCACAGGATAGCAGCAGCCGCATGTCAACAGCAACATCCTGAGGTTCACAGGATAGCAGCAGCCGCATATCAGCAGCAACACCCTCAGGTTCATAGAGCAGCTCAAAATCGTTATGAAATAAATACGCCTGGAGTTCGAGAAGAAAGACGAAAGCGACCATGGACAAAAAAACTTCGTACAGCTATGGAATATAACGTAGAAATCAATTGTGAAACAGATCCATGTATAAGCATAGGTATAATGAATTCTGAGTGCCAATACTGTGGAGCTCTTAAATGGAAAAATGGGACACCTGGAATGTGCTGTAAAGGGGGAGAAGTGCAGTTGTTACCTATCCAACCTCCAACCTCCAACCTCCACCGGAGTCTCTTTGTAGTTTGTTAAACGATAGTCACCCCGAGCGTGTTCATTTCATAAGCTCGATACGTAAATATAATGGTTGCTTTCAGATGGCGTCATTTGATGCGAATCAGGTTGTAGAAGATAGATTTATGCCAACTTTTAAAGTTCTCGGACAAGTATATCATTTAGTAGGAAGTGTACTGCCATTGCCAGATCAAGAATCTCGGTTTCTTCAAATCTACTTCGTGGGAGAAGATGAACGGGAAACAAGACCGAGGTGTAGTCACTATCCAGACGTAAAACCTGCATTAGTGAAGCAATTACTGCATATGATGCATGAGCACAACGCTTACATCAAAGACTTCAAAACTACTTTAGAAAAAGTTCCTCATAATTGTGACAAGTTTGAAGTAGTTATTCACGCTGATAGAAAACCTGTTGGTGCTCATGCAGGGCGATATAATGAGTCAGCAGCATCTGAAATAGCATTATTAATTAGCGGACAACAATTTGAAAATCGAGATATTGTTCTTCAAAGCCATGATGACAATTTACGCCGCATAAGTGAAATTCATCGTTCGTATGATTCTTTACAATATCCTCTTTTATTTTGTCGTGGTGAAGATGGCTACAGCATTAATATGCCTTACTGTGATCCTACTACAAAGTTACGACTTCAACGAGGAAAAATAACAGGTTCAGATTTCTATGCATATCGTATTATGGTTAGAAAGAATGACTTTAACTTTCTTCTTCGTTCTGGATCACTGTTGAGTCAATTTTTGGTTGATATGTTTGCCAAAATTTAAAGTGAACGATTAAATTACATTAGAAATAACCAAAGCAAACTTAGAGTCGATGAATATATTCATTTGAAAGATGCGATTGGAAGAAGAGATGTGAATGGTGATCAATTAGGAAAATTGGTAGTACTTCCATCATCTTTCACTGGAGGGCCACGATATATGCATGAACGGGCTCAGGATGCAATGACATACGTTCGTTGCAAAGGTCGACCTGACCTTTTTATCACTTTTACATGTAATCCGAAGTGGATAGAATTTAAAGATGTATTATTTCCTGGTCAAAAATCACAAGATCGGCATGACATTATAGCAAGGATATTCCATCTTAAACTTAAAACTATGAAAGATCTGTTAGTGAAAGGCAGCGTTTTTGGTGAAGTTGAGTGCTATATGTATTCAGTTGAGTGGCAAAAACGTGGTTTGCCGCACGCGCACATTTTGCTTTGGCTAAAAGATCGCCTGGCCCCGAGTTTAACTAATAAAGTCATCTCTGCAGAAATACCTGATGTCAGTAAAGATCCTCTTCTGCATGAAATTGTTAAGTCTAACATGATTCACGGGCCATGTGGTACTTTCAACGTAAATTCTCCATGCATGAAAGATGGGCGTTGCAGCAAAAAATATCCACGACCTCTTTTGAAAGAAACGCAAACCGGAGAAGATGGATACCCGAAATATAGAAGGTTATCACCCGATGATGGTGGCCTCACAGTAAAAATAAAAGGTATAGACGTAGATAATAGTTGGGTTGTGCCTTACAACCCCGTTTTATCTCGCGCTTTCAATGCCCACATTAACGTTGAAATTTGTAATTCTGTGAAATCTATTAAATACATCTGCAAATATATCAATAAGGGGACAGATCAGGCAGCTTTTGGCCTACACAATAAAACTGACGGAATAAATGAAGTCAGTCTATATGAAAGCGGTCGTTATATCAGTAGTTCTGAAGCAGTTTGGAGAATACTTGGTTTTCCAATTCATGAACGATATCCTATTGTTGTTCATCTTGCTGTACATCTAGAAAATGGCCAACGTGTTTATTTCACCTCAGATAATTTAGCTCAGAGAGTTAATAACCCCCCTCAAATAACCCTTTAGCATTCTTCGAGTTGTGCCAAAGAGATGAATTCGCCAATACTCTGCTGTACTCAGAAGTTCCATCTTACTACGTTTGGAAAGATAATAGACGGTTTGAAAGGAGAAAGCGAGGCGCAAATGTTGAGAACTGGCCAGGGATAAAGAAAGACACAGCCCTAGGAAGAGTATATACGGTACATCCAAACAACGTTGAATGCTATCACCTAAGGTTGTTACTACACGTAGTTCGAGGTCCAACATCTTTTGAATACCTTAAAACAGTTAACGGTGTAGTTCATCAAACATTTCAATCAGCTTGCAAAGCTTTAGGTTTGTTAGAAAGCGATGGACACTGGGATGATACTTTACAAGAAGCTGCTTTGTGTGAATCACCGTGTAAAATGCGGCAAGTGTTTGTAGTGATGTTGGTGTTTTGTCATGTTTCCGACCCTTTAAATCTTTGGGAAAAACATAAAGATAGTTTAAGTGAAGATTTTAGGCATGAAGTAGAAAGGGCAGTTCAAGATGGGGTTCAAGGATTTACGAACGAAATATATAACAGATGTTTGATATCGATCGAGGATGCTGTGATGGCGTTGGGAGCAAGCGGCTTAAAACAGTACAGTTTACCACAGCCTACAAGAAATGAAGAATTCTTTGACAATATTGATTATTTAAGGGAAATGAACTACAACTCGGAAAAATTGGAACAAGTGGTAAGAAATAACGAGGCATTATTAACACAAGAACAGCTTAGTATCTATCTTGAAATTATGAATAGCATAGAATCATCCGAAGGGCAGACATATTTTCTAGATGCACCGGGTGGGACTGGGAAGAGATTTTTAATTAATTTACTATTAGCAAAAGTGAAAAGTAATAAAAAATTGCTTTAGCTACAGCGTGTTCTGGGATTGCTGCTACCCTTTTAGAAGAAGGAAAAACTGCTCATAGTGCTTTTAATTTCACCTCTTAATTTGAACTATCCTGAATCTCCTAAGTGCGAAATTGCTAAGCAGAGTAATAGAGCCAAAGTTTTGAAAGATTGTCAACTTATTGTTTGGGATGAAAGCACTATGATGCATAAGGGAGGTTTTGAAGCTTTAGATCGTACACTTCAACATTTAAGAAACACCAGATCTTTAATGGGTGGAGTCACCGTTTTACTTGCTGGAGATTTTAGGCAAACATTACCTGTCATACAAAGAGGCACTCGGGCAGATGCGGTAAGAGCATGCATCAAATCGTCACGTTTATGGCCTCGAATAAAGATGTTATCTCTTAAAACTAATATGAGAGTTTATTTAAAAAATGATTCTTCAGTAGGACTATTTTCTGAGCTTCTGCTTAAAATAGGGAATGGAGAATATCCAGAACGAGCATGAAAAATTTTAATACCGGAAACTTTGGGCAAGGTAGTTAATAATTTAGATCAGCTTATAAGTACAGTTTATTCTGATATTTTTAGAATAAAAGAAAAATCTATGGAATGGTTCAGTGAACGTGCCATTTTAACTCCTAAAAGTGACAGAGCATCTGAGATTAATGATCAATTGCTTCGCTCATTTGAAGGAGATGTAGTAGAATACAAATCAGTTGATAAGGTAACAAACAGATGAAGCAGTTAATTACCCAGTAGAATTTCTCAATACGCTTAACCCTCCTGGATTTCCGGCACATATACTTCTTCTTAAAGTAGGAACACCTGTGATGTTATTAAGAAATCTCAATCCTCCAAAACTGTGCAGTGGAACCAGACTACAGGTAACAGCTTTGAAAAAAAATTTTACAGAAGCTACGATATTCACTGGTTGTGCTCGAGTCGAATCAGTTTTCATACCTAGAATACCGCTAATTCCATCGCAGTTAAAATTAATTCGAGTTTAAAAGACTACAGTTTCCTCTTAAGGTATGTTTTGCTATGACTATCAATAAGTCGCAAGGACAGACTTCAAAATTTGCAGGAATTGATTTACGAGAAGACTGTTTTTCTCATGGTCAACTTTACGTTGGTGCTTCTAGGGTAAGTTCTTCTAGCAGTTTAGTAATTTCAGCACCTGAAGGAAAAGCAACAAATATAGTTTACAAAGAAGTCCTTAGTACAAATTAATTATCTTTTCAGCCACTTAAACATATGTATTATTTGTGAGCAATATTGCGAAATAATTCAATTTTTTTTCATAAGGATTTTATAAAATGAATGCATAAAAATTTTAATGTAAGTTAACCGCAATAAGTATTATGAAATGTGCAATACATAATTAATGTGATAAGAAGAAAATAAAAACAAAGTTAAACATTTTGAACGAAGTTAAACATTTAGAAATAACATTACGAAAATAAAATTTTAAAGCTCGGGGAAAATTATAAATCGTTTTATAAATATTTTTTATATACCTTATTTTAATAATGGTGAGTATGAATGATGAAAACAACAGACTTAAAAAAATGTTATTCTGTTTCTGACATTACTCTCTCATTAATATTAAACGTAAGAGTAAAGCTACTAAAATTTGAATGAGAGTAAATTCAGTATCTCAAGATTTTGTAGATTATATAAAAATAAAAAAAAATTAATTAGTAATTAGTAAATTAAACCTTCTAATCAAAATGTTTGAATTAGCCAATATGCTGCTTACAACTTAAAAGTTTCGCGGGCAAAGCCGCGACGGGGGTTGTATAATATAACACGTTTTCAATATTGTTTTTGAAAACCAACCCCAAAGGGGGTGAAATTGGGTTCAATGTTTGTAGGTACCTATGGGGAAAAATATCACCTCCTAACACGTATTTTTACGTGAATTAATGGCTACTCTTAAGTCGCAAAGGCAAACTCTTAAATTCGCAGGAGTTGACTTGAGGCAAGACTGTTTCTCCCACGGTCAGTTTTACATGGCGTGCTCACCCCAAAGCCTGGTTATTTTGTCACCGCCCTCAAAAATGGTAAAGAACATTGTTTACAAAGAAGTTTGTTACATGCTCAACTTACATATAAGTCAAAGTAGTTGAGGCAATAATTCTAAATTCTGTGTCAAAAGCACAAATTCTACGCGGACGAAGTCGCGGGAAGAAGCTAGTTATAAATATATCACTACTGACTCGGAACACTAATTTTTTATTGGTAAAAATGTAAAACATTTACCTTTTACATTTTTTTAATTACTCAGTAGTGATACATTTATAATTACTAAAAATAATACTACAATACATATAAATTGGAAACGTAATTAGGCGAAGTACAGAAAGAAGGAGAACTATTATTAATCTTACTGCGGTAAGCTTTAATCTCTTAAGAAGTGGAAAGGCCTGTGAAAAATGAAAACATATCTGCTTCTCTGCAGTTGATCGTTACGTCCTTCCCAGCTCGAGATTTAGTAAGGGCGTTGATGCTCTGCGAGTGGTGACTTCTTTAGCGATGCACATGATTTCAGATAGTGACTGGTTTATGAAATTCTTATTCAGCCGAGATATCTGCTACGCGACATATATTCCTGCTCCTCTTCTTCTTCTTCTTCGTCTCCTCTCATCCATGTTCCGATGGATGGTTGACTACACGCATTATTCAGATGTACTTAAGGTTACATCGTTAACTTAGAGAAGCGAACACATTGGCCGCGAGATATGGCCGGAAAAGAGACAACTTACTTTAAGGCCAGAATTGATCAATTCTTTCAGTCAAAAGACGGGACGTACTTCGCTGTTGCGATTAGTTTGACGTAGTGGGAGAAAACCGCAATATACATACTATAGGGAAAGAGGTAATTCGTACGTTTTCTATCACAAATGTGAGGGTCGTTCGGAAAGTAAGGTCCAGTTGTGGATAACTTCTGTCCAGTTGATTTGATCGAGTTTGGACATGCGCAGTATGTCAGTATACCGAACACAGATGTTTCATTGTTGCTTTGCGTTCCCAGACGGTACGTTTATTGAAACTGAGTAATCTCATTCAAAATTCCTCGAAGCGGTGGCGAATTATCCATAACGCTAGGGTATGCTGCAGCACCGGGGACCAGGGCCTCAGCTGTCAGCTGTCAGAGAGGTCACCATCCAGCTGAATTGACTAAGCGAAGCAAACCACCATAGAAAAATTATTCCGATTAGTGCTTTCAAGCTTTTCAGCTCATCGTCAGATCGGAAATTCTGTTTGTGATTATAACCACTAACACAACTTTCTTAATTAAACTTCTAAGCGAAGCAAAGTTTATTATCACATTACGTAATTGTTTGGTTTTCTTACTTAGTTATTAACCATAGAGAGTGTCAAGTTCGAGAATCAAACAAAAGCTCTTATAGAAGTTTACTCGAATGATTTGAATGACGATCTTCTAATAGAATTGAAGCACTTTGTGCCACGAGTAAAATTGGAAGAATGAGGTTTTTTCAAATCGTTGGAAAGAAGATGACAGATCCCATGATACTGCAGTTTGTTCGCTCAAAGTATTAAACTGGATTATTGATTGTAAAATGATTGATGTATTTCTGAATATATACACTTCTAATTGCTTTTTACGATTCCAATAGCTAACTGCAAATCTGAAAGATCATTTTCTCTGTTAAAACGCATTATATATAGGCCTATGTTGAGTTCAACAATGGGAGATGAGAAATTATCTTCGTTGGCAAGGTTGAATATTGAAAGCGAGATACTTGAATCGCTCGATTTAGAAGAAATTATACAAGACTTCGTTAAGGCAAAAATCAAGAAAAAAAGTGGATCGATTAGAATTTTCTAAGCTTAAGTACTACTATGGTCACTATTTAGCTATTTGTTGTAATTTGAGAGTTTAATAAAATAATTGTAAACTTCTTAAACTGTGTATGGCATTTATCAGTGTAAATAATGGATAAAAGGTTGACTTTTGAATCGTGGAGGGGCACCAGTCTAATGGCAGCATAGAGCACCACGCGCTTCTAATCCGACCCTGTGAAGTCTGTGCTTGATAAGATTTTTGCATGCGAAAAAATTAAGTGCGACTAAAATTCATCGTCAGGTCTACAGTGAAAATGTAATGACTGACAATAAAATGCGGAGATAGTGTCCGGGGGAGTTCTCTGAGCGGTCGTGACGAAGACCGTAGCGGCCGATCTTCACCTGTCACTGACGAGCTGTCACTAACGTGTTAACGACAAAATTCCTGTAAACCAACGTTTCACAACAAGCAAGTCAAGTGATAATTTTCCTGGAACATCATGAACTGTTCTGTATGAAATAGTCACAGAAAATCTTCATTAACACAACACAACATAAAATACAGAAGAATGTACTGGGTGTTAGGGAGAACTCGTATCTAACAGTTGAAAACAAACTGCTGTTGTACAAATAAGTTCTGAAACCTGTGTGGACTCTCGGAATTCAGCTGTGGAGCTGTACAAAACAAATAAAAACAAAATTAGAAAAGATACAAACCTTTCAGAACAAAGTACTCAGAAGCATAGTGAATGCCTCTTGGTATATAAGGAACGACAACCTTCATAGAAACCTCGATGTAGAATATGTCAGCGAAATAATAACAAAATATGCAGACAAACATGATCAGTGGATTCAGATCCACGATAACCCAATAATGCGACACGTGGTGCAAGAAGCTCCACGCGTCCTGAGGCGACTCAAAAGACAGCCACATGATCTGGTATCGCAATAGAAAGCAATTAATATGTATAGATCCATAAAACTCTACGTGAGAGAAAGACAGAACAATCTTGGGAATAGCCACTGAGCTTCACCCCATTACCAGTGAAGGAAACATGAAGCAGAAGCTGCTGGATGAGCTTGCTCAGTTGTAGCATAAGCGGAGGTGTTTTTAATGAGTTAGAGTCCCATACTACTAGGAACTACGGGGTTCCTAGTGTCTATACAGATTTTCACCTACCCTTGAAATAAAAATTAACACAAATTCTGTGCCAAGTGGGTGCCAAAATGTTCACCCAGACTCATAAATTTCAGAGAATAGCAGCGGTTAGGAAGTCCTTTACTACAAGGTCGTTAAAAACTATGGATTTGTTACAGCAGATTAACTCTCCCACTCCCCCCGACAGCATTACGGGTCGGAGTTTTGCACACGCAGTTGGAAAAATTAGGGGCTGCACAGTAACGTTTGGTTTGTTCTGTTTGGACTTTTCTATTTTGGATATTTCTCCTGGGACGCTGTTATGATTTTTAGCGTCTTCACCATTTCCCATTCGCAGTTCCCATCATTTGATACTTGCATCCCAAGATAGGTAATCAAGGTTTCAAAATAAACTCCTGCTGCTTAGTATACGTGAGACGATAGGAATCCGCTATATCAGCGGACATTTGAAGCTGTTCAAAGTTTTAAATCGACTCACGGCAATACTCCTCTCCATACGGCAAAGCGTCTATATCTTACCCCCATGACCAAAGTCAAAAGTTCTTTATCGACTCTGACACACAGGCTTTGGTCTGCAGATACCAGTGAGTTAGCCAGGATTTCCCACGTGTGAAAATTGTCGTAATGTTTGCGGCTGGGAAGGGTGACGTGTGGTAAGCTGAGGTATAGATGTCGGTGGTGGATTCATACAACCTAGCCAATAACCTCTCTTGGGTCGCACTGAGCCCAGTAACACTCTTGGCAACACCGCTGCCAGATATGGGTTTTTATTAACAAGATATTGCTAAGACAATTACGGAACCTTCTTGAAAAGACGAGAGTGTCGTTCTACACGCTTCTCGACTAGTCCAGGGTGTGGTGTCTATCTCAAGGCCGTCCACTAACTAACTAACGACCACTAACCAGACGGTTCGAGAGCACTTGTAACTAAGAAAATTATGCTGGCACGCCGCCAAAAGAATAAAAAATTATTCTGGAACACCTGCGGGACCTATATAATTAACAGCGGCCGGCTTAGTGAGTCAGTTACAGTGGGCGATTTCTTTAGTGCAGAACAAGTGATTGTGGAAAGTGATTACTATGTTATAAACAGTGCGGAACTCTTACAGGTGACATTGTTATTGCGTGTGAACAATTTCAACTTGAATTATCTTATGAGAGTACCTTGTTAATTACAAATTGTTATTTGTGACTAATTACAGTTGTTAATTATTGACTTCATTTGTGTCTGTGTTTTGTTTCCACTGAACAACACGACATTAGTATCCACATCTCGTATAACATTTGTTAGAACTTTTCACCTCTACGATTTCCCTAATTTCGAGTAATTAAAGAAACGAAAACAATCGTGAAAAAGGCGGAACCAAAATCCCCATGACCCCCTGAAGTGAAGAAGATGAAGAGGAAGGAAAGGAAGACGTTTAATGCCACCAATAATACTAATTACCGTGACGACAATTACAAATTAATATTCACACCTTATAAAATTGAGCAACAGCGGTCGCGGTCTCAATGTCAACAATCAGACAATGGTTTTCCTTCTCACGGATCACGATTGTGCCATTTCCCTCACAGACACAGCCATATAAATTAATGTCAATTGCATTGTTTATTACGTGCTGCTATTTACTGATGATACACAAGTCCAAGACCCTGAACGATTCCACGATGTTCAATATTTATTAATTCTTTAAATCATTTGTGTATATTGTATTCTACGGTTACTGTCAGTGTTTTCCTGTTCTGTAGTAGTTAATTTATTGTGTATTACGCGATTGTTCGTTTTATTGTTTCAATCCGATTTTCATAACAGGAAGCGGATCGTGATATCCTTTTTATGTTTCTCTGTTTGAAGCTGAAGTTAAATTGTAGACAAAATGCTCTGACACAGCTTTACCGGTTACCTACTGTTCATATAATAAATATCAATTAAATTCAAAGGAAGGTTAGATTTTCATACAGTTTTTGGTTCTTTATTTTGACCAATATTAATGGATCTGTTAGTGTTACTTTGCGCTACGATAATTGATATTTCGTCTGCTTTATGATAAATTTTGTATTTTCCTATGACACCATCACTTCTTATACGTAGACTCGGATATCAAGTAACAAAGTATTAGATCCAGATTTTAAAGTGTCCATTAAATAACGACACCTATGGGAACGTGAGAAAATTAGAAATGAAGTCATTAAGGACAGAATGAATGTGAAAAGTTCAATTGTTGATTTTATCCAAAACAAAAAAATTTACAATGGTATGGACACACGAAAAGAATGGCACAGGAAAGATTGCCAAGGAGAGCCGTGGAATGGACCCCACCAGGAAGTAGGAAAAGAGGAAGACCACCTATCACCTGGACAGAAGAAATTCAGACTACAGTATATTGAGAGAACGAGAAATTGGAGATTTTTTGATGGACAAGCAGCAGTGGAATATGAGAATTCAATCACTTCTGTAATCTTTGGTTCCGGAAAATGTGTAAACATTGTACAGCCGGAAATAATAATAATAATAATAACAAGAAAATTGAATGTGGCGCAAGCGCTATAATTATGAACTATACCGTCTTTACAAAGAGCTGGACATTGTCAGGATAATCAAAATATACAGGATAAGATGGGTTGGACACATAGAGAGAGTGGAGGAAGGACAGGCTAGGAAACATATCTTCTACCAGAAACCAATGGGTAGTAGAGCAAGGGGAAGACCCCGATGTAGATTCAAAGATCAGATAGAGGTGGACGTCAGAAGGCTGAACATAAGGAACTGGAAAGCCAGGGCACGCAAACAGGGAAGAATGGAGTCGACTCTTGGAGCAGGCCAAGGGCTGTAGGGCCACCAAGGGATTATGAGAATCCAAAATCTTGAGACAACTAATCAGTAACCCATATTACCCTGGTAATTCTCCAATTTTACACAACTTTAAAAATGGTCTACAAAATCCTTTCATTACTAAAAAAATACACAGACTGTCAAATACTACGTTATCTCGCTGTGCACTGTTTCTTAGTCCATATATAACTGACACTCGCTTGTAAACGAGATTAGTAAAATTTTATATCGAGTGAATTATTGATGAACGTTTTATACAAAATTAAGAGGTGAATAGGTTTGAAACAATATACAGCGCGAGAGAGAAATAGAAAGAGATACAGACAGATTGTGTGTCAGAGAGAGAGGGGGAGAGAGAGTAGTGTGTGTGAGGTGTATGAGAGAAGAAGACAAACAAATTTTTATAGTCAGCAGTAACGCTAAAAATATTACTTAGTCAGAAGGAAGAATGAATCAATCGTATTAAGATTTTTTTTCTCTAATACAATTTGTTTATTTTTAATTCTACAATTATGCGTAATACTTGTGGTCAGGAAGATGAGCTCTCTTCACTCACTCACTCGCTCTCTCTCTCACTCTCTCTCTCTCACTCTCTCTCTCTCTCTCTCTCTCTCTCACTCTCTCTCCCTCACCCTCTAGCTCTCTCTAGTTTGTTTACGACGCTGTGTAAGATCCGGGTCCTGTGTATACGTAACAGGCGCGCGCGCGCTCTCACGCAGTGACGAAATACTCCCCGCTTCTTCTTCTTCATCTTGTTCTTCTTAGAACGATGATGATAATCATAATAATGAATACTAGTTGACTGTGGGAATGGGAGTTACAGTGGGGTAATTACAATCGATTGTGGTCAAGAAGTTGCTGTTGGTTGGAACGATAAAACCAGAGAGAATCATAATAGATTAGCAAACCGCGGAGAGATGACTTGCATGTGTACTGTACGCTGTTGCATTGCAAACAAGACGAATCCGTGTTTACTGTACAAACACACACAGACGTGGAACGCGCTCGGCACAAACAAGTTTTTCTTCAAATCTGTTGCAAATCGCTTTAACGAGATATAATTTTACAGTTTTTCTTCCTATAAACGTTTATTAAGTACCCATTTGTAAAACCGACGTAGCTGCTTATTAAAGTACAATCGCGTTTGTGTAATTATGTGACCACATTAGGTTAGGTCTCGATGTCCAGGTCGTCGTCGTCGTCGTCATCCTTTACGGCTTAGGCTAGTAGCCTGTTACAGTCTCAATGGAAGTATCCAACAATCGCCAACGGGGTCTTCCCACACTTCTCTTCCCCTCTGGATGATAGTCAAGGGTTCTTCTTGAAAACCTAGTTTGATCCATTCTCTCTACGTGTAACTGCCACTTAGTTTTGTACCGGGAGGTTTTCTCATTTAAGCTTTCAGCTATGCCTAGCTCCATTCTAATATGATCATTTCTGATAAGATCTCTCCTGGTGCAACACTTTACAGCCCTCAAGAACCACATTTCCGCTCCTTGTATTATCTTTGGCCTTTCTACACTACCATACAGTTGTTGAGGTATGACCATTACATTATAATATTTTAATTGCGTCTCTTTACTTGTTTTCTTCTTTAAGTTTTAATTATACAACCACAAAGCGACTGGAAGAGACTAGTTTTGCTTTCAACCTCCTTACCATCTTGGTACGTGATGCTGCACCCTAGATACTTGAAATCTGGCACCTGTTCTATTGGCGAGTCCTGTATGACAATCTTTGTTCTAATATGATTTGCCCCAGAAAAAGTCATAGCTTTTGTTTTCGATAAGGAAATTGTGTGATTGTAATCAGTTAAAATGTCATTAAGATAAAACAACGGCCTTTGGAGGTCATTCTTATTCTCTTGGATGATCACAAGATCGTATCCATACATTAAAGTATTTAAATAAAACCCTTTCCCCAAGTACAATCCTTTGGGGGCGTCCATTTCCATTTCCTTATGGCATCATCTATACAGATATTAAATAAAACAAGAGGAAGGTTGCAACCCTGCCGAACTACATTCGGGACAAAGAGAGGAATATTGTTGTTCGAAGGGGTTTTACGACCGGTGTCAGTTGAATTTTAACTATCTGCCGGGCTGTTTGGCCGTGGCCCAAAAGCCTTCACCACAGTACTGTGGGCCTAACGTACGACACCCCGCGTTAGGTTGACTCGATACTTCCACTGAAGATCGCAGCCAGTGGTGCGGCTGAAACTTTTGGTTTTAATGAAAACCTTGGACCACGGCCAAACAGCCCGGCAGATAGTTTAAATTCAAAAGGAATATTGTCCGCGAGACATACGGAAAAATGGAAAATTATTGAGGAGGAAAATGTGAATGGGGACTGGATGGTAAGCACAACTTACACAGCAAACTAAAAATACACCATAACAAACTAGTAATTCCAGTTAATGTTAATAATAAACAAATTATCGCCAATGAAGTGTAGGTACATATTAACCTGAACGAAGGTCAGCATGGACTCAGAAATAGAAATTCGTGTACAATTGAAATGAAATTATGTACAAAGACTTAAACTTGACTTCAAAAAAGCAGGTTAGAAGATATAACATAAAGCTAGTTGAAGATAAGACAAAGTCAATTGCAGTCCCACTTGATAGAAGAAGACCCAAATTTATGATAAATGACAATATAGTAGAATGTCTAAAGCAGAAATATTACTTAGAAACAAGAATTATCAGTGATAACAGGGCAGTTGTGGAGCTAGATCTCCGTTTGATAAAAGGTGACGGAGTTTCTGGACACATGAACCGTGTTAAATATAAACAACAAATTCCAAAATAGCCCACACATCAGAGACCAAGCCACATAGACCTTCAGAGACAAGTCAAGGAAAACGACGTACAATACGCTGATTACTGACAAGACAAGGTACGATAGACTGCTAGTCAATAATACGAGGGAAGCGTTTAATTTTACGAACATAAATACTTTGATTGCAGAAAGAACGTACGAAAAGAAGGCATTTCGAGAGTCACATGTAATGCAAATCAAAGTCCAATATGAGAGTCGGGCATACAAAAAAAAAAATGTGGGGAGACAGCATGCACTACGATAAGTATTGTTGCCGAACAGAACAAGGCCATAAAGAAGAAGGTCAAGCAGAAGAAGAAGAAGAAGAAGGGAATATTTGATTACATGGTCTTAATCTGTAGGATAGACAAATTGCATAGACAATGTACTTCGTAGCCTTACACGGCCGGAGTCAATGTTCCTTTCCCGGGTTGTTTGGCCATGGTCCATTGTTTTCTACAAAAACAGGCGTTTCGGCAGTGCCATCGACTGCCATAAACAGTGTCAAATCGAGTACGCTAAGGTAAGGTGGTAGACGTTAGTGACCACAGTACTGTCACCTTACGTTAGCGTACTCGATTTTACACTGATGATGGTAGTCGATGGCACTGCCGAAACGTATGTTTAGTAGAAAACAATGGACCACTGCCAAACAGCACGGGAAGGAATTTTAACAAAATTGCATAGACGTAGCGACCACGTCTACTCCGTATTTAAACTCTCCTTCTCATTAAATCCCATTAGCGTTCGATCGACTTCGGTTTATCTGTCTGGATATAAAAAAATATTTATCCATCCTCAGAGAGATTGGAACTCACGACGTCCGTCCACTTCGAGGGCCAGTGACGTATGTTTACCGCAACCTTTATTTGACCTTACCATCATCAAGGAAGTAAAAGTCGACTCAATAAGTCGACAGTTAGTTCAATCGATAAAGGATAGACCGGTCAACCAAAACGACTGACGCGCTACCCACTCCTCCGTGTTAATATTCTGTTTTACAGGCGTAAGCAAGAATGTGATTCGATGTTTAGAGAACTGAACCGAAACAAAATCGTTAGCGGACGATACCAAAAATCGATATGGAACCACTAACATAACATAAAAAAAACAATCTCGACCCATAAAATGTAAAAGTGTTCAGAAACAAGAAGAAAAACAAGACAGAAAACAGCTTTCGGAATTTTAATACCAAAACGCCTCTCCCCATTTTGCAGAAAACACATTTAAAAACGGAGATTCTTCTTTTTTTTAAAGAAATTTTAAGCTAATTTAAATGAAAACATAGTCGAGAAAAAAAACTAAATTAAGTCGAAACCTAGAAAACGATTTGAAGTTTCTCCTAAAAAGAAATGTTGGCGAAATTCGTGCGGTGCCATTACCGGCGCTCGCTCATTAAGAATATATTGACCCGTCCAATCCACAGACAGGGTCCAATCCAATTCAGGGCCGATTTCTTGTCAGAAATTACGACAGCCATCAAAGCTCTTCTTAATTCGAATGACATTTTGCTCCAAACTGACGCATCCTACTTCTTCTTTCGTTCCCATCAATAAGTCGTATTAACGGTGTTAACCGATAGAGAGGCAGAATGGACAGCTAGACACCGCACACTGTAAGATAAGGTCAACGACACCCACCTGCTGCCCCCCGACAACAAACAAACGCTAGTTTGATTTCGTCTCCGTTTCCTTTTAAATTGGTTTTGGCGTTCCGATTTCGTCGTTACGGATTTCACATCGAAATCGAACGCGCGACCACTTTTTTATTCGACAGCTTTACGTTTTCCATATTTCACTTCCGTTACAAGACTTCGAGATTAGATACATTTAAATACGATTCGATTTGGTTGAATGAACTATTCTGAACTGATATTGAACCACATGGAAAACAGTTCGGTGATACTGATGCGACCAAATTTGATTACTCAATAAAGCGGATAATTTTATTCTATCTTATTTAATAACTTCTATTTTAATCCTGCATACACACTGTCACAGAAATTCTGTTTTCTCAATGTCTTTTTCTTATCTAATTGTGTATGTTAGTGCTACATTAGGCAGAAGACTTAAGTGCAAGACTAGTAGTGGAAGAAAGTAAAGTTTACTAATTAATGGCAACAGCTACGATGGTACCTTCCAAGGACAACCATAAAGTCATATCAGCAAAACAGAATCGCATAAATGAAGTTCTTGAGAAGGGCGAAAGATTTAAGACGATAGACCACATTAAAACGTATAATATTATAATGACCTTTCTTACGTATAACAAGAGTTTCTCCCAGTGGCATCTGGAGCTTAAATAATTCTACAAATAATTAATTTCAATATTCAATAAATACTTGCGTTAGAAAAATTATTTTTGTATTCTCTTTTAGTCAAGTTTCCAAGCATTTTGTATTACAGATCTCCACATTGAAGACGAAGGTGATTTTTTTTTCATGGAGCTGATCCCACACGAGCAAATATTGTTGCAGATGATACTATTCTGGAGCAGGTCAGTAATTTTGAATATCTGGGCTGTATTTTATATTACATTGCAAACAACGATGTGGTGAAGAAGCTGCACAAGTTCAACCATGGGACCATCAGGAGAACTTTAAAATTGACGAGGAAAGAAACAGGCCTGAAGTTCTACAAGGTGATGGCCCTCCCCACTTTTGTCCATGGGTTTGAGACTTTAACGAAGTCCCAGGCCGGTGGTATTCAAGGGCCCGAAATGAGATTTCTCAGGCACGCGACAGGATACACTCTTCAAGATCACAAAAGTAATGTCGGTGTACGACAGGAACTGAATATTATGAGTACACTCGATAGCATTTCCAAGTATGTTTGGATCCATCTTAAGCGAATGGACGACTGCCGCATTCCCAAACAACTATTGAATTATAACCCGAAATGACGGAGAGGTGTGGGACGTCCGAAAAAGCGCTTTAGTCTGTCTGTCTAGGACAGGAACAATCCTTTTCGGTTTAATCCTTGCTAAAGATGATGATGATGATGATAACTTTTATATTATACATATACGCATATTATTCCGTTGTAGGTAACTCGTTGAGTTTCCTGCAGGTCTCCTATGTAATATTTTCGTGTAAATTATTCTGTACCTTCAGAGGTTTGTTTGAATTGTAATTTAATGTTTCGCTTACAATGTTCACATCATCTGAAGACGCAGAATAATTTCTGTTAATCGTACGGCAGGTGGAGATAAACCTACTTGCAGTGTATTTATTTGAAAATATTACATATACGCATATGTACGTATATTATTATCAAAATAGCTATCTGAGAACTCGTAAGCCGTAAGAGACCGGGATTAACATTTTTTTTTACAGTAGTTTGGTTGATAATTCTGAATAATGTAATTTATGTCATAGGGACAAATTGTAATAAGAAACACCAGCTTGAAGCTAAAAGGTTATAATAATTTACTGTGCTCATTTATTTTTATATGATTTATATGTTATATTAAGTTATAATACCTACATTTATCGTCAATTTTAGCATAATAATATCCAATTGCTTCTTAAACAAAAACTTTTTTGCGTATGAGCCACTGTGGACTGCGTTTTGTTCAACTGGTTCCTCCCTTCTTCTTCTCTCTCTTCCTCCTCTCCTACATCTCCTTCATTCTTGATCGATGTCTCTCCCTCCTTTCATCTGTCCAAAAGGCACCTCCTGTCCTCTTCTTGGCGTTTTCCTGAAAACCTTGGACATTTTTAAATTTCTTTTTGAGTGGCACGCATTCTTCAATGTCTTCTTGAGTAATATGGAGTTCTTCTATGTCTTTTTATGTTTCTTTGAACCACGTATTGGTTTTGAGCTTTTGAGCTTATAGAAATCGTTATAAAGCTTCCCTGTTAGTCTGTCAGGGTTCATTCTTTGAACATGTCCGTAGAAAGTAATTCTTCTTTTTCTAATTAAGTCTGTGACTTTCTCAACTCGTGTGTACAGCTCATTATTGTGGCGTCTTCTGTACTGTTCTTTATCTTTTATTGATCACAAGATTTTTCTTAAAATTTTCCTTTCTGTGACTTCCAGTTCTTCCATCACCATTTTCTTGTTCAGAGTCAGACACTCAGCTGCATAAAGTCCTTTCGGGCGAATTACTGTTGAATAATGCCTAAGTTTGCCATTAATGGATATTGATTTCTTGTTATATATGTTCTTGGTTAAATGGTAAGCAACTTTCCTTGTAAATTGTTTATTTAATAAATAAATAATTTTTTTATAACATTCCTTATAATTTTTAACCGATAAAAAATTATTTGTACGTGTATAAACTACTTCGATTTATGTCGAAAATCCATACAGTAAAATATGACAGAATTAACATATCACGATTTCAAATTGTCAATAGTAAATATACGTTTTATGGCACCTGTAGACAAAATGGTAAAACAATTGAAGAATGGCCAACGCTATAAAGTCACGCGTGTTTCAGGACCGATAGTGGTAAACACGATCGCCATCGGAACAGATAATTTAATTTAATTAAATAATTTGAATTCACTGCACCTATTTCGTTCACATCAATCATTCAAAAAAGGCAAACAAAAGTTTCACTTCAGATTCATTCCGATAAATGAAAACAGAAAATAACCGTTCGATATAATCTAAACACCAGTTATTTATCGTTCGAACAATATCGATTAGCTTCTCTCAGCTCATGAGAAGAATAAGATGAAGAAATCACGCTTACATTTTTCTCGTTCCATTTGACTTTCATAATGATACATTCAGATGGCAGTGAATGGGTTATGAATGGACGCATTAACCTCTTTTATAGCAGAGACGGCGCACAGATGCTATCATTGTTTCTTTATAAGGTCAAAGTTTATTTCAATCGAACATGTGTACTGTTTTATATTGAAGACATTACTTGAATTATTTTCGCATTCCAAGCGTTAGATTTAAAGGTCGGTTTCGACTATTTTATGACTCGTATAGGTTTTTTTTAACTTCGATGGATGCCACCAGGTAGTACAACACTATCAGTTGTCTATAAATAGACCGCGTAACGTTCGAAAGCCATCATCGCAAGAATACGTTCTTATTCATGATTCGAATGTACAAATCATACTATCTTGCTGATTTGTCAAGAAGTTAATAGTACCGTATGCAATAAAAGTCTTATAATTGAATCAAGCTTTGATTATATATAAAGGGAATTCGAGGCCGACTAATATAAATCTATATAGCCTATATATAACTCAAAGTCTGAGGTACTGAATGCAAACCTACACCGTCACACTGATTGCCACCAAATTTTGCACAGGTAACGTTTGACACAAGGCGTAAAATACTGTCTTACTTGGAATTTGATATTTTGCCCCGTTCGCACGATTTAGGCACTTTTAATTATGCGATTGTATCGATATATTTTGTAATTTTGTACATATATTTTATAATTGTCTTAAACTATTATAAAATTTATGTTTATACGTATTTCTGATGATGCAATGAATAAGTAATGAAATATATTAAATACTATTACTAAAGATGTCAACTACACCGTGGAAACCAGAATTAATTACCATAGTAACAAATAAATAAACAAAAGCTATTTAGCGGCATCATAACTGTACATTTATCCATTCCTGCAGTACATTTTCGATGTTTTATGTAATATGCGATTGTATCGATATATTACGATGTGGAAAGTGTACTAATTGTAAATTGTCCTATTACTTAATGCGACGCGAAAATAAGTGTTGTTTTCATTTGTGAGGTTAGGTGACAACGGTTTTTGGTTTTTAGTTTACTGCTGAAATAAATAAAAGCCATGGTTGAGGAAACCATAACGTTTAATGTGTTATACAATGCTTCTAACACAGTAACACTTAAAATAAAGAATTTAGCGTTTTTGATTCAACAGGTAGGCTACTTTATAAATATCTCCAAAGGCTTTATAAACGGGTACTTTTAAATCTCCAAAGGCTGTTGCACCAACATAATAATTTAGTACAACTTAAAATAGTACAAGTGTTGAAAAGAGCTTTGGAGAGAATTTGACTAATGAGTACAAAATAGTTAAACGAGCTGACAGAACGCTAAATAGACATAGACAATAAAAATTATATTAAAATACTTATTAAAAGTCAAATATTCGCATGCGAAGCCGCGGGTAACAGCTAGTTATTTAATAAATAGAAAAGAAGTGGAGAATAACCACAAGCACGTGGAATTTGGATTGCTTGAATTCAATTATAAAAAGGTTCCGTTGAAGGGTGAAACATTTCGGAACGATCAGTGTCGTCGCTACGAGCCTTGATTAAACATCTCGTAGCGATATGGAACAAGACATGATGAAATCAAGTCCCATTTCAAATACAATAACCAATTACAGGTATTGCAATTCCAAGTAAATAACATAATCGAAATAAACATCCCGTTCTTTGGGGGGGGGGGGTTAATGTCTTTTACTAACATGAATTTAGTCCCTTTTTTACTGGTTGTATACTTGCACGGTTAAAACTTTTAATCACAAATGATTTGTAGCTACATTTAACGCAAGTATTAGGTTTAATTTGTCTATAAGGCTAAATAATCCTTGGATCCTTCTCCTTAAAGATCCATATTGTGTCTTGGCTTTTTATTGTTATTCGTGGGCCTCTTTCGGATACTCGTATTATTGAAAGCTTGCGTGGACGAATTGTAAAAGATAAGTACGAAGGAAAAAGGAAGTTTGGAAACGAAGTTAAAAGAATTTCCATTCTCCAGTAGTGACCGTAGTTTATTTCTGTTAACATTGTCGAATGTTTTCTTAAAATCTTTAAAGGCCATTCGAGTTTGTAAATTGAATTCTCTGCTTGTATCGTTTGTATCTTCATGGTCATACTTTTATTTACGTTTACGTTTTACTTTGTACTCCTTTGTTTCTGTCTTCATTCTCCTGCACTAAATATTGTCTGTGTAACAACAGTTTATGAGTAAACTCATAATTTGTAATTTGTAATAATTTTTAAACTCATGAGTGTGTTTAAACTTCATGAGTTTTCCCACTTTCTTATTCTAATTAGAGGAGCCTCTGCCATTCTTCATGTTTTTCTTTTTACCGGAATCTTTATCAAAACGTTTTTCAGCTGTATCTAAATTATCTTCATCTGCGCTTTTCAGAAAGTATTTTTTATTCTTTTTTTTTTTGTTTAACCTTTTTACTCTTTCTTCCTGAAACAGGTGGGCTTAATATTCTTTATCTGGCGGGTGATGTCAAGTGGACATTTACCAGTGGCTTTAGTTTGTAGTTTACTAAGTAATAATCTATTATTGATCCGTATCCTCGTGCGCCTAAGTGTATATGTGTTTGTATCTTGTTTCCTAATACACAAGAGAACTATTGAAGTGAAATATTTAAAGATAGTCTAGACACAAAAAAGGAACATTAACCTTTCAGTACTCTACCTTTAGCTGATCCTGCAGTCATTTTCGGTAATTCGATAATGCGATTGTTTGGTCGAGACGTTTAGTGAATATCTCACATAATTCCATGTTGTTAAAAGAATTATACAAATTTTAATTTTTTATGTAGGAAAATAGTTGGTTGACGATTGTTGTTGGTGTTGTAAGTCGTTTTGTAATGGGAAAAAATATTGTAGCAGTAGTATAGCAGAGTTACATACCTGTGACGCCAAAAGTTGTTAGGTTAACATGAGAACTGAAACAAAACGTGAAAAGCGATACAAGTGTAAAGCAGAGCTCGTTTTGCGGAAAGTACGGGAAAACCCAACTCGAAAGTAAGACGGAGTGGCCCTTGGACCCATGGCCCCTGCCTATTACTGTACATGTCTCTTTTTTGTGGCAGAACTCGTTTTTTCGGTAATACTCGTTTTCCAACAAGTACTCGTTTTGTGGCTAACAAAAAAGAAACGTTCATCATGTACAATATGTAGAGCGTATGTTGTCATCCCTTAGCACATTTTGTTGTTGTTGTGTTTTCCATTAACCATAAATATTTGTAATTTTCAGTTTAATTTGCTCTTGCAATTTTGTTAATTTGCCAACTCAAAATCTTTAGGTTCTGTATTTTAAGTATTACTGTGTTATAAGCATTGTATGTACACATTAAACGTTATGTTTTCCTCAACCATGGCTTTTATTTATTTCAGCAGAAAACTAAAAACCAAAAACCATTGTCATCTAACCTGACAAATGAAAACAACACGTATTTTCGCTTTGCGTTAAGAAATAAAACAATTTACAAGTCACTTCTTTTCCACTTCGTAATATATCGATACAATCGCCTATTTAAGAAATTGAAAATGTATTGCAGGATCAGATAAAGGGACAGTTCCAACATTTCTATAATAGTATTTAGTAAAATTCTTACCATAAGCAGAAAATTAAAGATATCCTCTTTTTAACAAAGAGGAAAAGATACTTTATTCATAAGTAATAAATTACGTATTAAATTAATGTGCACAAATCATTTAAAAATAATAAGTTATAAATGTCTTGTGAGCTACTTAGTAGTTGCATAGATTAGCCTTTACTATGTTTTATAACTTTGAATACTGCACTACTTAAAAGAAATTCAGTTCGTCTTTAAATTTTTCGTACTTTGATATTTTTAACTACAGTTTTATAAAACGTTCCTTGTACAGTAAACATGACAATCAAGTTAATATAAGTCATAAGAAAAAAACTTGAAGCGAAACGTGTTTTTTTTTTAACAAACATTAAACAGTTGCGCACTCGTTGCAGTGTTGTGTGATCGAATCCAAGACGCCGGAACTATTACCGTCAGCTGATATTATTACTACTTCTTCTTCTGCTTCTTCTTCTTGTCAGTGTGATGGGGATGCGCGTGGGGTCGCGACTTTCACAAGGAAAATGTCAAGGCGACAAATTAGAACCGGAACAACGTCCGCTGCTTGATCAGGACACGTAACAACAGGATATCATGCACGGAGTACGCTCTCCTTTGTCTGCACTGTATGTAGGTAATAATAGTAACAATAAATCTGCAGTGGAAGAAAGCGCGAGAGCAGAGCAGGTAATTATTCACATTCACGGAACAGAAATGGAAAAATTACGTATATATATATATATAATCAATTACTACCGTACGGCAGTACACATACGACCAGTAATGAACACAACATTATACCACAATATCGGAGAATTCCTGTTATCTGGTACAACAGGTCAATATTCACATAAACGCTCGATAGGCATGTTACATATCTGCCACACACACACACACACACACACACACACACACACACACACAGAGTACATGTTCACGTACGTGGTAAAAAGACCGAGTTCTGCGGAATAAGTACAGAACATGATGTCTAAGGTAACCTTCAGTTTCAGTAAAATACAGTTTTTAAATGTCTTTGTGTCATTTTTCTTTTTTCTGAAATTAAAAGTGTCAAAATATTGCATCTCTGAATCTGATTTCAAATCGTTCATCTAAAGTAACAGTACTCACTAATTTCGTAAGTTAGTGCTCACCCGAGAAAAAACCAAAAGGATTAATAATTAACATAAGGACGAAAGAGAAAGTAGACGAAGAAGAACACATGCGCGCACGCAAACATACACACATGTACGCATGCACGCCCCCGCCTGTGTATAACATGTATATTTATCATACATACTACATTTACTCATTTATTGTTGTTATTAAAATTAATAAAATCCTGAATTATAAGCCAACCGGAAGAAAAAATGTTGGCAGACCGAGACGGAGATGGTGAAGCCGGAACAGGTAATCTGCCTAATCCTGGACAGATGATGATGATGATTAAAATTAATAAAAATTAATACTTTATACTTTTAAGACAAGACTATATTTTTCATTGTTTTTTACAATGTTTCGACAATTTTAAATTACTGTCAACATAATCAAGTTTTAAATTGTTAAATAAATTTGAAATCAATTGTTACAACATCTGTTTTACATATATCTAAATTGTGTTATATGTAATTTGGTAGTTACTTAAATTTATTAAAACATATTTCCAAAGATCATAAAAGGAACCTTTGGGAGAATATGGAAATTTATACAAACCAAACAAATAATAAATTAATAGACCAACAAATTAATGCAAGTTAATAATAGAAACTATAACATTTTTAAAAATATTAATTTAATAAAATAATATATATACATAACGTAACTACCAAATTATATAGGCATATACCATTTTTAATATATAAAACATAATTTTGATATTAATAAAAACATAAAAGTTTTAACTAATATATTTATATTTGTACACGCAATGAAGTTATTTTTTATAAAAACTTTGGTATTGTTAGATTTATAGCACATGGTCACTTACTACGCTTTTTCCGTTGAACAACAATATAACAGAAGTGTTGATAATATCAAAGTTTCGCTATTCTGTGATGGGGCACACTTAGTAATAAAACTGACACTGTAGAGCTGTCAGTCACGCCTCATTATTTACAGATCCACTAAGGAGGTTTTTAGACTATTACAAAAAACAGAGCACTAACAAAAAACAATACAAAAAGTGACTAAAACACGCTGATACGCAATTAACAATAACACAAAAAAAAGAACTTACAAAATTATAACAATTAAATAATATCAAAACACGGCAACGCTGGTAAGATTAAGACGAAATTTCTGGAATAATAACTAATAGCAGATGGAGTAAACATTAGGAGTAGAATAATAATACGAAAGACAACCACAATTAAAATTATAATAATAGTTATATTAATTACCTAAACAATAATTAAATAAAATCGAAGCATTTTTTAGTTCCATAGTCTATTTACAACGCTTTACAAATGTTAAATGCCTTCTAGCATGGCCGGCTCTAGTAGAAGGCCGGAATATTAAACGTGGCAACGTTGCGTCTGAGGCCTATAAGCTTAGTGTAATAAAATAGCTAAAGTAAACATAGGCTATTATATTTTTATTTAATGTCATAGCATTACTAAAATCATGAGTAGGTCTATTTATAGCTAAATCTAAATTATCGGTCTGTGCGCATTTAGTATTATACGTTTTAAGTTAAAGAAATTAGTGAATTAGTGTTAGGCCTAATGAATTAATTTTGTTCGAATTGTTGAATTCGTATCATATGAATGAGTTAATTAGTATATTTCTTAAATAATGTAACAGTATGTAACAGTATTTTATATAATAAACTTTTAATTTGCAAAAGATGAAGAATTTTAAAACTGCAAATCGGCAATTAAAAATGACGCGATTTGATTATTGAAATACATAAAATTAAGAGATCGTCTAGTCGGTCTCAAATGATTCCAGTGTAGCCACGTTTAATATTCCGGCCTTGTACTAGAGCCGGCCATGCTTCTGGTCATACCTGTTAAAGCACATGTAAAAAATACATGCTTAATATGACACCAGGTGTTTATTTTTTGCTAAAAATTGAGCATTGCCAAGCGACCAACAATGTTAGAATTAATTTATATTAAAAATAAATAATTAATATTTTAAATCACAAATTCATTATTGTTTCTGTGAATGATGGTTTGTGTTTGTGGGGGGGGGGGGGTATTGTCGAGAAACGCGGTGAACAAATCGTCACAGGAGTAACCGAGGTACGAGTCATCATTTCGATGCCCGCCTGAGACATTTTCTGGACAACAATTTGAGATATCTCAGTGACACGACCGCTTTTATTCTTCTGTGTCCGTCGTCCAAATAAGGGAAAACAGAGCGAGTCTCGCGTTGAACTCTGGCACGGTTATCCAAACATGTATCACTTTGGAGTCGTAATAAACCTTAATAAAAATACGTTAAACTGGCGCACGCGTGTTTGGCATTCGTGTCGGCACTGGGAAAATATTTGCGGGCAGTTAAATAGAAATACGTTCTCAGGAAACGACCTGTCAAACGTAAATTATATAGAGTCGCCATTTGTCAACGAGCGACATGTATACTATTAACAGTTTCGCGCCTCTTTATTTTTTTCATTACAGTTGAGCAACAATCAGAGATTACGTAAATATGAAACAAATTTCATCCTTGATTTAATTCGTGCCAAGATTTAATATTTTAATTTCAACTTCACAAAACAAATTGGTAATGTTTCAAAAACTTATCTTTGACATGTGTTTTTGTGTTAAGTATAACACATGTTTTCGTCCAACGGAATTTGTAACAGGTATTGAATCAGAGATTGAAGGTCGTGTTTAAATCAAACCACAAATATTATATTATATTATTAGCGGGGGTCCTACAGTCAGTCTATGCCGCATCCCGCATTTCGATCGCCACTTCTCTGTATCTTTCCAGTCATCGTCTTCAATAGCTCGATCACTCATGCTGTTCCTAATTCGTGTCCTCCATTGTGTTGTCAGTCTTCCTTTTCTTCTCCTGTTTTGTGGTGTGTAAGTCAATGCTTTCTTTGGCCATAGCTTCTCCTCCATCCTCATTACGTGACCATACCATAGCAACTGTCTGGATTCTATTCTTTCTGCTGTTGTAAATACGCGCCCTGTTTTCCTTCTTATATCTTCGTTTCTAACATGTTGCATTCTAGAAATATTACATGCTTTTCTTATGAAGTCCATTTCCACATTTTCTATCATCTTTTTCTCTTTATCTGAAAGTTGTCAAAATTCGCAGCCATAAGTTAAAACTGCGCTCCACAGTAGTTGTGTAGATTGTCAGTTTAGTTTGAAGTTTCATTTTGTTCGACCAAAGTAACGAGTTTAGCAAACGAATAGCCTTTTTTTCCCCTGTTGTACCCTATTTTTGATGTCATTCTTTATTGTTCCATCTTCTGAAATAATGCTTACCAAATATTTGAATTCGCTACATTTCCGATTCTATGGATTTGCAGATCTGGGTCTTCTTCTTGCATGTCTCCTATTTTCAGATATTCTGTTTTAGTAGTGTTTATGTATAGACCCAATTTCTCGTACTCCAGAGACGAAGCTTAACCCAGAAACGAAAATGAGAATATTTTAAGATATATGTACACCTACATTGACATTTAGCTGAGACACGCTGGTGTTGAGTGAGAACCAGAAAAGTAGGTTACGAGCTTTGGAAATGAAGCATACGACGAAAATATTGGGAGCGGGTGACGAAGAAGGACAGACGAGAAATACTGACATCAGAAGAGAACTAGAAATACAACGTACACTGAGTTTCATGGAAGAAAGACAATTAAGTTGGTTGAGCCAACTTGTGAAGTGATAAAGCTCTGTGAGAAGAACCCATTGTGGAGAACAAGGAACATTGAAGACGTAAACCAAATGGGTCCACGTAATTGCTAAAATGTTATGAAGGAAAAAGTTATGCCTAATGAGAGAAGTGAAGACAACTAGTGGTGGATATAAACATTACCATTAATCTGCAAAAAGTGACAATAACAGAGATGGATCACACACGAGTGACAATAACAGAGATGGATCACACACGAGTGACGATAACAGAGATGGATCACACACGAGTGACGATAACAGAGATGGATCACACACGAGTGACGATAACAGAGATGGATCACACACGAGTGACAATAACAGAGATGGATCACACGAGTGACGATAACAGAGATGGATCACACACGAGTGACAATAACAGAGATGGATCACACACGAGTTACAATAACAGTGATGGATCACACACGAGTGACAATAACAGTGATGGATCACACACGAGTGACAATAACAGTGATGGATCACACACGAGTGACGATAACAGAGATGGATCACACACGAGTGACAATAACAGAGATGGATCACACACGAGTGACGATAAAACGGCGTTTAAAACCAAAAAGTTCCATAATAAATATTTATAGTGAATAAATACAATAACCATCAGCATTATTTAACGGTTATCACAATTAAATGCAATACATTTTTGTAGAAAATAAAAGGTAAATTACTTTTCTAATTGTTTAGATATATTAGAAAAATACTATTAATCTATAATGAAGGAGAACGACGACTGAGAAGAAGACATCGAAAAACAATAAGACAGAAATATAGGAACAGAATGACGAAGAACGACGACTGAGAAGGAGACATAAAAAGCAGTTAAACAGAAACGAGAAACAAAATGATGTACAACGACTGACAAGGAAACATAAGAAAAACAGTGAAAACAAAAATAGAGGAACAGAATGATGAAGAACGACGACTGAGGAGACATAAAAAATAGTGAAATAGAAACAGAGAAACAGAATGATGGAGAATGACGACTGAGGAGACATAAAAAACAGTGAACCAGAAATAGAGGAACAGAATGGAGAGCGAATTATAAGGGGAGAGAGAGAGAGAGAGAGAGAGAGAGAGAGAGTGTGTGTGTTTTAGTGCAGAAAAATACACAAACTTTGATTTCCTTTCCTAAAAGACTCAATAAAGTTAAATTTGTCATTGTTAAATACCATGCGTTATTCAAACACAGCGTGCCACCTTTTACAACTCAGCTGACTCACTGGCCCGCAATGCGCCTACTACAAAATACATTAACCTGACCGCATAAAAAATACTCAACGAGCTACATATGTATAAATAACTGCCGTATAATGGGAACAGGTACAAATATGTTGAACTGAAACGCAACCTAAGTTTCTCTGGTCGCTGTTTTTGTTTCAAAAAGGAAACCTCTCGCATTGCTACAAATTCGGATCTCCTAAAAAGAATATTCGGTCATGTTTTGAAAGAATGAAACACGTCGGCCTGAAGACGTTGAATATTTTTTCATTGCGTTTTTTTTTTTTTTTTTTTTTTTTTTTTTTTTTTTTATCTCACAGCTGAATGTATTTCAGTAATTTTCATACTCCGAATGCCTGTCCGAATTACGAGTTACGAGAATCATAAGTTTGTCGACACAATCGAAATGAATGACTTTCTCAATTACCGTTTCACAGTTGGAGACAAAACATGACTTCTCGTCGTTTGCAATCTTCCCGTTGTAAGTTACAAAAAATGCTGTTTTTGTTTTTAATTCAACACAACAACAACACACACGTGTTGCGTCGGTTTGTCACATTTCCGCTTACACAATCGACTGTTAGTAACGGTTTGCTCCCAAACACTTTGCACATTTAAACGTTAAATCTTTCACTTTTGTTATTGCTTAAAATTGACTATCGTGATTAAAAGTATGTGTTTCGTGACCTACAGGCCTATAGTTTGTTTCCTGAACACACGCACTCGCACTCACAGGCGTCCGCGTTTGTTTTAGACGGAAGCCTCCTTTTGTATCTTCCATTCTTGTCTGTCGTATGCCATGATCTTCAGTTTACATTTGTCATACTTTGCATAGCCCATAGAGGATAATTCAATAAATGCAGTTAACAAGTTCAGATACCTGGGTAACATGATAGATAGCGAAGAGTCCATAAACATGGACGATACATGGCAGGATACAAATAGGAAATAGGGCACATTTATGCCAATAGCAGACTATTGAGAACCAAACTCATTAGTCGTAACACGTATAAGACACTTATAGACTTGTTGTTACTTATGAAGGCGAGACATGGACGCTGATAAAATATGAACAAGTAACGCTGAGAAGGCTTGAAAGTAACGCTGAGAAGGCTTGAAAGAAAGATCGTAAGACATGTTTATGGCCCGGTTACAGAAGATGACGAATGGATAATAAGAGATAATCAGGAGATAGACTAGCTATTGAATTATGAGGACATTGTAAGATTCGTAAAGGCTCAAGGAATACATTGGCTAGGTCACCTAGAGCGGACGGATGATCAGCGTATGACAAAGAAAGTCTTAGGGCGCAAGTCTGTAAAAGCAGAAAGATGGGTTGACCTCGTGTAAGATGTTTGGATGATGTGTTACAAGACCTCATAAGAATGAATGTAAGGAGTTGCAATGCGTTGACAAGTGGACAGGAGACTTTTGAGAAAATTGGTGTTGGAAGCGAGGGCTCACGTTGGGCTGTAGTGCTGAAGAATAAGAATATTTTGCATAGCACACAATTGAGCGTAGAACACCATTCTGATCAATTAAATAATGGATAATACTGTGTCCGTCTATTCTCTGTTAGAGGCCATTTGGAGCTGTTTGTTCTGGTGGTCTGTTTGCTACTATTAGATAGCCGTGGATATTTCACTTCCCAAATGGTACCAGCCATGCCTGACAGATGATTCAACACAAGACGAGGCATCCGATAATGCATTAACACTCGATATCTAAAGAACGAACCAGTTAGTAACACAGGATTTATCAATCGTCAAATACACTAATAGCAGACTCGGTGGCCAGGTACCCACCAGGATTGTGTGAACTCAGAAACCAGCTGCAAACTATACACGGTATGTCGATCCAATAACGGTCCTTTCTGAAACCACTTCCTTTTACCGCTATTAGTCCTATCGAAATATGAGTAAATATCTGGAAAATATGGAAAATATTTAGCCTCAATGAAAACGTAATAATACATAAATAAAATAAAGTATTTACACCGTTTATTTCCTTTATGTTACATGATTTTGAAAAAGTCCTCAGGATTTTCGGAAACAAAAATTCATGTATATAAGAATAATTATATTTTAAGCCAAAATGGAAAGAGTCTCTACAAATTTATAAATAGTGTGAATGAGTGAGTGAGCGCGGAAGAGATGGGGGGGAGGCAAATCCGCATTTAAACTAAAAGAAATGTTTTATTAGTTATTTTTGTTTTATAGGCTGATCGCTATAGGCAACAGTAAAATATCCTTCTTTTTGGTAAACATGTTTTATTAATGATTTTTATGCTTATGGTTACATCAACGTTTATTCAGATTGAAGCACAGTACATGAAACGTGAACTGAGAAGCAAAGTATCCAATCGACGTACTGCAAATTACATTTAATACCGGTTGTTAAAATGTTGGTTTGCCAGGCTGTAAGGCCGTGATCTGACATTATTTTGGTTTGCCAGGCTGTAAGGCCGTGATCTGATATTATTTTGGTTTGCCAGGCTGTAAGGCCGTGATCCGATGTCGGGCTGTAAGGCCGTAATCTGACATTATTTTGGTTTGCCAGGCTGTAAGGCCGTGATCGGATGTCGGGCTGTAAGGCCGTAATCCGATGTCGGGCTGTAAGGCCGTGATCTGACATTATTATGGTTTGCCAGGCTGTAAGGCCGTAATCCGATGTCGGGCTGTAAGACCGTGATCTGATATTATTTTGGTTTGCCAGGCTGTAAGGCCTTGATCCGATGTCGGGTTGTAAGGCCGTGATCTTACATTATTTTGGTTTGCCAGGCTGTAAGGCCGTGATCCGATGTCGGGTTGTAAGACCGTGATCTGATATTATTTTGGTTTGCCAGGCTGTAAGGCCGTGATCCAATGTCGGGCTGTAAGGCCGTAATCCGATGTCGGGCTGTAAGACCGTGATCTGATATTATTTTGGTTTGCCAGGCTGTAAGGCCGTGATCCGACGTCGGGCTGTAAGGCCGTGATCTTACATTATTTTGGTTTGCCAGGCTGTAAGGCCGTGATCCGATGTCGGGCTGTAAGACCGTGATCTGATATTATTTTGGTTTGCCAGGCTGTAAGGCCGTGATCCGATGTCGGGCTGTAAGGCCGTGATCTTACATTATTTTGGTTTGTCAGGCTATAAGGCCGTAATCAGATGTCGGGCTGTAAGACCGTGATCTGATATTATTTTGGTTTGCCAGGCTGTAAGGCCGTGATCCGATGTCGGGCTGTAAGGCCGTGATCTTACATTATTTTGGTTTGCCAGGCTGTAAGGCCGTAATCCGATGTCGGGCTGTAAGGCCGTGATCTGATATTATTTTGGTTTGCCAGGCTGTAAGGCCGTGATCCGATGTCGGGCTGTAAGGCCGTGATCTTACATTATTTTGGTTTGCCAGGCTGTAAGGCCGTAATCCGATGTCGGGCTGTAAGACCGTGATCTGATATTATTTTGGTTTGCCAGGCTGTAAGGCCGTGATTCGATGTCGGGCTGTAAGGCCGTGATCTTACATTTTTTTGGTTTGCCAGGCTGTAAGGCCGTGATCCGATGTCGGGCTGTAAGACCGTGATCTGATATTATTTTGGTTTGCCAGGCTGTAAGCCGTGATCCGATGTCGGGCTGTAAGGCCGTGATCTTACATTATTTTGGTTTGCCAGGCTGTAAGGCCGTGATCTGACATTATTTTGGTTTGCCAGGCTGTAAGGCCGTGATGATCTGACATTATTTTGGTTTGCCAGGCTGTAAGGCCGTGATCTAACATTATTTCTAGCAAACGTTTTGGCCGTTCCTCCAACGGCCATCTTCAGTGCAAACGGACTGAAAACACTGACAAAGATTTTATAGTCAGTGAGCACAGCAATGTGGCTAAGGCTAGCGGACCCTAATAAGGATCCCATATATTATATAAACTATTTGGAGTCCGCACGAAATTGTTGTCTAACACCACCAGCCAATCACAAGAAGTTATAATACTACTGGTTCGCCACGGACGCCATATGCAGGCTAGGGAAATACGCACTCACCGAAGACAGAAGCCTCGTCTCTTCAAAGATGATGCGATCACCAGGATTGTTTTCGATTTTTCGATGAATTGTTGTTTTCGATTTTTTGAAGAAATAATGAATACTTTAAAAAAATACCGCTTAATTATCAGTCACAGTTTAATAAATTTTACATTTCACGTTGGCCTAAGACCCTTGACAAACGCTTGTGGGCTCGTAGTGGCTCATAGAACGGAAAAGATTCGACATCCATGGTCTAGTGATTAGTTCATTGAAGGGAGTCAGTCCAACGGAAGCTCTGTGCGGCGCTAGCAGCTTCGTGATGCAAACTGCTAAGTTGCGGTAAACCGAGTCGAGGAGTTTGCAAATACAGTTTCTGAAGAAACTACACATTTGACACGTGCTCTTCCGTGAAAAAGGCTCCCGATAACCCAGTTTCTCTAGCCGGCTGATGGACACATAGACATACCGTGTCCCGTTCAGTGTACCGTGCTGTACCCTGACAAAGCAGTTCTGCGCTGAAGTATTAATGTTATCTGACCATCGGCTTGAAGGTCTGCCTCAATTCTTGAACGCCGTCTTCGACGCTAAACAATTCTCTTTGAACAAAAACGTCTAGTCTTACCTTGTGTACAGAAGTTTACAGACCTGGTTACAATTTCTTTGTCGCGTTTCGATACTTACAATCCTGTCATCCGGTCCATAAAACAGAAAGCACTCATTACGAGTTTGTTGAAAGTTACAAAACGAAAAATGGAAACTGCGAAAGTGACTTAACATCATGTCACCAGTATACTCCACGATACCGCACCGCAATGCTTGTCTGTTACCCAACATGGACATGGTTGTATTTTACAACACGTTATATTTGAATGACAGCCTGTCGTTGAGCGACTGGTGACTGCAACCTTTCGAAGTCCAGTAAATTACAAATTTCTTTTAAGGAATTTAGTTTTCTTTAGTTTCAAAATTTTGTTTAAATCCATTAGTTTGCTCTTCTAACGAATATCGAGTGACTTAAGTTCTTCTTCTTCTTCTTCTTCTTCTTCTTCTTCTTCTTCTTCTTCTTCTTCTTCTTCTTCTTCTTCTTCTTCTTCTTCTTCTTCTTCTTCTTCTTCTTCTTCTTCTTCTTCTTCTTCTTCTTCTTCTTCTTCTTCCTCCTCCTCCTCCTCCTCCTCCTCCTCCTCCTCCTCCTCCTCCTCCTCCTCCTCCTCCTCCTCCTCCTCCTCCTCCTCCTCCTCCTCCTCCTCCTCCTCCTCCTCCTCCTCTTCTTCTTCTTCTTCTTCTTCTTCTTCTTCTTCTTCTTCATCTTTTGTCAGGTCCTAGTTGAATTATCTTTTCCGGTCCCAAAGGAATACATCCATTTCACCAACGCTTCCTACGTCTTCCTATACTCTGCTGTCCAACACAGGCCTGTATTGCCAAACTGCCTTATGCAACCTGCCATCTGGCGTCCTATTCAGATGAGCAATCCCTCTCTTTGTTCTCTGCAATACGATCTTGGATATTAAAAATGTTCTTTTGTGACTTTCGAGTAGGATAAATGTCCTCTAAGGTTGACTCCAGTGTCCAGAGATATAAGACCAGTGATAGGATTGCTCCTTTGAGCCTCTGGTTTTGCTCTAAGTTTCTGTTCTTCCGTCCCTAGTGCCGTTTGGAAACCTTACTCTTCCGCCAATAGGACCGTCGACCAATTTCACACCCTTAACCCTGGCCGCGCCCTTACCGGGGAGTACGAAAGGAAAACAAGAAATATATAGTAAAGCTGAAGTATAAAAAAGAATGAAAGACTGCCTACCTACCGAAACCTTATAGCGTCGGGGTCGAAAAGAGCAAGAGTTGGTCAAGAGAAACCAGACAGGAAAGTGTAAAGAAACGGATTCCACCCAAGACAGGTTTAAACAAAGTGAGAATCCAACTAGGGTACATCCAAACCCGTATTCACCAGCTGTGGACCGCTGATGGAAGTGATTAACTTTACTTTCAAAACGTATGGTTAAAACTAACAACATGCATAGCAAAATCAGGCCTGAGATTACTGAAGTCACCCCTAGATAACTATCACTGAACGTATCTTAAAAATTCTCTTTGCCTGCCCATCATCCCTTACTCGTGTAACATGTTCAGCTCATTCCCATTTGAGTTCTAAAAAACGCACTAAAATATCCATCGATCCCGTTCTTTGACCTACAGAGTTATTTAAAATTTTGTCCCATCTAGCAGAGCCAAGTAAGGCTTTTTCAATTCCGTTCTGAGTTACTATTGTATTTTGTTCCATTCCCTGGTTAGAATCAGATTTTCAGTTCCATTGGTAAATCTATGTTACACCACTTTTCAGAAATGTTCGCTGTTATATAAAATTGGGCTTCTTTAAGTTTAAGGAAGAAAATTTGTAATACCGTACATCGATACACGATAACAAGGATTATTTAACATCCTCGTAAGGTAATTCAATAAAATTAGTAATTCTATTATGTCCTCTTTGAAATTTTGATCAACCATAAATCCTCTTTGAACCTAGTTTACTCACAGGAAAGGTGTATGTGTACTTGCATACAAAATAGAAAGGACATTTAATACAGTACAAAATGCTTGAGTAAAATTAGATTATTAACGTATTCTGAAAGATGAGACTTTTACGCTACTACGTATTCTCGGTCCTCTTCTACGGTGTAAAATCTTGGACTTTGACTGAAGTCACAACTAAAAAATTGTAAACTTTCGAAATATGGCTTTACCGTAGAATACTAAGCATTTCATGGACAGCACATATAACTAATGTTCAAGTTCTTAGAAAGATGAGGAAAGAAAGGGAAGTTATTAAACACAGTGAAGATAACAAAGCTTCAGTACCTGGGACATCTCATGAGAAATGAACACAAATTTTACTTATTGCAGTCCATACTACAGGGAAAATTACTCGGAAAGAGAGGAGTTGGGCGACCGAAAATATCATGGCTGAGAAATTTAAGGACCAGGTTTGGTATGAATACAACTGACTTATTCCGTACAGCAGTACAGAAAGTTAAAATAGTCTATACGATATCCAACACCCGGAACGCATAGGAACTATCAGAAGAAGAAGAAGAAGAAAAAGAACGTATTCTGTACCTTGTCTCAAAAGTACATCCCGTAATATATCGCTTCCAATAAAACAACATTGTTATAAAGAATTTTTTTGAAAGGCATTTGTAAAGTAAAGTAACTCGAAGTGTATATTGTATACATACATTATCCTTTTTTATAATATAGATATCATCGCAGAGCGAGAATTTCACAAGGCATATGAAAAATTTATTTCAGTTTAAAAATTTTACTACACCATAATTCAACAGAAAGCGAAACATAATCCCGGCCGTATGCGTTACCCTACATGGTGTGCCATTAATATTTTTTTTTATTCTTGTTGTTTTAAAATTTCTTTTCGTAATAAAAATATGTGTTCGAGGAAAAGATGTGATTTATGTGGAGAAATTACCACGCTCTTCACGGAGATTGATATGAGAACGGGCTGAAAAATGAAACACATGTGTCCGCATCTCTCTCTCTCTCTCTCTCTCTCTCTCTCTCTCTCTCTCTCTCTCTCTCTCTCTCTCTCATTCTTTACCTTTTTACATTTATGTGACTCTCTTCCTTTCTCATTTTAGCTTTGTCAGTGTTTGTTTATCTTCTTTCCTGTGTCTTTCTGTCCCTCCCTCCCCCTCTTTTTCTCCGTTTTGCTTACTCTTCCTCATTATTACTGTGTTACTTTCTACTTTCTTCACCTTCCTTTCAATCTGACTGTCTTTTTCTCCTTGCCATTCTTCCGCTGCTTTACAACCTCTGCCGACGTCTATAGTCTAGACTTTCTAAGGCTTTCACGGCTGGAGTCAATTTAGTTATAGACATTATTTGCCGGACTCTTAGGCCGCGGACGTGGACAGAAGTTTCTTCCCCACTATCGGAAGCCATCTTCGGTGTCGGAAATAATAATTGGCACGTAAATCCGTAAAATCACCCCAGTGATGAGATAGAGACGAAACGTCTGTCCACACAAACAGTACACCACGGTGTAACTCAGGCCGGCGAATTATGTTTTACATCCACATTATAGTCTGGCTGTTAACGTTGTACTCATCGTTCCTGAAACTTACAGCTGTACGTCGGTTTTCATATAAACCATCTTTTTGTTTGGTTCCTCCCGGGTTTTCTATATTTCGGGGGTGTAATCTAATTACATTTGTCCTCTATATTTACGAAGTTTCTCTTGTTGACGTAAAATACGCCTTACCTTTCAGGCCAGCAATAGGCACCCACAACCAGAAAATCGAGCGTTACGTTTTCACGTCACGTTTTAAATTGAAATATTATCTAAACGACCAAAGATTCACGCTTATATGAGGTGCCATTCGACAGATAAAGGAACAAAGATAATAAATAGTACAATATAAGCGGGCTATTGCATCATCCAGCGCGATGTGAGCGGGGGTAGAAATAGAAATGTTTTGCGCCGCTCGGCGCGCACTAAAATTAGTATTTCTCCGGTTTCCGATGCGATAGAACGTTGAGTGAGGTGTCGTTAAACTTGTCTCATCGAGTACTATCTACATAGTGTACCGTAATGGCGGTGATGTTATTAAGAGGTTTGAATAATCGTAATTCAAGTTGTAAAAATCGTGTGTTCGGACAAAATTTCGCGGTATATGGATGCTAAACGTGCTCAAAAGTATCGTAAACGCATACAGGAGAGTAGAGAAAATCATGGGGAATTCAAAAACCCAAAATGACCAATGCCGAACGTTAGAGGATTTACCGACAACGCTTAAAAGACAAGGAAAGTCGAGTTGGATGAGGAAGAGAGCCCAACTTCGCAAGTGTATCAGCCGATCGAATTCAGCAAAACGTGGCAGTTAACTACAGAGCACATCCACAAAACATTCTTCAATAATGAACTTGGACACGCGTGTGACGTTTGTGACAGACTGTGGTTCCAGAAGGACGTAAAGATAGTGGCTGTTAAAGTGATGCCGTTACAACACCATGGAGACCAGAATTAATTACCGTAGTAACAAGTAAATAAACAAATGATATTTAGCGGCATCGGAACTATACCTTTTTATCCGTTCCTGCAGTTTTTATTCATAACACATTAGCAACCCTAAAGCACACAGACGTATTCTATGCTCTGAAGATTTGCGGCCGTGGCTCCGACACAACCCCCGCCGATTTTTTTTCTGTTATATTCAATCTAAAGGTATTTTGTGTCATCCAGTCTAGTCTAAAATATTTTAATTCATAATTTTTCTATAGGCTATAACATGGAACAAATGAAAAAAGAATTCATACAGCATAGATGAAAATCATACGGAGGATTGCAGGTTGCACAAGGAGATACAGAGTGAGGAATAGAGAAATAAATGAAAAATTACAAGTTGCCAGTTTAAGTGTCCAAATTAGAGAGAAAAGGAGTAAATGGACTTCGAGGGAATTTGGAGGCGTATCACCTTTGTACCGGTTTGACCGGGCACTGGTCCTCATAAGTTCTCAGGATTGGATGAAGTGATGTTAACTCCAACAGGAGCCGTTAGCCTCTTTCCAGCCAAGACCGTACTGCGTGGTGAAGTGCTACATCCTACAAGAGGTTACCTGTTGATGCAGAATATGTCCATACCGACAGGTCGGTAAATATTCCTGTTGGAGGGCAACAGTAGCCAACAGTACCAAGTTAGAGCGTAAGGGAAATGATCTTGGACCGTATTACCTTTGACGTATTACAGGCGGAAATTTACTTGGATTTAGACGGCTGTAATACTGCCCCCTATTGTTATAGGATTACATTTTGCTGCTGCGTTGCAGTTGGGTGTTGGGACATCTGCGCCCTATTGTTATAGGATTACATTTCGCTGCTGCCTTGCAGTTGGGTGTTGGGACATCAAAGGCAACCCTGAATAAAAATTACCGGAAGTCATGGACCGTAAGGAGGCGGCTACTCTACAAGACTTATCCACCGATAGGATGGTAGCCTATAATGGAGAAATTAATTTACTCAGAACATTCAAAGAACACGGTCGGACGGAGAAACAAGTCTCTAAAAACAAACGTATGGGACACAGCTGTGTGGGTAGACCCAGAAAGAGATGGCTGAAGGATCTTTGAAGGCGGAACAGACAGCACCTTGCCTATGCCGTGATCTGAAGATGACGAGATGAGGAATAGCTTAGATGGGAACAACATTTTATATACAATGAGCGCTGAGAGGGTGCTAAATATTATGTACAGTTATCAACCGCAAGTCGGAGATCCCCCGAAACATCAAAAAAGAGGTGGAATGATCAGGTCGAACAGGCTGTTAGCCTAATGCTTGGTTGGCAGAAGAAGAAAAAGAAGATTTTTTTATATGTAAATACCTTGAGTATAAGCTTTCTCACATTTATGGCTTCTACTCCTCAAAATTACTTCTTAAGTTTAAGGTTCCTGACCGTAATTTGTTACTCTATTTGTAAGTTATATTCTTAATTTTATGTTTTTTTTTCAACTTTTCTGTTTCGATTCCTTACGATTAGATTTTTATTAAAATTTTCTTCCTCTCCTTTCCTCTGACTCATTTTCAGTTTCTGCCATCATTCTCCTATTCCCTCCTGGTTCTAATTATAGGCTAATCCCTTTCTCTACATATTTGTATTTTTTCAGTCTTTGTCGTTCCTTGTCCTGTACTCTCTTCTTAGCTTATTTTCCTTCTAAATTGTTTTCTACTTTCCTCGTCCGCATTTCATTACCACTTATTTTCTTCTCATGCTGCTTCCTTCAAAACAGCCTCGAGGCACAGATACGATAACATATACACAAAACTGTAAAAGTAGCTGCTTTTAATTACTACTCATTTTTCTTTTAGAGATTATACGAGAGCTCATATTTCTTATGAAATTAGATGAAATTTTTTATTATAGTCTCAAAATCATCCGATGTATATATTCATTATGATAATTATCATATGATTGTAATTATAATATAATTATCATTCTGTTTAAAATCATTATATCATTATAATCATATCATATCATTATCATTATAATATATATAATCATTGTATATCTACATTAAATGGAATCCTCTGGGATAAGCGAATTACAGCAGAAACTAAAACCAAAATATTTAAAACCATTGTTACAAGCATCATGACTTACGACTCAGAAGTTTGGACTGCTGATAAACACACAAGAACAAAATTAATGACAGCAGAGATGGACTTTTGGAGACGTTCAGCAAGAGTATCCAGACGTGAGAAAATTAGAAGTGAAGTCATTAAAGACAGAATGAATGTGAAAAACTCAATCGTTTATTTTATCCAAAGAAAAAATAACAATGGTATGGACACACGGAAGGAATGCCACAGGAAAGATTACCAAGGAAAATTTTAGACCCCACCAGGAAGAAGAAAAAGAAGAAGACCACCTATCATGTGGATAGAAGAAATTTAGACTACATCGAGGGAACGAGAAATTGAAGAAGATCTTTGGATGGACAAGCAGCAGTGGAAGATGACAATTCAATCACTTCTGTAATCTTTGGTTCCGGAAAATGTGTTAACACTGTACAGCCGGATTAATAATAAAAATCATTCGATTATTAACGAAACGAATAATTCGATTTCGATCATTACAACTTAACGAAATCTATTGTTAATGAGTAGTTATTGTAATATTTGTTCCTCATCAAATACAAAAATCCAGACTATATAAAAAATCATCGATTCTTCTTGCACTTTAAAGCAGATGATTTTTTTTCAGGTAAAGCAATTATTTTGAGGTCACTGTTTCTTTCTTATAAAACCTTGAGTGGATACCTCCTGATACCCGTAAGAAAATAAAGACAATGAGGATAGACCTAAGGTTAAGTATATTTATTTGTTCTGGTAAAGATAACACTATAACCGTTAACAGGAATTAAATGGAAAAGCGTGACCTAGGATATACGACACTGTGTGTGTGTGTGTGTGTGTGTGTGTGTGTGTGTGTGTGTGTGTGTGTGTGTGTGTGTGTGTGTGTGTGTGTGTGTGTGTGTGTGTGTGTGTGTGTGTGTGTGTGTGTGTGTGTGTGTGTGTGTGTGTGTGTGTGTGTGTGTGTGTGTGTGTGTGTGTGTGTGTGTGTGTGTGTGTGTGTGTGTGTGTGTTACGTGTTATGGGTTAGTTGCGTGCCGTCTTTACCTGTGGGCGCATACCGGCAAGGAGAGGATGATCTTCTTCTCTTCTCCTACGCGCCTTCTGACGGACGACTGGCGGCGGTGAGTTATTGCTCTCGATGTAGATCTTTGGCTTCGCATGGTCGATGACATCCGGCGATTACTCTTCTTCTTTCCTCCGTTCTTCATTACGGGATACCGTTCGTTGTCGGTTACCGTTGTAATGCTACAAACCCACGCCGTCCCGTACCGTCGCTTCGCCAGTAATTGGCATCACTAATCATACATATCGTGCACAACACACGCAGTTACGTATATACAGTGATAGCGTGACGGTTTCGTCGTTATTCTATTCCATAGTGATAACACTGTAACCACATTATCATGTACAGCGTCAGTCCAGCTTATGCGATTCTAACTGAAAATTATTGCTGTCGATTTCATTCTATTATATATATTCCGGCTGTACAATGTTTACACATTTTCCGGAACCAAAGACTACAGAAGCGATTGAAACCTCATCTTCCACTTCTGCTTGTCCATCCAAAGATCTTCTTCAATTTCTCGTTCCCTCAGTATAGTCTGAATTTCTTCTATCCAGGTGATAGGTGGTCTTCCTTTTTTTCCTTCTTCCTGATGGGGTCCATTCTGTAACTTTCCTTGGGAACCCTTCCTGTGTCATTCTTTTTGTGTCTCCATACCATTGTAATTTTTTTGTTTGGATAAAATCAACAATTGAATTTTTCACATTCATTCTGCCTTTAATGACTTCATTTCTAATTTTCTCACGTCTGTAAACTCTTGTCGAACATCTCCAAAAGTCCATCTCTGCTGTCATTAATTTTGTTCTTGTTTCTTTATTAGTAGTCCAAACTTCTGAACCGTAAGTCAGATATTTCTAACAATGGTTTTAAATTTGGTTTTAGTTTCTGCTGTAATTTGCTTATCCCACAGGATTCCATTTAATGTAGATATAGCTAACTTTCCCAAATTAATTCTGGATTGTATTTCTTTTTCTTGCTTCCGTAATTTTCACCCCTAAATACTTGTATTCCTCTGTTTCCTAATACCTTTCTCCAATATCAAATCTTGATAAGGTTGCCATGTATTTTGTTTTATTCATATTTACATTTAGTCCCCATTTCTGATATTACTGTATCAATTTTCTAGCCATGTACTCTAACTTCAAAATTATTTAGCTATGTCTTCAAAATCTTGAGCTAAAAGTCACTGCTCATCAGCAAACTGTAATGAATAAACTGTATCACCATCAAGTGGAATTCCCATATTCCTGCACATTTTTTTCCAAGTCTCTATTGCTTTCTCCGTATAAATTGTGTAGCCTAAACCGTGGGTGATAGACAACATCCCTGCCGTAAACCTTAGGTCACTTGAAACCCTTGTGACAAATTCTTTCCTATTTTTATTCTTGATATTGAATTATTATAGAAATTTTGCATAGCTTTTATGATAATGGTGTTGATCTTAAAGCTGACCACAGATTGGCTAACGGTACATTGTCATAGGCTTTTTCAAAGTCAAGAAAAACTAAATGAAGAGCTTGTGATCGAACTCATTTCATTTTAATGTGACTAATTTCGAGCTCCATTTATAATTATTAGACAGTCTAGTTGGACTCTTAATTCGCTTCAATGTGTCTTGGGTAAGGCGCTTTACTTTAATCTATCCTTTCGGATTCTCTTGGCTAAATCCTTGGTTTTCCGATCCCGACGCTATTAGAGTATTACAGGTCTAGGCGGTTCTTCTTGATCGTAAAATGGTCAACAGTCTTGAAGGCGGAAGAGGAAATTCGTGCCAACGGTGGAGAGGGCGTAAAAGCCTAGGAGACGGCTCTCCAAACGAAACCTGTTATTGCGTTCAAGAGTTGCCGCGATACACCCGAACAGACAGACAAATGCCAACGGTCGAGTTAAAACTGAGAACTCGTTTCGCTATTTCAACAATTATTTTGTTTTATCTATCTGCATAGTGCATAATGGTGCTGTCTGTTTTCTACAATCTTTTCTTTCGGAGACCCACCTCCTAGATTATTCCGCCCCTTGTGCCGTTGGGAAACCTTCCAGTGGCCGGACCCTTACCGAGTAGTGCGAAAGAAAAACAAAAAACAAGAATTACATAGTAAAGTTGAAGTACGAAAGTAATGAAAGACTGCCTAGCTATCGAAAACCTAATAGCGCTCGTGGTCGAAAAGACCAAGAGTTAGTCAAGAGAGACCAGACAGGAAAGAGTTAAAGTAAGGGATTCCACCCAAGACAGGTTTAAACAAGGTGAGAATCCAGCTAGGATACATCGGGTATCCTAAGCCCGTATCCAGCAGCTGTGGACCCCTGATGAAAGTGACTTAAGTATATTTTCGAAACTAGAAAACGTATGGTTAAAATTAACAACATGCATTGCAAAATCAGGCTTGAGATTATTGAATTTACCCCTAGACAACTATTATCTTTCATTGGTATTCCTCTTAGTCGCCAATTCCGTGTTTCTGAATTAATATTAACCAACGTACAGCTACAGAACCGAAACTTATTAGGTTCTTAGGAATGTAGTTTTACACTCCCTGCACACTTTTTTCGACAACGCAGAAGACTGTGCTTCTTATGAAAAATCTGACTTGTCTTCTTCTTCTTCTTCTTCTTCTTCTTCTTCTTCTTCTTCTTCTTCTTCTTCTTCTTCTTCTTCTTCACTACGGTTCCTGTACAACCCTGGCCTGCTCAACTATTCTTCTCCATTCTTCTCTGTCCAGAGCCTTACTCCTCCAACCTGTCACTTACATCTCCCTCAAATCCCCTTCCACATCTTCATAGCATCTTCTCCTCGGACGTTCTCTCCTCCTTACTCTATCCGGCTTCCTTTCCAATGTCATTTTTGGGCCTCGAGCACTTCTCATTCTCATCACGTGCCCCAACCATCTAAACCTTTTTTCGCCTTCACTGCCGCAACTACGTCTGCTTCTCCATACAGATCTCTTAGTTCACGATTCTTCCTTATGCTCCAAATCTCTCCGTCCCACACTGGTCCATAAATTCTTCTCAGATTTTTCCTCTCGATGACACCAAGGTTTTTCATATTTTCTAACTTCAGTACCCATGTCTCGCTTGCATATATTTCTATAGGTCTGATTAAGTCTGATTACCATAGGTCTGATTTTTCTCCTATCCAGGTTAATATTATCCTAACTTCTTCTCCTCCTGCTTCTGGCACTACAGAGTGAAGCGGCCCTTGGTCTGCACAAACATCTAAGTCCAGTGGATCCTGTCTTTAACAAAACGGATGCCGTACGTCCTGATGCCTACTCCTAAACTGCATCCCTCCATCTCGTTACAGAGCCACACTTCTCTCTCTTGCCATTATTTTAGCACTGTGAATCTTTTTTTTTCTACGTGTACATTTAGCTTCATTTATGATATTTTCCTCCATCTTTTCGAGATGTCCGTTACTTTAGCTTCTAGATACTTATACGATTTGGCCTCACTATCTAAGTATCCACCTATTCCGAAGTTCCGGTCGTGTAGTTCCTTTTTGTATACGAATACTTCCCTTTCTCCTATTGTCCATGTATAATAATTAAATGACAATGTTCTCTGGATAGAAGGAATTTTAGTAAAGGTAAAAGAGACGCATCAGTCCGTAGCAACTGTCAAAGGATTTCTCTTCTCAGTACAGCTTATAAGATAAAGGTAGATTGCATTCGCAATGAGTATATACGGCGTAAGCCTAAGGTGTCTTCATTCTTTGGAGGAGTTGCGAACACAAGAATAGATGGAGTGAACATGTTCTTCACATGGACAGGGACTCTATACCAAATATTTATTATCCGTAGACTAGTCGTAATGTAGGACGGCACAGAAAACAATGGTCTGACTTTTAATTCAACTCAAAATATTTGTAAATAATAAAAATAAAAATTCACAATGTATAAGTTTATGGATCTTTTGAAACCAGAAAAGGTCGTCACACATACTCTAGGATGAAATAAGAAGAAGATTCTTGGACAGACTTTAAATTAAAAATATTGAAACGAGAATCCTGTCGAAGACCCTAGAACCTAGGTTCCCCCCCCCCCCAACACAGTGTGTAAGGTGTTGTCCCAGCCAAGCCCATAAGTAGGTTCCCCTGTATTCAAGAACACTTGAGATACGCATTAAGTGGTGTGAAATGAGGATGGAAAATTTCTAGAAGGCATGTGCTACCTATAAAAAGCCATATCAGCCGGCTTGTCAGTCAGTGGTGTTGAGCGATTTTTCTTAGCGCGGATCGAGTGTTTGTAGCGAAGTGTTGTGTTGTGTTATAACTAGTGCGGAATTCTTTATAGTTGACATTATTATTGCGTGTGGACAAATTTTACTTGATACCGTAATCAAAGCTGGTGATTAGTGACTTCACTGGTGTCTTGTATTTTGTTTTCTACTGTACCATATGACGATCGGTTAGACCGTGCTAACAATATATTCATTAATTGATAACTTTAATGAAATCATGACCCAAATGGAAAATGCCCAGCTCTGGACTTCCATGACTAAAAAGGCCAGAGGAAACGTGGTAAAAGCGAAATACGGCATACGTAGATCGGGAGGCCTAAGTCTTGACAAGAAGTAAGGAGAAGCCTGTAGACGACAGCTTTTCCACATTTCAATACACGCCAATTGAGATCTGCTGTTTTTATTAAAGCAACAGCAAAGTGGCAACTTTCCTTATTATTTTCAATAGTGGTTTTCTTCTGCAACCGTACCAATGTGAATCACTTTTTAAAGAAGAAAGTATTTTAACCTAAATACTTGCTGGTGTTTACGTCCAGACATGAATGGTAATGTAATTTTAATGCGCATACGTGAGCTTGCGTGTATATGTAATTTAGTGCTGTTACAAATTCCGTGCAAACTTTCGTCGAGCTCGATTTGGTGTGAGCGTAACATTTTCTTAAAAAATGGACGCATTCCCCAGCGGCATTCTTCGTTTAATGTGCGGTACGATGTATTGTCGTGCGAGTTTCAAGCGTTTGTTTGACGTCCAGCTGATCGATTAACTCGAATACAACAATTCAGGTCCGCGGAAACACGTGGACGAAACGTACTAATTCCTTTTTTAGATTTGCAACAAACGAGAGAGAACTCGAGCGCCCTGGAAAACAGTAAACACGTTTCACTCCGACGTGAGCTTGTAACAGCCTTAAAGATATCGTCGTCGTTCCTTTGCGCAGAAACGTCGTATACCAATTATGTCAATGATATTAGTGTTATCAGCTTCCGTAATTGTTTATAATACATCACCGCCTGCAAACTTACCCAGCCGAACTGGGAAAGAGATCATGATTCATGAGAATCTTTAAATCATTTGATCCCATCCCTCCATCGCCATTTTCGCTTTACTGAACTTCATCATGATCATCTTCACAACACTGGCAGACAAGGTGTTGCCAGTTCCTCCTACAAAAATATTCCAGGCATCTTTTCCTGGATCTACCCACACACCTGTGTCCTATAGGTTTGTATTTCCAGACTTGTTTGGCCAGTCTGGAATCTGATATTCTTTTTTTAAGTGACCTTTAATCGTTGTTTGTAATATTTTAATGTTTCATTCAAGTTAAAAACTTGTAACTCTTCTCTTATGCTTCGTTCCTTATACGGTCAAGTTTAGAACACCTTTTAACTGCTCTTAAGAACGCCATTTCCGAGGCCCATATTATACTGCCTTGTTTCTTGGTAGTTGTCCATAATTCACTGAATTTTACTGAGCTTAAGGATAACTATTTTTTAGGTTCCCGAGTATGAAAAAAGTAACTAATCTGTGTACAGCGTATGCATAATCTTCTTTGGTATTTTACAGAGCAGACCTCCTTCTGACCACCAATGGCTTGCCCCACACGCTTCTTACCAAAACGAGGAACCTTGGCTGAAAAAGGAGCTCCATTGCCAAACACCAGAGGATTCCCAATGTCCATCCATCCTCTTGTAAACAAGGTAACGACCGGAGAAAAACCAATTTTTGCATAAGCAACAATAAAATTTTACTTTTTAATAGGCATGTATAAACATTAGTAATAAACGTAAATACACTATTAAAAACGGTCTCACCTTAATGAGCACAACAGAGGTGTACAACATTTTAAATCTAGGGACCACCTTAATGTACCTCGCCTGAATATTTATTTTATAGATCCTGAAACTCACCCTAACGTTACATTAGAACGCCCATATGTTTAGAATTATGAAATCATTACAGGGGCGTATTCACGGGGGAGGACGAACGGGACCGGACCCCCCTCCCCAGAGCGTCGAAAAAGTTGATGAACTTTGTTAATCTCTTATTGTTGTAGGCTGTTTTATTGTTGTTTCAGCCGCGTACGTTACTAGAGTAGTAACTCTACTTTAAATATACAAACAGGTTTATTACACAGCATTAGCGTATACCTACATTTGAAATATAAAATATAGGGAAATCAATTCAGTATTGAAGTATCTTGTAAAGAATGTTTTTCAATAACGCATATCTTTATTGTGTCATTACCGTTTACTATTGATGGGACCGATTTCAGCCAATATAATGTTGATTAGTATTACCTTGCTTTTTCTTTTGTACGAAGCCGACCCGACCCCGGACCCCCCCTCCCACCAGAAGGCTATATTCTAGTTACGTATATTAAATAAACACTAATGTTTATTCAAAAACGTTTTTCTATGTTGGACAATGAAAATTACAGTCTGTGTAAAATGCAAACACGTAAGGGTTTTTTAATTAAGGAAAAATTATGTGAGCTATACGTCCTCATATTGTTAACATTTGTTAACAAATATTAAAATAAAATACATGCGTTATATATTGCATTTATTGAGCTGGTTGGTCTGTCGTTGTTTTCGTAGATAAGATATGATCACCTTCCGGATAGCAATGTCTCGATCTACTACACATCTCTTATGCATGTGTGACATATCATAGTTAAGCTATGTTTGTTCGTAGACTGGAAAGTAAGTTATTTTATCCCCTAGATAATTGCGCTCCCGACGCAGTACCAAGGCCGTACGCAAAATGTGTCACCGCTCACAGCGAGCGTACTCTAACGTCATACCGTGCAATACCGAATATAGGCTACTTCTTTTTAGTCACACTCGATCGGTTGGCACGGCACCCCACATCAGGTACGGGCAAAGGTACGACAAAAATTTGTAACGCACCCCGATCTACCGTATGATCTTGATGATCGAGCACTCCAGCAGAATTCACGATAATGATGATAGTGATTTTAATAAAAGCTTGACGTGAAACAAGGATATCGAACGGTGATACGGTATCCCCTCCGCCTTAGAGTGCTGTACACTCAATACTTGAATGGATAAATAAAACATCTACGCCTAAGCAGTAAACCAGTAATAATATATCGGCACGTTTAAATATATAATCTCGGCGAGGCGCGCGGTTTTATTATTTTACAGTGTGCGATTCACCAACTACAGGGAGACACTATTATCGCTTTATGTTACCGTTTTATGTGGGTCGCTTTAACGCGCGTTTTATTGCACTGTATACTGCACACGGATATCATAATTTATCATCGGTGTTAAACGCCATGGGTGGTCTTACACCCGCTTCTTGTCGGTGGTAACGCCTGTCGTTGTCATCCCGTTATAACTATCGAGTTCATTTGTTTTAATAATTAGAAAGAAACGGAAAGGAGGGAGAATGGAAAAAATGTAGACTGAAAGATAATTATTATTAGCTAGATGTAAACAGAGGAGAACAGGAAAAGGGATATCATCGTCAAAAAATTGCAGGGAAAAGTGCAAACAAATAATTTACGAAGTCTAAAAGATAAAGATGGAGAGAGAGAGAGAGAGAGAGAGAGAGAGAGAGAGAGAGAGAGAGAGAGAGAGAGAGAGAGAGAGAGAGAGAGAGAGAGAGAGAGAAAGGGGCACAGAGACAGGGAAGACAGACAGACAGATATATCGAGAGAGAGGGGGGAGAGCTAGACAGAGATGTAGACTGAGGCGTAATTATCGTGGGTAGAGTCAAACAGAGGAAAACAGGAAATGGAATACATAAATGGGAGAGACAAAAGTGCAAACAAACAATTTCTTCTTTTTCAGCACTACACCCCAACGTGATCCCTGGTTTCCAGCACCGATCTTCTTCTAAGTCTTCTATCCATTCCCATCTCAGTGTAACCCTGACATCTATTCTTCTGGGATCTACTAGCACATCATCCAACCATCTTATCCTAGGTCGGCCCCTCTTTCTGCTTGTATAGACTTCCCCCCTCAGGATTTTCTTTGGCATACGCTGATCATTCATCCGCTTTACGTGACTAGCCACTGTATTTGTTGAGTCTTTATGAATCTTACAGTGTCCTCATGATTCAATAGCTCATCTATCTCCTGGTTATTTCGTATTCTCCATTCGTCATCTTCTTTAACCGGGCCAAACACGTCTTATGATCTTTCTTTCAAACCTTCTTAGTGTTTCTTGTTCCTTTTTTATCAGTGTCCATGTCTAGCCTCCGTAAGTAACCACGACTGATAAGCGTCCTGTATATTTTTATTTTTTGTGTTATGACTGATGAGTTTGCTTCTCAATAGTCTGCTTTTGAAATAATATGCCCTATTCCCTATTTGTATCTTGTCGTGTATCGTCGTGTTTATGGATCCTTCATTATCTATCATGTTACCCTGGTATCTAATCTTATTAACTGCATCAAATTAATTATCTACTTTCATAAATTGTATATATTTCCTGATGCAAAAATTCCCATGTAGTTAGTTTTGCTGATATTTACTTGGAGTCCCATTCTAGTGGATTTTTGTTTCAGCTTCTTGTATACTTCAACTAGCCATTATCTTGATCTGGCTATTATCACAGTATCATCAGCATAAGCACATATTTGGTTTGACTTATTTAATATTGTTCCTAGCTGATCTATATCTTTAATGGCATAATGTAGCGGAATAATAAAGAGGGTGGCCGATAACCCATCACCTTGCTTAACGCCCTTATTAAACGCAAATGATTCACTCAACATATTCTCATACTTAATTTTAACTTTTGTGAATCTCATGGCCATCTACGTTAACTTTATAAGTTTCAAAGGAATTCCCATGTCCTGCATGGCTTCATAAAGTTTTACCCTTCGCACACTATCAAATGCCTGTACAAAGTTCACAAATAGCATGTGAAGATCTATATCATGTTCACTGCACTTTCCTACCAACTGCCTGACAACAAACAACTGACCGGAAGTAATTCTTTTTGGTGGGAAACCACATTGGTATTCCCCTATACATATTTCTGCCCATTGCTGAAGCCTTTCATTAATTATTATTGAGGTCAGTACTTTGCGCAGTACTGAGTGACGTTATGCCTCTATAAGTGTTACAATCCAGTTTATTTTCCTTCTTATAAATTGGGCATATTAGTCCAGTGTTCCACTCTTCGGGCATATGAATTAGATCATGTAATAGGTGAGACTCCGGAATACAAACAGAAGGGCATATTTTTAATAAAGGAGTCCAGCTCCTAGCATATGCAGATGATATAAATATTATCAGCAGAAATGAAAATAATCTGAAGAATGCCTTTAGAGTACTTGAATCATCGGCTAGGCTAAGAGTCAGGGGCTTGTTATAAATGAAAATAAAACAATGTTTATGGCTGTGGGAAGTAATAATGATAATATTTCAAATATACTAATAGATGGCTATCATTTTGAAAGAGTAAAAGGCTTCGTATAACTGGGGCATATGTCGATGCTGAGAACAACTGCACAAAAGAAATTGAAAGAAGAATTCTGGCTGCTAGTAGAAGCTATTACGGGCTGAATATTCATTTTAAATCAAGACTATTAACCACAGAAAATAAAGCCGCACTTTATAAGACATTGGTAATGTCTGTATTGACATATAACTCTGAGTGCTAAGTACTCAAGAAAACTGATGAACAGAGGCTGGCTGTATTTGTATGGAAGATACTGAGAAGGATGTATGGGCCAATTCAACAGGATGGAGTCTGGAGAAAGATAAATATTAATGAATTAGGCTATATGCTAAGTACAGTGAATTTACAGTTGTCCGATTTGCCAAAATTAATAGATCATCCCTTAGGGCAGGACATGTTCAGAGAATGGGATGACGAACATACGGCAAAAAGAATTATGAAACACAAGCCAATAGGAAAAAGGAAGACTGGAAGACAGAAGAACAGATGGTTGGACCAGGTCGGCAGTGATGCGAGGAAGCTGGGCGCAGTGAATTGGTGGCAGATGGCTCTAAGAATAAGAATAAGTGAAGGCAATTTGTTTTGGAGGCCAAGGCTCGATCTGGGCTGTATAGGCAAGGATGTATGTATGTAAATAGGCGTTAGTAGTTTCGCCACTATGCTTCAGTAATTTCTACATGAGTGAATATCAAGTAGGTGGGCGGGCTGAAAACGGAATAACGGCGAACAGACTGTACGGAAAATACGGAAGGGAGAGTTATAAAGTGAGAGGAAGAGAGAAAAGGGAGGCAAAGAATATGTAACCTCATATCACACCTCGGAGACGCACATAAATATGACTATAAAATCGTTGACTTGTGGGAGCCTTTATCCAAACGGCCAAATGAGATCAATTCTCTCTCGTCTGCGCGCGCACGTGCTCGTATATATAGAACTGAACACGACTGTTCGAAGCGCATCACCTCCACACTAACAGCCATAAACATTATCCGTCCGCAGATTTATGCTTTTATTAGTGTAGCCACACGTTTATATAGTTTATAAAGTGCCTCGTTTAGAAAGAGATAGGTTAAAAATCAACAACGCTTCACATCGACCCACCGGAGAACCAGGCGACATAAACCTCTGCCATTACTATGCTTAATCTCTCAGCGTTATTTCTGTTCTCGCTCAAGCATATGAAGAAACCAAGGAAGCCCTATGGGAATCATATTCCACCGTTTTCAAGGCATTAGGAACCAAATACAAATTTTTGGTTAAAAGAGCTACAACCGTCTTCGAAAAAAAAAAGAAAACATAGCCTATATGCACATATGAGAAAATTAAATTTTCTCCTGGTAAAATTAGTGATTAGGGCCTGACAGATGTGAAAATAATTGGTAAAATTCAAGTAAAATGTTAGAGTAAAATGGTAGCACACGAGATCTCGTACAAACCATCTCGTCACCTTCACATTACGGTATACGCAAGGTGCTGCCCGTTCCGCCTTCAAAGATCCTCCAGCTATCTCTTCCTGGGTCTACCCACACTCCTGTGTCCTATAGGATTATATTTCCAGACTTGTTTCACCAGTCTTGAATCTGACATTCTTTCTACCGTTTTTTATAAGCTTTTAATCTTTCATTCGAGTTAAAAACTTGTAATTCGCCTTTTATGGCCTCATTCTTTGTACGGTCAAGTTTAAACACCATCTCATTCCTCTTAAGAATGTTATTTCCAAGGGCTGCGTTTAACTTTCTTGTTTCTTAGTTGTTGTCCGTAATTCGCACCCATAGGACGGTACAAGGACCGCCATAACTTTGTAAAACTTTAACTTTTTATCTCGGCGTACCTTGTTTCTAAAAATACGGTTGACTGTCCCACAGACTGTCTGGAAGTTGCCTACTTTAAAATAAATATTATAATTCCTGTCATAGACAATGTAGCCAATATCATTTCTCAAATAGTTAAAATGTCTCACCTGTTCTACTATTTGATAATTGATCAATAATTTTGTTTTTATTGGTTCCTTGCCTCAAAATGTTATTACCTTTGTTTCTGTAGTGGAGCTTTTCATACTGCATTGTTTGCAAATCTGATGAAGCTTAAAAACAGTTTTGTCAATTACATTCTGTCTTCTGAATTACAAGTAAGTCGTTAGCAAACTACAGCACATTCAAATATATGTCTCGTGATATCTTATTAGCAGAGTTTATTAGAAGTTCCATTTCCTTACTAGATGACAATATAAATGTTAAAAAGAGTAGGAGATATGCTGCATCCTTGTCTAACACCTTAATTGACAGACATTTGTTGAGATATCCTACAATTATTTTTTTACAGCTATTCTTGTACAGTTATATAGGCCTTGTATAGTTCTTATACAAGTTGTGTGTATAGTAATATTCTTATAATAGTTATTGTGGGTATCCCCGTTCTTCTAATACTTGCCACGGCAAATTTCTGTCCACTCTATCAAAGGCCTTCTCAAAGTCAGTGAAAGCTACACGCGTTTCTTTATTGAGCTACTCGCGATGCTTCTCAATGATTTGTGTGATAATAAAAGCATTGTCTGTACTACATCTGTTCTTCTTGAAGCCGTGTTGTTCTTCCAAAACAAGATGCTCGGAAATGGTCTGTAGACGGTGGTTTATGATCCTTCCATGTACCTATTTTGCATCCAGTATCAATCAAACATATTCCCCTACAGTTATTACAGTCAATCCATTTTCCTTTCTTAAAAACAGACATCACCCGAGAAGTTGACCAATCTCGCATTTCATACTCGATCCCGAGCAGTGCAGTTTTGTATCTGACGAATAATCGAATTTAATATAAAAAAACATGATTGATTTAATTTGATTGAACTTATTATTGTCTTAATGTTTATTTACCTAATCCAGTGTTTGACGGTTATATTGGAAATTTATTTGGTGTTCTGCCCTAAGGCAGGTCTTCAAATGGTAAAAGCTCTCCTAGCTGTCCTATCGCATGCCACTCTTTTCGTTCGTAACACTCCCTGATTTTAATGATATCTATTAACTTCATTCTTCTATGCCCTCTTCTGTTTTCCCCTTCTATGACACCCTCCATGGCAGTTGTAACCAAGCAGTCTCTTCTTAAGCAATGACCTAACCAATTCCTTTTCCTATCCTCCATTATCTTCAGGATTCTTTTATCTTCCCCTATTCTTCTTAAAACATCATCATTCCTTACTTTATCAACCCACCTCATTTTTTCCATTGCTCGCCAAACCCACATCTCAAATGCTTCTAATCTTTTCTCACACTCTTTCCTCAGAGTCCATGTCTCTGCACCATATAAAGCAACGCTCCACACATAACATTTGGCCATCCTTTTTCTTAAATTCTTATTAATTTTGCCACGCAGCATTCTTATCTTCCTATTAAATGCCTCTTTCACTATAGCAATTCTGGCTCTTATTTTACGAGTGCGAGACATATCTTCACTTATCAAGCTTCCAAGATATTTAAACAACTCCAACTGTTGTATTTTGACATGCCCTATCTTTATGTTTGCCCTTTTTCCTATTCTGCTAATCACCATACACTTAGTTTTTTCCTTATTAATCCTCATTCCATATTCCTCGCATACTAAGTTCTAATCTCTTATCATTTCATTCATTGTCTGTTCCTTTCCTGCTAAAACAGCCATGTGATTAGCAAACCTTATATATTCCATTCTACTTCCACCGACAATCACACCACTTGTTTTGTCAAAACACTTCCTAATCAAGTCATCAAGATATATGTTAAATAAATTTGGTGACACGCAGCAGCTTTGCCATACTCATCATCCAATTTTAATTCCTTTTGAACTCTCCTTTCCGATTTGCACACTCACTTTCTGTCCAAGGTACAGATTACGAATTAACCGTCTCTCCTTCCAATCCACTCACTTGTACCTCAAAATATCTAATAGTATAGTCTTCCCCACTGTACTCTGTCAAATGCTTTTTCAAGGTCTATATACTATCGGTATAGAGAACCATACATGACTGCCATGTTCTAAGATTTATATTTAAAATCATTTTCGAAATGAAATATTTCCATAGAAACTACTTCTTTCTACTTATTGCTTCAGCCTTAACCACAGTACTGTGGTCACTCATGTATACCACCTCACGTTATCGCACTCAATTTTCACTGATGATGGCACTACAGAAACGTCTGGTTTTGCAGAAAACATTGGACTATAGCCAAACAGCCCGGGAAGGATTTTTAACAACAAACTACTTCTTTGTTGCCGATAACGTAGTATACACATGAAAGGTTAACCCCTCCCCATTCAACTATAATTTTCATTTATAGAAAATTACCGCCACCCCGTTCAACTAGCCTCTTCATTTATAGATAGTTCATCTACGTTTCTACAGTGAATTATTATGATCTTCTTATCAGGATACTTTATTTATCAAAATTAAATACTTTACTCTTGTTAAAACATAAAACGTTGCAGGTAAACAACCCTTTGCTCATAACCGATCTTCACCAAAATCAATAGAACCTGAGTCCTCTATAACTCAGGCATATATGTAAAACATTATTTGATTCTGTTTGAATTTACGGCAGTTATCGTTCATCATAGAAAAAAATAACCTTGTTAAAACATAAAACGTTGCAGGTAAACTACCCCTTTCCATTAACCGATCTTCACCAGAAACAACAGGCCTTGAGTCCTCTATAATTCAGGGATGTATGCAAAAAACGTATTTGATTCTGTTTGAATTTGCGTCTGTTATCGTTTTCCATAGAAAAAAATCTACACACACACACACACACACACACACTTTTCGAAAAATGGCTTTTCTTCATGTTTGAGGGTAGTACAATCAGAATCAGCCGTTATCTCGAACACGATTTTTTTCGCCTGACCATACTTCCATTTCCTTATGGAACATGGAAGTAAAAACATATATAGCTCTTAGTATTTTGCTATGTATCTTTCTCCAATTGTTCTTAGGAGTCCTATTGCATCCCCAGTCCCTTTACCTTTCGGTCCCTGAAACCGAACTCCTCTTCCTCTAACGTGGCATCCAGTTTCCCATATATTCTTCTATTCAACAGTCTTAACAAAAACAACAAAATAAATTGTTTTTAACGCTCTTAACAACATATTGGAAATAAAAATTATACATTGGTTAAAATAAATTAAATATAATCGTAAAATATTTCTATAAAATATGTCGTTATTTTTTACATTGAAATCAAATCAATTCAATGATTGTTAATTCGTTTATAAAACTCTGTTGATACTGATATAATCAGTAAAACGTATGTCAGGAGAAAATACAATTATAAAATGTACTTGCAGAAGTTTTTAATATTTGAAGAACTATTCATAATACAGGAAACCTGTAAGAAATACTGAAGAATTACGTACGAAATAAAGTATTATAATTATAATCTGCGTTATAAATTACTATTATAGCAAGAGAATTTGTAAGGTTAGAAGCTTACACTCATATATACTTAGAGCTGAATTTGCTATTGAGTGAAAAATCTAAAAGTGTAAAATGGGTGGAACAGATTAGTTACTCAAATCTACAAGAATAAGAAAATAACGATAAATGTATAAAAAGGTAAATAGAAAGTTTTATGATTAACAAAGGACTGCAAATGGAGTTGTGAGGATAAGTGTCTAGTCCATCCGGATCAAAGGTACTACCACTTCCAATTCCTACGACTACGTTCTGTACAATCTTTCTTCTGTACTTCAATGAATGTTCACAGCGTTATGATTAATATTGGCATCATTCCGATACTATAATGGGTTTTCCATTTTATTATTTTATTCGTGTAGACACGTCTATTGACATCTGGGATACAACTGGGACCACTGCGTAACGTCAAAATGGCATTACTACTACTACTACTACTACTACTACTACTACTACTACTACTGCTGCTGCTACTACTACTACACCTACTACTACTACTACTACTACTACACCTACTACTACTACTACTACTACTACTACTACTGCTACTACTACCACCACTACTACTACTACTGATACTACTACTACTACTACTACTACTACTGCTATTACTACTACTACTACTACTACTACTACTACTACTACTACTACTACTACTACTACTACTACTATGGCACTGCTACTACTACTACTACTACTACTACTACTACTACTACTACTACTACTATGGCACTGCTACTACTACTACTACTACTACTACTATGGCACTGCTACTACTACTACTACTACTACTACTATGGCACTACTACCACTACTACTACTACTACTACTATGGCACTACTACTGATACTACTACTACACCTACTACTACTACTACTACTACTACTACTACTACTACTACTGCTAGTACTACTACTGTAACGGCTACTGCCGTCACGTATAATTTTAAAACTAGCCGTTTGGCCTAGACGAAGCAGAAATGTGCTGGACCCAGACCGACAGGACTCGGTATATAACTCTCATTTAACAGTAACAAATTGATTCCTTATTTATTAGTGTTTTCTCATATGACATATTATATTTTACATTTGTTCAACTGATTTGATATTGTATTCAGATAACAGTCCCTAGTTCTCATTTTAGGTTAATTGGACAATCGTCCACTATAGACACCACCTAATATAGCATTGCTCTTTACTAATAAAATTTATATATATTAACAGTCTTAATCCTGAGCAAATTACTCGTACATATTTAAGTCACAAAAAAAAAATAATTTGTAAAAATAATAATATAATATGGTGGTCCTTCTAGTTCTCCGGGACAGAAGTACATGTGGCTGACGGCGTTGGGGAAAGCTCTCTAGTTGATATCTCCGCCGATGGTGTCCGATATTCCTGTCACCATCTCAGCCCCGCGTTTCTCCCGACTAGTCGGGAACCCTGAAACAGTTTTTATTTGTATTGGGCCCTCACATAATCTAACTACCTCGACTATCACACCTCTATTCGTACCACCACTCTGTCATTAGCCATAGGGAAGCTCAAAAGTTCATCTTTGCGTTTCCGTTAGCATTTGCAAAATTCCAAACATTTACTTTAATTACTTTTACAATTTTCTTTGTACATTATCTCTAAGCTTAATGTTCTTTAAATTTACGTTTACTTCTCTGCAGATAGTTGAGTGCAAGATTAGCACGTGCTCCCCAAACACGGGAAGAAACATGTGAGACACACACACACACGCCCATTAACATACATTCTCGTTTTCTTTTCTTTTGCTTTTTTTGTTTTATATATTAAGAAACATAAGCCTTTATTAACATAACATGAACAATGTAATTGTCCTCACCTGAGACACTCTACGAAATTAGGTACGCATAGTAAATCACAGCGAAGCTAGCCCAGCCGCCAGACCACGAAATGCCCTGTCAAAGGGTTGACAAGAGAATGAGAACGACTCACAGTTTCAGTTAACCCACCATGGATCGAGAATGCCTGCTGAAAATTGTTAATCAGCTGCACAACCTGCATACTTTATCGCGTCACCGTCCACGTGCGGCAACCATGAAGACGGCGCGGCACGCCCTACTGAATAACGTCGCTGCTCAAAGTCGCTACTGCTAGTTTACAGTAAAACGTAGCTCCGAATGCAACCGTCAACGTGATCAAGGGCGCGTAGACTGACGTGGCGGCCATTCGAATTCAAAATCTGCCGGGAACAAAGCTCTACAAATTTATACCATGCCGTGATTCGGCTAGCCACGGCACACTACTACTGCTAGTACTACGGCGACTACTACTATTACTACTACTGCTAGTACTACGGCGACTACTACTATTACTACTACTGCTAGTACTACTACTAATACCACTGCTACTAATACAACAACAACAACAACAACAACAACAACAACTACTACTACTACTACTACTACTACTACTACTACTACTACTACTACTACTACTACTACTACTACTACTACTACTACTACTATTATTACTACTAATGCTAGTACTATTACTAATACCACTGCTACTAATACTACTACTACTACTACTACTACTACTACTACTACTACTACCACCACTACTACTAATACAACAACAACTACTGCTACTACTACTAACTTACTACTACTACTACTACTACTACTACTACTCCACTGCGCTACAGTTCACGAAGCTGTAGAATGATCCAGAATGAAGCTCCCTGGTGTCCAGAATGACGTGCCTCCGCTCTTCTCTATCCTTTGCGAATCTTCGCCACCTTCTGACCACCAGTCTTCTCATATTTTCATCTACATCATCCGACCATCTTCTTCTTGCCCTCCCTCTTGCTCTTCTTCCTCCTGGTCCTCCAGTGAATACTTTTTCACTGCTCTTTCCTCTGTCATTCTTTGTACGTGACCTGCCCGCCTTGTGTTATTGCTGTGATGATGTCCGGTTCCTTGTATAGATCGTGCAATTCGGCGTTTGTCCTCGTAAGCCATATTCCAGTATCTATTACACCCCCATATATCCTTCTCAGATTCTTCATTCTTCAGAATATACTCTTTCCTATTTTCTGATCATATCTTTTTGGGCTGAGGTCATGGTCCAGGTTTCTGAAGCATATAATAATAATGGCTGCAATACAGTTTTGTAAATCTGGAGCTTGGAGGTTCTAGAAATGTTTCTGGACTTTAGGATAGGCAGCAAAGAAAAGTAGCACCTATTTCCCATGGCCAGTTTGTCTTGAATTTCCATTGCCATCTGATTTTTTGACGTCCAGAGAGACCCAAGATATCTAAAACTACCTACCCTCTCAAATTCATTGCCATTCACTTTAATTGTTGAGACTATTTCTTCTCGGAAGTTCTTCTTATCAACATATATTTTGTCTTTTGGCTGTTCACTTGTAGCCCTAGGTTGGTCGAAGCATGCTCCAAAGAGGTGTACGACTCTTCCAGTGCCTGTTTGTTTCTGGTCACGAGAACAACATCGTCAGAATTTTGTCCAGATTACTCTCAATTAAACAATTCATCTTCAAAACTCGATAACCATCTAAAGTTATTGTTACAATTCAATGAAGATAAAATCGTTTAGTTAAATTTCTATTACTGTTATTGAAAAATATATCACGATAATAAACTTCGTACTATTTCAGAACGTATAATAACACATGAAGCTAATTGACTGTACCGTACTCAACGGCCCATTAAACAAATTAAATAAACATGACGATATATCAACCGCGATAAACAGAGGGACGAAACAAGCTGCTTTTATGACAAGCCGAGTTGCAGTGTTTTATTGTCTGCATTACGGACGAAACTCGAATAAATAAACAAAATATATGTACACGATTACGCTATCAGTGGAATAAGTAAAGTAAATTAAATTAAATTTCTCTTTAGCGTACGAGCGTAAAATACGTAATAATTCAACGAACAAATTGGACTAATAAAAACCGAGTATATATTGTTCTGTAATTCTTGCCACTTTAATATTACGCAATAAACATTCACTACTTGCTTTTTTTACGTTAATTACTTAAGTCGTAAAGTCGGATAAAATGAATACAGTCATAAGGACATTCATGAGATATGCGTAAACACAATTACAATAGCGTATATGCAAAATAAAAAGACCCATGTAAGTGCCGCGATTTATGAGTGTTCACTAAAAAGGCAAAAAAGCACACACACAAAAATAAAAAACCAACTTGTCCATCGCAGAATTGCTAAATTGTCGTGAAAATATGGTCTCGGCAACGACTCCTTGTGAACTTGGAAGTTTTATGTCCCCTTCTCACTTTGTACCGAATACCCGATCGAGTCGGCCGTGGCAGGTATATAAAACAATATTTATTTATTGGTTTCACACTGTCACCCGTACGAAATATAAACAAAACAAAACGCAATAAAAGTAAGACACATCTTAAAGGAGGGAAACGGTTTTAAATTTATTAATAATATAAAACAGAAATAAAAAGAAAAAACGGAGGAATCCGACAGAATAATCATTGACCTCTCTCTCTTCTCTCGCCTGACAATGAGAACCGTGTTTGTCGTCCAGATTTTATATTTATCTGTTGTTTGTATTTTATCGTGGCAACAAAAATACTTCGTCTTCTTCTTCTACTTCTCCTCGGACTCGTAAAAACCTTAGCGCTGGTTTTTAAGGCAACGCCGAAAAAAAACGAACAAAAACCTGTTCCTTATTGGGAATAAAATGTGTGTCACCGTCGAAAAGACAAAAAGAGCGCGCACACCCCTTCCCTCCTATTCACTTCACGCCAGTAATAATTTAACAGTGGAGTGATTTTAATGGAGCAACCTCACAGATAAGATCGGTAACGTGTTTGAACGCGCGAGCGTGTAGGTGTGTGTGAGCATGCATGTTGTCGAGGTGATTGATTTAACTTATCTCGTTGAGACAATAATACTCGGTTGTACACTTTGCTCTCTCTCAGGATACATCCGTCGTCCGTCTCAGCTGATAACGCCGTGTCCTTGTAATAAAATGTCACACACACGCACCGCTCTTTCTTTCACTCAATGAATGAGTACTTTGGTATTTTTGTCACCGCGTCTTTCCTTTTTTTCTTTTTTTTACCGTCAGTTGTGGCGTCATGAGATGCAGATCGGTGAGCAAATTAATCGGATCCTGAATCTGAGAGGTTAAAAGAAGAACGAATTTGCCTCAATTTATCCACCCGATTTCTCGAACTGATCACATCAAGTGAATAGACTGCACTTTGGTTTAACTGGTGTTTATAAATTAAACTGATTAAGATGTAACAAATTCTACATAGGCCAGACAGGACGCAGCTTCAAACAGAGATACATTGAGCACATAAAAGCATTACATTCCACCACCGAATGCACCTTTGCAAACCATCTCATTCAGCCAGACCACACGTTCACAAACATACATGGAAATCCTACACGTATACACAAAAGACAGAAAACTAGACAGACTCGTGAACAACTAGAAGTATACAAACACACAAAAACATCATAAACGAACAGTCACGATTTAAATGACTCATACAATCTGAACATATTATACAACACACACACACACACACAAGAACAACGATGTTTTCAACATCGATGTATAATAACACTGGATAGCGCGCTAGGTGGGAGTAAAAGCGCAAAAAACGGTCCGCCGGTAAGCAGCAGCCCCCCACCACAATAAGGCAAGAAGTCGTCACTAAGCACAAGATTACACATTGTGTGCAGCCGTGCTTCCGTGTTTTGTCAACTACATACTTAATTCAGTTCGGCAATTTTTCCGTGTTTATTAGCGAAACTGTTATGTAAATTTGATTATTGTGATTATTAGTTTTGCATAATGGTAACTTCCTGTGCTGCTTACAACTGCACTAACAGATACAAGAAGAACAGTGGAATATCATTTTATAAGTAAGTACTGTATTTCGTTTAATTCCTTTATAACTTTTATTAGACTAATATAAAACATTCATTTTTTAAATCTCTACAAATTAATTACTGATTAAATTAATTATAAATTGTTATTTTTTTAACGTTGTATTCTTTTTCACATAAACTGTGAATTGTCTATTACAGTGGATTGTCTGATAGCATTATTATATTATCAACATACCATAATATAAGAAATGCAAATGTCTAAGAAAAAACTGTGGTTTTTCATTATTTTACGTAAAGTACAGTCTTAAAAATAAGGAAGACAGTACTATAATAACATTATTTCTTCCAGATTTCCACAAGATCAAGAGCTACGAAAGAAGTGGATTATAGCTACAAAAAGAAAAAATGTTGTTCCTTCAAAACATACATCACTTTGTAGCAAACATTTTGCTAAAGACCAGTATCAGTTCAGACCCAACTGTAATTACGAACTGTTGAAAAGCGATGCCGTACCAACCCTCTTTGACTTCCCCGTGCATCTTTCAAATCCTCTGACAAAAAAAAAGAAGGACCATTATTAAAGAACGTTGTTGTTGCCAATGAATAAACAGAATAAAATTAAGTCCTGATTTTTATTTTTCAGTTGTGTGTATCGCCTACTGAAAAATTTCTCCGCCGGAAGGTGAAAACACTGCAACAACGTTTACACAGAAGGGATGCTAAAATTAAATCCATGAAAGATATTATTTTAGTTTTAAAGAAAAAATTAAATTCTAAAAGGTTACTAGAAATTTTAGAAGATAATTTTTCTGGTGTTCCGTTAAAAATTATTATTAGACCTAATAACTTTAGCATTAATAATAGAAGCAAGTTTAAGAGGTTTTATTCAGACAAAATGAAGGTGTTTGCTTTAACCGTTTATTTCTACAGTCCCAAAGCTTATAAGTATTTGAGAAATCTAAACTTTCAGTTACCTAACCCATCAAATTTAAGGAGGTGGCTTTCTAATTTTAATTGCTCACCCGGTTTTTTAGAAGAGATTTTTATATATTTAAAAGAAAACGTTCAAAGCAAGCCACATTTACAACACGTTAACTTGGTTTTTGATGCTATGAGCATAAGGAAACAAGTAATCTACGATCCACGAGAGGGGAAGAATTTTGGGTTGTGACTTTGGGTAATGAAATAAAAGTAAATGAACACGAAACATTAGCTAGTGAAGCAGATCATTAGTCTTTCAGATAGTTGCACTACGAGGAAATTTCAAATGTGCCGTTGGTTATTTTTTTATTGATAAGATTAGTTCTGAAATTTTGTTCAAACTAATAAAAATGTGGATTATTAAATTATACGAATCAGGTATCCATGTACATAATGTAACATTTGATGGTACTAGTACAAATATAAACGCTGTTACGAAACTTGGTTGCGAATTGCCAGAAAAGCCTTTTTTCAATGTGAAAATAAACAAAGAAAATGTAACAGTTTGTGTAATGCTAGATGCTAGCCATATGATTAAATAGCCTTTCAGACATACACATACATTATGGCAACAGAAAAATGAACGTGAAAATTGCGGCCCAAACCTTAAGTGCCAGCGTAGCAGACGCCATAGAATTTTTGATGTATAAACAACATCCTGATTTTATTGGTGCTAAACCAACAGTGGAATATCTTAGAGTTATATACAGGCTATTCGATTATTTTATTAGCAGGGACCCATTTGGGCAGCACTTCAAACAACCAATAAAGAAGAAGAATTTAGAAAATGACAATAAAATGTTAGATAATTTTTTGGCATAGTATTTAACGACGTTAAAAATTGAAAATATTCAGGTTCTGCGGCATCCTAGGAAAACATTTGCACTTGGATTTATTACGAATATAAACGCAATAAAGATTCTGTCAAACAGATTATTAAATAGTTTACAATTCAAGTATATTTTGATTTACAAGTTTTCTCAAGATCAATTGGAACTGTTATTTTCCTGTGTAAGATCTCGAGGGGGACATAATAACAATCCTAATGTCAAGCAGTTCCAATGGGCCTTGAGGAAACTTATGTTCAGGAACAGCGTTAAAACACCTGACAAAAGCAACTGTTTGAGTTTTGACATGACATTTCAAAACTCTGTTATGAGTTTTGCAGAAGCAGAAGAAACAGTGGACCTAAACTCAGTCAGCGTCTATGAAGAACCCATTAAAAACGTTAAATGTCTGCTGGAAAATAAAAACTCGTATTATAAAGATAATATACTTTTCTACTTGTCTGGATTTATTGTCAGAAAAATTAGTTCTAAGTTGAAATGTGAGGAATGTATAAGACTGCTGATAACCGATGATAGCAACCTTAGCCCTTACACCCATTTTGTTGATTATATTTCTAAAGGAAATTTGGTCAGGGCTTCCTCAGATGTAATCAGGATAGTAAAATTTATGTACTCCCTTTTTAAAAATAAACAAAACATTGACAAAAACAATTTGGACATGAAAAAACTGATTATATTAGCGTGTAGAACCTTTACTAATAACATATTTAAAGGCCATACTTCTAATAATGATTATGGTGAAGACACTCACGAAATTAGATTAGTAATGTTAATAGGTACCGTTTTATTTTACAAAATTGTATGTTTTAGTATAGCTAAAGAAAAGACATCATCAGCTATATTTTCGAAACTTGGTGTGCGTCAAAAATTAAATAAGTTAGTTCTATTTAGCAATGTTTAGCCCAGAATTGCAATATGTTATTCATAGCAAATGTAGTTTTATATCAAATGTAATATATTTTGATTAGAAATAGTAAGATACGTTGTAATTATATGCAGATATCTGTAAACTAAGATTTTTGTTTGTACATATTCATCAATGTAAAAAAATGTAAAGCTATGTAATAAACAATTTCGTTTTCATTTGTATTCTTGTTTAGTCATTTCCTTTATTTTATTGACAAAATAAAAACACACTACTACAAAAAAGAGGTAATTATCACACCCTAACAAACCCGTATACTTAGCGAAAATATGTATGCATAACTTTAATTACCGGTAACTTGTTTGTTGTTTATAGATCTGTACCAACGAAAAAAAGTGTACGAGCTTCTATTATGAACAACAGAAATTAAATTTATATTTACATTATTTTTAAATTAGTATCAGGTGTTCCATTTAATCTGATTAATATAAAATACACAATTTTCATAACAATATTGTTTATGCGACGGTCAAATCGGTTAAACTAATATTAAGATAACACTGCGAGTATGCAGGCGAAGTGGCTTTTGCCTTAAAGTGGTGGGGGGGAGCGTAGAGTTGAGCGGACCGAATTCAGTACACGCAGCCGGCAATCCAGTGTTATTATACATCGATGGTTTTCAACGATAGCGCCGTCACCAAAAACAGGACGGACAACGCTCCTAGCGGCAGCCTCTGACGAAGCTCTAACGAGCGGAAATTAGTTTAGGCAGTAAGGTAAAAATTTATCATTTTTAATAATAATAATGTACATTAAAAATAAAACACGGAAGGATACCCGAATTAAATTTTATAAAAATATGGTTGTCCCTATATTCCTGTATCCTAGTGAGACGTGGGGTCTTGGTAAAAGGAACGTGCAAGGGATTCATTCAGCCGAAATTAAATTTTTAAGAGGGACGCACGGTTGTCCTCTCTTGGATCGCGATTTAAACATTGTATGAAGGCACCAGAAGACTGAAGACCACAGAAAGAGGTGGTGTGAACACTTGAATCGCATGCCTGATATCCGTCTACCTGTGGCTGCCTTGGGTTATCACCCTACTATTAAGAGAGACGTAGGTAGACCGAGGAGGAGATGGGTTTCGGAACAGGTCTAAGGTCTAATTTGTGCTGTAACTATATAGTCCATTAATAACAACGGACACGCCATGGACAAGAATATCCAGGAATTGAACAGACTGGTTTCAGATAATCGACTTGATCTTGTAAAACCATCTCTTTCTGAAAACCGCCTGGGTTTCGTAATCCAAGCGTGTCTTGTAAACCGACAGGATTCTGAGTATCGTTGACCAACCGGACAGAGGCAACCGGCTGCTCTCTTGAATCAGACTGAATCGTAAAAACAAACCGTCAGATCGGCGCGATTCGGCTATACGTTGCCACCCAGTTACTTTTACGCTCTATTAACACATCTTATACACTCTTATAGATTTGTAAATGTTATTAGCAACAGTTCTTTTTTTTGTACACTGATATGTAGTTTTTGACTAGGGTCTATACACTAATGCGAACTTGTAAACCATAGAGTCCCGAAAATCGACTGGTTACAGTCAGCCAATTGGATTTCGTGAACATTCTATGACTTGTATACCAGGTATACAATGTTTTATCAAAAAGTTCCTGCAAGTTTGCAATTTCCACCGCTACAATTATCCGATTAAAAAACTGTTTTATGTGATGTTGGTACATATGGGGGTCAAAGGCTGGTAAAGGGTACAGAAGGGCTGTTTCTTTACCGAAAGGAAATGGACCAATAAATTTCGGTTAATGCCCACTGTTCCCAACAAAAGTCGGAACTTGAGAAATCAAGTCAGCTCTACTAGCAAAGCCTACTTCCACGTCCTCGAATGCAAAAGCCGCGTGGCCCCTGGAAAGCATGGCGTAACGCATGAATGTGCGTTATGTAACTGTCAGAAGAGGCTGAAAGGCGAGTTTCCAGCGTCTTAAAACTGGAACCTTTGGCTAGCAGAGACAACCCCAACAGAAAACAGGCCTTTTAGGATACCTGAAGGTGGCTGCCCCATCACCTAACTACTTGGCTAGAGGTTGGTAACCTCTACTAAGAAAACTAAATCATACTCAAAATCTTCACGAAAAGGACGTGATATAGGTAGGTAGAAGAAGTGAAGTCGGAACAGGCTGTAAGCTTATACCTTGACGTGGAGAAGAAGAAGAAGAAGAAATTGGTACACATGTTAGTGACGATTGTCTACAATTTTAGCCCTATTTGTTACATAGTTTAGATTTCACATCTAATGGAGTGTCGTCGCGTGGTGTATTACGCGATTTTTCCCATTCTTCAATGATTGAATATTGACGAATATGAATTAAATTTTGTATAAACTGTGAGATAAACTGCTCTGTCCTGGTAAACGTGTTCAGAAGGCTTCTGGAGAGACTCGCTATGCGTGAGCAAGCGGTTTACCAGCTTCAAAGACTGCCATAAATGAGTTGAAGATCGTGGTTGTCAGATGAAGATAATGTTTTTGTGTTCCACGAAGTTTTATCGCTAGGCGCAGTAATAAATCAAGAGTACTATTCGGACATTTTACGCCATTTGTATGAAGCTATTCGTAGGAAACGGGCAGATTTACGGAAGAATCTTTTATAAAAATTTCAGCCCGATAACGCGCTTGGGTGTACGTCATTGCTTGTTAAGAATTTTTCCAGGCTAGACAAAAGAAAACGTCATAATGATGACACGGCAACTGTCATTCACCAGCTGTGTTCCAACGCGATATTTCCTCCTCCCAATAAAGAAAATTTCCACGAAAGGACAACGTTTCGCGACCGTTATACGTAAAACGAAAATCGTTAAGGGAGCTGAACGCTGTACCAAAAAATGCATGCTTGAAATATTTTTAACACTGCAAAACGGCTAACTTAATCGTGTTACATCTTACTGAGACTACTTTGAAGGGTACAGCTTTACAGCACATACTTTGTTTAGAAAAACATATTTCATTGTTGTACACTTTTGTAATGCAAGTACTGTGACATGAGAAAATATGGATCTTAAGTGTTTGAATCACTTCATAGTAGGAAGTGTGCATATGTCAAATATAAATCACATTTTATCGTTAGTGAGTGCGACGCAAGAAAAATTTTAAATTAAAATAAATCCGTAATGTTATGTGATTCTGTACGCGTCATAACTTATCGTTGATCCGAGCGAACGTTGTTGGATCACGAATGACAAAAATTGATTGACTACGAGTCGGTTCGTTCCTCGCAAAGAACCGTGTCTTGAGAACCGGCACGAACAATGGAAGACTCATCACCGGAAAATCTCTCCTTCCTCGTCAGTTTTCGATACACGCCTCCCACTGGAACAGGTAAATAAAATACTTACGAGGGTCAGTTGAAAAGTTCACGGAGCATCATCTGTAGCTTAGCGGTACAACTAAAAATTTTTCATGTGCTGCAAGATCGTATTTTATGTGAACTCCAAATCTTTTGTATTTTTGTTAATTTCCAAATCTTTCTATCAATTTATTAATTGCTTAGAAGCTACTTAAAATTGACGTGTCATGCGTGTTTTGAAAATGGACAAAATCAAACATCGTGGTGTCATTCTTTGTTAAAAATTGTTTAGCTCCAACGGAAATTCAGAACTAAGTTGTAAATATGTCAGAAGATGCTGCAACTTCAAAACAAACGGTGTAAGTATGAACTTGAGTTTAAAAACGCGTCCCCCGCACTGGACGCCAAAAAATGGAACAACACCAGATGCGGCTGCCATCTTGCACAACGTTTTTCACACCAAGTTCTTGAGTTGAACTATGATGCACACGCTCATATGAGATGCCTGTGTTTTCAACAAAGTCATCCACCCCTCAATCTGCGGCCTTCCAACACCCTATGAAATTTTTTCATTAATGCCATTTTTTGTTGCACTTTTTTGGACGTCCACTGCTGCCGATAGTCTTCAATGCTTGTACGGCCACGTTTAAATTCGAGTGTGCCCCACTTACCGTTGTTTCTGAAGACGCAGCATCTCCTAACACATTTACAATTTCGTTTTGATATTGACATTGGCGCTAAAACGTTTTTAACAGAGAATTCATCACAACACAGTGTTTGATTTTGTGCATTTTAAAAACACGCGTGACAGGAAAATTTCAAACACCTGGTGAAAAGTGAATAAATAGACAGTGAATAATACCACTGAGCTCTAGATGTCGCTCCGCGAACTTTTCAACTAACCCTCGTATAACAAAAATCTTTGCCTTGGCTTGCCTTTCCTGGATTCGGGCACCATAGCCTATGTCGAACCAAACATGAAAATTCCACGAGAAATGAAGTTAAGGTATTTTCTCGTGTATAATGCGCACGTTTTTCCCCAGATTTTCTTCCCCAAAATGTGGGTGCGCATTATACATGAATAATATAATTTATATGCCAAATTTTAGATCTGCACATATATGGTCAGATTTTGCATGACAAAGTTGGCAATGTCGCTTAAAACTCTGAGGCTTGAGTCTAGTAATAGTAAACAGTACTGGTAAGTTGGATCGCAGTTTTCAACCCTTCCCCATCAGTTATTTGTTTACGTCCTAGACTTATAAGGGTACTCTTTTTTAACATTCTGTCACTGTACTTGTTTCTTGTCGTTAGTCTGTTGTTTTTTTACCATATTTCATTATCGGTATTGCGTGCCTCGTGAAAAACCAGACTGTATATTGTAGCATGACAGATTATCCACTTAATAATGAATGAAATATGATCATAAATAAATATCAATTAAAATAACTATCAAGGAAAAATCCAAATGAAAACAAATAAGTATCACAATAAAATACAATCATAACTGGAAGAAATAAAAATAAAGAAAAAAACAACTATGCAACAAATATGAGTAATGAAAAAATAAACCAGAAAACTAAAATAAAGTAAGTAAATACCCAGGTAGGATAGGAGTAAGTAAGGAAAATACCCAGAACAAACCAACGTACATAATAAAACTATATTGTAGTGAAGAAACAAAGAATGAGAATCAGTAAGTAAGGCGAAACCCAGAACAGACCGACACCCCTAAAATAAACACTGTTGTTCAAGAAACAAGCTAGGATATGAATAAGGAAGTAAATACCCTGAACAAATCGAAATACCTAATAAAAAGGAATGATTTTGAAGATACAAGATAGTAGGATAAGAAGACTACAAGAAATACCCAAAGGAAACCCAGTAAGAAGAAAATAAAAACCCCTAAAGAGATTAAAAGTCACAAACGAAAGGTATAATACTCAAAAACAGAAACTAATGTAAAGTAGATGTAAACAAAAGTGTTTAGAGGTATAAGTAAAAGTGCACCCATGAAAGTTATTTTATAATGAATAAAAACAAATCTTAAGAATCCTCTATGAATAAAATTCTTGATAATATAAAACTATAAAACTTATTAGTGATAGTATCAAGAAATAACAGGGAACCAGTGCAAGTTATTTTATTATAGTAGATAAACTTCAATAAAGTGTATGAAATGCTTAAACTAAGTAAATGTGTACCTTTGAACAACTTTAAAGTTTTTAATTTAACTTCATAAATACTATTTGGTAGATTAGTATTATGAGAATCAAATACAAATGTTTCTAAGAAAGTGCCACTCTTTGTCTAACAACATTCACTAAAATGAGAAAGATAAATAGAGAGCAGGTAGTTAATAAGTGAAGTGACAAGGGATACATCCCTAATATAAAATAAAAACAGATAAGACTGCACAAAAGTAATTTTAAGAAAAGTTAAAAAATGGAGGAACAGATGTGTTATGTTTCTAGTAAAATCAATGAACTCTATACCTAAATGTTGGAAATACAGTGTAATGTTTTATAATTCTAAAATATTTATTATGTTCAATAGTATTAATCAAGGCTGAAATGTCTGAGAGTGGATACCATTCTTTTATTATAAAATATTTATTATGTGTTACTAGTAATAATCAAGACTAAAACGTCTGAGTTTAAATACCATTTTTTTAATTTCAAATATTTGTTATGGATTAATAGTATGAATTCAATACTAAATGTTCTTGTTAAAGTAAGGAAATGTTAATTAATATTGTATTAGAATAGAAGGTCAGAAGGGGTATAAACAAGTTTTATTATTCAAAAACTTTGTATGTAAAAACAGATAAAATCTAGGCCAAATGGTAAATCTCAACTACATTATAATTGATGAATCAAGTCCAGTAAACTAGTTAAACTGATGAAATTTATGTAAGGTAGATCAGTCACAGAGTAATATAACTGAAACTATACTTGAGAAAGATATTGTAAAAAGATAGGAAGAATTATTGGAAAAAATGCAAATGTAATAACTGAAAATTCAAAGGGGGGAGTCACAAATTAAAGAATAATATTTAAAAAGATAACCAATTAATAAAATTACAAGAAATTAAGGGAAGATAAACATTTTATTTCAATCTGAGATTTAGTACAATCATAAATATAACATATAAAATGGCAAACATTTTGAGAAGAACAGGAAGTAATTTCTAAAGCCTACATTTTAAAAATGAAGTAAATATACCATTTTAGATAACAAACTTTGTAAAAATATCTTATTTGGTATCAAATCAAGCAGAATGAACTAAAGAAAGAGATTATGTATTTAGTATTTAATAAAATTAAATAATAGCAAAAATATATTCAGTAATATAATGTAAATTTCATACATGTAACGGAAACGAAAAAGATTTTAAACAATGTATTGCTAATATTAAATTGGCTAAGACGTTTTCAGATGACGAAGGAAGTTAGAAGAGTTGATTATTAGACTTTGTCAAGCACACTTGAACGAGATTTTTGCCAAATATTAACCTATAGTGAAGACAAGAATGGCGTTCGTTCAGTAAGCCTAGTCTACGGTGAAAATCGTGAATTGCTAAAAACTTAACTTAAACTTTAAATTCAGTGAAATTAACCCATACAACCATTAAACTAAATTAACACGGAACATAAAATAAGTGAATTAATAATTTAAACCTATAAAACCAATAATTCTGAATAACGAAACGAACGGTGCAATTTTCGACCTTATTGCCAAAGTGAATTAAAACATTAGCCCACACATTTTATCGAAGTGAATCACAAAACACTTAACCAGGACCACTCCACTAACACCAGAAGGAATAATCACAACTGCTGAGACGAGGAAACATTGAAAAGGCAACATTTATTGGAAGAAAATTTCGTCGAGCCGACTTCATTTTAACAGATGCAGTACTGAAGCAGCCATCTTGAATCCCACAATTCCATTCGAGCACGGCCAATATAGTCGTCAAGACATCAATGGTTCGAAATTTTACTTTGATAAACATTATATATTAAATCATAACTTTGTAATTTTTAATTCTTAAGCTATTTACTTGTAAGTGTTATACTTTCCTGACCTTACCCCTTCTCTGACTATATAATATAACCGTTCAAAGAACCTGATAATTAATATTAAATACAGATGTAAAAATAATAGACCACCCTGAGAAACGAGTCGATACTACTGTTGAATAATCGATTAACACTCGATATATAATAAAAATTGTTAATAAATCTGGAATTTCTGCAAATTGGTTTCTGTTTATTTATAAAATTTATAAATAGAAATAAAATAAACTAAAATTGAGATCACGGACTATCCGAAAGGCGGCCATTACCAAGGTGGAAGGAGGAGACATAAATAAGAAGAAGAACCGTCAATCGATTAGTGCTGGAGATAATACAATTAACGCAGAAATTAATTCTAAAAACTCAAAGTGATACAGTTGACAGAAACAGAAATAAAAGATTTGAATTTTTACACAAAACAATTACCAAAATTATTTACAAAATACTAAACAACAAAAACAATTAAAACAATATTTTTCAAAAAACAAAAACACCAAATTTTTTTATTTTGTTAACAAACACGAATTTTCTATTTTGTTACAATATTCATAATGAATGGAAGAACATCTTAGCGTCTTGAAATAGACAATACAACCAGTCTTGATTGGTGTGTATGGTTTCTTCGTAGACACGGTCCTCCGATTCGAAGTACTCTGGTAGAACATTTACCTCGAGGGCACGAGAATAAAATTATTAAGTTTCATCGATTTATTGTACCAACAAAGATTACGACCAATTTCCATTCGTCTCAAATTGGGAATGCACAGACCAGTCTTTTGTCTTTTGCGATATGCCATTGGCCACGAGCAGTGACGTAAAAGGTGCGAAATCTGTGCCCGTTAGATGGACAAGACACGACAAACAAGGGTGCATCTGAAGAATCAGAAGTTGAGAGTAATTCAACAGTGCTCTCTTCAGAAACAGCTAAAGAATGTTAATAAATGCAAACGTTATGTGCTAGTGAAAAACTACGAATACAACAAACTAAAAAAAAAAAACTTATGATTTATGTAAGTTGAAAGTGGTTTCAAATTTTATACGATTTTAATATTTTTTTGTGTTTAAAAATATTAAACACAAAAAACTATGTAGTAGGTATGTCAACTACATTTTTTATATTATTGTGTACGAATCAGTTTTCCTGCACACTATAGTATTCAAAATTTAATATTTTGTATACGTTCTAATAAATTCGTTCAACTGTTGCTCATGACAAGTACGGATGCGCATTATTCACGAATTACATTTTTTCTGCAAAACGTTACGATAAAATGGGTGCGCGCGTTATACACAAGGGCGCATTATACACTCGAAAATACGATAATTTGATTAATAATGTTTATAGACGCATAGTTTGTATCTGAAGTTCGCGATTAACACGATTGTTTTATAACGATGAATTATAAAGACCTGTCTTGAACTCTGTTTCATTGTCCGAGGTAATTCTGCTACTTAAAGAGCATTGAATTCGTAGTAAGGGCACATTAATCAGATTTGTAAAATTGTATTTTGTTTTCATCCGGATCTTATTCGTATGTTCTCAGAATAATCATAAACCGGGCTGTTAGGGCGCGGTCGGTCGCTATATAACAAAGCCATTGTCGACAACGTTTCGAATTCCACCCTTGGGGATTTTCTTCAGGCCGCAAAAAGCGACAGTGTTGTGAAACAGTTACGGGCAGATCTTGGACGAACGGTACCCGACAACTCTTACAACCCGACAACTCTTACAACCCGATAACTCGACAACGTGGTTACTCTTACCCGGAAAAAGTTGTGCAGCAACTGGTACGCTCGTCACCAGTTTTCACAGTACTGTGGAGTGGAAACATCTGTTTTACGCGGCAGCATTAGACCACGGCCTAGTAGCCCTGTCAATAGTCGAGGTAATATTAACAAAACTGAATATAGTGCTCAGTTTTTAAAATTTTGAAATTTTTGGACGCCAAGACCAAAAAATATTTATCAAAAATTTGAGACAGTTATAAAAGTTTGTTATCATCATCATCATCATCATCATCATCATCATCATCATCATCATCTGCAAGGATTAAACCAAGGATTAATATTGTAATATAATTAAACATAATTACAACATTGCGAGAATTATATATAATTCATATTATATTGTAATATTCTATATTGTATTATAATATTGCTTATTTCAGTCTCAAACAGGCAAAGTTTAGAGCTGGTCACTCCAGCGCTTTCTCGAACGTCCTACTCAGTCCCTTCGGCTTATAGTTCCGTAGTCGTTTGGGGATGCGGCAGTCATCCATTCGGCAAAGATTTTTCCACCAATTCAGCCGATACATTAAAAAAAATTCCAATTGGTCAACGACGTAGGATGTGGGAGGCAAGGAGAAACCACCACATTAAAGATCCTTATGGATATCTCAACAGGGACAACTGATCTCTTCAGCCTGGTAAGACAGCCAGTTTATGGGAGAATACCCAAACAGAAAATCGGGTTGGACTTTAAGCCTGAAGATGGTAGCTGCACCATACGTCTTACCCTGCGATATGCTAGTAACATATCCTGGGGACACAGCAGGGGCGGATCCAGAGAGGGGGCAACGGGGGCAATTGCCCCCCCCCGAGAATCTTACTTGGTAAACAATGGCCCTATTTACACATAGTAAAGTTTTAGTAGGTTGGTAACCAACTAACCAAGTGCCTGTTCACACAAGCGCAGCGCTGTAACTTTATTTTATGTGTGATATCTTATAATGTTAAAATATTTAAAAATGTATTTTCTACACATAACAGTAGCCGCCAATTACTTTGTTTGTATGAAGTGGCTGATTCTAACAAATAGTAAGAATATTTAATGCATTAAACGGCATAGGAATAAATCGGTACCTGTAACTGTGATCACATTAAGCAGCGGTCACTGTATTTGATTTTTATTATTTTTTAAAATATGTTCACCATCTATTTAATAGTAATTTTGAATCTGTAAAATTTTAATATACGAGTAATATTGTTATAAAAAAAATCTTTCTTCCTTTATTAATTGAACTTATTATGATTCATTCCATCCCACTCTATAGCTATTAAGTATGTCATACTTTATTTTTTATAAAAATAGGTTTGAAGGTAATAACCAATTAAGCTATTACCGTGATCTACAAAATTAGTGCGAATTTACTGAAGAGTAACATTATGAAGGGCAAACATATTACTGCAATCTTTGTGTAACACTTGTATTAGATATGCCTAATAAAGAAAAGTAATATATATCAAAAAATTAATAAAGTTAATGCTTATACATGATTTTAATATGTATAAGTAGACAAAAATTGTGCTTTTATGACTTACGTTTACAAAAAAATTTCGGGGGGGGAAACAGTTTGCCTGACCACCAGTTTGCCCCTACCGAGATTAACTTTTGGATCCGCCCCTGGGACATAGTGATTTAGTAATTGTCTCAAATAAAAATTTCTACTAAAGGTAATTTTAACTAAGATCCGAATGTAATTTTCATTCCGAACATTTTTCAAATTTAGTGGCGTCACGGCAAAAATGGAAGTCAACTTTTAAGAAAATTGTGAAACTCTGTGTAGGCAACCAAGTTTTCAGTAGTCTCATTCAAAACGTGAACTCGGAATTTTTACTGATTCGACAAAATTAATATCTTTTAACACCACTGCAAGTTTTAAACCGCCTGCAAAAGTTTATAAGCTACGTTTTTAAAAATTTACATATCGTTGTCAGTTATATATACATATTGTGAAAAGTTTTAGATAGAAAAGTGTTTCCTAGGCCTGTAGATTTCTTTGGAAACATGTGTACGCTAAAAAGCTAGGAATAAGTTATTTGTTTTAGTTAAAGCACAGCGCACAAAAACATTATTTAAAAAAAATGTCAAATAAAATTACTACCCGACTAGGAAGGGAATATGCTATTATGTATGATTAGGTGATTTCGTTCGCTCGGTTACAACTGGCTACAGAATTCTGTGGTTACTAACGTAACGTAATTTTTAAAAATATTTCTTACCCGTGTTGACATTGATTTTACTTTTCTTCCAAGATGTGTACGAAGAAAAGTCTTTCTTCTTCTTCTTCTTCTTCTTCTTCTTCTTCTTCTTCTTCTTCTTCTTCTTCTTCTTCTTCTTCTTCTTCTTCTTCTTCTTCTTCTTCTTCTTCTTCTTCTTCTCTTCAAGGATTAGGTTATATAAACCAGTTCCGGCACTCATTTCATCCTCGGATGACTCACGTCTACGAAGAAAAGTATTGTGTATTACATATGAGTTATTCACGTTAATGCAATATCAAAAAGTTATTCTATTCATAAATTTTTCCTCGTGAAATGGACATAGATTTTTAAAAACACGGTCTTTTTTTGTAGTCTCGATTTTTGGTTTGGTTTAGATAATTATTATTGCTTTAGACAATTATTTTTTGTTTTTATAAGACACTATACGATCTACGATACTCCCTTCGATAAGACGTATCGATTGAGTTCTGTTCTGCCAAAATCGATACAGTCTGCTTTGAAGCTACAGGATAACATTCAAGTCTTCTCCTTACATAATCGATAAATAATCAGATACAAAAGTATGAGTCAATAAGAAGCCATTTGGTTGTGTTTCAAAACGATAACCAAATGCCACAGTCCGAGATTGGAAAGTGTTAAAAACGAATAAATATTTCCCAGTTCCGTCAACACACACCCACGCTAGCATAAACGGAATTCTAATCCATTATGTAATAATTTATATTTTATAATCCTATTGATTTTCATCATATATTCGCGTGCGACTGGTGGTAAACCTGTTTTTCTATGTCGTTTCCACAGAAAATAGCAGACGATAGTACCTAAATAATTACACAGTACGCCGGCAGCGCAATGAGACCCGTGTTTCTGTTATATGGCACACGCTCACCATAGCCATGTATTTAGAGAAAAGAACTTGTACATTATTATTATTATAATTAAAAAACAAAACAATATTTACGACGGCAAAATTGAGAGTTCGTATGTGTAGAAACGTTGAACACTTTCTAATGTCACGGATATACGTTTCTTAACATATCAATTCAAATATAATAAATTAGCTTTGCTAATTTCACAAACAACAAAGAGAGTAAGAGAGAGAGACAGAGAAAAAGAGACGTTGCCCACAGCTTAGTACATAAAAATACTTCTACATTATTCGATGACTTGTAAAACAAATTAAATTTCGTTGTTTTTTTTTTTTTTTTTGAAGGCGTTGTTTGCATCGACAATTATAATTCGATACACAGCTGTGGAACGAGGAAGACCAGACCAGACCGTTTGAGTGAGACCGCTGGCTACAGGCCATGATTGGTTATTAAAATGTTACTTTCAGACTTTGAGCAGTCGTAGACGGCCTAAATACTCGTATTTCTAGTCAAATTATTTTTCCGAGGGAATCTAATAATCGCTACACTTCATATCGTTCATGTCACTTACCGTCAAACTTTAACGTCAAATTTATTTTATTAATCAGCCGCGTCAAGGGTTTATCAAATCATTCTGAACTCTCTCCCCCTTTCTATTTTCTATTCGTCTTATCTACATGTCCTTGTGTGTGGTGTTAAATTGTTAGATTAGTAACAGGTACAATTCTCCTTTGACATCAGCAAGTCTTTCGTAGTTGCATCCAACAACCTCAGTGATTCGTTTTATATATTCCATTCTCTGTCACCAACTAGACTTGTTCGATCTTTATCAACATATTATTGTTTTTAAGAAGAAATGTTGACGTAGCAACGTCTTGTATGTGCATCCCTTCTTTTTCGCAAATTCATTAAAATATTGGCTGCCATCGATCATATATGATATCGTATGATATAGCCTCGATATTTGTATGTTTCGTTTCAAATAATTTGAAGTATCTATCGTATTCCGGTTTTCGTTGTTCTTCCGCTATAAATGTCCAAGTCTCGTTACAGTCCTTAAGTCTGAGGATGATTGGTTATTAAAACGTTACTTTTAGACTCACTTTACGAGAAGTCTTAGTCGGTCTAAATACTCACATTTTTAGTATAATCATTTTTCCTAAAGAATCCAATAACCGCTACACTTAATATGCTTCATGTCGCTTACCTTTTAACGTCAAATTAATTTTATTCATCAGCCGTGTCAAGGATTTTATCAAACCATTTCAAAATCTCTCTCCCTTTCTATTTTCTATTCATCTTATCTATATGTCCTTCTGTGTGGTGTTAAATTGTTAGATTGGTAACAGGCACAGTTCTCCTTTGACCTCAGCAAGTCTTGAGTGTAGTTCTATCCAGCAACCTCAGTGATTAGCTGTATATATTCCACCCTCTGTCATCAGGTAAACTTGTTCGATCTTTATCAACGTATTACTGTTTTTAAGAAGAGCTTTTGACGTACCAACGTCTTGCCTGCGCATCCCTCTTTTTTCACAGATTCTTCAAAATTATTGGGTGCCATCGATCGTATATGATATCGTATTGATGTGGCCTCAATATTTGTAAGTTTCGTCTCAAATAATTTGAAATATCTGTCGTCTTCCGGTTTTTGTTGTTCTTCCGCTATAAATGTCCAAGTCTCGTTATAGTCCTCAAGTATGAGGATGATTGGTTATTAAAACGTTACTTTCAGGGTGGTGGTGGTGGTGGTGGTGGAACTGAAAACTAATAGAGTCCCTCAGCTGCAGAATCGCTCTTTTTTTAATAAATTATATTTATTATTAAAATAAACGTATATTATTAATAATAATACATTTACGACATTACAGAACAATCTACGTGTTTCTCGAACGATCCAGAGGAATCCGGCTGTAATGTTGTGTGCGTACGTGATTCTCAACATGCGTTGCGAGATGGTTCCGGACTCACCGGTCCGCACCTGCTGTGTGTAAGGCAGCAACCAATAATGTTCTGGTGTTTTCTAGTAGCATTCTTGACGCGCAGTATGGAATATTCTGGTATTTCGGCGGGGTATAAATACAAGTACTCAGCGACGCTCAGTCAGTTTGTGAGTTGCGATTGATTAGAGTGCGGTTTGTAGTATTGTGGCGAAGTGTTTTTTTAATTGTGTGGGACGATTCTAATACAATTGTGTTTTATATTAGTAGACATTTTTATTGCGTGTGAACAATTTTTATTTGATTAACTGTAAGAGACTATCTTGTTGATTACAGACTGTTTTATTGTGATAATTAAAGCTGGTGGTTAGTGACTTAACTGGTGTCTTGTATTTTGTTTTCCACCGTACCATACGACGATCAGTAGACCGTCGTAATAATACATTTATTTTCAGGTAAAAACAACTTAATAAATTTTAATTTTTTTTTTTTTTTTAAAGCTGCTAGTAAAATTTGTCTTACATACCTATAATGTTTAATGTTAGCCGCGACCCACCACGGCAGGTTCCGTACATCATTCCTCATACTTTAATTTTCGGTTTACTTTTTTTGTGTTTTTATACACAAGATAAATGAAGAGGCTACAAATTCTGTGCACAAAACAAATATCTTTAGGAGTTCTAATGGATTGCAATCGTATTATAAATGTCCTACATAGACTCTTAAAATTTTTTCAAACTTGAATTATCTTAGTACCACGTATTTACATTTTTTTAACTCCAAAAACTGAACACCGTATTCAGATTTTTGTTGAAATTCTCTTTAAGTCGTTTTCCCGTGGGCATTTTAAATTTTGACCCCTTTTTAAGCATGAAATTTTAAAATCTCCACAACTGAACCGATGTTAGTTTAAATTACTTTTAATTTAATAATAAACCTCGGTTTTTGCTATTTCTCCCGCTCCCACAAAAAATAAAACAAATCAATCTCAAAAACAATAGGGGTCTGAGAACACGCAATCTACGTTTTGCGAAATTCGGTTGATCAGTTCAAAAATTATTGTATGAGACTGAGACTGACAGACAAATTGACAGACAGACGGTTGAGTAAAAACTGACAGGCGATTCGGTCATTCGGTCGTTCAATAATACCACTACCTAATCTTGATTACGGAAATACTATAGTTATAAAACATTTATTAACGTCAGAGTCTTACCCTGTAGGAATGTATAAGCATTTGTTACTGTACAGGACGGGAAGCACCGTTAAAGTAGAAAAACCGTTTTTAGTAGATAAACCGCTGGATCGGTTCTAAAACCGAAATATACCAGTGTCGTCCTGCCACAATGTCTATTGGTATTCGATAAACAGACCGATAAACAGAATGCCGCAACATCAGCGCAGAAACAATCGATTTCATAAAGTATCTGTCATGTGTCGAACTTAAAACCTCGAGCTTAAAACTCTCAGGAGTATCAGCTGATAGTTGTTTTTATCTTATCTAGAAGGCAGCGGTATAATAAACTGCCAGGTTATTTAACACTCATCAGCGAGCTGTACAGTGATTTATTATTTTCGGCAGGTATCCAGTTACACAACAGCTGTTTTACTAATGCGAGATATACAATACTTCGCCTTTGTTCCAACACGTACATATGATTTGGAATTAGCAGGGCGACGAGATAGTCTTTCTCACCTCGTCGGACTGTCACTCATTCTCTCCCACTGTTCGACTCTCTCCTATTTTACTTATATCTATCTGTGTACGTATACTCTCCTGTTCCACTCTATCTGTGTAATCTTAATACCTTAGAGGTCCTCTGCCACCTGTCTCACGTGTGTTCATATATCCGGTTTTGTTGTTAAGTACGGAACACTACAATTTACAACAAGACGCTATTGTTACCATCTGACCGTATCTCCGAGTTCTGTAATTGTCAAAATTCGTAAATACTTCAGAAACACACAATTTGTTTAAAATGTTTAAACTATTAAGGCCCCCGCCTTACACCATATCTCGCCTTATCTTATTTTCAGTGTTTTTATGTATCTTTTTGTCAGAAACTGTAAAAGATAGGGAGCTGAAATTTTTACACGTTACTTTTAGGACCTTCTTTTGTTTATGGAAGCAGAATTATACTTTAGAATCATTTCAAAAAAAGTTTTGATTTAAAAAAATTTTTTTTTTTTAAATTGCTTTCCCTAAGAGTTAAAACATTTTTTTTTTGTAGAGTACATTTCATCATAATTCTAGTTCCACATACGTAATCTTAAGAAATTTAGCTACAGTAAAAATGTCAAGTATCTATCTCTTATAGTTCCTGAGGAAAAAGCAGCGCATAGAGAATTTAACCAAATTTTCTGTGCACGAATCATTTTATTATTTTTTTTTTGTGAGGTCACAATTTTTTAACATGTACATGTTATATATCACTTTTTTTAGACCATTCCAAGCTATAATAATAAACAATAAGAATATAAAATTATAAGACGTTCAGTACATTATGGTACGTATAGTTTTATCTACATAGTGTTGACTCGCTTCTTGTTATTTTTGATGCAACATATTGTTCAAATTACGCAGAGGAATATAAAATTCACAACATTTAAATATACGCATTATTGTTAACACTGTTCAACGTTACCTGCTGTATTTGAAACAGTCGGAAACGGAAATAGTTTTCACATTATTTTTTAAGATGAAAGGGATCGCGAGTTCGTTCATAAAATGATAAGAGACAAGGCTTTCTCTCCCGGTAGTATGAGGAACGCATATTAACGGGGCCTCAAATTCAACTTTAGGCCTAATAAAGAGGTTATCATAACAATGCCAGAAATTTTTGATTGGAGTAGATGAGTTCACTGTATTCAGAAAGGCCTTTTAAATTTAATATTTGTATTTCTTTTGCGTTTCCTTCCACATTGTTACGCTACTACAGAAAGTTCTCGGCTATCCCTAGCTGTAACGTACGCGACGCTTAACATGCGAGGCAGTGTTACGTAATACGGAACAATCTCGTACATTCGATAGTGTTGTTCGACAAGCTTCTCAACTAGCCCAACGGTGCGTGTTTCTGCCAAGGCCGCGCTGAAGTATCCTCTGGAATTTTCAAGTGTTTGTTAAGGACGCATATTATGGAACCCTGCAGACTATAAATACCCCAACCCACCGCTTAATTTTCAGTTTTTTGTCGGGCGATTTACACAGTGCGTCACAAGTGGTGAATTAGTGAAAAGTGATTATAGTACGGAATTCTTTGACATTATTATTTGTGTAGACAGATCAACGTGAATTATTGTACGAGTGTAATCTTGTCGAATAACTTGTTGAATTCGAACTGTAAATTTAGATTAATTAAAGCTGGTGATTTGTGACTTAATTGGTAACTGGTGTATTTTGTTTTCCACTGTAGGCTATCGTACGAAGATCAAGGAGACCATCGTAACAATGTGTTCTAACACTGACGTAAATAAATTCTTAATTATTTTCTAATTAATTTTTGCAAAGTTTAAGCAGTACGTCTTATGGCTTCATTGAATGTTCTTTTGTACTATGATTAGTACTGTAGAAGTGGTAACGAATTTACCCTTTTAGGACAATGTGACTTACGTTGTCACTAGGCTTTCTGGAAACAAGTGTAACTTCCATTTAATGGTAGTTGTGAGTCTTTCAATATTGACTCCGTGTGTTCCCGCCCCCGTACAACTGTAAAAATAATAGTGTGACAACAAAATGTTACGCTACATCCAAGAGTTAAAGCAACTTGTCCGGATAAGGAAAATTGATCTTTCTACTTTTATAATCTCTGTGACTCACCTTTTGAATCGTGTTTGCCTTTCTTCATTCCGTCTCCAGCTTTCTTCTCCTTTCTCAATAGTTCACATGTTATGAAACTCCATGCACACACACACACACACACACACACACACACACACACACACACACACACACACACACACACACACACACACACACACACACACACACACACACACACACACACACACATAAACTCACATCTTCTTTAAAACAATGAGGTCAGTTCGCGGCACGCGAATTTATAGAAACCACTTTGAAATCCATTTCTTCATATTGTGTGTTAATTGATACACGGTGCGAGTGAACAATATTTATCTACTTATATGGCGAGTTCTACGTTCTTCTGAGAGCGTTCAATTTAACGTGAAAACTACATTTGTTCTTCAGGGTATGAACCATTACGTTACACTCCGTCCGCTTTCAGAAGACTTCTCCTCTGCTCAGGAGTTTCTGTGTTTTACAAAAACGTTTCTTGGGAACGAGTTCTACGTAAGGACAGTATTCAGCCTCCACTGGAACTTTTTGCAACTGGAAATGAAAGATCTCTATTTGATGCTCTCTTAATTTGTTATCTATCTTTTTTTTGCAAAAAATATTCTAAAGCATTCTGTCAGAATGGCAATATCTGTATTTGTACAAACTTTTTGCTTTCATTCTGTATTGATCTACTTTACTTACGCCAGACTTTGCCTTCTTCTAAAAGTTATTTCCTTCACCACTGCTTCATTCACGATCGCTCCCGTTCACCTATCTCCGTCAAGAATTTAACGTCCGTTAAATCACTAGTTAATTATTTAATTGGAGTAAATTGTTCCACAAAGTTCGGTTAAAGATAACGACTGCAAAAGTCGTTGGTCAAGTTAACAGGAGATATTTCACCTGCTGGGTATCTTCTTCTTCTTCTTCCGGAGCTCTACAGGCCGGGATGACCCTTGGCTTCCGCCACCACTATGGCAGTTCTCTCTCTCTTATCCGCTTTGGCACCGCCACCACTATGGCAGTCCCAGCCAGCTTATCCGCTTTGCCTTTATCAAGCGCGCTATATCTTCCCGCTGCAATAATTCATCAATTTCTGCATTTCGGAGACATCACCATTCTCCTGCTTCCAATATTGCGCCGTATATCTTTCTCACTATTTTACTTTCAGATAGTCTCGACGAGTTTATTGATACAGCCGTGAGTGGCCATGCTTCAGCTCTGTTAGTCACGACTGGTCTGATCAAGCTTTTGTAGAGTTTCATTTTGGTTTTATGATATCTAACGGGTCATTAAATCGACAAGAACTAACCTTAAAACCCGTTTTCCTTCACTTTAATGCACGTTGTTTTGTTGAATCGGTTGCTCACATATGATAAACAAAATACAAGTATTTGATGGGTTCTGTCATCAGAAAATTTATTTTGTTTTTTTTTTCTGTTCACTCATTAAAATGTTCATTTTGTCTTCAATTGTTGCGTATGCGTATATAATGTAAACTATTGTGAGAAATAGAATTCGATTAGAGAGAGGAATTTTTTGATGCTCAAAAATAAAGTCGCCCAAAGAAGAGGGCACAAGAAAACATCGTCGATACAGAAGATTGTCTCAATTGTATTCTTGAGCATGAAAAAGAAGTGTATCTGTAACCTTAAAACTTCAGTCAATACATTCTGTGTTTCTATATATATATATGAAAAACCCCAATACCGCTTTGGGCCATTCCATGAATCTTCTTATCTACGATTTCTTCTTTTTCTTATGTATTACTCTACGACCACCAGTTCTCTAACATCATCAGTGGCACAAATGATGAAGCAAAATAAAAATGTATCACACTTATCAGGCTGGTGTCTTTTCAGTACTGATGGAGGCGCGACATGGAGACTGACAAAAAGGTAACACTAAGAAGGTTCAAAAGAAAGAGCGTAAGGGGTATATTGTAGCCCGGTTAAGGAAGATGATGAATGGTGAGTAAGAAATAACCAAGAGATAGATGAGGTACTGAATCACGAAGACATTGTAAGATTTATAAAGGCTCAACGAATACAATGGTTGGATCACCTAGAGCGGATGGATGATCAGCGTATGCCAAAAAAGATTCTGAAGGGGCATGTCTAAAAAAGCAGAAAGAGGGGACGATCTTGGATAAGATGGTTGGATGATGTGCTGGAAGATCTAAGAAGAATGGATGTGAGAGATTACGCTGAGATGGCAAATGCCAGGAGACGTTTGGAGAGGATTGGTGTTGGAATCCAGGGCTCACGTTGGGCTGTAGTGCAGAAGAAGAAGAAATGTCAGAACGGATGATCGGTCCGCTCCGTACGCTAACATTTAAGGAGATTTAACTATTGGTACACGTCTTCTTCAACAGCTGTAGGCCTATATGTTTACTTTCAATGTCAACATATGAAAAGACAACTAACAAGAAATGTGCAAGTCGCAGACTGCAGTGGGACTTCCGTCTATACTGACGTATAGCCTACTCTTAGTCGACACTGATTTCTGTGTTAGGAGTGCAGAGCTGGTGTTTTGGTAGCCCATTAAAGTATCACCACTGCTCTAATTTGCTGATTATGTCATGTGTACTCGATACTTAAATTCTTCTGTTAATTTTCTCGCAATGATTTAAAGCTAAACGGCCATACCTAACACATGTACCTGATAACGTTTGATAATTTGGTACTACTAACAGAAATATAGAGATTCATTCAGTTTCCTGATTATTACCAGAGATTTCCTGCAAGAGTACTCCACTTAAGAAATTCTTCTTCTTCTTCTTCTTCTTCTTCTTCTTCTTCTTCTTCTTCTTCTTCTTCTTCTTCTTCTTTTATACTTCAGGAATTAGGTAATGTGCCTGTTCCGACTTCAGATTATCAGATCCATTCCTTTCTTGGCCTTCCCACATCCCTTCTTCCAGAAGGCTTATATTCTACCTTCATCCATCCGACTTAAATGCTGTCCCCATTTTCCCCTGTATCCTTCAATTTTCTCATTCAGACTATATATATTTAATTCTTCCCGTATTTCTTCATTTCTTAATCTTTGTTAATCTTAATCTTCAGTTTCACTTAAGAAACTGCAATGATTTACTCAAACAGTACTAAATTCTCTCCCTTGAAGGTTCCACCGGGTTACACAATAGGAATATCTTTCCTTTAAAACGTAACACGCTTCGAGGGTTGTCGAACGGATTACGCCTAGTTTAAGTTCCCTTCTTTTTTTTTAAACTGTTGCCATGTCTCTGACCGCAACAATGAAAGTAATTGGCACAAACAATGAATACATCACATTGTTGTCGTCACTCTTGTTTGCTATTTTGATTTAATTACGTAATTTACTTATTGTTCTGTATGTAGAGGACAGTGTGTGTGTGAAACAATGTCTGTACTCTCTCACCGGTTAAGCATTCATAAGTCCGACCGCGCCCATTGCGTCAGCGCCAGTACGCACACACATTCTCTCTCTCTCTCTCTCCCCTCTCTCACCCTCTCACTTTTACTACTATGATGTCAGTGTAAAAATAAAAATCTAATTATCTCAACAATGAACATTTATTCAGACCGTGTGTACCTATATACATAATAAAGAAACTGTATGTTAGACTCTAACGCTAAAATAAATAAATAAATAAACTCTCTCTCTCTCTCTCTCTCTCTCTCTCTCTCTCTCTCTCTCTCTCTCTCTCTCTCTCTCTCTCTCTCTCTCTCTCACACACACACACACACACACACACACACACACATTGTAAAGTGTATATAAGACACAGACACACACACAAACACATAAACTGGTAAAAGTAAAATACTGTTTTGAGATTATCTGATAATAGTTTTTTTTTTAGATTAACAAGCTAGAAATGGGTAATGGGCCACTTATTTGGGAAACGATATTGGCTATGATAGGAATTACGATACCGATGTTAAGTTAGGTAAGTTCCGGACGATCTGTGAGACAATCGATCATATTTTTAGAAACAAAATACGTCGAGACACAGAATTAAAGTTCTACAAAGTCAAGGCAGTCTGTTTACTGTCCTATGGGTGTGATCGTGTGAACAATGGACAATAACCAAGAAATACACTGTAAAATACACTGCCTTAGAAGTGGCGTTCTTAAGACGAGGTAAAAGGTGTTCTAAAATTGACCGTATAAGGAACGCGGCCATAAGAGAAGAGTTACAAGTTTTAATTTGAATGAAAAATTAAAAGATTACAAGAAACGGTGGAAAAAATCGGTGGGAAGAATGTAGGTTCGAGACTGGCCAAACCAGTCAAGAAATACACACCTGTAAGATCCAGGTAGACCCAGGAAGAGATGGAAGATTTTTGAATGCAGCACCTTGCCTACGCCGTGTTCTGAAGAAGTTGATAATGATGATGATGAAATGGGTAATGCGAATACATTTATGTAGAAGAAGGCTACATAGTGTAGACGTCTTAATAAGCTCAGATACCCATATGCTATAAGATGCGCATTTATTATATGGAGGTGTGAAAGGTGGGCGAAGGAATAGATTTAAAAATCCGATAGTATTTATTATCAGCCGAATAACAACTTAACGGTAAAGACAGAACTAAATTCAAAATCAAGTACGCACTTATATAAAACTGTCTGCCGATCATAATGACCGTAAAGTCTGTCCGATTTTAATGGAGTGGAATCTTGGAATCTTTACCAGTACCTTGTAAACAAAGATAAAAATTATTGAATCAGAAATTAAATACACGAGATATATTTTAGGAAAAATAAGAAGTTCTAACGTAATGATCTCGAATGTTCGAATAGAACCAGGGTTAGAACCAAACCGTTAGAGGGGAACTGGACAAAATACCCTAATACAGTGTTTGAAATTAAATTTAAATTACATCAAGATGTAAATTAGTTCCAAAAATTAGACGGTAGTCAATAGAGAGGGAACCCGAGACAGCATAGCAACAGAAGAGAATTCCAGGCAGAGGGAGAACGGCTTCCAATAGAAAAAGACGTTGGTGAAAATTAATAGGCTATAAAAGAAGTCTCAGAACCCCTATACTGTATATGACATATTTGTTCTTGCCTGTGTGAGAAATGAAGCATATAAAATCATTTTTTATTTATTGAGTCATGGAAGATATAAAGTAAGATAGTCTGGGTTTCCGATGTTCTGAGCGAGCACTTTATTGCCCATAATAAAGCTACAACTTCAGTCTGTATTTAAAACTTATTGATTTATTGAGTGTTCGTTGATTTATCACTTTCTGTAGAATGCTATAATCATATGTGAGTGTATAAAAATACTTATCATTACTTACACATACAGGTAATACGTACACGCATACCATATGTATATACTACGACGAATGTTCAATAGAAACAATTATTAAAGAATTTTTTATTCAATGACTTTAAAAGAAGTCTCCATTAACATTAAGGCATGAGTCCCACTGTTGCACTAATCTGCTGGCAACAGATTCCCTGCTGGCAACAGTTTGGTGTAGAAAGGCATTACCTTGTTGTTGATAGCATATCAAATGGTGTAACGATAAGGCCGAACGCAAATGTTTCTGCTCATCAGTAAACAGTCGGGGAATCCACTAAGCAGCAACTTTATGATAGCCAAGACTATGAATGATGGAATGAACAGTTCCCACGCTGATGCTCAACGAACAGTTTCCAACTGTCTCACATTTTCATCTGATGCTCCAACACGTGCAGGTCCGGGACGGGCCAAATCTTTAGTGGATTCTCTTCCTTGTCGAAATTTATTGCACTATTCGACCACTGCCGTATGAGAATAACTATAATCACCATATACAGCTTTCATTCTCGTATAAATTTCCATTGGCTGGCGCCCCTCAGCGGCCAAAATCTGAATAACGGCACGCAGATTATCTTTGGACGGATTTTCTATCATAGGTGCCATTTTTCAACCCAATCACAACGTTTAGAAAACAGCAAACTGCAAATATTTTTGACAGACGCGTCAAATTATTTCCGTTGCCATGGGGACGAAGTCACGGCTGCTCAAATCAAACGTGTTTCTATTGAACTATCCTCGTACAAAGTATAACGTAAAAGAAGTAAATCAAAAGAGGAATAGAAAAACTAAAAACTGGATTCGTAAATATTCGACTAATTTTTTATAATATTAAGCTGTATAAGTGCATCCGAATAAGAAAATTAATGCGCAGTATTTAATCACCGCTATTGCTTGATACAAAAAAAAAACGAATTTTTCTAGCGGTGTGCTTACTGTGTTGACTTCAGAGTCAAAAACAGTGCGCATACCAACAGAAGGGGGCGACCAAGGACACGTTGGCAGGACACAGGGCAATGTTCAGCGATACGCCGAGACTCTTGGGGGTGAGAAATTGGCAAGCGGGGGCGCAGGAGATGGATGGAGACTGTTGGAGGTGGTCAAGTAGCAGTATTGGCTGTCGTATTGCGCATTGGATGATGCTTTTCAATGTTTCTAATGGCGGCATATTGAAATAGCTGACAAACTTCAGAGATGGTGTGCTATCTTCAGAGATGGTGAACATTTGTCAGTAACATACGGTAGTGGCAACTTCTCAGAGAGTGCTGATGAAATAAAGGGAAGATATATGTCATGGACGTACGATTCGTCGTGGACCAACATATAGCAGGACTACAGTTCTTTATCTTCACTACTTTTGGTTAGACAACAAACTTGGTATACTTTCGATAAAAATGTACGAAGACATATACATCGATGCCGCTGCGTTGAAATTCTTATTTCATAATTTCTTGTATTTACGATATGTAACAGTTATCACAATAATAATGAATAATTATAATTATTATTGTAATAATAATCTGAAAGTGGATTTTATTTCTTCTTATACAAGTATTTACTTGAAGTTATTCAAGCAAATAACTTAGACTTGCACAAGAAATTATTTATTGTTAAGTTGATTGTGATATAAATATGTATTGTGGTTATGATGCAATAGCAACAGGATTGCTCTAAAAATGGGTGCATCGTCTGTAGAACGTCTGGGACTAGGTCTTCATGGTGACCATCAAAGAATGGACACCAAGGGCGATGAGTCAGAAACATGATCAACGTAGGATATGTGAACGATACGATAACTGCGGACTGCAGGAGAATATACGAGGGTCAGTTGAAAAATCCGCGGAGGGACATCTGTAGCTTAGCGGTAAAACTAACATTTTTCGTGTGCTCGTGTATTTTGTGTAAACTCTTGTTAATTTCCAAATCTATCTATCAATTTATTCATTGTTTAGAAGCTGTTTAAAATTGACGTGTCATGCGTGTTTTGAAAAACGGACAAAATCAAACATCGTAGTGTGATTCTTTGTTAAAATTGTTTGGCGCCTAAGGAAATTCAGAATGAAATTGTAAATATGTCAGCAGAAGATGCTGGGACTTCAAAACCAACGGTTGTAAGTAGGCACTTGAGTTTAAACGTGGTCGTACGAGCATTGAAGATGATCCTCCCCCCCCAAGACGCCAAAAAATGCAACAACTCCAGCAGATACGGCAGACATCTTGCCCAACGCTTTTTCACACCAAGTTCATGAGTTAAAGTATGATGCACAAGCTCATGTGAGATGCCTATTATTACACCAACGTCATACACTCCTCAATCTGTGGTCTTCCAACACCCTATAAAATTTTTTCAATAATGTCATTTTTTGTTGCACTTTTTGGACGTCCACTGCTGGTATAGTCTTCAGTGCTTGTACGGCCACGTTTAAGCGCGAGTGTGCCCCACTTACCGTCGTTTCTGAAAGCACAGCATCTTCTAACACATTTACAATTTCGTTTTGATTCCCATTGGCGCTAAAACGTTTTTAACGAAGAATTCATCACAACACGATATTCAATTTTGTGCATTTTACAAACACGCGTGACAGGAAATTTTCAAACAGCTGGTAAAGAGTGAATAAATTGACAGATATGTCTGGAAATTAACAGGTGTTCACAAGAAATGTACGTCTTGCAGCACACGAAAGATTTTAGTTCTACCACTGAGCTATAGATGTCGCTTCGCGAACTTTTCAACTGACCCTCATATACTAAAAACTGGGAGTAGCAAAGAAATACAGGCTAACCCATGCGCGGATACACGGATAAAAAGGGGGAAATTCTTCTCCTCCCCCCAAAAAAAGCACTTCAGACGAAATTTTTGTCGTCGTCTTGTGATTGTAGATTGGGTTTGAGATTGTGAATAGGCTACTATACAAAATTGATATCACGTTATGTAGGTTCATGGTTTCATTTTAAACATTTTAAATTGTCACTGTACACTACAAGCATTTTATTTTTATTTGATACGTATTTTAAATGAGTAGTATGTACTTTAAACTGTAAGTGAATACTGTATTATTAAAAGAACAAGGAACTGATAAACACAGGTATGTTTTAATACTTGTACGTTAATAAACTTACTGCCTTCTTGTGTTGATAATAAGACAATGTAATTTTATCTCCACTCCCTATCATTTACATTTTAGACCTTTACAGAATGGTCCAACGTTTCATAATCTCATCCCCCCCCACCTAAATTACTTGCTGGATCCGCCACTGGGGTAACCAGCCAACAGAAACTAAATATCTGACATGATATCACCAGAGAATAAACTAAAATAGAGAATTTAGAGTGTGTCAGCTAAATCCGGACAAACGAACAGTTTATTAAAACACTTCTTTATTCATTAAAAACTTGCACTTAGAAAAACCTTTTTGTACATTGTTTAAGAGACCCTTCCTGAGTTCTAGTATAACCCCCCGTTTGCTGTGATCACTTCAACTGCTCCTTGTCCAAATCCGCGAATGCTGGCTCAATACTGGCCTGAAGGTTTGCCACGTTAGGGTGTCTGGACTTGTTAGACAGCCGTTCGATAACGCCCCAAAGGTAATAACAAAAAGGGGTTTAAATCAGGACTATTCGGGAGGCCAGAGTTCTCTGGACCAGAATGCGCCCACGTATTGGAAAGCCAGTTCTACACTAAATGGCTTGTGTGAGCCGGTGCACCGTCCTGTTGAAAGATGTACTCCCGGAGCCCACAGTTTCCATCCATGGCTTCACTAAAGTTTTCAGAATCCGGAGGTAAACGTCCATCGTGATGGCTTTTCCCTTTGTCCTTTTTGCCATCAGTGTGGCGGCATGACGTCACCCTCACTGGAGAAGACGGTTAAGACGTGAACGCTAGCCACAAACTTCGTCATGCGTCATGGCTACTCCAGCGACATCCTCGTGACCCATGGGCAAGCCAACGATCGTTCCTCCGGTTCACTTTTGCATCAACAGTAAAAATTTTGTTATCAGATAAAAGCTGAGGCGTCCCGCAGCTTCGTTCTTCAATGGACAAAGAAGCGAATTGCAGCGGGCAATTCTCTTGACTTTCGCAGCCTCAGACAGCATCTGTCGTACCTTGAGCACATAAGACGTGTATCTCAGGTCCTTTTCTGCGATTCGACGCATGGTGGCCTCACTCGTTCCAAGTGTGGTGAACAATTTACGAAGCGGCACCCCTGGATCTTACAAAATGAGCTCTTTGAATGACATTTGCGGTCCTTGCAGTCTTCTCTCTCGAATGGCTTTGTCTTGCCGGGTTAGCAGAACCTGCTACGGATTTCTCCGCGTCTGCATACTTTTGCACGATGTCATAAACGGTCGATCTCGGGTACCCGAAGAAGCGAATACTTTCAGTCGGTGAACGCCCGGCACGAAGCGCTTCAATTACCGCCGATCGACGATTATATTGCGCAGTCGATATTATAAACTCATCTATTTTGAGTTTATGCACGTCTTACGCATACAGCTCTGCCATACCTAAACGCCAACAATCAACTATTGCTAGTCACATGTAGCGGGAAATTCAAATCAAAAGGATTTAGTCCGGATTTAGCTGACGCATATCATATATGTGTCTATGCCAGAAGGTGGAGAAGATTGATAAACTAGTGGCAGGACGCGCAAACATTCTACGACTGTAACCACTTCTAAGATGGAGGGGTTATTAGCATTGTGGTCAAGTGCACTGTACAAGACGTGCTCTGAGAAAACGTCTTTGGAGATCGGCTGGTTAGACACGTACCGAGCAGTGAGCAGTGAAACTGAATACAATAGCTATGTCCACACTGGTGCGCTTTTCGTGCATTTGAGGCATGCGCAGAGGGATCTTCCTCTAGCGAACGTAACACATGCACAAAGCATGGCTCATAATCAGTTGAAGGTCACCGTTTTTAGTGACGCATTCATAACGCGCGTGCTTCCATCACCTGAGGATCTTCTTTCAACAATCCGTGCAACTTCATAGTTTTACAGAAAGGTTTTGTTCAGTTTTCGTGATTATTGTGACGGTGTTTATTGTTTACCATGTCGGCAGAACAAACGTTGAAGGTTTATTGAAGGTTATAGGTCACATTGTGCCTTATGGGACATTAAGGACAAAAATTATATAAACAAAATGAAAAGAAATTATGGTTACGCTGTTTTGGCTACTGAGTATGAACTGACTGTGAAAGAACCCCAGGAAGCATTGATGAAATGAATTGCTTGTATACTTTAAATAAGTACATCAAAGAAGTAAATGAATCACCGGTAGCCAAATACCTAAGTGCGGTTGCTAATTTCACTTCAGCTGGTATTGCTTCTCTAAAGCGAGTATTTTTTTCCGATCTTCTTTTAACCATATCGAGCGTTGATATTTTTACGCCTTTTTCTAACTCTTTTGAGCACAACAAATGCAGCACTTATACCCGCTAGCATAGCAGTATCAGTCACGTCCATTTTCACGTTTACTCTGGAGAAACTTTGACAACTGTCACGCACAGGTGTAGACACTTTGTGGCATGCGTCCAGTACTTTCGGTCTGAGGCATGTGCAAGAACTACTCGGTATTGAAAGCAGAATTTAAAATTGAAAGCGAAGTGTAAGTTGAAAGTGCACAAGTGTGGACATAGCAATTGGCGACGACGACGACGACGATGACGAGGCTCTTGCGTTTGTGCGCGCGCGCGTTCTCGTGTGTGCGTAAGCACATATTCCCATGTACAATGATTTTTTTAAAATCTTTTTTACGTTAAAAGTATACTTGGAGACAATTACTGAATACTATTATTGTACGGTACATTCAGAGAACGGTCTACCATATAATAATAACATAGAAATTTCTTCAGCTGAAACTAAGGTCAAGGTTTTTAGAGGGAAGGATCGTGTTAGATCAAAGATAATAAAAGTTGCGACAATCGAATAACTATCCTATTCCCATTATCTGGCATATGATATAATTTGTGGGAACAGAATTCACTTAGCTAAACTTGCCAAGTTTAATTCAGTCTGTGATGTAATACGAATGACGGTAGGTACGAAAACAAGAGAGGAAACCATAATAAAATTTTCAGACTCACAGCAGTCCCTAATATGCTACATGGGTTAGAATTGGCGAATGGTGCAAAGAGATACAAGAAGAGTTCAAGTTTCCGAGATGAGGTTTCTGTGTTGTGTTAAGGGATGCACGCAAGCAGACAGAACACGTGGTGAGGATGTACGCCGGGAACTGGGTATTCTCTCACTCAGATCGGGGAATATCGAAATCGATTATTACGTCATACGGACCGAATAGTGGCCAAGAGGTTGCCCAGGCAAGTGCTCTTTTACAAGCCCAAAGCCAAGCAACCTTTCAGAAAGCGGAGAAAGAGATGGCTTGACTTTGCTGACTGGAACATGTAACATCGCTTAATCGTCGTATGGAAAAGAAGAAGAAGAAGAAGAAGAAGAAGAAGAAGAAGAAGAAGAAGAAGAAGAAGAAGAAGAAGAAGAAGAAAAGAAGAAGAAGAAGAAGAAGAAGAAGAAGAAGAAGAAGAAGAAGAAGAAGAAGAAGAAGAAGAAGACAGTAGCGACCTCTCAGTCCCGATATATGTCGATACTACTTCAGTGCCTAGGAGGATTCTCCACTACAAATGTTCTCCACTTAATGTGCAAGGATTAAATACAAACTTGTTTGTTCCGGTCCTCCCAAATAGATGGACTAAGCTGGTCATTTCAACGCTTCGGACGCCCCACACGTCTCTGTCATTTCGTTGTTCATGTCATGCGGCATCCGGTTAGGATATTCCTACCGTTTTAGATGATATTGGACAATTCTATCAGTTAGTCTCACGATATTCAGTTCCTGCCGTACATCGACATTTCTTTTGCGATCTTGAACAGTATATGCTGCCACGTGCCGGAGAAATCTCATTTCAGCCTAGAATACGTCTGGCGTGGGATTTCGTTAAAGTCCAATGTAGAAAAATATAGGGAGGGCCACAATCACCTTGTAGAACTTCAGGTGTGTTTCTTTACTCGTTGATTTTAAAGTTCTCCTGATGATCCCACACACATATAGTTGAATTTGTGCGGCTTCTTCAGCACATCGTTTTACTTCCATATTCCTTAAGGAATGGAAGTATGGTGATGGCAAAAAAAATCGTGTTCGAGATTATTGCAGATTCTGATTCTACTACACTCAAAACATGAAAAAAAGTGGTTTTCCGAAAAGTGTCTGTGTGTGTGTCTGTCTGTGTGTGTGTCTGTGTGTGTGTCTGTCTGTAGATTTTTTTTCTATGGCAAACGATAACTGCCGCAAATTCAAACAGAATCAAATAATTTTTTGCATACAGCCCTGATTTGTAGAGGACTCGCGACCTATTGTTTTTGGTGAAGATCGGTTGAGGGAAAGGGGTAGTTTACCGGCAACGGTTTTTTTTATCAAGGGAAATTTTTTTTTTTGGCAAACGATAACAGCCGCAAATTCAAACAGAATCAAATAATGTTTCGCATACAGCCCTGAATTGTAGAGTTCTCAAGATCTATTGTTTTTGGTGAAGATCGGTTAAGGGAAAGGGGTAGTTTACCTGTAACGTTTTATGTTTTAACAAGGGTATTTCCTATGGCAAACGATAACAGCCGCAAATTCAAACAGAATCAAATAATTTTTTGCATACAGCCCTGATTTGTAGAGTACTCAAGACCTATTGTTTTTGGTGAAGATCGGTTAAGGGGAAGGGGTAGTTTACCTGCAACGTTTTTTATCAAGCGTATTTTCTATGGCAAACGGTAACTGCCGCAAATTCAAACAGAATCAAATAATTTTTTGCATACAGTCCTGATTTGTAGAGTACTCGCGACCTATTGTTTTTGGTGAAGATCGGTTGAGGGGAAGGGGTAGTTTACCTGCAACGGTTTTTTTTTATCAAGGGAAATTTTTTTTTTTTGGCAAACGATAACAGCCGCAAATTCAAACAGAATCAAATAATGTTTCGCATACAGCCCTGAATTGTAGAGTTCTCAAGATCTATTGTTTTTGGTGAAGATCGGTTAAGCGAAAGGGGTAGTTTACCTACAACGTTTTTTTAACAAGGGTATTTCTTATGGCAAACGATAACAGCCGCAAATTCAAACAGAATCAAATAATTTTCTGCATACAGCCCTGAATTGTAGGGTACTCAAGACCTATTGTTTTTGGTGAAGATCGGTCGAGGGGAAGGGGTAGTTTACCTGCAACGTTTTTTATCAAGCGTATTTTTTATGGCAAACGATAACTGCCGCAAATTCAAACAGAATCAAATAATTTTTTGCATACGTCAGTGAATTGTAGAGGACTCAAGGCCTTTAGATTTTGGTGAAGATCAGTTAAGGGGAAGGGGTAGTTTACCTGCAACCTTTTACGTTTTAACAAGAGTAAAGTACTTGAAAATTCATTTAAACTTTTTCAAACAATGGTAATTGTTGAAAATAAAATAATTTTGTTGCCAGGCAATCTGAAAATTTCAGATTTTGTACCACAAAATCTGAAAAGATTATACGATAGTTTATGAAATGGTTAATAATACGTCAGTGGAAGGTGTAATGAGAAATTAGCAGAAATGGAAACCTGGGGAATGTTAACTGTTCTGTAGATACAATTTTGTCAGAATGTTTGGAAATGATCATCAACATTGAAGAAAAAGTAAGCATATTAAGAAACATATGTAAGTACTTATTATAAAAAAATAATGTTTGTTTTTTGATAAAGTCATTTTGATTATAAAATATAAATATTTACAACAAGAAAAGAATTTTCAGTTTTCAAAATTTAAATATATTTTTATAAAACAATGGGTTCTTCATTGAGGTGGGGACCATGTCACTCACTCCATCTCAAGCCTCCTCTCCCATTTTGCAGAAAAAGAGGACCCTGTCAAGGCTGATACTTTGACGACAGTGACAGGGCTTTCCACCAAATTCAGCAGAGTGACAGGTAGGCCCAACTCTGATTGGCTCCTCAGATTTCCCCAGCGTTAGTAGGTTCTATGAAAATATTTTATTTCAAAAATGATTTTAAATATAAATCTTAGATATGTTTTATAAATCTCATGTTTTATGTTTTAACATGGGTAATTTTTACTTCCATATTCCTTAAGGAATGGAAGTATGGTGATGGCAAAAAAAATCGTGTTCGAGATTATTGCAGATTCTGATTCTACTACACTCAAAACATGAAAAAAAGTCGTTTTCCGAAAAGTGTCTGTGTGTGTGTCTGTCTGTCTGTCTGTCTGTCTGTCTGTCTGTGTGTCTGTGTGTCTGTCTGTCTGTAGATTTTTTTTCTATGGCAAACGATAACTGCCGCAAATTCAAACAGAATCAAATAATTTTTTGCATACAGCCCTGATTTGCAGAGTACTCGCGACCTATTGTTTTTGGTGAAGATCGGTTGAGGGAAAGGGGTAGTTTACCGGCAACGGTTTTTTTTTAGCAAGGGTAATTTTGTTTGTTTGGCAAACGATAACAGCCGTAAATTCAAACAGAATCAAATAATGTTTCGCATACAGCCCTGAATTGTAGAGTTCTCAAGATCTGTTGATTTTGGTGAAGATCGGTTAAGGGAAAGGGGTAGTTTACCTGTAACGTTTTATGTTTTAACAAGGGTATTTCCTATGGCAAACGATAACAGCCGCAAATTCAAACAGAATCAAAAGATTATTTGCATACAGCCCTAAATTGTAGAGTTCTCAAGACCTATTGTTTTTGGTGAAGTTCGGTTGAGGGAAAGGGGTAGTTTAGCAGCAACGTTTTTTTAACAAGGGTATTTTCTATGGCAAACGATAACAGCCGCAAATTCAAACAGAATCAAATAATGTTTTGCATACGTCCCTGAATTGTAGAGGTCTCAATGACTTTCGATTTTGGTGAAGATCGGTTAAGAGGAAGGGGTAGTTTACCTGCAACCTTTTACGTTTTAACAAGAGTAAAGTACTTGAAAATTTATTTAAACTTTTTGAAACAATGGTAATTGTTAAAAATAAAATAATTTTGTTGCCAGACAGTAAAATTATAATTTTTTCATTTTAATGTAATATAATATTTTTCATTTAATACAGCAATAAAAAGGCAGGTAAGACAGCCTGGCTGTTTGGGTGAAAATGATTTTAAATATAAATCTTAGAATATGGAAGTCATGTATGGTTCTCCATACCGATATTTTCGTAATGTAAGGCATGTTTTAGCCTAGATATTCAATATTACTGACCTGCTCCAGAACAGTACCATCTACAACGAGCGCACAGCCATCTGCAAGCTGCTCTCCAAGCTCGATAGGACAGCCATTCAGGATAATGTAGCTAGCATATCATTAAAATCTTGGTCTTCTTCTTAGTTTTTATTCTACTGTGGATGTTCCGTAATGAGCTTGGTTTCCTTTCGTCCATTCTTATTAAATGTCCAAACTAGTTGAATGTTCTTGTCTTCAATATCTCAATAACGGATTCATGCTGAAAAAGGTTTCTCGTTGTTACACTCCTAATTCGGTCTCTGCTAATTGCCCTTCTCAAAAATATTATTTTATTTGCTAGTAATATGCGTATACTTTTATGCTTCGCTATCAAGGTGCCATACTCTAAAGACCATTATCTTTTTATTTTAGACCCTTATCTTGACATTTTCTCTGGGTTTCTTTCTTCTTCTTCTTCTTCTTCTTCTTCTTCTTCTTCTTCTTCTTCTTCTTCTTCTTCTTCTTCTTCTCTACATGGCTTGGGCTATACCCCATTCGGACCTCACAGAGTCTCTGACCATTGTTTCCAAGGTCTTCCGTGACACATCCCCACTGGCCTTTATTCAAACGCTTGTTTAGGAATACGCGTGTCTACCATGCGTTCCACATGCGTTCCAACAGAACCGACTGTAACTTCAGCTCTTTCCTTATGTTGTCGTTTCGTAGACATCTCTCAAACTGCATCCCTTAACTGCTCTTAAAAATTCGCGAAAGGGACTACAGTTCATCCTATGTAAAACAGGGGAGGCTGTATCTACAAATTGTACAGGGGGGGGGGATTAACCATTAGGCTGACTAGGCTGTAGCCAAGGGCGCAAAATTTTAGATAAAAAAATAATACAATTTTACAGCTAAATGTAAAATTGGTAATAAATTACAAGGATAAAAATTTGAGTTCATTTTGAACACAGGCACCTGTTTGCGAGAAATTATGGTAAAATTGTATATAAATAATAGAAGTGCTTTCCAAACTGTCTTCTCCGGTTATGAGTCATCGATGTAACCCTCTTGTTCATTGAAAGCGACTTTCTGCAAGGACTTGATTTCAGTGAGGTGATTAAAACGTTTGCTCAATCTAAAGCGAGAAAAAAGAATCTAGCTTGAACTGTACACGAGTCTTAACAAATCCACACTGGTTGTCTTCTTTGTGTAAATGATGTTAAATGTACTCTTAATAAAACTGTTAGAATTCTGTAACTACTTAGTTCATTTTTTCCTTATAAAAGCCATGGAAACTACAAATGTTAGAAGGTGTAACTCTAAAACAATCTCTGAAAAATTGCGTTTTTTTTTTGAAACTATTTCCAAAAACAGTAAGATATTTGAAATAAACGAAGAAACATACTGTAGGGTGTTTAAAGCTTCATTCAGCCCCTTGGAAATAAACATAAGTGTAGCCTATGGAAAGTGAGGGGGGGGCGATAAAATGTAATTAGCCTAGGGCGCCAAGATACCTTAATCCGGCCCTGAAATTGTATGTATGTATGTGTGTATCTAATTTATCAGTTTATTGATATTGCACAGGTCCGATCCGTTTTTTTTGTGTATCTTTACTTACAAAGACACTACAAAAAAAGGGTAAGAAAAAAACCAGTACGCGGAAGCAATAGCTACGTTTAGCAATCCGCTAAAATTAACTAGACTTGAACATAGCGAGAATCGATTATTTTCCGGATCAAACACACCACTGGCAATACCATCGACTCTGTGAATAATGAACACAGGCTATAATTACGACCGTATATTGATTCGTATTGTGTGCGCTACTTTATGTAGAACTGATATCAACTGGCTAATAATAAACCACAGCCTGGCAGTGCCAGTGTCAGTGACGCAACTGTGCTGTGCTGTGGGTTGTGTAATAGTGTCATTTGTTTATTTATACCTACGCACCATCGTCGTCGCTCACAGGCTCACAGTGGCTGAAAATCTATACACTTCGTTCAAAAATACTTTCCGCAATAAACTTAAAAAAAAGTCGGTATGGACATGAGCATACATGACTTCCATGTCCTAATTAATTATAAAATTGTTTTTAATATGTAGGCCTACACTCAGAACGGAACCAAATATATCAGCATGCTTTTGGTAAAATCGTTGAGAAAGATAATCAAAAAAGGAGTTGTACCAAGTTGTTAATATTTTAAAAATAAAGAATTAATTTGATTAAATTATCTTTTATTTAAACAGCGCGAAAGAAAGCGAATACCGCCCAGTGTTTGTTATACGTAAATTCCTGAAAATGAACAATTATTTTGTTTACATATCCGTGGTCACATATCATGAAACGATATCAATTGTTAATATTTTATTGAAATTTATACTTTCATATTCCATAAGGAAATGGAAGTATAGTGATGGCGAAAAGAATCGTGTTCGAGATAAGGGCTCATTTTGATTGTACTACCATCAAAACATGAAGAAAAGTCATTTTTTGAAAAGTGTCTGTGTGTGTCTGTGTGTAGAATGTTTCCTATGGCGAACGATAACTGCCGCAAATTCAAACAGAATCAAATAATTTTTTGCATGTGAGCCTGGGTTGTAGAGGACTCAAGGCCTATTGATTTTGGTGAATATGGGCTAAGGGGAAGGGGTAATTTACCTGCAACGTTTTATGTTTTAACAAGATTAAAGTACTAAATTTTGATAAATAAACTATCCTGGAAAGAAGGTCATAATCCACTACAGAAAGGTAGATGAAATATCTACAAATGAAAAGGATAGTTGAACGGGAGGGGGTCATTTTCTATAAATGAAAATGATAGTTGAAGGAGGAGGGGATAATTTTTTATATGTGTACTACATTATCGACAACAACGAAGTAGTTTGTTGTTAAAATTCCTTCCCGGTCTTTTTGGCCGTAGTCTAATGTTTTCTGCAAAACCAGACGTTTCGGCAGTGCCATCGACTGCCATCATCAGTGAAAATCGAGTGCGCTAACGTGAGGTGATATACGTTAGTGACCACAGTACAGTGGTTAAGGCTGAAGAAAGAAGTAGTTTCTATGGAAATATTTCATTTTGAAAATGATTTTAAATATAAATCTTAGGACATGGAAGTCATGTATGGTTTTCCATACCGATATTTTTTAATAGTCTATGTTGGCCTACACTCAGAACGAAACCAAATAATTCAGTATGAGCATCAGCTGAGAAAAATAACCAAAATACGAATTGTACGTAGTTATTAATATTTTAAAAATAAATAATTAATTTTAATAAATTATCTTTTATTGAAACAACGCGAAAGAAAGCGAAAACCGCACAGCGTTTGTTATCTGTGAATTTCTGAAAACGAAAATTTATTTTGTTTATGTATCCGTGGTGACAGCATGCGACGATATGAATTTTACTTCCATGTTTCATAAGGAAATGGAAGTATGGTGATGGCGAAAAAAATCGTGTTCGAGATAAGTGCTGATTCTGATTGTACTACCCTCAAAACATGAAGAAAAGTCGTTTTCCGAAACGCGAGCGCGCGCGTGTGTGTGTGTAATTTTCTCTATGGCAAACGATAACAGCCGCAAATTCAAACAGAATCAAATAATGTTTTGCATACAGTCCTGAATTGTAGAGTTCTCAAGACCTATTGGTTTTGACGGAAGGGGTAGTTTACCGGCAACATTTAATGTTTTAACAAGGGTAATTTTTTCTACGACGAACGATAACTGCCGTAAATTCAAACAGAATCAAATAATGTTTTTCATGCCTCCCTCAATTATAGAAAACTCAAGGTCTTTTGAATTTGGTGAAGATCGGTTAAGGAAAAGATGTAGTTTACCAGCAACGTTTTATGTGATAACAAGGGTAATTTTTTTATGACGAACGATAACTGCCGTAAGTTCAAACATAATCAAACAATGTTTTGCATACATCGCTAAATTGTAGAGAGCTCAAGGCTTGTTGATTTTGGTGAAGATCGGTTAAGGGAAAGGGGTAGTTTACCTGCAACATTTTATCTTTTATCAGGGGTAATTTTTCTTATGACGAATGATAACTGCCGCACATTCAAACAGAATCAAATATTTTTTTGGATACGTTCCTGAATTGTTAAGTACTTAAGGTCTGTTCATTTTGGTGAAGATCGGTGTAGGGAAAGGGGTAGTTTACCAGCAACATTTTATGTTTTAACAAGAGTAATTGTTTCTATGACGAACGAGAACTGCCGCACATTCAAACAGAATCAAATAATGTTTTGCATGCATCCCTGAGTTGCAGAGTACTCAAGGTCTGTTGATTTTGGTGAAGATCAGTATAGAGAAAGGGGTAGTTTACCAACAAAGTTTTGTCTGATAACAAGGGTAATTTTTTCTATGACGAACGATAACTACCGTAATTTTAAACGTAATCAAATAATTTTTTTCATACATCCCTAAATTGTAGGGACCTCAAGGCCTGTTGATTTTGGTGAAGATCGGTTAAGGCAAAGGGGTAGTTTACCAGCAACATTTTATGTTGTAACAAGAGAAATTTTTTCATGACGAACGATAACTGCCGTAAATCAAACAGAATCAAATAATTTTAACCATGGACCACGGCCAAACAGCCCGGATATCATGAATAATTCATATGACACCGGCCGTGAAAGCCTGAGGTAGAATCAAATAATGTTTTACATATGTGCTTGAGTTTTAGAGGACTCCAGGCATATTGATTTTGGTGAAGATCGGTTACGGGGAAAGGGTAGTTCACCAACATTTTTTGTTGTAACAAGAGTAAAGTACTTAATTTTGATAAATAAAGTATCCTGATAAGAAGATCTTAAAAATCCACTGTAGAAGCATAGATGAAATATCTATAAATGAAGAGGCTAGTTGAACGGGGTGGGGATAATTTTCTATAAACGAAAATTATAGTTGAAGGAGGAGGGGATAATTTTTTTTATATATGTACTACGTTATCGGCAACAAAGAAGTAGTTTGTTGTTAAAATTCCTTCCAAGGTTTTCTGCAAAACTAGACGTTTCGCCAGTGCCATCGACTTCCGTCATCAGTGAAAATCGAGTGCGATAACGTGAGGTGGTATACGTTAGTGACCACAGTACTGTGGTTAAGGCTGAAGCAGTAAGTAGAAAGAAGTAGTTTCTATGGAAATATTTCATTTCGAAAATGATTTTAAATATAATCTTAGAACATGGAAGTCATGTATAGTTCTCCATACAGATATTTTAATATTTTATTGAAATCTTGAAGTTTTCGGCCAAATAAAGTTATAACATCGATACACAATTTACCTCGTCCCTCTTCAACTACCCTTTTCATTTATAGATATTTCATCTGTCTTTCTACAGTGGATTATTAGGACCTTCTTTTCAGCATACTTTATTTATCATAATTAACTACTTTGCTTTTGTTAAAACGTAAAACTACCCCTCCTCCTTAACCGATCTTCACCAAAATCAATAGGCCTTGAGTCCTCTACAAATCAGACACACATGCAAAACATTATTTGATTCTGTTTGAATTTGCGGCAGTTATCGTTCGCCATTGAAAAAAATCTACACACAGTCACTTTTCGGAAAAAGCTTTTCTTCACGTTTTGAGGCTAGTACAATCAGAATCTGCCCTTTTCTCGAACAGGATTTTTTTCCGCCATCACCATACTTTCATTTCCTTACGGAACATGGAAGTAATAACTTGTAAAAAAATCCAATCCCCGTTTTACTTCCATATTCCTTAAGGAATGGAAGTATGGTGATGGCAAAAAAAATCGTGTTCGAGATTATTGCAGATTCTGATTGTACTACACTCAAAACATGAAAAAAAGTCGTTTTCCGAAAAGTGTCTGTGTGTCTATCTGTCTGTGTGTCTGTGTGTCTGTCTGTCTGTGTGTAGATTTTTTTTCTATGGCAAACGATAACTGCCGCAAATTCAAAGAGAATCAAATAATTGTTTGCATACAGCCCTGATTTGTTGAGTACACCTGTTGTTTGTGGTGAAGATCGGTTGAGGGAAAGGGGTAGTTTACCTGCAACGGTTTTTTTTTATCAAGGGAAATTTTTTTTTTGGCAAACGAAAACAGCCGCAAATTCAAACAGAATTAAATAATGTTTCGTATACAGCCCTGAATTGTAGTGTTCTCAAGACCTATTGTTTTTGGTGAAGATCGGTTAAGGGAAAGGGGTAGTTTACCTGCAACGTTTTTTTAACAAGGGTATTTTCTATTGAAAACGATAACAGCCGCAAATTTAAACAGAATCAAATAATGTTTTGTATACAGACCTGATTTGTAGAGGTCTCAAGGACTTTCGATTTTGGTGAAGATCGGTTAAGGGGAGGGGGTAGTTTACCTGCAACCTTTTACGTTTTAACAAGAGTAAAGTACTTGAAAATTTATTTAAACTTTTTGAAACAACGGTAATTGTTAAAAATAAAATAATTTTGTTGCCAGGCAATAAAATTATAATTTTTTCATTTTAATGTAATATAATATTTTTCATTTAATACAGCAATAAAAAGGCAGGTAAGACACACACACACACACACACACACACACACACACACACACACACACAATTCACGTTATTTCTGGCCTCACTCATGTTTATTTTCTTACGTTTGCACGCTTTTTAAATGGAAAATGCCGAAACCCACACCAACATAACGCGTGCAAGCCGAAAAAATGGACATCAATTTGCTTACTGGCGAAGCTAGTAGTTAATGAATAGGTAGGCAAAAATCTTATCTTAACTTTTTTTAAGGAATCACTAAAAGGACGGTGGTTCAAATCGGACGCTGAGGTAGAGTTTGCTGTAACCGAATGGTTCCACAAACAGCCGTAAGAATTTTACTAGTAGGGAATCTACAGGTTAGCGCAACAGTGGAACTCATGTCTTAATGTTATTGGAGACTTCTTTTAAAATCGTTGAATAAAAAATGCTTTACAGCTCTATACGTGTTTCTATTGAACAATCCTTGTATTAGTCATACACAATAATACAACTGATTGAACTTCAAATTTTTAAACTTGATTAGTTTCTATATACATGTTTAATGTTACAAATAATTCAAATAACAATCTTGATCATCTGTTAGTTCAGCGGAATAACAGTGACACTTTTAATAACCGCATAAAATAAACACTTAGAAACAACACAGGCGCTTTAACTTAACTGTTTGGACCACAGAAGTGAGGCATGCCTCAACGCTCTATGTGTACAGCGCGGGACAATCCCCCCTCCCTACACTTCCCTATCACACCACTACATTGCTTACATACGATGTATACAAAAAACGCTGAAGCAAGTTCAGGTTGCCTCATTCGCTTTAAACGAACTATGCCGAATCTCACCTGTCACCATCTAGCGGTCGCTCAATAAAGCACGTTTCGGTTTAATAAATTTGACAGTCGCAGTAACAATGTATAATCTTTACGTTATGTAGTTCATACGTATTTATAATTTTTATTCTACAGAATTTTCTAGGGTAGGCATTGCCTCAATTGCCTCCATGTAACTTCGCCACTGATATATATGTGTACAACGTTATCGGCAACAAAGAAGTAGTTTTTGTTAAAATTCCTTCCCGGGATATTTGGCCGTAGTCCAATGTTTTCTACAAAACCAGACATTTCGGCAATGCCATCGACTTCCATCATCAGTGAAAATCGAGTGCGATAATGTGAGGTGGTATACGTTAGTGACCACAGTACTGTGGTTAAGGCTGAAGCAGTAAGTAGAAAGAAGTAGTTTCTATGGTAATATTTCATTTCGAAAATGATTTTAAATATAAATCTTAGAATATGGAAGTCATGTATGGTTCTCCATACCGATATTTTAAAAATGTTAGGCCTATAGGCTATAGCGTCTATATATCGTACTTCTTCTTTCTTCTTTTCTTTTCGTGGCGTTACAACCCGGCGTGCGTTTTAGCCTGCTCAACGACTTTCTTCCATTCCGCCCTCTCACTACACATTCCGTGGAAAAGTTAGTATAGCTCGGGAACGCGCATGCGTAGGATGTTATTTAAGGTGCCGTTTTATAAAGCTCCACGAGTACTATAAAATAAAATACTAATAAACTGAATAAATAATACAGTGAAAAAGTGTTAAACTTGGACAAGTTTCCTTAAAATTTCAAAAATATCAAAATATGTTCACAACAAGAAGGTAAATGCCTATCTTAAACGCTTACAAAGTAAAAGAGGAATGAATGAGGAATCTAGACTAACATCTAGAGACTTAAAGCGCTCATCCTTTTTTTCTTTAAATCTTCCCACGAACTCTCCTCTTGATTCTGCTGTAACCTATATTTATTAAGTCTCTACTTCACCTTCGCTTTTCCCTACGTTTTTCAATTAGTTTTTGATTGGTATTCAGGAAGGCGAGAATGGACAGGTGTTTTCGGTCCAAGATTTCCACACGTATAAAACTACAGTGGCGAGCATGTAGGTTTCCATGAGAAGTTCTCTGCCTATTCTCGCTGACGAAAAATTACAGTTATTTTTTTTCTACTAATGTTACTGATCTTAGCAGATCAAGTATACTGACTAGCGCATGTGTTTGTTTCTCAGATACGACTAACACTTCGTTTTCTTTTCTCAGGTTCTTTGTTTTGTAATTTTCTCAGAGTGTTACACGAGTATAATCAAGAACGAATTTTAACACAATATAATCCTCGGAGAACTCTATCTTTGCTTGAAATAATATCCAAAAAGTAAGTTTTCTAACTTAATTGCTTATTAATAATCTTACTTATTACAAGCCGTCTGTTCAACAAATATAATTATAACGCTGTCTGTCCATCCGTCTTTATTATAAAATTAAGAGCAATCAAAACACGTTCGGTATTCGTATTATTCAGTTCTCTAAGAACGTCGTCCGTGTGTAGACCTATTACTACAACGAGACTGTATGATATACAACGGATTCATAATTTGGTCGCGGAGGAATGCGCGCAAATAATTTAACAAAGAAAAGTAATTCGAACCGAACGGGGAATTAAAAGTTATTTTCCAACAATAACCACGACAAATATCCTCTGACACTAGAAGAAATAACCGCGACGGGGTGAGTAAATCGTGCACGCATAAACCAAAACTATTGTACACTGCGCGTAGAGATAAAAGATTACCATAACAATGGTGGAACGTTAAACCGAGCAGAGAGAGTGTGTGCGTGTGTGTGAGAGAAGCGAACCGAATCATTTTAATAAATCCAAAATTATTGTTATTGATCCATGGAAAAAATAGAGAAGCATAAATTATGGTGTTACACCGGTGTAGGTTTGTACCCTTGTACGTCGGTCTTTAATAACTAATGGTGTTGCACAAGTCAGATGTAAGATAAAAAAAAGGATAGAGAATAAGAAAAGAAGGAGATAAAGAAAACATATCCGAAGTGCCTTTCACACAATTTAAAATTTAATACTAAAAGAGAGACAGTGTGTGTGTGAGTGCGCGCGTGTGGATATCCCGCGGTGTTGTATTTATTACATTTTAAAATCCAAAAAGGATTTAAAGAAAGAAAGAAAGAAAAAAGGTAGAAAAAAATATGTCGACCAAACTGATATCTGATAATTCCAGGCTCGCGTTACTACCACAGACAGAATCCGTTTTTGTGTCGCTGGATGTGGTTCTCGATTGTCAAAGCGCTCGCTCGTCGTTTGAAGTTTACTGTCGTGATTTATTGGATTCGAGAGTATGGTCTGCTTTCGGAGAGGGCGGAGGGGGTTTTTATATTGGTTCACTTTGGAATGTTCAGTGTGTGTGTGTTGAGCGGAAGGGAGGAGGGAGACATTCCACCTCACTCTCTCTCTATGGGGTCTTCTGCGGACACACACTCTCCACTTAGTGGTGGCCAGCAGCGTACGGAATATCAATTGCTTTATTGGATGGATCCTCCGCTCTACGGAGGTCGCAGAGGTGACGTGATTGTGATTCTGAATTTTTACTTCTTATTATTCACGCGATCGCTGTATATGATGGGAACTTTCAGGCGAGGTTCGCTTAATTAATGTATTGTACTCAGTCTGAAAGATCTGAGTCAAAGTTTTGCAAGATTAATGAGGGCAAATTTATAATTTAATTCGTTTTGAGACCGTATCAGCAGATCAAATGACACACGTCTAAATCGATGAGTAACATCTAGCATTCTCATTTCTATTCATTTTTATTAATTTTCCGTTTATGTTTAATTTAACAAACGTTTATAATTCCAGAAGAAATACACAATATTGCTACCGAAACAAACTATGAAACGAACATACATTAATAGTCATTAATAAAAAATTTAGATTCAGTTTAAAACTTTAAAGACCCCTAAAACAAAAAATAATAAAGCAGATAAATTATCGATAGAGTGATAGGCCTAGCTACATATAAATGGTGGAGAAATGGATGCGGGATATCTCCAAAATATAGCAAGAAATTTCAAAGCATATAAAATGAATGTCCCCAATGTAAGGTTTCATGAGCCAAAATCATCAAAGTTGACCGTCGAGGCCAGCAAAAGAGCAGTTGAAAGACAGCCGTATGTGGCGGTGATCATCTGTGACACAGTGGACAGCAGTGCTGCGACGAATTGCGTCAAAATACGTAAACACATAATAGTCGCGTAGGTAAAATAAAAACAACAGGAATATGTAGGGAATATGGAGATAGCATTGCCAGTAATAATAGGGAATATGGAGATAGCATGGCCAGTAATAAATAGTGTACAGCACCACAGTTTGTAGGCCTAGTCATAGAAGTGCGCAGGGTGATTACAATGGGGGGGGGGGGATCACTATACCGGGGGATATGGAATACCCTCAGTAAAATGGTCTATAAAACTAAGATTAAATAAGAAACTGGTTTAATTAAAAAGATATCATTATCTTATTTTGTGATCTAAACAACAACAATAAAAAGAAGGAATGGAATAAACAAAAGCCTTAAACAATATTTACTGAAAAATATGTACATACTTTTTAGATAAAACAAAGGTTATGATCACCAAACGGAAGAAAACCAGGAAACCTGAACAGTTTGAAATTGAACCACTAAACCTGGAAATACTGAATCAGTTTAAATATTTGGGATGTTGGATGGCAGAAAACAACGAAGAAATAAATGAAATAAGGAAAAGGATACAGGCCGCAAATAGAACACATACTTCATTGACATCTATATTCAAGACAAGGAATATCCACCATCAGTCCAAGGTCACATTATATAAAGTAATGATTAGACCAATGATAACATATGGCAACGACACTTGGACTCTGAACAAACAAGCCGTTAACATAGTCAATACCTTTGAAAGGAGAATTTTGAGGAGAATATATTGACCAATCCAGGTAAACGGGTTATGGAGAATGCGTCACAATGAGGAGCTGTACAAGCTGTATAAAGACAATGATCTGGCCACCACCATCCGACTGTATAGATTGCAATGGCCAGGACACATCATTAGGATGGGAGACAACCGAATACCTAGGAAGGTACTGTTTAGTCAGATCGAGGGTAGAAGGCCTGTCGGAAGACCCAAGACACGCTGGATTGACGCAGTGGCGAGGGATGCTGATAATTTACTCAAAAAAAAAAAACGATGGACATCGATCGCCAAAGATAGGGAAAAATGGAGGCGGATGATTATGGAGGCTAAGGTTCGACTCCGAACTGTAACGCCATAGAAGAAGAAGATGTACATACTTTGATGATTTCAATAAACATTTATATCAAAGTTTGTATGTATTAGAAAATTAAAATCTAAGTAAAACCAGATCGTGATACAAAGCTTACAGTGACATCCTTCTCTTGAAAGTTACCATCTTTTTTGAATTCGTCAGTAATTTCTTATGAACCAACATCTAATGTAAGTTTTTGTTCTATAAATGGTAATAATAAGTTTTCCAGTCGTTCTTGCTTCATAATCGATCTTAATTTTGTTTTTAATGCTTTGAGACTTTGTGAACTTGGAGATTCCTCGCACACAAGAGCAGCTGGTAACTGGAACTGTAGTAAATTTCCTGAGAGTCATTCTTAAATTGTTGTTAGTTGCTCCAATTTGGAAATCTGAGAGCTAGGAAATTCCGAATCAGGATTATGGGCGGTGTTAATAAACAGCCAGCCTAGACGGCACACAGCAGGTTGCCTTTTTTTCGTTACGTGTCTTTGCAAGTGTCCCATTGTTGTCAAAGAAAGAAAGTGAGAGAAACGGGGCAGCGAGGGTTATTGAAATCACTCTTACATATCCTTTCATCTCGCCACGATAAGAGGAATACAAAGTTAATCTTGTTATTTGAATTAGCAGTCTCCGTAACTCCAACTTCGCCGTGCTTATTTGCTAAACTGCTAAGTGCCGTGTTCTGGTCGAGAACTTTCAGTGTTTCCACCATTTTCAAGTTCTAGGACCATTGTCGTGATTTAGGACTTGAAAATAGTTGAAACACTGAAAGGCCTCGTCCAGAAGATGGCACTTAGCAGTTTACCAAATAACCACGAAGAAGTTGGAATAAAAAGTGTCGGGAAAAATGGGCCCCACGGACGTAACTAAAAACGGATGAGCGCACCTGTTATGAAATCACATACACATTAACTAAGAAACGGACGACACGATTTAACAGAATACGATTGGGCGGACTTTCGTTTATGTGAAGAAAACGAGTAACCTCTACGAGCCTAAGAAAGCAGGGAGGTTTAGAAATGTACAACATGCTGAGCCTGTTATCGATCGCGCTAAAGTAATATAAATTAAAGCAATAAATTAGTATCCTAGTGAGCTAATGCCCTCAGGGATAGAGGTATGAGGATCGCCTATCCTCTTTTTCTTCTTTTCGTTACTTCACAACCTGTTTATTCTGGTAACTCCCTGTGCCTTCGCCAGAACCTTTCTGTAGTTCTCCTTCATGTTTGTTTATTACCTCGACCTGTCTTTGTTAGCCTGTAAAACTTCGATGCGTTCGTTCAATTCTCTCCTTTTCGCTTGTCCTAGTCCCCGATGTATTCTGTGCTGCATCGATGTAGTATTTCATTGCTACATCCTGAAGCAGGATCATTGGAGGAGGTCAAGAAGTTTGTATGTCTAGGAACAGTAACCACTGCAGGTGGCACGAAGAATGGAAAATAAAATCTCATGTAGGCAAACCAACTATATTGTCAGATGTCTATTTTTATTGTGGCTAAAAAAGAAACACTCGATATATGATATCTCATATAGGAAGGATAACGATATCGAGAGAAAGTTAAATAAATTTAGTTATACCTGTGGAACGATAAGACGACAATTGAAGAATAAAACTCACAGTGAGACACAGCTAAAGTTCTATAAGGTCGTGGCTGTGCCGACTTTAATGTAAGGATGTGAAAGTCTCCTGCATAAAGATATTTCAAAAATACAGGCCTCGGAAATGAAATTTTTAAGAGCAGTTGAGTAATGTAATTTGAGAGATCGTCTACGAAACGACGACATAAAGAAAGATCTGAAGTTACAGTCGGTTCTGGAGAGAATAAAGGAATGCGGACAGAATTGGAAGTCCCATGTGGAACGCTTGCTAGACACGCGTATTCCTAAACAAGCGTTTGAATATGGGCCAGCGAGGACGAGTCGTGGAGGACCCTGGAGAAAACGGTCAGAGACTGTGTGAGGCCCGAACGGGCTATAGTCCAAGCCATGTAGTGAGGAAGAAGAAGAATAAACCTAAGCCTATTTGATGATCAACCGTCATTTAGGGAGTCTATGTCTACAAACACTTGAAACGGACCCTTCTGAAATGTTTTAAAATCCGCAACGCGAGACTTCGTAGCTGGTTCATTCACCCGTTCACCAATGACACTGATAACTTTGTACTAATACAATAGTCCTGTAACCATAAAAATTAAAAATTATACCAACAATTCTGTAATTTTTCAAAACAAATGAAAAATTACAAAGCGTAGTTCAAACTACGTTACTGTACTACAAACTGTAGTAGAAACTATAGGCTACTTCCAATAAGGACAATCAAGGAAGTAATACATATCGTATAATGGGTGCATAACCTACAAAAGGAAATACATGGCTTATATAATAATTAAGAAAATTAAGTGAATCAGAGAGCATAAAATAAGAGAACTCTGAAAGTACGCACTGAAAAAAGGGCTCTGGAAGTACTCCTCAAGAAATATATATCTGAAAAGTGAAGTTAAAGATCCGTAAAATTTTTGTCTGGAAAGTTTGCAATAGAAAAATACATTCTATTGAAAAATGTGCATGGGGAAGAATGGTCTAAAAAAAAATCTTAATGTGTGCTCTGAAAGGAATTCTATGAAGAACGTTCTCTAAAAGGATTCTCCGGATAGATGTTCTGAGTAGAGAGTTCTGAAAGTGTTCTGACAAAGAATTGTCTTTGACGTTTCGTTAATATATGGCTTCTATTTGCCTAAGCTTAACGATTATTTGTTATTTATGTTTTTCTTACAGTCGTATCCATATAATTACAGTGGTTTCGCTTATCCATACCCTTTTCATAAGTACTGATTGCATCTAAATGGGACTACAGTACCGCCAAATACATACATAAAATTATCATAACTGCCATACCCGTACATTAATATATCTTTTGATTGTGTGATGATTATATTTGGTTTATTCTGTGTGCATCGTGAAATTAAAATTTTGTATTTAATGTGGAAATTACGCAGAAGTGAAGGGACCAAAGAGAATATAAATAATGAGGCTGGTTTCGAACTGGTCAAGAGAACGATGACAAAACAAGGAGTCAAACTTGTATTATGAGGCTGGCAGTTTCTCCCATAGTAACCTTTAACTCTCCATTTCCAGACACATAGAGACCAGCTGCAACTATTAACTAACGTGTTTTGCGAAACTATTGATAATTGTGAGACCTGTTCCACTTACTTCGTAACCTGAAAGACTTGGTTTGTACTATTGTGCGTCACAGATTATCCGATTAAGTTAGCCAGGAGCCGAACTGCAATCACCAGAATCGTACCTCGATGTCGGAAAAGACGAAAAACTCTTTCCAGTTAGATCTACTACCGGCCGTGGGTGTTAAACAGCTGTAGACGAAAATTTCCCGAGGTGCTTCCAAGCAGGGGCGGACTAGAGGCGCGTGGTGCCCTGTGCTGCCATCAGACTGATGCTTCCCCCTTCCATTCAAAATTCAAACTTTGATCCATTATTCCTATTTATACCGATAAATGGCATACACAATTTCAAAAGTTGACAATTATTTTATTAAACTCTCGGATTACAACAAGTATTTAGCTAAATAGTGATTACAATGAGCATAATAGTACATTAGCTTATAAAATAAGTACCAATCGATCCATTTTTTCTTGATTTTGCCTTAACGAAGTCTTCTATAATTTCTTCTATATCGAGCGATTTAAGTAACTTGCTTTCAATATTCAACCTTGCTAACGAAGATAATCTCTATTCTCCCGTAGCTGAACTCGTCATATGTTTAATGCGTTTTAATACAGAAAATAACATATTTCAGTTTCGCAGTTAACTATTGAAATCATCAAAGGCAGACGATAAGCAATGTGTATTTTGGGAAATACATGAATCATTTTATAGTCAATAATCCAGTTTAATACTTTAAGCACACATCTTTTTATGATTTTCGATTGTGAACATTTGTTTTTTTTCACATTTATTATCTACAAAACGTTTTTGTGATTTAGGGCTGCATGGCGCCTGTGATAGCCGATGCCTTGGTGCCAGGTGCTGCAGCATGCCATAGCGTTACGGATAATCCGCCATGCCACTATTTCCAAGAGTCACAAGGACGTATGCGGTTCTAGTCGAGTACTAATACGCCTGGTGAGGGGTCTGGGAATACGTCTGGGGCCGTTTCTCGCAGATGTATTGCTCGTAATACTTTCTAGTGAGGAAACACCAAATCAGGTTTTCAGCAAGCGAGAAGGGAGACAACGCAGGCCATACGCGCCCCCCACCTACAGAACCGATTATCGGATTCTGGGCGACGTAAGGAGCAGCCCAATTGGGATTAGGGTAAATAATTGATAGGAGATACGTGCTAATAAACTCAGCTGAGAAGTGTAAATAAGTTGTGAATATAGATTTTTCTGTCGTTCGACAATTTATTCTACTGTGATAAGATAGCAATCCGTGCAGTCGTCGTAACAATGTCTTTGTAAGTGTAACAAAGACATTGTTGTTTATCACCATCGTCGTCGTAAGTGTAACAGAAATCGTATCGAGCAGCGCCACACAGGCGACGAGAGACCACCGTTGGGTTTCGCCACATAACAATGTGCACGGCGGACACGTATCACCGGGTGATAAGCTGCGGTGGTCTCAGTAACATTCGTTATGCTGGCCGACGTCTGTTGTAGCCGACAACCGCATTCTGCATATTAATTGTACTGTTTAATTCTGCAGCCCTCCCCCCTCTGGCTCGCGCCCGCGCACTCTGTGTGGTATCACGCGTGTGTAACCGGCATTGCCATTCCCTCCTCTTCTACTGGCCATTACTTGATAACTAGAACACACGTACATACACACGCACACAGACTGGAGAATTCCGATTAGTGGTACGAACGAAGGAAAACGAAGAGTAAAAATTTTATAAAACATCAACTAATTGTAATGCGGGACCATTAAGCGAACCCTTAAGTCAGCAAGTAAAAGAACACTGAAGTTAAGTTAAGTCGTACGAGCCCTGAAGATGATCCCCGCAGTGGATGACCCAAAAGTGGAACAACTCCGAATTCGGTACCCACCTTGAAGACAGTTTTTACACACCAAGTTCTTGGGTTCAGATACGATATACACGCTCATGTGCAACACCTATGATCTTCAGTCTATCTACATTACCCACTCCCAATCGCTGCCCTCCCAACACCGTGTATGAAATTGTTATAATGCTATCTGGAGTTGTTGCACTTCTTGAGCGCCCGTTGCGGGGACCATTTTCAGTGCTGATACGACCACTGTTGTTGAAGGTACACACCGCCTAATGCACTTGTTATTTTGTTGTGAATTTCCATTGGCACTATCACAGTACGATGTTTGATTTTATACATTTATCAAAACACACGTCACAGGTAAATTTCGAACAACTGATAAACAGTGAATAAACTGACAGGTAGATTTAGAAAGTAACAAGTGTTTACACGGACTCTGAAAACAGATTACAGATGGGTATACATTTGCTAAATGGAATCTGCAAAGACTCTGGATTGCTGATATCTACAGTTAAAACCAAGGTGATGGCTTTTTGTGGAACTGATCCCGTCCGGCCGGGCAAAAACTGTTATAAATAGTACTGTCCTGGAACAAGTTAGCAGTTTTGAATATCTGGGCTACACTGCGTCTTACAAAATGCATAGAACGACGTTGTGAATAAGTTACACAAGTTCAACATTATGTGCGGGACCATTAGGCGAACCCTTAAGTGAGCAAGTAAAGGAACACGCCTAAAATTCTACAAGGTGATGGCTCTTCCTACACTTCTTTACGGGTCTGAGAATTGGACTTTAATAAACAGCCAGGCCAGTCGCATCCAAGCGGCTGGAATGAGATTTCTCAGGCACGTGGCAGGGTATACTTTCCATGATCGTAGAAGGAACACAGATATACGGCTGGGACTGAACATTATGAGTATATTCGAGAGGATCGCCCAGTATCGGCTGAATTGGTGGGAACATCTTTGCCGAATGGATGACCGCCGCAGCCCCAAACAACTATGGAACTATAAGGCGATGGGACGGAGAGGTGTGGGACGTCGGAGGAAGCGCTAGAGTGACCAGCTCTAATCTTTGCCTATTTGAGACCGGAACAAACCATCCTTGATTTACTCCTTAGAGATGATGATGACGATGATGATGATGAACTAACTAAGTGTCACGTTTCGTTGATACTGGAGACTAGAGGTGGGCCGATATACCTATAACAGGTATTTTGGAACGATAATTTTTGTGGAACGGATGTAACAGTGACAGAAAAGTTGAAATACCTGTTCCGATTCAACGATAACTGAAAAGTCGAAATACCCGTTCAGATTACTCGCCAGACTACCCCTACCGAACTAACGAATAAACGAGTACAAAGTCACAGTTATTGGTGCTGAATACTCGATTCTGCGCATGTGCCGATTGCCATACAAGTACGAAACGATGAAAAACAGCGAGGTTCAGAATATCTCTATGCCAAAGAGACGAAGCTGTTTTTAATAAATGAAAAAAAAAAATTCATACTAACGTTACACTACTCTAGTGTGTTATGCAGGTATATAATAACGATTATAAAAACAAATTATGTATTATACTAGTCACCAGCTTGGTAAATGTTTAAATAGCTAATTATATTGTGTTATAACCTACAGAGTAGAGAATGGCTGATAGGCCATGTAGTAGTTTTTGTTAATGTGATTTCGGAAATGATTTTTGTTTGTAAAATTGTTTTTATTCTCATTCACTCTTCTGGTTTATTGTTATGTTTTTATTATATGTTTCTGATGTTTTTTTAACATTATTTGTTGTGCTACTACGTGCACTCTAAATTTCTATGCCTGAGTTTCGCTACTGATTTGTCTAACCAAAATTGAATCAATAATTTAAAAATTATAGGCCTCTTACATTTAAATTCTTAGTAATAATATTAAATTATATATAACTATAATATTATAATTTATAAGTCTAATACAAAGTCTACGTCAGTTTGTTTACTCCTAGTGAAAACTTAAATTAGTGTTCCCACATGGAGATAGGCCTATAAATTCTCATGTTTCTTTTTTTTTTTAACAATAACAGCTTAGTAAAGTCACAGGTGTAAAGTAGCACTGTTAATACTTTTAGTTTCAATTTATTTCTTGTAACAAATTATATAATACAGGTATATTTATAATAGGTATATAATAACAGGTATTGTACGTGTTATTTTTCTGGAACGGTTCGTTCATACCTGTTATTTTCACATACTAGTTTAGAACACTTCTACTGGAGACTGAAGTTAGCATGTTAAAAATTTCTTATCAAATTTCATTCCCACCTACGGTAACCTCAGTTGTACCAGGGACGTATTTACAGGGGGGGAGGACTAACCGCACCGGACCCCCGCCCCAATGGGTAAAAAAAGGCCCATTTGTCATCATCATCATCTTCTTAACGGTTTAAGGATTTAGAGGCCTGTTCCTATTCTACAGTCTACATTTTCTTAGGCCTACCAACTTTTCTTCTGCCTCTAGGGTTGTAATCTTTCGATATCTTCGGTATTCTACTTTCTCCCATTCTATTTGTGTGTTGAATCCATTTTCTTCTGTATTCTTTAATCCTTTAACTAACTGCAAAAATATCTAAATCACTTCTTATCTCTTCATTTCTTATATGATCTGGTCAATTACACCTTTTAAATCATCTCAGAAATTTCATTTCCGCTGTTTGTATCTTCTCTTCATCTTTTTTTCTTTATCACCCAAGTTTCAGAACCGTATAGTAGTCTGGGTACTGCCATTCTTTTATAAAATTTTATTTGAGTTTCTTTTCTACATTTATTTCCCAACGTTCTCCAAATCGTTCCACACATTCTTGTGAAATTCGTCACTTTATTTTCTATATCTCTATCTTGATCATAAGTAATGTCACGTCCAAGGTAGTTAAAATGTCTTACTTGTTCTATGCATGTGTTAGAATGTTTTCACATCCAGGTGTAGGATATGCTGCATATAGAGCCGTTTGGACCAGAGCCTCTACCTACTCAAGACCGTCGTGCGCGGTGAAGAGCCACACCCGTTTCGAGATGTTCCTATATCAGAACACGACGGACCTAGACCAGAGAAGGTCCATAAAAATCTAGCCGGCATAGGTTGGTTGTCCTATACGGTGGTCTCAATCAACAACTCACAATTCCAACAGTAGCCTCGGACAAATTTTGTTAATCTCTTAATTACTTCCATGTTCCTTAAGGAAATGGAAGTATGGTGATGGCAAAAAAAAATCGTGTTCGAGATTATTGCAGATTCTGATTGTACGACACTCAAAACATGAAAAAAAGTCATTTTTCGAAAAGTGTCTGTGTGTCTATGTGTCTATGTGTCTGTGTGTCTATCTGTCTATAGATTTTTTTTTGGCAAACGATAACAGCCGCAAATTCAAACAGAATCAAATAATTTTTTGCATACAGCCCTGATTTATAGAGTACTCAAAGCCTATTGTTTTTGGTGAAGATCGGTTAAGGGAAAGGGGTAGTTTACCAGCAACATTTTATATTTTGACAAGGGTATTTTCTATGGCAAACGATAAAAGCCGCAAATTTAAACAGAATCAAATAATTGTTTGCATACAGCCCTGAATTGTAGAGTTCTCAGGACCTATTGTTTTTGGTGAAGATCGGTTAAGGGAAAGGGGTAGTTTACCTTCAACGTTTTATGTTTTAAAAGAGTATTTTCTATGGCAAACGATAAGAGTCGCAAATTTAAACAAAATCAAATAATTTTTTGCATACAGCCCTGATTTATAGAGTACTCAAGACCTATTGTTTTGGTGAAGATCGGTTAACGGGAAGGGGTAGTTTACCTGCAACGTTTTTCTTATCAAGGGTAATTTTTTTCTATGGCAAACGATAACAGCCGCAAATTCAAACAAAATCAAATAATGTTTTGCATACAGCCCTGAATTGTAGAGTTCTCAAGATCTGCTGGTTTTGGTGTAGATCGGTTAAGGGAATAGGGTAGTTTACCTGCAACATTTTATGTTTTAACAAGGGTATTTATTATGGCAAACGATAAGAGCCGCAAATTCAAACAGAATCAAATAATGTTTTGCATACAGCCCTGAATTATAGAGGACTGAAGGTCTATTGATCTTGGTGAAGATCAGTTTAGAGAAAGGGGTAGTTTACCAGCAACTTTATATGTTTTAACAAGGGTAATTTTTTCTATGACGAACGATAACTGCCGTAAGTTCAAAGAAAATCAAATAATTTTTTGCATACGTTCCTATATTGTAGAGAACTCAAGGTCTGTTGATTTTGGTGAAGATCGGTAAATGGAAAGGGGTAGTTTACTGGAAACATGTTATGTTGTAACAAGAGAAATGTTTTCATGACGAACGATAACTGCCGCAAATTGAAACAGAATCAAATATTTTTTTGCATGCATCCCTGCATTGTAGAGGACTGAAGGTCCATTGATTTTGGTGAAGTTCGGTTTAGAGAAAGGGGTAGTTTACGTGCAACGTTTTATGTTTTAACAAGAGTAAAGTACTTAATTTTGATAAATAAAGTATCTTGATAAAAAGCTCATAATAATCCACTGTAGAAACGGAGATGAAATATCTATAAATGAAGAGGTTAGGTGAACGGGGTGGGGGTAATTTTCTATAAATGAAAATTATAGTTGAAGGGGGAGGGGAGAATTTTTTATGTGTACTACGTTATCGGCAACAAAGAAGTAGTTTTTGTTAAAATTCCTTCCCGGGATGTTTGGCCGTAGTCCAATGTTTTCTACAAAACCAGACGTTTTGGCAATGCCATCGACTTCCATCATCAGTGAAAATCGAGTGCGATAACGTGAGGTGGTATACGTTAGTGACCACAGTACTGTGGTTTAGGCTGAAGCAGTAAGTAGAAAGAAGTAGTTTCTATGGTAATATTTCATTTCGAAAATGATTTTAAATATAAATCTTAGAACATGGAAGTCATGTATGGTTCTCCATACCGATTTTTTTTAGGTTGTTTTACTAATTTTTTCAGCTGTATACGCTAAAGCAGCAATAGCAACTCTATTGTAAATATACAAATAGGTTATTAAGCAGTATTAACGTATACGTTTGAAGTATGAAACACGTGAAAATTAAATTAGTATCTTATGAATAATGTTTCAGTAGCGCGTACTCTTGTGTTAATACCGTTTACATTAAGGGGACTGATTTCAGCCACTTTACAGAAAGAACGTAATGTTGATTAGTCTTAACTTGTTTTTTCTTTCGTATGAGGCTGACCGCCCCCCTCCCAAAAGACCAAATTTTAGATACGTCACTGAGTAGCACAAAACGCAGACATGAAATTACAAACAGAAAGAGTGCGATTTAAGAAATAAGGAAAAAAAAATATGACGAAAGCTGGAACTTTACACATACCATAAGATTATGAGAGTCCAAATTAGTACAGCGCCACGTAAAGCTGATGTCGTAGGCTATATACAAAACGTTTATTATTACATATAATGTAAAAGGGGGACTCACATGAATGACTGAGAAAAAGCTTATATATTTTGTACGTTGACTCCAGGAAGCTTATTCCTCTGTAATTATTTACATCTGTTCTCTCTCCTTTTTTATATAATGAAATCACTTTTGCCCGCCTTCATTCTTTCGGAATTTTGTTTTCCATCCAAATGTTATTCAGAAAATGGATAATTCGTAAATACAATAACATGCCACCATATTTTATTAACTCAGCATTTATTCCGTTAAGTCCTGGCGCCCCTCTACTTTTCATTCCTTTTATTGGTTGTTGAAGTTCTTCTACAGTTAACTTATCTAGACCTTTTCCACTCGGTGTACTTATATATATTCCTTATCATTTTCTATTGCACTGTCAAAATATAACTTTCTATAATGGTTTGTCCATTCATTTTCCACAATCATATTAAGACGAATCCTTTCTCTTTCATAGCTATTCAATGTTTTCATCACTTTATATGCTATAGTCTGTCTACCATATAAATCTTGTTACATAGTGGCTATGAAACGTTCCCATGAGCCTTGATGGGCCTGTTTAATAATTCTCTTTGTTTCATTTCTTATTCTCTGGTATGTTTCCCTTTACTCTTCTGCTGCATATGACATCACGTAGTCCTTCAGTCTTCGACTGGTTTGTACCCTCCCCGCATATACCCGTGGTGCGTGTGGTACTGAGACTCTCCCAGGTATATGGGACCTACAGTTTAACGCCGGATCCGAACGGCATAGTTGGGGAAGGTTTATACTAAGCAGGATGCCTCTCGCTGGTTTGCCATTGCCTTGCGAGGGGGAACGGTCGTATCTAAATCAGATGGCCCTCGGCGGGAATTGAACCCGCGCCGATAGCGTAGCAGCGCCACACGCTAGCCACTACGCCACGACCGCTCCTGGCATATGTACGCCACGAAGACGTGACATATGTCTTCTCAATTTATCACTTTTCCTCTTGACCGCAGTATCTATTTCTTCTGTCCAAATTCTCAGTCCCCTCCTTCGTCTATACTTCTTTTTGCAGCCTACTGCTTCCTTAGGTGCTTATATTATTATTTTCTTGATATTACTCCATTCCACCTTTATGTCTTCACTAGTTGCTACTGCTGGAATGCACTGATTTATTCTGTTCTGATAAAGACTTCTGGTACTTTCATCCTCAAATCCATAAAATTTAAAGACTAGTTCATTATTTTCTTGCTGTTGACCAAAATTATTTTGTTGTTTTTTTTTTCATCGCTTATGTAACTGTATATATGATGTCAAAAGAAAATGATCTGAGAAAATTTCATACCCCCTCCAGACTCTTGTATCTTCAACTTGTGGGGGGGATACTAGCTTCTTATTAAATATTACATAATCTATAATTGATCTAGTACCTCTTGCCGACCGGGTATATTTATGGATATTTTTTTTCCTAAAAGATCCATTAGTTATCTTTAGATCATTGTATGCCAAAAATTCCCTCAGTTTTTACCGTTTTGCCAGTAATCCGTAAACGGTTTCAGCGTTTCACAGTACACTAATTACAGCTGCTAATTAGCGACTTCATTGGTGTCTGTATTTTGTTTCCACTGTACAATACGACGATCCTTGAGACAGTCGTAACACACACACACACACACACACACATATATACATATATGAAAACAATATTTTTTTCACTTTCTGACGTTGCGCCAAGTTTCTGTAAGCAATAGTACTACTGCCAATGTAAGTTACAAAGATGGTTAGAGAGAAAATAAAATATTACACATGATGATAAGCCCGTGTGCGTGGGAACCTGCGGAGGCGCCGTTGTCGTCCAGTTTCTAATTAACGACGTCAATCTAGGTATGACGACTAACCTTCATCGCTGATCAAGGAACTGAATACTTCAGTGACACCGTAATATTTATTTTTCCATCGCTCTAAATTCATTCGGTTTATCATACTCGTAAACCGTAGCAGCAGGATAAGGCAACAAGGCGATAGTTTTTATACGCACACAATAAATATGGTAAACGTAGAGTCGGTACACACACACCAGGCAGGATTGTTGTGTATTGTTTGTTGTGTCGTCCACGAAAGATGTAAATTCATTCGGCTTATCATACTCGCAAACCGTAGCAGCAGGACGCGGCAAGGTCGATAGTTATTATACGCACACAATAATTATGGTAAACGACGTAGAGTCGGTACACACCGGGCAGGCTTCTTGTGTATTGTTTGTTGCGTCGTCCACGAAAGAGGTAAATTTATTCGTCTTATCATACTCGCAAACAGTAGCAGCAGGACGCGGCAAGGACGATAGTTATTGTACACACACGATAATTATGGTAAACGCGGTGGCGTCGATACACACGGCAGGCTTGTTGTGTATTGTTTGTTGCGTCGTCCACGAAAGAGGTAAATTAATTTTTATTACCAGCAGCACTACTTGTTATATACGACGTCGTCCTTGTCGGCATTGTAAAAACTGGTCGCAGTGACGAAAGAGAGAGTTCATTAAGAATAACAAACGTAAGATGCAAGGAAAAGAAAATAAGTGAACGCGAAACGAAACAGCGAACATAATGCTCGATAATACAACGATTTTACACTACTCTGTGAACACTAAAGAAAAAATAAGTTGAATAAAACGTGAATATATTTTTATTGCTTGCCTTCTTTCATCACAGCCAATTATTACGTATAAGTTATCCTCCTCACTTTTCTCTTCTCGTGGTAGGCTATACCAGTTTCTGTCTTCGCTTCTGGTTTGATAACAAGGTGTCGCTATGTCGCTATGGTGACATCATTTTAGCTTTTGTAATCATATACGTATATGAGCATTCTGCTAGACAACTTGGCTTTCATAACGACCAAATGAATATAGCTCGTTGTCTTCAAAAATTTTGCAATACACGAACGTCTTTAGTGTTTGATAAACACTTTAATCGTTTATAGGACTTATTTCGAAGACTAGTTCCATTATTTGCTTGCTGATGCTTGGTTTATTTTACAGTTTCCGTGAATCCAGCGATCTTCAAATGCCGTTGTGTTCAGTTTCTCCATTCTTCTTCTTCTTCTTCTTCTTCTTCTTCTTCTTCTTCTTCTTCTTCTTCTTCTTCTTCTTCTTCTTCTTCTTCTTCTTCTTTTGCGTCTCTGTTGTAGCAGAGAAACAGTATCCCTCTCTATCTCGGTATTCCGAACAACATCACTTGGAGATTTTCTTTCGATTTCTCATACCAGGTAAGCACGTGCGATCTTGTACTAGGCATTTCAGTCTTACTGCTTTTGGACGTTGCACGAAAGAAATTAAGATTATTGAAAGAAAGATTGTACGACGTGTTATTCATACTGTTAAGGAAGTTGATGAATGGAGAATAAGAAGTAACCAGGAGACAGGCTAGTTCTTGAAGCAGGAGGACATTGTAATATTTGTAAAGGCTCAACGAATTCAATGGCTAGGTCACCTACAGCGCATGGACGATCAGCGTATGCCAAAGAAAATCCTGACGGCACAGATGTAGCCTATAAAAGCAGAAGTACCTGGGATAAGATGGTTGGACTAAGTGGTGGGAGATCTCAGAAGGATGGATGTGAGGGGTCACGCTGAGATGGCAACCGATAGGAGACCTTGGAGAAGATCGGTGCTGGAAGCCAGGGCTCACGTTGGGCTGAAGACGAAGAAGAAGGAGGAGGAGGAGGAGGAGGAGGAGGAGGAGGAGGAGGAGGAGGAGGAGGAGGAGGAGGAGGAGGAGGAGGAGGAGGAGGAGAAGGAGAAGGAGAAGGAGGAGGAGGAGGAGGAGGAGGAGGAGGAGGAGGAGGAGGAGGAGGAGGAGGAGGAGGAGGAGGAGGAGGAGGAGGAGGAGGAGGAGAAGGAGAAGAAGAAGAAGAAGAAGAAGAAGAAGAAGAAGAAGAAGAAGAAGAAGAAGAAGAAGAAGAAGAAGGAGAAGGAGAAGGAGAAGGAGAAGGAGAAGGAGAAGAAGAAGAAGAAGAAGAAGAAGAAGAAGAAGAAGAAGAAGAAGAAGAAGAAGAACCTGTAAGCGGCCTTAATGGTCCCAGCAGCCGATGAAGCCGGGTATTAGTACCCGCTGAACGACAACTCTGAAGTGTATTGGAACCGGGTTCGTTCACAATTGCTCACTCCGACTCTTCGTACGGAGAAACTAAACTCAATACGCAGTAAAAACCGAGGTGCAAACGGATCGCGTTTAATTAATCGCATTAGCCTACACTTGCGCACAGACGTTATTCTCATTACGAGCCGGTAACGCAAGGGGGCAAAATAACGCTAAGCCCCCAGCTTCGCAGAGATCCAATCTATGAGATCTCTAGTGATCGTTATCTAAACATGAAGCCAGCATTGTTTTGTAACGCCACGCTGTATTGTCGGATTCCTGGTACTCGCGCGCGCACGTACACAAACTCAACCTCGTATTTGAACGTTAACACTTTGTGTTCATATGTGTTGAGGAGAGAGAGAGAGAGAAGGCATGCATCCCCGCTAATTATCGCCTGGTGTGTGTCGTTTCCTCCCAGCTAGCGTTCGGTCTTGCACACCCTTGCACTGCCTACTCGATCGTTGTAGCCGTCCGCTGGTATTACTGCACACGCACACACACACAAAATAACGAGCCCCACTATTATAGTGTCACATTGCCAACATTGGTTGTAGGCTAAATATTCGATGTAATGATATGCACGCCTTTCAATATTAAATACATATATATTAACTCTTACATTTATATATTAAGTGATATTTATATAATTTTTTATATATATGTTACGACGGTCTACTGACCGTCGTATGGTACAGTAGGAAACAAAATAAAGGACACTAATTAAGTCACTAATCACCAGCTTTGATTATCACAATTAAACAGTTTGTAATCAACAAGTTAGTCTCTTACAACAACAAAAATAAAAATTGTTCACACACAATAAAAATGTCAACAAATAGAGTCCCCCACAATTATAAAACACATAACACTTCGCCACAACACTTCGAACCGCACTGGAATAAATCGCCATTCAACCTGACTGAGTAACCGTCGACGTAAAACTGAAAACTAAGCGGCAGGTATGGGGTATTTATAGTCCAAGTGTGCTTAGCAAACACTTGAAAATTCCAGATGATACTTCAGCGCGACCTTGACAGAAACACACAACGGCAGGGCTAGTCGAAAAGCTCGTAGAACGGTCGAAAAGCTGTATAGAACCCCATTAAATGAACAAGAAGGAAACAAAGAAAGAAACATTATCAAACAAACAGCAACAGACAATGGATACACAATAAAAGCTATCAATAAATTAGTGTAAACATAAACTCACTAAACAAACACCATAGAAACCTTCATGTAAACATCCATCCACTAATGACAATATAAAAAACATATCAACATTACTTATCGCGGAAACATAACTCACAAACTAAGCAAACTATTTAAAGATACAAACATAAAAATTGCTTATAACACAGATAACATTGTTCTTAATAAAATAAAACCTAAGACTAAATTCAACATTCATGATAAAAATGGAGTCTACAAAATAGAATGTCAAGTTGCAATAAATTCGACGTAGGCCAGAGGAAGAAAAAACTGTCCAAGAGATTCACTCAATATCGCAATGCGTTTGCAAAACCTAATAATTTAAATCTAATTTAGCCACACACTGTTTAGACAATAAACACAAATTTCGAGACATTCAAAATTCTAAATTAATTAAAAACGTACAAAAAGGTAACAAAAATGAATATCTGGGAAAATCTTAATATTTACAAAAACAATAAAAATAATCTACTAGTTAAAGAACAAAATCAAATAAAAACAAAACAAGACGATTTATTTAAAATCATACATTTGTTAGAATAGAAAAATAAAACATTAAATATATAAGCAGAATTATCACTGTTGCACACCACTATATAAAAATTATTCCGATTAGCGTTTTCAAGCTTCACAGCTCATCGTCAGATCGGATATGAAACAAATAACCTGAAAACAAACCCCTTCACCCTCACCCCACTCCACCCTGCTCACACACAACAAACTATAATTGAATGTCCCTAATGGCTAAGGGTGGGGAAGGGACATTGAATTATAGTTTGTTGTGTGCGAGCAGGGTGGAGTGGGGTGAGGGTGAAGGGGTTTGTTTTCAGGTTATTTGTTTCATATCCGATCTGACGATGAGCTGTGAAGCTTCAAAGCGCTAATCGGAATAATTTTGATATAGTGGTGTGCAACAGTGATAATTCTGCTTGTGATTTTAACCACTAACACAATTTTCTTCATTAAATATATAATAAATACCTGACTACGTAAACATTATAACAATCGAAAATAGAATTGACGTAAAATCGATTAACCGTTAACTATATTGTAAGCGAAACATTCGATTACAATTCAAACAAACCTCTGAAGATCCAGAATAATTTCTGTGAAACGTGCGTCAGGTGAAAATGAACCAAACTTACTTGCAGTGAATTTGTTTGAAGATATTACACATTGTTACCCCACTACAGAACGTTCTACGCGTTTCTCGCCTATTCCAGCAGAACCAGCTGTAAAGTTGTGTGCGTACGTGCCCCTTAACATGCGTTAACGAGGGTGTTCCAGGCTTCACCGGTCCGCGCGCACTGTGTTCAAGGCCGCAAGCAATTACGTTCTAGTGTTTTCTGGTAGCGTTGACCCCTATTATGGATTATTCTGGAATCTCAGCGGGGCATTCAGCGACGCTTAGTTTCAGTGTAATTGGCGATTTATTCAACTGAGGTTGGAGTTATTGTCGGGCGATTTACATAGTGCGTTTCAAGTGCTGTATTAGTAAAAAGGCTATTGTAGTGCGGAATTCTTTATAGTTGACATTATTATTTGTGTGGACAGATTAACTTGAATATGGTACGAGAATAATCTTGTTGAATAACTCGTTGATTACAAACTGTTAATTGTGATAATTAAAGCTTGTTTTTAGTGACTTTATTTGTGTCCTCTACTTTGTTATCCACTGTACCATACGACGATCAAGTTAGACCGTCGTAACAATGTATAAGTATGTATATATATATATTACAACGAATTTAATTTTGTAATTTAAATTTGTGGAGCCCCACGATCTTGGAGCGCCAAAATTATACAACGTTACATATACATGTGGGCATGTCAGGCCTCACGTTCAAGGGATACAAAATTATACAACGAATTTATATGTAAATTCGATATACAGTAATTCATGCAGGTTGTATAATTATACCAGGTGTATTTATAATAAGAGTATTTTTATTTGTCAGTATTTAAAACTCATATTTATTATTTATTCATTATTATAAATATTCATAAACATCATTAATAATTGTCGGTCACGATATTTCTCATTATTAAATGTTTATATCTTATGATGTGCAACATTACACATATTTTTAAAAAATCTCTTATATCTAAACACGTTAATAATCTTATATCTATACATGTTAAATAATTGGTTTATTAATTTATTATAAAATTAATATATTTTTATATTGAAATAAATTGTCTTATCTCAGATCTGACCTCTACTCGCTCAGTCTATACCAATGTTTAAAATTCAATTTAAATTTATATTAATTAATATATTTGGCCTTTGTTTTAATATTCAACTTTAAATTAATCTTTCTATACTTCAAATATCTAATCACTTTACTATCTATTTTGATAATAAACTCTACTCTCCTTACTTTAAATTCTCTTTCATTTATTAATGCTTTTGTATATATGCGATCGCTCATTCTTACGACTAAATATTTATTTACATTTTAACATATTATTACTAAGTATAAACTTTTCTTTGTTTTAATTTACTGTCTTTTGAAATCGTCTTTATGAGCTCTTTTTTTTTTACAAATCATTTAAAATGCATTACGCATGTCACCTCGATTTCTGATGATCTTACGACTGTTGTCCGGGGTCCAGCGATGTCCAGAGTTAGTTTTCCATTCCTCTTATCCTGGCGTGGTCCTGGATACGTCTAGAGTCCAGCGTCGTTCTACGGCAGCATGTGTTCCTGGATACGTCTAGAGTCCAGCGTCGTTCTACGGCAGCATTGTTCCTGGATACGTCTAGAGTCCAGCGTCGTTCTACGGCAGCTTTCCCGTATATACTCTTGGTAGACTTACTATTGCGGTATTTACTTTTTCCGTAATATTGTCGTGAATTTAACGAACGTTATTTCGTTTGTTACTGCGACTTGTAATAGAATAAAAATAAACTGTTTTGCTGACGGACAGCATGTCCGACTGGAACTGTGTCTTGAAATGAAGAGAAGGGTTTTTGGTCGAACCCTTAATTTATACCCTCTCGAGATTCCGCGCCAGTCGGCTCTAAAATCGTCCTGTCGCTACCTGCATATCTCGTGACAGCCCCCACTCCCGAACCTTTTCATCTATTTGCAATTATTAGCAAATAGCAATGTTTTGCACGGAATCGAGATAGCACAAATCATAGCTAATTCGATTAAGCACTCACTATATTAATTTGAGCGTCTTAGGGTAATTTGCGTATTTTTTATCACGTTTATTTTGCACTGTCTTCGCATAACGTGTTCTATTAACGTCATCTTTTTTCTGGGGATAACTATAAATTTTCCACACACTTTGGTGCCTTTGGTTTGATCATACACTAATTAGTTTTCGCACAGTGAATTAAAATCATTATTTTATTAATTACTTGGGGCGTGTTGCTGAGATTCCTGTCTATGCCTGCATCACTAACACACACAAGATACACGTGTAACACACATACAATTGAGCAGGTGTTCACCGCGTGTCGGAACAGGTTAATCTCTCCCCTAATCTAACAATGAAATATTTTTGCAATCTCAGACCTGTCCATTTACCCGTAACTTATACAAATTATACAAAATTTATATTTATTTAAATTAATGCCTAATACAGCGTATGGCTGTATCGTTGCAATATATATTGCAACGAAACACAGGATGATGATCTAGAATAAGTATATCCAGAGCATGGATGACGGACATTAGCATGTTTTAGATTTATTTATGCAATTTTTGTCAATTAGCTATAAGTTTTGTATTTAGTGATGGATAAGGACTTGTGTTATACCAAATTCTTTGTAAATGTTTGCTCTATAATGTCATGTACTTTGTTTGTGATATGTGCGCGCGTTCGCGTGTCGTGAACCTTCGTGTTATATCTTCCGCGTTTGTTATCCGATCGGCATGAGACTTGGACAGTGAATTATTTATGAAAATAGCTATATTTTCTATATACTCTGTTGTTCTCAGTTATTGTTTAAATGTGGTTTTTTTAGTAATTGAAAACTCAACTTTTGTCTCTTATCAATTGAAGAGTAATACAAATTCTAGATAAAATCTAGACAGGCACTCGCAGATTTATACAAAGATTCGCCTGCAGAAGCCCATAAATTCAGTCAGATCCGTCGGTTGTCAGGTGTACTTCGGGCAGTTCATCGGAAGCTGTTGCCTAGTGAACGTGTGCTCTTCGTCAAGAGTTTTTCTTGTTCGAACTGGTTTAATCTAAAGCAACTATAAGTCTTGGGACCCTTTTCGAGTTTGTCGATTAGAACCAAGCGGGGGAACTACTAGTTTTAGTGGAAGATTTTCCGCTTAGGGAGATTTATCTACCATGATAAATCCTTATTAACGCGGAACACTTCAAGAATAGCCGGAAGGTGTAAGTAATATACACCAGCTTTAAAGAATATAATTCATTATCACCTTGAGTAACAACAATTAATAATAACCAATTGCGAGCGAGTAAACAAACGATTCGGAAAGTGACAATTTGTGTGTAAAATCTGCATCAGTGTTATCAGCTGTTCGGCGAACCCCAGCGCACAGAGAGAAAGAGAGAGTGTGTGTGTGAGAGGAGAGCGGCGATCATTGCAGAGAAGAGCGTAACAGCGGCTGAGCGAGTGACGCCACGCCCGCCGAGTGTAAAGGAATTCTACGTTTCAAGTAAAAACTTAGCAAAACTGAACTACAGTATATAAACTCTTTGATATCAAATAAAATACTATACATGACATTTTGTTTAAATTAAATATATCATATAAACAATTATATACTTGTGTGATAAATAAATAATTTTTCTACACCTCCAATATAGACTTGTGCATAATTTATACACACATAATTATCCTATGCGAAAATATTTATTTGTATCGTCGCAATATATATATATATATATATATATATATATATATATATATAGTAACAGTACATATCTTCACCGTACATTTAACAACAAAAAATAAAGAATGAAACACCCATCAACTAACACAAGAATACCTAGGAGAGGAATGATAAATTAATACCTGTGTACTAAATGTTATATCTGGTCCACGAACTAATTAAAACAATTAAAATAATTAAATCAGCAAACGAAGAATAATGAATGGAGATGAAAAAGAAAATATAGAAGACAACATAATAATGTGATTAACCAATTGACCCAATCGATATGGTAAGTGAGAGGACAAAAACAAATTATAATGACAACCAGCCCTAACAAGAGACTGAAGAGAATATAAATACACACAAGTAAAGTGATAAGCGAAGAAGAATTAACAAATATATCATACAATGTGCCAATAATGGTGTACCAATAGAGAATGAAACCAATAAAACAAGGAATCTATAGAAGTAAGAAACAGTAAAGAGACACAGATATAGACAAACTATTACTAAAGACAAACCACGACAAAAACCCTTTATTCTGAGATAAGAATATAATTAATAAACAAATAAACACAATGAAATAAGATAATGAGAGATAAGAATGAATTAGTTATCACAGTAAGAATAGAATACCATGCATGCTTTTAATACAGGCAAATCCAATTAAAATAAATAAAAGAAAACCTAGTAATCACCAGTAGACATGTAAAAATAACGAAAAAATAATAAATAATGGTTAACCAGAGTAAAAGTGTAAAATAATAACCTTTAAAACATTGAGAGTAGGGAGAAAAACACAGACCATTGTTGTCAGACAAGGGGGTCCCAAGTAACCTCAATTCTGGTACAAATCGACTTGTAATTAGAATAAATTAAGAATAAAACAGTGTAAAACTAGTGTAGGTTATACAATAATGAAAATAGACACTATAAAGACAAACCTAGTGATACGAGTTATTAATTAAAAGTGGTATGTGTGGTGTTTAATGCAATTACACAGACTGAAATTGGACAGGAAGATGTACCCATTCAACACACTCATAATTCCCATAATATTGTGAACCAGAAAGGAACAGCGACATAAATGTGCAATACAATATGTAATACTACTATTATAGTATCAAATAATTATAATGAAATGTTAATTTAACCATAATTAAGAAAAATTAAGTAACTGTCTGACTACACTAGATGCAAGAAGTATTAGTGAATTATGCTCAATAACACACATAATAAGAGGAGACCAACCATTATAAAACAATCTTTAGATTATAAAGACCATTTGCACACAAAAGAACCACTGAAAATTGAGTATATCATTAATCATGAACCAAACCATAATGACAAACGGCATACTAAGATTATGAATAATAAATAAGACTAAAAACAAGAAATTAATTATATTTGAAGAAAAACTGAGATGTACAAAAGTTGTAATGGACATCTCAGAATGATTTAATCACAGTAAAAAAGTGAACAGAACAAATTATTTCAATAAATAGAGTGAATCAAATTAACCATCCTCTAGGAGAAAGAAAGCATAGATCAAATATAGTAATTTTATTAATTTTAAACAATTATTGTATTAGAAATTATCATAAAAGGACTTGAGAGGAACCATATGATTGAAATGTAATCACCATTTGTTCAATTTCAATAATTAACCATGTAAAAGCATAAGAAATATGTCATAGTCGTAAGTAAGAAACATTAACTTTTTAATTATAACACTCACATATGTGTTGTGAGGACTTATTTTAAAGAACAAATCAATTGTAATAACATGGTGTGGCTATATTAAGTATTACTCATAACGCTGGGACGTTAAACCAATTTTAAAGATATTGTATTTATTTTGGACAAAAACGAGGGCGTAACAATGATACTCTCCACCCCAAAGTCGTTAACAATTTTCTGCAAATTAATTAATCCGCGAAGGGAGTGACCTCGCTATAAGGAATAGCAGCCTCTCTAAACCAATGGAATCGACCGGGGGGTATGTGCTCCCAAAATTGGAACAGCGAAGAGGAACGAATTTACACACACTTCATCTCAGACTAGCGAAGCGAGACGACGGCCATTTTCTGTGTGCGAAAAAAGTCGTATTCAACCCAAATAAGCTGTGCGAGTCTAAAAGTAAACAAATGTGGTCAACCTAACCCACAAATTCTAAGTGGCGAGTGCATCGAGAAAACGCTTATATCAGAGCGAATTATAATTTCAGAGTGCACAATAAGCTGCAATAAAGTGAAAAGACAGGAAGCATGGTGTTTAATAATTATTGAATATTAACTGAAAACAGCAATTTTTTCGATTTTACATTTGAGACATGGAAGTAACCATGATATCTCATAGAGGTCAAAAGTGAATGAATAAATTAAATAACCTTCATTCACAGACACTAATGAATCTTATATGAATAATTTTATAGAAACAATAAATATTTTTTGACTTATATTACAAAAGTTAAACAACTTAGGGAAGTAAACAATGAATAGTATGAGCTCGAGTATAGGTTATCTAAACTTCTGAGTTCGATTGTTACAATACTTAAACAATCAACGAATACTGTGATGAACGCTATTTAAGTAACAGATCATAATTGTTACCTGACTGGAGTGCCACATGCAATGGACATGATAATTATTAACGAATATTAAATGAACTTATATAATTTTAATCACTTATGTATTTTATGTATAGATTAAGTAACTACCTGATACTTTGGATAGTTAATACTTTATAGCAATTCAGTATGCCTGAGGTTGTTTTCATGTTGACAACAGTCAAAGTAATAACCATATGTTAATTTTTGTAAAAAACGTTTAACGTTATTTTGTTTCTAAATATTTGCTTCAGTATGCCTGAAGTTAATTTAATGTTGACAATAGTCAGTTTCATAACCATAGGTTAATAATTTTAAAAAACTTTTCATGTCATTTTGTTTCATAATATTAATTCAGTACGCCCGAAATAAATGTAATGTTGACCATAGTCGAAGATATAATTCCACGTTAATGATTTGAGAAAGCTTTTAATATAATTGTTGTTTATAATAATTAATTCCGACTACACATGTTAAACAGTAGCGCAGACATTTTTTTGTTTTGTATCTTGCAGGCTCAAAGGAACCACTGAGAATTTGTAAACATAATGAACCAAAGTTCAAGGTTATATTTTAAATGTATGTTAAAATCCAAATATTTTTAATTACCCTGAGATTAAGAGCTAATAAGTAATAAAGTCAATGACTAACGAGGCAAACAGCCAGTACTAAATATAAAGCAATAATTTCCAACATTCTTTAAAAAATGTTAATAAATTCTAATTGATAACAGAAAAAGAGTTGACGACTCTTATTGAATAGGCAATACTGTTACGAGTTAGATTGCCATTAGTACTTCCACAGGTGGCAACGTGTGACTCTGATATATGAGAATCGAGTTACCTAATCGCTCGTTAACGAATTTGTTAACTACCTAGAACGTCGAAGTCAGTAAGTAACTTACATAAATTGTGTTTATTTCAGCAACATTAGAATCTGCGGCGAACTATGCATATCCACGTGCGCCTGCGAGGGAACCGACTCGAATAATTCGTCGTCAGACTTTTTTATTACACATTATCAAAAAATTTTTACAAACTTTCACTAAACTTAATAATTAAATACGAACGAGCAGAAGAATCACAACACCACAACAAACGGCACTAATCATAACTTCACAATATATATAATATTTAATATTTATAATGAATTTACCTCAAGATACTTACCTCAAGCCTTCACAAAAATCACGAAGGCTGAGGATGGGAACACAACGGTTCCCGAAACATGTTCCTAATAAGGAAAAAAATATCTTGAGGTAAATTCATTATAAATATTAAATATATTATATACATCAAGAAACGGACTGTAGGAAAAACTTTTTTATTATATATATTGTAATAAAACTATGAGTGGTGCGGATATTCATATGCGGATGTTCATAAAATAAATTCGTTATTAGTTAACTGTTTGAAATATAAAATACATATTCGTTTTCACTATTCTATTCTACTAATTTTGATAGTAATTAAGTTAGTATTACAAAGTTTTATCTGAAAATTATATTTCTTGTATTGTTGATTTATAGTTCTTATCTGTTGATTTATAGTTATGGTTTCGTCTTCCAGCCTTTTGGTCATAGATTTCTTATTTTCCTTTAGTTCCTGGTTCATTTCCTTTCTTAATAGCTCCATTCGTTCGTCTAACTTGTCTAAATTCTCTTGGTTAACTTCTCGTAACTCTTCTCGTAATAGTTGGTTATCCTCTCTTAACTCTTCCAACCTCTCCCCCATCTTCTCTTCCATTTTCTTGTTATTCTCCTCCAATTTTTCTTCCATCTTTTTGCTGGTTTCCTCCATTTTCTGATTAGTTTCATCAATTTTTCGGCTTAAAGATCGGTTGTCTTTCTTCATTTCCTTGTTGGTTTTTCCATCTTGTCTTCCAAATTGTTCTTATTTTCTTCCATTTTCCTTTCCACCTTCTTACTGGTTTCCTCAATTCTCTTATGGGTGTCTTCAATCTTTTTACTTAATTCTTCCTTTGTTTCTTGGTTGTCCTTCTTCAACTCTTCTTTTGTTGCTTCTATGCTCTTATTTATATCACTCAAATTTTCCTTAGTGGACTGGTTATCATTCTTCAAATCTTCTAATTTTTTATTATTTTCTTCTGTAGTAGAATCCATTTTCTTGCTTAATTCTTTCTTGGTTTCTCCTATGTCCTTTTTCAAATCTTCTCTCATTTGCATGAACATCTCCATTAATTTGTCCATTTTACTTTCCTTTGTAGTCTTAGTTTTTTCTATTTCCTGGTCTTGGACGTGGACGTCCCCTATTTGAGTGGGTATTTCGGGTTGTTCCTGTTCCACCCGTTCTATCATCTTTTCCACGTCCTCCACTGGTGTCGCCTCCTTATCCTCCATATCGAGTTCTTTCTCGGCCTCCGCCGCTCTCTTCTTTGATGTGGCACGACGCATCATCTTCCCTGATTCCCTGGCTGACTAACCGCTGCCAAGCTGAATTAGGAATTGGGTAAGTAATTACAGTAATTTCAACCCCTAATTACAGCCCTTTAGTTGGACGCCAATTTTGTAATAATACTATGAAGTCCGCCTCGTCCAAGCCCCGCGATGGAAGCCAAATTTGTAATAATACTATGAGTGGTGCGAATAATAAAATAAATATCGATGTATGTTGATTGTGCTCTCCTGTGAGTCCCACTGGTTGTGCTAGCTGATTTTGTAATAAAACGATATTGCAAAATATAGCTTAATTTATAATGTGTGTAGTAACGTAGCTAATATCTTCTTCTCTTCTAAGCTCTCACTGTTGATATTCGCTTTTGTAATACAACCATACTATAATTGTAATTGTATAGTGTTCTGGTATAATATTACCCAGGATAATTTTTATGGTGTGTATGTGTAGTAGTGACGTTCCGCTCTGGGAATCGTCGATTTGGTAAAGTTCCTGGTCTTTGTTATTGGTAATTGGGATGTTATTACCATCAATTAAATAAAGTGTATTTTGCTGTGTAGCAAATTGAAATAAAATATAAATTTAAAATTTATATTTATAAAAAAAAATTTCGGAAAAAATATTTTCGGTGTAATTATGTGCTTAATATTTAAGAATAAATATAGGTTGGTGATCGTAATTATAATTATAATAGTATGGTGTTTTTTGTGGTAATAAATTTCTGTTCTGTAAATTTGTTAAAAAGATAATCCAATTAACTTCAAGTTAGGCGAAAACGGCTCTCTTCTTCTTACTCTTGATATGTTGTAGTTTCGCATATACTGCCTTTAAAGATTATCTAGTTTTCTTGGTTAATTAATGATTATGTCCTTTTAGAAAAGAAATCAACTCCAATTTACCAAAAAACAAACAAAAACGTTTATTAAACCCAATAATAAGGTTGGTCGATTAATTAATCGAGGTTACAAAGCCATATCAACTCGCTCAGGGTCGGTCGATATTAGAAGTTTTACAGTTGTATTATTTAAACAGGTTCTTTGAACGGTTATTTATATAAAAAGCCAGAGAAGGTCAGGGACATGAAAGTATAACACTTACAATTCAAAAAAGGTCTTAAATTTAAACAATATAATGGTAATTATTAATAATAAAAGTTTATATATAATTTTGTTCAAACCAGAAAGCAGTGTAGTCGTCTCTAATTGAGGTGACGGTCCAGGATCAAAATGGCCGCCTGACGCATGCGCGTTGAAAGCTTCTAATGTAAACAACGTACTTGTTGAGATAATATGTCCCTTCTTCGGTTAAATGTTCTTCGTAATGGTATATGATCTTCTGGGGTATAGTTTATTGGCACTGGTGTATCATGGAATAGTTCACTTTGTGTAAAAATGTTGTTAAATGGGTATATCTACCGATGTTTGTGCGTGTCAGTTAACCTCGAATTTTCACTTGGTGTTTGATGCGATCTCAGAGTTATTTCATGTAATTAGTTATATGTGATTTCGTTTATAGGTGTTATGTAGTTCATGGGTCAACTTCACCACTTCACTTTCATTAAAATAGTTAAAAATTTAGTTTTACTTAAAATGATTCCGAACTCCGTTCTAACCTTAACGGCCATTAAAGGTTGGTTCTATCAAATATTCACATGAAGTGCTCTCTTCGAGGTATAATAATGAACTGTCTGTATTTCCTTCGTCTCATGAAAATCTTAGCCTATATAATATATCTCATACATTGTTCCAAATTGCCATAACTTCCGATACACTTTAAAAATGTACATTATGTTCATAAAATAAATTCGTTATTAGTTAACTGTTTGAAATATAAAATACATATTCGTTTTCACTATTCTATTCTACTAATTTTGATAGTAATTAAGTTAGTATTACAAAGTTTTATCTGAAAATTATATTTCTTGTAATTTTTTGGGAGGTAGGCCTAAAATTATACTTCCTGTCTTCTATGTAAATAATAGCCATTTTCCCTAATATAATTATTATTCTATTAAATCTGAAATTTGTATAATTATCAATTCTCACTTATTTTATTGCAATTTAGTATACTAATGATGGTTTTTTAATACAATTCATTTGTATATGACTCCCCTTAGGATAATGTCAGTGAATCTATTTCAGTTTTAATGGTATCTTATTAGACAATTAAATAATTTTACTCATATAATGACCATATCTCTAGAAAGCCTTATTTACATAGTATTTAATATGTTGAGTTTATCTTGCCTAAATATTGTCATTTTATCTGGTTTATAAGACTAGGTTTGTTAATGATTCTGCAGTTTAAATTTATTCTTTGGCCTAGATCTGATGTGTGGCTAATTTCCAAATGTTGTACTAATGTAATTATTTTATTTCCTTCTCTGACTTCTGATTCTGATATATTTGATTAAAAATTAGTTCTTTGAGCTGGCATAACAGTAATTATAGATTATACAATTAAAATATAACACCTAGATATATAAAACTGGTGTTCTGAATAACATTGTTTTGGTATATCACATAATAACATAATGAAAAGTATTTCTACAACATTGGAATGATATCTCTTTTTAGTTAGTGCATTCCTAAATTAAAATGAACAATAAAATAACAATTATAATACTAATATTTCTTATGACTAATCCTTACTTATCTAAATGTTATATGTAATAGGAACCTAACATCCTGGTTCCATATATAATTGTTACCACCTTCTATAAACTTCATCATAAACAGTTTGTTCTGTAATTCCCCATTTTATAAGATTTATGCCCCCTCTTTAAGTATAACCCTGGCTATCTAAGTTATATTCCATTCTATGGAATGTTCATACAGCTTTAGTAGCCTTTTATTAGTAACATTACTATTTCATTATCAAAGTAGACACTGTTCATAAAACTTAAAGTTTGTTACTTTGTACTGTAACTCATGCACCTTTTTTAAAGTTTATTATTTATAATTTGATCACTTGCACTTGTCTATGGTGAATTATCAATATATTTACTAGTCTTTCTCTAGTTTTTTAACATGAAATATTCAACCATGGGGGAACTGTGAAGGTTTGTTTATACAAACTAAACAATAACTTTTTGAATGCACTAATATTTAATACTACTAACACTTTTAGTTTTTTGTCAGTTTTACAGTGATATGGTTTTTTAGGGTGTTATACTTTCTCTTTGGGCATTCATTGATTTTGGGGTTTTTTTTTTGGGGGGTTCTATCCCTATGGGGTTTTTGTTTTATATGGGTCGTCTTAATTATTCTTCTTTCTTCTTTGAGTTTGGTTATTCTTCCTTCTTCTGTAGTTTTGGATTATCCTTCTTTCTTCTTTCTTCTGTCTTCAGTAGCTTTGATTGTTCTTCTTTCTTCCTTCTTCTGTAGTAGTAGTTTTAATTAGTCTCCTTTCTTCTTTCTTCAGTAGTGGTAGTTTTGGGTTATTCTTCTTTCTTCTTTGTTCAGTAGTAGTAGTTTTGGTTTTCTTCCTTCTTCTGTAGTTTTTCGCCGTGTATGCCTTTGTTTCTTCTAGTCTGGTTTCCTTGTCGGGGTATATTAATTGCCTGCTTCTATCTTACCTGGGTAATTTTGTTATTATTATTTTTAGTCTTCTGGGTTTTTTAAATTTGTATTATATTATATTATTTGCAGAAATTTTCTTTATTCAACCTTTCTTGTGAATATATTATTAAATAGTGCATTTTAATTAATTCTCATCTGGATATTCCATATATTAGAGCTTTATTAATGATCATTGAGTAATGCATTTGTGTGGATTATCTGTCACGCTACAGATTGCTCTCTTCCAGAAGTGATTAGTTCAGATCATACTTAGTTTGTCTGAAGTAATTGCTTATGACATTATATTATAAATTATATTTCTTTACTTCCTTCACATTTCTAAAAAATTTTTTCTCCTATATTTTTGAGCTTATCTATATTTCATTATTAACTGGATTCTTACTGATAGTAATAGTCATCTGAGGTTCGTTATTTTTTTTTTCCATTTTCTTCTTAACTTGTTTCTTTATCCTTGGGATATTTATTCCCTAAAATTCCCTAACACGTTAGCTGGGGCAGTCCAGAGGGGCTCTGTAGGCTTCACACTCTGCTGGCCATGCTACGTCATTTATTGATTACAGAGGTAACTCATCTCTGATCAATACATAATAATACTGCTGGACTTATCTCAGACAGTCATTTATAAAAATTATATAAGAATAGTCCACCTTATGACTATTAAAAAAAATTAAATATCTTTGGATATTTCACTTCGTATACGAACAGATCTATTAATATTTCTATCTTAGTGAATTTCTATCTCAGTTATTTTTCTCAATGGTTAGCTCTGCTGGCATTTTATTTCTCCTTGTGGTTGGAAGCTGGTATGATATAATTATCACTCATTATTCAGTGTAAAGTTTTTAATTCTCTGTCATATTCTGACTGTTATCACAATCTCTTTCTGGTCATTGGTAGCATATATTTTGTATTATATTTTTGTTCCTTTCTTAATTCTTGTGAACCGTTCCACTAGTATTATGTTTGTTCAATTACTCTTTTAATTGTCTTTCTAATAACTGACATTTATTGTATGATCATCTTTTCCGTATGGATTTATTTATATATAGTTTTTTCTTCCTTTTTCAAAATTTGATTCTGCTCTTGCTTTTTATCCAAATGCACTCTTTATTATTAATGCCATATGTTTAATATCTCTGTTTATTTGACATAAAATTCTCATTAATTTTACTTCACAATAAGTTCATTCCTTTAAATTGTATCAGTGCTTTGTACTGCCATTTCTTTATTCTTGAAAGTTTTTCAGAATTGGTCCCATATATAATTGTTTGTAATGTTTTATCCAAATTCTTTTTCTTCTTTTTCATTTCTAAGAGTTGTTTTTAAGATAAGGTAGTAAGTTGTTTTTACTTGGGTTTTTGAATTTTGTGGTTTAATTCAAAATTCATTTTCTTCTGTCCATAAAGTTTTTTCATAAATATCTGGTAGTAAGTAGTCATTACTTCATTTTTGAATTTTGTGATTTAATTCAAAATTCAATCTTTCATTCATTCAATTATTCATAATGTTTTTTCATAAATATGGTTAACATATCATATTATTACCCTAAATATGGTATTAGCTCTCTTCTTTTCTTTACTTCAAATGTACTTCTTATAATTGTTTTTCTTTTATATACCCAGGTTGAAAATTTTTATTAGGCTGGACAGTTGCTCATAATTTCTTTTTCTTTGACATAGATTTTTGGCCGTCGTCGGTCCTCACGACATCCATCTCCTTTACCATCTCATTATGTATCCGTCATCTAGCTTATCGGATCCATACTTATCTATGTTAACTTTGGAGTAATCATTTTCCTTCCTCTTGCTGGGATCCTTTTTAGGTTTTTGGCTCCCTTCTGCTTTAATATGGTTGACTTGAGCGATTTGGGATCCTCCGTCGTTTTTTGGTTCATTATGCAGTATTGAATGACTAGGATATTCAGCGACTACTACCCAATTTTCATTCTCATTGTTATCCCGGTCAGGCCCGACCGGTAAACCTTGAGTGGTTGCTGACCGCTCCGTAAGAGAGTTAGATGGTGGATTTCGGTTCATGTTCCGTTCTGGGTCGTCTAAACTGTTACCCCGTCTGGGCAGGTTATATCTTGTATCCTCCCGTTCTCGGCTTCTCCATCGATCTTCCTCCTCATGGAAACTGTTACTCCGTTGATGGTTATACCTGTTTTGGTTGTTTCCTTCCGCCCGTATAAAATTTACCTGGGGTCGGGAGAACCTGTTGTTGTTGTTGTTATGATTAGGGTAACCCCTATTGTTATTGTCAAACCGCTCGGTGTTATTGGTAGGATTGGTGTTTCTTTGTCTATTTACATAATTATTCGGGTAATAATTACCTCGATTACCGGAGAACCCGTTATTATTTCTGTTATTATTCGGGTTTATATTCCCGTGGTTATTATTATTGTTGTTTCTATTCGTGGGGTGTTGATTATTGTAATTCGGATTATATCTATTTCCTTGGTACCCACTGTTGACCGGTTGACTATTATTGTTTGATGATGGATTAATTCGAACTTCTGGCCGCTCATTTCTTCTTCTGCTCTGCCTGTAATATTCTTCATTCTCATAGTTCTCCAATAGCTCCGTCATCGCCTGTATGGTTTTTATCTGACTACCTCTTCGAGCTCTTATGACCTCCTCGTCGTAATGATAAGAGAGCTTGTTCACCAGGCATTCCTCTGGTATGGCTGGTTCCAGGTGCTTGGCCAGGCACACCTTCCCAAGAAAGTACGCAGTCATGGTACTGCCAAATTGAGTTCTATATTGGCCATTGCAGATGTTGTCCCTTATTAAATTCTGGGTGGTCTATGACCAATACTTAGACTTGAACAAATTTTTGAACTGTTGATAATCGGTTATTTCGCTTCTGTTCGCCATCCACCAATTATCTGTCATATCACGGAATGATTCGTCTAATAGTTCACGATTATTGGACCATCGATTACTTTTATGTTTGGCCATATATTCCTCGATACGGGCCAAGAACTCCATTGGCTTCCTTTTATACTGGCGAAAGTTAAGCCATTCTCTGTTCTCGTTTATTGGGATATTAGTAAAGCTGGTTGGTCGGCTCCTAATTGCTTCCATGTCCTCCTGGTTCAGTCTCACTTGCCCAGTGATGTTAGTCATCGCTTCCTCCATTCCGTCACATCTTTCCGTAATTCGAGTTCGTACCTTGCTGAGTTCTTCCTGGCTTTCCCTTCGGTTTTCTTCTGCCTTCTTGCGAGTAGATTCTTCAAGATTTGTGACCTTTGTGTTCACCACTTCCTTGAACTCTTGTACCTCCACTTCCGTCATTCGACATCTTCCATCAACTTCTCTTATCTGTTGATTTATAGTTATGGTTTCGTCTTCCAGCCTTTTGGTCATAGATTTCTTATTTTCCTTTAGTTCCTGGTTCATTTCCTTTCTTAATAGCTCCATTCGTTCGTCTAACTTGTCTAAATTCTCTTGGTTAACTTCTCGTAACTCTTCTCGTAATAGTTGGTTATCCTCTCTTAACTCTTCCAACCTCTCCCCCATCTTCTCTTCCATTTTCTTGTTATTCTCCTCCAATTTTTCTTCCATCTTTTTGCTGGTTTCCTCCATTTTCTGATTAGTTTCATCAATTTTTCGGCTTAAAGATCGGTTGTCTTTCTTCATTTCCTTGTTGGTTTTTCCATCTTGTCTTCCAAATTGTTCTTATTTTCTTCCATTTTCCTTTCCACCTTCTTACTGGTTTCCTCAATTCTCTTATGGGTGTCTTCAATCTTTTTACTTAATTCTTCCTTTGTTTCTTGGTTGTCCTTCTTCAACTCTTCTTTTGTTGCTTCTATGCTCTTATTTATATCACTCAAATTTTCCTTAGTGGACTGGTTATCATTCTTCAAATCTTCTAATTTTTTATTATTTTCTTCTGTAGTAGAATCCATTTTCTTGCTTAATTCTTTCTTGGTTTCTCCTATGTCCTTTTTCAAATCTTCTCTCATTTGCATGAACATCTCCATTAATTTGTCCATTTTACTTTCCTTTGTAGTCTTAGTTTTTTCTATTTCCTGGTCTTGGACGTGGACGTCCCCTATTTGAGTGGGTATTTCGGGTTGTTCCTGTTCCACCCGTTCTATCATCTTTTCCACGTCCTCCACTGGTGTCGCCTCCTTATCCTCCATATCGAGTTCTTTCTCGGCCTCCGCCGCTCTCTTCTTTGATGTGGCACGACGCATCATCTTCCCTGATTCCCTGGCTGACTAACCGCTGCCAAGCTGAATTAGGAATTGGGTAAGTAATTACAGTAATTTCAACCCCTAATTACAGCCCTTTAGTTGGACGCCAATTTTGTAATAATACTATGAAGTCCGCCTCGTCCAAGCCCCGCGATGGAAGCCAAATTTGTAATAATACTATGAGTGGTGCGAATAATAAAATAAATATCGATGTATGTTGATTGTGCTCTCCTGTGAGTCCCACTGGTTGTGCTAGCTGATTTTGTAATAAAACGATATTGCAAAATATAGCTTAATTTATAATGTGTGTAGTAACGTAGCTAATATCTTCTTCTCTTCTAAGCTCTCACTGTTGATATTCGCTTTTGTAATACAACCATACTATAATTGTAATTGTATAGTGTTCTGGTATAATATTACCCAGGATAATTTTTATGGTGTGTATGTGTAGTAGTGACGTTCCGCTCTGGGAATCGTCGATTTGGTAAAGTTCCTGGTCTTTGTTATTGGTAATTGGGATGTTATTACCATCAATTAAATAAAGTGTATTTTGCTGTGTAGCAAATTGAAATAAAATATAAATTTAAAATTTATATTTATAAAAAAAAATTTCGGAAAAAATATTTTCGGTGTAATTATGTGCTTAATATTTAAGAATAAATATAGGTTGGTGATCGTAATTATAATTATAATAGTATGGTGTTTTTTGTGGTAATAAATTTCTGTTCTGTAAATTTGTTAAAAAGATAATCCAATTAACTTCAAGTTAGGCGAAAACGGCTCTCTTCTTCTTACTCTTGATATGTTGTAGTTTCGCATATACTGCCTTTAAAGATTATCTAGTTTTCTTGGTTAATTAATGATTATGTCCTTTTAGAAAAGAAATCAACTCCAATTTACCAAAAAACAAACAAAAACGTTTATTAAACCCAATAATAAGGTTGGTCGATTAATTAATCGAGGTTACAAAGCCATATCAACTCGCTCAGGGTCGGTCGATATTAGAAGTTTTACAGTTGTATTATTTAAACAGGTTCTTTGAACGGTTATTTATATAAAAAGCCAGAGAAGGTCAGGGACATGAAAGTATAACACTTACAATTCAAAAAAGGTCTTAAATTTAAACAATATAATGGTAATTATTAATAATAAAAGTTTATATATAATTTTGTTCAAACCAGAAAGCAGTGTAGTCGTCTCTAATTGAGGTGACGGTCCAGGATCAAAATGGCCGCCTGACGCATGCGCGTTGAAAGCTTCTAATGTAAACAACGTACTTGTTGAGATAATATGTCCCTTCTTCGGTTAAATGTTCTTCGTAATGGTATATGATCTTCTGGGGTATAGTTTATTGGCACTGGTGTATCATGGAATAGTTCACTTTGTGTAAAAATGTTGTTAAATGGGTATATCTACCGATGTTTGTGCGTGTCAGTTAACCTCGAATTTTCACTTGGTGTTTGATGCGATCTCAGAGTTATTTCATGTAATTAGTTATATGTGATTTCGTTTATAGGTGTTATGTAGTTCATGGGTCAACTTCACCACTTCACTTTCATTAAAATAGTTAAAAATTTAGTTTTACTTAAAATGATTCCGAACTCCGTTCTAACCTTAACGGCCATTAAAGGTTGGTTCTATCAAATATTCACATGAAGTGCTCTCTTCGAGGTATAATAATGAACTGTCTGTATTTCCTTCGTCTCATGAAAATCTTAGCCTATATAATATATCTCATACATTGTTCCAAATTGCCATAACTTCCGATACACTTTAAAAATGTACATTATGTTCATAAAATAAATTCGTTATTAGTTAACTGTTTGAAATATAAAATACATATTCGTTTTCACTATTCTATTCTACTAATTTTGATAGTAATTAAGTTAGTATTACAAAGTTTTATCTGAAAATTATATTTCTTGTAATTTTTTGGGAGGTAGGCCTAAAATTATACTTCCTGTCTTCTATGTAAATAATAGCCATTTTCCCTAATATAATTATTATTCTATTAAATCTGAAATTTGTATAATTATCAATTCTCACTTATTTTATTGCAATTTAGTATACTAATGATGGTTTTTTAATACAATTCATTTGTATATGACTCCCCTTAGGATAATGTCAGTGAATCTATTTCAGTTTTAATGGTATCTTATTAGACAATTAAATAATTTTACTCATATAATGACCATATCTCTAGAAAGCCTTATTTACATAGTATTTAATATGTTGAGTTTATCTTGCCTAAATATTGTCATTTTATCTGGTTTATAAGACTAGGTTTGTTAATGATTCTGCAGTTTAAATTTATTCTTTGGCCTAGATCTGATGTGTGGCTAATTTCCAAATGTTGTACTAATGTAATTATTTTATTTCCTTCTCTGACTTCTGATTCTGATATATTTGATTAAAAATTAGTTCTTTGAGCTGGCATAACAGTAATTATAGATTATACAATTAAAATATAACACCTAGATATATAAAACTGGTGTTCTGAATAACATTGTTTTGGTATATCACATAATAACATAATGAAAAGTATTTCTACAACATTGGAATGATATCTCTTTTTAGTTAGTGCATTCCTAAATTAAAATGAACAATAAAATAACAATTATAATACTAATATTTCTTATGACTAATCCTTACTTATCTAAATGTTATATGTAATAGGAACCTAACATCCTGGTTCCATATATAATTGTTACCACCTTCTATAAACTTCATCATAAACAGTTTGTTCTGTAATTCCCCATTTTATAAGATTTATGCCCCCTCTTTAAGTATAACCCTGGCTATCTAAGTTATATTCCATTCTATGGAATGTTCATACAGCTTTAGTAGCCTTTTATTAGTAACATTACTATTTCATTATCAAAGTAGACACTGTTCATAAAACTTAAAGTTTGTTACTTTGTACTGTAACTCATGCACCTTTTTTAAAGTTTATTATTTATAATTTGATCACTTGCACTTGTCTATGGTGAATTATCAATATATTTACTAGTCTTTCTCTAGTTTTTTAACATGAAATATTCAACCATGGGGGAACTGTGAAGGTTTGTTTATACAAACTAAACAATAACTTTTTGAATGCACTAATATTTAATACTACTAACACTTTTAGTTTTTTGTCAGTTTTACAGTGATATGGTTTTTTAGTGTGTTATACTTTCTCTTTGGGCATTCATTGATTTTGGGGTTTTTTTTTTGGGGGGTTCTATCCCTATGGGGTTTTTGTTTTATATGGGTCGTCTTAATTATTCTTCTTTCTTCTTTGAGTTTGGTTATTCTTCCTTCTTCTGTAGTTTTGGATTATTCTTCTTTCTTCTTTCTTCTGTCTTCAGTAGCTTTGATTGTTCTTCTCTCTTCCTTCTTCAGTAGTAGTAGTTTTAATTAGTCTTCTTTCTTCTTTGGTTTTAATTATTCTTCTTTCTTCTGTCTTCAGTAGCTTTGATTGTTCTTCTTTCTTCCTTCTTCTGTAGTAGTAGTTATAATTAGTCTTCTTTCTTCTTTCTTCAGTAGTGGTAGTTTTGGGTTATTCTTCTTTCTTCTTTGTTCAGTAAATTTGGTTTTGATTATTCTTCTTTCTTCCTTCTTCTGTAGTAGTAGTTTTAATTAATCTTCTTTCTTCTTTCTTCAGTAGTGGTAGTTTTGGGTTATTCTTCTTTCTTCTTTGTTCAGTAGTAGTAGTTTTGGTTTTCTTCCTTCTTCTGTAGTTTTTCGCCGTGTATGCCTTTGTTTCTTCTAGTCTGGTTTCCTTGTCGGGGTATATTAATTGCCTGCTTCTATCTTACCTGGGTAATTTTGTTATTATTATTTTTAGTCTTCTGGGTTTTTTAAATTTGTATTATATTTTATTATTTGCAGAAATTTTCTTTATTCAACCTTTCTTGTGAATATATTATTAAATAGTGCATTTTAATTAATTCTCATCTGGATATTCCATATATTAGAGCTTTATTAAAGATCATTGAGTAATGCATTTGTGTGGATTATCTGTCACGCTACAATATATATATATATATAATTATTATTATTTTATTTATTCAATATTTTTTCATTGAGTTCTTCTTGGACTCAGTGGACTGCCCGTGACCATTGTTTTGAAGGTCCTTACCTACACACTTCGTGTAAGTTCCAAGTTTATCGGTGGAAATACAGGATCATGTAATCTATTTGTGAGACGGATTCAGGTTTCCAACCTGTATATGTTGACGTCAACGACTAGTTTGTGATAAAAAAGAAGTTTCAACGGACAGTGAGGGAAGGAATGTTCTGATATCATTCGTTTGACCCGCCACATTCATTTTGTGGCGTGACGTTTTGTGTGTGTCTTCTATTTTTTTCTTCTCGTGGCAAGAACAGTCGTTTTCTTACGTGGAAAAACAAACGCCCCATACTTATGTAGTTTCCAAGTATGATTCTATGAAACGTACTATCATACTTGTCCCTTGTTCCTCTACTGGGCGTCCTTCTGTCCCAGTGGATCGGCAGGGTGTCGGGGTGTGTAGCAGCCCTGCAACAAAAATATTAATTAAATTATTTTTATTTTTATAAATATGCCAGGTTATGTAATATACTACATTCAACACGTTTGATGTTTTGAGATTATACACGCACAAACACAGCTTACTCATTTAATAAAAAGTAAAATGTAATAATTACATTAAAACATGTAATTTTAATATATCATGCATGTATACAACGGTAGCTAAGTCACTTGTATGAACAGACAAACTAATCTTTTTCTATCTGCCTTGTGACTTCTTTTACTCCCATGTTCCGTAAGGAAATGGAAGTATGGTGATCGCGAAAAAAATCGTGTTCGAGATAAGGGCTGATTATTTGTACTACCCTCAAAACATGAAGAAAAGTCATTTTCCGAAGTGTGTGTGTGTGTGTGTGTGTGTGTGTGTGTGTGTGTGTGTGTGTGTGTGTGTGTGTGTGTGTGTGTGTGTGTGTGTGTGTGTGTGTGTGTGTGTGTGTGTGTGTGTGTGTGTGTGTGTGTGTGTGTGTGTGTGTGTGTGTGTGTGTGTGTGTGTGTGTGTGTGTGTGTAATTTTTTCTATGGCGAACGATAACTGCCGCAAATTCAAACAGAATCAAGTAATTTTATACATATGTGCCCGAGTTGTAGAGGACTCAAGGTCTATTGTTTTTGGTGAAGATCGGTTAAGGGGAAGGGGTAGTTTACGTGCAACGTTTTATGTTTTAACAAGAGTAAAGTACTTAATTTTGATAAATAAAGTATCCTGAAAAGAAGGTCGTAATAATCCACTGTAGAAATGTAGATGAAATACCTATAAATGAAAAGGGTAGTTGAAGGGGGAGGGGTAATTTTCTATAAATGAAAATGATAGTTGAAGGGGAAGGGATAATTTGTTTATCGGCAACAAAGAAGTAGTTTTTGTTAAAATTTCTTCCCGGGCTGTTTGGCCGTGGTCCAATGTTTTCTCCAAAACCAGACGTTTCGGCAATGTCATCGACTGCCATCGTAAGTGAAAATCGAGTGTGCTAACGTGAGGTGGTATACGTTAGTGACCACAGTGCTGTGGTTGAGGCTGAAGAAAGAAGTAGTTTCTATGGAAATGTTTCATTTCGAAAATAATTTTAAATATAAATCTTAGAATATGGAAGTCATGTACGGTTCTCCATTCCGATATTTTTATATACAGATGACGCGTTTGATAGCGTATGCTTTATCAAAACAATTTCAATGAAGCGTTCTGCGTCAAGGCCCCCCCCCTGTGGACACGTCTGCTATAAAGACCCCCAAACAACAAGACTACACAAGCGGCTTTACATTGATCTGCCAAAACAATTGAATATAATTTCAAAAACGAACGATATCCACAAGAAACCACTGTTAAAAATCTATAGCAGATCTATAACAATATAAAAACCGTTTGAAAAAATAAACAATGTGACGTCGATTGTCCGGATATCCAATTAGACTGTCCGTATTGCTCAAATTTGAAGTTGGCAATGGAAAAAGTATGCTAACCAGATGCTGCTTCTGGTGGGCGGGGGGATGAGTCTAGTTTGAAGTTTGGACCCCCCCCGTCCTAATTACGCTACTGGTTCACACTGATCAAGATAAAAATTTTACTGTTTCGTAAAACAGATTTTTTTTCGAGAGAAGCAGAAGTTCATTAATCCGGACTGAAATTTTGTGATTCCACGCGGCTTTGTTGTTTTTCCTCGTTGAAGCTGCTGCAGAAATTTTTTGAACAAGCGACGAACGCGTCCAACACCACCGGAAGACGCCGACTACCTTCAACCATTAATGTAGTCCTCCTGCAAATTGTTTTATAAGCGTACAAGACGTACTTCATTAAAATGTTGAGTTATAGTCATTATTAAAAAACACTATTTTTGTTTTTATTAATTTACGATTATTGTAACTCCTTTTATTTCAACAATCATTTATAAGCCTTACTTCAAAACAGGCGACTGGCTTAGAAATAGGCCTTTGTTATGTCGCCATCATCTCCACAACACGGCATAGGCAAGGTGCTGCCTGTTCCGGCTTCAAAAATCCTCCAGCCATCTCTTCCAGCGTCTACCCACACACCAGTGTCCTATAGGTTTGTATTTCCAGACTTGTTTAGCAAGTCCGGAATCTGATATTCTTTCTGAGTCTTCTTCCCACCGTTGTTTGTAATCCTTTAATTTTTCATTATAGTTAAAAACTTGTAAATCTTCTCTTATGGTCTCGTTCCTTATACGTTAATTTAGAACACTTTTTAACGCTTCTTAAGAACGCCACTTGCGAGGCCTGTACAACAACACCGGAAGTCGCCGACGACCTTCAACCAATAATGTAGTCCTGCTGCACGGCAAGCCGCGTTATCTAGATTTCCATTACTGTTCTTACTACGTCCCGACCACCGACAACATCGCAAACGATATTGTCGTCATCAGATAACGGTTTCAGTATTTTAAGAACATCCGTAGTATTATAATTAAAACCTGAAACAATGTACCTGTGTGTGTATGTTTGAGGAAAATTATCTTCAGCCGCGAACGCGTACTCTTTCCTTATTTACAATCTTGTACCCTCGACCGTGTGCTGATGTTGTAGCAGTTAAGAAACAATGTAGGTTGTTGTATGCGAAAGAAGAAGAGAAGAGAAGAAGCCGGAGATTACGGAGAAGAAAACAAGGCGAAACGAAAAGAAGGAGAGAATAAAGCAGACAAGTATCGTGTGTTCGTACACGCACGGTACCCGTGTAAAACATTATTAACTGTGGAGGGGAAAAAGTTATACGCTGTTAACTGTTTTAATTTAGAAGTAAAAATAAAAGTCTCTTAATAATTTTGATTTTATCGTATCGTGATCGGCAGCGCGTGCATGCATGCAGGCAGCTACCGCTAAAGTGTTATTGGTTATATTGGCGGAATGTTACTCTCGCTAACAACGTTATTACCATACGAAACGTCGGCGACAACAATGTATCCGTTATTAATTGTATTTATTACGAGCGCGCCGACAGTATATGTTGTTGGCACAACAATGCGAAGTATAACGTTACTATAGACTTTCTCGGATAGAAAGTCCCTCGATTGTTGCCGAGGTGAATACTTATTATTGGAGAAAAACAAGTAATTTTGAGGGAAGTTCTTCTTCTGTGTTACCAAAGTGATTATAAACCCGGCTGTTAGGCCGTGGTCGGTTCATAAGTGACATAAGTGATATAATTCATAAGTGACATCGTTGGCAACGTTTCGAATCCCACCATCGGGGATCTTCTTCTCTATCAAAGGGGATTTTCATCGGTTATTGCCGCATACCCAAACCTAACAACCATCTATTTCTGTCCTGTGTATCTTCTTCTGCCAAGTTATGATGTTCCATGTCCTTCATCATGTTTTCATACCAGGACAGTCTAGGCCTGCTCCTTTTTCCTCTGCCTGGGGGCTTCCACTGAAATATTTTCTTCGACCATCTCTGTTCATCCATTCGGAGTGAGTGACCGAACCACTTTAGGCCTCTTCGTTCTACTCTGTTAATAATTGTGTCTTCTGCATGCATCCTTCTTCAGATCTCCTCCCTGGTTATTCTCTACCTTCTTGAGACTCCGGCACTTCTACGGAAATAATCCATTTCCACGCCATTCAATTGTCGTATAATTTCTGTGCTCAACGTCCATATCTCACAGCCGTAAGACAGAGCTGATTCAATATGTAATAGCTTTTCCTATATGAATGTTTGTGGCTCTCAAAATACGTTTGTCCCACCAAATAAAGTTCAAGCTTCCTAAAACTTTCCTACTCTGTTCTATTCGTTTTCTGATTTCGGGTTTTCCTAGGCCTTCCCGGGGGATCTTCTTCAGGCTGCAAAAAGTGACACAGTGTTGGAAAATAAGTAGTATGGCGGATCTTGGCCGAACTATAACCGACATCTTTTTCGGGTAAGAGCAACCTAATAAGCTAACTACTTTCAAAAGCAGAGTTACCTAGAACGTAACGTTTTTCTCGCATTTTGAATAGCTTCTTATGCTGGCGCTTGCCAAGTGTCGCGTAGAGACTTTCGTTGTTTTCAGGTCAACGTAGCATACTTTACTTGCCTCGGTCTATCTGGGACGTCGAAACAGTGTGGTTTTTATTCATCCTTTCCTTTTGCTTACGCGCCCCCGTAGATTGTCTCCAGCTGATTTCGTTTTCTGACTCTCTCGTTATTCCACGCTCTTCTAGACCGTCTACGCTTTCTCCGTTTTATCCGATCCCGTTTTCAATATAACTTCTCCCGTTCTTCCTTCTTCCAGTTTAACCGTATTCCCAGAACATTTCGGCTGCTGTGTTAACCGCTTTTCCAATACATCTCACGTTCAGAGTACACATTTATTGTCCCACTCTGGACCTTATCTGTTCCAGTAACCCCTTCTGTTAATCTTCTGTCCATTCCTTTCGTTCCTCACGTTTCCATACGCTTATCCAAATGATCCATTAACATTAACTCTAGAAGTGATACAAATATTTTTCTTTTTGTGTTTTTGCTCATTTCCCATCTGTTCTGTAATATTCTGTAACGTACTGAAGCTTAATTAACTCCAGATGGAAAGACGCAAGCTGAAGTCATACCATTAATTTATTATTGTAAATATGGTACAATTGTTTCGACGGTTCTTTCTAAGTTCGACAAAATTTTCAATTCTATTTAATATGTTCCATCTGTTATCTATCACCCAGATATTTGATTGCCCTCCTTTACAAAACTTTCTATATTATACTATTCCTTTAAGTTGCTCTGCTGTATGACTTATCCTACTTATTTTTGTTATTATTATTGAATTATACCTCGTTAATCTCCTTTCACTTTTCTATCTTCCTTTCATTTTTCTTGGTTGCACATAGAACAAGGTCATCAGCGTATATGAATTCATTTACTTCAGCAGCCTTCAATAAAGCAAGTATCTATTTACTTGGAACGAATATTGGCAACTGTTCAGCGAAGAGATTTAGACAACACATGCGATGAGATGGTTAGTCCAGTGGTTCCCAAAGTGGGGTCCGCGGACACTTTTAAGAAAAAATAGAATATACCGTAATTTTATCCGGTTTTTTATAGTCTAAAATCTAAATTTTAGAATCTTAAAACAATTAGTAGAAGATTTCAGTTTTTTTGTGTGCAAACTAATTGTAACTGTAAAGTAATTTAAAACTAATGGTTTTAATAATGTCTTTCAATCATGCCGTGTAGCAGATCTGTTTGTCAGCCGAACTGACTAGAGCGCCACATCAACGCACAACTGATCGCGCTGTTTTAGTCTACGTATAAACACTGCATCTAAGCAAAACGTTTCCCCGTGTAGCTGGTTTTACGCCTAAGTAGCTGGATTTCGACACGTGTGGGGCTGGAAAGATAGAGCCGAGGTTGGCAAAGTTTGAAATAAACTTTATGTCAAGAGTGACTTAATTTTGAAATTATCAGACATTAAACCTATTATTGCGGAGCTAATTGTTCAAAAGCAGCTTCAATGACCACATTAAACTATGTCTGATATCATTAATATTATAATTTTGCAAGTTAAGAGAATTTTGATTTTAATACATTTTTATAAAAATATAAGAGTGTATCACATTTACTGTTTGTTTTATTTCATAACTCAGACGGGGTCCTGTTTTTCTCTCCTGTTCAGAAAAAGGAGAGGGAACTGAAAAACAGGCAGTGTGTGAAAGAGAATCAGTTGAATACGTCAGTCGCCATATATCATCGGCGACATCCGTAGTTAGCGATTACGTGTGATCACATTAATAAGACAACAAGATTCGATGGGATTGTACGGAGTGATCAGCAATCGTTTTTTCACGGATAATTAACACGAACCGGTGGAATTCAAAGGGACCGCCAGCGATGCTACGCTCACAACGCAGAAACAATCTACACCGTGTAATTTGTATTAAATGTCACGTCACTCGTATGAAAATTAATGGACGTTGAAGTTACACCAGAAGACGCTAAAAATATTTTAAAGTTAGAATAACGTGGAATTTCCCGACGTCGTCGTCATCCTTTAGCCTGTTCCGATATCAATGGAATTCATCCAACCATCGCTTACGGGGTTTTCCCATATTTCTCTTCCCCCCCTGGACGATAGTCAAGGCTCTTCTTGAAAATCTAGTTGGATCCATTCTCTCTACATGTAACCGCCACTCTGTTTTGTACCGGGAGATTTTCTCATTTAAGCCTTCAGCTCTGCCTAATATGATCATTTCTGTTAAGATCTCTCCTGGTACAACCCTTTACAGCCCTCAAGAACCTCATTTCTGTTCCTTGTATTATATATATATATTGTAACGTAACGAAAATACGGTCCCCGACGTTACATAAATCAACCTATAAGATTTAAAATAGAGAAAAAATTATTAATTATCCACCCTTGCAAAAGGTCAGAAACCCAACCCATGATTGATTTAATAAAATAAGAATACAAGGTAGAAAGAAAAGAAATTAATAATGTTAATAATTATAAACCTCTAAGTTCAGTGAAAGGTGTGAACAACAGACATTAACAAATAAGGTGAAAACTAATTTAGACTGTGTCATCATAATTGATGTTTTAAAGTAGATGAAAATGAGTAAATGTTGCATGACTTAGGTTACACAAATGTACCTGTTATTAATTGTATCATGTTATATTATTATCATGTTGATAGTTATGTTATTTTTTGTATGTAGCAAGTGGAGTTATTCTGTTAATAGAATACCAGGTAAATAAGTATTATGTGTTATCAATTTACCATTATATAGCTGTTGTTAAACTCAGTAATTGATTACTAATTAATTTCATTTTTATGTGTTATTCATATGTCATGATAAAGCTTTTGTTAGACTTTATAGAGTTAATTATTTGTATACATGTACTTAGATAGTAGAATGATTATAATTGTAAACTTGGCCAAAAAGGCTATACTTGTTAACGAGATACAAAAGAGTTTAGTATAACCATGTCATAAATAGATAAATGATTCTATAATATTGCAGATAGTAACAAGTTAAACTCAGAAGTAGATCAAGGTATAATGATAGGCCTAACAACCAGTAACATTATATAGTAAGTCAGATCAGAAAGGTTAGGTAAAGAAATTTGTAACAAATACTAAATAAAATCTAATGAGTTAGGAGAAGTTAATAATAATTGATAATAACAAATAAATAAATTCAAATTAAATAAATTCTTATAATGCCATAGTGCAATGATACCGATAGATAATGTTTTGTAACAGAAAAATAATATTTGTTAAAATAAGTATACTAAGAGAAAACGACAGCAAAATATATAAAAATTAGTAACAAGCAATAGATAAAATTATAATAGGATATAATGGAGATTTAGAAAAGGATTATTTTGATGAGTGGAAGAACATTGTATGAAATGGTTATAGTATAATATAATATCCAATAAGAATAAAAAAGATGGTTGTTAGGGACGACGAGAGAGTAGAATTTGTTGATTCGATTATTGTAAAAATTGACATGAACGAAGACGGTTTAGTTAAAAGACGCTCAGAAAAGATTTGATTTAAATTAAATACAAATACCACAATGGGGAAGCAAAATGAATAATAAATCACAATAGTATGATCCACTGTCATTCAACCGTCTTATATAATTGGACTATCTAAAACCTATACTTGAAAGTAACAAAAAATATAAAGGAAGAACTCTGATTGCAAAATTCAAAATAATGAACAAATGTTAACTTAATTAACTAACAAAACCAGAGAAATAACTACCTGCATAAAGTGATATAATCCTATAACGTAAAAGAAACGAAAATAAAACACCAAATTATATCGGAACTTCAGTTTCCACAATTCAAAGAACGCAGTTGGACTCGAAATTCGTCGAAGCACGTAACAACAAAACTCGGTCGTTGGTGAACAAAGGGAGCGGTATTTCTGCATCATCCCAGGACCAAGAATTAAACTTTATTTCAACTTGGAGCGAAGACTGACGAGAGCAAATTCATCTGCACGCTGTTATTGACCAAACAAGACGCAGAGGTTATCTGTACACTGCCTTATCGAGTCACGAGGCCGAGCGGACGGTAACTACAATTATTTTAAATATTATTTAATAAAAAATTAATTCTATATTGTAATACCTTGTATTCCTATTTATGCATTTTCTGATCTTAACCACAGTTGAAAGAACCTTCACGCCCTGTATTTAAAGAAATATAAAATCATAACTAAAAATAATATAAAACCTTGAATCCGATCCATAATCGATTACTCCTAACATATAACCTTTTGTATCTACGTAAAAGAAACAACTTTGTTGGACAAGAAATATTAATTATTAATAAAGAATCCTTTCAGAATTCAGATATCTTCTCATTTATATAAGATTTAGTGTAGTGTAAACAAGATATAAGATAAGTAGAGAGTGTAACTGAGAAGTATCGTACTCGGTGGGCTAACCTACAAATTTCCGTCGTCTGGGAACCACAGCGCTATACGCGGACTACTGAGGTACTAAAGAGAAAGAGAATACAATAAAAATTCATTCTCTTCTCTTCAACGCAGAATAGGCTTGAGCGAAAAATTCGAATTACACACTATACACATAGTTAACACCCACCATAACACAATTATATTGAATAGAGAGGAACTGGGATATACTTAAACATTATTATACCACATATTAAAATAAGATACATTATAAATTGGCACTCACAACAGAGAGGATTAACGAGAAGACACCAAATAAGGGTGCAACTCCGTTAAGTGATAAATTGGCGCTCAACTAGTGTAGGGCTTAAGTTAAGTAAAACATTGGTTTTCTAAATATTACTTAACTCGAGCAGGCAACTGTTGGAGACAAAAACTGCATACCAGAGGGTTTTCTAAAAGGATGACGAAGGAACGGGAAACGGAAGAAGAAATAGAAGTAGTCACAGATGGTGAAATGGAACAACAGACAGGCGATAAAGAAGAAACTGAAATAATTAGGGACACGGAAAAGGAAGTAGTTGAAGAGGATGCCCAAGGGGATCAACCAGATAAATCCAACCAAAAAGAAGACATGAGCATGCAGGAGATGTTGAAACTACTATTGGAAAACTCAAAGAAACAGAAGGAGGAATTAAATCTAAAATTTGATAAAATAAATGAGGAAAACAAAGAGAATTTTAGGAAACAGGAGAAGAAATTTGACTAAATATATGAAAATTTTAGGAAACAGGAGGAAAACTCAAAGAGGCAGGAGGAAACCTCAAAATTGATGAACGAGACGTTTGATAAAAACAATGAAAGCTTAATCCAAATTAACGAAAGGTTTGATAGGAACGATGAGAGTATAAAACAAATGAAGGAGCAGATCAGACATATAAATGAAGAGAATTTAAGGCAGATTAATGAAAGAATTGAGAATGTCCATGTGACAATTAACCAAAAAGTGGACCAAAAGAATGAAGAAAGGAAACAAGAAATAGCCGAAACAAATGAGAAGTTAGAAAAAACCAACGAAACAGTGATGCAGGTCCGTGAGGAAATAAAAAATAAAATTAATGACGTACAAAATGAAAATAAAACAATGGTAGAAGGACTCCAACAGGAGACTGTAGAAAGATGCGAGAAAATTAAACAAGAGGTACATCAAATACGGGAGGAGAATAAGGAAGGAATAACACAAGTACAGACTGACATGGGTGAACGACTGGAGAGAATATATGATCATTTAAACAATGTAGAAAGCCAAATTAGTACGAATAAAGGTAAAATCGAGAAAATCCGTCGACGCGAATTACAGATACAAGAAGAAGTGGATTCATGGCAGGATATAACATGCCAGCATAATCATATCATCAACAACGATAACCGGGAGTCGATCAATTTTCGGAGTTATAAACGTAACCCTATGGAGTTTTTGAAAAGGTTAGAAGAAATGATAACACGGAATAGAGAGAACCGTTGGAATATAATCCGAGGAATGATCGATGAAATGTTTAAGGATACATACGACAATTGGTGGACGGCAGTGCGTCCCGATATACGAGACATCACAGAGTTCAAAAAACAATTCAGGGAAAAGTATTGGTCGGAGTCGACCCAAAATATGGTCAGGAATAATTTAAGCAATGGTCGATATGAGGCAAATGTAGGACAGTCTCCCACATCATACTTCCTAGGCAAGGTGTGCATGGCCCGTAATCTAGAGCCCAGAATTCCAGAAGAGTGTTTGGTAATACAACTCTCCTACCATTATGATGAAGGGATAAAGAACGCTCGTATGTGCAGTCAGATTAAAACTATCCCAGCCATGGCAAAATTTCTAGAAAATTATGAACATGAGACCCAGTATCAACGGAACCGAATGTTAAATACTAAATACCATAGATACAATGGCAACGACCATCAACTAAATTCCAACCATACTAATAACAATCAACCAAATCAGAATAATAAACCGAACAGAACCCAGAATAACCACCCAAATAATAATCACAGGAATAATAATTATCGGGGTAGTAACCACTATAATTACCGCGATAATCGGAATAATAGAGGAGATGGGGATAACCGACCCAATAACTACAGACACCATGTGAATTATATATACTCTCGACCTCAAAATAATCAGAGACGGTATTACCCGAGGACACACCATTATAACCACTACTATAATCAGTCACAACGCGAGGACGAATACCAAAATGGAAGAAATTATAGATCAACGGACAATAATCCAGAGGACAGACGTGAACCATTGCCGAACCAGCCTCAGAACCCACCGGAAAATAGAGGGGATGAGGGAAGCCCTCATTTAAACTAACAGAGGCAGTGAGAACTGAAGAACACCCATCACTGAACCAACCTCTTGGGGACCAACGACCAATAACTAGACGTACCAATGACCAGACTATAACTATCACCACCAACCATTATTTGAAAAATATTAGGGAAGACTTATTAGAAGAGGAGGATAACCATGTACACAGTAATAATAATAATGAAATTATATATGTAATTGCTAAACTAAATGGAATACTGTCGACAATTATGATAGATACGGGGTCCAACATCTCGTTAATTGATGTACCGAACTGGAGAGAATCCAGCGAGAAGGCCAATTACCTATATCCACCTTACCTGTGAATAATATAATAATAATTGGAGCCACTGGACGGCAAAATAAAACTGTTAAAAAGCAAGTATCGCTCGACCTCACAAATAATAATGTAACAATACCAATAGGATTCTTAGTCGCAACGGGGTTACCGTTCAACGTACTGATTGGATGTGACATATTACGACAACATTCAGCAGTAATAGACTTAAATAGAGGAATAGTATCATTAACGTCCGAAGAAGGAGTATGGACAGCGGAATTGGTAGACGCAAGTAGGACCGTTCCAATTAATGACAAATGTCAGGTCGTAAAGGCTATTTTTGTATGAATAATAAACTGCAAGAGGCAATCCAATATGAGGACGACAATCCAGAACTATGGCATAGTAAGTTGGAAGAAATACGAGAGTTCCAAAGAGAAAAAAACCTGTCGCCAGATAAGTAAGGTACAGACCGAAAATTTAATTGAAATATACAATAGTTATAAACACATATTCTCCAACGCTCCAGGTAAAGTTAAGGGTTACCAGTGTGAAATAAATTTTAAGGAACCGGTAGACTTTCGTAGAAAATCCTACCCGATAGCCTACTCAATAAAAAACGGAGTTCGGGAAGAAATAAATCGTATGATCAAAGATGACATCATAGAATATAGTCAATCACCCTATACCAGCCCCATAGTGACAATCCCAAAAAAGAATGGAAAGGTGAGAATTTGCCTGGACGCTAGGGAGATAAATAAAATGATTATAAACGATAGAACTTCCCCTGGCGAGATCGAAGAAATTTTGAAAAAATTTCACGGTACCAAATACATTAGTACTTGGGATACTGTATGCGGATACTGGCAGGTTGAGCTGCACCCAAATAGTAGAAAATATATGGCGTTCCTTTTCGACGGAAGGAACTACCAATTTAAAAGGTTACTTTCGGATTAATTAATTCTGTTGCTATATTCGTGAAATGTATGGACCAGATAATGGGACAAGAAACTCTGCAGTTCACCACAGTATACGTAGATGATTTACTGATAACATCTTCTAATTGGGATGACCATTGCACAAGGGTAGAACAAGTACTGAGAAAGCTGTCTGAGAATAATATAACACTTAAACTGAACAAGTCTAAATTTATTGCTAACCAAGTAAAGTTTTTAGGTTTTAATTTAACAGAGATGGGTATATCGCCTTCAAAAGAGAAAGTAGAAGCAATTCAACAGTTCCCTACTCCAAAAAACAGAAAACAGTTACAATCCTTCCTTGGAATTTGTAACTATTATCGCAAATTCCAAGATAATTATTCAGAAATAACCGCTAAATTCCAAAAACAGCTATCATCCAAGGACAAATGGGCATGGGGACCGGAACAAGATACAGTTCTACAACTAATCAAGGAGAAATTTCTAGAGACCGTTATGCTGCACCACCCTGACTTTAATAAACCCTTCTATCTAAATTGTGATGCGAGCAATGTAAGCTTAGGAGCCACTTTGTATCAAGAAGATGAAGAAGGACATCACATGGTAATTAGTTTCGCCAGCCGGGTGCTGAACAACTGCGAACGCAACTATAACGTCACTGAAAAGGAGTTGCTAAGTGTAGTATACGCATGCAATAAGTTCAGGACCTATATACTTGGATACCCATTGACCGTAAGGAGTGATCACAAATCCATCTCATTCCTAAAACGATGTAAGCTCAGTCATGGTCGATTAACTAGATGAGTCCTTGCACTGCAAGTGTATCACATTAATTGGGAATATATACCTGGAAGGAAGAACATAGCAGCCGATATCTTGTCCTCAAGACCTATTGTTTTAGGTGAAGATCGGTTAAGGGAAAGGGGTAGTTTACCAGCAACGTTTTATGTTTTAAAACGGTATTTTCTATGGCAAACGATAACAGCCGCAAATTCAAACAGAATCAAATAAGTATTTGCATACGTCCATGATTTGTAGAGTTCTCAAGACTTATTGTTTTTGGTGAAGATCGGTTAAGGGAAAGGGGTAGTTTACCTGCCACCTTTAATGTTTTAACTAGAGTAATTATTTCTATGACGAACGATAACTGCCGCACATTCAAACAAAATCAAATAATGTTTTGCATGCATCCCTGAATTGTAGAGGACACAAGACCTATTGATTTTGGTGAAGATCAGTTATGAGGAAGGGGTAGTTTACCAGCAACATTTTATGTGATAACAAGGTTAATTTTGTCTATGACGAACTATAACTGCCGTAAATTCAATCATAATCAAATAATGTTTTGCATATGTCCCTATATTGTAGAGAATGAAAGGCCTGTTGATTTTGGTGAACATCGGTTACGGGGAAAGGGTAGTTTACCAGAAACATTTTTTGTTGTAACAAGAGTAAAGTACTTAATTTTGACAAATAAAGTATCCTGATAAGAAGATCTTAATAAGCCACTGTAGAAACGTAGATGAAATATCTATAAATGAAGAGGCTAGTTGAACGGGGTGGGGGTAATTTTCTATAAATGAAATTTATAGTTAAAGGCGGAGGGGATAAATTTTATATGTGTAGTCTACAACGTTATCGGCAACAAAGAAGTAGTTTTTGTTAAAATTCCTTCCCGGGCTGTTTGGCCGTAGTCCAATGTTTTTGCAAAACCAGACGTTTCGGCAGTGGCGTCGACTGCCATCATCAGTGAAAATCGAGTGCGATAACGTGTGGTGGTATACGTTAGTGACCACAATACTGTGGTTAAGGCTGAAGCAATAAGTGGAAAGTAGTAGTTTCTATGGAAATATTTCATTTCGTAAATGATTTTAAATATAAATCTTAGAACATGGAAGTCGTGTATGGTTCTCCATACCGATATTTTTTATTGTGTTATACCGTTAACTTTAATGGGACTGATTTCAGTAACTTTAAAAATAGTAACGTTGATTAGTATCCGGCCGATTCTGGATCCTTCCCTCAAGACCAAATTCTAGATACACCACTGAACACATGAAACTTAAGTAAAGTAACGACGTTAGACGTCCTAGCAGTAGTATTACTACCTCACTGGATCCATCCAGTAAAGATTCTAAAAATTCAGTTTACTCTCTCCCACACGATAGCATATAATTGTTTACGAGATGGGATAGTGTACAATTTGATACGTATTTCATGTATTTTTTGCGATTTAATTACGGCTGGCGCCACCTCTCGCATCCTAGCTTCCACTGGCGCCGGTCTAAACAGTCCTGTTTTGTAAGTCCTCTTGCATTCATTGCATCTTCGACGTCCATTTTCCATGAATGTATAGGTCTTCCTTTTTTTCTTCTAGAGGGTGGAGTCCATTACCATACCTTCCTTGGGTATGTCTCATCCGACATTCGAGAGTAGAAGTGTTGTTCGAGAAGGAGTTTATTGCTCCAAATGATGACGCAAAAGATGAAGTTAAAGAGGCAGCTTATGAAACCTTGACGAAGATACTTGATAAAGTAGGACACAGAAAAGAGGTTATTTTGTTGGGACAGTCCAAATCTATAATTGACTATGTCATAAAAATACAGCAAACAAGAATTAAAGTAGAGGATGTACGGGTTCAGAGAGGTCCTGAATGTGGAACCGATCATCATCTTGTGCGTACAAAATGTTACTTCCCTTATCGAAAACAATATTGACCAAATTACTAACATGACGAACAAATGACAGAAATAAATAATCCCAAATATAACCTTAAAAAATTAAACAATGCCTCAACCTCATTTAGTTACAAATTGTGTCTAAGCCAGAAATTGTCAGAAGTTTCCTACACATCTGCAAAAGTCAAGTACCATTTCACGTTTAATACTATAAAGCTAATTGGCCATTGCCTGTGAGTAATACATTGACGTGATCCGCGAATCTGAAGGAAATCCTAGTGAAAATAATACAACAGCAATATTTTCTCACGCACACAGATCATGGTGTCAGCTCCTGATCGTGTCATAGTCATTAGGACGTGGGTGAGTATGCAGATGATGTAAACTAGGGAAAAAATCACGTCTCTACAGACACCGATTTGCGTGCGTGCGTTGTGTCTGTGTGTGTGCGCGCGCGCTCGAGAGTCAATTAAACTGTACGTGCGATTTAATTGTCAGACTATTTTAACAAATGACATAACGAAATTCTGCGAAAAAATTGTACAGTGAATCATATTAAAAAATAATAGTAATAAAAAAAAAGGAAAAGATACTAGTACCTCTTTGGAGAGCAACAACTGGCAAACGGATTTGACCCCAAGACCTCGACGGAGAGACGTGATGTGTGATCATTCGGTAAACAGACTCACACACACACACACACACACACACACACACACACGATACTGCATGTAAGTGGAGCATGCATGCGGCATTAGCGACTGTTGTTTTTGTGGTATGCGTTCAATTTCCTTACCAGGAAAGAAGGAAACTGACAATACACCAACAGGCTTTTGTGCTTCGGTTGACTGATGACTCGCGATAAGCAATTCGTGCGCGCGTGCTAGTGACACACACACACATTAGCACGCACACCACAAGGAAGTCCCAGAGCATAGCAGTAAAAAAAAACGACCATATATCAAGGGCGAAACTAGAAACGCACTTACGTAAGATGAATAGCAGATTATTGAAGGTAGAATTTGGTAGCCGCCTATTGTTTCAGTAGCTTAACTAAACACTCGTTGGTGCTTTGTTACGTTGGACCTTAATCATTCGATCTAAACGCCCCTTTTTCTTAAACATCGTAGCAAGTGTGAAGGTTTCAAAAATAAATAGAAAACATGGTATAACTAAAGATATTTACAATAAAAACTGCACATCTAAAAATGCGAAAATAAAGCATTACAGTACAGAAGTGAAGCCAGAATGCCCATATGCAAGTGAATGTCTAGCATTGAATTGTAATTTAGACAAACTAAAAATATTGGAAAGACGAATTATTAGGAAAATATTAGGCCCACGAAAAACTTCAGAAGGTTGGAAATTAAGAAGTAATGATGATCAAAGTATAGAAAATGTAACAGAAACAAAGAGAAAAAGAAAACTATTAATTTTTGAACATTTATATAGAATGGACGACAATAGGTTAACAAAGCAGATCTTCAAATATCTGTGTGGGAAGAAGTCAACATCAAGTTGGAATAAGGAAGTGCAAAAGGATTTAGAAAAAATAATATACACGCAGAAGAAGCACATGAAAGAGAAGTTTTCGGGCAAAAGTGTTAATAATGGAAGGAGTCCAGGGTAGGAGAGAGAAAAACCCAGGTTCAAAGTGGACTGAAGACAGGAAGAAGAGACTCAGTGAAAAGATGAAAGAATATTGGAGAAAAAGAAAAGAATAAAGAATTGAAATTGGTATGTGGTCCTTAGATGGCCGATAAAAAAAATGATCCTTTCGTTAAAAGGGTTTTCCGTGATATGTATAACCAGTAGTCATAAGCAAAAAATTAAAAAGATTTCTTCTTCTCCTTCTCTTCTTCAAGGATTAGGTTATATACACCTGTTCCGGCACCCAACTCATTCTCGGACGACCCACGTCTCTTCTACCAGTGACTTTCTAGTTCTGTACCGCTTTCGGCAATCGATCCTCTGTCATCTTTTGCAGATGATCCGACCATTGTCTTCTGTAAATTGAAATAATTTTATTTATGTTCTTCTAGTACTGCTCTGATATCTTCATTCCTTATTGTACCTTGCACTGTATAATTTAAAGTATTTCGAAGAAACTGCATTTCAGCACTGTGAATTTTGCCGCATTCCTTCTATTGTCATGACCCACTCCTCACTAGCATATGTCAACATGGGTATTGGAATTGTTTTATAAAATTTAATCCTTGTGTTGTGTCTTGTTTTACTTCTAAGATTTTTATGAATCGTACCACAAACATTCATAAATTAATTTTATCTTCTAAAAATAGTTTTAAACTAATTAAATCGGAAAATGATTATATCTTCTTCAGTCAATCTTCGAAATATTTGATTAATAATAATAACTAATAACTTAACTATGCCAAGTTTTCTGATCGCTTTGCATACTTACACTTATATGTCACTGTTGTTGAAGACGAAATACCACTTTCCAAGTTAAAAACTTGTAAGGTAAAGTATGGTAAAATTATATTATATAATAATATTAAATTGATAATAAACCGGGGAGTTAGACCGTTGTCGGTTGCTATCCGCTAGCGACATCTTCGGCTACGTTTCAATCCCACCCTCGGGGATCTTCTTCAGTTCGCAAAGCGACAGAAACAAACAAGTACGGCGCATACTGGCCGAACGATACCCGACAACTTTTTTCCAGATAAGAGCAACCATTATGTCACTTGGGGAACAGTTTTAAGTCTCTTCTCCCACCTTCAACTGTTGCCTTACACTCATTATTTTCGAAACGGAAGAACTAGTTCCTTATAAGTGAGCCGATAGGCCTAGTCTGAAATAGTAATTGTTCCGATTTTATCATTATAAGTCTTATCATCTATATTGTTACGACATCACAGAACAATCTACGTGTTTATCGAATGTTCCAGATGAATCCAGCTGAATCTGTGTGGCGTACGTGATTCTCGACGCATTAGCTAGACTGTGCAGAAGCCACGCGAACTGTGTCAGAAGCCACGCGAACTGTGTCAAGGGCGCAATGAATTACGCTCTAATGTTTTCCTTTATTGTTAATGCGCAGTATGGAATAATCTAGTATTTCGGGGAGGGTATAAATACCAGTAATCAACGACGTTCAGTTTCAGTTATAGTTGCGATATATTACAGTGCGGTTTGAGAGTTATTTGTCGGGAGATACTGTGTGCGTCCAAGTGGTTATTAGTGAAGTGTTGTGTTTTATAATCGGGCGGTATAATTAATTGTAATATAATTGTGTTTAATATTAGTTGACATTTTGTTGCGACATTTTGTTGCGTGTGAACAATTTTTATTTGATTTGTTGGAAGAGACTGTGTTGTTAAATACGAACTGTTTAACTGTGAAAATTAAAGCTCTTCTTAATTAGTAATTTTAATCGGTGTCTTGTATTTTGTTTTCCACTGTACCTACGGCGATCAAGTAGACCGTCGTAACAATATATATAAAACTCAAAGTCTGAGGATTTTTGTGTACTGAATAAGAGTCCACACCGTTACACCGATTGCCACCACATTTTGCACAGGTAACCTTTGAGACAAGGCGAAAAATACTGTCTAAACTTAAATTTGATATTTTCCCCCGCTCGCACGATTTATACCGTTTTAATTATGCCTTTTCGTTGACGCGTATAAAGATGTCAACAACACCATGGAGACCAGAATTAATTACCATAATAACAAGTAAATAAACATAAGCTATTTAGAGGCATGGGAACAGTACATTTATCCATTCACGTAGTACATTTTTGATGTTTTATATAATATGCGATTGTATCAATATATTACGATGTGGAAAAGAAGCCTACTAATTGTAAATTGTAATATTACTTAATGCAAATCGAAAATAAGTGTTGTTTCCATTTGTGAGGTTAAGTGACAACGGTTTTTGGTTTTTACTTTACTGCTGAAATAAATAAAAGCCATATACAATGCTTCTAACGCATTAACACTTAAAATAAATAATTTAGTGTTTTTGATTTAACAAGTAGTTTATAAATATCTCCAAAGGTTACTTTAACGGGTAGCCTTAACGGTTTATCTCCAAAGTAAATAAACGGGTACTTTTAATCCCCAAACGCTGTTGCACCAACATAATATTTAGTACAAGTTAAAATAGTACAAGTATTGAAAACAGCAAATTGTTATACGAGCTGACAGAACGCCATATAGACGTAAACAATAAAAATTATATTAAAATACTTATTAAAAGTCAAAATTTCGCGTGCGAAGCCGCGGGTAACAGCTAGTTTAATGATAAAACCCAGACTTATCGCAGGGAATGGTTACAGCATCTGGACAGAATGGAGGATGGACGACTACTTAAGATTGCGTTTCGATATCTATACCCTAAGTTACAAGAGATGTAGGAAGACCGAGAGCGAGATGGGGAGATAATCTGTGAAAACGGAACAGGAAAAGTGAAGAAGAAGAAGAAGAAGAAGAAGAAGAAGAAGAAGAAGAAGAAGAAGAAGAAGAAGAAGAAGAAGATTTCCAGTAGTTTATTCTGTTACAAAATGCTCAGAGCCAGAAGCAATCGTCCTCTTACCAATTTGGTGACAGATTTTTTTGGTGATGTAGCCTACTCAGTTGAAAAGTTTAAAATAACAATTGCTATTTGTTACACATTGTGAAGCATCTTACTAACATTTGAGCATAAGTAAAAAAGTACCAACAACCAGCTAGATTTAGCGTACACAACTTACGTAGAATCGCGCAAAGACGGCGATGTGCTGTGTTTGTTGTTGTGTAAGTTAGCGTGTTTTATTTAGTACTGCGCGTAGCGTGGTGCGCAGTAGCTGTGGCTGTGGCGTGTTCTTTGTACTTTATGTCGGGTGTTTGTCCGTGACGCCGTTGTCGGCACAAGATAAAGACTTCAGTTCCCAGCGCAGCCAACAGTTCAGCTCCAGTTAGCACCTTCTCCGCCGGTTAGATATCTTCTTCCTAAATTATTGACTGGTACCGTAGCTAACCGTGTAGAAAGACACACGGACATATGTACTCCGTCTCGTCGCTGGCTGTGTAAATGCGGGCTTGTTTGGATTGTTAGGTTCGAATCGAACACTTTATTGCCTTTCAGAAATGAATCGTGATCCAGCAGAGACGATCGACACAAACATATATATACCCGGGTGAGTTACTTTTAGCACCGTGGCGCAACCTGTTTCGTGGTGTACCCGATATCTACGTGTATACACACACACACACACACACACACACACAATATTAGACCTTGCCCGTCACATTTGCCAGTCACTGATGGGATGTGTCGGTGGTTAAATCGACCGGTTTAGCCTTCGTCTCTCGAGGTATGTCGTCTGTCACCAGCCTTGGCAGTCAGTCGGTCCTTCGCCACTTTTCCCATCTGCTGTTCACTAGGTGCGTTCTCTATTAGAAATAGAGAAGAACCGTAGCGGTGATATGCAGTAATAAATGTAACCATTACTACTGTTCTGTATGCCCTCAACAAACTATTCTTCAACCTAGACTCCTTTTTTCATTCCTGCTTCCCAGCTTAACTGGAAATATCTCAGAGTGCAAAGCAACGCTCTTCCTTCCAACCCATTGCTGTCTCCATCAACAGAACTACCCGTAACTCCCGCAGACCTTTCCTCAAACCGCCTCCTTACCATTGCCGATGGTTCTCCTCCCAGAAACCCTCACCGAGAGAAATAAAAATATTTAAATCACATGTACATACATATTCCACCTGGCATCCTTCTGGACCACGTAACTTCTTAAATTTTCCTATCTACCTACTCGGTCTTAGCCCTATCCTTTGTGTCCCCCGCCGTACCTTGAGGACTCCCTCACGCCTCCCTCCAGCTTTGGCGCCCTGCGTTACACGACCCAGTCTTGGCTGTCCTTATGGTACATTTTATTGCACTTCCATCACCCATTTGGCTTTGCACACTACATTACCACACAAATACACATCCACCCAGTACTCTTTCATCTGAGTGCTTCCGCCTTCTTCGCCTCCGGCCCGCGCTGGTGTGCGACTCCTAACATCGTTCCATTCGACTGACTTGTCCCAAATTAGCCTGAGACTAGTCCTTCGGGGCAAGTTTCAAACATCTAAAAAAAAGTAGTTCTTCAAGAAACTGTTGTATACAACGCTGCAATGTTTAACATACGTTAGTAGAAAATCGTCCATTGTCCATTCTTGGACGTTTCTCTTCTGACTCATGAATCTGCCTCTGGGCGCACACAGAGAGATAGAAGCAAGGATTCAAGATTCCGAGATGAAGTTTTTGCCTTACAGTGGAAAGGATATACACTAGAGGAACAAATAAGTAACACAGATATATAGTACAGTCACTACAGGAAAAAATTTCAAATTAAGTGGCTTCTATGAGATTTTTTGCATATGGCTAGATAAAAGGGTGAGAAACAATTTTAAAAAAAAGTTTACAAATATTCAGTCGCGGTTTTTCAAAAAAAGGGAGGGGGAAGGTAAAAAAAATTCATTTTTCGTGATTATCTTAAAAAATATAAAAAATTTACGTAAAAAGACAAATTACAAAAATTAAAGAGCATTAAATTCTCTACAAAAAAGCCATGTCAGGCCAATCATGTTTTTTGTCAGGCCAATACTTTGTGAGAAAAATGGAATTGAAATATTAGAAAAAAATTGATTGTCGGAGTCCGCCCCGATGAGCGGGAAGGCTAATTTTTTCTGACATTGCAACATACAAATTTTAATAAAATCCGTTATAATAGTCGTAGAGACAAAAATAAAAAAGCATTTTAAAGGTAAATCTTTGTACTTTTACATAAAAAAAAGAAAATAATTAAATTATTAATAAATACTTAAAATAAAGTAATAACTTTTTTGTTTTTTACTTTTTTCAGCTAATGCATAAACATATTAACAATTTATTACAAATGTATTTACATTAAAAAAAAACTTGACAATATGAACTTTACATAGGTCTTTGAAAAAAATAAAAAAATTAGTATTGATTTATGGCATAAAATGAGCGAGTTTTAAAATTTATCATTTTTTTGAGTTCGCAAGTATACATCATTTTCTTAACTTAAAATTTCTACAGAAATTTTGAAAATAAATATTTTTTAACAAAATTATGATCACGTATTGGTAAAAGTGTCTTCTATAAGACTGCGGTGTAAAGAATTGTTAAAATTTAGTTAAATTTAAGTAAATGTAACTTTTATTAATAAATGTAAAAATATGTCCATTGCGCGTATTAATATTAATAGTTAAAAACTAAAAAAAAATAATAATATGTAACTATTGTACGTAAAACTACAATATTTGAGGTTTCTCTTCTACATAGTGAGAATTTATATCCGTGCATGGGCATAAAAAGAAAAAAACCCTGAAAGTTGAAGAATTTTAGGGAGAGCGAGGACAGCTGGTACATGCACCATACAGATATTGAATTAACGCAATTCGATATTGAATGTTCCGTGGGTTCGATACTATTTTACTTCCATGTTCCATAAGGAAATGGAAGTATGGTGATGGCGAAAAAATCGTGTTCAAGATAACGGCAGATTCTGATTGTACTACCATCAAAACATGAAGAAAGTCATTTTTCGAAATGTGTGTGTGTGTGTGTGTGTGTGTGTGTGTGTGTGTGTGTGTGTGTGTGTGTGTGTGTGTGTGTGTGTGTGTGTGTGTGTGTGTGTGTGTGTGTGTGTAGATTTTTTTATGGCAAACGATAAGAGCCGCAAATTCACACAGAATCAAATAATGTTTTGCATACAGCTCTGAATTGTAAAGTACTCAAGACCTATTGTTTTTGGTGAAGATCGGTTAAGGGAAAGGGGTAGTTTACCAGCAACGTTTTATGTTTTAACAAGGGTAAATTTTTCTATGACGAACGATAACTGCCGTAAATTCAAACAGAATCAAATAATTTTTTCATACCTCCCTAAATTATAGAGAACTCAATTCCTGTTGTTTTTGGTAAAGATCGGTTAAGGGAAAGGGGTAGTTTACCGGCAACCTGTTATGTTTTAACAAGGGTAATTTTTCTTATGACGAATGATAACTACCGCACATTCAGACAGAATCAAATATTTTTTTGCATACGTTCCTGAATTGTTAAGTACTCACGGTCTGTTCATTTTGGTGAAGATCGGTTAAGGGAAAGGGGTAGTTTACCAGCAACACTTTATGTTTTAACAACGGTAATTTTTTCTATGCCGAACGATAACTGCCGCACATTCAAACAAAATCAAATATTTTGTTGTGTACGTTCCTGAATTGTAGAATACTCAAGGCCTATTGATTTTGGTGAAGATCGGTTACGGGGAAAGGGTAGTTTGCCTGCAACATTTTACGTTTTAGCAAGAGTAAATTACTTAATTTTGATAAATAAAGTATCCCGATAAGAAGATCATAATAATCCACTGTAGAAACGTAGATGAAATATCTATAAATGAAGAGTCTAGTTGAACGGGGTGGGGGTAATTTTCTATAAATGAAAATGATAGTTGAAGGGGGTGGGGATAATTTTTATTTATATGTCATGTGTACTACGTTATCGACAACAAAGAAGTAGTTTGTTGTTAAAATTCCTTCCTGGGCTGTCTGGGCTTGATCCAGTGTTTTCTACAAAACCAGACGTTTCGGCAGTGCTATCGACTGCCACCTTCAGTGAAAATTGAGTTCACTATCGTGAGGTGGTATCGTTAGTGATCACAGTACTGTGGTTAAGGCTGAAGAAAGAAGTAGTTTCTATGGAAATAGTTCATTTCGAAAAGTATTTTAAATATAAATCTTAGAACATGGAAGTCATGTATGGTTCTCCATACCGATATTTTTATATTGTATTTTGCTGGAAGTTCAAATTTATGTTTTTTTATGATTTGTGTTAGTAATTTTGATATTTTATAATTTGGTGCGGTTCTAGCGTTTATTAAAGGTCTGATAGGTTTATTGATTTTATGTAATTTTATTAAAGAATTTAATTTTGGTGCACAAGGATTATCCATTTTATATTTAAAGGAGTCTTTAGGATTTATGATTTGGATAATATTTTTTAGTATATTTGTTATTTGTGTTTGATATTTGTTTGTGTGATCTTTATTTAATGTTATGCAATTATTATTAACTATAAATTCTTCTGTTTTATCTGTGTTTTAAAAGTTATTTTATTGTCAAAATCTTCAATGATTGGCAGAAAAACTATTTTTGAATATATTTATAAAGTGCATTTTTTAATAACATTTTTATTATAATGCGTAATAAATAAGTAAAAATTATACATAATAATATATACATAAATGAATAATAATGAGTTTTTAAACTTATATTATATTCCTGAAAAAATTGCATGTCTATTACATAAACATGTATTTATGTGAAAATCCACCTTGTGAAAAATTTGGCCAATTTTGAATTAATTTTTCTACTAAAAGTATCGCCCTGACAACAAAATGCTAATAACTTTTATTATGCATAATTTTACGCTCTTTCTTTTTGTTATTTTGTATTTTTCTCATAAATTTAATATTGTTTAAGATAATCACGAAAAATGAATTTTTTGTACCTTCCCCCTCCCTTTTTTCGAAAACCCGCGACTGAATTTTTGTAAACTTTTTTTAAAATTCTTTCTTACCTTTTTATCTAGACCTATGCAAGAAATCTCGTAGAAGCCACTTAATTTGCAATTTCTATTTTTTTTTTCGGCTTCAGCGACTAAAAACTTCAAGTGAAACTGAACAAAATTATAAGGATAATGAATTTTGAAATAGACTGTTGCGTCATGAGCGAAGAACGATACTTAAGAGATTACTCAGGCAGGCTGTAAGCGATGATGTAAGTGTCCTTCTGGAGAAGAAGAAGAAGAAGAAGAAGACAACAACGATGACGATAATGATTGTACCGAAAACGGCGACAGCGGTAACCATTATGATGACGATGACGAATATTAAACTGATTATTGGGCTACGTATTTATCGATGTACGATTCGACTCTCGATTCAGTATCGTGAACGGAATTCGCTCGTATGCTCATCATTTTTTATTAAACTCGTTTAATATCACCACATGATGTGCAAAAAAGGTGAAGTTATCTTTCTTTAACGAAAGAAATTACATTGAGCGGAAAGAAACCCTGTAAAGGAAACTCATTGCGGCTTTCACCGCTTTCTTCGAAATCTTCTATATTTATGTTTAACGTATACTTCCGGAATACACAGGCTACATTCCGTCTAAACACACCGCGTCTCGTCGTTGTTATGCACCTGTAACGTTTCACACACAAATACAAGCATTGTTGCCGTGATTTCATTTCCATATAGAGAACGAACACACTTGTTGGCGTCAATTTAAAACTTTTACCCCGAGTAGTAAATTGTTGTCGTCGTTGTTGTACGTATTTATTTACTTTGTTATTTACTGGTTGCGTGTGACCGGCGCCAGTGCCTCCTTGATTGTGTGCGCGCACGCTCAGTTTATTATCGTGCGTCATTAACGAAATAGCGGCATAAATTAATCCCCAAGAGTACAACAAACTAAGGAAGTACGTGCGCTGAAGCCTCCCAACGTAACTGCGTATATCAGAAAATTTCACCGCGCGCGGAGGAGAATCGAACCCGCGGCCAGCACACACGGTTCGCGATAAAGAATGCGTGATTTCTCTTTGGCTGCTGCTTGACCATATATTGCAATTGTTGTGAACGATAGCGATCGTCCCCGTCGGTCGGCTCACTATTAAATAGTTTTCTCGGCTGCTGCTGTATTGTCGCGGTTTATCGCCGTGATTGATCGCGAAGAACCAATGAGAAAGTGTTTACGTCCCCCGACGACAAAGGCAATTGGCTAACGATTTATTGTAAGCCATGATTGCGTTACGTCGTTGTATACAGCCGGCCGTGGTAATCTCTCCGCCTGCGTGATAACGATCCGTCGTATCCGCTCGCGTGTAAGTACATAAATTTCTATAATACGACTACTCCTCCGTTGGCGTAAAAGTTATGTAAACAAACCGTCATAAAACCGGACTTGAGTAAAGAAGTCCGGCTTCATTGTCAGCGCATCTAAATTCGTCTTGCTTTCGCTTGAGCAGAAGCGTCGTATATACGCAACTAGTTTTACTTACAAAGTAAGAATGATCGTCGTCGTCGTCATCCTTTATGGCTTAGGCAAGTAGCCTGTTGCAGTCTCAATGGAAGTCGTCCAACCATCGCTTACGGGGCGCCGGAAACTCGCCTTTTCACCCTCTCTCGCCTGCTACACAACGTTCACCCATTGCACGCCATGTACCCAGGGGCTACCCGACACATGTCTTCGAGGATGTGAGAGTAGGATTTGTTGGCAGAGCTGAGTTCGATTCCTCGACCCTCTAACTCATTCGTCAGAAAACAGTAGGCATTTCTCGGAGTTTTATGGCTGTATACTAATCGGCATTGTACGAGACCTTTTACCAACCTTTAGTCCCCAGTAAGAATGATGTGGAAAACAATCAAACGACCTCATCAAGAAATATCTTTACTACTCGTATACTTTATACTTTCTATTGTTAATAGTATGAGAGTAACAGATAACGATTTGTTCATTTTGTTGAGGAAGTTCCTTATACCAGACGAATTAGTGGTGAAAATAAAATCAAGTATCACGTCAAAATAGAATCAAGTATAACACTATTTTAGCATCAGATATTGAATTTCATGTTTAAGCAAATACTTAAAAATACCACATTCGTCATCGTGATACTTAAATTTAGTGATTATGTTTATTGCTCTCTATGATGGAAGTACTGTTAATTTTTCTTGGATTTTGTTGTCCATGACGAGTCCGTTGATTAACCAGTTATAGGTATAACACTCGGAACACAAAGTTTTTTATTGGTAAAAATGTAAAATGTTTACCTTATAGCCTGAACCAGTTTGCGCTTATTATAAGCTTCGCAGAGGCTGCCACTGAGAGCGCTGTCCGTCTCCTTCTTGGTAACGGCGCCGTCTTTTGAAAGAACGATGTTGTTTGTGTGGGGTGTGTTGTGTTCGAATGATGTGTGTGATTTTAATTGTGTCTGTTCGTTTAGGATGTCGTTTTTATATGTTTGTATATTTCTAATTGTTCAAGAGTCTCTAGTTTTCGGCCTTTTGTGTGTTACTCACACAAAGGAGCCACTACACTCCACTACCGAACTCAACTTCGCAAACCACCTCATTGAAGCAAACCACACATACACAAACACCAACACCAACATGGATATTCTACACGTACACACAAATAACTTTACACAAATTGGAAAGGGATGTTGGTAGACCGAGGAGAAGATGGGTTCTGGAACATGTCAGCTTGGGCTTCATACATTTAGTGAAGAAAAAGAAGAAGATCATTCATACTCATGTTCAAACGGCTTGTACAAGTAAGGAGTGAGAAGATAGCGATGTAAATAATGTAAAATAATGCACCGGTAACGTAAAATATGGAAGGCAAATGATACAATTAGGCTACTTTGCTTTATTTATAAATGTGTAAGTATACATTCCTAATAAATAATCAAAAGATAAGGTGTAAACAGTTTGGGTTTTCTATTCAGGCTTCATTCTCACTTTATTAGTTCCGTGTTGCGGTCTGTGTTCGTCTAGATACGTTACATTATCGGATGAATCGCTTTCAACAGCGGAGAGGACACAACAGTTCGTTTGTATACCGTGTGAGAAAACGGCACATGCGACCGTGCGCGCGCGCGCTCACTCATTCACCGTGCTACCCTCAAAACACTTTGTTTACTACCGGAGGAGACAGAGCAGCAGCTACTAAATCAAAAATCTAGAGAGCGCTGCTGCTGGTGTCGATTGAAAATTAATGATTCGTGTAAAATTTTTGGAGTGGTACAGCGGTAGCGGCCGTAATTCATCGCGTGGACAATATAAATATTGTGACACTCGGCTGTAACGATTTCTATATGAACTGCTATTATTTGCAGATTTGATACAGCGAACGAGCATAACGACAGATGTTGAAACTTAAACACGTATGAACTTCGCCCCGAAATGAAGCGTGTAGCCTACAGCTGACTTGAATTGACGTTCAGTATTTATGGCGTTTTACGTTTATCCCGGTCGTCTGTCTTCTATGGAACAAACAGAGGTGAAATAACGAACGCAGGTGAATCGAGGAAACAAAAAATGTATTAAACAAATATAAATACAGACAAAAGCGTCTGTATAAATACAAATACAAATACAGACAATTAAAGTTAACTAACAGAGTTTCCAAAATTAAATTCCTAGGAGAACTTAGCGACCCCTTCCCAATTCACACTGGCGTAAGTCAAGGGGATGGACTTATTCTCCTTAACTGTCATGAAAACATTCCATAAAATCAATTCCACTAAGATTAGAATAGGTAACAAATCCAAAGGCTTGGAATTAAGCTGATTAGCTTTCGCGGATAATCTAGCCATCTTCGCCCACTCAGAAGAAGAAGCAAGAAGTAGTAGAAGTAGTGGAAGATCTCAAAGAAGACAGAAAACTGGCCTCCAAATCTCCTTTGCTAAAAAGGAAATTATGAACACCCTATTTAAATTCCCGAAAACGTGCCTGGTCACTACGTATGGAGAAATAAAATATACTAACAATTTTAAATATCTTGGGGAAAACATATCCCGAAAAGCCTCAAAAAATCCTTTAAGATAAGGAAACTCAAGTTAGCAAAGACCTTTACTCTAACCCGGGAATTGTACGGAAAGAGAAACCTTTCCAGAAGTGCGAAAGTCCGCCATTATAGCACTGTGATCAGGCCGGTGATCATGTATGAAACGGAAACAATGTGCTTTCAAAATTTGAAACCTCTTCTTAAACTTTACGAAGAATTCTTTGGAAAATTTATGGTCCTAAATAAAACCGAAAGTGGGTACAGGCATAGACCCAAAGAAGAGCTGTCTAGGAGGCATCTGGAAGATCTGCAAACGACTTTCCGAAGGAAAAGACTGAGATTCCTTCGACATATGGTTCGGATGGATCGGTCCAGATTAAATAAACAAATTTTCAACTAGGCCTATATTTGGCAACTTTCCAGTCTGAACGGATACACCAAACAACTCAAGGAGGAAATGATGAAACTGGGTATCTCTTTGAACGGCTGTGTGGATAGAAATACATACAGAAACAAAATTCAAAATATTGAGGTTCTCTGCGGTGGGAAGACGACGAGAAAGGGGTGGACAAGTGGAAAGGAAGGCGGCGCATAGTGTGCGAATGAGGGCCTTCTGGCAGCAGAAGAAAAGGAAATGATATTCGCGTAGTCCACGGCTGGCCTGTTCGTGTAAAAAAAAAACACAGACAAAAGCATAAATGTTATAAACATTTACTAATTATAATGCCTTTAATTATAAAGTGCGTGCGCGTGTGCATGGTGACATTATTAGGTATGTTTTTGCGTGCAGTTTGCCGGTTTGCAGCTAATCTGCAGAAGTTGTTCGTTCGGTTAGAGAACAGTCATTCCGGTGTAACGTTCGACAGAATCCGTGTCCTATCTGCTTGCTGTTCGCAACCCATTTAAACATTTTTCGATAGTCTAAAAACACTACAACGCGTATACAAAAAATTATACATATGTACACACGCACCCGTGCGCGCCCACGCACACAAACACACACGCACACTCAGTAAATAAATTAATGCTCTTTAACAACAATAATTCTTTTTAACAACATATAGTTTTTTATTGTACACCACATGCTGCGTTCTGTTGCTATTGCTACATGCTTGACTCGTGCTATTATCTTTAGATATTTGTTCTCGAAACGAAATTATTTAAAAATTAAATATGTATAAAAACGGATGACGTTTCAAGAACAAAATACACAAAATACCTATATATAAATATATAACTTGTTTAATTAAAATTTTTATTTATTAAATCGAATTTAGTTTTGAAAATATTATACTTTTTGTTAAAATTACTATCTGAGCTGTAAGGTCGTTGTCTTCCAATTTCTTAATGCCGAAAAGTGTATCACCTCACGAGGCTATCTTCTGTGTAAGGACTTAAAGCACACTTCAGCCTTTGCCACAGTACAATGATTGCACTGACGTACACTTTGTCAGGGTTATTGAACTCCTTACAGTGAAGATGCCCTCCAGAGGTGAGGCCGAAACGTCTGGTCGCGTTGTTAACACCTTTCAGCATGAAGAAATTGGAAGACAACGGTCTTAGGCCCGCCGAGAAAAGCCTAAGAAGCAGATTATAATTTCTGGTATTATTTTTAAATAGTTTTTTACTTATTTTATTATTTCTATTGGATACAACACTAAACAATAACAGATGATTACATAATGTTAGTTTTTGAAAATATTGTTACGACCGTCTACTTGATCGTCGTATGGCACAGTGGAAAGCAAAATACAAGACACCAATTAAGCCACTAATCACCAGCTTTAATTATCGCAGTTAAACTGTTCGTAATTAACAACACAGCCTCTTACAACAAATCAAATAAAAATTGTTCACACGCAATAAAATGTCAACTAATATAAAACACAATTGAATTACAATTATACCGCCCGATTATAAAACACAACACTTCTCGCCACAATAATCACTTGAACGCACAGAGTAATCACTTGTAATCGCCCGACAATATACTGAACTATAATACTACGAACCGCATTCCAATAAATCGCGACTCAAACTCACGGTGTAATCGCCCGATAATAACTGACTAAGGCCGCTGATGCCTTGTATTTATCCAACGCTCACAGACCAGAGCATTACATAATTACGCGTTATCTCTACACTACGACGTAATTAATTGAGGGCTTGACACAGTTAGCGAGGCTGGCGGCGTCTAGAAAAGTCTCGCAAGCGCATGTTGAAATCACGTACGCCACAACATTCAGCCGGATTCCAATGGATCGTTCGAGAACACGTAGATTGTTCTGTGATGTAACAATATTATCATTTTAGTATTATTCTGAAATATTTCTTTAATTAATTTATTATTTGTTTTGTCTATAACAATAAACAATAACAGATAATGATATGTGCATTTTAAAGTAGAGTTTCCATATCTCTTTTCCTTATAAAATGCTTTAACTGAGGGAACTCGGTTCCATTTTCGAATGGGCTACATTTCCTTTCTGACTATAATTTCCAGTCAATATGGCTGACACGTTTCTTAATTGCACGTCAGAAAATAAAAATTACAAATGAACGAGGTGGGAATGCGAGGGGGACCGAACCTGCTACGCCAAAGCGATCGCTCCGCTTCAGCGTGAAGTAATCTAGCAGCCCGTGGCAGCGAGAAACTAGAGCAACACGTAAACGTGGTCGCAGGAGCGTTCGCGCAAGCACAATAACACAGCTAATCTCATTTCCGCAGGCATGCGCGCGTGTAATTACGTGAAATACTATCACTACTACAACTAGTTAATGTCAAATGTCAGTATAAAAATGGAAATTGTGGAGCAGAGCGACAGTTGCAGTTGCCGTACGGGAATCCGTCCGCATTGTTGGCGTGCTTCTGCATACACCACGCGCGGATACAGATCGAGGTATTAAAATAAAATAAGAATGCAGTGAGCCCGCATTCTGATCTCGTCCGAGTATATTCAGTACTAGAATTAGAAAGAAAGAGACAAATTGTTCCGCAGAATCGCGTTTGTTAAACGTTTACTAGTAGCTACACAGAAAATGAGCCTGAAGAAATTATATGACAAATTATATGAATGTTATGTGATAGATAATTTTATATAAAACTAACTAAGGATTATTATTTGTTTGGTTAAGTTTCTTTTTTATTGTTTGTTTCATTTCAATATTATCATCCCCATTACAATCATCACATTTTTTAATCAATCTTTCTTGTTCCTATTCCTTCTCATTAACGTCCTACGTATCGTTCTTCGCTTTCCTAACATTCTCTCCACCGCTTCTCCTCTTAGGGCTCTTCCTCCTCTTCCTTCCCTGCCTCCTCTACCTTCTCCTTTCCTACCATCTTCCACTTTACTGCGTCCCTTACTCCTACTCTTCTTCCTCCTTGTTAAACGCCTCTTTCACTCCCCCTCGTCCCTTCTGCCTTGTCCTCATTTATCCCTTCCTTATTCTTGACCGGTTGACCTGCCGTACTTGACCGCTCTGCCGTACTTGACCGGTTATGTTCGTCATAGCAACTTCCATTCCGTCACACCTTTCGTGATTTAGTTCCGTACCTTCCCTAACTCTTCCTGAGTTTCTTTTCGGTTTTCTTCCAATTTGGTTCTACTGTGTTCTTCGATATTGGTTATTTTAGTGTTTACTACTTCCTTAAAATCCTGTACTTCCTGCTCAGTCTGGCTACATCTTTCGTCAACTTCCCTGATTTGTTGTTTTATTCATATGGTTTCTTCCTCTAACCTCTGATTTGTGGATTCCTTATTATCGTTGATTTCCTTGCTCAACTCTTCCTTCAACAACTCTATCCTTTCGTCTAACTTGTTGATATTTTCCTGGGTAAACTCCCTCAGTTCTTCCCTTAATCTCAGCTGGTTATTCTCATCCAGTTTCTCTTCCATTTTCTTATTGTTTTCATCTATTTTCTTATTGGTGTTTTCGATTTTGTGACTTAATTCTCCCAATTCTTCCCTTGTGGATTGGTTGTTTTCATCCATCTTCTTACTCAATTCTTCCTTTAACAGTTGGTTGTCATCCTTCAATTCTTCCAACTTCTCCCCCATCCTCTCTTCCATCTTCTTATTGTTTTCTTCCATTTTCTCTTCCATCTTCTTACTATTCTCCCTTAACTCTTCCTTCAACTGTTGGTTGTCACTTTCCATCTTCTTGCTGGTTTCTCCTATGTCTTTCCTTAGTTCTCCTTTTGTGGATTTTATATTCTTATTTATTCCTTCCATCTTCTTACTGTTCTCGTCCATTTTCTCCATAATTTGTCTGAACATTTCTTGCATGTCCCCTTGCTCTGTTCGTGTGGATTTGTCTAATTGTTTCTCCTGGACATTGACTTCCCCTGTTTGTGTGGGTATCTCAGGTTGTTCCTCTGGTTGTGCGGGTTGTTTCGGTTCCGCAGGAGGTAGTCTTCCTTCAATATCTTCCACCGGAGTTGCCTCTTTGTGAACCATATCTATTTCTTCGACTTCTTTTTCCGCTTCCGCCGCCCTTTTCTTGGATAACGCCCGTTTCTTCATTATAATTATTCTTCTGACTTGATAACAGCTGCCAAGCTAAAATTAGGAATTGGGCAAATTATAGTGGCCTGTCAATCGCTAATTAAAGCCCCATTCATTTGGACGCCAATTTTGTAACAATATTAATTTTGTAAACAAATAATAATAAATTTTGTTTATTTTTTGAAAATTTATGTTTTATGTTTTAATTGTTTTTGGATTAATTATTTTAAACTGTTGTGGTGTAAACTTAATTCTATTAAAATTGTTTTTGTCAAATTATACCACTTCGTGTAATTAGAATTATGTTCTGCGTTAATAGGATTGTCTCTTGTACTGATCGATTTGCGGTTCTTCTTCTTCTGAGTGTATGCTCCTTCCACTTTGGTAATTGCCGCTTTTCGTATAGTCCGTGATTTAAATATTATCCTATTTTATTCTATTTATATGTTTTAGAAATAAATAGAAATCAGTTTTGCAGAATTCCAAGTTTTATTAACAAATTAATTATGGATCGATTGTAAATCGATTATTCAACAGTTAAAATATCGACTTCTCTCAGGGCGAACGAATATTTTTATATAAATGATTAAGATTAATTCACAGGTTCTTTGAGCTGTTATATTAGAATAGTCAGAGAAAGGGCAAGTCTGGAAAGTATAACACTTACAATTATAAGCTTAATTATCTTTAGATCCATGCTTTTTGGTATCCAGGCCACATATGTATATAAATAGTAAAATAGTTTTACATTTTCTTGTCCGTCTGGTGGCCTTTACTCTTTATGTAAATCTACGCGTTTCGGGACATATGCCCCATCATCAGGAATATCCCTTGGTGAAGTTCGTCAATTATTAAAATATTAAAAGCACTTTATATACAATTTTACACACATAACAATAAATATAAATATAAACACAAAAAATATACATAAAATCCCCAAACTTGAGAACACACGCGATATCGTTGGTGCGCACCACGACATGCTATAGTCGACTGCTGTGCTCATGTTGTTATAGGTCGTGCACTATGGACCTTGTTCTGTATTCTTATCGCTGTGTCGTATAGTAGATTTGATTGGAAATTCAATTGTTCGTTAAGGAGGACTTCTTCTGTGTTTTTATTTTTATAAGCCTTATATATTTCGTATTCTTCGACAGCATTCATATAACTTCCTTTTCTGCATACATGGAGGGGTTGAAAGTTCGTTGTGAAATCGGTATAACTATGGTTTTTGTCCATCAGATGGCGCGCGTAATTTGACACTGTTTCACTAAATTCTTTTTTAGGTAAATGTTCCCTGAAGAGTTTTTTAAAAGGTCTACCAGTTTGGCCAATATAAAAGCTAGCACAGTCATTGCATATTATCTTATAAACGCCCGTCTTGTCCTCAACCGATTTTGAATGTTTAGGTAAGAGTATCTTATTAACGTTATTATTAGTTCGGCAAGCCATTTTTATATTTATCTCACTGAATACTTTGTTTAAAATTTTGGGTAGGATATTACCATATTCTGATGCTATATACCTAACTTCATTTCTATTATTTTCTTGTAATTCTATGTTGTTTTTCTTTTTTCTGTGTTTCTTGACTAAATTTTCCACAATTGAGCTTTTATAACCATTGGCTTTAGCTATGTATTTGATCGTGTTTAGTTCTTCGTGAAAATCTTTGTCTTCCAATGGCATGGAAGGTAACCTATGTACTAAACTATGATAAGCTGCCATTTTTTGAGAAAAGGGGTGATGTGACTCAGCATTTATCGTGAGATCCGTGGTTGTCTGTTTCCGGTATATTTGATATTGAAATTTTTCATCTAGTCTTGTAATTGTCAGGTCGAGGAAGTTAAGTTTATTATTTATCTCCGTCTCAAGTGTGAACTGTATGTTTTTATTGACACCATTCATGTACAATTTCATATTTTCTATTTGTCGTATTGTGCCATTAAAAATTATAAACGTATCATCAACGTAACGTGTATATGATATTATTTTATTGGAAAGTTTATTTAGGTTATTGAGCAAATATGTATTCTCATAGTGGTTTAGGTATACACCAGCTAGTAAACCAGACAAAGGTGACCCCATGGCTAGACCCTTTTTTTGGATATAATAATTATTATTAAATGTAAAGTAATTTTGGTCAAGTACAACTTCCAGTAAATTAAGTAAATCATTGATTTCTTCAGAGTTACATATTTTGGCGTTAATAAGATTTGCTTTAAGGATAGTGAGAGTTTCTTGAACAGGGACATACGTATACAAGTCAACAATGTCAAATGATGCTATTTTATAATTAGGTCGTAATTTAATGCTTTTCATTTTGTTAACAAAGTCAATGTTATTTTTTATACTGTGGTTATTATTTATCTTTATACTGTTTTTTATTTTCACTGCAAGTTTTTTGCTGACATTGTAGCTCGGCGCCGTTGTGAAATTTATCAATGGCCTAATCGGTATATTGGTCTTATGGATTTTTGGTAGGCCAACAAATTGTGGTGCTTCTGCGTTAATGGGTTTTAGTGCACGGCGTGTGGCGTTATCAAACAGCTGTGTACATAGGTTAATTTTATTCTTCAAAACTTTGACGAAACTTAATTATCTAAAAATACAAAGATATGATTTAATATATATTGTTTAGTAAAGTAAGTTGTTCGAACCAATTTCGGTTTGATGTGAAGCTAGTGGACCTTTAGAGGATCATGGGATTTCAAAATGGCTGCTTCGTGCTGCATATGTTGTCGAAGGTTGCATGTCAAGGAATTCTCTTCAAATAAATGTCGCCTTTCCAAGTTTTCCTCGTCCCCAGCAGTAGTGATTAATCCCTCTGGTGATAGTGTAGTTGTCCTGGACCAGTGTTCAGTGATTCGCCTCGATAAATTGTGTTGGATAATGTTTTTAATTCACTTTATTCCATAAGGTCGATAATGGCAGGTTTCGTCTCGCTATTCAAAATTATCGTTTTTATGTGTTTTAATAGTTAATTCACTTTTTTCTGTTCAGTATTAGGGTAATTTAATAGTTGTACTGTTTTATTTCACTGAATTGAGTGGTTGTTTAAGCTTTTTCCCAAAATTCGCGATTTCAAAATTATTCGACTTGGTTAAACTTTCGCCATGTTTTACTCCTTCGCTATATGTGAATATTTCGCGAGAGCTGGCTTAGATGTGTCCTGTTCAACGTATAACAATCAACTGTTCTATTTTCTTCTTCATCCGAAACGTCTTAGCCAATTTAATATTAAAAAGACATTGTTTTAACTTTCTAGCATTTCCGCTTACATAACTGATTTTTACATTATATGATTGAATACATTTTTACTATTTTTTAATTTTATTAAATACCTATTACATAATCTCTTTTTCTAGTTAATTCTACGTGATTTAATACCAGATATGATACTTTTACAATGTTTTCCATCTCAAAATGGCCTATTTACAGTATTTTTTACAGGTAGGCCTATAATTAAATTAAATCCTTCCTGTCACATTAAATGGTTTACCATCCTTATGAAGTTATAATTATGATTGAACAAAATCCCTGATTGAAATAAAATGTTTATTTTCCATTAATGCCTGGTAATTTTATGAATTAGTTATCTTTTTTAAATATTACTTTAATTTGGGACTCCCCTCTTTGATTTTTCTGTTATTACATTTGCATTTTTTCCAATAATCTTTCATACCTTTTTTCAATATCTTTCTAAAGTATAGTTTCAGTTATAATACACTGTGTCTGATTTACATTATATAAATTTTATCAGTTTAATTGATATACTTGACTTATTCATCAATTATAAGGTTGTTGAGATTTACCATTTGCCTAAATTTTACCTGTGTTCATTTACAATGTTTTATGGATATTACAGCTTGCTTCTACCCCTTCTGACATTCTATTCTAATACAATTTTAATTAAAATTCCCTTACTTAACTACATGAGCATTTAGTATTGATAACAATTATTAACTCTTAACAAATATTTTATAACCAAAATTGTATTCAAACCCAGAGATTTCAGCCTTGAGTTCATTGAACTCAACATAAACAAAACACACCTGTACTTTCATTATTTAGATCATTTCTTAAAATTACTTTTGGTGCAGTCTTAGCTGGTTTTGTTTTATATGCGGAATGTACCCTTTTTCACTATACTTAAATATTTCCTGCTCTTATTTTATCTCTGTCATTTTAATGAATGTTGTTGGATAAAAAGTGGCACTTTCTTAAAAACATTTGTAGTCTATTTTTTATAATAACATTCTACAAAATACTATTTCTGTATTTGATACAATAACTTTAAAGTTGTGTAAAGGTACCAATCAGTTTAAGATACACTTAGTTTAAGAACTTTAAACACAGACACTTGAAGTTTATTTAACATAATAAAATAACTTGCACTGGTCCCCTGTTATTCTTATCTGCTATCTCGAATTAGTTTTTTAGTCTTATCACATCAAGAATTTTATTTATAGAGGATTAAGAAGATTTGTTTTTTCCATTATATAAATAACTTCCACTGGTTCACTTATAGTTCTACCTTTAGACACTTTTGTTTATATCTATATTACATTATTTGTTATTTTATGTGTTATACTTCCATCGGTTAAATGTACTCTCTTTCGGGGTTTTATCCTTTTATTACTGGGTTTACTTTGGGTATTTCCCTACTCTATCTTGTTCTACGACGTGGTTTCTTCTAATTTCATTCCTTTTATTAGGGATGTCGGTATTTTCTGGGTTTTCCTTACTTACTCCTGTCCTACTTTGTTTCTTCAAAAATGGTCCTTATATTAGGGGTGTCGGTTTGTTCTGGGTTTTTCCTTACTTACTCCTATCCTACCTGGGTATTTCCTTACTTTATTTTAGTTTTTTTGGTTTATTTTTCATTACTCATAGGTGTTTCTTAGTTGTTTTTAATTTATTTTTATTTCTTCAAATTATGATTGCATTTTACTGTGGTACTTATTTGTTTGTATTTGGATTTTTCCTTGATTTCATTGTATTTTAAATTTATTTATCATCATTTTTTATTCATTATGATGTGGATAATCTGTCATGCTACACAGTGCACACAGAATAGGCCGATTTGAAGTAGTGTAAATCCAGTTACATCTCAAGAATCACGTTTACACGATGAAGAAATCGGTATTTGATATCCCATCTTGCAAACAAATTTTTGAAACAACCCCGCTAATGATTATTTTTCCAAGTGTCATATCTCAGTTTCTTTTGTCTTGTGTAGCTTAAATATAAGTAGGCCTACTGTTACCTGCATTATAGGGTCCGAAAGGGGGTGTGACGCGAACATATGCTATCATTGAAGAGAAATGCACTAGCCTCTCCACCCCAACTCCACTCTCAACTACACGTTGGTGGGTCCTGTTACGCCGAGCAATCGACTCCAAGATTGTGGTAACTTATCCCTTCGGCGGAGTGGATCGGTAAGCAAACGAGAGATAGGGGATCTGTCAGGGCAGCCTGGGTGTATCCTAGGTCCTGCCCTGGCAGGATGGTGCACATCGGCAGCAGGGCGTGCATTTAGTGTGGAGGCGTAGGAGCCTTCAGTAGACCAACGGCTGCACACATGGGCTAAATTAGTTAGTTTACTACTATCGGGCAGAGAGAGCACGTCAGCTGAGGTGAAAGCAACTCTCTAGGGGAAGAGCAGCCCGAAATCAGGATACCTTGGTCCTCCGTGTTGGAGGTTTTTCAGCAGGCCAAGAACCTACTTAAGTAAAAATATATGTACTTACAGAACTCATACGAGCATTGTAAATGCAGCAAAACAAACTAAGCTAATGCAAAAGGACAAATGCAAATGGATGTCGGTAGACCGAGGAGGAGATGGGTTACGGAACAGGTCTAAGGCCTAGTCCTTGGAGTGGTGGGGATGATGATGATGTTACCTACCTGCATTATGTGCTTTAACATTACACACAGCAGTTGAATCCTTTAATTTTTGAAAGACGTTTTTCGATAACCGTCCAAATTCAAAAGCAATTTAGCCCTCCAGATCTCATCTCACGTCACCAGACATTTGGTTGAAGACAGTTCATACATGTGTAGGTTACCTAGTGAAATTCCCTATAAAATTTAAAAACTGAGAAGCAACATAAAAAACGATATTGGGAAAATCCAAAAGTACTATTAAGCAGGTTATAATTTGTTTAAATTAGGGTGGGTAGACATTTTCAACAAATATAAATTCCAAGTGAATATATATTCACTTAAATATATTGTTTATTATTATTTATTGTTTATTTTATTACTTATTCTTTTTATTCAAAAAAATGTTTTGAATTTATTAATTTATGATGATGATAGTTTGATTACTATCAAAACATAATTTATGTAATTTACAAAATAAACTATATTCTTGTAAAAGTTTTATTATTAATAATAGGCCTAATATAAAATATATGACAAGAAAAATTTGAGCACTTATGAATATTATTTTTTAATGTGCTTAATATGTTGCCTTTTTGCGAGATTAGTGTACTTCTTTTTTATTTTTAACGTAGTAAACATTGTAAACAGCAATAATAATGATAATATCCGTTTCCATTGTATAATGTAATTTGAACTTTATAATATAGCAATGATTAACACAACAAAACTGCCAGAAAATTTCCAGTCATTTAAGCTACTTTGCTAAGTAATCCACTTAATAATAAAAGCAAAATATTTAGCGAACGACTTCGAAACGTATATACAGCTGCAGACAGGCTTTCTGAACAACACAAACATTCATTAAAACGATGTTATCTTTACATGCACATTAAGCTTACTACAAATATAATACAACATTAAAATATTTCAAAATGGTAGAAATATTTATACTACTAAGAATAATAATTATATATATATGCGGTAACTCGGCCGCACGCGCGCGTGTGTGTGTAAAACGGGCGGAATGCTAAACAAGAGCATAAAAGATATTAATAATATATCTCGGGAGATGTAATTTATATATAATACTTGTATAAACATTAGCATGGACAACGGTAAAAAAAAATTAAATTATCTTCTTTACGTCAGGCGATTCTTGATTTATGATACGGTGTGTATGTAGGCTACAAATGGCCACGCTAATGCCTAATCACTTAAAGTAAAACTTGTTTCTGCGGCGTTGTGGCGTGCGGCTTTTCATATTGTACACCGCCAACACGGAACGTCGCTTCCCCAGCGAGGCCTACTCTGAATTTCTTCGGACCGTGTTGTAAGGTCTTCTTCATCTAAACGCCGAGCTTTTGTTGTCGTCACTAACGTTCTCTGTATCGATTAATCCTCTTTCTCTATTCTTTTCACAATATGCCACTTCTCAGCTTAGTTAGCCAACTTTCATTAGTCTACTGAACATTCTTCGCATAGGAAACCGCTTACTGCACTCCTAATAATCGCTTTCGAGCTGTACCTATAGCGAGCGCATCATCAAATTGGAATAACAACCGCTGTAATAAATAAGTGACTGTTATTGCGATCTGATTATTAGCTGAATCACAAGAAAGAGCTTATCGGGAATCACTAAATAATTGGACTCCTAGAGAAAATTGTGTTTTACATAAAAACTCTGTACCTCAACTATGTCCTCCTTAATACGAGTCTCCTAGTTTTCCCCTGCCACTTTCTAAAAAAGAAACCATATATATTGCTACGACTGTCTCACAGAGCGTCGTATTGTACAGTAGAAACAGAATAACCGACGCCAACGAAGTCACTAATTCATCATCATCTTCAAGGATTAAACCAAGGATGGTTTGTTCCGGTCTCAAATAGGCAAAGATTAGAGCTGGGCACTCCAGCGCTTCCTCGAACGTCCCACACCTCTCCGTCCCCTCGGCGTATAGTTGTTTGGGGATGCGACAGTCAGTCATCCATTCGACAAAGATGTTCCCACCAATTCAGCCGATACTGGACGCTCCTGTCGAGTATACTCATAGTATTCAGTTCCTGACGTATATCTGTGTTTATTCTATGAGAAGTCACTATTTACAAGCTTTAATTAGACGCAAACAACGGTCGCTCTTGTCTTCACTTCCTCTCTCTACCAATAAGTGAACATTGTCATTAAGATATGCGATAATTGCACTGCGTTAAGACAATATTTGCTTGAATGAAGCAAGCAAGGTTCTGCTTAGTGGACATATTGAGCGCAAGATTTAGCATATGTGTGCGAGAAGTCTATTCGAACGCAGTTATTCCTAACCGTTCGTTAAAATCACAATTCGTTAATCCTTCAAGCTTAATAATTGCCTAACACGCGTTTTAATATACTCAAATTGAAAATCTGATTCGATAGATAGGTTACGTACAACTGTTTCGATTGTCAACATTATTGCTTCCTTATACAAGGTAAAAGTTTAACTCCATTACAATATCGAGTAGACACAAAGTGCTAAAGCCAATGAACTTAATGACACACGCAAGTTGGAAGGATGTGTTGCAGTAAAGTGTTGTGTTGAAGAACTTCGATGTATCGCAAGGGATAGAAATAATATTCAGAATCAGTAAATCCGTTATTATGTGAATATAAATCTTTTTGTCCCTTTTGGCTGATACAAGCGCCTACTTAACAGGGTTTAACGGCGGTCCCGCGTGGAATTAGCTGCGAGTTAGAAAGTGAGTGGTTTTTGGGCAGTAAGAGGAGACACTGGAAGTACGTAGGCCTACTTCTCTGACTGCATGAAGCATTTTTCTCCTCTCTGGAAAAAGTGAACATATTCTCCGATGCGCCCGTATTACATGAGAAAAGTTCATTTAAATTTACTGTATCTCTTTCTTAAAAGATGTCAACCTAAGATAGTCTGTCTTGGTAGGCTACTTTTATAAAGAAAAATTATTTGAGACAATTGTTCAGTATTCGTCATTAATAAGTATAATATGTAAAGACAGGTACAGAGAGAGAGAGAGAGAGAGAGAGAGAGAGAGAGAGAGAGAGAGAGAGAGAGAGAGAGAGAGAGAGAGAGAGAGAGAGAGAGAGAGAGAGAGAGAGAGCAGACAGACAGACAGACAGACAGACAGACAGAGGTAGGCAGATAGACAGAAGACAGAAGACAGACAGAAGAAGACTATAAGTTGTAGCAGGAGAAAGGGCATACAGATAGGCACAAAGTCATTAAACTGCGTTATGGTATTTCGTGATACTTTGAAATTTATACCGTTTAAAGATTCTCACATGGTGTGTTTGTACGTGCTTGCTGTCGTAACGTCGTCTTGTCTTTGTTATTTAGACTGGCCACAGTTTCGTAAACTAAGTAAACTGTCCACAGATAAGAGCGCGCGCTCGCAACATTTGTACATGCTTTTGACATAATGGATCCTACCCGAGGAGGGTCGCGTGACCCGCGTTTATGATCCCTCGCATTCTTTATTTCACAACGGCTGCCGTTCCGTAAGATTTAAGAGCTTTCGTTTCGCAACATTTCTTCGATTGTTCAACAGCTTTCATAAAAGTTTGTAATGTACTTATTGTTTTAAATCACCTAGCTCATCCTAGTACCTACACCAGGTGTGGGAGATGTCTGCTATACTAACGAAAATAGACATGTTTTAATAATTTTTTCGGTCGTCTACAACACGGCTTATAGTCGATGAATATGGGCCTACGTTGCCGGATGAAAGAAGTGAGGGGCAATACTGTTCAGAACTCGCGTTATTGTAACCAGCGAATTAGTATATATTTAATTCGTTCTTCATTTGGATCGTGCAGTGCAATGAAGTGATGGTAGGCTACCCGTTATTTTTCATGCGATGACTATAACTTACGAAGTTCATTTTTTTGTATAAAATGATTTAAAAATGGACTTAAAATGATTTCAAATAAGACTATATGTATATGAGGGAAGTACCTAGCGCAGGGCTGCCCACCGCCACACTTGATGAATGCCCCCCCCCCCCCAGAAAAGGTATTCAAAATTAAAAGAAAATGTCATTGTAATAAGCGTTTTATATAAGCTAAAGCTAAATATATAACAGTTAGTAAATATATTCTCCTTTTAAATTAAACAAATAAATAAATAAAAACACTAATGCAATTAATACTTATAAGAGAATATTTCAAAGCAAAGGGACAAAGTATCAACAAAGCGTATTGTAAAGAACAAAAAATGAAAAAAATAATGGTTTGATGAAGTCCTACTTGCTTTGGCTTATATTCGGCACAGTAACTTCCTTTGCGGTGACGATATAGAAAAGGCATCAATTATTTCTTCATTAGGAATCGACTCTAGTAAGTCTTTCTCTAAAGCTAGAACCATAAGGTTAGAAAGCCATGCGGCTCCCATTGCAGACTGAGCCTGTTTTTTTATATTTTAACTCGGCCCATAGATCTTTCAGCCGAACAACTGGTTACGACCAAAGATAACAAAGTTGTATAATACAGCTATCAGTCTCTTGAAGGCCAAAAATTAATCAATCACCTATGATTCTTAAAAAAACTCTTTGTGACTAAAAAGCTCTTAATATGTTTAGGTTCACTTTCTTTATCACTCTCAGACTCATCGTCAACGTTCATGCTAGTTTTTCCTTTATTACTTATTACTAATGTTATGTACCTACTGTGTGAAAACGAGAGAAGTTAAAACAGCTTCTATTTTGGAAAATGTTAGAACTAAACGAGTCGGCTTTTCTGCTTTCCTCAGTATAATCGTAGATAAATAAAAGTTAAAGCAGAACGTGATAATTACATCGATTCACTTCTACCCACGCGTTAAAGTCGCTGGCACAGATAAAGCGTAGGCCTATACCTTATATGTATTATGCATATAGTACTATACAACTGCGACGTAGTTGAGGGCCTATGTTGTTTTGTGGACATTTTTCTGTGCGTGTGTGTGAATTATCAGTTATCGTGAGTTTTTACGCAGTGTCTGTTAAATTCTCTTAGGACACAAGTGTTTCGTAACAACATACTTTAAGCGAAAATCGTGTGTCTTACTTTTATTTGCTTTTAGTGTTGGCAATGTCAGTGCAGTTTCTAAGAAGGATTATTATGTTTCATCTTCGAACGAATGAACTGGAAAGATGGAAGACTGTATTTAGCAAAGTCGTGTGTCATAAATGAATTTGTGAATGCGTTAATTTTTCATACGGTAGGATGTTTTTGAACATATTTAAATTAAATAAATTAATAAGAACTTGTGATACGTCTTTTAGTATTTGGTACGTGTGTTCTTAAACAAAAGTTTAGGCCTACTGTATTTTATAGTAACGATTTTTTTTTCTTCCTGCCTCAATTTGTAACAAGAACAGAAAGCAGCGCAAACGCGACTTGGCACTTTACAGTTTGTTTCTAATACGTAGTATAATTTCTAAATTTATTTGTCATAGTTTGCTATTTCGCGCCGTTAAGTCATCGAGACATTTAACTGTCGTTTAAAATTTAAGAGTAACAGTGAATTGTATATAGGCCTATAAGTAATTTTTCATGAAAAACAGTCACAACTCGATCTGCTTCCGGATATCTATTTCCAAGACAATAACACGGCGGTAGTCTTGTCTGCTGGCACGCCTGGTCTAGGTAAGTTAGAATGGTACACTCGCAACAAAACTGTTTTGTTTCTATACCTGCGAGTACTGCAACGAAACAGTTGCTCGTCCACTTATTCGTTCGTTGAACGCACACCCAATGCCGATCCGAAATTATTTATTTCTCGTCCTTCATATTATACATTGCAGAAATTGCTTCATGAAGTTATTTCAGCAGAGCCGTTTTTACTGGATTTTCGTGCTACATAATTCTGTAGGGTTGTTAACGAAAATAGTTTATCAAACAAAGTGCTATTTATTATATAAAATAAGAACGTTAATGGTATTAAACATTCAGAAACAAACAGAATAATCACTGTTGCACACCACTATAAAAAATTATTCCGATTAGCGCTCTCAAGCTTCGCACCTCATCGTCAGATCGCAAAAATCTGATTAGGTATAAATATATATATAGGCCTAGAGACATTTTTCCGATCTGACGATGAGCTGCGAAGGTTGAAAGCGCTAATCGGAATAATTTTTTTATAGTGGTGTGCAACAGTGATTATTATTATGTTTGTTATTATAACCACTAACACAACTTTCTTAATTAAATTTCAGAAAAAAAAACATACAAACATTAAGTCAGATACGTTTGCTGGGTTCTGAAAACACTTGGAAGAGACTTAATTCTGAGAGCACGTGGGTTTCTGTTATTTTGAAGTAAGTGCTGGGACGTTACAATATCAGTTATGTTATGTACTGGTGGTCACATCCGTTACCGTCATAATCATGGTAAATGCCTGTTCTCACTGCCACCCATCCGGCTGGGACGTTACAACATTAGTTATGTTATGTACTGGTGGTCACATCCGTTACCGTCATAATTATGGTAAACGCCTGTTCTCACTGCCACCCATCCGGCACCATCTTACTTGAAGTAGACAAAGATGTGATCGTCTGATTTCTTTATGAAACCATTTGCATTTCCTTCAAAACCAAATCCCAAGTACAGGTTGTTTTACAGGAACGTCTGACAAGTTTGTTAATACCACTTGGCATACGTGTCCACACTTTTACCCTACAGAACATTATTCTGTTTTTAAAATTGACCCCCCCCCTCCTCGCCAATAGGCCGGCGGGAGGTAAATATCAGGGGGATAAAATTGTGAACTAAATCGCAAAAGTCTACGTGGGACATCAAATTAAAGAGAATTTTAACTAACATATGAATGTTATGTTAAGTTTACGAAATTTCAAAATTTCGGGACCTCGGGCACAAAACGAAGGTTAAAAAATTTGTGAAAATATAGCTTCGCATCGGTCTAAAAGTAATTTTAACCAAAATCCGAATATTTCGAATTCACATACACACATACGCGCACACACACATCCGCGCGCGCAAACACACACACACAGTATTGTATGATTGAGTGCTCTATATTTGTTATATTACTAAAGATGTCAAAGAATAATTGGGAGTTTTGTAATTTTTCCCATAATTAAAAATGTATCTAGTATCAAAATATAGCCTATGTAACTACGTCCTTCATTCGAAATAGCGAGCAAGTTCTGCAGCTCAGGGAGCATACTATAAGAAATATTTGCTACGCGCAGTGCGCACTCTCTATCTCTCTCTCTCTCGCGCACACACACACACGCACACGCGCGCACACACACACACACACACACACACACACACACACACACACACACGGTTCGCCAACGCACGTGGTTAGTAGACGGCTGATTTATCTCTGGTGGAACTATCTAACAGTGGAACGTGAGTTGTACCACAGCCGGGGAGCACCTAAGGCTGCCGGCCTAATGCTTAAAGGCAGAAGAAGAAGAAGAGCAGTACTTCATTTTTCAAGCACACATCTACAACGTCGCCCTACGAAGATCCAAAGATGCCTCCTATCGACGAAGAAATTTAAAACTTTGCGGAAAAAGACAAAAACTCCATGTACACGTGAACGCCGTCACCCTACAGACTCGAGACGCATTAACAATTTGCGTTAATGGACCGATTAGTGCTGTGACTACCGGAAGCTTGTTGAGTCCACTGCAGTGAATAGTTGAAGGTAAAATTTTATTTCCCGACTTTTTTGTCCATGACGTAGTTCGTACATTAACTAATTATAAGTATATTATTACTGGCTCGAAATACTAATTTTTTATTGGTAAAAATTAACTAGGTCCTAATTTTTCTCCTCAACATATATCAACCGATTTCTGAAATAAGAATGAACTATTTAACAAGAAACATTAATTATGAAAAGTTAGTATTTGTTTTATAAACCATATTGAACCTAAAAATTCTCTCAATATTTTATATTCTGTGGATGAAAGTATTGATGTTTCAATTCATAAACCCAAAAAATGAAATATTATAGCTAGAATTTTTGTAATTATAAATATATAACCACAGACTCCGAACACTAATTTTTTGTTGGTAAAAATGTAAAACTTTTACCTTGTAGCCTGAATTGAGCCTCTGATGAAGCTTGTAATAAACAAAAACTAGTTCACGCTACAAGGTAAAAGTTTTACATTTTTACAAATAAAACATTAGTGTTCGGAGTCTGTAGTGATATATTTATAATTACAAAAATTCTAGCTATAATATTTCATTTTTTGGGTTTATGAATTGAAACATCAATACATTCATCCACAGAAAATAAAATATTGAGAGAATTTTTAGGTTCAATATGGTTTATAAAACAAATATTAACTTTTCATAATAAATTTTTCGTGTTAAATAGTTCATTCTTATTTCAGAAATCGGTTGATACATGTTGAGGAGAAAAATTAGGACCTAGTTAATTATAGCCTATATGGTTAATATACTTTTAGATTTACTCGTTTCATTTATTTTTAACTTGTCATTTATTAAATATCAATAATATAAATAATTTGAATCAAATGTTTATATTATTTAGAGATAAAATTAAGTATTTGTTAATGATGACCATTTTATATCAATAGGTAGATTACCACCATTTTAGGGAGGTTTTTCCAATATGTGTAATGATTTACTGTCTCTTCTTCTTCTTCTTCTTCTTCTTCTTCTTCTTCTTCTTCTTCTTCTTCTTCTTCTTCTTCTTCTTCTTCTTCTGATAGTTCCTATCCGTTTCGGATGCTGGATATCACAAAGAATATTTTAACTTTCTGTAGACCTAATGTTGCACGGAAAAGTCAGTTGTATTCATGCCAAACCAGGTCCTGAAATTTCTCAGCCATGAGAATCTCGGTCGTTATGAGATTACTGTCTTTTAGTTAATAACAATTAATTTTTCTATGTTTATTCAAACGTAGACGAGCACGTGAAAGCTCAGACTTGTCAAAAATATCTCTACTGACTTAGTAAACGCTATCATTCGGTCATCGCTGTCCGTACAAAGTGCTAACAATGAATGATGCTCAAGCTAATTTGTGTGTGTGTCTGTTCGCGCGCGCGCACCCAAAGAAAGGAAGAGGGGGAGAGATAGATAGATAGATAGAGAGAGAGAGAGAGAGAGAGACGCAAACTCATTCCTCGACTCATTATTCAGTAAGAAATGTCTGGTAACGTAAGATTTATACCAACAGGGAACTGCTTCACAGCATACAAATTAAGGGATATTGTGAACCCGTCGGTTCTTGTCCACGAGTGTGTGTCAGCTTGTACCCCGTAGTACCCGTAATAATTGGACTACTCGGTGACATGTCTCTGCAGAAATCAAGTTACAGTGATTAATGCGAATAACACCACCAATAGGTTTGAAAATATTGGTGTAAAATATCTCTTGTCAGGCGTGACAAACTTAGCCTACGTTTCCTGATTCTTCGCTTCTCCCTTGCCAAGGGTTATGCGATATATTTGTAACGAAAGAAAATTGTTGGAAAAATACTGTAAGCGGTAATTTTACGTTAATTTTACTAACCGAGGCGATGTCGTATGTTATAATCATAAACAGAAACTGTGTCGTGTTGCTGGGAGCATGTGGTTGATATGTAAACTATGTTTCCTCACTTACCTTTGTGATCGATGATTACGTTCTGTTTACGATTAGCTTGTTCCTCGCCTTTTATGGATTCCTCGCCCTTTATCATTATACACTGTCAATATAATGATATCCGCGAAATACAGTAAGTATGTTGGTGAACGCTTCTATAAAATAATGCAAAAACCAAAAAGAGAGAGAGAGAGAGAGAGAGAGAGAGAGAGAGAGAGAGCGATCGAGTCAGAGAATACAGTGGAACTTGCTTATAACGAGATTCAAGGGACCGGACAAATGTGCTCGCTGCATCCGAGCTGTCGACTCACAAGCCTAAATTTTTATACCGTGATTAACGAACACACAACAAAAAAGACTAGGGCCTACTATAGAAGAGGCTTTGCAGAATAAAATTTTGACACGTTTTACAGTCTACGCTTTAAAAGTGAAATTTAGACTTTAAACATTTTTTAGGCGCTAACATACTTTTTCTGAATATTGGCGAAAGTGCATTCGCGAAATATAACAAAAGTAACTGTGTAGCAAAAACTTACCAAAAATCAGCCGGCTATCTGGTAAAAAAAAACGAAAAACTTGCAGTCCCACATGTACAATATTAATTTTTAAATTACAAGAAAATTCGCTCTAATTTATTTGTCTTTTTGTTCGTCTTTCTAAATGGAATCATTAAAATTACATTTCGCACACAGAACTTAAATAACCTTAAAAAACTAATTTATTTTTGTTGTTGTTTAGTAATTTTGTAGGCCTATCTGTAGATATCAAAATAGTTTTGTAATTTATTTAAATTAAATATTCCACGAATTCATTACTTGCATAATTAGTTTCACTAAATTGCATTAATGATTTTAAACGAATGTTTAAGATCCTGTATTGTAACGAACTGTTTTAGACCTTTAACCCATGAACAAGCCTGCGATAAAATGCTCCTTACAACCAAGTTGCAAATTCGTTCCTACTCGTTAAAAGCGAGTTTAATTATCATTATTAAGATAAAAAACAAAACAAATCTCAAACCTCTGCTCGTTACATCCAAGTTCTCGTTGTAAGCGAGCTCGTTATTCGCGAGTTCCACTGTATTTTCATCTGTTTCTACTACAGTACAGACATAAATTGTAAGGTAAAATTAAACAGAAAATGAAATTCATTTTACTTCCATGTTCCATAAGGAAATGGGAGTATTGTGATGGCGAAAAAATCATGTTCGAGATAAGGGCTGATCCTGATTGTACTACCCTCAAAACATGAAGAAAAGCAATTTTTCTAAAAGTGTGTGTCTGTGTGAAGAATTGTTTTTATGGCGAACGATAACTACCGCAAATTCAAACAGAATCAAATAATTTTTTGCACATGTGCCCGACTTGTAGAGGACTCAAGGGCTGTTGATTTTGATGAAGATCGGATAAGGGGAGGGGATAGTTTACCTGCAACGTTTTATGTTTTAACAAGAGTAAAGTGCTTAATTTTGATAAATAAAGTATCCTGAAAAGAAGGTCATAATAATCCACTGTAGAAAGGTAGATGAAATATTTATAAATAAAAAGGGTAGTTAAAGGGGGAGAGGGTAATTTTTTATAAATTAAAATTATAGTTGAAGGAGGAGGTGATAATTTTTTACATGTGTACTACGTTATCGCAACAAAGTAGTAGTTTGTTGTTAAAATTCCTTCCGGGGCTGTTTAGCCGTGGTCCAATGATTTCTGCAAAACCAGACGTTTCGGCAGTGCTATCGACTGCCATCATCAGTGAAAATCGAGTACGCTAACGTGAGGTGGTATAAGTTTACGTTAGTGACCACAGTACTATGGTTAAGGCTGAAGCAAGAAGTAGAAAGAAGTAGTTTTTATGGAAATATTTCATTTCAAAAATGATTTTAAATATACATCTTAGAACATGGATGTCATGTATGGTTCTCCATACGGATATTTTCAACCTGTGATGAAAGAGCAAAGCAAATTTGTTTTATATTTAACAATATGACCTGTAAAAGTCGATGCGGTGCAGCACTGGTTGGGCAACGCATGATGAAGGACAATTTCTGTAGCCTAACGAAATTAAGTCACGAAGGGAGTCACGAAGTCACTTTCAAGGTGACTCCTCCTTTATCATTTCACAAAAACAAAAAACAAAAAATACATTAAATAAAATGACAACAGAAATGTACACGGCACGCTCACTCACTCTAAAACAATAAAAATTATCATTAAACGCTGGCAAGGTCGAGTGGAAATCCTTTTTTAGTAAAATTAATATCGTGTTTCGTTGTAATTCAATATCTGCTTTTATTGTCAGCGCACTCGTTGGGTAATTATTTTTCACTTTGTCCGCCTTTTTTTTTCCTAACATGTGCATTCCCGTGCGCGCGCAACGACACACGCACGCACATGACTGCGCGCTCGCATAGCACACGATGTTACGAATAAAAATAGAAATGTTTTTGAATAAGAAACAGAAAGGAAGGAACAGTGAGAGAGACTTAGAGAGATTGAGAGATGGGTGGGAGAGAGAGAGAGTGAGGGGGAGAGAGAGAGAGGGAGAGAGAGAGAGAGAGAGAGAGAGAGAGAGAGAGAGAGAGAGAGAGAGAGAGAGAGAGAGAGAGAGTAAAAATGAGGGCGAGTGTGTATGTGTGTGAAAAAGAAATATAACTAGTGAGAAGGAGGAATGGAGGCCATAGAACATCATAACTTGGCAGAAGAAGATGCACAGGACAGAAATAGATGGCGGTAAAGTGTGCGTATGCGGCAATAGCCGATTAAAATCCCCTTTGAGATAGAGAAGGAGGAATGGAAAAAAACAAATAAATATTTAAAGTTATATTAATTTAAATTGTAGGCTGTAGGCTGTAGCCTACTTAAAGCCATAATCGGGGACATATTTTACAAAATGTTCACCTTGGTTTTAGTAATCTTTACCAATTAATTTGTAATTTATCACAGTTTTTGAAGACGTTTACACAACACACGGTCTTCGTCGTCGTCATCCTTTACGGCTTAGGCTAGTAGCCTGTTCCAGCCTCAGTGGAATTCATTCAATCATCGTTTGCGGAGTCTTCCCACACTTCTCTTCCCCTTGGATGATAGTCAAGAACTCTTCTTGAAAATCTAGTTGGATCCATTCTCTGTAGTGACCTTTGAATCCATCCGGCTTATTCCTTTGAGACCTATGAGCCTATATGAATTTTGACGTGAACGGGTTACCAGCATATCGCACAACTCCCAACCTGGAGGACCAGGTAATGTGTAATCAACGTTTTCTTTCTTTAGCCTTTGGTGATCCAACACCTAGCTGCAAGGCAGCAGCTTTGCCATACCCTGGCAGGGGCTCTATCTTTGCAGAGCGTAACGTAGAAGCAACACACAGTATAACACAATATTCTCTTGAATAAAACCGAGTAAGCAGCAGCCTATACAAATTGGTGAATATTGACTAACAAAATTTTGCAGCCAGGATTAATAATTTTGCAGCCTACGTATAAAAACAAAAAAGCATATAAAAGAGTTAATATGCTTAAGAAAAATATAAGAGTTAAAACGTATTGTCTTCTGGAAAGGGTATTTAACTTCTACAAACGGGTTCTACCTTCCAGAAGTTTCTAGAAAGATTTATAACGAAATAATACTTCTCTCTTTTGATCCGACATGTAGAAGCTGATATTTAAAAAATAGTAAAAGAAAGAACAGTAATAGTAGCCACTTTTTCAAAGAGGAAAGTAAAAACTCATGCCACGATACTCTTTTACGGTAGTAGACGCGATAACAGACCCCATGTCCATAATAGGCATAGGTCTATGATAAGAAAATTGCTGATCCCAGAGCGGGGGTAAACCTAGGATTTCATTTGGGAGGGGGGATTTTTTTCAACCGCATATCGTTTTCTTAGGGTATTGTTTTTCTCATATTGTAACGAAAATCGTACCAACAAATTAAAACTAATGGGTAAATAGGCCTAACAACTGTAATTCACTAATTTCATTAAAATCAATTAAAAACGTACATCACATAAGCTTACAGTTTGTCTTGGAAGCTTAAAAGTACCTTTATGTGGAATATATAACTTTAAAGAGAACTTTAAAGTTAAGAAAGTGAAGGTTAACAGCATGTGTATAAATACTGTGTAGGCTATATAACAGAGTTGTAGATAGGCTATAAATTTTACAGCATGTAAAGTAATGTAAAATAATTTTGTTAAAAATATAATGATTGTCAGTCCTCCTTAAAAGGAAAAATAGAAAAAGAAAGAAAGGTAAAAAAATGAATAGGCCTAAATGAATATTGCTATATACTTTAATAAATAAGTGTTTTATTTATCCTTGATATTTAAAAAATATGTGGATCATATATGTTTCATTATATGTTTATTATATGTTTCATTTTTAAAAAGTCAGAAATAGGCCTATTTAAGTACAGTAAATTTTATCAAATAAAGCGCGTTAATTTTGCGAGTAAGTAGGATAACACTGGAACTGTTAAACTCCTAACGTCACGTGACTTAAAAAATCGTCATACTCGCCAAGGCCTGTCTTTCTCGTAGGCTACGGTTTACGGCCAACTAGCGGGTAGAGGCAAACAATTCCTTCGTTGCGGAATCAAATAAAACAGCTGACATGGCTCAAGCATAGTGTAAAGCACGTCGGCACATGAATAGTATGTTTCAAATCGCGTGTAACCAGCGGAAAATTGTGTCCTCCTACTCTCTTTCAACTCGACTTCTTTTTATTTTCCACCATTTTTTTTCAGCTGTTATATTTATTACTGAGTAGGCTATAAGTCCTATTATTGTAGATAATTTAAACTCGTCATAGACTTAAATAGTAATTTTTTAAAATTGACAAAACTTGGAAGTTTTTTTAAATTTCAAAAACACGCAACCAGTTTAAGATTTTTAAATCGATTTTTTAATTTTTTCGGATTTCGGGAGGGATATATCCCCCATACCCTCACTAGGTTTGTCCCTGTCCCAGAGTACTTACTGATTTCAAGATTTTTAGCTAGACATAGGCCTACTTCTTAACTAGGCCAACTACAACAGTAGTGAAACGTAAAGCCATCTAAGGCGTCCAGTTGTACGCGCGGATGTAATGGTTCATCAACGAACCAAGTCAATCAGGATAACGCTTCAAAAAATTAGGCCTACAACATGAAACACAACGTACGTAATATTTTACGTGTTCCACTGAGTGGAAACGGATATAAATTATTTTGTTATTGTATTGTTATTATCTACAGCAGTGGTTCCAAAACTTTTCAGTCAGCGGACCGCCACCCAAAAAATTAAAAATTTCACGGACCCCATCTACCTTCTGAAATAAAACAAACAGTAAATATGATATATACCCTTATATTTTAATTAAATTGTATTAAAATTAAAAATCTCTTAACTTGCAAACTAATAATATAATAACATTGGTCATAGTTTAATGTGAACAATGAAGCTGCTTTTGGACAATTATTTCTGCAATAGGCCTATTGGTTTTTATTGGTATAATTTGTTCACTGTACACAGTTTTAGTATTCTAAATTACATAGTTCTATTGTCAATATTAATTTTACTTTCTTGAAAACAAAAAAATTAATTATAATTCATTCAGAGCTATCAAATATTTCGACAGACGTCAACAACTGCGCGATGCGTTGAACGCTGGCAATTGTAAACAAGTTTCAAAACGGATTATGTAAAGAGATGTAACGGAATCTTGCGCAAAACGACAAACGCGCGTTGTTACCTTGTACAAGGCTGCGCCAGGAATGCGTCCGGCGTGTAAACGTAACAGGGGATCATCTTCCCGACGACAGGTATCCCCTCTCTCAGGTGAAACAGGGAGTGTCCGCCACCTGAGAGGGGCGCGCAGGACTCCTCGCCATTGGCCGCCTCGCTTGTGACCTCAATAATACCTTCCACTTCTCCGGGCCGACACCACACCCATCCACGGTTCCACAGCGCCGACCGCCGAACCTCATCAGTAGTCTTCCACAGAACCTGGGCAAGGAAGCGTCGAGTGCTTTTCATCCCCGTATTATAAAAAAAAAATTCACTAGGGGTGAAGGGGCGTGGTCGAAAAGGTCATTTCAGGTCAAACGTTTTGCGAAAGTCTCAGTGAGAGTGCAGTGGCCGGCCTTTGATTTATACGCGGTTTTTTTTTGGCAACTCTAAATCTATCGAAATATTTTTAATTCTGTGAGTAGTATTTATTTAAATTACGTAAAAATTATAAATTCTTAAGCCATAATCCAAAGAACTGTAAAAACATTTTTTTGTATTATTACATAAATGCTTTATATCGTTTTTATGAATGTTTCAACGAAAATACTGTACTATTTTATATGAGTGTTTCAAACTATTTTCAATTAATGGAATAGAAGAAAACTATTTTTAAAGTGAATTTATTCAAACAGAATTTAACCAAAATTAAATAAAAAACATGTCAAAGTTTTATTAATTTCTTATAATAATGAATTCGTCCGTTTCGTTCTTTTGACAATGTAAACTGCATAGCCTGTTATGTTTGTGTAAGTTAAAGAAAAGAAAATATTTTAAATCCACATTTAGCGTAATCCTGGTAGGCGGCAGAAATTACTTTGTAACGTTTCAGAATATTACTGTTGTAAGTAACATCAGCCATTATTTGTTTTACCGGAAAAACGAACGAAAAATTAATTTTAATAGTGCAAAAGACAATAGAATAATTAATATTGTGCGCCATGTATAACAAGTAAACATTTACGTAAACCCATCGCCGTTGTGGTATCGAAGCGCAGGACAGAGAGAAAAAACGACTACAAAAATAACTAGAAGAAGAAGAAAAAAGAAGAAGAAGAAATCGCATTCGCATATTATTATCTAGATAGTGGTGCGTGTATTTACTGGATATGTCGACATTCCCGGACTGTGTCATCCTCGGTACTTCCGGTTCTTCTTCTTCTCCTTCAGTCTGTTAGTTGGACGGTGTCTCCGGCAGGTGGTGTGACTATCGCCTCGCAACCCTGGACTGCTCTTCCTGTGATTTGTACTATACGCGCAAGGTAAGGTACCATTCATTGTACTATACGCTGATAATAATCTAAATTACATAGTTTTGTCTACAAAACGTAAAACAAAATAAAAAACGGTTTACCTAGATATTAAATTATTTAAAATAATTTTACAAGTGGAAAATGTAATCCAATAATGCGCGCGTGATACAATCCCGACGATAAGATTTAACTTAGTGTTGAATGATTTTGTCGAGCGTAATTTGACAGGCACGTGTTCTTCATCCGCTTTGTAAAATACTCAAAGAAAAAAAAAGGAAGCAAATTCCACAGGAGACAAGGATTTCAAATCTATAGGCTATTTTTTAAAAGAAAAATTTGTTTCTTGTTAACATAATAAATACAACTTTTCGCGACAATTAATTTTATGTTTACTAATCATGGTTTGCGTATAACAATAAAACAGAATTTTTTTGTTTATCCTACAATATAACATTTCACTTAGTCGCCTACTATAAAATAAACAAAAACAGTTGGACGTGGATTCTGCAATATTTTCTTATTTGACAAACTTTCATTAGCGGATTATAGATTCTGTAAGTAGCATAACACTTGTTGCTACCCACAGATTTGGTTGTGCGTATCGTGATAAACGCTTTCGAGCGATCTAACTGATCGTCAGATCGGATTGAAAGCCACAACCGATTTGTTTTTAATAATTTTAAATTCAGACCAATTGTTTTAAAAGAGAAATGAAGGAGATTTCGTACTAGTATTAAATGTAATTTTTAAGCCAATATAATTATAATTTTGTTCGTATAATTATAATTTTAGTCTCTTCAAGTAAACGTCCATTTTTATTCCGATATTAAATATTTTTCTACTTCGTAAATGTAAGCCAACATTCGTATAATCAAAGCATAGGAATTGTGCATAACTAATTGTGGAATATGCCCGAGTTTCAAACGTGCATATTTAGGGACTGTATCACATTTCTAATACCATCACGCGATGTAATTCTTATAGGAGAAATAACATTTTTAGTTACTTTTAATTTTAATTTTTCATTATCGGCTGACCATGTACGACGTTGGATTTCTGTTTTAATATTTAAAACTCCGGTCTTGTATAGAATTATTATAATTGTGTATTTAGTTTTATACAAAAACCAGATCCACTGGACATAAAATCACAATTAACAATACTCGTCCATATTTTACGTACGAACATTAACAAACATTATTTTCTTCTTCATTCCAGGATTAGGCGACATCAACTGTTCCGATCTCCCTATTTTCAATCCATCTTTTGCGTGGTCTTCCCACATCTCTTTTCTCTTTAGCCGCATATTGTAAAAGAGATTTAACTTAGCGTTAAATGATTTTGTTAAGCATAATTTGGCAAACTTTGTTCTTCGTTCGCTTTGTAACGTAAGCGAAAATAATTTGTAAAAAAATAAATAAAAAGAGGATGTTTTGACGTAATTATTTTCTAATGCAAATTATAAAAGTTTACAATTGTTGACACGTGTTCGACAAGAGCATGTCAAAACGATTATGATTTAAAATGTTATTCGTAATTTTTGGCCTCTGATGTTCGTCAAGTTACTGTATTATATTCTTGACGTGCTTCAGCTAAAAATATTTTTAATAATTGTTTTATAATTATTACACTATGGTACATTGGCAAGGAATTTACAAGTTACTGTTCACACGTTATGTAGTCCTATACATATTTTTATATTTTGTGTTTAGGGGGGCGCACGCGCGCGTCTTTGCTTTGCGTGAACTAATTTATATTTTAGTTCGTTCTACATGAATTAACTTAATTTTTATTTTTGTTCGTTCTTTTATTTGTCTAGCGGAACGGAGACTTTTTCAGTCATAGTCGGTCGTTGTATAGGCTAATTTAAGACTTCGAGTGTACGCCAGGTAACGTCTTCTAGGTAGTTGTTGTTGACAGCAAAAGTCCAGAATTATTAAAACGTTAATAATTCACGATCCCCTGTAACTAAAATTTGCTCCCTGTTATATCACTAAACGCAGTCGTAACCGTGATACCACGCTACAGTCTCGTGCACGCGCCCGCAAAACAACTCATCTTGTAATCCGATCTTAACAAGATTCTGGAATCGATAAATTATTCATTTTATAATACATTTAAAAGCGGTTAGGACTTTATCCGGAGGCGCGCCAGTAGTGCCCGGCGCCTGTGTGCACAACTTTAGTTGGCGCCTCTATACCTCCCTCATCAATAAAAAAATAATTTTATAAAAACGTATCGGTAAGTAGACCTACAAACGAAATACGAAATATATTAATTATAAGTTTATCAAACGAAACCAGGAATTACAAAAAAAAAGTATACAAAAACAGTAAACATTCAACAAGGGTACAAAAACAAAAACGTCAAAAATAATTTGGAAGAAAATAAAATAATATTTTATTTGTCAAGAAAATCATTTGCCAATTAGGCTACACCTTATAGTCTATAGTTTACGTAAATTAACAGACGAACTTACAGTTTTATAAAAAACAAAAAAAATTAAATATTTTTTAGTATAGGCCTATAGACTAATTAGACTTTTCAAATATGTTCTACTCGCCTGAAATTTTTGGCGCCTGTGTGTGCCATACACTTTGCACACTGTGTCGGCGCGCCATTGAATTCGTTCGTGAATTGAACGTTTTAGTGTCTAAAGGTGAATGATTATTTTTCATTACACAAATATGTAACGTAATCATCACTTAAAGTATAGTAGCGATTAAATTGATCAAATTTATTAGATGTAGTTAGAACAATGAGTAACCATATTGATATATATAGAATGTGGTAGGCCGATAGCCTATAGCCCTATATGTAAATAAAAGATTATAAAGTTATACATAAATTCATACACAGGTGTGCCTACAGGTTTGTGTGTGCAAAAGTATTCTTCTTCTTCTTCTTCTTCTTCTTCTTCTTCTTCTTCTTCTTCACTACATGGCTTGGACTATAGCTCGCTCCGACTTCACACAGCCTCTGACCATTTTTTCCAGGGTCTTCCAGGTTCTCTCGTCCCCACTGGCCTATATTCGAACGCTTGTTTAGGAATAAGCGTGTCTACCATGCGTTCCAATGCGAATTCCAATTCTGCCTGTATTCCTTTATTCTCTCCAGAACCGACTGTAACTTCAGGTCTTTCCTTATGTCGTCGTTTCGTAGACGACCTCTCAAAATACATCCCTTAACTGCTCTTAATAGTTTAATTTCCGAGGGCTGTATTTTTGAAATATCTTTTTCCAGGAGAGTCCATGTTTCGCATCCGTACATTAAAGTCGGTACAGCCACGACCTTATAGAACTGTAGCTATGTTTCCCTCTGCTTTTTATTCTTCAATAGTCGTCTCATTGTTCCACAGGTATAACTAAATTTATTTAACTTTATCCAGATATAGTTATCCTTCCTATACGAAATATCACATCCCAAATACTTGAAATGGGATACCTGCTCCAAAACACTATTATCAATTAGAATTTTTGTTCTTACAGGGTTCTTCGCTAGGAAGCCTATCACTTTTGTCTGAGTATTTGAGATCTTAAAGTTGTATTTCTGGCAGATTGTATGCAAGGTAAAAATAGACATTTGTAACTCATTTTCACTCTTCCCTGTTGTAAAAGTATTGTTTTTATTATTTTTAAACGTTCGTGTTTATATTTACTTGCATACAAAAAATATAATATATTATACAAACATAACAATATATAATATATTAACAATAGCCTTTATTAGGCTATACAAACAATATAATTTTATAATTTGTTTTTATAATTGCCTGGGAAATATTAAAAGCAAACGTAACAGTCGTTTAAGAAAAATAAATGGTTATATATAGATCTATAAATATAGCCTATAATTGGTATAGGCTAATAACATACTCCATTTCTGTTTGTACATAGCCTGTTATTATATAACAAACAATTTAATCGATAGTTTCCGTATACTAGGGACTATATTTTTTTTTGCTATTTGTAATGAATATTATTAACAGTTCATTGCAGTTCATAATGAACGGTTAAACAGTACCAATTGACCTGAAAATTGCAGCTATTATGTTCTTAAACCTATTAAAATCTATACAGGCTATTAATAAAAAGTAGTTATATTTGTTCTTACGTAAAAAGTAGATTGGATTGCTGTTTGACACATGTTTGTATTAACAGTTAATCCCAATCGATCGTCTGAAAACGTTCCAGAGTATTTTAAACAAAGCGTGTGTGATCGGGCAAGATTCTTGAATGGATAAAACATATGGGAAAAACGAACATTGAATCTAGAATAGGCTGGACGACGAATCTTTGTACTGAGGAAAAAGGAAAATACATTTCGTAAAAACAACACCATGCCTGATGACGACTGCAGATAACTTTGTAGCAAAAAAATCCTTTAATATTAATTTGTCCTTTAATATTATTATTCTTTCTGATAATAATGAATCTCAGTGGCTATGAAAAGTGTTATCCCGCCATTGCAGTATTTTGAGCGAGTAGATAATTTCAACCATGCGGTAAGGTACGGAACACCAGATGCTAGTTAAGTAACTGGTGCATATTTGCTTTTTATTTCTTTGTATCGACAATATTATTTGTTACTATTTCTGTCTAATTCTGACTAGAGCCGATATAGCAACATAACTTAAGACACAGGTTTCCAAAATGTCTAAGAACTGGGCGCTACCGTATGTATTACAACCTTAATGTATTATCAGTTGGATTGAATTTCTCACAGAGTAAAGTTGGAATAGTAAGAATTCGTTATTTTATATCTTTTGTATACAAAAGATGAAGCCACCATCGTCAACACCTTGGAAGGATTAGGGATTGACATGCGATCCGGTACAAGACAAAATAGGCCTACATGGTTATGTCCAATTCAGAAGACCAGAAGGAAATTTCATTGTCAATGGGAAATGTTCTAAAGGAGTGTCTTGCTTTAGTTGTCTAGATGCCTCGGTATAAAATGATAATAACATTAGGATGAGCATAAAAGAAATGAAAGGAGCTGAAAATAGAGCCTACTTTCCAAGTATTAAACGTCTTCAAATGCAATCTTGTTACAAGAGGTACAAACTCAAAGTATACTATTCTCTGGTGCGACCAGTTGTTGCATATGGGTCTGAGGTGTAGACTTTAACAGAGTATGATAAAATTGGTTTAAAATTATTTCAGCGCAAAGTATTGAGTAAAATTTATGGCCCAGTAAGAGAGGAAGGCAGTTGCAGAATACCCAACAACAATGAACTACAGGCTCTCATGCATGGAAAAGATATAATGAAATTCATCAAGTCACAGAGATTGCGTTGGCTGGGACATGTGGAAAGAACGTCTGAGTAAAGAATGCCTAAAAGAAAGCAGAAGGGAAGATTATATAGTACTAGAGGTAGAGGCAGACCAAGGATGAGATGGTTGGATGGCGTAACAGAAGGTCTTGCTAGCGTGGAAATCAGATGGTGGAAGGGAAGGGCGGAGAACAGGGAAGCATGCAGGAGTATTGTTGAGGAGGCTAAAGCCCACCAAAGGCTGTAACGACAGATAAGAATGCATTTCGGTATCTCAGCACACCCCGTTTTCCGTGGTCTTCCGATAACGTCTGCCTACTAAAAGACATCTGTACCTGATGAGTTTGTCACTAAAAAATCGGCACCTTTTAGTTTTAACCGCTGTCCGTGTAAGTAATTAATAAAGTTCTTTGGCTAGCAGAACAAAACCCAAAATGTCAGCAATGTATAGAAGCTATCGTTTGGAGTTTTCATTTAGACGAACCTTATCCGTTTGTGTGCGCGTCATTGCTTGTTGCAGTTTGTTCTCGTGTGCCGAGTGCACAAACGGAAGACTCGTCGATTTTTCACTCGAATGTATTAAGATAGTTAAACGCATGAGCAATTGTTGATCTTTAAGGTAAAAAGACAGTAAGGTAATCAATCACAAGTTTCATTAAATCTCCTTAATCCAACTTTCACTTAATAAAACACCGTACTTCTTTTACTGTTGTGAAATACAAACAACTTCCCTTACGTTACGTTTGTTAAGGAAAGGTTTAATCAATGTGCAAACATCATATTAAAAAAAAAAAAAAAATGTAAAATAACCTTTAAAGCTTCTATAAAGTAAATCTGCTAGCAATGTTCCTCGTTCGCAAGTTGTCTGTGAGAGTTTCTAGCTATGAACACAGATCTTCCACGTCAGTTAATCGCTGATAATCAATGTGTAAAGAAAACTGAAAAGAATGTGTAGCCTATACATTTTTAATATTATTTAAATAAAAAAAAAAACAATAAACAGTTTAAATAAAAGTTTAAAGTTTCTTACATAACAGTTTAAATTCCAGTCAATTTGAATAACAGTTTGAATTATTATTGCTTACCAATAATAACATTTTTATAAAGTAGCCTATACATTGCAACTCGCCGAATCTATTAAAAGTTAAGGTGCACACAATATAAATTCAAGTGACGAATTTCACAAGAATGTGTGGAACGATTTGGAGAAGGTTGGGAAATAAATGTAGAAAAGAAACAAAATAAAATTGTATAAAATAATATGGCAATACTACTGTGTGGTTCTGAAACTTGGGGCATAAAGAAAAAGATGAACAGAAGATACAAACTGCAGAAATGAAATTTATGAGATCAGTTAAAAGGTGATCATATAAGAAATGAAGAGATAAGAAGTGATTTAGATATTTTTGCAGTTAATGAAAGGATTAAAGAATACAGAAGAAAATGGATTCAACAAATCAATAGAATGGAAGAAAGTAGAATAACGAAGATGGCGAAAGATTACAGCCCTAGAGGCAGAAGAAAAGTTGGTAGGCCTACGAAAAGGTGGGCTGTGGAATAGAAACAGGCCGCTAAAGCCAAAAACCGTTAAGAAGATGATGATGATGATGATGATGACAATATTAATTCTTAATTTATTATTTATTTACAGCATATAAATTCTTAATTTATATTTATTTATACCATATTACTTAATTCATAGTACGTTGAACGTGTCCTTAAAATTGATTACGCTACAATTCTAAAAATACTATGCCTACATCCAGCTGTTAACTATAAAAAAGTTGCCGAGCCCATTCACTTGATTCTAGATTTAGTTTTAATCGAGCAAATCTAGTTTTAATCTTTTGTGACGTCATTGGTTTAAATAACGTTATCTATTCCAAACGTCAACAACATAGGCTCTTTCTTTCTACGTTCGTTCTTTCCGATTACCACTATTCGATCATTACATTCGGAAGTCCTATCCGAAGACAAGCGCTTAACGCAAGTCCTCCAGAATCTTTGTAACGATGATTTGCAGCAGCGAACGTTTCAGCTTCCCGCGCTGCTCGTTTATCGTCGTTTCGCAATTCTGTTCTGTCTCAAACCGCACTGTATTACCCGAAATGCTCCATTTCTGGTGCTTCCAAGCTCTAAAATCCTAGGCATCACGTACAAGCAACAGTGAGGAATATCATACTGTTACCAGATATTTTGTACTTGACACTTTGGCCTTTGAAATCAAAATTGTCCTTCAGAAAAAAACAGATTCACACTTCGGAAATGAAGTTTCTGAGAAGTACAAAAGGTTGCACGAGACAGGTCCGTTTACGCAATGAGGATATTAGAGAAGAGCTAGAAGTATTCTCCACAAATGATAAAATCCAGACATATCGCAGGGAACGGTTCCAGCATCTGAAAAGAATGGAGGATGGACGACTACCTAACGTTGAGTTTCAATATAGACCCTACGGTATAAGAGATGTAGAAAGATTGAGATTGAGATGGAGAGATACTCTGTGAAGACGGAACAGGCAAACTGACTACTACGTGAGGTGAAGGAGAAGAAGAGAAGAAGATTATCCTTCAGAAAAACACCGTATAACAACACAAGTTTACGTACAAAGAGTGGGTACAGTCAGTACCTTGAGTATGCGTCCAAGGATGTTCCCTCAGCATTCTTAAAATTGTGCCACGGTTTCTTCAGCTTAGTGTCGGCTTCGTTTTGGGTTCATTTTTCGTACGAAGTAATAATCGAGCAAGCGTCATAAACGCATACCATCATTTATGTAGTAATTCCATGCAACTGCAAAAAAAATCCATAGGAAGGCGCGTTTTTTCAACGTATTTTATATCCGTCGGTATCTCAACGTTTTACAGTAGCCATCACTCAAGGAGTAATGAACAGAGTTCGGTGCACCGACTTTATAAGCTGTTATTGCCAGTCAATTCACTGTTAATCACAATCGTTAACATTACACGGCTTTATGAATAATAAAAGTTGATTAGCTGTAAGCTTTTCTATCCTTTTTAGCTTTTATTATTTTAACTTGGATTACTAATTATGTTTTTTATCCCGCCATTCAAGTATTCTGAAATAAAGTACGTTAATATTAATTACACAATACAGATAAAATAAAAATATTAATTATCGTGTAGTAATAAAATAAATTGTTTTGGTATTAATTATACTAGGTCAACTTTCAACAGCGTTCAGGCTACTCACATTATTGTGTTATTTTGCTGCGAATTATGCCAAATGTGCTGGAAAACGGGACGGACATGCATTATATCAATATACATAAAAAAAACAACAAAAAATTCTACATCGATTGACATGGAAAACGAATTAGTCAACTAAATGGAAAAGTATCAGCCACAGTACAAATGCAAATCTAGTACGGGACTGAAATGCGGCCTTCTATGAATGGAATAAAATGGGGGAAAGGAGAAACTTTTGAATTATATTACACTAGACGATGGAACAGATTGTTCGCGAGAATACATTAGGAGCAACAGAAATTTGGAGGAGATAGGGAGTGATACCTCCCTCATTTATAAAAGCAGAATAGAGGATTAGAATATAAGACGAATGGCAGAATGTAGGTGTTCGAAAACAAATCAGAATGATCTCTAAGAAGAACGAAACGACGAAAATCTTGTCTGCGCCATGAAGATCATATATTGGTGAAGCAATAGGCGAGAAGGCTAACAAGGAGACAGAGATTACAGAGAAGAGGAAAAAGACTAAGCTTCGATGAAAAGTGTCTGAAAAGAGTGTTTAACAGAGAAAGAAACTTTTCTTATTCTAAGAGATCTCTTTTCCGCTCCTCATTATATGTATACTTTCGTAACACCCTAGGAAATAATTTTTTTTCACTTCAAGAGGTTTCCGTAGCATAACTTATATCTTCGTCATTTTATTAGACTAATGTATAAAATGCTATTTTATTAGTTTATTCTTCTTCATTCATGACGTTTTAGGCTTACAGCCTGTAACGAGTTCTACTTTTCTTGCTAGTGGAGTTGACCTGTCTTTAACCGCCGTTGATTGTTTCCTTTGCAGCCCCAAGGGTCTTCGTCTTTTGGTTATTGTTTAATATCTTTTTACGGAATACACGTAGGGTTCATTATTTTTAGAAGGTTTACGGGTCCAGATAGCTGTTTTTTATTTGTATATTTTTTGTTTTGTCTCTATTAACTCTTTCCTTACGAGTTATCATTATGTCAGCATTTCTTCTCCTGTCCATTCTTGTGTATTCAGTTGCACCTGTTAAAACTCGCATTTCTACTGCCCGTATTTTTCTTTCTTCTTTTGTTAAAGCGCTAATCTTCCTTCCGTGTATTTTATATGGGATGGCCAAGATTACATAGAATTTCATTTTTGTTTTTGATTGTATTTTATTTTTCAGTGCGTACACCTTATTCTCCGTTGCTGTTTCTCACATCAGCTTCTACATAGAACAGTATTGTATACCAAAAGAAACTGAACGTGTTCAGTCTATTTTGTTGCGTATCAGTATATTAAATAACCCACATTATACTTTAGATTAGTCTTATGTAACTGTTTGTATGTTCATACGTGGTCACCACATTTTGATGTATTGGATGTAATAGAAAAAAACAACACTTAATCTTCGGCTAGCGATGATAGCCTACTTAGGCCTACTGGTCACTACAAAAAATTTCAGCAAATTCTGTTGCATTCAGTCGAAATCGCAGACGGTGGACGAACACTTTTAATAGAACCATTCCTGGTTACGACGAAAGCGGTTTGAACCCGATGCTTACGCGATTCATAAGATGAAAGTTCTTCGTTTCATAACGTTTCAACTATAATTCTAGTACTAAAGCCACTTTATATTTAAATTTAAATTGATTTTATCGCTTATAAACCTTACATGTGCGTCCTTACACCTATTTGTTTCGATGGGTTATAGCCTTATATAGGCCTAATCAACTTAACGTCTTCACACTGCACCACCGTTAAAGTCACTACTACCAGTCGTACTGAATGACTGATAGCTGGCGCTCGAACGTTTGCGTTTCACGCTATCTAACACACAGAGCTTACACAGTTGAACTTAGCGTTTGTAAATAATGGCGAATAATGCACGTTACACATACATAATTCTTCGACCTTTTCGGAAATATCAAAAAAATAAATAAACAGAATTAACACTGTTGCACACCACTATAGAAAAATTATTCCGGTTAGCGCTTTCAAATAAAGGATATCAAATATGGGATATTTCCGAATTGATGATGAGCTGTGAAGCTTGAAAGCGCAAATCAGAATAACTTTTGGTCAGAATAACATAGTGGTGTGCAACAGTGTTAATTCTGTTTGTGATTATAACCACTAACACAACTTCAATAATTAAAAAATAAACAGAAATATGCCAGGTAATTATAGTTTAGGCATATAGCTTATTATTTTAATTATGTAACAGCTTATAGTTTACTATTTTGCTTATTATATGTAACAGCTTACCTATATGTCCACGTTACACAGAAGAGGTAACAAATTTCTGCTCAAATCAATACCAAGATAACATATCCGTGGGAATATAATTTCTAAATTTTTAAGTTAAATTTTAATGTAAGCATTTTAATACGAAATACTTTTCCGGAAAAAGGCTTCTACGTCTTAAAGTCGTTACTCGCACAGTAATGACACACGAGTTTATCGCTCCCGTCGTTTAACATATGACGATTTATTACAGACAGTTTGCGTAATTGGTGTGATTTATTGTCTGTCCGGTTTATACTGAAATCGCAACGAGCAAGCGAAAGTAAAATTAATTGCTGGCCCACATAATCGAAAACGAGGTAGTCTATAAGCCTTCTTCTTCTTCTCCTTCTTCTTCGTAAGGCTGTGGACCTTACGATCCGTTGCGCACTCCCTGGTCCGACCATCACTTCTTCGGTATGCCAATATTCCGCCGTCCTTTCGTATTATAAACGTTTAAGTTGTACATCCCAAGGATGTTCCTTACATCATAATTTCTTAGCCGGTCCCTCCGTGATACTCTAGTACTGATCCTAAAAATCTCATTTCACCAGCCTGTGTATCCGGCTTTCGGTCTTGCGTTCAGTGTCCAAGTCTCACTGCCATGAAGGCCGCATAGCATTTCCATCACTTAATAAAATTTCAAAAGAGTGTCTCTTCTGACATTTCCATTCAGTGTTCTTCTTATCGTTCCACACATGTGATTAAACTTTTCTATTTGTTTGTCCACATCTGTCTCACCGACATAAGACAAGTCACATGCGAGGAACCTGAATGAATCCAGTCGCTCAATTAGTCGATCAGTCGATAAATCTAAATAATGCTATTTACAAAGAGATTGATGAATAACGACGCGTAAAGATTTATGAAGACTTTTACACACGTTTTCCTGTGAATTATTGTTTATTCTTCCTAACGGTAAGAACTGTAAGATTAGGGTTGTCATACAAGAAATCTTAGTAAAAGTGAAAGACAGGCCCGTGACATACGGTTCCGAAAGCTGGAGCGATTAACGAGAAGGCACTGAGGACTTTTGAAAGAATAAATTATTAGAAGAATCTTCGGACCAGTATGTTGTAATGGTGAATGGAGGATCACATCTAATCAAGAAATAGACTCCATTCTAGAACAGGGAGACATCGTCCGATTTATTCAGGGAGATACCCGATTAAACAAGAAGTAGTTAAAATCGGAACGTAAGTTCAGAATTAAACATTACCTATGGCTAAGCAACTAACATTTCTCAACAAGTAAGTAGGCCTACATGATAAATATTTCAAACGTTTTCTTTAACAATAATCGCAAATAAAATCAAATTTTTGTTATTTAATTGTATTCTGTATTACGTTTTGCATTATATTTAACAAGCACTGACAAGCTTATATTATTGTTTAGTTTTTAGATTTTTTTATTGTTTTTCTTTAGTTTATTATTGACGAGCTTCTTTTAGTTTGTTTTTAGATTTTTTAGTGACACCGCTATAAAATATAATTATTTTTTCAAACAATACAACGTTGTGCCGGGAATTAACGCATCGCATTTTCTCTGTTATAAAATAAAACAAATGTTATGATAATTTAAGCGTACGGTGGTACATACGAAAAGAAACGCATGTAGAGCGGACGTGCTAATGTGTGCGCGAACAGTCGACAATCCGATCGGTTTTGCAAGGAAGTACTCGGGAATTTATGTGCTTGATAATCAGGTTTCGCCAACAACCCAGATTTACATATTTAAGAAACGCGGACATTAAACCTCGTACGTATTTTGTAAACACATAATAAATAACAGTTTTTGGTATTGTGTGTGTGTGTGTGTGTGTGTGTGTGTTTTATATAAATATATATCGAGCACATTACAAAACCACAAGCACTTACAACGCCCACCTATCTTCCCACACACAGACATAAATTCACACGGTATACGCACACAAGTGCGCGCACGACAAAGTGAGAGAGAGAGAGGTACTTTTTAATTGAGGGTACTTTTATATTACACATATGCAATGAAAAATCTGAAAACTTAGTTCTTTGAAATCACCGCTGGATTTATTTGTATGTATCTGGTCTGTTGCACCGTAGAGGATCCAGCACCGTAACGGGAAACTTTATTTAGGGAGATTTTTGGAAGACCCGTCACAAGCGAAGATACATGTTTCATCCCAAAAACAACCAAATCTAAATGGGAAGACCTACATGTCTGCGTAACTGCTGAATACACAGTTCCTGCAAGGAAACATAAATTTATATAGCATCCAAGTGCAAAAGACATATATCTATTTTTTTCAAACCCTTTTTGGTACAGTCTACTTCTTGTTGGAATATAATTTATTTAGTATTTATAATTTCTTTACCTCAAGATGTTTTTTCTTTTATTTGGGACATGTTTCGGGAATCATATTGTTCCCATACTCAGCCTTCTTAATTTTGTATCTTGTTGAGTACTTGTGTTTTGGTTGGTTGTTGTTATGGTTTTCTGATAGTTTTTGGTATTTTACAGTGGTGTTATTATGGTGTATATATTAGCTTTTTGAGCATTTTCGATGTTGAGTGCTTTGAAAATTGTGTCATCTTTTGTATTGATTTGTATACACACTTACACAATAATACCAATTTAAAATTCCAAAAACCATCAGGAAACCATAATAACAACCAACCAAAACACAAGTACTCAACAAGATACAAAATTAAGAAGGCTGAGGATGGGAACAATATGATTCGCGAAACACGTTCCAAATAAGGAATAATATATCTTGAGGCAAAAGAGTTATAAATATTAAATAAATTACACACACACACACACACACACACACACACACCTAAGTGTCTGCAGATTCTTAATTTACTGTTTGCACATTCCAATTTAGTTACTAAAAAAATTGAACCACCGATAAGGAAATAAAGAATATAATAGCAATTTTTTATAAATCTGTAGCTATCATGATACTAATTGGAAGTAAAATAAATTTTAGTACAACAGACACAGAATCGCTCATCAATTTTGGATTTAATATATTGTTATTGCCAGTAAACTTTATTAGCTGCAGAATTCTCTCGCTATTTTTAACGAAATACATTCATTATTAGATATTTTTTCAATCATCAGTAAAATTACAAAAACCCCAATTCTTCTACTACTTTCATTAAATAAACCAACAACTAAAACTGAATATAATACAATCAAAGAAAAGTCACTAAAATTCCAACATCTGCATTAGGTTTGTAGTCAGATTTATGATCATAATGCATTAATGACAAATAATTTAGTGCCAGCTTTTAAACGTATGTATTTTTTCATAGATATCTGAAATTTGTTACTTTTCACAAATCCTATAACTGATAATAATGCGCTTTTACATAAAACATTAAAACGTTTTTTCAGTGTAAACGCTACATTCGACGTTGAGTGAAAATTCCTTTTAATCGTTTACCCGACATGGGTTTTAAAAATTTTCAGAAAAAGTTTATAGGTCTACCTGTTTTGAGTCTTAGTGTCATAAAATTTGGCAGTTTCCAGAGCTGAACGGTGTATTCAGGTTTTGGTTAAAATTATGTTTCATTTGGTAGTGAAGAAGGTTTGTCTGACAAACAGCTCCCATTTTAACTTACTACTCTAGACTTAACGTTGTCTGTAGACTTTTAAACTAAACTCCCCTTTTTAAAAAAACTAATGCTAATACAATTAAAATACTAACAAAGAGTCTACAGCAATGCAACAGTCTTAACATTTCAATTGTATCACTGCTATGTTGTTACACATAAGCTTGTAGCACAATTCGTTTGCTGTCGACCTTTATCATCATTGTTAAAGAAGAGCAAAAACTTGAGTAATTATAGGTGAACTTGTTTAATTTGTGTGTGTGTGTGTGTGTGTGTGTGTGTTTGTGTGTGTTTTTGGGGGGGGGGAATCTTGAGCGACATAATTATTAAATACAAATATTTTTTCAAAAATTCATGCAAACAGAATTTAAGATTTTTATGTTCAGATTATATAGGGCCAATATATGCGTCTTTGTCTCGTATCGGGCTTGCAGATCTTGTTCGCATTAACTTCGACCGATCAGAATAATTTTGCTTTGTAGGCTATATGTCTACTCTTAACTATAGTTACGTGGATTATACTAAGATATAGTACTACTCAAATAGCTAAGAAATTTAACTGTGTCAATTTTGCATCTCCAACTTTTAGTAAAATAATTGATTACGATCAATTAATATAATTATAACTGTTAACAATTATAATAATTAATATTTTTTAATACTTATTACTCTTAAATAAGAAGAATAAGAAGTTTTTTCTTAAATAAGAAAAATAATTTGATAATTATAGGCCTACGTAAATAAATTTTAACAGTTTTCAATTAATTCGTTAGTAGAACACTTTAGTGAATAGGATAGTGTTACTGCCTTATTCAAATGGCACTGGAAATCGAAATTTCTCCGTGAGTTCGAAACCCATGTGGAGTGGTTTACTAGTCACAGTCGAACAGACCGGCAGTCGAAAGTCGCAAACGCTGCCGTACAAACAGTAATCGGTATCGTTAAACAAAAATCTCTTATTAGATCCGACGCATTGCAGTGATAATCCTTAATAAAAAAACGTTTTTATTACTTCACAGGAACAAAACCGTGACGCGGCTTTTTTATGGCGAAAAAGTCGTTATTTTGAAGGCTGTGTAAATGCGAGAAAATTACCCGTAAAGCGTTTCAATGAACGTTATTGCTGCACAGTATTAAATTTAAATGTTCTCGTGTGGACGCGCAATTTAATTTATAGCCTAAAATAAAAAACGAAGCGTGTTTTACCAATAAAACACTGTTCTTGTTTGTGGTGGGATCTTAACTGGTGAATAATTATCATACTTCTTGTTTTTCTTTCGCCTTCTTGTGTCAGCTGTACTTTGTTTTCATCACACTTAACAAAGTGTCATGTTTGTAATTGGCAACGTGTACACGATCTGAGACGGATGACATTTTAACAGTAAACTGTTGCATTTTCTAGATAGAGGACAAGAAAGGCCTTTATAGGCTATCGTATGTTAATGGTAGTAGTAACACTCAAATAATCCTATTTCTTTAGTGCTGTTAATTAATTTGAAATTTAAAACATTAATTATTTTAAGAATTCCGTATACTTATTACCATATTATGTAATATTAAACAGTTTCACATTATTTCATTCTTTAACAATTTCCCGAATAGACCCACTTTATTTTTCTTCTTTTATTAATAAGGCAAATTATCGAAGACTAGTATTTTTTTGGACATTTGGTATATAGAACGGAGGACAATAGTTTAAGAAAACAGATTTTCAAATATCATTGGGAAAAGAAGTCAACATCAAGTTGGATTAAAGAAGTCGAAAAGGATTTAGAAAAAATAATATAAACGCAGAAGAAGCAATTGAAAGTGTTAAAAGTTTTTCGGGGGAAAGTGTTAAAAATGGAAGGAGTCCAGCATAGAAGAGAGAAAAACGCAGGTTCAAAGTCGACAGGAAGAAGAGACATAGTGAAAAGTTGGAAGAATATTGTAGAAAAAGAAAGGAACAAAGAATAAAGAATTGACATTTGCATATAGTGCTCAGGTGGCTGATATAAATAGAAAAAAACAAACTATCAAATTATTGGTGTTAATGAATTTTTAATTTGGTTTATTTTCATAATTTTAATTAATACTTTTACTGTTTATATTAGTTATAATTACACACACACACACACACACACACACACACAGACGCGCTCGCACGCACGTACACAACAGACACTCCGATATGCATGTGAGTAGGCCTATTTCATCTTCACCGTCATCAGTTAAACGAATTTTGCATACGCGCAAGCGTGTGACTTTTCGTATAGTCTTCTCATAGCGTTCCACTTTCTATCTGAGTTTGAAACTCTTTCTTAGCGATGTGCATTTTTATTTTCAGTACCTCTAAATAGGTGACTAGAACTCAATACGAAACGGTCTCCTAAGTTCCTGAAACCTATAATCCGTGCCTTTCTACACTTCTCTAGTCTTTTATTTTCCACTCCGTCATTCATGCTATCGTAGAACACCGACCTTCTCTTATTACGAGTTCGAAATACTGATATTTAATTTTTGTACAGTCATTATTATTCTTCGTAGAACAGATCGAACACATCGTAATGAGATTATGTGTGATCTGTGGTCACATTTCTATGGGGAACGTCTTCAGTCCTTTATCTGTGATTGAACTGCAGGTGATGAAATTGAAAATAAAAGTTTTAATTCTATATTGACTATTTTGTTTTAGCCTATTTTCAAGAGTTAGGAAAAGCAAATAAGTTAGTTACAGTGCCCCGTTTGAGTCGGTTGCTTAAAATCATAATTTGCACTTCCATGTAGGCCTACGTATAGTCTACCCGACATACTATTGAAGCAAACCAACATTGTAGACAAAAATTTATCATCACGGAAACTGCGGATTAAAAGTAATCCTTAAACGATTCAGAATGAACGTTTTATACTGATTCTGTTTTTGGATATTTATGTTTCTTATGGAACTTAAGAATCAGAATTATATGTTTCTTAAGATCATCTCTTAGCCTATATGTAAAAAATATGTAGTCTATACAAAATACTGTTCTATCAGTTAACTTGCTTTTATCGATTACAAATATTTTTATATTAAAAAGAAGCGCCTACGTACATTCTTTTATTATGGAACATGAATATTTTACATAACTGCTCTCATGCTTAGCGGTTTACGTGAATAACATCTATGCAGTTAAGAAACAAGTCATCTGTTGTAACCCGCCGTTAAAGTCACTCGTACCGACAGGTTGCTTGCGCTTGAACGTGTACGGTTTATGCAGCCCAACGTACAGACGTGGTACGAGTGAACTGTACACGAGGGACAACAAAAAGTCTTTGAGTAAGACGTAACCGTATGCGTGTTGTTTTAATACGAAGTTCCAGATTGTTAAATCTGGCAGCTTTTATAGAAAGACGATTCCAGCGTTAGTCGCTATGTTACAAATAAAATTATCTATTAAAGAAGCATGGGACGCTGCGCCATGGACTGAACACGCTGCAGTGCAAAAACGTTATAAACACTATTAACTAAAAATAGACTGACTTACCACCTTAAAAACAGCTGATAATATTTTGTCATTTCATTATTGTTATTTTACTCAGTATAAAGGATAACTGTAAACTGAAACTAACGTTCGGTCAGAACATAATAACTTTAAATATAAATGTTTTAGTGGATGGTTCGTGAGGATCGGTCAATAATACAAATTTTAGCTATTTTGCGTCGACGTTTCGACAATATTTATTGTCATCTTCAGGACCTGTGTATGAAATACAATAGAAATATCAAACATAACGAAACAATTAAATATTTGGGTGAACGTGTTGGTGTATGTGCGTGTGTGCGTGCGTATGTATGTATCATTTTATATGTGAAGACTTATGATAGTTTTTTTACATCTTCAAATTATCTTTAAGGAAACGAGCAAATTATAGTGTAAGAGAACTTAATTTGTACAGTATTACAGTTTAAATTAGTAAATGTAATGATATTTTAATTAATTAAACAAACAGTAATCAACAATTGGATATTAGATTGGTACATAAACTGTTTACACCTACAGCAGTCAACATATAGCAAAGTAATATATTACCTATAACTAAAACAGATTAGGGGTTGTTCACTACGTAATTATTAAAAGTTATTTTTACCATGTTTCACTCCCTACTGGTGTTAAAAAACAATAATAATTTAGAAACATACAATTTACACAATAACTGTAGAACATTACGACTTAAATCAGATAGTTGACAAAGGTTACAAACAAACGTTTCTGGTAAATTTTACTGACAGGTAAACTTGGATAATAATTGTATTCATATTATAAAATATAGTCAAAAGTACTATAGAATAATGTAATTTATGTATGTGTCCACAATCACACCTTCTCTCACACCCATTCTCCCCCTGCCAGTCCGTCTCACAGCTTCTCACTCTAACCTGAAATTGATCTATCACTCACTATCACTCCCACTCGCTCTCTCTTTTCTACATACGCACGCACACACGCACATACACGAACACGTTCACCCAAATATTTAATTGTTTCGTTATGTTTGATATTCCTATTGTATTTCATACACAGGTCCTGAAAATGACAATAAATATTGTCGAAACGTCGACGCAAAATAGCAAAAATTGTATTGTATTATTGACCGATCCTCACCAACCATCCACTAAAACATTCATTGATTGACGGTCACTAAAAATTTAAGGATTTAAATATAAAAACTTAACGTTTGTCCGTTATCAATCTCTGGTCGGCTTCAGATGCTGCAGAAATTATAACCTAAATTCTACTGAAAACTACATGTTTTCAAAGTACATGAAATATATTCAAATTAAAAAGCAAGTCTATAATAGGCCTATATCTGTGTATAGATAACACCAGACATTCTCATCATTCAAATCCGAACTCAACAGTAGCCAAACACATAAAACAACAGTCTTGTGAATATGGTCCAATACAGCAAGATTTAACGGTATTGAAAACATCCAATGATGAAATAAGATCAAATATATATATGAACAATACCGAATATACAATCATGTAAAAGAAGAAGGCCACGAAAAACTATTAAACATCATGACGGATTTCAAAAATCGTATCACATTTGAGATATTCCGGCAAAATGAAAATCAACATACAGTAATCAGCTGATATAATATATAGACCTGAATATAAACATAAACACTACGCAACAAAATCAGTTCTCGAGAAACTTTGGACACAAACGTACGTTTCACGATCATTAATCAATGTTTACGAAATCGTTTTTTGTACATAGTAACTGTTTTACAATATTGTGACCGCGAGTGCACGGTGTATATGTCCTGACGACGGTCTATTACCGAAATCGATCGAAATTCAGAATGCGAGTAATTAAAACTTAAATATAAATCATATGTACGTTCTGTGCATTATAGCTCTCAGTTCCATGTTGCTTCAAGTCCATCAGAATTACTCTATTTATTTTCCATTTACCTTGTTTGACTTCGATGTTTCCTTTTATCTTTACACACAATCCCTTGTCAGAATATAGAAGATCCAAATGCAGTAATCCCCGTTATAACTTTACGGTTAATTAAAGTCTACGGTTAATTATGCCAGAGGAAAATTATTATTAATTATCGGAAGACGGCCAAAAGATTCTAGAAAAAACAGAACCGAAGCAAAGTCGACAAGAAGGAGAACTAGGTAGGGAATCTTCTACTGTGGAGTATTCATTGTTCATAACTTAAAGATGCCGTACATATTATTTATAATAAAATTTTAATTACTCACATTCTTAATTTCGATCGATTTCGGTAATAGACCATCGTCAGGACGTATACACTGTGCATTCGCGGTCACAATATTGTAAAACAGTTACTATTTACAAAAAACACCATTCGTAAACACTGATTAATGATCGTGAAACGTATTTTTATGTCCAAAGTTTCTCGAGAACTGACATTGTTGCAGAGTGTTTATATTTGCATTCAGGTCTATATATTATATCAGCTGACGATGGTCTATGGCCGAAATCGATCGAAATTAAGAATGTGAGTAATTAAAACTTTATTATAAATCATATGTATGGTACCTTTAGGTTATGAACAACGAATACACAACAATAGAAAATTGAGCTTATAGGTACCATTAGTAAGCAATAAGTGTGTTTTGGCCTATATTATAAATACATCACATTATCATTAATTCTTACTTAGGCCTGTATTATCTTTTTAACGTTACGAAGGTTTGAGCACTGTCAGAAGAATATTACTTTAATTAATCTGCTGGTAAGTTCTTTGTTTTTAATTCATTTAATTTTCTGTCTTATATAAATTAACGTAAGGTTCACGTTTTGTATACGGGAGCATACATACGTACAAACCCATATTGTAGAATTCCATCAGACTCTGTTGCGGCCCTTTACAGACACATTAGAACACGTAAGATAGAAATGAATATTAGGTCAATTAAATTTACTATATTAATTAAATCTTATTTGATACAATAAATTAGTTTACTTAAATTTATTGTTACGACGGTCTCACTGATCGTCGAATGGTGCAGTGGAAACAAAATACCAGTGAAGTCACCAATAACTAGCTTTTACACAAGGCCAGACGCTCTGCTTTTATAGTCCCAGCATAGCTTTCCCTCCTTACGTTCTAGGTTGTTCCATAGCGTTCTCGTTGCATTATGTACGAAATATTTTCGTATCTTTCCCCATGAACCCATGTTTACGTGATCACAATTTCCGTTACGTGTTTTGTTAAAATACTTTGAACTTAATTTTAACGTACAGTGTCAGTTAAATTTATTGAAAATTATTCATCATACAAGCTATACCAAACTGATTTTCACAAAAACAACAAAACGATATATTACATCCGTAATTTTAGTGACCGTCAATCAATGAATGTTTTAGTGGATGGTTAGTGAGGATCGGTCAATAATACAATTTTTGCTATTTTGCGTCGACGTTTCGACAAAATTTATTGTCATCTTCAGGACCTGTGTATGAAATATAATAGAAATATCAAACATAACGAAACAATTAAATATTTGGGTGAACGAGTTGGTGTATGTGAGTGTGTGCGTATGTATGTATTTATCATTTTATATGTGAAGACTTATGATAGTTTGTTTACATCTACAAATTATCTTTAAGAAAACGAGCATAGCCTACTATAATTTGCTCGTTTTCTTAAAGATAATTTGTAGATGTAAACAAACTATCATAAGTCTTCACATATAAAATGATACATACATACATACGCACGCACTCACATACACCAAAACGTTCACCCAAATATTTAATTGTTTCGTTACGTTTGATATTTCTATTGTATTTAATACACAGGTCCTGAAGATGATAATAAATATTGTCGAAACGTCGACGCAAAATACCAAAAATTGTATTATTGACTGATCCTCACTAACCATCCACTAAAACAATAAGATATATTGTCAGCCAGAATAAAATACCCACTATTTGTTTGAAATTATACCAATGCGAAGTTGGTATTTAATGTAGTTGTTGACCGAAACACACAACAATGCTCGAAATGGTAAAAATATTTGTAGCGTTTTGTTCTGTGTAAAATTTAGCCTAATACTTATAACCAACCGCCCAGTCAGTTCATTAAGAATAACTGAGTAATGACAACAAATACCGAAAAAAATAACCTATAAATGAAACAATCTGTTTACAAGTGGAGAACATTGATATACATACAGTTGAAATTGTCAGACACGAAAGGGTTCGCGCAGATAGTAATAGGGGCAGTGCAGGAAGAGGGGTGTGAGGTGACAAACCACGTGACACACCAACCGTGCATCTGTTCTGAACACAAAATAATTGGTCCGAAAACAACGCGTGTGATAAGATGTTTTGACACAGCGCAACCAGACACCCATTTCATGTCTAATGATTTTAGCTACGTGCATAGCTGTATGTTCGACTTAATAACACTCACATACGTAGGTATAAAATTCAAAATCATATCTATAAATATGAAGTGTCAGTCGTTCCACAACAGAATATTTCAAGAAATATTCAAAATTTCAATAAAGTCAAATGAATTATGTTCAGTTGTCTTGTAATTTATAAAGATTTCTCTCAACGAAAGATAGCCATGACGAGAAATAAATGTGAACAAAATTCGGGAAGCATAGTAGCAAGCAAGCGTTTGTTTATCGTAATCTATAATTTGGTTTTAAATCTTTGTTTAATCAGAAAATCCATTGAAATTTTTTAGGCCGGCAACGCTTGGCGGCAAACACACGTTTATCACGTGAACACACCTACGTTTATTACAAAGAAAATTAATAGACAAAAATCTTTTTTTGACATTGTTATGAAAATTTATACTTAACATCCTTTTCTCCTAATTTATTCAATAAACTCATCAACAGGGTCGGACGGACGATGTTCAGCAGTCAGCCTAAAACCGGCATAATTTATTACGAGGTTCGATGATAAAATGAAATATATTTACGACATATTTAGGAGAACTTTCAACAAACATACGATTATGTTGCTTTCCTTTTAGGTTACATATTAATCGCCTCATTATTGTTCGACAGTTCCTGTCCGGCTCTTTGTTTATTATAGTTCAGTATATACGCCTTAACTAAAGACGATTTTTAATAACTTTTCTGTTATTCGGAAGTCTGTTTGTTTTCTTCTTTAAATTGGACAATATAAAAGCAACAAAAAATTGTAATATAGGTCTCGCCTCTCATAAAGATGCTCAATCAACTCGACTTTCTGGTTTACGTTATGTAAACACACACACACACACACACACACACACATCAATTCCACTTGTTAGTAAGTTCGTGATTCTGGAAGGCGTGGGTTGTACGAGCAATAGGAGCACCATCAGCAGCAGCAGCAACAGCGTAGCAGGACAAGACGGGGTCAAACCAAACAGCCAGCCACGACCGGGCGATAACTTGTTAGATGAATAGGTGTCCACTTGTCATCGTTGGTGCCGGGTTTGGCAACCCGGACCGGATCGTCCGTTTCACTGCAATTTATGAGGATATCATCTCTCTCTCTCTCTCTCTCTCTCTCTCTCTCTCTCTCTCTCTCTCCCTCATTAATTCTCTCTCTGTCTTCCTCTCGCGTCCGCTTTAGTTTTTGATACAATACACTAACACTAGTCGCCTATATTTTAATATGAATGCACGTGTGTGTCTGTATGCGCGCGCGATGTGACATAATATACGATACGTATAACGGGGGCACTTAAAAAAAAATGACAAGCCCCAGGTCCGAACGTCTTGTGTAAAGCAGCAGCAGCAGAACGTTTCCAAACCACAAAACTAGTTAAAAGTTTTATGACACTCCTACTGCAGATGCTGCTGCTACCTATTCGGTTATTTATAACAGACGTGTGGGTATCTTATATATTTCTTCAAAACATGAAAAGACGAAGAAGAAAAATTATGGATAAAATAAAAACAAAACCGGACGGAATTTGGAAATCGTTTTTGGAACGTCGTGCACATAAGGCAGTGTCAGTGGCAGTAGGCACGGTCGCTGTTCGATTGTGTCGGCTCACAAATAGGTGTGCGCGCTACCACGCCTGTCTACCGCGTCTATCCAGCCTTTGAGTACACTCTGTCTGTTCTGAGTACAACAAGAGTATTGGCTAATTTTATCAAGAAATATTTTAGGAAAAATAAAATATGATTATGCATTTATCTTAAATAATAAGAAGAAGGCTACAGCTTCTCACGAGGATAAATTTCGAAGAACAAAAATGAGGGAGAAGAATGAAAACGACTATTTATGTAAATCAAAGGTAAAGAAGATGTCTCGAGACCACCCCCCCATAAAATTTGTCTTTACATACAAAGGTTTTTAAAAGTATATAAACACTTGATAAATTTCACAGTTTTTATTTAACTCTGACAGTTGTTTTGACTTCTTAAGCCATTGTCAAAGAGATGAGTGAACACTAAACAGAGGATATAAGGGAGGTGGACATATGTTTAGGGCGTGTATCGGAACATGTGTGAGGTGAGAAGATGGAGAGGGGGTTGCAGGAGCTAAGGGAAGGTCAAGTGTCCGTAAAAACTAAATATAATCTGAATGCAAAATACAAAATTAACTAAACTAAATAACAGCTTTTAATTAAGGGGATACACAGAATTCAGTTTGTTCATTTGTTAAATTTTTGTTATTTTTTATTGCTTTTTTAAATTGTAGAATTTCTAACAAATCCATTTTTTTTACCTTTTTGTATGTTGTGGAGTAGTGTTATGTTTTTGTATCTATGAAGTGATTGTGTTGTAAGCAATGAGCTGCAAAACCTGTATTGGTTAAAATACAGTCTGAGGGTACAGTTACCTTCCAGTCTGGCCCCTTTTACTAATTTTCCTGGCTCTGTGTTTCTTAACACTTTTTATATGTATATATATATGTTGCATATTAAATACATATTAAATACATATTCAAACATTACTTTTTTTAAATATTGTATTAATATATGTACACTAAGTCACAAATAAAATAATACTATTCCTTTCAAAATGACAATTTTTATAAAGTAAATAAATTGGAACGCCCACATTCTAGAGGTGATTGGAAACTCTGTGGTACATTTGGAAACATTCTGTCATATATAAAGGCTTTACGTTAATTTCTTTTAATACTTCGCTCACTTTAATTAGAAAACCAACAATGAACAAACGCTAACGATAAACGCACAACGAAAGAGGTTAGAAACCACGCTGCAAACAAATTGTATCAGCTGTTTAATAGTCGAGTATATTTTTAAAAATTGAGACCAGAGTGCGCTGTACACAATCGTACATCGATACGAAAGCATTTTGTGACGACTAAACGCGAAACGTACCCGTAATATGAGAGTAAAGCGAGCGAATACACGGCCCGAGATATACTCGGGCTGCGTCCACTAATCAAAAGTATACTGTTCGACAAGTACTCGGGCTTAGACCGGAAAGCAGGCTGGAATTTGATTTAGGCTATCCTAAGTATGAACAGCGCCACCGTACTACTCCTGTCTTCCGGCCATACGTGAAATGAGGTTGTATGAAATTTTCCTTGTGTGGCTCACAGTTTCGTACAAAACATTACTTTAAATGTTATCTTTCTTTTATGGTCCACGACGTATTGGTACATTAATGGTGATTTGGGTATGGCACAATTAGGGTAATCAGAAACAAAGCCAGAGCCAGTGAAACACTGCTAAGTTTTTGTTTTAATATTTTCTAGACGTATTAACGACAGCTTACAGTCATGTGTCCACGGTAAGCCACGTTGACATAAAGTGGACTGACGTAAGAGCCAAACATGATATACAGTCTCCCGCGAGAAAACTAAACGACGACTATCCCCTATATCATTGTTGTTAAAAAAATTATGAGAGGGTCTGAAGTGAAAGCTTCAGACATACATATCAGTCTAGATATAGAGGTCAGATAATTTTTTCTTTTTTTTAAGTTTGTAATAGAATAAAAGGACAACGAACAACGAAAATTTGTGGAGGAACATCAAAATAAAGATTAAGAAGAATAAAAGAATGGGGCAGTCATCATTAACCATTTCTCTTTCTTCAGAAGCAGGTCCTTAATAAAACGCTTTAAAAAAAGGCAAAAAGAAGTTGAACTATGGATATCTCTTGACAAATAAACAGCACCTAAATAATACTTCCATTAAAGAGTAAATTTAATTTCAAGTTCCAAACAACTTTATTCTTAAGATCTTAAACTCAACGTATTGCAGTAGTTGAAATATGTGTGCATTATATTAAAATACATAGTATGTCTACTTAACAATATTTTAACTACAATTTGAGGATAAAGAACATTTTGTTGTATAATTATATCACTTCTAAGGTTTGCCTTTACTTAATCTTTACTTAATGACAATATTATACGGTGACTACAACGCACTAGTAAACTTGTTGTTAGAAATCAGTGATTTTAATTTTATCTTGTTTTTAAAGTTTGTAATAATACCTAATTACTAACAAGGTTTAATTAATTAATTAATTAATATTATTTATTTTTTACTTACTATTAACTAAAATATAAATATTAATATATTAGCAAATATAAATATAAATAAATAAGTAAAAAGTAATATAAATACAAATAAAACAAGTTATTATAAATAATAAATGAATAAATAAATCAGTAAAAATTTATAAATAAGTAAATTAAAAAAGTAAATATGTAGACTAGATATTTACATCAATAGGCCTATAGTCATAAAGTTTATTTTTTCACCTCAAAGCTTTATGAAAATAGTAAATAAGATTATGTAGCTTACTAGTCGTACTATAAGCTACAGAAGCGTAGATACAGGGGGGAGGGTAGTGTGGTGCAGTGTTACAAAAGAGGGAAGAACTCTGTTGAGGAGGAGCCGACGAAACCACAAAAATTGAAAGACTAGAGAGTAACCGTTCAATACTATCTATACTAGTGACTTTAATGGTGGATTAAGAGTGAAGACGTTATTTATATGCGGAATCAGTTTCAGGACCAGTAAATATAATAATCATCAGATTTGGCGCCTTTTCTGAGTAATCAGAAGATCGTCTATTTTAAATATCCGCTTACTGCCTGTGTTTGTGTAAGCGATAGTCTGTTGAACTGTAAAAACTCCTTCGCGTAGAATAAAAGATAGAGCAACGCACATTAAACTGAGCCAGGTTATTGATTAGTAATGTAACAACATGTTCTAATGAAAATTAAAATCACTTCACAGAACCTCGAAAGCATTTTCGACAAAGGATCGATGAAATTAAAGGTTATGTCATCCCCAACGCCAACGTTTTGTTAACTCTTGGTCCACCGTTCGTCAACACCACACCAGCTGGCATGGTACTAGTGTATTCTCTGTATTCTCTACCGTCTTTGTACGGTAATAGTGTATTTTCGTTTACGGTGCTTGACAATATTTGTAGAAGACAAAATTTGTAATAATAAAAACATATGAATGCCAGAATCCCTATATGCAAGTGAATGTCTAGTGTTGCATTATTATTTTGACAAACTAGAACTATTGTAAAGATAAATCACTTCCCAAAATATTAGGCCCAAGAAAAACTTCAGAAGGTTGGAAATTAAGAAGTAATGATGAAATGTAACAGAGTATAGAAAATATAACAGAAAGAATGAGAAAAAGAAGACTATTATTTTTTGGACATTTATATAGAATGGACGACAATAGGTTAACAAAGAAGATCTTCAAATATCTGTGGGGGAAGAAGTAAACATCAAGTTGGATTAAAGAAGTCCAAAAGGATTTGGAAAAAATAATATAAACGCAGAAGAAGGAATTGAAAGAGAAATTTTTCGGGCAAAAGTATTAAAAATGGAAGGAGTCCAGGGTAGGAGAGAGAAAAGCGCAGGTTCAAAGTGGACTGAAGACAGGAAGAAGAGACACGGTGAAAAGATGAAAGAATATTGGAGAAAAAGAAAAGTACAAAGAATAAAGAATTGAAATTGGCATGTGGTCCTCAGGTGGCCGATACAGAAAAAAACATATGAATAAACAATTATAATTTATCATTGTCGGTTTACTATAAACGTACGAGAAATTTCAAAGATTTCGGTCGAAAAAAATAAATAATTATAAATGTAATTAACTTATAATATTACACCTATGTTTTCGTCATCAATACAGGAAGGAAAGTAACCAATGTATACGTACTTCTAAAATATGATTTACAGTGTTTCCGTCATCAGGTCTTAAAAAATGTACAGCTGATGCTATTCTGCATGGTTATAGGATACTGTATTGTTACATTCATATTTTAATGTACATCGACAGACGTCCCCCTCCCTCCATATTGTATTATAATCGGTGACTAAACACATTACTTTTTGGCGGTTTCAATCCAGCCTCTAGTCGTGCCCGATGATTTTTAAGATAACCACTCCGTAATACCCACAGAATGGCTTCTATTTCTACAATACACAAACATGACCTACAGAAACTGTAAAAATATTCATGTCAGAGAATGAGTAAGCCAAATTTATGGGCACAGTACTACAAAAATCAAAATAAGCCTTCAGTATAAAGGCCAGAAGACGAAAAAACAAAGTGTCTTGAAGCTTAAAAGATTGATAGTGGACCGTCTATTCTGTGTAACACAGTTATAAAAGAAAATTGCGAAAAAACTGAAGAATACATTTTACAAAATTTATGCTGACTGGAGATGATCGTAACTAAAACTGAGGACATGTAGGCCTACATTAGTAAAGTACAACGTGAAACAATATTGGAATACAGATATCCGGGTATGGCCGTCACACATAAAGGAACGTCAGAAGAAACCCACAAAGCAACAAGACAAAGGCAAGAAAATGTGTCGATATGCTGAGTGGAATACCATGGGATCGCATTTATATTCAACGCAAGCAAACAAAATCTTCAATAAATTATTGAAAAGTATCATAACAAATAAAAGTTAAGAATAACAACTGAAAGATAAAAACAGAAAGAATGCTAACAACTTTATGGTCGGACTTCTGGCGAAGATCTGTAGACAAATCTATAGCCTTCCAGTTTACCAAAAGAGGAATACGAGAGTCAGTGCGTATTAAACATACAATTGTTGATAAAATCAAGATAGAAAACTGATTATGGCGTAGCTGTGTAAAATGATTACCGAAAAAAGAGTGCCAAAGCAAAAGTCGACAAGAAGAAGAAATAGAGAGGGAAATTAGAAAGAGAGGCCTGACGAAGGGTCTACGGTTAATTATGCCAGAGGAAAATTATTATTAATTATCGGAAGACGACCCAAAAGATTCTAGAAAAAACAGAACCGAAGCAAAAGTGGCCAAGAAGGAGAACTAGGTAGGGAATCTTCTATTGTGGAGTATTCATTGTTCATAACTTAAAGATGCCGTACATATTATTTATAATAACATTTTAATTACTCACATTCTTAATTTCGATCGATTTCGGTAATAGACCATCGTCAGGACGTATACACTGTGCATTCGCGGTCACAATATTGTAAAACAGTTACTGTTTACAAAAAAAACCATTCGTAAACACTGATTAATGATCGTGAAACGTATTTTTATGTCCAAAGTTTCTCGAGAACTGACATTGTTGCAGAGTGTTTATATTTGCATTCAGGTCTATATATTATATCAGCTGACGATGGTCTATGACCGAAATCGATCGAAATTAAGAATGTGAGTAATCAAAATTTTATTATAAATAATATGTATGGTATCTTTAGGTTATGAACAATAAATACACCACACTAGAAGATTGAGATTGCAGATACCATTAGTAAGTAATTACTGTGTGTATATTATAAATACATCACATTATCACTAGACAGGGAAGTTAGGAAGAATCCACGGCCTGCTAGAGACAAATTATCATTGATTATCGAGGAAGAAGACGCAAAAGATTCCCGATAAAACAGAACAGAAGCAAAAGTCGACTAGAAGAAGAACTAGAGAGAGAAATTATGAAGAAAAACCAGCCGAAGGATTCACGGCCTGCCAGAGGAAAATTATCATTGATTATCGAAAGACGATGCATGACTTGTGCGGTGTGTGCCTTAATGATCAAAATCATTAAACATCCTACCAGCGAGTCCGTGAGTTTGCTTACGCAAGACTCGAGAAGTTTTGTAAAGTCGCGGGTTATTTAGCTGTACGTGACCTACGGATATAACTAATGATGAGGAAATTTATCATTGCTTATCGGAAGACGACGCAAAAAATTCCCGAAAAACAGAACCGAAGCAAAAGTCGACAAGAGGGAGAACTAGATAGGGAAGTTAAGAAGAAAAATCTGCCGAAGCATCCACGGGCTGATAGAGGAAAATTATCATCGCTTATCGGAAGACGACGCAAGAAATTCCCGAAAAACAGAACCGAAGCAAAAGTCGACAAGAGGGAGAACTTGATAGGGAAGTTAAAAAGAGAAACCTGCCGAAGCATCCACGGGGTGATAGAGGAAAATTATCATTGCTTATCGGAAGACGACGCAAGAAATTCCCGAAAAACAGAACCGAAGCAAACGTCGACAAGAAGGAGAACTAAATAGGGAGTAAGGAAGGTCCCTTTTCAACCTGCCGAAGCATCCACGGGCTGCTAGAGGAAAATTATCATTGATTATCGGTAGGCGACGCGTAGCTTTTGCGCGTACGCTTTAATGATCAAAATCATTAAATATCATACCAACGAGTCCGTGTGTTTACTTACGCAAGACTCGTGAAGTTTTGTAAAGTCACGGGTTATTTAGTTGTATGTGACCCACGGATAACTGTTGACAGAGTGTCCGTAAATTTCCACTGTTTATGGAAAAATATCTTACTTTTACTGTACCGGTATATTTACGATCTTTGAAATCATCATCTTTCAACTGGGACAAGAGAAAGTTACGCCTCTTGTCAAAACAACCAATAAATACGCCTACCATTTGCTGCGGACTTTGTTATTGAAAATTAATGAAGATTAAAATGTCACACCTCGTTTGTCTGTTGTTTCGATCGTCAAACGACGAATGTAAGGGTATTAACGTAATCTTGATATACGGACAGTACCTTCATAAACACGTGCGCGGCGCGCATAGACCTAAACGTAATATTCATTAAGATGGAATATATTGTTGCAAAGACGTACTGTAAATACTAACCGATAAAAATATATGATGTATTTGGTAAGAGGAAATATATGCGCTATATTCAACTCTCTCTCTGTCTCTCTCAAATATTAAACACACACACACACACACACACACACACACACACACACACACACACACACACACACACACACTACAGAAGTGTAACATAGTTTGGGACAACTATAACGTCTTCTTCTTCTTCTTCTTCTTCTTCTTCTTCTTCTTCTTCTTCTTCTTCTTCTTCTTCTTCTTCTTCTTCTTCTTCTTCTTCTTCTTCTTCTTCTTCTTTTTCTTTTTCTTCTTCTTCTTCTTCTTCTTCTTCTTCTTCTTCTTCTTCTTCTTCAATAGAGAAGCAATGATTCGCTAAACACACGAATCACCTATTCCGGTCCCAAAGGAATACGCACACTTCGCCAACGCTTCCTAGGTATTTCTATACTTCTTTGTCCAACAGGCTTGTATTGCCAAACTTCCTTAGGCAACCTGCCATCTGGCAACCTATTCAGATAGGCAATCCATCTTCTGCAATACGATCTTGTAACCTATATTAAAAATGTCCACCTCTTTGCGAATGTCTTCACTGTAGAGTCCGTGTCTTTGTGAAGAGCCTTTAGCAGATCTCAAGAATCTCATCTCCGACGCCCGTGTCCTGCTCAGGCGTTTCTTTATCGGAATCCAAGTTTCAGAACCGTAAAACAGCAAGCCGTTATCTTATAAAATTTCGGTCGAGCCTCAAAGAACTACAAACACAAACTATAATTAAAGATATCACGGGGCACCGGGAAGATCGTGAGATTTGGAAACCCGAAAAACGTTTGCATTCCTGTAAAATGGAAATCGTTCGTGCAGAACAGCAGAATAATTTGACCTTGGTATAACTTGAATGACTTAAAAATACCTGGGATACGAATGAGAGAATTAAAATAATTTATTTTACATTTCAATAATATTCCTCTAGAATTCGCGGTTTGTGTATCTAGAATCACTTTCGTTATCATCATCATCATCATCATTATCTTCACAACACGGCGTGGGTAAGGTGCTGCCTATTCCGCCTTCAAATATTCTCCAGCCGTCTCTTCCTGGGTCTACCCACACACCTATGCCCTATAGGTTTGTATTTCAAAGATTTGTTTGGCCTGTCTAGAATCTGACATTCTTCTAAAGTGTTCTTTCTAACGTTATTTGTAATCTTTCAATTTTTATTCAAGTTAAAAACTTGTATCTCTTACGGCCTCATTTCGTATACGATCAAGTTTAGAACACCTTTTAATTCCTTTTAATGGTAATGCCATTTCCTAGGTCTGTATTTTACTTGGTTATTGTCCATAATTCACACCCACAGTACTGTACACGGACAGCCTTAACTTTGTAAAACTCTAATTTTGTACCTCGACGTACCTTGTTTCTGAAAATACGGTTGATTTTTCCACAGATAATCTGGAACTTACCTAACTTAACATGAATATCATAATTTCTATCATAACCAATATTATTTCTCAGATAATTAAAGTGGCTCACCTGTTCTAGAATTCGATCACAGATCATTATTTTTGTTCTTATTAGCTCCTTCCCTCGAAATGCCATTACTTTTTTTTTGTGGAATTATTTTCATATTGTAGTGTCTGCAAATCTCATGAAGCTTAAAAACAGATTTTTGCAAATCAAATTCCGTATTTTTAAGTCCAAAGCAAGTCGTCAGCAAACAACAGCGCATTCAAATATCTGTCTCGTGATAATTTAATACCAGCGTTTACTAGGTGGTTCCAATTCCTTACCGGATCGACTGGCGTTATGAAAACGAAACTTGCCTTCGTTTAACAAACTGTGTGCAGAGGTGTAAAATTACAAACAAACAAAATAAAATTCATGGCGATTACATTAAATGAACAGTATAGATTAAATTTAGTTAACTTAAGTTTACTAAATTAAGTTTTGTTTTAACCCTGCATGAATATGTTTTGGCACGCAGTCTCCGGTCGCTGCAAATGAGTCTAGTGTAGCTCTTTCGATGGAAGTTTAAAAATTTCCGTTTTTGTTGTTTTGCGAACTATGTAGCGTCCAATGTCATACAAAAAACCATATTCGTTCAGTGGGTCCAAATGTATAGGGGGTTCTTTCTATATTTTTCAGCATATTCTTTGCTATTCGTCACCTAACAGCAAGATGAATACACAGGAACCAGTCGCATTAGTCCATTCAATGTGGGATCCTCAATAATGTGCAACATTCGTACTTATAACTAGGCGTTAAATTGGGCAAGAAATAAATTATAGACGTCAGGGGTCCACATCATGTTGATACGGGTTTGACAATTCCGATGTGCCCTCGCTGGATTCTTATTTTCCTTCAACTTGTCTTGGGTGAGATCCCTTCCTCTAGTGTTTTCTGTTTAGTCTCTCTTGACTACCTCTTGTGCTATTAGAGTAATCGAGGGCTAAAATGTCTTCCTTTTTCAATTTTGATTTTTTAATTTTGCGTGACTTAGAATCTTAGAGTGCTCACTGATGCCGATAGGTGAGCAATGGAAATACTAAGAAACATTCACTATCAGAATAACTGATACAAAGCCACCAAATCCTATCTCAGAAAGATAAGGGTGAGGACTAATCTCCTGCGCCCCAAAACAGAGGCCTTTCGGCTCTGACTGAAGGGTCTCTGGTGCTCCTGGTAGGCGCTTGTGCAACAGGCCAGTAACCTGTTCATGTAAAACTTTAAAATACTTGTAGTACCCAAAGCTGCCTCGGAGTAAGGACGTGGGTCGTCCGAGGATGAGATGGGTGCCGGAACAGGTTTATATAACCTAGTCCTTGAAGAGGAGAAGAAGAAGGAGATAAATTATAGAATATTCTGTCTGTCTATCCATCTTATTTCCACCTGTCCTTGTGTTACTCTGCCTTTCATTACACATTATAATGGCCGGTGTCTTTTGTGTGTATATTTTTATTGTGAAAATATTTTCTTTAATAATTATAGAATACATCGTAACATGAAACAAAAAAACAGGAAAGTTAAAACACCGTAGCGTATTTCAGAAAACAATTAATACAAATAACAACCTCTTCACAAAAAACCTGTTCAATATACCACTGGTTCACGTCAAGTGATAATCACCGCCTCATTGGCTTACCTCTAGACGTTTCAGTGGTTACGTCATATTAATCACCAATTTTTAAGAAAAATATTTTTGAAAATATACATACGAGTTTTATTTAGCCTTTTTAACCGGAACCGTTTTACAACGAGAGCCTTGAAATATAAACTTTAAGGATTAAATAAACATTATTAATATATGTTTAAAGGATTCAATTAAAAACAAATTAAATATAGCCTACGTTTACGCGTCCGTGTCCACGTAGTCGGAAAGCTCAATGTCACTGACATAGCCTACGTCGGGCTCATCATCGAACATAAGTATGTCCAACGACAGGTTTGGGACAGTTGCCTTCATGCTCTACCGTTCTATGTAATGCTAATGTGATGTATTTATAATATACACACACTTATTGCTTACTAATGGTACCTATAACCTCAATTTTCGATTGTAGTGTGCTCATTGTTCATAACCTAAAGATACCACACATATGATTTATAATAAAGTTTTAATTACTCTCATTCTTAATTTCGATCGATAGGCCATAGAGGGACTTCAAAAATCGTATCACATTTGAGATATCGCGGCAAAATGAAAATCAACGTACACTAATCAGCTGATATAATATATAGACCTGAATGTAAACATAAACACTCCGCAACAAAATCAGTTCTCGAGAAACTTTGGACACAAACGTACGTTTCACGATCATTAATCACTGCTTACGAAATCGTTTTTTTTGTAAATAGTAACTGTTTTACAATATTGTGACCGCGAGTGCACGGTGTATATGTCCTGACGACGGTCTATTACCGAAATCGATCGAAATTCAGAATGCGAGTAACTAAAACTTAAATATAAACCATATGTACGTTCTATGCACTATAGCTCTCAATTCCATGTTGCTTCAAGTCCATCAGAATTACTCTGTTTATTTTCCATTTACCTTATTTGGCTTCGATGTTTCCTTTTATCTTTACACACAATCCCTCGTCAGAATATAGAAGATCCAAATGCAGTAATCCCCGTTATAACGGACAGCTCTAAGAAACATGGAATGTTGGAAAATCAAAGATAATATGGCTGACAAATGCCACTTAGCAACGCTGGACATTGTGAGCGAAATTGGACGTTGTCAGTGAATGTGTTCAGGAATCAAAAAATGAAAATACATTCCCCCATTACTATCGCTTGCGACACCTCCGTGAGTCGTTGATGAAAGAGAAATTAACTCTAATCATTCTCAAACAAAATTAGTTATTTTTTTTGAGCCAGTGAATATGGAAGTGATTCTGACATGCCATCTTTTATATTTTTAAGTAGATAGTTATTGGACAAAGTTATCACTATAACTATGAATATTTTGTGTAAAATATAAATTCTTCTTTACAATAGGATTGAGTTTTTATTACAATTATGTATACAGTATTTTTTATAAGATTTAATTGGTTTTTATTGCTGTACTGTTATCTATTTTATATAAATACAGTTTCTATTTCTATCCACATAGTTCATATTCACATTATAATAAGCAACTTTATTTTTATCATAACTTTGTTAGTTTTTACGCTAATGACTTCTATCAAAGCTCATTTTGAAGTGTTTTTCAAGTTGTTTAAAGAAGGTCCTATGAGTGTTCCCCGAAAAATTGTTTATTTTTCCGTTATTTGACGTTAAATGCTTCGACTTCATTTTCCCCGAAAAAAAAGTTACCTTCAAAGAGCCATAACTAAGTTCGTATTGCATCTACAGAAATAAAAAAAAACAATCTCTTCATTTTTTTATAAGCTTCATTTTTGCTCATTACAATTTTTTCGCTAAAACGTAAGGTTTTTGAGTTATTTCTGTAAAATCATTCAAAACTATGAATTTTTTCGATGAAAAATCGACATTTTCAATCACGAATAACTCAAAAAGTATTGATTTATCGAAAAAACTTTATAGAGCATTTTTTGCTTAGAATTTATTCCTCTACCGATTTCTACAGTTATTTATCATGTTTTAATTTCCACCCAAGAGAAGGGGTGGCATCCTCCCCCAGGATAAAAGCGCACATCGGCACTATATAACTTTTGTTCCTTGAGCCATTCTCTACCTTCTGTCAAAATTTCACGTCAAACGGTTTAGTTCGAAAGAATTCGGAGCGGAAAACCGTCAAAGACTGGACTATAAGGCTTACTTGTTATATACAGTTACAAACGGACTTTCAATATAACGGACACCTCACAGCCCCTACAAGTCCGTTACAACGGGAGAATACTGTATCTTTTTTTTAATATGCTGTACATTTATACTCTTTCTTTCGCTTTTTACTGCGTTTATTAAGTAGCCAATCTGTCTTAACTACTTTTGATACAGTTGCATCTATAAAATACCTAGATAACTCTACCCTTTCTCCTTCAATATCCATATTTCTGTGATACCTGTGAAAACGCTTCAGGAAAGAGCTCTGCTATCCGTTTGTAAGTAGTATATAATGTACAGTTAATTTCTCTCGCACTTCCGAAAGCGTTCTCGTTTTCCTTTGTAGGCCTATATCTTCTATGTGACTTTTGCACCTCATTAGCTCTCCGTACTAAAATATCGAGAATTTCACATTCCCAGTCTCATTTTACGAACTCTTACAATCAGCTAGTCTTTTAATTTTAATATCTTCATAACTGTGTTGGATCCAGATTAATTATTATTCTAATGATGACAGTTGAGACTATTGAAACATCGTGTGTGTGTGTGTGTGTGTGTGCGCGCGCGCGCGCGCATAAAATATATTTTTGTAAAAACAAGTGTCATTTATTATTAGTAATAAAAAATACGGAAGAATAATGTGAGAATATACAAATCTTTTATATTTATATTATTTAATATTTATAAATTCTTTACCTCAAGATGTTTATTCCCTTATTTGGAATATGTTTCGGGAATCATATTGTTCCCATCCTCCGCCTTCTTAATTTTGTATCTTCTTGAGTACTTGTGTATTGGTTGGTTGTTGTTATGGTTTCCTGTAGGTTTTTGATATTTTAAACTGGTATTATTGTGTGTGATTGTGGTGTGCATTGTGCTTTTCGAGTATTTTCGATGTTGAGTGCTTTGAAAATTGTGTCATGTTTTTTATTGATTTGTATTTGTTCAGGTATTAGGTATATTTTCAGGTATATTTTCCCATATGTTCATTATGGTGCCTTTGTGTGGTATGTGTTTTATTAGTGTCATGTTGGTTATGCCTGGGAATTCATGTCCTGTGTGTATTGCATGTGTGGGCGAATTAGATTAGATTTATATATTTCTGGTTTTGTATGAGTTAATTGAATGCCAAAATTCTAACTGAAAAAAAGTTATTTTGAACATCTACAAAATGCAAACACGAAAAAACTAATTCCTGAACAAATACATATCAATACAAAACACGACACAATTTTCAAAGCACTCAACAACGAAAATACTCAAAAAGGTAATATACACACCACAATCACACACAGTAACACCATACATAAAATACCAAAAACCAACAGGAAACCATATCAACAACCAACCAAAACACAAATACTCCACAAGATATAAAATCAGGAAGGCTGAGGATGGGAAAATACGCTGCCCGAAACATTTGCCAAATAAGGAAATAAAACATCTTGAGGTAAAGAATTTATAAATATTAAATAAATTATCTATATATATTATATATAATATATAATATTATAATATAAATACCGGTATATATTATATTATAATATAAATATATATATTATATTATATTATATTATATTATATTATATTATATTATATTATATTATATTATATTATATTATATATATTCTTGCAAAAACAAGTGTACTTTATTAATAACAATAAAAAATACACAAGAATAATGTGAGAATATATATACTCACACACACACACACTATACAAGCATGTTCCATATCCTTCTAAATTAGATATTGATTTAATTTGAAAGTAATCAACACGGAACATGGCTTCGTTCGTCGCTTGCAAATTAAGTTCGCTATACATGTTACGATGATACATGCTACACATGTTAAGTTCGTTTACGACTATACATGTTAGTTCTTCCAGGCATTACAAATCGATACGCGCGGCTTCATAAATTCCAGCACCACACTACTGAGGCAATTGCGCGACATATATTGTACAAGAATCTAGATTGACTAACGACCAATGTTGTTGCGCCTAATGAATACAGCAACATAGTTAGTCGCTACGGTTTCCTACGTTTGTATGCAACTTACACTTTTATATATATACAGCGCTGTCTACACGTACACAGTCTACTTTGTATCATTACAACACCGTTGTCCTCTCATTAAGACGCTATAAAAACCTTCTAACTCTGTTCAAACTACGACACATAGGCCTAAACGTTTACGACCATGAAATCCGTAGTAAATAATAATAGTAAACAATATTAAGCTGAACATGCGCCCGCACTAGGGGAATGTGCGTATATGTCTGTATGTGTGTATAAAACAGAGATTTTGTAATCGTAATCCAGTTTGTAAAATAGTCGCTCGTTATGAAATATAAATCTTAACTAATCGCACGAATAGCGGCAGAAACACACTTTCAAACAGCGCAGCCGATTTGATTTTATTATTCTTAACAAATATTATTCTCGTATTTATTACGTCTAAAACGTCTCCTTACGGCTGCGTTTGAGTATACGCGCCTCTTGGTAATGTGTTTTCTGACTCATAAAAAACAAATAGGCGCTTATATAATGCACACAGATTTATCTGTTCCCTTGTGTGTGTGTGTGTGTGTGTGTGTGTCGATATATAAAAATACCCGCAATGAAAACAGGATGGAACGCGGCGCGTAATAAATTTTTGTTTTATAATTTTAAAACTGAATGAACTGGATCATTTAGAATTACCGTAGCGCCCATTTTCATGCTGGCTTCAGCGTGTAGTCGTATTATTAAAATTCGATAATAGTTTTTTATATTAATCAGTGGCGTATCTAGAATTTGGCTATGGGGAGGGGTCTGGGTTCGGGTTGTCTTTATAGTAATGAAAAACAAATTAAGACCAATCAACATTACTATCTTTAATGTGGCTGAAAAACGCGTGATAACATCACGAAATCAGTCCCATTAAAGCAAACGGCAATAGCACTATAAAAATACGCGTTATCGAAACATTGTTTACTAGATACTTATTGACTGAATTGATTTTCCTATATTTCGTGTTTCAAACGTAGGCTATAGGCCTACCTTAATGCCGTGTAATAAACCTGATTATACATTCAAAAAAGGGCTAGTACGTTCACTGCTCAAAAAAATAATAAAATAAATAAAATAAAATAAAACAGCCTAAAAATTAAGAGATTACAAAAATTTCGTCAACTTTTTGGACCCTCTGGGGAGGAGAGTTTAGTCCCGTTCGTCCCCGTCGTAAATGCGCCCCTGATTGTGGTACACGCGTGTAGCTGAGAGAAATATACGAAGAAAAAACAAGCAAATTGGTGGGACAGAACGTCAGAGAACATGTGAAGAGAGAGAGAGAGAGAGAGAGAGGGGGGACAGATAGACAGACAGACGTACAGACAAGTAAAATCAACAAAAATTTTATTTTGTTTTACTCCATTATGAAGGGGTTTCCATTCAGCGATTTTGCTTAGATTGACTACAATTCTATTAGTTTAGTTCGACAATTCCCCTTGACTAGTCATACCACATGTTCCTTCACTTTCTGTGTGGTATCTATGACATTTGTCGGTACGTCCACTTTTTCTCGTTTTTGAATCGTTAATTCTATACCATTTAAGCAAAACGTCGTTTGTCTGTCTGCCTCTGTCTTTCTTTGTCTGTCTGTATCTCTGTCTGTCTGTCTGTCTGTCTGTCTGTCTGTCTGTCTGTCTCTCTCTCTCTCTCTCTCTCTCTCTCTCTCTCTCTCTCTCTCTCTCTCTCTCTCTCTCTCTCTCTCTCTCTCTCTCTCTCTCTCTCCATCTCTTTTTCTCTCTCTCATTTATCCTTTTCGTATTTTCTTCAATTCTCTGTCATACATAACAAAATGTGTGTTAGTCAACTTATAGACCATCCGTTCCTCAGCCCATCTTAAGCGTGCTCCACAGCGACTCTCGAATTCCTTCTCTTGTTGGATACAAGACACGGATCTAGCCAGCTAACGCGGATTGTCCAAAGTTGGCGCGCGAGTATTTTCGTACTGTTGTTCGCGACAAAGGAATCCAATATTCAGAGCGGGCCATAAGCCGCTTGCCACTAACAGTTGTCCTCAGCTTAATAGAGACTGTAGATTAATCAACGATTAAAGATTCGGTAAATAATGAACCAGACACAGTTTTAAAACATCTGAATCGACGTTTCCATATTTTTTTATGTTATTATCTGGATTTTTATTTAGGCAACACAGAACTAATTAGTATGCCTATAGTGTTTTATATGTGAATGAGTTATATGAATGTTAGGTAAAGTATAATAATAACTATTTCACATATATTAGGCTGTTTATTATATAAATTAGATATGATTATTACATTCCATTACATGTTAATATTAATTACATGAGTACTAATTATTTGTGTATTTTCCGTAGGCCTATATATGTGTGGTATGATAATTTTTGTCGAAAAATTGTCACGAACGGTTTCTTAAACTCCCAAAAAAAGTGCTTCTGTGAGTATTTATAGGCTACGTATGTGAGGTTCCACGTACTGTTATTGTTTTCAAGAAATCGCAATAACAATAAAATTTCTTATGTAACAATACAAACTTAAGGTATATTTTCAATAATAAACTGTATAATTTAATAAACTTCAAAACCTTTCACGGTCAATGGTAGATGTGGTTAAAAATACCTAGCTATTCGGCCGTAGTCTGTTGCTGATGAAAGTCGTGCTAAACATTTCGGCCGCCTCTGCGGCAGTCGTCTTCATAACCCTGACCATATTAGACTGCCCGAGAAGGAATAGTTTTCTATCCTTAAGTAAATATTTCATATATAAGAGGCAAAATCTAAATGTTTTGTTTTAGACTTGGATGAGTGTAGATATAGGGGGTGGTGTCTACCTACTTACATAATCGTCGTTATTACAAAAAAAAATGTAGCTAATTTTTCAACTCGTCTTGCGAACCCGGAACAGACCTAAGACCTAGTCCTTGGAAGTAGTAAAAAACGACTTTTATGTTGTGCGGTTCTGAACGTGTTAAACGTAAATAAATAAAATAGGATTTTCCGTAGCGTGTAACAATAACACGGCAGCGCAATAACTTCCCAGTGCGATACGTTTCCCAGAACAATCATACTCAGGTGTTAAAATTCCGCATAAGTGTCGTCACTGCAACTAGAGTAATGACAATTATTTTTTCCGTTTATCGTGCGAGATTCAGGTCTCGTAGTATCCATATTCCTCGCTGCAATGTCGAGTATTTGTTAATAGCGATTGCTACCGCAATTGTGTAACATTAAGTATTGTGAATAATAAGTATGAAATACGAATAGTAATAGTATTAGCAAAAATGACGATTGTATAAATGCGTCACGTGTTGAAGTCGTCGTGTGGTATCGTAACCGCGACGCATAAAGAGTGCAACGAGATATGATGCAAAAGTGTTTGTTAGTCGTGTCAGTAAGCAATACGATACGAGCCCTGAGAAATGGCCGATCTATAAACAAAAGAAGCTCTAATTCACATCAGTTATTTTTAGCTTCCAAAGAAGTTAACGATTATTGTACATATAAATTTAAAAATCTGATAGGCGTATTGCGGAAGTTTTCTTCACGAGAAATATCATCTTCTTTGTTCTCTTGAGTTTGTCTTTTGTCTTTTTTTTCCTGATGTCGGGTGGATCCTTTCTGTGAATCTCTTTGTACTGAGCGTCTGTAGAGAGTTATCTGCTACAGAATGGACATTATAGTACAGTAAATACGCTCAACCAAGTACGTCTCAAAATGAAACTTTTTTATTTTTATTGATTTAATATTTGTTACCTTTGATTGCTTACGTTTATTCTGCATTATTATTCTTTATTTTTATTGCGATGTTTCGGAGTTTTCATTCATCAAAACTAATGACATTAATTTACTAAGTGAGTCAATTATTGAAATTACTAAAGCTAGTGTGATAAATTTTGGCTGATTAAGAGAAGGTCACATTTGTCAACAGAATATAAATGAAGATTGCATGCACACTTTAAAACACGCGCGCGCTATAAGTATGTGTTCTTATCTTATGTGTTCCATCTCGAAGACGAATTCTTCAAGTAAGCTGTGTTTAACAATTTGATCGTTAATCCAAATCTTTCATGAATGCTCGTAAATTCACTTTCTAAACAAAGAACGGTGAGCTTAAAACCGCCAGCTCCGTAACGGGCTTAATAAAAACGGCCACACGGTATATGACCGTATCCGTGAAAGTAGTGGTGTGCGGGCATAAAATAGATATCGCGTTTTATTGTTATTGACAATATTGTTTATTGTCGAATTATTGTTACCGACAACAATGTATCGCCTTAAGAAGAAGAAGAAGAAGTATATGTGCGACAACTGGTTGCCAATCTCGGTTCCTTGTACGGAGCGTTTGTTGTAGAAGTTCAATGAATTCTTTAATAAATAAATAACGTCCGTGCCACTTCTCTCTCTCTCCTCCCCTCTCTCGTTCTTACTCTTTCTCGCTCTCTGTCGTTGTGTTGTAAACCGTGTCTTTTAACTTTTCCTACTAATGTTTTCAAAGGATTTATTTTTCAAATTTAATTTCACTTTTACCTACGTAGGCTATTTATGTTTGACTTCTTTACCTAGTGCATAACCTCAAATTCTGTTTCTTAAAATACGTAAAATGCATTAGAAAATAAAGATAGTAGTAAACCATTTCTGATGAGTCAGTGTTCTCGATCAATTGAATCAAACTATTCGAGAAGAAATAGTATCTACGTTTTTCTTCAATACTATATAATTTTACAAATTATTTTTAAAATTATTTTGCATTCTTTTATTACAATCTAAAACAGAAAAGAAGAAAAACTTTTTTACAATAGAAGGTCGCAAATTAATATTAGAAATTCTATTTTTTCTGTAATTTACTGCGTAACTACGATGGGAATATGACGAAATGGTGCGATATGAATTTATTTCCAGAAATTAACTGTTTAGATCGAAAGAATTTAATATGGAAATATCTGAGAAAAAACAAAATGTATGACTTTTAAAGGACCATGGACAGTAAGATCTAAAATTGTTTTGGATGGTAAAATTATAGAGCAAGTGTCAGAATCTAGCTATTAGGCTGTAAGATCTCTTATAAAAACGAAGAAGATACTAATGGGAAAATGAATAAATTTAACCAGGTAACAGAATCTCTCCGACGTGCTATAAAACACAAGGCAAGGCAAGGGTCTAGAATAAAATTATACAAATCCATAGCTGTTTCTACCCTTACTTATGGCTCAGAAACATTTACAGTGTCTGCTAGACAAATACCAAGAATTCAGGCTAGACAAATGAAATTTTTGCGTTCCATAGCTGGGTACACAAAACTAGATATGAAAAGAAATAGTCAGATAAGAGATGAACTGAAAGTTGAAGAAGTAAATGGAATCATCAATAAGTATAGAGTAAGCTGGAAACAACACATTAGCAGAATGGGCAGTGACATATTTCCCAAGGTAGTATTACTGTATCAGCCACAAGGGAAGAAAAGCCTGGGAAGACCCAAGAAGAGATGGTCCCACCAGTTTGGAGCCGGAACAGACTAAACAGTCTAAGCCGTGACGAAGAAGAAGAAGAACTGTTTAGATACTCTTCGTGGGTTGCTGTAATTGTCTGTAGATATACTTCTTTTATCTCGATATTAACATTGTTAAGATATATCGCATAGGGGAACGGCTGTATCGCCTGCAACTTTCCAGCAGACTAGGCACGAGCAATCCTTCCCTGGACCGGACGGTGTTACTAACACCGCCCTACAGAGACTTCCGGACCGGGGAGTTCGCTTACTGGTCGATTTGTTCAATGCCTACTTCCGATTCGCCTACTTTCCTAAGAAATTGCGTTCGGCTACGGTCACGATGATCCCGAAGCCGGGCAAAGACCCTAAGTTTCCCGAGAACCTCCGGCCTATCAGCCTGCTGTCGTCCACATCGAAAGTCTTCGAACGACTAGTCCAGCGGCGACTTGCGGATCACCTTCAACGGTTCGATATTCTGGCCCCCGAGCAATTCGGTTTTCGTGTTGGGCACCCCTCGACGCATCAACTGATGCGCTTCGTGTAGACCGTGGCCGAGGCCGGTTGCTCGCGAGAGCAGACTGTAGCCGTTTTCCTTGATGTCGAGAAGGCGTTCGATCGTGTTTGCCACCCAGGCCTCCTGTACAAACTTACGGAGATTCTGCTTCCGGATTGCTACATTCATCTGGTTGCTAGCTTTCTTCGGAACAGAACCTTTTGCGTGAGAGTAGATAACACCCTTTCTTCGGTAATGGCTATTACGGCTGGTGTACCTCAAGGAAGCGTCTTGGCCCCCCTGCTTTTCTCTGTGTACGTCAATGACGTGCCCAAGTTGCCTGGCCCAAGGTTGGCCATGTTCGCTGACGACACGGCGGTGTATGACGTCGATCGTCGAGCTGAAACGGCAGTTATCTGGCACCAGGAACAATTGGACGAGTACGTTGAGTGGGCAGAGAGGTGGAGGGTTACCATCACCGCGGCCAAGAGCACAGCAGTAGTCTTCTCCAGACGATTAAGGCTCCCAGACAGATTTTACGTAGGCGATACTCTGTTGGCCTGGTCAAATACCTCAGGGTTCACCTCGACCGTTGTCTTACCTGGTGGACACACTCTGCACAAGTGGCTTGCAAGACCGCCAATCGTCTGTATCAACTCCGTCCCGTGATATGCAGCAACGCCATGACCCGCCGCCTAGGGAAGGTTACCGTCTCCACCTATGTTGTGCCTATGGTTACCTACACGATACCCGTTTGGGGCTACTTGGCCAAGACCCATAAGCGAAAGCTTCAGTCTCTCCTTGACCGAGGATTGCGCTGGGCGTGTAAAGCCTACTACCTGAGGTCAAATAGAACCATCCGTGAAGCCCTGCGTGTCCGTTCCCTAGACGCCATTATACGGACACTGGTATCGCCGCTCCGCCCGATTCCAGGGCAACCACCTGATTAGCGCCCTCGGTCGCTACCAATCTGTGCCAGGAGAATCTTGGACCCGGCCTCGGCGTACCCTTACCCTCAAATTAACTAACACTTAATTGACTCCCACTGCCGGTAGCAGGACACACCCTTAATCCAGACCTCATCTATCGTCCCTGCGGCAGGAGCTCTATTTGAAGCTCGGGACGCAGCATACGTGCGGGCGACGGGCATGCCCTTATTCCCGCACAGACATTGAACTTATGTTTGAGCAATCCTTTTTTCTCATAGTCTGACTGGACATTGTCGAAAACGTTTAATTCTGAAATTAAGTGAAATAAACTAAAAATCTACTTTTGAAGCGCCTTTCTGCCTTATTGCTTACGTGTAACCTTTAAGTTTGCGGAGCACGATGATAAAGTTACCACAACGAAACGTAGCATAATCGAAAGCTTTCGTATCTGGCACAGTGTAATAAGTGGAAGCGCAACGCAAATTTTACAGAAGTTCATGAGTAAACTAAAAACTCATTTATATTTTATTATTTTGCGGCATTCGTTTAAAAAAAAAAACTGTTGTTTATAGTGATCATTTGTGTCTAGGATGCAAAATACCATCAATCAATGTTTAAACACAAGGACAGTATTTGAAACATTCTTTCTTTTCAAAGAGTATTACGTATTCTTGGCGAAGGTCGAGAAAACCAAATTCTAAATGGACGGATACAATACTGATGGATATTACGCTACAACCTAGAAATTAAAAAAAATAAGGGGATGAATGTTGAGACAATTATTCACGTGAACTGTTAGAGGTTGAAATAACCTCAGCCTTCTGTCACCATCACATCCCACTGTCATGGGACGATTTGACAACACAGAAACAGTTCTCATATTCTAGCGGAACCTTACTGTATTGAGGACACACTGTAATAAACTCGAATCAAAATACATCTTCGGCATCGTTATCTGTGTCGTCATCGTCATAATAACCGTCACCAGTATTTCGAGTTAAAGAGAATAAATCATTAAAAAACCTCAGCCGGCGAGCAGCAGTCGGAAGTAAGAAGCAAAACAAAGAAAAAATAGATTCGAAGAAGAGAGAGCGATAATATGCACAAAGATGCAAGAAGTGATCTGTACGTTCTTCGAAATTGGAAAGCATTAAAAAGGACTGAGAGACTGGACAAAGCGATTGAAAAAGACGAGACGATTAAAAAGAAGGATAGCGACCTCGAACGAGATGTGATAACATTGATATTATTTCTTGGATTTCTATGTTTACAAACTAAATTGCTCAGATTGCAACAAATTCTACACACGCCAGACAAACAAAGATGCATTGAACATACAAAGGCACTACACTCCACTACCGAATCCAGCTTTGCAAACCACCTCATTGAAGCAAACCACACATAAAAAACATCGACATTAACATGGTTATTTTACACGTACACACAAAAGGCCGAAAACTAGACACTCTTGAACAATTGGAAATATACAAACACTAAACGAACGCACACAATTCAAATCACACACAATATTCGAACATATCACACCCCACACACACACAACATCGATCCTTCAAAAGTCGACACTGTCGCCAAGAACAAGACGGACAGCGCTCCCAGTGGCAGCCTCTGACGAAGCTTATACTAAGCGAAACTGGTTCAGGCTATAACGTAAAACTTTTACGTTTTTGCCCATAAAAACTTTGTGTTTCGAGTCGGTAGTAATTTAATTATATTTAATTGATATTATTATTCAAGAATACTGTTGGCTTTTGTAGACAACAAATATGCTTACGTGAGTGTCCGTTGCTCGTTTACAATAATTCTGTCTCCTTAAACTGTTTCCATTGTTACCTATACAGCTGATGTAGGAGTTCGTAAAACTCTGTATTTGCATTTATAAACTTACGTCTAGTCTTGTCTGTTTGTCGTCATTACGCTATTCTTCCGCAGAGAAGGCTGTTATAATTTCGTGGCGGTGGGCATGTAGGTAGCCGGTACATGCTTATAGACCACATTTGATGATCTCAACTTGTATTGTCCCATACGCGTACGCGGTTCTGAGAAATTAAAAAGTTGACACACATCCAACGAAAATTATTAAATGTCACGCCGGTGTATTGTTTGCACAAGGAAATGTTTGGACCGAATTACATCGAGCTCAGCGCGGCGACGGTTCCGAGAACGAATGGAATTTCCGTAATTGTGAGGCGAGGTTGGCACCGTACACATGCGGTTTTGGTCCGCCCCAGTTTGCCTTCTGAAAACAATAAATTACAGTGATTTAAAACGAATACATTATACTGATAGCACTTCTTTTAGTTTTGATACAGTCACACCCCGCCTTTTAATATGTAAAACAAAATGATCTTAGAGCAGAGAAGCGCCTCGCACAGTCTGTTGAAAGCGCCGGAGGCAGTTGTATAGAATCAATCCGAAAACATCTCCAATATCATTGTTTTCTTAAACGTCATCGTCATTAAGACATCGGCTGTCCACATTACAGTCATATTTCGTTAATTCTTCTAGCCTCTTTGAAGGGAAGCCTTTTTTTTTTTAAGAGAACGCTTTATAAGTCGACAATCTGAATCGTAAGAAATTCAGATTAACCATAAAAATCTCTCAAGTAAAAACGATCCAAAGGATTCAAATAGTAGGTTCTTTCTTAACGATAGGCCGAAAAAAAATTTTATTAATATTAACTATGATCTTCGTTAATTATGTTAAATATTATAGTAACGATACGTTGTTAATCACTTTATATGTCACTTCAATTTTTTTCTATCTGACTTCATCACGTCAGTCTAACAATGACATTTAAACCAGTTACAGGTTAACATGTTTGGTCATTATTACTATCACTTTTAAATAATTATTGTTTATTATACTCACACGCACATGAACGCGCTTTAATTTTTGTATCGGCCATCTAAGGAGCGCATGCCAATTTCAATTCTTTGTTCTTTGTTCATTTCTTTTTCTCCAATATTCTTTCACCTTTTCACTATGTCTCTTTTTCCTGTCTTCAGTCCACTTTGAACCTCGTTTTTCACTCTCCTACCCTAAACTCCTTCCATTTTTAACACTTTTGCCCGAAAAACGTCTCTTTCGATTGCTTCTTCTGGGTTTATATTATTTTTTCTAAATCCTTTTGGACTTCTTCAATCCAACTTGGTGTTGACTTCTTCCCCCACAGATATTTAAAGGTCTGCTTAAAGACCTATTGTCGTCCGTTCTATGTAAATATCCAAAAAATAATAGTCTTCTTTTTCTCGTTGTTTCTGTTATATTTTTCTATACTTTGATATATTTCATCATTACTTCTTAATTTCCAACCTTCTGAAATTTTTCATGGGCCTAATATTTTCCTAATAAATGGTCTTTCCAATATTTGTAGTTTGTCTAAATTATAATTCAATGTTAGACATTCAGTTGCATATTAGGCATTCTGGCCTCACTACTGTACTGTAATGCCTTATCTTCGCATTTTTAGATATGGTTTTTATTGTAAAAATCTTTAGTTATTCCATATGCTCTTTCCATTTTATGAATCCTTTCTTCTATAGCAGTTTTTTTCTAAACCATTCTCTTGAATTATTTCCCCTAGATACTTAAATTTTCTAATAATATTATTTTATTATTATTATAACGAGGTGTTTTACTATTGACATATCTCTCGCATCCGAGCGTCCACCCCATTTATTTATCCAATCTCGATACACGAGTCGTCCATTTCTTATTTGCTTCTTTTATGTTAGTATTTTGCCCTGTCTTGGACCTACCTCTTTTTCTCCTATTTGGAAAAACCAGTCACTTGCCCTTTTAGGCCATCTTTCGTTTGATATTCTTTGGACGTGTCCATACCACCTTGACCTCTTCAAGTCAATTTGTTCCAATATACTAACGTCCTATTCCGAATCTGCGTTCCTATTCCACTTCATTTTTATCCCATTCTGTTCCGAATCTCTGTATTCCTGATCTTGTAAAGCTATACTACCTCAAGTAATTCATCCTGCCTGTTGAGATCTTCTACTTTTTTTATTTAAAAAATGTGCTAATACTTCTTTGTGAAATCATATTTTTACTACACTTTTGTACACCACAGACCAATTATTCAGTTTACTACAGCATAAACGTCCACTTATTTTTGGAGACCACCTCCTGTTTTCTTTACCTGAACTTCATTATACTTGAATTCTCCCACTTTTCTATACTTTCCCCATTGATAAAAAAACCTTTTCCTTCATTCTCAGTCACAACATGTTCTCCTTCTTCGCAGCTGATTGTCACGTCTCACTTCTTGAACTTCTTGTACTTTCCTCGTCATATATTTTATAACCACATCATTCTCGTCTAGAATAACCTGATCACCTGCAAAATGTAGGCTAAACAGCTTTCCATTTCCTATAGGTACCTCCACACTGCAACATTTTACAGGAATTCTGCTCAATGCATAACGCTTTGTAGCGTTTTCCAGTCGCCTACCTAAAAGCCGCACTGAGGAAAGCGAAACGACGAGTTTTCGAGTCAAATAGTAGCTCTTGTAAGTAAAACTGGACTTTGAAGAAAGTGGAGACAATCTACCTTGAAGCTTCTGAGATGTGGTGTCGGAGGAGAGCCTTAAGTTTACCATGGACAGAAGAAGTACCTAACGATGAGGTTTTGAGGAGAGTGGGCAAAAAAAAGGTGTTGACTGCATTCATTATGCAAAGAAGAAGTCATACCGTTGGACTCTTACTACGCCATTAAAACACGGCGCGTAAACGAGGGCGCGTAGAGGGAAGAAAAGGCCCAGGCAGGAGTGCATGCATGGAATTGAAGAAGGAAGAAGGTATATGTGGTGATCAAGAAGCTGTCCACGAAAAGGAAGAAATTGCAAGCCCACCAACCTTTGGGGTGAGGAGGAGGAGGAGGAGGAGGAGAAGAAGAAGAAGAAGAAGAAGAAGAAGAAGAAGAAGAAGAAGAAGAAGAAGAAGAAGAAGAAGAAGAAGAAGAAGAAGAAGAAGAAGAAGAAGAAGAAGAAGATGATGATGATGATGATGAAGAAGAAGAAGCAGATTTTGTGATCATTCAATTAAAAATATTGTGGAAAGTATATTTACAACGTATTAAACTATAAACAACAGTATAGGACTATAATTACAGACCAAATATTAATCACAATGACAGAAAACCAAGTATTTAAATTATTAATAAACATTATAATAGACGGAAACAACACATATTTTACATTTCGTGTACAAATAATAGAATCCGTGTTTTGTATATTCTTAATTAATTGTTAATCAACTTATGTTGTTGACAACAAACGAATAATTCCTGTCAATCTTTCGTTCTCTTATATTTGTAACATTAATTTTTGTAAGTTTTTATTAATTGTCTTTCTACTTGTTACATTTAGGGACGTTATTTTCAGTTTGTAAACTCAAGTTTGTGTATTACATTGGAGTATGGAAAGCTCTATTGGTCAAACACACGTTCCGCCTCCCATTCTATCATTTTACTTTCGAGGTTATAAAAAAAATTTGGTCCAAACATAGTAGACATCAGCTGAGCCGGAAAGTCATGACTAGTCGGTGATTGATAGACGGTTAGCAAAAAGGAAATCCAACCAAGAGAAGGAGAAGATGAATACTGAAACTTTGTTCATTTATGGTGGCAACATTAGCAATTAAACGTAGTTGTAAAGCATGAAAGATATAATAAAAATGCAGAGTACGAAGCGAAGGAGAAGGAGTAGAAGAAGAAGAAGAAGAAGAAGAAGAAGAAGAAGAAGAAGAAGAAGAAGAAAAGAGGATGTGGGAAGTAGAAGAAAAGGACGAAGATTTATGTGAGAATAAATACATTTTTTTTTACTTTCGTAATGAATATATTTTCACTAAATCAGCAGTTGCGCTATTATCTCTGCACCCTCAGTTGTAATCGACTTGTAGTCATGTTAAGGAGAAGTACAAATCACTGACAAAATATTGCCAGTAATTTTTTTTTTTAAATTACCGGTTACAGTATAGCCCATACTATTACTGATGCCGTCCGATGGGACCTCAGTTAGTCACCCGCGAACGTAAAATTATACAGTAATACTCGAAATGTTTGCTAACACACAGACGTATCTGTCATTCTCTTTTCACAGTATCTTTCCTCTCTCGCTCCCTCCCCCCTCTCTCTCTCTCTCTCCTATATATATATTTATATATATGTATATATACTGTCGATCGATTCCTTCTCACACTAATGGAATTAGCGCTTACTCGTGCGCAGTAGCGCGCAGGAACATGTGCCACTCAGCGCACGGTTACGTTCGATCTACACACACACACACACACACACGGCCTGTAACCTAACACAAAGTAAAAGCCGGAACCAAGGATGGCGAGTTTTTTCTCTCATATTACGGCATCGAACGCAAAACTGGACGGGACGTGCTCATCTTCAAATAAAAACATCATCATCTTCAGCAGCAGCAGTCGTCCTTGTGCTTTCTAAAATAACACATACACTAACACACACACACAAAACTCTCTCTCTCTCGTTCCGTCTCACTGTTCTCCAAAATGCATATAATTATATACATCGGCGACGACGAAAACGATACGAATTTGATTCTACCACTGAACGACGTCTTCCCCCCCCCCGAACTCGCTGTACATACCTATCACCTGCCATCACACTGTGTCTTGTCTTCCTCCTCTCTGCCTGTGAGTTATTGACACTTAAAATTCTTCCTGGTCAATTAAATCCAGTCAAAAGAAGATTAAACCAAAACGAACAAGACGAAGAAGATTCCACCGCCAAAGTAGGTTATGTGTGTGTGTGTGTGTGTGTGTGTGTGTGTGTGTGTGTGTGTGTGTGTGTGTGTGTGTGTGTGTGTGTGTGTGCCATCAATACGTATGAGCGCTCGTCTCGGCTCGACCTATGGCCTTTCAACTTTACACACAATATATATACACACACAAAAATAAATAAAATAAAATAAACTCGGTCTTCTCTCTGACTTCTTTGTGGTGAGAATCGCGTTACGACATTTGTTCTTCGCTGCTGAACCTTTTCCTTATATTGTTTATGTTGTCGCTGAGGTTGCCACAGCCACTAGTATCTCGTGACGCGTCGGCGCCGCCGTTTACTAATGTTTGACGTCTGTTAATTCTCCCGTTCGGAGACAGACGCGAGACCCTTAATCACAATTTATACGCTAAACTTAATCGAGTATTTGGCGGACAAAGGTCGTATGGATTAGGTTAAACTGTTTGTTCTTGATGACAACTGAAGCCTCTATAAATTACAACAAGGAATCGAATTGACCCTTTTACACGATGGCGTGACGATTTTATCTTCCCTAACTGGAATTCGCCCTATATATATATTGCAATGGAACTTCGCAGAAAAGGGTCTTTGTAGCAATGACTACATGGTTTTATACAATTTATGACGTTATAGTCATGTTGAAAATTAATTTTGTTAAAATTTTGTAAAATAGCTGTAAGTTTTTAAATAAGGAATGGGTAATTAACTGTTGTATGTCAAAATGCCCATAAATTTATTTTCTGTCATGTCAAGTGCGAATTTAGTGCGCGAGGTCACGTGTTATTCGTATTTACATGAATAACTCTTGAGTAAATTAACGTATCGAAACTTAGACAGCTCATACTGCTGAATTAGCGCTATATTTTTCATATGTGAAATACTCAAAACATATTATTTTAATACGTATTTTATAACAGAATTCACTTTTTTTAAAGAATCCTTATCTTCTTAAAGTCATAAAACGTTTAGATAAAATCTAGACATGCTTTTGCAGTCTTCAGAAAAATTGAACAAGACATATGTCTATTTATCTAACCCATCTATCACGTGCTATCGGTTTTAATCAATCAGTAGCTCCAATTTTCATTCAGTTTTGTCTTTTGAGGAAGAAGTTTCGCTCAGTTCTACCTAACAGCTCGGCCTTAACAGACGTTGTCTCTAAGTATACGACGTAGTCTCGGCCTTGTGCGAGTTTGTCGTATTAGTATACGTTCTTCATATGGGTTACGAGAGTACTTGGTCTTAGCAACGAGTTGCCCGTTTGCTAGATCGATTAGGTATTAGAACTCAAAATAATTTAATTATAAATTAAATAGTGCTATTTCGCGATAGTCAAGAATTTCCGCATAGGAATCAGTGCATTTGCCGAAATACATCTGAGTGAACGCGAGGACACGTCAAGATACCGGAAGGTGTACATAAAACACACCGAAATTGAATTAATAATAGTCAAATCCATTATCGAACCCTAACATAAATGAGACAAATTATATCGGTGATAAACGGCGTGCGTGAGTGAGTCGCGAGAGTTCTACGTGTCATCATTGGAGCTGATCCAGCAGGCGACAAGTGCAGCAGTGGAGCAGTTCAACGGTTCGTCAATGGAATTCGTCGAACAAGTAAAATAGACTGTAAGAAAGAGAAACATTCAAACCATTTTACAGACACTATTTAAATTTAAGAATAAATAATTTATGTTCAAATCACAGACCGTATTAAATTTGCTATTTCTTTTATGAATTTGCTAACTGCTATAATTTTTTATTGTTCGACTAAGCTTTTCGTCATTACTGACATCTTCAGGTCTTAAACAATGACGAAAAGCTTAGTCGAACAATAAAAAATTATAGCAGTTAGCAAATTCATAAAAGAAATAGTAAGGATGGCTGCTAATTTAAACAATACGAAGTATTAAATTTGTTTTTAAATAAATACCAAACTCCAGATAAAAAACTCTGATATTATTTTGTTCTAATTTACTATGCCTTCTATTTGTTACGTTGCAATATATATATAGTGATAAACATATTAAGATTGAGTAAATTACTAAATGAATGTATTCCATAATTTTATAAAATAAAACATGAAACGAAACGCACATTGTAACGTTAATAGTATCAGTGGTTCAATAAAGCTTATTTGCTTATAGAATAATAATTTTTATCGTAAATAAGAACGACGTAAATATATTGGTATGTTTAAAGAAATTACAGCTAACTGACTGATTACAAGATTTTTTTTTTATGAAGAACGTCTACAACAATTACCAGTAAGTTTGAACGCTTTCTGTAAATTGATACCAATACTCGTATGTATAGTTCAAAACCGTAATCATGAGAATTCTAATTAAATGTCAATACTCTCTTACGTATTTAATTTATAAACTCAATATTGAATGGATGTACATAAATACACTTAATTTAATTTTAATAATAATTAAATAATGAAATGAGTAATAAGTAATTACAAAATAATAATTTAAAGGACCCAATTTAAATAATAATTAATAATTTAAAATAATAAGAAAAAAGATCCAATTACCAAATTAATGGACCCATAAGTCAATTGTAATATAATATAGGCCTATAATGTATCGTGTTATACTGTACTATACTATGTGCGGAAAAGAAAGCAATATACTGTAAAGATATTTTAAAATTAAAAGGCACCTATATGTACGTGGGAATGCGCCTCAATCTACCGATAAATCTATCGTTTCCATTCTTCATTTTCCAGTTATATTCTCTTTGCTCTTTTTATAAAACTAATTTTTTCAGCGTTCTAAATAGCAGTCATTCGCTGCGCTCCATCTCTAGAAGTGCAAACTCCCTGCCCGTATAGAAGAAAAGCCACGTTAAATTAATCAGCTTCTTTTAAAATTAAAAAAAAATATAAGTCTTTTTAATTAGGCCTATTATGAACAACAATTTTTTACCAACTTATTACGTTCACTTGTTTTGACTCAAAAATACGCAAATCAATACCATCGATAGTTATTAATATTTAATTAATTAACAAGTATTCGTTTTAATTATACAGATCCTTTTTATTAGTCCCGACAATATATTGTCGGTCCGGCTATTCCTTATTTGAGTCATTTTAGTAGTGAACATGTCCCCTGGATATGTTACTAGCATACCGCAGGTATGGTGGGGCTGAATTATGAGTATACTCGACAGGATCGCCCAGTATCGGCTGAATTGGTGGGGACGTCTTTGCCGAATGGATGACTGCCGCATCCCCAAACAACTATGGAATTATAAGCCGTGGGGATGGAGAAGTGTGGGACGTCCGAGGAAGCGCTGGAGTGACCAGCTGTAATATTTGCCTATGTGAGACCGGAACAAACCATTCTTGGTTTAAACCTTGAGGATGATGATGAATAATATATTGTTTGACCAGTTACGGTAGCTTCAGAGGTGAAAGCTTCTCAGCTTCATATCTGACTCTGAAGACGCCCTGTAACTGGTTAAACAAAATTGTCAGGACTAGTAAAAAGTATACGTAGAACTAAACAGAGTGTTTACGTATTAATTTTATATATAATTGCCTTTGCCATAGTACCCTACTGACATCGGACATCGGATCGGATTGCATTGGAAGGTGTGTAGGGGCCTTTACTTGTTACCAGGCCTCACGTGTTGTCCAAATTTCTTCTTCTTCTTCTTCTTCTTCTTCTTCTTCTTCTTCTTCTTCTTCTTCTTCTTCTTCTTCTTCTTCTTCTTCTTCTTCTTCTTCTTCTTCTTCTTCTTCTTGTTCTTTTTTCTGTATCGGGCACCTAAGGACCACATGCCAATTTCAATTCTTTACTCTTTGTCCTTTTCCTTTTCTCCAATATTCTTTCATCTTTTCATTGTCTCTTCTTCCTGTGTTCAGTCCACTTTGAACCTGCGTTATTCTATCTTCTGCCCTGGACTCCTTCCATTTTTAACACCTTTGCCCGAAAAACTTCTTTTTCAATTGCTTTTTCTGCGTGTATATTATTATTTTTTCTAAATCCTTTTGGACTTCTTTAATCCAACTTGATGTTGACTTTTCCACCACAGATATTTGAAGATTTGCTTTGTCAACCTATTGTCGTCCATTCTATATAAATGTCCAAAAAAATAATAGTCTTTTTTTCCTCATTGTTTCTGTTGTATTTTCTATAGTTTGATATATTTCATCATTACTTCTTAATTTCCAACCTTCAGAAGTTTTCGTGGGCCTAATATTTTCCTAATAATTCGTGTTTCCAATATTTCTAAATTATAATTCAATGCTAGACATTTACTTGCATATAGGCACTTCTGCATATATTTTATTGTATATAACTTATTGTATTTATTTTATTGTATAAGAATATATTTTATTGTACATAATTTTCAATGTTTCGCCAGAACGTAGCTACAAACTCTTATCTGGCTACACGACATTAATGTTATATTTCATAAAATAAAATACTGTCGAAACAATGTAAATTATATAAAAAAATATATTCTTGTATAAAATTAAGAGATATTGTTTATTATTAATACTATAAGTTAACAGGAATAAGTATATGTAATATATATATATGTATATATGACTGAGCGAGTCGTAAACAAGAGTTTGTTTGGCGTAAATCAGCTTCGCATCTGTTACGTGTGCCCTTCACTCAGAGAAAAAATACTCCATCGAGCCTGGTACTATCATTATTACGTAACTACTGAATTAGTAGAACACACACACACACACGCACACACTTTGTAGAATTTTCCGTAGATTTTCCTCTCTAGATAATGTGGAAATAAGAATAAATAATTAAAAATAAGCAAATACATAAAAATATTGCTGTGTTAATTATTCATCTTATAGTTTATATCATACGTATAAGATAATGATAAGAACTCTTCAATATTTCTTCCAGGTTTTCTGTATTATGAATGTTTCTTCAAATTATGACTAGTTCTGCAAGTAAAATTTATTGAATTATATTATTGTTTTTTTTTCACCTAACGCATGTTTCACACAATTATTCTGATTTTTTTATATGAACTAACGAATAATCGATTAGTAGATTAATTGGATAATCTATTCAATAAATTCCTTCAACATTAGAATACATTTTTAAAACCGAATTCTTACAAGGCTAATTTAGCACACACTGTATAAATAATAACCACCAATTTCCAGAGATTCAAAACGTCACGTTAATTAAAAACGTACATAAAGGTAATAGAATGAGTATTTTGAAAAATCTCAATATTTACAAACACAATAAAATAATTTATTAATTAAAGAACAAATTTAAATAAAAACAAAACAGGACGATTTATTTAAAATTATACAGTAATAATAAAATAATACATTAGATATTTTAATAAACATATGACTACGTCAACATTTCAACAATCGATATTTCAAATCGAAATAAAATCGATTATTCGTTAATTTATATAATAATCAGTACAAATCGATTTTTCGTTAATTCATATAAAAACCTCTGATGATAGAGAATAATTCTGTGGAACGTGCATCAGGGGAAAACAATAATATAAATTAAATAAATTTTACTTTATAATTTGAAGAACTATTTTATAATTTAACTTTTTTTCATTAGGAGACAAGATAATTTTTGATAATCTTATTTTTCCAATAATCCAGTCAAGTTGTTTTTAGCTTTTAAAAATTGGGAACACTATATACAGTGAATACCTCGTATTAACTGTATACTGTACACTGTTAAAACACTGAAGTTTGACATATATTACGTTATGTATAAAAGTAAAGACAATCCAACTACTGTGTCCCCGCCCTTCTTCGGCCGCTTCAGTATTTTCTGTACGATGCTGTGATTTTTACTTCCATGTTCCATAAGGAAATGAAAGTATGGTAATGGCTGTTCGAGATAAGGGCTGATTCTGATTGTACTACCCTCAAAACGTGAAAAAACCCATTTTTCGAAAAGTGTCTGTATGTCTAGGCCCTATGTGTAGAATTTTTTCTATGGCAAACAATAGCTGCCGTAAATGTAAACAGAATTGAATAATTTTTTGCATATGTGTCTGAGTTGCAGAGGACTCAAGGTTTCTTGATTTTGGTGAAGATCGGTTAAGGGGAAGTGGTAGTTTACCTGTAACGTTTTATGTTTTAACAAGAGTAAATAATGAATTTTTATAAATAAAGTATCCTGAAAAAAAGGTCATATCCACTGTAGAAAGGTAGATAAAATATCTATAAATGAAAAGGGTAGTAGAAGGGGTGGGGGTAATTTTATTTAAATTAATATGATAGTTGAAGGGGGAGGGGATAATTTTTTATATGTGAACAAAGAATTTTGTAACGTTATCGGCAACAAAGAAGAAGTTTGTTGTTAAAATTCCTTCACGGGCTGTTTGGCCGTGGTCCAATGTTTTTTTGCATAACCAGACGTTTCGGCAGTGCTATCGACTGCCATCATCAGTGAAAATCGAATGCGCTAACGTGAGGCGGTATACGTTAGTGACCACAATACTGTGGTTAAGGCTGAAGAAAGAAGTAGTTTCTATGGAAATATTTCATTTCGAAAATGATTTTAAAATATAAATCTTAGAATATGGAAGTCACGTATGGTTCTCCATGCGATATTTCCTCCAGTGCCGTCTTGTCTCCATTAAGCCGGATTCCGGTCAAACCCTGAGTTCATTTAAATCGGGTTATAAAATTTTTTTAGGATTTTATATTTCACATTTTGTACTGTAACGTTAGCAAATCTTGTATGAAACTATACTTGTTGTCAATAAAAAAAAAAAACAGTAATTAAAGTGAAGTATTTTCGTCGGCTCGAATTCGTCAGCTGATTGTAATTATCAGATAACGTCCATCAACAATAGAGGAATGTGAATTGAAATTAGTATTTCCAGCTGGAGTATTAGAGTAAATAATTCGAAAAAAATATAATTACTGTCTAATTATTACTTATATACTGATATCCATTCGTCGTTATGTGTGTAAATATTAAGGGGACCAGGTGGTGAAGGCCTGTCCCTTTTAATTAAATGGAGTGTCGCTTATCAGTTAGGTACACTTATTTAACAAACTATTCAAGATATCTTTATGTAACTTTTTACACTGAAAGATAAAAACGTAGAGCATATAGTGAACTAATTAAATGCATGTATTCGCAATACAGTAATTAGGGTGATTTTTCAAAAAAAGTGTTTTAAAAATTCAACATTTTTACTTCTTTTCGAAAACATACCAAATATTTACATAAGATACTAAATTTTAGGTTGAACATAAGAAGCTTTATGAGACAAACACAATAAACATTTCAAGTATCTTGCATGTTTCAGCGGAAAGTTATATTACGTAAATACGAAAAACGTGGACTTACTGAAAATCGCGTTAAAGTTTTGTCAAGTTTTGTAATGAGTTGATGAGTAAAAAAATGTTTGGTATAACAAAATATATATCATGTTAAACAGGAAGACAAGGAGAATGTTTAATGCTAAAAACTAAAAAATCGAAATTTTGACTTTTTTTACAACCTAGTCCCCTTAAATATTCACACTACTGGGAAACGAACTATGTAAAGTTACGAATAATGAATCTCACAATATTCCTCAAAAATTCGTTACTGAGGTTTTGGTATATTGTAGTTTTATAACGTCGTAATTTATTACACCGTGTTTATTATTCCGCACAAACACAATGGAACAAAAAGCTAAAGGTATTTTTTGTTTTTCTGTATATTAATAAATTATTAACTTCAAATACCGGAAAGTATACTTAGTAGCTTTACACTAGCTGTTCTTTGTAGTGATTACAGACTAGCTAAAATGATTACAATACAGTATTTAATTTTACCCACTAAATTAACTTATCTAACACGAAACATTTAATACCGTCATCTCGAAAATAAACTTTCTAGAAGAGAATAATATCTGTGTGAACGAAAAACCCAAAAATCTTTAAATCTTAATACCATATCTTTTGTGAAAACCAAATTACACATTTTTTAGTAGATATATTGAAATTTAGAATAGGGTAGTGTACAACCGTATCCACCACGGACGGACAGAGTACTAATGATGAGGTTCTGAGGAGAGTGGGTAAAAAAGGGTGTTTATTAGATGCGTTATGGAATGGAGAAGTAATAAGGTCGGTCACCTGCTGTGCCATTGAAACTGGTTTACCATCTGATCGAGGGTACGATCGAGAGAGGCGAAAGCCTAAGAAGGAGTACATGGAAGGAGTTAAAGAAGGAAGAAGGTATGCAGTAATCAAAAGGCTGCCCACGAAAAATAGAAATTGCAAGCCCACCAACCTTTGGGGTGAGGAGGAGGAGGAGGAGGAGGAGGAGGAGGAGGAGGAGGAGGAGGAGGAGAGTGTACAATCGAGCGTGAATCGAAACCGATAGATAGACTTCATCGTTGTTACGAGAAAACTGGAAACAAAATTAATCCCAATTCAGTTATTAATAAGTCTGAATTTCATTACACGGAGGTTATTATAACTGATTAAAATTACAACTTTAAAATTACGATTTCGTGACACACCGAAATAAATCGTTTCGTGGATGATATTTAGTTGCTTAGAAGTTAGTTATTTGAAAGTTTGACTGAATTTGCTTACGATTCGTGTTTTAAACTTTGAACACCATCACATTCTAAAAATATTTTAATGGTAAAACGGTCAAAATATTCTATGTGTACCCGACAAGGGGACTTTCAACTTTCTATATGCGTGTAAAAGCTGTTTACATGTTAAACTGTATTACGTAATACACAAAAACGTGCTCACAGTAGCCTATGTATGCTGTGTATGTTCGCTCGGGTATTTGAAACCAAGACCACTAGGTTAATAAACAATTCCTTTCCCTATTGGTCTACTAAATAATATCACTTCACTTGAAAATAATATCACTATTGTATAGACACACGAATCGGTGTACATGGTCTTCCTCGGTTTCGGGAAATGTCACCTGATTTTCTTTAAAGGAAAGAGAAAGAGGAGGAGGAGGAAGGAGAGAAAGGAGGAGGATGAAGAGCAGAAGAAGAAGAAGAAGAAGTAAATGCAGAGTAAAAAATGTTGGGCTTGTTTTTAATTTTAAAACAAACCATAACAAACAAAAAAATGAAGCAAAAGTCTTAAAATCGTTTCTTTGCCACACAAGGAAAGATAAAACAGAACGGAGATCAAGATAACACAGTGTATTCTGTGAGAAACATGAGGTAACAATGGCGGGTGCGCGCGCTCGCATTTGTCCGTCCGTATCTTACTGTTGCCGATACGTATAGTATTGTACATAACTTAGCTTAAAACCAAAATGTAAGGCACAAGCCACTGAGCCATGTTTTTGTGAACAATACTTACTTGTATACACACTTTGCACCTTCTATGCAAAGTGTGGAGAACACAACGAGGCCGCGGCATCGAGTCTGTCTGTGTGCTTGTTGTATTGTGCGTGTGTTCACTGTGCTTGTTATTACAAACAGGGGGGTCAACCAACCGACAGCACCGAAGTGCAGAAAGAGGTGATTGTTTCCGCGCCCGCGACAAGATTTTGCTTTTTACAACGTTTAAATGTAAACGTTTACAAAAAAAAAAAAATCGAACGATCTGGAAACGATATTTGTAACAAACGTCTGGACACTTTCTCCATCGAACGGGTCACATAAACTTGAAATTTTATAATTTTTACCTGAATTTTACATTTGGCATTCGTAAATGAATAGCCTGCGTACCGTGTTGTTCAGTTTCACAGCACTTTGTGTACAGTCGACGTTGTTGGGTTGTTAGCGTGTGCTTCATTTTCGTGTTCCTTCTTAGTCGTTTCAACCCCGACCCCCTAATATTTCCCTGAAGAATATATTTTACGACATCTTTATCTTCACATTATAGGTTTGATCCTCGTATTAGTTAGTAGAATATTACTTTTAAACTTAAAATTACCCGTTATCGTATTATTTATAACTTATAAATTAACTGTAACTTTTCTCCTCCTCCTCCTCCTCCTCCTCCTCCTCCTCCTTTCTTGATACCTTGTAGTCCAACTGACATTCTACTATTTCTGACACATGTTTACTTAAATAAAACTGCTTTATTATGATTGTTACTGAACGAGCAAAGCTACTTCTCAGCCTTAACTCGGCCGTTTGGCATTTTTATGTCTGTTTGGGATATGTCTCACTATAAATTTTAAGTAGCCTACATCACCCTATTTTCATAAAATTTGGTGTGTGTGTGTGTGTGTGTGTGTGTGTGTGTGTGTGTGTGTGTGTGTGTGTGTGTGTGTGTGTGTGTGTGTGTGTGTGTGTGTGTGTGTGTGTGTGTGTGTGTGTGTGTGTGTGTGTGTGCCAGACCTTTAACATACGGAGTCCTATCATTTTTTTTTAAGTTGATTACTCCTCAAAATAGCCCGGGGAAAATCTTGGGGTGAAAAATTCGAAAAATCGCAACATTACTATGTTGGGTATCAAATTAAAGATAATTTAAACGCAATTTTAATATAATGTTTAGTTTTGAAAAATTCAAAATTTTGGGTACCGGGGCCCAAAAATGTACCACGATTTTGGAAAAAATTGCACAACTCCACGTGCGCTGTCAAATTAAACAGAAATTTTTTGACCACAATAAGAATAAAGTCTTCAGGCTTGAAAATTGAAAAAAACGTTTAGACACCGAAGACAAAATGGTGTTAACATTTTAGAAAAAATTGTAAAACTTCATGCCAAACATCAGATTAAAGGGAATGATGTTAATTCAAATCCAAGTATAGTGTTTTTCTTTGAATATAATATTTATTTTTAGGGATGCCACAAGCCAAAAAGGGAAGTCAAATTTTCCAAAAATTGTAAAAACGTGAGCGAGTTCTGGAGCTCGCGGAGCTCAGTAGTTATTATTATAGTTGACATTGTTTTTAATATTGTCATTATTACTTTAAAATATACAAAACTGTTGTTCATCTAATTATGATGTGCATATGTGCATATTTTATCGCTATATGTATTTGGATAGCCTGAAGCTTCTGTCTTCAGAGACTAAGAAATATCTTAAAATAAAATTAACAGTAATTTATCAATTTTTAAACTAATAATAAAATAGGCCAACACACATTTTTTTTCTAAATGTAAATAGTTTCAATTTTTTTACATGACAACTCCATACTTTTGAAAGACGCACTAACATATGAATAAATATGAACTCTGAACAGATGTTTTGAATTATTCCTAGTTTTTATTAGTCTATTAAATCATGTAAAGTGCGTACACATTCGCGTTCACACCTGCACGAATAAGACAGTCAGAAGAGCGCGCGCGCGCGTGTGCGTGTGTGCGCGCGTGTAGATAGACAGACAGGCACAGAGCAAAAAAGAGAGGTAGATTCAGAGATAATTTTGTGTGTCTAATACGTTTCAGATACACAGTATGGCAGTATGAAATAATATTTAAATAATTAAACATTATTAAATTATTTGATGATGATGCGGGATAGGTGTTGGAGGGAGAGGGGAGAGACACATCAAAACACACAGCGATGCAGGAACCGAAAGAGACAAGAGAGAAATAAACAAAATTGAAAATGTTTCTCAGTTAAAAAATGAAAGGGTAACGTAAAATTAATTAGCTGATGCTAATTTTCCGTGTACCGTACGTACCTACTCTCCATCTTCTCGTGTAAACATGTATTACAACTTGTCGGAAGTTCTTCCCCTTGTTAAACTAAACCGTTAACCTTTTACTGGGTCCTTGCAACTTTAAACGTAGCTACGGGTGCACACTTGTGTGTATGTGTGTGTGTGTGTGTGTGTGTGTGCGCGCGCGCTTGTTTGTGTTTATGTGTTTTTAAATAAATTGATTTATTTTAGCTTTCCAATGTGCCGTGTGATTCAAAAGGTAACAAGTGTTTGACAGACGTGGGACACTGACAGCGCTCGCTAAGAAACGAAATGATTGAAAAAAATCTTGGTACTGAGTCGTTCGGTCAAACGCACACACGCTCGCTCACGCACACACACTCACACTCACACGCATACACACACAAGTTATACATGTAACGTTTATTTGACTTTGTTTATCGGTTTTTGTAACAACAAAATTTTATTGTTTGGTTGCTTTACCTAGTTTGTTAAGGCTGTTAGCGATAGTCAGTTAAGTAAGGTTGAGTAAATAAAGTCACTTTCAGGGATAAAGTAAAGTAGTAAAATTTTAAAAATGTTAATTTTTGAATCTTCCGCTGCTAGTGACAGACTACAGGTTTCAAATCATCATACTGAATTGATCAAAACAATTAAGAGAGTGTACTATGTATTATAATCGTCATGTTTCAAATATTATAATACTTTTTCATTGTGATCATATTCTTCTTCTGATAGGTCTTATCCATTTCGGATGTTGGATATCATACAGACTATTTTAACTTTCTGTACCGCTACACGGAATAAGTCAGTTATATTCATGACAATCCAGGTCCTTAAATTTCTCAGCCATGATATTCTCGGTCGCCCAACTTTTCTCTTTCCTAGTAATTTTCCCTGTAGTATGGACTGCAATAAGTAAAATCGTTGTTCATTTCTCATGTGGTGTCCTAGATACTGAAGCTTTCTTATCTCCACCGTGTTAATAACTTCCCTATATTTCTTCATCTTTCTAAGAACTTCAACATTACTTATATGTGCTGTCCATGAAATACTCAGTATTTTACGGTAAAGCCACATTTCAAAAGATTCCAATTTTTTAATTGTGGCTTCAGTCAAAGTCCAAGATTCTGCACCGCAGAAGAGGACCGAGAATACGTAGCAGCGTAAAAGTCTCATCTTTGTGTTTATTGTTAAATCGTGACTTGTGAATAAACTGCTCGTTCTAGTGTTCACCGCTCTTGCCTTTTCAATTCTGCTCTTTATTTCTTGAGAGTGGTCCCATTGTTCATTGACTATAGTACTAAGATATGTAAATTTGCTTACACGTTCAACTGGCCTGTGGTTTTTATATTAAGGTTGCAGTTTGTGAACTTGTTCTTAGATACAATCATTAGCTTCGTTTTATTAACACTGATGTCTAGACCATATATACGGCTGCTTTCTGTCATGTGATCATATTAAATAGCCCTTATTAAACAAATTAGTTGAGAAAATAAAATTTTAATCCTATAAATATGTTCATTACAGGATTATAATACAACAATATGAGAAAAAACAAATTCAGACCGACTGGCGGCGCGGTTAGATCAGATTAGCTACTCACAAAACGCGAACCAGTTAATTACTTCCTTATACAGGTTTAGACCTATTAAAACAGCAATAGCTTTGGACACGGCTTTCACAGTCAGCTGTTGTGTGAGTCACCTGTTCAACAGCTGACCGTGTATTAATATGCTTTCGTAATTGATTGTGTTTTAATTGACCATAGTAAAGTAAAGAGAGTAGGTATATCCTTTCAAACAGCCAAGCGTTTGCTAATTAGGTACTCAGGAACTCATTTTTTAGGCTTCTCTTCTTCATGTTTTTCTTCTTGCAGGCCCTGAGTTCTTAGAACGTAGCGTAGATCACATTGTTATTAAATCCCGTGAACGGTGTCATGCAACCATTTCACGTGACATCATTCCTGTCTTCCCATAATATTGCATAAATTAAACTCACCTATTAAGTTAGGTAAGTTCCAGGCGATCTGTGGGACAATTGACCGTACTTTTAGAAACAATGTACCCCGAGATACCCCAATGAGATTCCACAGTGTGACTGGAAACAAGCCTCTAATAACATATGACGCTGCAACACATCCTGCTGTTCACACCTACATGAGGTGACGTTGAAGGGCTCAGAGCTTACCAAGAGCACCTACATCTGACGTTAGATTCGAGTTTGTCCGCCTAATTAGAGTCTAGACAACGTCAGGATCGACGTTGACATCGTACGGTGTTACTCTAACAGATAGACTATTATACAGAAAATAAGGGTTGTATTTATTTAAAAATTATACGTGTTGACCTGTTATGAAGTAAATGGGTACGCCAAACCTCCTTCAATGTACAGAGAAAACGATTCAAACAAATTGTCCATCCATCCTGTTTCCAAATCATTAATTCATTTTGAGAAAAAGAAAATAATGATTTATGATCGAACTCTAGAACAGGTGAGCCATTTTAATTATTTGGGAAATAATATTGGCTATGACAGGAAATATGATATTGATGTCAAGTTAAGTAAGCTCCAAACGAGCTGTGAGATAATCAGCCGTATTTTTAGAAACAAGTTAGGTCGAGAAACAAATTTAAAATCTACAAAGTTATAGCAATACCTGTTCTGTCCTATGGGTGTGAACTATGGACAACAAACAAGAAACAAGATAGTAAAACACAGGCCTCGGAAATGGCGTTTTTAAGAGGGTTTAAAAGGTGTTTTAAACTTGACCTTATAAAGAACGAGGCCATAAGAGAAGAGATACAATTCTTTTATTTAAATGAAAAATTAAAATATTACAAACAACACAAGTGTGTGGATAGACCCAGAAAGAGACGGCTGGAGGATCATTGAAGACGGTACAGGCAGCACAAAGGAGAGGACTAAAGACAATGTGACCTGATAGGAAAATTTAAGGAGTTATAACATCAAGAAAGATGCAATGTGGAGTATGTACGGAGAGTGGATTTAGGTATTTCTCTGTAGGCGAGGATTTCTGGAGGAGGCCCATCGGCAATAGTAAGAAGACCATTAACTGTATCCAAAGCCTATTTTCTGTCGGCGAAGATTTCTGAGAGGAAGCCCATCGGCAATAGTAAGAAGACCATTAACCGTATCCAAAACCTATTCTCTGTCGGCGAGGATTTCTGGGAGGAGTCCCATCGGCAATAGTAAGAAGACCGTTAACCGTATCCAAAGCCTATTCTCTGTCGGCGTGGATTTCTGGGAGGAGTCCCATCGGCAATAGTAAGAAGACCGTTAACCGTATCCAAAGCCTATTCTCTGTCGGCGAGGATTTCTGGAGGAGGCCCATCGGCAATAGTAAGAAGACCATTAACCGTGTCCAAACCCTATTCTCTGGCGGCGAGGATTTCTGGAGGAGGCCTATCGGCAATAGTAAGAAGACCATTAACCGTGTCCAAAGTCTATTCTCTGTCGGCGAGAATTTCTGGAGGAGGCCTATCGGCAATAGTAAGAAGACCATTAACCGTGTCCAAAGCCTATTCTCTGTCGGCGATGATTTCTGGAGGAGGCCCATCGGCAATAGTAAGAAGACCATTAACCGTATCCAAAGCCTATTCTCTGTCTGCGAGGATTTCTGGAGGAGGCCCAACGGCAATAGTAAGAAGACCATTAACCGTATCCAAAGCCTATTCTCTGTCGGCGAGGCTTTCTGGGAGGAGTCCCATCGGCAATAGTAAGAAGACCGTTAACCGTATCCAAAGCCTATTCTCTGTCGGCGAGGATTTCTGGAGGAGGCCTATCGGCAATAATACGAAGACCATTAACCGTGTCCAAAGCCTATTCTCTGTCGGCGAGGATTTCTGGAGGAGGCCCATCGGCAATAGTAAGAAGACCGTTAACCGTGTCCAAACCCTATTCTCTGGCGGCGAGGATTTCTGGAGGAGGCCTATCGGCAATAGTAAGAAGACCATTAACCGTGTCCAAAGTCTATTCTCTGTCGGCGAGGATTTTTGGAGGAGGCCTATCGGCAATAGTAAGAAGACCATTAACCGTGTCCAAAGCCTATTCTCTGTCGGCGACGATTTCTGGAGGAGGCCTATCGGCAATAGTAAGAAGACCATTAACCGTACCCAAAGCCTATTCTCTGTCTGCGAGGATTTATGGAGGAAGCCCATCGGCAATAATAAGAAGACCATTAAGCGTATCCAAAGTCTATTCTCTGTCGGCGAGGATTTCTGGGAGGAAGCCCATCGACAATAGTTAGGAGACGGTTAATGATGTCTGTGCGAGTTCCGGGTAGTTCTGTTGATTTACCGCATTGGAGTTCCGATAGTTCGTCAGACCGGAAATATATATATGTTTACATATCTAATATAATGGAAACAACAATCCTTTAACGGTATTAAAATCCACCGAAATAAAAGCTTGAAAACCATTTTCTTCGCGGATGACCAAGTTATATTCGCCACTTCAGAAGACGATCTCTAGCGAGCAATAGGTATACATCTTACATAAAATATGAAAAGAATATAACTGTAACATATATGAATCAAAGAGCAAAGTAATGGTCTTTATAGGAGATGAACCGTTTCGTGCCAAAATATGCGTAAACAATTGCATAGAACAATAAGACATTTCAACTATCTTGGATGTGACATTACTTATGATCAAGATAGAGGTATAGAAAATAAAGTGACGAATTTCACAAGAATGTGTGGAACGATTTGGAGAACGTTGGGAAATAAATGTAGAAAAGAAACCCAAATGAAATTTTATAAAACAATGGCAATACCTACACTAGTGTATGGTTCTGAAACTTGGGTCATAAAGAAACAACATGAACAGAAAATACAAACAGCAGAAATGAAATTTCTGAGATCCGTTAAAAGGTGTAATAGACGAGATCGTATAAGAAGTGATTTGGATATTTTTTACAGTTAATGAAAGGATTAAAGAATTCAGAAGAAAATGGATTCAAAACATAGATAAAATGGAAGAAAGTAGAATACCGAAGATAGCGAAAGATTACAACACTAGAGGCAGAAGGAAAGTTGGTAGTCCTATGAAAAGGTGGACTGTGGAATAGGAACAGGCCGCTAAAACCTAAAACCGTTAGGAAGATGATGATCATGTCAAATATATATTTCCGTGCTAACGGTGAGCTGAAAGGCTCGAACTTGCTAATCGAGAATTGTCTATATAGCGGTGTGAAACAGTTTAATTTCTGCTTGTTAATATGACCACTAATACAGGTTTGATATTAAAAAACTATTAGTGACTAATAAATAAATTTATAAATGACTTAAAACCTCTGCCTGGCCGTCATCGTACCCATCTCTTCCGGCTCCGACGTCAACCGCTTGTTTAAGAAGGGCAGGTAATAATATTACAAAATTTCGTTGTTACAACCTGATAAATTGTCGACGTTATAAAAAACGTTGTTGAGGCGTAATATAAAGAACCAGCTCGATTTACCGATTCAGGAAACTTTAATGCGTTTGTAACTTTAATGACTTTATTATTATTATTATTATTATTATTATTATTATTATTATTAATATTACACATCACGTAATCACGTATAATAGAAACTAAGATCAGAGACGAAACACATGATAGCCAGACGAACGAGGTGTATGTGTGTATGTGTGTCTGTGTGAGGGGAGATATCCGCGTGGAGTGCAGTATAGCGTGTGTATATGCTGCGTTAAATACATTCGCGGTTTGATTTATAGATATTTTGAGTGGGATCAAGTCAAAGTTCACTGACCCCTGGCTGGTATAGTCTTTCTTGCCTCCTTACCACACAACAGCCTTCCATGCGTTACTCCGACTCCATGCCTTCATTTTCAACGTGATTTATGCCGCTTCTCCTGCCTGCAAAGAATTTTGAACACTTGAATATATATACACACACACACTGTACTGTACTTGCAAAAAAAACACACACACATTAAAACAGATTAAATACTAATCATTTGTAACACGTATCTAAACGACCCTGTTGTAATACAAACAACAACTACGAAGACCACGGTTGGGCAATCAAGTTACCATTTCTTTTCTCTTCTCGTTTTTACTTTTTTCTTTTTTTTTATCTTGTTTCCTTATTACCCGCGTCGTCGATGAAATTATATCATACTTCTTCAGCGCTTATTCTTAATAGCATAATAATATTAAAACTTGACTATATATTCAAACGAGAAACGAAGAGAACACCAGCGTATGTTAAACTGCCGTATTATTACTGCACGTGTGTGTGTCTTCTTCAAAGAATACCAACACACACACACACACACACACACGCTGCGCGCGGCGTGTATTAACATTCTTCTTTTTAAATTTCAAATGCCACCGTGTTTTAATATTTATCTTCTCCTGCTCCATTGTGCCTTTGCTGCGTCGTTCTGTTGACCGTTATTAAATACAAACTACTTTTACCCGGTACCGATCGCGCGGGTACCAACTTTAAAAAACAAAAATACAACAAACCTGACCTGACATTTCACACAGACGTGTATATTACATATGAATGTAAAATAGTTAGTACAGTATATACGTCATACATAAATAGCGCTCAGTTTTCTAATGTCTCAAGTTTCTAACGATTAACGTCACGTTTTCATTTCCCAATCTCCTACTTAAGTACGGAATTTGTTTCGTGTTCACGTTTTATACTTCGGTAGCCACACTATGGCAGTATAATAAGTATTTGACGTTTGACGTTTTCCGGACTTAATTCTGATTGTTCCCCGTATGTTTATACAACGTTTTCCTTCGCACAAATATACAAATGTTTAATATTTATACACCAGAAATCATTTGTATCTGTATAATTCGCCTGCGCCTGTTTACCCTGGTCTTCTTATTCCTCCTCTTCCTTCTTGTTGTTCTTCTTATATAGTCTACTACTTCCTATCCTTCTGTTGATTTTTCCTGCTCCTCCTACTTTTATCCTGCCTGTTCCTCCGTTTCATTTTTTTTTCTTCCTGTCTTCCTTACATCTCTCCCGCTCCTCTTCCACATACTCCCCTTCCTGCTGCTTCCCCTCTTCCTCCTCCAGCACCACCACCACCTCCTCCTTCTCCTCCTAATTAATCTCCTACTTCACCACCACGACCACCACCTCCTCCTCTTCCTCCTCCACCAACGTCAACTGTGTTGGAATATAATTAACTTGCCTCCGGGCTATTAGGCCGTGACGCACTCCTGCCGCTATTATCAGACGTTTCGGCCTCTCCACTGGAGGCAATCTTCAGTGTAAAAGCGATTCGGAAACCGGCACGGGTTTTCACCATTTAGCCATAGTAATGTGGCAAACGATCGTGCCATAGTACTGAAGATGGCCTCCAGTGAAGAGGCCGAAAAGCCTGTTCATAGCAGCAAGAATGGACCACGGCTTAATAAACCTGAGAAAAATGTCAATTATATTCTAAGAGATTCAATTAAGAAAGTTGTGTTAGTGGTTATAATCACAAACAGAATTATCACTGTTGCACACCACTATAGAAAAATTATTCCGATTAGCGCTTTCAAGCTTCACAGCTCATCGTTGAGTTGACGATTGGGAATAATTTTTCTATAGTGGTGTACAACGGTGATAATTCTGTTTAATCCAAGGTAGTTACATACACATAAGGTAGTTGATTTGACGTCTCAACGTGCTACGCTGATATAGCCTCATATTACGAATAGTCTATGGATACGCTCATAAGTCGACGACGATTTTTAATTTTTCTTAGTCATTTATTAAAACTCGAATCATAAAAAATTATTATTACGTTTCTATCGACGATTTTGTAAGCTTTATCGTCGTGGTTTTATCTCTATTTCCACTGCACCTGCAGTACTGTGCGCTTGCGCGAGACGGGTCAGTCTCAATATATAAACCATAGTGATTGTGTTGTTTTATAAGTTAATTAAATACAGCGCTATACTCGCACACAGACACGCGCGCGCGCGCCCACGGTGTGCACGACATAAACTTTTTGATTTTAGTGTCGCTATATATAAAGGCGAAGTTATATACTATGTTTACACACACACACACACACACACACACACACACACACACACACACACACACGACGAGTATATATGGCACTAAACGTCTGTGTAATATATAGCTTTAGTGCTCTTCAACAGACAGCGCGCGTTCTCCTTTGGGGATGTCCGTCCGCCTTTCTCTGCCCGTTGAGGTTCAATTTCTGATTATGTGCAGTCGCGCGCTTTTGTGTGTGCGCGCGTGCGCGTGTGTAGGCAGACGTGAAATGAATTATATACCACCGCTAAATAGAGCGAGCTAGAGCTAGCGAGGAGCGGTATGGGTAATTATTTTATGTTGAATTATCCCCTGAGTCAGCCTGCCCGTGAGATCCACGTAAATATATTGGTCCCATAAAATAGTAAACTGTCTTATTTGTTCTCTTCGGTACGCGGCACTGCAGATTATTATTCTACTACCACTAATACTACTACTATTACTACTTCTAATATCATTATTGTTTCTACGTCCCGCGCCGGCAGCGTAAGCTTTCGTTTTGTTTCAGCTTTATTTTAAAACCTCTTCCAGTGTTAAACTGTAAACAATAACAGTCTTATTCTTGTATTTTCTTGTGATCATCCCACTCGCTTCCAAAGCCAGATATCGTGAGTTCAAATCCGTCACACGTGCATCCGTTTATACGGCACTCACAGGGTCCGCCCAAACTAGAGGTGTACCGATATTCCTATAACAGGTATTTTGGTACGATATTTTTGTGGAACGGATATAACAGCGACTGAAAAGTTGAAATACCCGTTCCGATTACTCGCGGCCTCGCGGTTCCGAATTGCGGAACCCTCCTACTTAACTAACTAGTAAACAAGTTCACAAGTAGCAACAAGTAAACGAGTATTACGGGTACAAAAGTAACAACAAGTAAACAAGTACTACAAGTATTAGGAGTATTACGGGTACACAAGTAAAAACAAGTAAACGAGTAGGCCTACTACAGGTATTAATGTGCCGGGGTTTGAATTTTCCCTGAGTGATTTGAACGATCGGTGCCGCCAAAGCGGGTGGCCGCAGGGCGAGACAGCGAGACAGCTAACGCGATTGGTAAGCCCGTGTCTGCACGACGACGACGCGACTAGTAAGCCAGTCAACCTTGTCAGCTGATTGCGGGACGCTCCTGCAATCCGCAACAGGTCGAGTTTATGTACCATGGTGGGTTCGCAGAATGCGTGGTCCTTCCTCATTTCATCTCCAACCTTCCAACAGGGTGTGCTAGTCTGATATGTACCGAATTGATATCTTAATATGACGTCGTAGTCTATTAAAGCGTTTTCAGGTGCCCCGCACAGCCGGGAGAAAGGGGGATGCGAAGATAGTGACACCGACATCTGTCACCATCTGCAGAGCAGTGTAGCACGAAGCTCCCCGAAGCCGTCAGGTACAGAAATACTCCGCCTACAGAGCCCCAAGAGACATCTGCCCACAATGAACTAGCTGGAACTTCTTGACTCTCCAAGCATCACCACCAACACTAATCGCAGACTGGTCTACGGGATATCATGTCAGTTCTTCAAAAGTAGAGGTGGGAGCATTCCAATTACTAAACCGGTCGACAACTCCACCGGTTTTAGATCAAGTCTTACTGACATTTTATATCAATGTAAAGACATGCTCTTAAGGGTACCAGAAGCCCAGTTAAACTTTAGACATAATTTAAATTTGTAATGTAACTCAAACTATAGTTCAATCTTTTGATGGCTGTAATTAAACCTTTGACATAATTTAAATTTGTAATGTGAATCAAACTAGAATTCAATCTTTTGAAGGCTGTAACTAAAATAGCACTAATAAAAATTGTTACTGGTTACAAGAGTATTTTATTGCAAGTCCTGTCATTCTGGGCTCCAGCACATTTTTCGCTTCGTCTAGGCCAAGTGGTCTAGTTTTAAATTTTACGTAACGGCCTAAGTGGCCGTTACATTAAGAGTATTAGAAGTATTACGAGTATACAAGTACGAAGCCACTTTTTGGTGCTCGTACTCCATTCTGAGCATGTGCTGATTGCCATGCAAGTACGAAACGAAGCAAAACACCGAGGTTCAGAATATCTCTATGCCAAAGAGACGAAGCTGTTTTGAATAAAATAAAATAAATTCATACTGATTTTACATATAGTCTCGTGTGTTATTCAGTTGTATAATACAGATATAATAACAAATTATATATTACACTAGTCACCAATTTGGTAAATTTTGAAAAAGCGAATTATATTGTGTTACAACCTACCCACTGCACATCTCACGTAAATTTTTATGACATTCTTTGTTGTGCTATTACGTGCGCACTAAATTTCATTGCCTGAGTTTCGAAATTGATTTGTCTAACCAAACTGGAATCAATAATTTAATATTAAACCTATGATAGTTTGTTTACTCCAAGTGAAAACTTAAATTGGTATTCCCAAAGGGAGATACGCCTATAAACTCTCGTGTTTATTATTTTCTTTTAAACAGTAACAGCTTAATAAATTTACAGTAAAAAGCAACACTGTTAGTACTTTTAGTTTCAATTTATTTCTTATAACAAATTATATAATACAGGTATATGTATAATAAGTATATAATAACAGGCATTTGTACGTGTTATTTTTTTGGAACGGTATCGTTCGTACCTCTTATTTTCAAATACTAGTTTAGCACACCTCTTGCCCAAAGCTCTCTACTCCTGCGCGCACGTTTCGTGACCATCGACCCATTTTTTTTTTTTTTTTGTTTCTGGAGCCACTTCCCTTTCTCTTAACGTCTATTAAAACTTCTGACGAAGTGTTCCTCCTCTCTTCTTTTTCCACGTTTCATCAATTTATAACATGCTTCTTCAGGAAAAAAATAAACGTGTATGCCCATAAATCGAAATAGTTGAATCTTCTACAAAAAAATTTCACGCAAACGAATTTTGTAAAGTGTAGTAAAGAATTACGAAATCTTGAGAATTACGTAGTTAATGGAAACCCAGCAACAAACAGGTGTTTCAATACGAATATCGATAGACTGTGTGTCGCATTACAGCGTGTGTGTGTGTGTGTGTTACTTATTGTTATTGGCGCGGTGTAGAAGCTATAAAGTGACTGAGAGCAGTCGGTTCGTTCGACCAGCACGGGTGGGCTTACTGCCAACTGCTTACATATGGTTCAATGACAGCTGAACGCGCTGCTCACTGGACACGCACACACGGGAGTCGGTACTGCGATTCCTTCACAGTAAGTGAAAATTTGTTTATCTTTTTTTCTTTTTCTTCTTCATCAGCCTCGAATCGTACGACTTGTCGACGTTCGTTTCAGTTTAACAAATCAAGCCACCACTGCCTACACAGAAGTCGAACCGTCCCTGTGGCAACCAAATCACACACCGAAATCTGTTTCGGTTTTTGTGTAAGGCACAACCTACACACTGCTTTTTTAAATACACCCGTTCTTTTCGACCTTCAAGGATCATCGCGGAAAACGATTATGGTTCTAAGTGTTCGTTCTCATTTCTTAGTGACGTATCCACGGGAAAATTAAAGAGGCTTGAAGGCTTCTCGTCAAAAGAGAACCCATCCTTTCCTTTCCTTTTCCTGGCGTTACAACTCAGAGTGGGTTTTAACCTGCTCAATGATTTTCTTCCATTCCGCCCTCTCATTTCCCATCCGTCTCCATCCCCTCATGTTCATACATCTCAAATCATTTTTCTTACAGAGTCGCATTCGAATCGATGTGCACATTCGTTCCTTGTGTTCACGTGCTTAGATATCAAACAATTGCTGCACGATTCTTGATGTTACGACAAAATCGTGCTGTAAAAAGTCAACCATGTTCGCTTATATTATGCCACTATTTGAAAATTCTCAACAGAGTTGTCGCTTTTAATATTATTTCGTAACTCTAGTGTCTGAAGAGGTTGAGTACGTAAAGAATTCTAAAGCAGGTCATCTCTTTTGTTTCAGGCGCCTAAAGTTCGATTTTAATTATGCCACGTTTAATGTTCAAGACAATGCCTCAGTTCTATGTAAACGATATTATTTTTATTGACTTGTTGAGTATTATACCTACTTTAATAGGATAATGACAATTTAAAATTCGCCTGCCCAGATCTCAAATGATTAAGATTTTAAATATTTCAATTATTTACTTATTATAATATTAAACCTTCAATCTTTTTAATTAAAATTTAGTCTAATTCAAAATAGTTAAATCAGATTAGTCAAAATTCTGCTTAACATTACATTCCGAAAGTCTGGGAGTATATGTTAATGACGATGCAGCTGGTTGATCTCAGCAAATTCTTTCAGTAAGAAAAAAAACTACAGACTTCCCGTCACCTATAAACGTCACGAGGTACATGAATTCCGATTTTTTGTTATAAACGTAATAAACTGTTTTACGAACATAATAAAATCTGTACACACACACACACACACACACACACACACACACACACACATATATTATTTCACCCCAAGAAGATTTATCCTTCGAGATAAAAGAAAGGGTTACTTAATATTCATTGTCGTATACACAAGTGGTAAATAAATTTATGTAAACTGTCTTGCACTCCACTTCACGACATAAGGGTTGTTGAAGCGACCCTTTTGTTGACTTCAGCCCCAAACGTACGCTCTAAATAAACAATAAAGAGTGACATAAATTCCAGGTCAAATATTAAGATCTCCGCGTCGTCAGGGGGGGGAATGTTTTCCTAGCGTGTCAGTTTATAATCACGAGTGGTCATACGCTCTCACTCTCTGTCTGTCTGTCCGTCTCTCTCTCTCTCTCTCTCTCTGAAACGTAGCACAATAATAACGTCATAAGATGTTCCCATGAGCCTCCAGGTGGTCTAGTGGCTAACGCGGGCGATTGATGCGCTCGTGGTCCCGGGTTCAATTCCCGGCGGAGGCTCCATACGGCGTGCACTCAGCGTCGTGAGGCAAACTGAGTAGGCGCTGAGATAACAGCGCCGCCTCCTGGCCGTGAATACCGCAACTAGCGGCTGGTGGCGCATAGTACTAGCCATACACCGTCACACACACAAAAAGCTGCGCGGTACGCCTTGGTCCTTAACGGACTGTGGAGCGGAGGTTTATTTATTTACGATGTTCCCATTTGTTCTGTATACTGTTGTATATAGTTTCTATACAATGTAATAAGATTTTGTTGTTTTACGAATCTTTCAAATGATAGGAATACTTTGTTACCATTTTCTCGGCATCATAGCAGGTATACATTTTTTTTCAAAATATTCCTAACAAATTGATATTTTTCCATTCAGCTACAGTTGGGTCTGTAACCAAAAACTATTCTTTGTTTTCTAAGATGATGATGAGCACCGTAAGGACAAGTATTTCGTCGGCTCTTTCAAACTGCTAGTCTTTGTAAAGTTTCTACGCTCAATTACGACCTCCTTACGGGGATTATCTTATTTCAATCGATGGAAATATATATCGAATTCGTATTAGCTAAATTTGTAAATTCGCATTTACCCAATTTCAGGTGTTGGATAACTCCCTTACACTAACTTGACAAAACTTTACGGCGGAATTAATGCACATTGAAACACAGAAGAATAAAAGGAAACTAAACACACGGAAGAGAGGGTGTACTAATGTTAACGTGGCAAAATTGTGTTAAAAACACGTCGATACAGAGTCTAGAAGATGAAGACTCTGCCAATAGAGAACTGTAAAAACAAACAATATCCTTCGTTATTGATATATCCGAAGAATAAGAATCAAGACAAATACCAAGAAAAAATTAAAAGTTGATAAAATTTAGGAGTAAAAGCATCGTGATTTTCATAAAATATTAGCGGAAAAAAATGATACGCTTAATCTTCCGGATCCGACTTTTAAATTCTGTGAATGGAGTTCCTAATCTGTAGTGGAAGAGACGTTGGCTTCATTTCCTCAAATAATAATTGAAGCTTTAGAATTTTAAGCGATTTTGAATTATGTTCTCAGTTTTCACTCCGGATTTTAAGCTCACCTTTCTTTTGGTTTTCGCGTAATAAATCTTCAGATGGACGTTATGTCTAAATTTACGCTGGTCCTTGGTCAGTGGCAATTTTGACCTTCCCGTTGACAATGGTGGACCGGTAGGCTATATACCAAACCCGGTAAATCGATAACAAACAATTAGCTAAAGATAGAATAGGCCTGTGTACAATTATCGCAGATAAACTGAATGGCGTACAATTCGTAAAGAATATGTATTATCGATACATCACATCGATGTTTCACTGACTTTTCCATTGCCGTTGGAAAATTTAAGATAACAGCTGAAAAAGGACTATTGCAAACGGAAATATAACCAAAAATATTTATTGTATATGATTTTAAATAATGCGCCATAACCTCAATATCCGCGAATACGAAAAACGGAACTTTTTACAATGATAAATTTTCAACAAGAACATTTAAATTACAAAATTAATTTAAATTTAAAAACGATTATCGTCCACAGAGACCACGGTATTATTTCAACGAACGCGCCGTAGGAAAGTATAAAAATAAATTAGCTTCCTTTTGAGACATTAATAATTATATTCCGCTGGTCAGTATCGAAATTGTGACGTGTGATTTGTGTCCAACCCGTGTGGGAAACGAACTCGCGGCGCGCATTATACAGTCGTCATTGCAACAAATAAATGTTTAGCAACAACAACAGCTGTACGTATAATAAATTTCTTGCCATTGTTCACTGCCGACTAGAGTATTAGTTAACGCTGAACAGATTTGTTCCACATTACTTCCGCACAGTACACAGCCTCACCTCGCCTCACCTGCAGCGTTCGTCTCTCATTAATTCTGTTCAGCTTATTTGTTGTGCGTTCAGTTACCACACCTTATGGCCCAGATCTACTGTACTCATTGTGTTATTACGGAGACTTAAACGCTTATACACGCGGGCGCGCGCGTGCGTGTGTGTGTGTTTCATTCCAGTGGAATGCGTTTTTTGCCTCCACTCTCCGTACGTACGGGTCAGTTTAAAATAAAACAACAATAAAGTATTCCGTTTGTTTTCTCTTTTTTCCATCATGCCTGTTATCTTCTTTAAAAAGAAACAAACTATATTGTGCCGTCTGGAAATAATAACATTTTCCGCTGAATACTATAATTGTCTTCTATAAGAATATTAATTCTTATTCAAAGAAAAAATTTGTTTAGTCTCCTTCGTCTAGTCTTCTTTTTCTTATGCTTCTTGTTCGTAACTTTCCAGTAGTTGTTTTTCATAATTATTCTTCTCTACCTGAAAAATATATTAGAAATCGATAAATTTATTAGTCATTATAGTCGTTTCTATTGAGAATAATGGCAATTTACTACCTTGCGTAGCTAATTGTGGAAATAAGAAATTTATTTATGGAAAAAAGAAGAAGAAGAAAAGACTAATGTAAAAAGGCAAAATAAAAACTTCAATAAAGTTGTCGTTGTTGGTTCGACTCCTGTCTGAAACGGTTAAAACGTTGAGATACCGGAGTGTTTTTCCCATCAAATTGGAAGGTACTATAATACTCTACTTTAAATATTATTCTCAGAACTATATCAGAGTTATCTTCTGTATCAAAGTAATCTAGTGTTGATGCGAGTATTTTTTTCTTTTCATGGATAATTTATTATAGTCGCAGAACGCGCGGTCAGTATTTTGTTTTTCTATTTCATTAACGTTAGGAAGTTTTTTGCTGGGGATGTAAATAATTGTTTTAATTAATTAGTTTAATTAAGCACGCTCGCGCGTGCAACCGAGCTCGTGTTTACCGTAAAATACCGAAGTTCGCAATGTCAATCCGGTAGCGCACTCTTCGTCCACTACAACCAACAGATATGGAAAATAAATCATATTGTAAACGAAACATTCAATTTCAATTCAAACAAACCTCTGAAGATACAGAATAATTTCTGTGAAACGTGCATCAGGTGAAAATAAACCTACTTGGAGTGTATTTATTTGAAAATATTCAATCTGGAAAAGTATTTCAAAATCATTCCGTCGAGTAGTTTGTGATAATTACTAAAAATTAGTTTTATTTTCTATCGCACGGTAGTTAATTCGATTTTCTTTTTTTTTATGAATGTGAACTTTTCATGGTAATTTAGTGTTATTGAGCTGAGGATTCCTCTACCGCCTACTTTTAGTATATTCTAATGAAAGTCTTCCATGTTTTACGATACATTTCCGATCGTTTTGCCAACCGGTTGTTTGAAAATAGTTTTGGTTACATTGTGTCATATCCTCCTCGTCCTTCCTCTTCTATTATTCCTCCCTTGTCTTCGTTTCAGACACTAATCACTTGTCTATCGCCTCCCATCCTACTACTACACGTCCTGTCTATTTCAGCTTTTGTCCTCCAGCAGCACTAGTGCTGATTTTATTTTATTCATCGAGTTTTCATTTCTTATTACTTCATCTTACTCCTCCTCTGCCTATTCGACGTATTTAATTTCAGCTACTTGGAAATCCACTCTTCCAGTGAAACCTAGTTTTTTTTTTTTTAACCACTAGTCTAAGATATTTGTTGTTGTGAATATCTACTTCACTGCTCAGAAAACAAACATTCCTGGAGGCTTGTTGCAAGTTAATTTCGTCCGTCATATTTGTTAGCTACCTTATGGCTTCTTAGTTGTTCTAAAATAAATGAACGTGTGTGTGTGTCTTTATTCAAAAATAGATTACTTCTCAAGTATTATAACTTATATCAGTATAAATTATGCAAGAAACTTGATAACAAGATTAACAAAAGTTACTTGAAAAGAAAACATATATATATATATATATATATATATATATATATATATATATATATAGAGAGAGAGAGAGAGAGAGAGAGAGAGAGAGAGAGAGAGAGAGAGAGAGAGAGAGAGAGAGAGAGAGAGAGAGAGAGAGAGAGAATAAGAGGGGAGTTTTACTTGATTTTATTACCAAGTTTTTGTAACGTGTGTTCTTGTCAAAATGGATCCACCTTCGATATTCACTTCTTATTTACTTTAAATGTTAATAAAATAATAATGATCATTAGCACCGATTTGTCTCTTGGTTGTCCGTTGGATATCACCCCGAACCTACATTCTCCAATAGTTTCCCTGAAGTACAGTTCTTGTCCAGCTAATAATAATAGAGTCTACTATAGAGTTCAACTAGATCGTCTTTCCTTTTTATAAAACGTCGACGTAGTGATCTGTTGACGTTTCTTGGACTTATTACCGACACAGTGGAACCGGCAGAGCATTCGTTTTACACTTGATTAGTTACGTGTTTCTTCATTTTAGTTCGCTGAACGATGTCCAATGGTATTTATTGCTGATGCTGAAGATTTAGAAACGCGTTATTCGAGATAACAGTCAAGTCACACGATGGAAACAACCTATATTATTGTTTCTGCCTTTATACTTCATCATCATCATCATCGTCATCATCATCATCTTCATCTTCTTCTTCTTCTTCTTCTTCTTCTTCTTCTTCTTCTTCTTCTTCTTCTTCTTCTTCTTCTTCTTCTTCTTCTTCTTCTTCACGGATTAAACCAAGGATGGTTTGTTCTGGTTTCAAATAGGCAAAGATTAGAGCTGGTCACTCAACGCTTCCTCGGATGTCCCACACCTCTCCATCCCCTCGGCTTATAGTTCCAGAGTTGTTTGGGGAAGCGTCAGTCATCCATTCGGCAAAGTTGTTCCCACCAATTCAGCCGATAATGGGCGATCCACTCGAGTATACTCATAATATTCAGTTCCTGGCGTATATCTGTGTTTCTTCTATGATCATGGAGAGTATACCCTGGCACGTGCCTGAGAAATCTCATTAGCTACTTGGATGCGACTGGCCTGTCTTTCGTTAATGTCCAATTCTCAGACCCATAAATAAGTGTGGGAAGGACCTTCACCTTCTAGAATTTTAGGAACATGAATTTATAATTATTTTCTTTATTCTATAACTGATATTGTCTATTCAAGTTTAGTTAGGAATAAAATGCTCTTAATTCGTAATATATCCCTTTTAATTCTTTATTGTACATTGGACAAATTTTGTTTCACTTTAATGCGTACAGTCGCGTCCCTAGTATATTGTATAAATCATACATTTTTTAAGACGTATATTTTGAAACCTAAGGGAAGCTTTTAATACTGTATACTATTTCTAATACCTTTCAAAAATCATGGATCATTTACGGATGTTTTAAACGTTTGTTTTTCTCTTTCCAGTACATTTTATTTCCGCTTCCAGAACCTACATTAAATGCGTCCCATTGTATGCAAATCGCCTTTGTGTATGCAGCGATGATTTTGTCCTTACGGGTACATGCTTGGATTTTCTAAACTAGGCCTACATACACGTCCTTAAGAACGAATCCCAATAACAATTCTCGGACGTCAATTTCCTGCCGTTACTTCTTCCTGTTTTCACGGCGCATTATTATAAAGCTATCAAAACGTAATTTAGTTGCCTTCTACTATTCCCATTACGCTTCCAAATTTAATACTAACTTAATATTCTTAGTCTTATCTCTTTTATTCATCGATAACCTTAAGCGGTGTATTCGTGACAGTTAGTGCACGCTTACTCACATCTTGTTCAATGTCAGCCTTTCTGCATCGCACGAAATTATATTGCCGAAGAAGAAGTATAAACAATTAATAATTTCAAGTATTAGGTTATATAAACCTGTTCCGCGGCCCATCTAAGTGTCATCCTGTCATCCGTTATGAACTGGTGTCCCCTAAGCTTCTTCTTCATGCTGTCTTTCTCCACCGCACCGTCATAACAGTCTTTATGTCATGTGTTACTTCATACCTCCCTCACTATTTCTCCCATTCCGTTTTATATGCTTAGATCGTTTACAAGCATCCTTTCCCTTCTTCTTCTTCTTTTCCCTCACGCATAATACACTTTGGTCCTTTGCGACTCTTTGACAAACCCGTTTTTTTTTCGACTTGGCGACAGTACCGACGCTGTCTAGGAAGTGTTTGTTGATGGATCTGTCACCTTGCTGGTTTCAAACCAGCAGGATTTATAAGTCGGGGTTTTCTACCCTAGACGGATTGCTTTCTCTCCAGTTTACGATGTTCGTCTCACCGTCCTTCAAGAGCGCCAGGAACGCTATAGAAAGGAATTACAAGATTTGGGAAAAATGAAGGAGGTGTGGTAGAAATCCATGTAATAGATAGGTTAGGAAGGGCAATGACCTACTCCTCCCCCCCCCGCAAATGGGAGAAGGGGAAACCAAAAGACCTCGTGGGCAGGATTGCTAACCACGAAGTAGGTCTACCACTCCATCGGCATCGTGAAGCGGTACCTACCTGTTCGCTACCCGATCTTATATCCGTTACGGAGGATCCTTACCTATGTTATAAATATACTACCAAGTTTAGCCTTTTCTTGTTTAAAGTGTACCTCAGTGAAGATTATACTGCAAACAGTATAAAAGGTCGGTATTGTTTTTTTAAGACATAATTGTTAACGGCGCCTTCGAATCTGAAGCGCATCTTTAGGACTATAACACTTCAAGGCTTAAACACCATATTTTAAACACTACGTAAACGTATGGATAACACTTGGGTTTTTATTAGAGACTTTGTTTTTGAGAGTTAAAAGACTTGCCTGTCACGTGGCGTTTTATTACACTGACAAATACTGTGACAATTATTCACAAAAATACGTTTAAAAAGTTTTAATCCGCATTGAAGGACATTGTAAAATTCGATGTTGTAGGCAGTTGTTTTTTTTAATATAAGGGATATTTTGACGGTGGAATGTGGGAGAAAAATAAATGCATTACTGGCTTTCCTGCTAATATCAGTCTCCATTTTTCACATTGTTCGCCACATTATTGTTTCCAGTGGAGTATCTAAAATTAGGTTTTGGCTTTAGGGGGGTCCGGGGTCGAGTCAGCTTCATACAAAAGAAAAAATAACTAAATATCACTAAAATATTGACGACTCGGAACACTAAGTTTTTTATAAGTAAAAACGTAAAGTTTTACCTTACAGCCTAAACCGGCTTTCACCTATAGAAGGCTTCATCAGAGGCTGTCGTTAGTAGCGCTGTTCATCTTGTTGTTGGCGACGAGATAGTGTTTCGAAAGATCGAAGCTGTGTGTGTGTGGTGAGATGTGTTCGAATAATGCGTGCGATTTGAATTGTGTCTGTTCGTTTAGGATGTCGTTTTTATTTGATGAAGCCTCTGATGAAGCCTTCTATAGGTGAAAGCCGGTTTAGGCTGTAAGGTAAAACTTTACGTTTTTACTTATAAAAAACTTAGTGTTCCGAGTCGTCAATATTATAGTGATATTTAGTTAAGTAACGGACACGTCATGGACAACGAAATCCAAGAAAAAATAAGTTAAGACTAATCAATATTACTGTCTTTGAAGTGGTTGAAAACATCCTGGAATCAAACCTATTAAAGTTAACGGAAATAACACTATAAAAATACGCATTATTGAAACAAATATTGTTAAAAGATAAAGTACTTAGTGACTGAACTGATTTTCCTATATTTCGTATTTCAAACGTATTCCCTAATGCTTTGTAATAAAGCTGTTTGTATTTAAAAATAGAGCTACTATTAAATTTAGCATACACAGCTGAAAAAAATTAAAATAAAGCAGGCTAAAAATTAAGAGATTGACAAATTTCGTCAACTTTTTCGGCCTTCTGGTCCCGTTCCTCCGCCCCTACCGTAAATACGCCCCTGATAGTTTCAACACTTCGAGACAATCATCACCGATTGCAGTTCTGATTGAATCTTTTTCAACTAGTTCATGATAATGCTGTGTAAATTGCCAGTGAAATGGAGAATTATTCGTATGTTTTTTACAGTGACTATCCACGAAATTATATTATCCTGATACCTAATAGGTTGAGTATATATATATATATATATATATATATATATATATATCCAACAACACGACAGAGTCATCCATTTGTATTCACCTTACAACATATTCTAATACAGTATTAAATAGTATCGGGGCCAGCCTGTCACCTTGATGTTTCCATACCTTGCGTAACGCTGGAACAGTCCGTGAGTTGGTTTTGCACTCAAATTCCTTTACCTGTGCTAGTTAGTAGTACACACAGACGTACGCGCGCGCGCGCGTGCTGTGAGTAACTGTATTCTTTGCGCAGACGTGTGCCGTTGCATACGCTTCTTTGTAAACGCGTGTTCATTGTTGTAAAATAAATGTAACAAACATAACACTTCTGTAACCTACCTATATTGTTGCTGAATAAGTACACTCTGTAACCGAACACTTCGTGAACTAGTTCTTTTGGCGTGGGGAATGTACGCAGAACTTTAGCTCTTAGGTTTGGCACGATTGGAATAAACTTAGGAACTTAGGAATGAACTTATAGCGACCTCCCATGCGCGTGTGTTTGGGGGGGGGGTTTTGCAGAGAGATTATACAAATTTTGTCTACATAACATTCATCCTACATACGCGAAGGACAATTGTATTTTTATTAAGTCGAACAACATTTTAAACTAAGCAAAATAAATATAGGCCAACAAAAAATAACATTCATCCGCTTTTGGCCAATGACTCCCAGGCAGGTTGAGTTAATCAATAACGATGCTGGCGAAGTTATTCAGAAGTTTTTGTTATTGTCACGTGGAATTACTGTAGTTTATAGAGGTAAAAAACAATCATTCTCGGAGACAGTGAAATAATGAGAAGTTTTACGATTTGTTGATGTTGTTGTATTTCTTGATTTAATCGACAGTTAACAATTTGCATCTGGATTAATGATTATTAATAAAGCCCACTATTTTATATTGTTTTGTATTCAGGATAATGTATATGACCGCCTGTATATTGGCCTTCTGTATTTTTAAGCGCCGTATGGCCACTGGGAGAGAATGCTTGATGATCATTAACCCAAAGGGTTGTTAAACTGATTTCCAAATACGAGAAGGAAGAGAATTAGACCCAGAAGATCGTGGAAAGAGGATCATCATCATTTCATCATCTTCAAAACATGGCATAGGCAAGGTGCTGCTAGTTCCTTGCGTTAGAACTTTTTATTTTTCCTAACATGTGTCATTTCTGACAAGATTATTTTAGATCGTCGTCTACAAGGTGTTGCGAAAGCTTCCACTCCATTGTTTTATGGTTGAACAGATAGTTGTATGTAAATGTGTACTTGATTTTTGTATTTAGTCCTTTTTCTTTACCGTTAAGTTGTGATTAAGCTGACAATAAATACTGTCGGATTTTCTAATCTATTTCCTAACTCATCTTTCACCTTCCCATATAACAAATGCCCATCTTGTAACATAAGGGGTTATTTGAGCTTATTAAGATTTCTACACGTTGTAATCTTCTTCTACGTAAATTTATTTGCATTATCCATTTCATCATCATCTTCACAACACGGCATAGGCAACTCTTCCTGGGTCTATCCACACACCTGTGTGAAGATTTTTACCGGAATCTGACATTCTATCTGAACGTTTTTTCCACCGTTGTTTGTAATCTTTTAATTTTCATTCAGTTTAAAAATGTTTAACTCTTCTCTTATGGGCTCATTCTTTACACGGTCGAATTCAGAACAGCTTTTAACTCCTCTTAAGAATTCCATTCTCGAGGTCTGCATTTTACTGTCTCGTTTCTTGGTTGCTCTCCATAATTCACACCCATAATACAGTACAGGTACTGCCTTGTAGAGCTTTAATTTCGTACCTCGACGTACCTTCTTTATAAAAATACGGTCAATTCTGCGACAGTTCGTTTGGAACTTACCCAAATTAACATCAGAATCATAATTCCTACAACAGCGAATATCATTTCTCAAATAATTAAAGTGGCTCAGTTCTACTCGAATTCGATCGTTAATTATTATTTTTGTTCTTGTAATGAATGGATCTTTTGGAAACAAGATGGTTGGACAATTTGTTTGAATCGTTTTCTGTGTACATTGAAGGAAGTTTGGTGTATCAATTTATTTCGTAACACGTCATCAACACATATAATTTTAAAATAAATACGAACCTTATGTTCTGTCTAATATCTGTTAGCGGAACATCGTAGGTTGGCAACGTTGATCCGGGGAACGCCTAGGCGGACCAACTCGAATCTAACGTCAGGATGTAGGTGCTCGTCGCAAGTTGTGAGCCCTTCAACGCCACCTTGTGTAGGAGATACACACGCTGTGTTGCAGCGTCATATGTCATTAGAGGTATATTTTCAGTCGCACTGAGGAATTTCGTTTTTACACGACAGTAAAGGAGGGTAATGTTTTCCACAATAAAGTTTGATTCTTTTCATAGTAACAGAGGGCAAGTAGCTGCGCCGATTTTAATGGACCAGGTACGTTTTCACCCCCCCCCCCCCCCCAAAACATCACTAGCTATATATTTCATATTTTTCTGTGATTTAGTAAAACTGTTAAATTTTGTGTTTCAAACAAAAGAGACAAAATAAAAACCATAGCGCCATTGCTTGTCTTTTTAGTCCAGTTTATTTCATTTTTTGCAGTAGGTTTTTCTTGTAAAATTGTTTTGCCTGATTTGTTATTTGACTAATGCTTCTGCGTCACATAAACGCATATAGCGACTCTGTAACAGTATCCCCATAGTACTCGCCACGTTCACTTACGTGTTCAATAAGTGAGGATGACATTTTAATCCATGAATTCTCTTATAACAGAACATTGTCTCTTTAAGCAAGAAAACTGAGAGGCAGAATTGTCAGAGGTAATGTAAATACTATTCCATTAATAGGATATTAGTAAAAGTCTTTCTTAAAAGGACAGAAAAAGGAGTAGATATAAATCAAATTAGTAAAAAGTGCACTGGCAATTAAAGCGAGATGAAGAGATGGATTTTACTTGAAGTAACCAATAACTGCCTAACTTAAGACTGAGGCAAACAAAATTAATTATAGTTACAAGGATTCGAAAGTGACTAATAATCAGCTAAGCTTGCAATTAATTATCAGACACAACCAAAAGGATCACTGCCGCTAGTTCTATTGTGAGATTGGCTTCCTAGCTTATAAACCTCCCTACCACCAAACAAACTACACAGGCCTAAGCGTTACTGTTTATTCCGTCTGTCATTTTTCTTCTTCTCTGTCTGCCAGTTTGCTTGAAAATTCAGATAATCTGATCGAGAGTATGTGTGATCCAAACGTCTCGTCTCTGCAGCCCTGCCCTGCCACGGTGGAGACGCCACGCTGAGAGTTGCATATGACAGTAATTTTTAACGCTTTGTGCGAGGAGAAGCGCGTGAAAGGGACTCTGATTCGAAGATTAGCATTCAGCAGCATGAGATCGCCACTTTTTCTCATCTTTCAACCATCATCATCCTCCCCTGTCTCAAAAAATAACTGTTGTGTGTGTGTGTGTGTGTGTGTGTGTGTGTGTGTGTGTGTGTGTGTGTGTGTGTGTGTGTGTGTGTGTGTGTGTGTGTGTGTGTGTGTGTGCGCCTGCGAACTCGGTAATAAATACGTTACTTTGCGACTTGCTCTCCGGCGAACTGTCCGTGAGCGACCGTTAAGTAAATAAACAGTCCCATGATCCCATGACGTCACCTGTTATGTGCGCTAGTTGTTATGAAGAATATTTTGATTCAACAAACATTTTCTTAAATTATAAATCGTCTGAATTTAAGAGCACTCGTAACCGACTATGCTTACCATGTTAAATTCATCAATTTTGAGACCCGTTATCTCAGAACCTGTAAAAGATAGATGTATGAAACTTTAGCACGCAGGTTTAAACTTTAACACATTATTCTCTTCAAAAGCCACTAAAATTATAAAGCTACCTCAATTTTTTGATGTACACTTAATATTTTTTACGTTTTTATTTTTTACTGAAACTACGTAATTCTAGTAACGTAATTATACCTCCATTAGCCCAATATCCAAAAAAAAAGTCAGCTTGATAGTTCATTTGGTTTATGAAATAATGGGCCATTTATCTAAAAAATTAGATTTTGAAATAACGCGTTTAAAGTTTTAAAACAGATTTTTATCGTTTTACCTCATTTAAAATAGTCCAGCTCCATAGTGGGGGTCTTCAGTTACGTCCATTTGGTCCTCTTGTTTCTTCTTCACATTTCTAGTTGACTGTATAACCTTTTTCATCAATTTATCTACTGGTGTGTCTGCCTTAAGTATTCGTTGCAAGTAAATTTTTTTCATTACCTCAGCCATCCTGGTGTTACCTAATTTTTGAAATTTGCTTATATTATCTTAACTGAAGTTCAACACGGCATCATGTACACCCAAAACCAAAGTGTCCAGTTCAACAAATATATTTTTTGGTCAATCTAGGCCTATTCTAATCAAATGGTTAAGCGACTAGTTTGAATTCTGTGTACTGCCATGAAGATGTTTTTTAACAAATCAGGATGACTCAGATCGCAAATATTGGCTTGTAACCGTTTGTGTTAATACAAAATTTTCCTTCGTAAACACAAAAATTCTCTTTCCAATGGTAAAAGCCGCATATCTCTACGATTTGTTATAAGGGAGTTACAGATTTGTAAAAACTGGTAATATTATCAGCGCTTTTGACAGGACTTTTCTTACGATCTCTATTTTTTCTAAATCATAAAAAATTTATTATCAGGTGTATTTACATAGATTTACTATTAAATTACTCAGAAAATATTGAGGATTTTTTACAGACGAAAAACCATAAATCGATTTTTGGATCGAATTTCCAGTTACGAGTGCTCGAATTGAAATGACTAAAACTAAGCTAGTATTAAATTAAACATGTGTTACTTAACTTCAGATGAGACGCTATTAAGCTTCTTCTTTATGTTTAATATAATCGATAAAGATAATAGGCTATAACCTAATAAATATAAATGAAATAAACAAAAAATTTTTAATATTGTAATGCAACATTACATTCAGTATTAATTATAAATAACATCTGTCAATGAAGTACATTGGAACTTGCTTATAACGAGATTCAAGGGGCCGGACATACCGGGTACTCGGGATCTCGGCAAGGTATTGAAAAATTATTATTTTAAAAATTTTAAACACATTTTCAGGACAAAGTAATGTTATTTTATCATACGAAATACTTTGAAATACCATTGTACATCGGAAATAGAAAATAGAAAATTTCACCCAAACTATGGTACAGAGTGCCCTTGAACCGTGATTGGTGGTTGGTATTATTATTGCTGAGTATATTGCATCCTCTTTGGGGCGGGCGACTAGATAACATTGTAAAAGTTGAGTTATACCGTATACTTAAATGAATGAGATAAAACAGAGGCCATAATAGAAATAAGAAACTTGGAGAAGTTGGATCACGTGATGAAAATACAACGTTATTCTATGTTATACGTAGGTTAAAATTAGAGAGTATGAACTGGAGATCTTTGAACTTATAAAGTACGTAGGAGTACTATGGAAGCAACCCCTCCCCTTTTCGGAGCATAAGAACTTCGGAGCAATCAGAAATGAAAAAAAATCTTGAAGCTAAAAAATCGAAACATGTGGTGAATAATCAAAACAATAAAACTAGAAAAAATACCTTACGGTAAGAAGATGATTAGACAGTAAAAATTCACCAGTTACTTACAACTGGAAAAATGTGAAGTTTACAATAAACGGAGTGTTATTTAGATCAATTTGTTTAAATAATCGAAAATAACAAAATAACAGAAAATGGAAAAAGTTTAGAAGGTGTAGTACACTGAAAAAAAAAATTAAAATTAAAAAATAACCTAGCTTTCGAATCTAAGTCACTTTCTTTATTAAACGATAGGATTTTGGTTAGGCGAATAAAAATAAATAAAACAAAATAATATTTTATAGAAAAATCATGTTTATAAAGCTTAGAATACGCTTTAACACTGCTTAAGTACATCGACAATACGAAGAGAGCGAATGATGAATAGGAGAGACAAAGTAGTGAACAAGCTTGAAAGGGGAAACGCGATAACGGGGCAGTGAGAGTTTGAAATATAAAGAGTAAGAGTGTAAATAATAATCACAGTCTGAGGAAGAGGAGATAGCTAAAACAGGATCCAAGATGCGGGGGCTAGACAGAAAGGGAAAACGACAGTTTGAGAAACAGTGCGATAGACAGAAAACCGGAGGAGAGAGAGAGAGAGAGAGAGAGAGAGAGAGAGAGAGAGAGAGAGAGAGAGAGAGAGAGAGAGAGAGGGAGACTGTGTGACGGTTTCACGTAAGAGTGGGTACGTGATTTTTGATAAATGATCTCAGCAAGAGTCTCCCCCTACCGCACCGTACTGTCTGTTCAGCCACGACTATTAATCAAAGATGATATTCTCTATCAGTCACACGCACGCAGAGGGGTAAATCTTCTTCTACACGTCAAAAGAAACAAAATTCTTGATCCTTCTTTTGAACAATATGATAAAGAGAAAAAATGTGTGTGTGTGTGTGTGTGTGTACGCGCGCGCGTTTATATATGCTCATGTGTGTTCACATCCACACCTATGAAGAGAAAAAGACGCCTTTGAAAAACGGTGGTGTCTCTTAGGAAATCAACCAAGTGGATAAGGGTAGTGTGTGGTAGCTGCGACTGTGGGGTTTGTTTGAGCGTTTTATTGTGCCAACGTGGAACGTTTTAAACGTCGGTTTGTGACGCGTTAGCAGTGCCAGACAATCGATTACCGGCAAGTGGACTAACCCACCTCTACTACTGCTGCTGCTGCTACTACTACTACTATGCACTAGATAAATGCAGCCGACTGGAAAAATAACATTGTATCTCATTATCGCCCCGACTATATTCACTGCCGTTACAAACTAGACTACAGACGGGTAGTCTACAACGTCAAGTAAGAATGAACTGAACACATTTAAATATTTATATTAATTAAGAAACATCAATCAACCTCTAAGCGTCATCGTAAATAATACAGTTAAGTAAGGAGGAAGTTTATTTACTGTTATCGTTCGGACACTTGCAGTGAAACATAATTTTTGATACCATCACTAGATCACTATTTCCAAAATTATTACTAATTACCAGGCTGTTAGGCCCTGGTCAGTTTCTGTAAATTCTCTAGAAAGCGATCTACTAGCCGCCATCTAACAGTGATGGAAAGTTTAGCGAGGATCGGTCACAATACATTTAACACAACTTTTACATTATTTGTGTCAACGTTTCGACAATATTTATCGTCCTCATCGGGGACAATTGGTGTTGAATTTTCACGATGCCAAACACACAACCGACATAAATATTGTCGAAACGACGACACAAATAATGGAAAAGTTGTGTTTCATTTATTGACCGATCCTCGCTAAACTTCCCGTCGCTAAACATTTTTATTGATCGACGGTCATTATCTGTTTTGTTCTGAAGCATAATAATTAAAATATAGAAAGTCCGTTTTGTTAGTGATTTTTAAATCTAAACAACATCATATCATTATCCAGACAGTGCCCTAATTTGTGTCTAAGCTTACACGGAGCGGTGTCTATAATTCCAAAATTATTTATAGATACCGGGCAGTTAGGCCGTGGGGGTCAGTTTCTGTGAATTCTCGACCGTGTCCCCCCTCAGGGATCTTCTTCAATCTGCAAAACGCGACAGAGTGTACAAAAACAGTTACAGCAGATATTCATCCGAACTATACCCCATACTTGTTTAGGGTCACGTTTTGCGACCTGAAGGAGATCCCCGAGGGAGGATACAAAACGTTGTCGACGATGTCGAGAATTCACAGAAACTGACCCCCACGGTCTAAAAGTCTGGTATTTATAAATAATTTTAGAAATATAGACACCGCCCGTGTAAGCTTTAGAAAAAAATTATGGCACTGTCTGGATAATGATATGATGTTTAAATTTAAAAATTATATTATATTAATTATGTAATTAAATATAATTATATTTAATTATATATATATATTATATGTAATATAATATAAGTAAATTATAAGAATTTATTTTATATTATTTTGATTGTTCATCATTATTTTAAATTTTGCATTCATTTTATATTTAGTTTAATTAATTTTATATTTTGCATTCATGATTGTATTTAGTTTTTAAACACACCTGACCTTCCCTTGTCTCTTATTCACTCCCCTCGCCCTTCCAACACAGATTTTCCAGATAAACAGATGTTCACCACCTACACTCCACTAACATCCTGTGTTCGGTAATTTCATTCACTCGCCTCTTTGACAATGGCTTAGATAGTCGAAACAGCTGTCAGAGTTAATTAAAAAATTTGTGAAACTTACCAAGTGTTTTTATATATTTTACAAAACCTTTGTATTAATATGTTTCACCAAGTGCCCAACGAGTCATCAATTAATATCGTTAAAAATTATGCTTCAGAACAAAATCCTTAAATTAGTAATTAGTCGACGATCAAAAAATATTTATGGATGGAAGGTTTAGCGAGGATCAATTAATAAATGAAACACAACGTTTACATTATTTGTATCGTCATTTCGACAATATTTATATCAGTTGTGTGTTTGGCATCGCGACAACTCAGCAACAATTGTCCCGAAATGGCAATAAATATTGCCTAAACGTCCACCAAAAGAAAAGTAAAAGTTGTGTTAAAAATATTGACCAGTCCTCTCAAAATCTTCCGTCACTAAACATTCTTCAGAACGTACAATTTATTATATTCCGATGTGAGAATTTGACGCCAAAGTAAAAATGAAGACTGTGTTGTTAAACATCCCGACGGCGAATGGATTGCCAACAACGTTTTAGAAGGAACGCCCGAAGGATAGCGAATGGTGCCGTGTACAGAGTCAAATGTTCGAGCCTGAAACAGATTCACGTGGTGACTGGAACCTGCAATAAGACCAAACGACAACGATGAATGAACAAGAGTCGGAAGTGTGGGATTGCAACAAAATAATAATAACAATAATCTCACATGGATTAGAAGTAATGGAGATGAATTGCGGATCGACAAAGTGAAAAAAATAATTTTTAATTTTGGGCAAGAGCAGAAGTTAGTATACACAAAATATAAACTATATTTTGCAGTACAAAATATGATGATAAGATGATGTGTGTACGGTAGGGTGTGCACCGTACACATAGACTATATATATCTCCTCACTACATAAAAATATAATGATCCTTTCTTCGGGTCAAGTCTTCATTGTTGTTTGCTATTTTTCGCAAAGTTTTGGCAGATCCGTCTTCACCACCTTCAGGCTAATCCTCCACGATGATTTAGGAATTGCGATTCATTTCATCGCACGTCATCGAGATGGAATCTGCCTGATGATGGCAGAGGTGAATCGTTGAAACATTGCGAAATACAGCGAAACACAAAAGGAGGGATTCAACTGAAGAGCGAATACATATCACACCCGCGACCTGCGACTTATCATTTGTATGTCGTGTATGTGTGTGTGTGTGTATTCAAGCTAAGTCAAGTGTGTGTATTTTATTTGTTCAATAAATGTAACAAATCGATTAAATAACCTTTTATCGACGCCTTCGATTGGACACACACCTTCTCGCGTAAATTAATGCGTACAGACAGAAACTGGTAAATGTGGCTTGAATATCTGGTATTTTGCAATACTACTACAAACAATTATATATATATATATATATAAAACACATAAAACGTTTACTTGTTCGTAAATCAGTTGGGCACACACACACACACACACACACACACACACACACACAAAACACAGGTGACCGACGCACGGCACAGATTCCATCAGCCAGCCAGCGGAGAAGGGGTCAAATGTTACGAGAAAGTGTTCTGGTTTTGTGTAATGATCTCCTGACACAACGGTGGTGGTAGTGGTAGGTAGGTAAAGTAATTTATAACGCACACACACACACATACACACACACACACACACACACACACACACAGACGCTTGGTGTAGTAGTGGTAGTGGTGGTGTGAAAGCCGGTGTCACATATGTGAACATAATAGAGTCGGACGGTCGATTAATGCCTTGTCCAAAGGCTCATTAATTTGACAAATCGTTTTTCAACTCTGCAAGTCGTCTAAGTAGGAGAAGAAGACTATGAAGAACAAGAAAGGTCTGTCCGTTACGTACATACACATACACACACGCACACACACACTACGTGTGCAGTTAATAACAAAGAACTTATTCTTTCTAACCTACCACCATCCGTCCCGTAGTCATCATCTCAACCCTTTCACCATTATCCACCTTAATGTAGATTTTTTTTAACGAAGGGCTAAAAGTTTACCTAGCTCTCTGATGATGTCAAAGGTAAACGTTATCGACTGTGTAGACTGAAGAGGGTTGGTTTCCTCCCTCCACCGACCGATAAGAAGGGTTAATTATTCTTGACTTAATCTCTTTTGTAAAGCGTCGGCTTTGTAGATCAATCTGTGTGTGAGATTGACGGTTTATCAGAAATTACTAACAGAGTCATAAAAACTCAGCTGTCAAATACAAAACACATTGGTTATTGTCAACATGATTTACAGTATTAACAATAACAAATAATAATAATAACAGAATGATGTTGGAAGAACTGGAAGTCACGGAAATAAAAATATTAAGAAAAATCTTGGGATCAATAAAAGGCGGACAACAGTACAGAAAACGCAACAATAATGAGCTGTACAACACGTCTTGAGAAAATCACAGACGTAATTAGAAGAGAGAAGAATTATTTTCTTCGGGCATATTAAAAGGACGAACCTTAACAGGGAAACTTTTTAACAATTTCCATGGGTAACTACAGCACTCTGCGACTCTGTTACATTCGCTACGTTACGCTTACGTTACCATATCGCTTTAATACGTATCAGACGAAGACTAAGTAGTGTTTAGCACGTTATTGTATACCTACAAAATTTATTATCTATTTAATTAAGTTACCGTATTTTCGCGTTCATAATTCGAAATTGTTGAAATTATTTTAACGATCAAGCGTTTGCGAGGATCGGTCAAAAAAGTATAACACAAATTTTAAATTATTCGTGTCGACGTTTCGACAACATTTATTGTCATATTCAGGACCTGTGTACGGATACAAGAGAAAATATATAAAACAGAACAGATAAATTAGTTGCATGAATGTTTTTGTGAATGTGAGTGTGCGTGTGTGTGTGCGCGTATGTGTGTATGTGTGGAGTTGGAACAGTTTGTTTTACATCATAAAAATAATTGTATTATTACATGTTGTTTTATTTAAATAGATCGAGAAATTTATAATACCGCAGGCCATAATTTATACACTATTACAATTTAAATGACTGATAATGTAAAAGTTCCTTAATGGCATTTGTAATTAATTATAAAAGCAGTAATCAAAAATTACATATTTGAATTGGTACATAAACCATTTCTACATGTACACGACTACATACAACATATTAAAACATATTATGTTATACGTACGGTTTCTCTTGTGTCTGTACACAGGTCCTGATGATAACAATAAATATTGTCGAAACGTCGACACAAATAATTTAAAATTTGTGTTACACTTTTTTGACCGATCATCGCAAACCATTCATCGTTAAAATTGATTGATTGCTGGTTCCTACGAAATTATGAATTCGTTGAAATTATTATTATCAGCCGGGCTGTTAGGCTATGGTCCACAGTTGCCGTTAGCGGCATCGGAACTCTACCTTTATCCGTTCCTCCAGTACATTTTCGAAGTTTTTAGTATGCGATTGTATAGATATATTACGATGTGGAAAAGAAGAAGTGTACTAATTGTAAATTGTCCTATTTCTTAATGCAAATCGAAAATACTTGTATTAAATATAGGAAAATCAATTCAATAAATATCTTCTAAACAGTGTTTTAATAACGCGTATATTTCATGTGTTTTTATCGTTTATTTTAATGGGATTGATTTCAGGATATTATCACACTTCTTTCAACCACTTTAAAGATGTTGATTAGTTTTCAATTGATTTTTCTTTTGTATGAAGCCTACTCGGCTGGACCCTCCCCTCCCTAAGGCCAAATTCCAGATACGTCACTGTTAAATACAGCGGTTTTAAAACTGTCCTCCAATTGGCTGTCCGGTTAAGGAAGACCGCAGGTAAACATGTCCACTGTGCTAGCGGTGCCGAACAAGACTACCTATAACAGATTATAATCTGCATGTCGAACAATAGAATACAAACACAACACATATAAAACACAATAATGTTATAATGAGGGGTTACTTTACCTCCAGAACATTTTACATAGAGGGCCATACCATTTGCTCTACTAGGGATATCCAACATGGATCCTTAATATAGTTGTATCCCGTAGCCTTCCCCATCCTTATCCCTTTTACCAAGTGGTTCATCCGCCTTTAGGTACAGTTTCCCATCCCAAGGGCAAGAAAGTGCCCCACCTCTACCCGCTCATCCGCCCTCCGAAGTGACCGTTGGAACTTGGTAGAAGGGAACTCGTTATCCCGGGAGTCACTCAGTAGGCTATTTGCAGTTTTAAAGAAACTGGGCGATTGGGTCGCCACATCCTACGCCTCAAGAAAAAAAGATTACAAGCATTTGAGATGTGGGTTTGTCGAGCAATGGAAAAAGTGAGGTGGGTGGACAAAGTAAGGAATGGTAAAGTTTTAAGAAGAATAGGGGAAGAGAAAAGAATCCCGATGGTAATAGAAAATAGGAAAAGGAATTGGTTAGGTCATTGTTTAAGAAGAGACTGCTTGATTACAACTGTCATGGAGGGTGTCATAGAAGGAGAAAATGAAGAGGGCGTAGAAGAATGAAGTTAATAGATAGCATTAATCTATCTATCTGATTAGAGGATGTTATGAAGAAACGAAAAGACTGCCATGCGATAGGACAGCTTGGAGAGCTTTTACAATTTGAAGACCTGCCTTAGGGCAGAACATCAAATAGAATATAATACGTACATAACAATTTAAAAGGAAATTCGGGTAGGTTATCCGAAACATTCACAGGACGGCCACGGACCCGCGAGAACTGTGTTAAATCCAACGGCGACTGCGAACTGTGATCCAATAATAACTTTATTGGATTACACAAACGTGTGTCTGAAACAGATCGATTCGTATTACAAAAGATTAAAAGCCAGACACAGAATCTGACCCGATTAAGCTGCCGGATCGCTCGTACGTCCGTCCATTCATCCTTAGAGTGGTCGGTCATTAATATAGCCTAATGCGTTCAAATGATTACTAATCGCTTTTGATATGTGACTCCGAATTAAAACTCTGACACGTGAAAACACTGTTTTGAGACTTCTTTTTTATTATCTTCTGTAGTCCATATTGATACGCTCTACTCGTCGTTTGTGTGTGTGTGTTACAAATGTTTCACAACTTTTCTAGCATCTAGTAGCAGCCAGCTACCTAACTGTGAAAGAAATTGTTACCCATAAATCTTAACAGATTTGACATTTAACAACAATCTTTAATCTGTGTGTGTATCTTTTTCTCTCTGTGTGTGTGTGTGTGTGTGTGTGTGTGTGTGTGTGTGTGTGTGTGTGTGTGTGTGTGTGTGTGTGTGTGTGTGTGTGTGTGTGTGTGTGTGTATTCCCCTCTCTGTTACTTTTCTATATTTCATTTTTTTCTGAAACAGATGACATATACGAGGTGTTGTGTGTGTGTGTGTGTGTGTGTGTGTGTGTGTGTGTGTGTGTGTGTGTGTGTGTGTGTGTGTGTGTGTGTGTGTGTGTGTGTGTGTGTGTGTGTGTGTGTGTGTGTGTGTGTGTGTGTGTGTGTGTGTGTGTGTGTGTGTGTGTGTGTGTGTGTGTGTGTGTGTGTGTGTGTGTGTGTGTGTGTGTGAACTAGTAAAATGTGTGACAAAGGTATTAGCTAACTGGCTCGGAATATATATGTGTATGGAACATTAATTTCGTTTAATCTGTCACGCGTATCAGCTGTGGAGCTATTCTTAGTATATATGGTCTGTTCTCTCTCTTTTGGATTTTAACCTATTTTACTATTTCATGCATTTCGTATTTCATACGTGTCATTGACGTTCGTAGGCGAATTTCACAACACTACATAGGCTACGAGCTATCACAATAGCCTGTAAGTACTGCCATTTTGAAATTACAAGCCCAGTCTTAAAACTTTCCAATCACACCTCGTATATTTCTCTGTCGAGAGAGAGAGAGAGAGAGAGAGAGAGAGAGAGAGAGAGAGAGAGAGAGTTTTTTCATGTTTATTTGCGTAACATGTTTGTTTAAGTTGCTGTTTCGAATCATCTTTGCCTTCTTTATTATTGTTATTAACAGGTCCTACCTTGGGTTGTTACTCGAGTGACAAATGTCTGGTTTATTTGACTAATTAAGATTACGCGAAATTTGTAGTTAATAGAAAAAGATACAGTATCGTTACGACGTCTCGTTGGTCGTCGTATGGTACAGTGGAAAACCAAATACAAGTCACTAATAACCAATAAAGTCAGTAAAAACCACCTTTGTTTATCACAGTTAACAGTTTGTAATCATCAAGTTATTCAACAAGATTATTCTCGTACAGCAATTCAACTTGATCTGTCTACACAAATAATAATGTCACTAATATCCCTTTAATTCTAATATCACTTTCGCACTATAATCACTTTTCACTAATACACCACTTGACACGCACTGTGTAAATCGCCCGACAATAAGTCGAACGTCACTTGAATAAATCGCCACTTAAACTGAACTACGCGTTGTTGAAGTCCTGTATTTATACCCCGCTGAGATTCCAGAATAATCCATGATACGCGTCTACTAGAAAACACTTATAACATCTTCTCTAGTGTTATAACTTGGGGAACCCGAAATAATTGGTCCTGCCAATTATTCAGGCTGCCTTATTCGACGAGCTGAAATTTAATCAGAACAACACAGAGTAAATATAAAAGGAATCAGGGAATGGGAAAACTGTTGATTTATGTACTCAGTATATGTGTGTAACAAGAAGACTTCTCTTTATTAAACATTTGAAAAAATAACATTTACTCAAAAGATAGATCCCATGACATTACTAATTGAATTATTAACGTTATTTGAATTCTTTATTTAAACTTTGGGATCACAACAGATTTTATTTAGCTATACCACGGATCCGGGTAACCTTAGGTATTTAGTCATCAAACTTTTAATTATATTCAATTCATGATATTAGCTTGCAAGACTTTTAGTTTTATGCTTCATTATTATTCCATTTGAAGAATGGTATTAATTATACTACGATACATTAAGATTTAAACTGTTACAATGTATGATGTCTGAATAGTTACATTAAATTCTTAGAGTTAATTCTTTTTAATCTTTACAAGTTTAATCGTCTCTGAAAAGTCTCTCTTTTAAAGTGTATTGTGTTACAATTATAATTATTATTTATTCCTCGATAGACGTGCTATCGAGTCACCTTTAATTTGGTATGTAGAAATTTCCTCCGGGAGTGTCCGTCTTGGGAATCCTTAAAAGCGTCGTCCTCATCTAGGTCTGGTCTTAGTCATTAAAGGCTTAAACGTCTGCAGTCTAGGTCGAACCTCCTACGATGGTAGGCGTAGATTCTTTGATGTCTCGAACTGCATCTTCTGTCGGGTCTACTAGAGTTGCAAATTCTGGTAGTTCATATCTCCGGGTAGGATGTTGAAAAGTGTCGTCAGTTGGTGAAGTTAGCAGTCATCGTTATTAATACTCGTACTTTTGTAGTCACATATTTCTTCTTGTTACCACGTTTCTGATTTTTAATTAATGTTACATGTTACACTCTTTTGGGTAGCAGTTAATTAACTACATTTGAAATAAGCGAAACTAACAACAAATCACACAACATTCCAACAGAGCTTTTGCTCGTGCGTGTGCACTGCTTGGAGTCTTCATAGCGAGAGAGAGATTTTTCGCCCGCTTCCACCGGTACTGCATAAGAGGTAGTGGGGTGTTTATTCCGCGAGAATATAGTCCCTGTCTCTCTCTAAATAAACCTTTTTATTTATACAAACTATCCCTAGATAAAAATACATAATTTAAATGAGTTATTTTAGTGACTATCTGTGTCTTCAGATTCTTTAATTATTAACATTAGTTTTTTATTTTATTCTTAATTACAGAAGACTCGGAAAACATGTCGAGTCCGGAATCAACAGGTAGGCGCCTGATAGCAAGCAAGGGTTAAATACGACAATAATAATTATTTACAATATGCCTCTTTATTACAGTTTCTTTGCCCTTATTAATTACTTCTTCCTTTCACACTTAGTACCTACATGTTTTTATTATTATTGTGAGATTTAAATGGTTAATGGCTCGCAACCTTAAATTTTTTTTTTTATTTCTTTCTTTTTAATAATGGTTACAATTTAAATCGTCACACACTAGAACGGAACTGATTGCGGCCTTGAACACAGTGCTCGCGGACCGGTACAGCCTGGATATTGTCGTTGCGGACGCGTGACAAGTGTCACGTAATTGTCCTTCATCTCAGAGTAGCAGCAATATGTACGCGCACACACATTACAGCCGGACTCCTCTGGAATAACCGACAAACAGGCAGCACGTTCTGTAATGACGTAACAGTGCGTAGGCCTGTATCTTGTGTGCTTATTGTATCTAACGTTCTTATTTCCTGTTCGTCGGTTTATTTCAACCTGACTCATGATACAGAATTGCTGATATATCTGTAACACCAAAGACTTCTAAATGAAAAATGTTGGCATTGTTAACCCGTAATAACGAAGTCTGTGTCTTCTGTAAAAGAAGCAGTGAGAGAAAAAAGTGAACACCAATGGTGTACATAATTTGCCGTTACCGTTCTATGGTTAGTTCAGCAACACTGTTAATTAGTAACACAACAATATCAGTAGTAATAATTTTGTGAAAAAGAGTCTAGCAGTAGAATAAACGTAGAGAAGGAAGCAGTCTTCTTCTTCTTCTTCTTCTTCTTCTTCTTCTTCTTCTTCTTCTTCTTCTTCTTCTTCTTCTTCTTCTTCTTCTTCTTCTTCTTCTTCTTCTTCTTCTTCTTCTTCTTCTCCTCCTCCTCCTCCTCCTCCTCCTTCTTCTTCTTTTCCTTTTCTTCTTCTTCTTCCTCCTCTTCTTCTTCTTTTTCCCTGCGTTTTCTTCTTTTCTACCCTCTTCTCCCGTCAAATGAGCGTTTAACCATGGCCGGCTCTAGTAGAAGGCCGGAACATTAAATGTGGCAACAATGGAACCATCTGATATTTTGAGGCCGACTAGACGATCTCTTAATTTATGTATTTCAATAATCAAATCGCGTCATTTTCAATTGCCGGTTAACAGCAGTTTTATAATTCTTCACTTTTTGCAAATTAAAAGTTTATTATGTAAAATATTGTTATATTATTTAAGAAATATAGTAATTAACTCATTCATATGATACGAATTCAATAATTCGAACAAAATTCATTAGGCCTAACACTATTTCACTAATTTCTTCAACTTAAACGTACAATACTAAGTGCGCACAGACCTATAATTTAGATTTAGCTATAAATAGGCCCACTCATGATTATAGTAATGGTATGAAATTAAATCAAAATATGACATGCTCACTTTAGCTATTTTATTACACTATGCTCATAGGGCTCAGACGCAACGTTGCCACGTTTAATGTTCCGGCCTTCTACATGAGCCGGTCATGGTTTAACCCATTTAATGGTTTAGACCCTTTTTAGTCTCTTTTAATAAAGTCCTATTTTATAAAAAAATAACTCGAGATTTTAGAAGGTCACGGAACCGGAGCAGCGAGATCGGCTCAGTTCTTTGAAATAATCATTAAATATCAGTGATGGTGATGATGATGATGATGAGAATGTATTTTTTAACTTTTCCTTAAACGTCTACCGCTGTAAGAACCGTATATTTGATGTGTATTCTTGTGTGCTTGGGTGAGTGCGCTAGAGCTCTCGCGCGTGATTCAGTTCCGCGGCAATTATCACACACAAATTTTCTAACACGGTCAGAAACGATTTGGAACACGGGCGCCATGATAAACTACTCGTGTGGTTTACCTAAGCCCATGCAACGGTAATAAATCAAACCCATCCAGTTTAGTCACAGAACTCATTGATTTACTTGTGTGTGTGTGTGTGTTTTTTAACTGTAAACATGATGTAAGTGTTACGGACGGTTTTTCTAACGCACACACGAATTCACCGACCATCTGACTCACGCCTCTGTCCGTTTTTTCTGTTTACTTTTTTAAAACATCGCCTATCCTGTCTAGCCGTGTTTGTTCAAGCTGCTTTTTTTTTTTTTTTTAGTTTTCAAGTTTCGGCGATAAATCAATTAATTACCAGCGCTCGGCGTCAGAACTGTATTAAAAATTAGATTTATGGAACGGGTTAATGGTAAATACACAGCCGTGTGAATTATGAATCGTCCTTCGCTGTCTCGCTGGCGCACGAGGACTCGTGGTTTCGATTCCGTACCGGACCAAAGTCAAAGCGTGGGTTTTTAGACTTAGAAATTCTTCTTCTGATTTGAGTGCAATGATTTATATTAAATGTACAGAAAAATTACACGTTATAAAATATAGTATTTTTCTAATTTCACGTTGCGTGACGTTACGATCTTTTTTTTTGTATAAAACAGGATTTTCATAAATCATATGGGGTTATCTTGCGTTAATTAGAACCTATCAGGTCTGTGTGCATACAGAACTAACACGTTGAACCTTTCACTGTTGTGTGCATTCTCTACAGTAGTATATATATGTGACATGTTTATGAAAACTATACGAATCTGACGAGCCTTCAACGGATTTATTCGTTGTTGAAATATTCTTTTCAACCTTTTCAACTCTAGAGCATTTCTTATTCCGTCTTCCTCTTTTTCTTCTGGTTCTACAGTCCTTGGTAGGCCTTCAAACATTCCACAATATGACTCCACCCATTTCTCTGACGACAGCTCAGATTCCCAGTTTGATCAGATCTTCGTAAACTTCACCCGGTCATGTCGTCCTCAATACAAATTTACCCTCAAAATCTTCATAGGCATCCTCCCCTCATCGATTATGTCCACGTGTACAAACTATAAAATCTTCTGGAATTTAATGAACATAACGAAGTGTTATCCTGTCTTTCAGATGTATATCATTTTGTTTCTATTTTTCTATGATAACTAATAACTTTCCTTTAAAATTATGAACCTTTAATAATTTAATTATCCTTTTAACAAAACTATGGCCTTTAAAGGCAAATATCCAGTGAAGACTAATATAGTTATAAAAAACAGCACTTTAGAACAAGTGAACCGTTTCAGATATCTCGGCTGTGCAGTAAGCTATGAATTTGAATATGATATAAGAGAGGAGATAAATCAATTTAGGAATATTTGTGGTATGATTCATAGAAATCTTAAAACAAAACAAGACACAACACAAGGATTAAATTTTATAAGACAATTGCAATAGCCACATTGACACATATGCGAGGGGAGGCGTGGGTCACGACAAAAAAGGAATGCGGCAATATTCAGAGTGGTGAAATGCAGTTTCTACGAAGTACTTTAAAGAGTATACATTGCAAGATAGAATAGGGAATGAAGATATCAGAGGAGAACCCAAAGTACAGGACATAAGTGAAATTATTTCAACTTACAAGAAGACAATGATGGGATCGTCTGCAAAGGATGACAGAGGATCGATTACCGAAAGCGGCAGTGAACTATAAAACCATTGGTAGAAGAGACGAGGGTCGTCCGAGGATGAGATGGGTGCTGGAACAGGTTTGTGTAACCTAATCCTTGAAGAGGAAAAGAAGAAGACTAATAATTTTCTCACATAAAATCGTTCAAGGTACTGCTCAACAGACACGCTCTAGATATGGTTCTTCGTATATGAAATGTAATTCTGTTCTGTTGATATACGAATTTATCATTTTATTTAGTTCTGTTTCAACCATTCTTTTCCTACCTTTTACTTCTTTTACAAGCTACCCGACCTAACAAGTTTTCCCTACTTGACGTGGTTACACGGTACCGACTACTGCGCATCGCTGTATCTGACATGTGGTTCGGAATTCCCGTCCATTAAGTGGCAAGTATTAGATGCATACGAGTGTGTGTGTGTGTGTGTGTGTGTGTGTGTGTGTGTGTGTGTGTGTGTGTGTGTGTGTGTGTGTGTGTGGACATATCTAGTAAGATTTATAAAGTACAAGGTCAAACGTACACACATCTAAATAAATAAACATCGTGAGATCAAACAGGTAATATACAGAGTGTAATTATTTTAAAATAACAACACACACACACACACACACACAGTCACACAAAGATTCTCAGTGAGTTTTCCCGTCTTTGATTTATTAAATCGTCATCTTAGCGATTTTAATCGTTCATTTGCGAGACAAGTGACAACAAAAACAATTTAATACCAGTAAGTACTGCAGCGATTAGAGTTGTGAGGAAACAGACAGGTGTCATCTACACACACACACACACACACACACACACACACACACACACACACACACACACACACACACACACACACACACACACACACACACACACACCATGTACTGCCTGTTGAAACAAGAAGGCTGCGGAAGCGTGCGCGTGAGTCGCAAAAGACTTGCGGAATGCGTATTTCTGCAAAGCATGTTGTCATATTACTTTTTACGGTAATTATTATTTAATTACAAAACTTCTCTTTCTTTTTATATACACCAAGAGGCCTTTACGCAGGTTATGATTCCCTTCTCATCATTTTTAGTATAAACTAGGCAGGTTCCAAACTATATGTGCCACACTGAGAAGGACATTGAAAAGGAAAGCTAGACAAGAGATGTGTATCAAATTCTATAAGACAATGGCAGCACCAGCACTGCTGTATGGATGCGAGACCTGGACTGTAAGGAAGAAGGACTGGTGCCAATTACAGGCTGCAGAAATGGGCTATTTGAGATCGGTAAAGGGATATACGCGACTCGATCATATAAGAAACGAGTGTATTAGACGAGAACTTGATATAGTTTCCCTAAATTAACTCATTCAGAATTATAGAAATTGCTGGAAACAACATGTAGAAAGAATGGACAGTACCCGCTTTCCGAAGTTGGCTTATGAGTATGAGCCGGTTGGAAGAAGATCTGTAGGCAGGCCAGTCACAAGATGGCGGGAGTCATGAGGCCGGAACAGGAGAAATCCTATCCATTAAGTGGCATATAGTACCACTGGAATGGACATTCTTTTATAGAATTTTAATTTTGTCTCACGTCTCGTTTTATTTTTTAATGTTCTATTTATCGTTCCACATAAGTGTTGAAATCTATTGACTTTATTTTGTATATCTTTGTCAGTGTCAAAACTTATATCACAACCTAAGTAGTTAAAATTTGAGAAGATCTGTAGGCAGGCCAGTCACAAGATGGGGGAGTCATGAGGCTGGAAAAGGAGAAATCCTATCCTTGAAGTGATGATGATGATGATCATCATCGTTTATCGTTGCTCATAAGTCGCACAACACAAGACTTTAGTTACACCTACACATCGTAAGACACTACTCCAAGCACCATATCACAAGTATAGTCGTACACAAAGTGTTCACAATCTATGGAAGACGCCTTACAGGAAGAAAACCGAATGACTGGGTCACTACACAAAAATTCTTACCAGGAATATGAGTTGGCGAAAATCTCCTTCTTCTTCTACACTTCAGGGATTAGGCAATGATGTGTCTGTTCCGACTTCACATTATCAGACCAATTTCTTTTTTGGCCACCCTACATCCATTCTTCCGGACCGTGATTAGTTGGGACCCATTCGTATAAAACCCAGTCAGTTGCGACCGAGGTGGAAATTTGGACCCGGTCAGTTACGACCAATTGAATTTTTATGTTATTATAACAATACAGGAAATACCATTATAATTCTATCCATTCCTAGCCTATTCGAACCTAACCTAACTTATCCTAACCTAACCTGACTGACCTAACCTAACATAACCTAACCTAACCAAACGTAACAAGAATATTGGTAGGAAGAGGTTACTCGCACAAGTGAATTGAAATCTCATCGAAGTTCAGAATAGCAACGTTCGTAAATGACAGATTCGGTCAGTAAGTAAAAGTGCGGGGCGCAATTGACAGTGTAAGAATAGGCAAAAACGTTGTATCGTCGCAACTAACCGGTCTCGGATAACCGGTCGCAATAGGCAACATTCTATCGGACCGTGGCAGAATACCATTGGTCTTCCTACATCCCTTCTTCCAGAAGCCTTGTACTTGTTAACAATATTACTAGTATTCTGTCTTCATCCATGCGACTTAAGTGTTGTCTTCATTTCCCCCTGTATTCTTCAATTTTCTCATTTAGATTATATATATTAAATTCTTCCCGTGTATCTTTATTTCTTATATGATCCCACCCTGTGCAACCTAAAACCATTCTTAAAAATCTCAACTATGCTGATTCTATGTTACACGACACGACACGACTGGGGGTTGCGCGAGTAGTGCAGTGTCCCGAGTCTCAGAAAAGATTCCTGCCACTGGGTCTGTTTGAGTTGTTTATATATGTTTTACCTAATTATGGGAGGGTCTGAAGCGACCTGCGATTGGTGGATTATACCACCGGGACTAATAAACGAGGTCGCTTCCAGGACTCACCTGGTCGCGGGGTGTATTTACCAAGTCCGGCAATGAGGGAATTGTGGGTCACTCTGTCGGAACGAACATAGAATCTACGAGCCAGGCGTCTCACGGTGTCATCAAAAGAGCGGACACCGAGTCCTCTCCTCAAAAGACGAGAAGAGTACCTCCTGGGGGCTTTACACGCAAGATTCAGTCCCCGGTCGAGTACGCGCTGAAGCGCTGTTCTATGACCACGAGCCAGGTATCCCCAAACAGGACAGGCGTAGGTAATCACGGGCAACACGTACGAGTTGACTATGAGCTTACCTAACCGAGGGGTCATTGCCGGATTAGATAGCACGGGCCAGAGTCTACTGAGTTGCGCCGAAGCGCGTTGTCGGATATATTGTGTATGGGTTCGCCAGGTGAATCGGGAGTCCACGTGGACCCGAGGTACTTGACGCTGTTGGTCCAGGGTACCTCGACGGGGCCTACTTTTAAGCGGGCGAGGCCGTTTGCGTTTACGCGAGAATATTACCGCGGCGCTCTTGGAAGCGTTAACGGCAACTCTCCAGTCATCGGTCCACCCGACATACGCGTCGAGTTGGCGCTGGAGCTTGATTGCCGCATAACTCGCGTTCGGCTCTGAGGCAAAAGCCGCAGTGTCGTCCGCGAACAGCGACAACCCAACTCCAGGAACTCGTGGCGTGTCGTTGACAAACAGCAAGAACAGGAGAGGCCCAAGTACACTTCCCTGAGGGACACCGGCGGTAATACACCTCTCCGAAGAGAGAGCGTGGTCTATTCTCACTCGGAAGCTACGGTCTCGCAGAAAGCTGCCAATCAAGTGAACGTAGCAATCTGGGAGAAGGACTTCCGTTAGCTTGTAAAGGACACCCTCGTGCCACACGCGGTCAAAGGCTTTCTCTACGTCTAGGAAGATCGCAGTCGTCTGTTTGCCCTGGCAGCCAGCCTCGGTAATGCATTCCACGAGTCTCATCAGCTGATGAGTCGAGAAGTGCAGCTCACGAAAGCCGAACTGTTAGGGGATCAGCACCTCCAGTCTTTCTAGGTGGTCGCGGATCCTACGCTGGATCAGTCGCTCGAAAACCTTGGACGTCGCGGACAAGAGGCTGATGGGTCTGAGGTTTTCCACGCGAGAAGAGTTCTTTCCCGGCTTGGGTATCACTATTACTGTAGCCGTTTTCCATTTCACCGGAAAGTAGGCCAGTCTGAGGCATGAATTGAACAGGTCAGAGAGGAACTGTGTTCCTCGCTCCGGAAGGCGATGGAGTGCGGAATTCATGACTTCCGGGGCTTGAGCTGAACAATCCTCTCATTGACCTCCTCCGGGGAGATGGGCTCCGGCTGGACTGTGATACCGGCCGATAGAAAGCGCTCTACCTCGCGACAGATTTGCTCAGTGAAAGCCGGGTACTTGGATGGGTTGGGAGCGAACTGTCCCTCTAAACTGTCAGTCAAGAACTCTGCCTTCTCGAGGGGGCGTCCAAGGGGTTGACCGCCAAGCGCGCGTTTACGCTTTCCCGTTACTGATTCTATGTTCCTTTGATCTGTTTGTTTTATAATCCATGATTCGTCGCTATATAATATCACTGGAACAGCCATCGTTTTGTAGAATTTTAATTTCTTCTCACGTCTCTTTTTATTTTTCAGTGTTCTATTTATAGTTCCACATTTGTGTTGAAATCTATTGACTATATTTTGTATCTCTTTGTCAACGTCAAAACTTATATCACAAGTGCGGAATTCATGACTTCCGGGGCTTGAGCTGAACAATCCTCTCATTGACCTCCTCCGGGGAGATGGGCTCCGGCTGGACTGTGATACCGGCCGATAGAAAGCGCTCTACCTCGCGACAGATTTGCTCAGTGAAAGCCGGATACTTGGATGGGTTGGGAGCGAACTGTCCCTCTAAACTGTCAGTCAAGAACTCTGCCTTCTCGAGGGGGCGTCCAAGGGGTTGACCGCCAAGCGCGCGTTTACGCTTTCCCGTTACTGATTCTATGTTCCTTTGATCTGTTTGTTTTATAATCCATGATTCGTCGCTATATAATATCACTGGAACAGCCATCGTTTTGTAGAATTTTAATTTCTTCTCACGTCTCTTTTTATTTTTCAGTGTTCTATTTATAGTTCCACATTTGTGTTGAAATCTATTGACTATATTTTGTATCTCTTTGTCAACGTCAAAACTTATATCACAACCTGAATAGTTAAAATTTGAGATCTGTTCCAATAAATTACTTTATCCGAAAATATTGGCGAAAATATTTTACATAATTTATTGACAAAGTAGTAACGCGCTATACAAGAATACTTGAACAGATCCAACAAATACATGAGCTATGTTTTAAGTATCAGAACTAATATTTATGGAAAAGTGATCTGTTTAAAAAGACGCCTTTTTCGTATTAAGAAAAGAAACATCCCTGAAGTGACATGAAATGTAAATTCGTAAAATAAATATTAGGAAAATATGTTGCAGTATTAGTTTTTTTTTAATATTAGTAATAGTGACTTCTTTTTATTACCACTGAATTAGGCTAGGAATTCAAGAGGCGGACAGGCTGTCAGTTTGAGTCGTTCGCATACAAGGAAGATTGTATGGCTCGCGCTTCGCCTGCAGTTGCCCATTATTAGGCCAACCCCAGAATTTATTACAGGTACTAATTTTCATAGGCTGAGCGACCTAGAGACTGAAAGTCCTTCGATTTTATGGTTCACCCGGGAATTGATCTCTGAACCTTACATTAGCAGCCAGACGCCATAACCACTATAGACCACTAAACCCCAAATATGGTATTTTATTAGTATCATTAGTTTAATTATTTTAACCGTTGCCACAGGGATTGTATTATAAACCTTCAAACTGTAGTAGGCCATACATTGAAACAACACTCCGTTGATTTCAATACGCAGAGTAATTCATCTGACATAGAAAACGATCCTATGACTGATCACCAGTAATGTACGCTCAAACGTCGTGTGTTCGACTTCTCACGCCACTTTTTTCTGTTGAAGGCATAGAATCATAAAATTGTTACCTCCTACTGCATTATTAAACCTCCATGAACTGATTAGTAAATCTTATATTTCTAAAGAAAATTTTACACTCCTTTTCCTAGTGACGATAAATATTATTCTGCATTATCCATTGTACGCGTAAGGATAAGTATAAAGGATCATAATTTTCATTTTACAATAAGTTTTTACTCTACTATATTAGTTTACAAAATCAACAATTTATTAAATGGTATGTTGTAAGGTTTACCAAATATTCACAAAATTGATATCTTCTTCTTATCTGGCGTTACAGCCTTTGGTGGGCTTTAGCCGCCTCAACAATACTCCATGCTTCCCTGTTCTCCGCCTTTACCCGCCACCCTCTTATTCCCATGCTAGCAAGATCTTCTACGCCACCCAACCATCTCATCCTTGGTCTGCCTTAATGTATATAATCTTCCCTTCAGCATTCTTTTAGGCATTCTTTCCTCAGACATTCTTTCCACATGTCCCAGCCAACGCAACCCCTGTGATTTGATGAATTTCACTATGTCTTTTCCATGCAAGAGACCCTGTAGTTCATTGTTATTGCGTATTCTTCAACTGTCTTCTTCTCTTATTGGGCCACGAATTTTAAGCAATATTTTGCGATCAAAAAAATTAATATCAATTTGGTTAAAAATAATTTTAGGTTTCGATCAATTAGACAACGAAGGACACAAGGCTTAACGTTTATAAAACCATGGTGGTGCCTGTTTAACTACATGGATGTAACACACCGGCTCCTGCAAAGCAAATTAAATCTTCGGAAATAAAGTTTCTGAGAAGAACAAAGTGTTAAACGAGACAGGGTCGTTTCCGCAATGAGGATATTAGAGAAGAGCTTCAGGTATTCTCCATAAATGATAAAATGCAGACATATCGCAAAGTATGGTTACAGCATCTGGACAGAATGGAGGATGGACGACTACGTAAGGTTACGTTTCGATATAGACCCTTTGGTACAAGAGATGTAGGAAGACCAAAAGCGAGACGGAGAGGTACTCTGTGAAGACGGAACAGGCGAAGTGCCTACTACGTGAGGTGCAGAAGAAGAAGAACAAGAAGACTTTATAAAATACTTCATTTAAAACAAAACCTTTGTACTTAATACTACGATAATTTATCATAATCATGATAAAGATAATTCACTAAAATTATGTGGTTTGTAAAGTTCACGTGGACCATTTATTTGATTTTTATATTCATTTTGAAGTATGGGTAATTATCAAAGAAAAAATTAAAACGCAAACAAAATATAGTAGGCCTATACGCATTAATGTAGAATGTGCCTCGGCTAATGTGTGCCGCCATTGTGTAGAAAGGAAAGAAAGCTTTCCGTTTGTCTTCAACCGATGCTCTTAAAATGTCATCCACTTGTTACTTGTACATACGGAATCAAGTTATTAACCTTATTATTTCAATAATAATAATAGTAGTAGTGACAACTATGTAATTACTGTGAATCGGCACGACTTATTTCTGTAACATAATGAACTTCCGCGATGTACATTAACGAACAACGCTTCGTTGATTTCAATACGCAAAGTAATGTGTCTGACATACGAAACGGTCCCATGACCGTAGTATTTATACGATCAACTGTCGTGTGTTCGATTCCTCACGCCACTTTTCTCTGTCGAAGACGTAGTATTCTAAAAATACTTTTGATGTAATTATGGATAAAACGATTAAATGAAAACTGTAGGTTTAAAACTTTTTTAAAGTAAATTCATAAATGATTGATAAACATTTGTGAAGTATGTTGTTTCTTCAAATTATGTCAAAGTTGCATTCCTCTTATACATAATCACGGATTGAATTCCAACAGATAATAGAAGTTCAGCAACAATTAACCCTTATCACGAAATTTTTTTAATAATATTTCCAATTTATACGGTGATGACTACTGCATGGTACGTAATCGGTGGCCGTTCTAACAAGAAAAGATCTCTTAAAATGTTAAGAAGAGCCGAGGAAATCAGTATCTTATAGCAATAAAGATGTGTCAGTTTAAAAATGTTCCTATGAAAAGTTTGCTTAACCAAATAATAATAATAATAATATAGGCCTACTATCACCAAAAATTAAAAAAAATATTTACACCAAAAATAATCTTTTCTGATTATTTTCCAAAAGTGTATATAAACAGTCTAAAAAAGCATCGACCTATACAATACATTAAATTGTGGAAACTAGCTTTTTCTAAAATTGGCACTCTGTGATCAAAAAGTCAGCAGAACTTATTAATAAGGTCAGTCATAATTACCCGTCCAGCTAAAGGAAAAGTATAAGATTGTATACACAAAACGATTCACTTACTATTGTATGCTACCGTTTCATAAATACTCGCAAATGCCACTGAACCATTTTTATTACGTCCATATCTCTGTAGGCTATCTCTGACACATGGTGGGTTACGTATCACACACTCGTAGAAAACAATAATACATACGATTTCTCAGAGCGATAAGCGTCTATAAATCGAGATTAGATTCCATTCGAGATCACGATTTGATAACGTACAGAGTTCGATTCCCACCGAAGGTATGCGCACTTCATAATACACACGTCGCGGAATCGACACTTCACATACCACACACATGTGCAACACTCATTTTACAATCTTTGTTGCAAAGAGGAATGCGCAAAACATGCTCATAAAAACGAACAACTAAAGTTTAAATAAAATACGCCGTGACACAAATGGCAACAATATATTTGTAAAATATATTCTTTAATAACGTACTAAAAGTCTGTCAACAATTGCGCGATAAGGAAGTACATTACAACATACTTTCGTCTTTATGCGTTATACGTGAAGGAAGTTTACACGAACGTAAATAAAACAATCCAATTAAAATTGTTTATATATGTAAAATAAATGAACGTGTAAGATGCGTTTTAAAATCTGCACAGAGCCTGCCAGCTATGAGCTACGTGTTGGAATTTTAAATACTTCATCATGCACTTTGGGTTAATTGTATCATTTATTAGCAAGCTCCCCTCGGGGCGGGCGCTGCCGTCTTAATTGGAGTATGCAGAGATCCGTTTCACATGCCTACATGATTAGACACTCGCCACAGTATCTTTGCATCAATTACGATGGATTAAATGACACCAGAGAGCCGCCTCTTTGCCCGCCATTAAATGCACAATGAGTTTAATTTGCCGACTTTATTTGGCAAATTAGCTTAGAATTTTGCCGAATTGCTCTACCTTCTTTCAAAGTTGATTTCAACGAGTTGTTCGATGATATTAATCATTATATTTGAGGTCTAGTGCATCTAGTGGAATAATAATAGCCCTTGTTACGTAGGATAGTGGTTTGGAATTTTTAATTAATAAAGTTGTGTTAGTCACTGTATCAAAGTATAGAAAATATAACAGAAACAGTGAGAAAAAGAAGACTAGTATTTTATTTTTTGGACATTTATATAGAATGGAGGACAATAGGTTAACAAAACAGATCGTTAAATGTCTGTGGGAAAAGAAGTCAACATCAAATTGTGTTAAAGAAGTCAACATGGATTTAGAAAAAAATAACATAAACACAGAAGAAGCAATTGAAAGAGACGTTTTTCGGTCAAGTGTTAAAAATGGAAGGAACCCAGGGAAGGAAAGAGAAAAACGCAGGTTCAAAGTGGACTGAAGATAGGCAGAGGAGACAGTGAAAAGACTAAAGAATATCGGAGAAAAAGAAAAGAACAAGGAATAAAGAATTGTGACATGCGGTCCTCAGATGGCTGATACAAATAGAAAAAAAAGTCGTGTTAGTGGTTATAATCACAAACAACAGAAATAACATTGTTGCACACCACTACAGTAAAAGTCCATGATTAGCGCTTTCAAGCTTCACAGCTCATCATCAGATCGGAAATATGATATTATATCAGCTTGATATAACAATCGGAAGTTTGAAAGCGCTAATCGGGATGTCAAATAAGCCTCACCACTAACGTCTACTGTTTTCTGCCGAGTAGGACAGAACCTTCTACACGCGTAGTTGGTCAGCTGTGCCAGCAAATCCTGCTTCCATGAGTCCTCGAAGATCTCATTAGTCGATGGGTACATGGCGGCATATGGGTTGTCGTATGAAGCACGTTCGAAGAGAGTAAAAGCGAATTCTCCGCGCCTTAAAAATGGAGAGTATTCGGCTCCCTGGTCCACCAGTCTGGAGGCTGGGCGTCGGTCCAACATTCCGGGACTGTAAAAATCAGCCGTTGTGAATCCAAGACCAATTGCTACGATAGGTATAAGCGACTGGAAAGGACTGGCGAATGATAGAGGAGAGTGGAGGAGGACTGTCCCGGAGGCCAAGGCCTACCAAGGACTGTAAGCCAGTAACAAAAAATAAAGAAAGAAGAAATTTAAATAAATATATTAAATAAGCTTGAAGCTACCCAGCAGCCTTACAGTACACACTTGCGATGTCTCAATCCGACGGAAACAGAAACCCACAGGAATTGTAACAGCTTTTAGGTAAATCACAAAGTGGACGAAGATAGGCCACTTTTTAAAATGATTGGAAGAAGAAGGGCAAAATTGATCGGGTATGTGTTACGAGACAATCAATTTTTAAGTAACATTTTTGACGGAAAGATATCGGGGGTAAAACCAAGAGGACGACCAAGAGCAGGGTTCTTCAGACACATGGGAAAGGATATGAACTTCTTATCGTACTGCAAATTAAAGAGGCAATGATGGAGAGAGATATGTAGCTAACTCGACAAAGCCTTTAGATGATGATGATGATGATGACATCAGTCATTGCGTCTTCAACTAATATTGTCCGGAGCTTGCTTATCGGACCCTAATCACTGTTTTAACAATAGTCTCTGCATAAAAACTTGTATTAAAAATTTTTGTCAGATTCTGTGAAATGAATGAATAAGCGATAAACAAAGAGGCCGGTTAGTGACACCCATTTGTCAAGACTCGTTGTATTACAGTGTAAACGGCTCGAGAAATTGTTATTGTCGCGTTTAAAAATGGCTACCAGCAAATTGCCAGCTCGTTTGAAGTCCGGTACTCGAGGCAGGTTTAGCAAATAACCGTAATCAGAGCGCAGACAGATTATTACTTTTCGAAACTATAAAACGCAAACAGTAGCAAAAGTTAAGAGAGTTTATGGACGATTTAGTAAGTAAACTGTTGTTTAGTAACCAATCCATTGTCGCGGACTCGGGCTTGTTAAAAAGTATTCCAGCAGCTGGTTATAGGTACCGGTCAGCTGATTGGCAGTCGCTGCGGAAAAAGTCAGCTGCTGGTGGACAATAAGAGCAATTCAATTTTTCACCTCACAGATGGCGGTAGTAAAGCGATCACCCTTGATTGTTTTCATTATTTTATGTTTCACTACATTCTTCGTTTATACAGGGACAAAACGTCTTTATTGAACACATACCTTTTCGTATTTAATCACACACATTACCACTGTATTATTATCATTACTATTTCTTTTCGTATCGGCCATCTAAGGACCACATGCCAATTTCAATTCTTTACTCTTTGTTCTTTTCTTTTTTCAAATATCCTTTTATCTTCTCACTGTATCTCTTCTTCCTGTCCTCAGTCCACTTTTAACCTGCGTTTTTATCTCTCCTACCCTGGACTCCCTCCATTTTCAACACTTTTGCCCGAAAAACTTCTCTTTCAATTGCTTCTTCTGCGTGTATATTATTTTTTCTAAATCCTTTTGGACTTCTTTAATCCAACTTAATGTTGACTTATTCCCCCACAGATATCTGAAGATTTCCTTTGTCAACCTATTGTCGTCCATTCGATATAAATGTCCAAAAAAATAATAGTCTTATTTTCTCATCGTATCTGTTATATTTTCTATACTTTGATATATTTCATCATTACTTCTTAATTTCCAACCTTCAGAAATTTTTCATGGGCCTAATATTTTCCTAATAATTCGTCTTTCCAATATTTCTAGTTTGTCTTATAATTCAATGCTAGAGACATTAACTTGCCTATAGGCATTCTGGCTTCACTACTGAACTGTAATGACTTATTTTCGCATTTTTAGATATGCACTTTTTATTGTAAATATCTTTAGTTATACCATGTTTTCTATTTATTTTTGAAACCTTCACACTTGCTACGATGTTTAAGAAAAAGGGGCAATGCCCTTTCCATCTTATGAATCCTTTCTTCTATAGCAGATTTTTCCAAGCCATTCTCTTGAATTATCTCTCCTAGACACTTAAATTTTCGAACCCTCTCTATTCGACCAATATCTGTTACCAGGAATTTTGGTGTGTTTTTAATGTTTGTGAGAAATTTAGTTTTTTCTGCAGAAATTCTTAACCCTGTCCTACTGGCTATGTCCTCTAAAAAATTAACTTGTGTTACTGCAGATGTAAGACGTTCAGAAAGTATAGCAAAGTCATCTGCGAATGCCAAACAGTTTATTTTAATACGTTTGTTCCTTCTTCCCAACATAATTGGTGATATTTTGCATGCCTCAAATTTTTCATTCCAAATTCTCATTACTTTCTCTAGGACACAGTTAAAAAGAATTGGGAATAAACCATCACCCTGTCTTACACCTGTATTTTATTTATTATTATTATTATTACTATAAATAAATAATAATTATTGAAACTTGTACTATACACAGAACACTTTGAAATAAGACAAGGAAAGACACCAAGATAGAATTCTATAGGCCTAATGTAATGGCAACACCTGTTTTAACTTATAGAAGTGAAACGTAAAAGATACAAGTTTTAACTTATGGTCGATGACGAGAAATGATGAGCGAAGAATACAAACAAGTGAAATGAAGTTTTTGATAAAAACCAAAGGTTGCACCGTCAGAGATCAAATACGAAACGAATATATAAGAAACTAGTTAAATAAAGATTCTACGGTAAGCAGAATAAAGGAAGTACAAATAATATTGAGAGAGAATGGAAGATATGAGACTACCTAAACAAATAATAAGATACAGGCCTCAAGGAAGACGAGATGTAAGTAGACCAAGGAAGAAATGGCTTCAGTGAAGGGGAAACAGGCAGTAAGCCTATACTCTATACGTGGAGAAGAAGATGAAGATTATTAAAAAGTTAATCGGTTTAGTACCACGGTGGTCCTTACTAGGATAAAGGATGTAGAGCTTTAGTGAGTACAAGTCCGACATATCGGAAGCATGACGCTTCCTGATGGGCCATAAGCATCCCCCCCTTTCGGGGGAAAAAGTAATCGGCAGACAACTCCATTTGATTCTGATGTGTAACTAGATTTTGAAATCAGTCTTGGAAATACGGCAAACAACTATGGGGATGTGATAAACAATGTCACACAGTAGGATACTGACATTCGAAAAGAAAGACTTAGAGGACACAATGGCACGTTTATAAGAGGGTATCCACAATTTCCACTGGACCTGAATATTGCTGGCGTCTACTGGAACAAACAATGTTAATGGTTAAGCATGAAACGAGACTTAATCAACATGTTACGGAAACTCAACTTCTGGACAACTGCTAGTTCGAAGACTCCTTCTTAACGGTGTTAGGTTTTATTTAGGCTTTAGCGGCCTGTTCCTATTCCACGGCCACCTTTTCTTAGGTCTACCAACTTTTCTTCTGTCTCTAGGGTTGTAATCTTTCGCCATCTTCGGTATTCTACTTTCTTCTACTCTATTTATGTGTTGACTCCATTTTCTTCTGTATTATTTAATCATAAATATCTAAATCGCTTCTTATCTCTTCGTTTCTTATATGATCTCGTCTATTACACCTTTAACTGATCTCAGAAATTTCATTTCTGATGTTTGTATCTTCTGTTCTCTCAATCATGGCAATTCGGATTTTCGATGCAGCTGCTCTAAAGTAAGGTACGATTAAGGTACACTGGAACCATTCTCTTAGATTATGACACCAGGAAATAATCCTCCTACCCCGACTTCTCTTGCTTTGTATTTTTTGTTTGTATTATTAACCGTAGAAGTCGATATTTGTCCTCCTTTCATCTCATTTGAAGACTGGAAAGAAAAGACAAAAGGTAACTAAAATGATAAAAAATGGTAAGATGATAACTGTTTGATTAGATAAATTGACGTACGCGTGAATAAACAAATTTTCGTAACAAATAAACTGACGTAAATATTTGACGTACGCGTGAAGACAGAAAAGCGCATAAAAAAGGAAGCTGGAACCGAGGTGTGTAAGACTACCGCAATACGCGTAGTGGCCGCGCTGATACCACGTCCCCTGTCAAGACTACTCGCCCTTACAGGCAGCCGCCAAGGGTGACTTGTAATGATGTTAACAAAGAGACACCCCTGGTATTGTGACGCGTTCGACCGTGTAACATGTTTGTATAAAGCTTTTCATCTCAAGTGGCCGTCGTGGATTCGATTCCCCCCCCTGCTTCAACTTCTTTTTCTTTTCCGGGGTCATACACAACAACAAGCCACGGCTACCGTGTTTATGTGCGTGTGACTGACTATTAATCACCGAACGCTTACAATGCGGGACGCTCTCCTTTGTAAATGTTATTTTTATTTATTCATGTTTTTGTTGTCGCTGGTGTTGTTCGAGCGACACCGTCGTTTTTACTTTTCAAGTGGTTGTTGGTTAAGTCGGTTGTGTGGCGCTTTTTTACTGGTTTTTCTCGAGTGGTCCTCCTCCTCCGGTCCGGTGTACGGACGTCGCTTTCTTATCCGGACACAATAAGAAGCGCTGTGAACTTGGCACTCGGTACAATAAATTTGGCGGACGGAAAGTTGGCTGGCTTGTGAGGTCGCGTCGAATATGAAATCGGTGGGTTTAATCTTGGGTGAACCACAATAAATAAATTAAGTATATACTACTTAAACTACGTAGTTACTGTTCAAGAAATGATACTTTTTTTCATTTGTTAACTTTTTATAATTCTTGTTTACCTGCTGTCTTCATTTTCAGTAAAAGTCGTTTACCACAATTTATACCATTACTTTTTGTTTTATACAGAATGTCCCATGAGGAATGGGACATACTTCAGTAATGCATTCTAAAGGCTGAAATAAAATTAAAATATTGTATTACAAATTTACGTTTATTTATTGGAAATTTAACAAGTAAATTCACATCAAACCTTAATAACTGTGTTTTTCGACACCATTTTTTTGATATTTACAAAGTATTTCTATAAAACTACTCAAGATACAGTCTGAAACCATCTTTTTTCAATTTTTAGGCAAAAAACCGTATGAAACCATCAAATTTACCCTTTAATTCAAATTTCAAGAATTTCAGTAGAGCTTAATTGTAGCCTTGCAGCAGAAATGAAGTTGAAATTTTTCACAAGCCATAAATCGAAAACGAAGCGTTTCCGGACCTATGTTTATATGAAATGTCTTCTTTATTTTAGCTAGCGTGGCCGCTTTATTTCAGCGTCCATGTAACCGCTGTTGCCGGCGTCAACAGTACTGGAAATAAGAGAAAATAATATTAATTATATCACAGAATGAATAATCTGAAATCTGAACAATATTAGTAGGGAAACTTGAAGAAAAGCATAGCACTGCTTTAGAACTTCTGGGCACTTGCACCGTCTTGTGTTGCCGGCTCGGACATCGGCAATGCTTTACTGCGTACGGTTATTGAACTCGTAGTAGTTGTCACTGTACTGACTGCGGAGGGGGACACCACTGTATTGCCACACAATGTGTTGCCGCTGTATAAACAGGCAAAACGCTCAGTTAGCTATGTTCGTTTTCGGATCCGACGTGCAGCAGTTACTACGTACCTATTTGTGTTTTGTTCGTTTAGTCGTGTGTTTTTCTGTTTGTCTTTATTATTTTTAATTCGATTATTTGTGTTCTGATTTATTCTGTGTAAGTATAATGGAGTCAGACCCCTTTGAACCGGGACCTTCTTCTTCTGCTATCGAATGATAAAAAATACTCTCTCAAAAAAAATATTTTGGCTCTAAAAAGAACACGTGGCACTAGAAAAAATTCGAATTAATTTTTAGGCTAAGTTTAGCCTATCACAACCGGCAACAGCTGTTATGTACCCACGCGACGGCACTGTTTTAGCCTGTATAATGTACTCCTGTAATATGTCCCATTCCTCTAGGGACACTCTGTATAAGCGATTTGGCGGTTCCGAACGTTAATTTGTCTTCAGCCTACGTTAACAACGAAGATGCAAATTATATCCTTATTTAAAAAAATATCAGACCATCATTATAAATACACACAAACACATATACAATACTTAATACTATACTAATAGGCATATACAATCAAGACGTTTTCCTTACTTGGAACATGTTTCGAACATTGATTAGTGTGCACATCATCAGCCACTTTGGTTGTCTGTCTGGTGAGTATCTATGTGCCGATTGGTTGCTGCTGTTGACTTTTTTTTAGTTTATGTTCATTGGGACTTACTCATGTTACTGGAATTGGATATGGTTTGGCCTATAAATTTGTTCTTTGATAATTTTCAGTTTTAGTATTTTAAAAATTTAGTACGTGTCGTCGCATTTTGTAATGAGTTGAATTCGTTCCGGTGTTAGTTGTGTTTTATGTTTATATATGTGTATGTTTTCACAAATTTTTGTTATAGTGCCTTTCATTAAAACATATCAGCTGGTTTGATAATCATACTAAACTTTTTTGATTGTTTTTTGGCCTAGCATAATAATTTTTAAAATTTCAAATAAATTATCTCCTTTCTTTTTTATTTCAAATTGGTCTTTAATTATTGTGTAACTGGTACTGTGTTTATGTATATTGAGACTTTCCCGTAAATTGTAACCCTATGCTTGTTTTCGTACAAATTTTTTACGTGCGTGAGAGAGAGAGAGAGAGAGAGAGAGAGGGGAGAGAGAGAGAGAGACCGTGGAGTGCGTAGTGTAATATTCGTATCAATTTTTATGTATGACAAGTTAGAATATTCTTCTTCTTCTTCTTCTTCTTCTTCTTCTTCTTCTTCTTCTTCTTCTTCTTCTTCTTCTTCTTCTTCTTCTTCTTCTAATTCCTTATCTTTTCCAACCTCTGTTGCCGTCGAGTATCGGGGTACTGCAGTCACTTCCGGTACCATCTTGTATCCTGGGCGAGACGTTTGACCTGTAACATGGTAGACTACAGACTACATCAAATTATATCCGTAGTTTTTATAGAAGTTACAATAACATAAGACAAAGTCAGAAAACTAACGTCTATAATTAAAAATTTGGCTACAATTAAAAACTTTTTCCGGTCTGATGATGAGCTGTGAAGCTTGAAAGCGCCAATCGGAATAATTTTTCTATAGTGGTGTGCAACAGTGTTAATTCTGTTTGTGATTATAACCACTAACACAACTTTATTAATTAAATTAAACAGTTCCTACTATCTTTATCGTCTCGTTAAATTACTACATTTATTTTAACAAAAGTAATGGATTTAACATTATATCATACATATAATATAATATTACAGGAAATGAAAAAGTGAATGATGAGGTTCCTCTGTCACACAATCAGACTTAAACAAACAAACAAAATCACGAGCGCGCTTATAAGTATCAACACACAGGCGTGTACACACAGCATACTCACATTTTGAGCGTACCCTTTGTATTCATAATTCCACAGTACTGATAAATAATGCTGACATTCTTGTTTTCAGATGAACCAGCAATGCAAAGTATGCAACGAGCCTGCGGCAGGTTTTCATTTTGGAGCTTTCACGTGCGAAGGCTGTAAGGTAAAATATAACCTCCATGCTGTTTTAACTTCATCTTCATTGTTACCCAAGCCGAACATAATAATGATTTATATATAACATTTGCACACAGGCACATGTGTGTTTGTACATGCCTAGAGCATTTTAGCGTTTAATGTAATATTTTTTTATAATAAATTAAGAAACGCCAAATGTTGGCAACGGGCCTTCCTACGTTATTTACGAAATGTCACGATTATTTATGTTGTTTACGTGTTTATGTCACGATTCCAGTAACTGACACGTGTCAGTCACCGAATCGTTCGCACACTGAAGATGGCTTGCAGAGGAGAGGCCGAAACGGTTGTTCGTAGCAGCAAGAGTGGAGCACGGCGTAATACCCCGGAGATAAGTCAGTTATATTCTAACTCAGTTAACGTAGTCCGTGAATGCCTTAGGTACCGATGAGTAATTAATGTTACTAAATATCTTTAGAAGGAATGTTATAGAAGTTAAGTTGGTAAAGTAAATGTTAATAAAGGCCGAGATTGAAGTTCTTAAGATGAGATAGTACACAAACGCGTCTGAAAAAATACAGTGGAGAGAAAAATAATAGTAATAATAATAATTAGGTCAGGGCATGTCCAGAGAATGTTAAGAGACATTCACATTGAAGAAAATTTTCACGGAGAGACCTTGTGGAAGAAGAAGGAGGGGTCGGCCCAGAAAACGATGGTGGCTGAGCCAGAAGGCTCAGTGTAAGAAGAGTGACACTGAGAGCAGAAGATCGAGCGACTGGAGGCGGATTGTCCAGGTGGCCGAGGCTCTCCAAGAGCTGTTAAGATGATGATAATAATAATAATTATTATTATTATTAATAGTGTTATTATTATTGATACTACTATTGTTGTTATTATTATTATTGAATTGTCGTATTTTCTCGTATTAGTTTTATTTAAAACTGTTACGTTGTTTACTTTTTATAACAGTTCAAATGACAGGGATCTAATCTGTGATTATTTTATTTACGTCTATGATTTGAAAAGCTTTGATGTTAACATTAAGATCCTGTAAACAATGGTTTTTTTAGTACTGCAACGTTCTGGAGATTTTGTATATCTTGAGATAGCGTAAAACGTTTTAAAGGTTCTTATATTTTTTTTTATACTGTCGACATACTTATATTTATTTCATGTTGTTATCCTTTCCGAAAGTTTATTTTATTACCGTACATATTTACTCAAACAAAACATGTATTCTTTCTAGGTCTGATTAATTTTATTTACACAATCCCCTACATAAATTGTCTGTTATTATTAACATTATCTTTGATTATATCAGTATTTTAATTTATTTTATTGAAATAAATAGTTGTATTACTGTGTAATTATTTTTAGTTACAAGATCTTTACTGCCAGTTAATGGTGTGTTGTTCATGTTCTAAAACTGATGCGACACTGAGAGAGTATATCATCTTAGGTTCCAACTTACGATGCCACATCATAGAAGGAAAATATCAATATGGAGAACCATACATGACTTCCATGTTCTAAGATTTATATTTAAAATCATTTACTTGAATTCGGTTCGATAATTTCTAACAAGTTAGGTGTGTTCCTTGTAAATCGAGTTTTATGTTTGACAAATTGAAATGAAATATTTCCATAGAAACTATTTCTTTGTTGCCGATAACGTAGTAGACGTATAAAAAAATACCCCCTCCCCCTTCAATTACCCTTTTAATTTACAGATATTTCATCTACATTTCTACAGTGAATTATTATGACTTTCTTTTCAGGGTACTTTATTTATCAAAATGAAGTACTTTACTCTTGTTAAAACATAAAACGTTGAGGTAAACTACCCCTTTCCCTTAACCGATCTTCACCACAATCAATAGGCCTTGCGTTCTCTACAACTCAGGCACATATACAAAAAATTATTTGATTCTGTTTGAATTTGCGGCAGTTATCGTTCGCCATAGAAAAAATTCCACACACACACACACACACACACACACACACACACACACACACACACACACACACATTTCGGAAAATGACTTTTCTTCATGTTTTGAGGGTAGTGCAGTCAGAATCAGCCCTTATCTTGAACACGATTTTTTTCGCGATCACCGTATTTCCATTTCCTTAAGGAAAATGGAAGTAGCCTAAAAAACGTAGTAAGTTCAATAAAACTCGTTTTAATCGAATCTCGTTAATTAAAAGTTTCGGTCACACATGCCTATGAGAATACAAGGATTTCAAGCAAATGACGATCGACAGAACGACATGTCGATTTTAAAACGTCGTTGGGTTCAGACTCAAGAAGATGAGAAGTGATAATTATTAAGTTAAAGAACAAGGCTAGAAACTCGCAACTCGACGGGAACTGTTTATTATATTTTAAGAATAATTCCGCAAGGTTGGAAATTTCTGAAGGAAATCGGCGTAAAACAAAATCCGAACTGTCGTGATCAAACAGAAATAGTTTTTTGATATCCTCATTGATACACCATATGGGATCGGCTGACGAACACAATATTTCACGTCGTACCCACACACACACGCGCGCGCGCTAATGTAAACACGAGCTCCGATTGTATTTTTCGTACGCAGCCAAACGAAGAAACATATTGGAACGCATAGAAAAGAACACAGTTCTTTTCAAGCTAGACATGTATCAATTTTAAAACTAGGTTGTAATCGATTATACACGGGAACTTAATCGGTATATCGATTGTGATTTGTCACGCCACAAATCGATGTTTTCTTCTTCTTCTTTGACTATTAGCAGAGCGAGCCGCTCGTGTGCGTGGAAAAAATGCTAATGTCTCTAAACGAGAAACAGATTGGTTTCAAAGATAAACAACACAGCAAACCTCGTCTGAGTGTGTGTGTGTTACAAACGTTGAGGTAGTTGTGCACGAGAAAAACTCTCATCGAGTACTTGTCTCTCTCTCTCTCTCTCTCTCTCTCTCTCTCTCTCTCTCTTTTGCTCTTTCTCTCTTTCCCCCTTTTTTACCTCTTTTTTAAAAATACAATTTATCATTCAACTATGACAAGTTACGTGGTTTTTATTATTTTTTTAATACGTTTCTGTTTTCATTTTTCGTTCATTTGAATACAATGTATAATTTCAATATTTGAAGTTTATCTTTCTAAACAGTTTTGTCTGTATGTGTGTGTATGCGCGCGCGCGTATAATCCTATTATCTCGAGATTGATCCTTCGTAATTAGAGTTTACTTTAGAAAATTTTGCTTTGTCGGTATTATTTAGTTAAGTCCTTTATGATTTAATACGAGCTCATGTAAAATTGTACATGGCAGATTTTACATATGCATGGTAAATTATATGTAAATTATTTTAATTTACATTAAATAATTTTAAATAATATTCTTCACCAATTTACCACAGTAGTGTGGCAAAAGTGTGTTGCGACACCATACCAGTTGGTCTAGCCGTTTTACACTGAAGATGGCCTCCAACGGTGGGCCGAAACGTCTGTTCTATGCTGCAGTAGTAGACCACAGCCTAACAGACAGGAGAGTCGTCAATTAGTCAATCACATTTCAATCGAGTTCAATATTATTTGGAGAAATGCAAAGTAATACATTTTCGACCAGATACAGTCTTCAGGGAGTGATAAACATTATCCTCCACTACCAATAGAACTGAAATGTTAAACAAAACTTGCATCTGCGTAGCTGTTTCAGTTATTTTTAAGACTTTTTAGCTGTAATATTTTTAACAATTTTATTCTTGTATCTTCGCAGATTACTTTTATTATTTTCAAATTGTTATTCTTATTATGTATTGTTATTATTAATTATAAAAGTTATTTTTAATAATTACCACCGTTATGTAATAATAATATTAATTAGGCAATTAATTATTTATCTGTATAAATTCTACAGGCCAGAAACAAACAACTGTGTCTTAGCAATGATCCGTTAAGCAATGATAAAAATAAAAAAATGACTAAGCGGAAAAAGCTGAAGAAGAAATAAAAAATGAGTAAGCGGAAGGAACGGCAGTCTCGTTTCGTGGTTTCGATCCACGTACGTGACTTCCTAAATATAAATGTGTAATGTCTTAATCGATATGCTAGCGATGTGTCAGTGACTTCAGCAAGGAGATATAGCTCCGACTATTCTCGTCCGCGGCACTGTGACGTGCTGTCGAAAAGAAATGAGATCGTTCTAGTCTGTGAAGAAAATTTTTTAATTTTTCTTTACGGAAAAACATGCGTTAATCGAAACATCTGTAACAATGGTATTGTGATTTTTGGTAAAAGCAGAAATTCCCAAGACTAATATGAAAAGACGCCAGCAGCCTAAGTCACTAAAAATTGATGAATTTTCCATTTCCAATGAGCAACGATCTATCACAAACCTTCTGAACTGATAAGTATCATTTAAATACCCAATTTCCAGGAATAAAAGCACTTTAAATATTTCTCGAATCTATACAAACTCTCACTATGAATGGAAAATAATTTCTTTCAAGGATTAAATAAAATAAACTTACACAGAGAAACTTGTTAACTAAAAAATAACCTCGCACTAGATTGCGAACTTTTGAAATACATATTACTACACTGCAGAACAAATTGTAGCCACACTTTATATTATTTAAGTACGAATACTGTACGGTAGTGTACTTTTTTATTGTAATCATATTTAGTGTTTTCTTTATAATCAAAAGGACTCCAGATTTTGAACGAGTTTACGTATAAAATACAAACAGTAGCCATTACTACATCAAGTAACTCGTCTCAATACCGATTTCGTCAACTTGAGATAAAGCGTTTCATGTTTAATGTCGGAGCAAATTTATAAAATACTAAATAATTATATTATTATCAAATCGCATAATTACCAAACAACCATTAAAGAAACAGTACCGAGTATAACCATTTTTTTTATTTCATAGGAAATTGTATTATATATGTGTGTGTGTTAGCGAACTTACAGATTAGACAACTAGCGCTTTCGCTATCTGTGCGATACAGTAAGCAGTACAAAGGCGGGAACCGATTTGAATGCTCCGGCCGTCATCGCTGAAAACACCTTTTTAGCACATTATCTAATAAATTTAATTGTTTTCAACAAACAATTTGGCGCCACCCGGGATTCACAAACCCCTATGAAATTACAGGTAAGGTTTCCACTAGGTTGTACTGATAATTGTGACAACGCTACGGACTTCGTTAGCGGCAACCATTGATGTAATGACAAGGTGTGAGACGAACACACTACACTAATACATAAAATAGCATTTACACGTCTTTACAGAGACACACCAGTCAGACTAGAACGTTACAGATTGACGAATCCAACGTGTGGCATTATACTACGGGGTATAATAACTCATCGTTACAATACACACACACACACACACACACACACACACATTATATACACACACAAAACGTGCGCGTGTGTGTGTTTAGTGTAGGAGAAACAAGGAACGACATGAATATAATGTACAATGTTGGTATGTAAAATTATGAGAACTAAGCCTATAAGTAAAAAATTTAGGGTGAGATTGATGGAGAAATGAACGATAAAAGAAGTTGTCGTATCAAGTGGTTGCGGAATGGGTTTGAAGAAAGCCGTAAACAGAATGACCTGACAACCGCAAGAGAAGACCTGCGTCAGAAAGAGAAAAAGTAAACAGTACTTTATTTTGTCATATGAATTTATGTAATGTTCATACTCAAGGAAACGTATTTTTACATTAGTAACAGTATAGGCTACATATCTGAGTGTGTGTGTGTGTGTGTGTGTGTGTGTGTGTGTGTGTGTGTGTGTGTGTGTGTGTGTGTGTGTGTGTGTGTGTGAGCGCGCGCCACACACAGAGTCAACAAATTGTATCCACATTCTCACACCGGTGCGAGTGCCATAGCTATCGGTTAATTGCTACGTCAGATGCTGCTGCTGCTGCTGCTGCTGTAAACTTTCCTTGGCAATAAAAGTCTCTACGTTAAGAGCTCACACAGTGATAGCAGAGTCACTAGTGCAGAGTCACTAGTGTTATTATCATCACTTTCTAATTGTAGTATTTCGCAATCCACCCGTTTATCCGCCCATCTTGAGGACATTTTTTATATTGACATTTTCAAATTTTTGTCCTAAAATATTATATCACGTTATTAGTAGAGTAAATATAGTTAAGCCTAAAAATAGGGCTCGTATAGTATAATAGTCATATAAGAGTAAAAAACAATATGAATAATATGAAAGTAAACAATATTTACTGTATACTCTCAATAAGATGCAAATATCCGACTGACCCCTGACCACGCCCGTCGTTTTAAAGTGGATCCACAATGCTCTAATCACGCGACCCTTCATCCGGGTAATATTACATACATTACATGCTGATAAAAAAAATACGGAAGGATACCCTAATGAAATTTTATAAAACTGTGGCTGTCCCCACATTCTTGTATGCTAATGAGACATGGACTCTTAGTAAAAGGGACGTGCAGAGGATTCGGCAGCCGAAATGAAATTTCTAAGAGGGACACAAGGTTTTTCTCTCTTGGATAGGAGAAGGAACGATGATATTAGACGCGATTTAAACATTGCATCATTGCACCAGAAAATTGAAGACTACAGTCAGAAGGAGATAGTGTGAACACTTGAATCGCATGTCTGATATCCGCCTACCTGTGGTTAGCTTTGGTTATCACCCTACTGGGAACAGTGATGTCGGTAGACCGAAAAGGAGATGGGTTCCTGAACAGGTCTAAGACCTAATCCTTGGAGTGGTGATGTTGATATTACATGCTGATTTTGAGTGGGTTTCCTCGTGTTCGTCTTTTGACTTTTTAAAAGGGCCGATTCCTTGTTTGGATAGCGTCCTCTCCAGACTCGGCCTTCGCTTCTTCTCAGCGTGAACGTACTATTTGAGACCCTGACGAGAATAGTAGTGATCCTAACGAAACGTCGCATCAGCCCTTTAAAGACCCAAAGCAATTACCACCCATTTTAAAAGCAGAAACAAAGCATGAGAAAAACGGCAAATCTGTACAAATGTGTAGCTATACAGGACTACAAGGACGACCGAATTGGCCCCCTCACCGTAGTCGGTTCTATACAGCCTGCAAAGTCTCCTTTTAGAATGTGGAAAAACAACTAATCACGACAAATTTAAATGATAACGCATTCAATTTTTGTGTTAACAAAAAATTTATTGAAACATACTAAGCTAATTCATCGCTTTATTTCGTTAGTGAAGAATTCTTGAAAACTTTTTTAAAATGCCTACCTAAATACAGATAGACTTAATACAGATATACAAGGTTTGATCAAAACGTTCGTGCAATTTTTCAATTTCTACCGCTATAAGTGTCCGATTAAAACATTGTTTTTATGTGACGTTGGTACACATGTTAGTGACAATTGTCTAAAATTTTAGCCCTATTTGATGCATAGTTTCGATTTCACAGGTAATGGGGTAAGTCGTCCTTAGGTATATTGGGCGAATTTTTTTGTCATTCTACAATGCAAGATTGAAGAACACGGATTAAGTTTTGTCCAAACTGTGAGATAACTGCTGTGTCCTGGTAAACGTGTTCAAAAGGCTTCCGGCGAGACTGCTGTGCGTGTGAACAAGCGGTTTACAAGCTTGAAAGCCTGCCATAAATGAGTTGAAGATCGTGGTTATTAGATGTAGATTATGTTTTTGTGTTTCACGAAATTCCATCGCTAGGCGCACTGGTAAATAAAGAATACTATTAGGACATTGTACGCGCTATTCGTAGAAAACGGCCAGATTTACGGAAGAATAATTTATAAAAATTGGAGCCCGATAATGCGCCCAGACGCACGTCATTGTTTGTTAAGAATGTTGCCGGGTTAGGCAAAAGAAAACGTCTTAATTATGACACGGCAACTGCCGTATTCACCAGATATGTCCCAACGCGATCTTTCCTCCTCCTAGTAGTGATAATTTCCACCAAAGAACAACGTTTCGCGACCGTTCAAGACGTAAAACGAAAATCACTAAGCGCGCTCAAGGCTGTACCAAAAATGGTACATGCTTGAACTATTTTGAACACCTGCACAACGGCTGGTTTAATCGTGGTTACGTTCGACTGAGACTACTTTGAAGGTGGCAGTATAAGTGTCGATGAATGAAGGCATAATTTTTAAAATAAACAAAAACTGCATGAACTGTTTGATCAAACCTCCTATTTCGTCTATAACCAACTACGAGGGTCGGTTGAAAAGTTCGCGGAGCGACATCTGTGGCTTAGCGGTAAAACTAAAATTGTTCGTGTGCTGCAAGATTTGTATTTTATATGAACTCCTGTTAATTTCCTAATCTATCTATCAATGTATTCATAGTTTGGAAACAGTTCAAAATTAACGTGTCATGCGTGTTTCAAAACGGACAAAATCAAACATCGTGGTGTGATTCTTTGGTAAACATTGTTTAGCGCCAATGGAAATTCAGAACGAAATTGTAAACGTGTCAGGAGATGCTGCGACTTCAAAACCTACTGTTTGTAAATAGGCACTTGAGTTTAAACGTGGTCGTACGAGTATTGAAGATGCCTTCCGCACTGCACGCCCAAAAAATGCAACAACTCCAGATGCGGCAGCCATCTTGCACAACGCTTTATCACACCACGTTCTTGAGTTAAAGTATGATGCACACGCTCATATGAGATGCCTATGATTTCACCAGCCATCCACTCCTAAATTTGCGGTCTTCCAAGGCCCTATGACATTTTTTCAATTATGTAATTTTTTGTTGCACCTTGGGCGTCCACTGCTGGGATCGTCTTCAGTGCTTGTACGACCACGTTTAAGCTCGAATGTGCCCCACTTACCGTTGTTTCTGAAGGCGTAGCACTCCCTAACACGTTTATAATTTCGTTTTGATATTCCATTGGCGCTAAAACGTTTTTAACAGAGAATTCATCACAACACGATATTTGATTCTGTGCATTTTAAAAATACGCGTGAGAGGACAAATTCAAACAGCTGGTAAAAAGTGAATAAATTGATAGATATATCTGGAAATTAACAGGTGTACACGAGAAATATAGCCTACGTCTTGTAACAAACGAAATATTTTAGTTCTATCACTTCGACCTATAGATGTCGCTTTTCAACTGACCCTTGTAAGTCTAAAAGTATCTAATCTCCGGGCTCTAGAAAAAGAAAAGTCGCCGAAGGTAGAGTATGAATTCATTACGGAACTCATCGGAGATCAGAGAGAATATGTTATCCAGACGTAGCGTGCACGCAGAACTATATGCAGACATATATTACGTGTATACGACAGTGCGTTTCAGCGCCGCACGGTTGCGTTACTCACCGGTGTGTGTGTTTGTAATTATTAATATTCGCGGCACGAGCGGCGACTCGCGGACAATACGTGGCGTGTTGCGCATGCTATTGTATAACTAACTAAGGATAAACTTTGTTCTGCACCACACTTTTCTAAGAACAAACATGTCTAGACAAATATTAGCCATCCGTGCCACCGCGGTGGTGGTGGTGGCTCTTATACGATTGCTGTGTCGCTGCTGCTATTGGTCGCTCGTCAATGCTCACTGCCTACCACGGCTTTGTTAATTTCCTTCGCGTTCGGCTTCGATTTAAAATACGTTCCGAAGCAGCGGTCATGCGTTCGAGACAAAATAGTATTCATGACTCGCCTTTTTTAAATAAATAATAGACTACGCCGGCGCTCATAAATTCGTAAATAGTTAATGGTTGTTGTTGTTGTTGTTGTTGGTTTTAAGAATGCGCGAGCGCGCGTGTGCTAAACAAAGCTAGCGGTGGCAGTAAAACCGACCGTGAAACACGGTATGTAGATTACGTATTGAAAAAGAATTCACGATTTTTATTGTTTGACGCCAGTTAAATTGATTTAACGTTTGAACATTTCCAGTGCATTCCTCACGTTTAAGTGATGGATTAATTCCTTGTTTAATATCCTTAAATGTTTAATGTCGTTGTACAACTTTACCACGCTCAGACACAATAATAACAATTTAAATTATCAAAAGCCAACAGCAAGACATAGGAAAAACTAACCTGGACACAAATATTCTGCAAAGGAATAATGGCTGAGGAACCATCTAATTCCCGAAACATGTAGCGAGTAAGGAAACAATATATCTTGATTGTAAAATAGTAGTAAATATTGAATAATTTTTATAAATCTATAGACTATTAATTATATATATATATTTTTTTTTCAAAACACTTTCTGCTACAGTTCGTTTCTTGATATATATAATAAATATTTTATAATGACTTTACCTCAAGATGTTTTCTGCCTCAAGGGAGAAAACATCTTGAGGTAAAGTCATTATAAAATATATATATCTTGAGTGTGTTTTTAATCTTTCTTCACCGTTCTATTCCAATATGTGAGGATTCTGTTTCTGCCACTAGTATCCTTTTAGTGAACTCAAAAACCAAATTTTAGTGATTTAAATACGACTCTCATTTCTTCATAATTTATACGCAATACACTTTTGTAAAAAATTTATAGGTTCACAGAAGTAGCAATTTTCTTTTATAATTTCGTTTTTTTCCTTTTTCCTGTGGCATCGCAATCAGTACTGGACTTCAGCCTCCCTCAACGTCAGCCTCCAAACGTTTCCTTTCTGTGACACAAGTGACACCAAGTGACACAAACGAGTAATTCCATCGTTTCCCTTAAAGAAATACATTCCTTTAATTGATCAGTTTAATCGATCAGCATTCTTCTTCTTCTTCTTCTTCTTCTTCTTCTTCTTCTTCTTCTTCTTCTTCTTCTTCTTCTTCTTCTTCTTCTTCTTCTTCTTCTTCTTCTTCTTCCTCCTCTTCTTCTTCTTCTTCTTCTTCTTCTTCTTCTTCTTCTCATTATTATTATTGGCGACTGCCAATTGATGACACTCAGCAGTATTCTTCGTCTTTTCGATGTTGTCTCGCCACCGTTTCTGCGGTTTTCAGTCTCTGGTCCTACCTAGAAATTGTGCCTTTGTCGTCCTCCTTGTATCCTGATCTCTTTTGTCCTTTCTGTGTATTCGATCTAGCCAAATCTTTGCGACTTCAAAAAGTTTACCAAGCCGTTGTCCTTGTACAACTGCTTCAGTTTTCTTTAATTTACTAAATTTTCAGATTACTAACACCTTTTGATGTAAAAACATTTGCAACGGTGTTGTACAAGTTACAAAAGTCGGTAATAATATAAATAAAAACTTTAACAACACTTGCTTTGACGTTGAATTAAGTGTACATGCTGAATAAATGCGATTTGGTGAAATGGGGTTTAACAAAGGCCATGGTTTCGAGACAACATGTTCAGAACAGACGTGACGTTTAAATTTGTTAACTGACGTTATAGATTCGACACCACCGATCAAATCAGCAACGACAACTGAAAACCAATCAAATTCTGTTATTTTTTTAATACTCTGCAATGAAATCAATAATGAATTGCGTCTTCTGTAATAACGGACGGGCGCCCGCAGTGTGATGTTCAGTTTAAGCGTGCCGCGATAAAACAATAACTCGTATGCATTCCAAGAATGAATTCTCATAAAATGACAACTTTCACAACGCAATAAAGCGTCCAACACTGCCGACAACAATAAAACAAAATTATGCCCGACTCGTGACATTTAACTATAGTTTAAACAATAAATTTTAAATCAATTTTCAACACCCCTTAAGTGACATCTAATCTATCTAATGGCGCTAAGGCACCGCTGATGATGGTCGTTCGTAGAATTCTAGTTTTCTTCTGCCATTTCTGCTGTCCCACTATTGTTATACATCACGTTTCTCTTACCACACACTGCACGCGCTCTCTCTCTCCCTCCCTCTCTCTCCTGTTTCTCTCTACGTATCTATCTATCAGTCTTCTCCTTCTTCTTCTTCGTCTTCTTCTTCTTCGTCTTCTTCTTCATCATCATCACTTCAAGGATTAGGTTATATAAACCTGTTTCGTCACCCATCTCATCCTTAGACGCCCCATAATTCCCTCCGAGGCTGCTTTGGGTACTACAAGTATTATAAAGTTTACGTGAACACGTTTCACGACCACTTACTAGGAGGACCAGAGACTCTTCTGTCAGGGTTACCATACCCTTACCCATACTATACACTGTTTGGCTAACCAAAAGGCCCCTGTTTTGGGGCGCAGGAGATTCGCCCTCATCGTTTCCTTTCTGAGATGGGATTCGGTGGCTTTGTATCAGTTATTCTGATACTTATCGTTTCTTAGTATTTCCGGTGCTCACCTATCGGCATCAATGAGGACTCTAAGATCGTAAGCCACCCAAAATTAAGAAATTAGAATGCAAAAACAAAGACATCCTTGCCGTTGAGTACTCCAATAGCGTCGGGGTCAGAAAAGAACAAGAGTCAGTCAAGAGAGACTAGACAGGAAAGATTAAAGGACGGAGTCTCACCCCAAGACAAGCTGAAAAAAAATGAGAATCCAGCTGGGGCACATCGAGAGTGCCAAACCTGTATCCACAAAATGTGGACCCCTGATGTTTATCTATCAATCTATCTCCATATTTGTATCCCTATCTGTTTTCCTTCCTTTACATAAATTACGTGATGTATTGACATTAAAAATTATATTAGTGAAATTTTAATAATTATAAATGTTTTCTTAACTAGGTATGTAGTCTAAAAAACGTACAAACATCACAAACGTTTTATCCCCTCTAATCACAGTTCAATGGTTTTAACAATTCCTTTAGAACATTTTTGTATGCAATTCTATAATAAACATTTTACGTTGTCTGTTTAATAAACAATTGCTTTTTTAATATTAAGCAATAAAATATATTTGCTTGACAATAATTTGTTTATTTGTTGAGTTCATTTTTATTATAAAAATTTTACCTATATTTGTGTGTGTGTGTGTGTGTGTGTGTGTTAGTGTGTGTGTGTGTGTGTGTGTATGTGTGTGTGTGTGTGTGTGGTTTAATGCAAACAAGTGGGCATTCACGTTATTACACTACGGGAATCTCTCCCGTTGAATTCTTAAGCCTCACTGTTGGGATCGCCAATTTATTACACGACATGTATGTAGATTGTTAAGTTTATGAACAATAACCCCTATCCTGGATGTAGGATCGTTCTATCATCTATTTAAGGGTTTTCCGCTATCTTACCTGCTGTGTGTATTCAGAAAAATCCCGATCTTTAGGCGCCAAATTGTTTTACATACAAAACAATTAAAAGAATTAATAATTGATTCTCTTAATTTTTCAATATTTTTTGCTACAATCGTATTTGCCGCCGCCTGACGTTCGAATTTGAATCACCCTCCTCAGCGTCAGGTTTGCCAACTTCAGTGTTCAATAATTTTTGTCCTTTTAGCATACACTGTGATTGAGTATTCTCAAATAGATATTTATAACCACTCACTATTGTATATCACTTATCACAATGTTTTTGTTCATTCACTGTGTACCTACTTATCACTTGGTTTCATTGATTTGATTTATGTGAATTATTTTTATAATTAACATTTATTATTTCTTTGTTATTTAATATTATTATATTGAAGTTATACACACATTGTTTTATTACATATTTAATTAAGTTAGGTATTGTACTTTCAATGCTTGTTATAAACAAACATGTTCTCATTTTTTTCTATGAAGTTATTTGATATTGATGGTCATTATGCATGCCAATCACTTGGGGTGGGGTCTTGTATTTGTCATAGTCTTGGTCATTGGTCATCACTATATTTTATTATTTTTTTATTATTTAAAATCACTGTATTTTTCTCATCTTCTGCGTTACTAACTGCATAGTTGTTGTTAATTCTTAATGTTGTTTCATTTGTTAGTCTGGTGGATATTTTGTAGCGTAACAATGTGCATAAAAGGAAAATTATAAATTTTAATTCCTGAGTTTTCTCAGCCTTTAACATGAATTCACATTGACAACGATTCAAAGCCCTCAGAAAATTCGTAAATTTCTTTCTAGCTAGAGTAATTTAATAATTAAGCTACTGTTGGGGACTAGAGCTTTAATTATGGATAGTATAAGTGAAGGACATGAGTATTGGAAAGTACCGACAATTTGGCAGGTAAGGAAATCTTAGAGAGTGGTGAAACAAGCGCTTATTTCAGAAGTAGTTTTTATGGTCCGAGCGACCAAATAGGAACAGGTTAGGATACGTTTGTAAGCGATAAAATATACTATCATAAGCCTTGGGAGGATCAGTGAGAGAAAAACGAAAAGAGGATACAGAGGAAAACAGCAGAACGATAATTAATAAATTATTTTACCTTCAATTATCCGCCTTGTGACTTCTTGTAAATCTCGTCTGTGACGCGTTTCGGAGACTATGCTCCATCATCAGATATTAAAATAAAAAATAATACTATATCACTCTTTCGAGATCGTTACATAATAAAAATGTCAAATTTGCATATGAACTGTACACGAATTTGGGTGAGCAGCCGTTCAAGTTCAATCTGCTACTGTGCGGTTGCTACCTTATCGTAGTCTTAGCGAGCAGACTCAAGGCGGTATCGTACAAGCGGTAGGATCCAAAGTTCAGTTGGTCATTTAACACGAAATCGCGACCGCTTAGGTTTGCGTATGCACTATAAATTTCAAACTCCTCCAAGACATTCATGAAACGGCCCTTCTTACATACATGCATAGGTATTAAGTTGGAATTAAAGTCTGTGTAATGATGATTGTGTGAAGCCAGGTGTCGGGAGTAATTAAGAACGATAATTTTAAAACAGCAAACTACAACATAACTAAATGCAAAATCAACGTTTTACAGTAGTTGTCAGTTCGGCTACATTGAAGCCTTATGGATTTCCAGCTTTAGCAGCCTTAGAGACAGTAATGTGATAACTAACTGTGGGATCTTTGTCAGTGGTTTTCAGTCTTTTCATACTGAAGTTGGGCGTCGAAGGAACGGTAAATAACATCGGATCACGCGGCCCTTACGGCTCGGCAAACCAAAATATTAACATCCTTGGTGCCGGCCGTGAAAGCCTTAGACGTCATGTTTTTTGTTTATTATTTATTTATTTATTTGTTTCATTTTTTTTAATGTCGATGTGAAGCCTTTGTTTTCATAAATCCACAGCCGAACAATATGGGTATGTTTATCACGGGTGTTAACTATAAAAGAAAATAAAGGACACTAGACGGTGCACCTTGTAATCGTCGTAGGATTTGGGAAGGAGGTTCCTACGGATGTTCAGTAGCTTCCCTTTTCTTACCTGACAGTAATTGTAAAGCTTGTACTTCTTCCCGATTTGGAGCATGCGTATCACCACCTTTACGAACAATAATTTCATGTCCATTACTTTCCGTTGAAACTAGAGCAGGGCAATAATTTTTCCTTCTACAACGCCAATAGACAGTTTCCTTATTCGATGAATGTATGTAATACAGGAAACTACAGAAATGTAAATAAACTGTCTTGCCCTTCTGAATGAGTTCGGCCATATCGGATCAAAATTCAATTTTTAATGAAGTTACGATAAATTTTGAAGCTCTGAATTTTGTAGTTTAAGTAGGTTATGAAAAAATTTATAATAACGCTAAACCTTCTGTTGCTCGGAAACAAAATAGTAATGAAAAACAATTATCTGAAAATGGAACTTTTTGGAACTTTTTGGAACTTTTGTCTTGGCACTTCTGGATCGGAACTTATGTCCTATTTCTAGAAGAATTGAAAAGTAGATTAAAGATAGTTCCTCAGAAGGGCGAAGATCATCATCATCATGATCATCGTCATCACAACACGGCGTAGGCAAGGTGCTACCTATTCTGCCTTCGAAAATCCTCCAGCCATCTCTTCCTGGGTCTACCCACACAACTGTATCCTAAAGGTTTGTATTAATAGACTTGTTTGGCCAGTCTGGAATCTGACATTCTTTCTAAGTGTTCTTTCCACCGTTGTTTGTAATCTTTTAATTTTTCATTCAAGTTTAAAACTTGTAACTCTTTTCTTATGGCCTCATTATTTATACGATCAAGTTTAGAGCATCTTTTAACTCCTCCTAAGAATGCCATTTCCGAGTCCTGTATTTTACTGTCCTGTTTCTTGGTTGCTGTCCATAATTCACACCCATAGAACAGTACAGGGACTGCCATAACTTTGTGGAACTTCAATTTTGTATCTCGACGTACCTTGTTTCTACAAATACGGTTGATTGTCCCACACAGATCGTCTGGGACTAACCTAACTTAACGTCAATATCATAATTCCCATCGTAGCCAATATCATTTCCAAAATAATTAAAATGGTTCACCTGTTATAGAATTCGATCACTAATCACTGGTTATTATTTTTGTACTTATTGGCTCCTTAAGGGCGAAGATATTCTAACATAACTTCCAGAGACATCCTGATGGATGATTGAAGCAGAAGTTGTCTACAAATGTTGGAGCGGGGCAAGAACAGGGCGGTACAGAAACGTCCATGTACCCGAAAATAGAGACATAATGACAAATTATGTAACATGATTGCTTCGGAAAGTTATCCTTCTTGTCGCGTCATAAAATACGCAAACAAAACGTGTGAATTAAAAAAGGAACACATATTTATTAAATATTGTAAAGAGAACATAGATAACTCCTTCTGTATATACATACTGTCTGAATTCATATATCTTCTGCTTTCCAAACGGCTACGTAGACAGGCACTACTGCACTGTGACAAATTATAGGCCTACTGGTCTACCATCGCCTCGCGATGCACAGGCTACAGACCAGGTAACATTTTTGCCCGCGGAGAGAATCGAAAGCACGACGCCGCATGCGGTACAGAATGAGTCAACACACAATTCATCGCAACGTTCATAGAGATATAATCCACTACAGAATATAAATACAGTAATCCCCCATTATAACGGACAAATAGGGGCTCTCAGGAAGCCGTTTATTGAAACTCCGTTGTAGCTCTATATATCAAGTAGGCCTTACAGTATAGATACGACTCATTTAAATTACGTGAATAATTATTTGACTTTATTTATATACTGTAAAATAAATAAACATACAACAGTACAGCAATAAATCGGTTATATCTTGTACAAAATACTGTATACACAATGGTAATAAAAACAGTCCACAGTATTATGTAGAGAACAGTCCGGTAGAAAACGGTTTGTATTTTACACAAAATGTTCATAATTACAGTAAAAACTTTTTCCAACGTCCGTCTTCTTCAAAAACAAGATTGCTATGTGTCAGAATCACTTTCCATATTTACCGGCTTTAAAAAATTACTCATCGGTTGAGATTGAATCAATAACTCACAAAGGCGTCGCAAGTAAGCATACTAGGGCGATTGCTGAACATGCTCAATGACAAACTTCACGTGATCTCTTACTTAGCTCACTTTAAATTTGTAAACAGAAAAAGTCACATGCCTTGACACCTGCATACATTGTCCAGTGTAGCTAAGCGTCATTTTTAAGCCTGACTGTCTTTCATTTTTCAACATTCCATGTTTTTTAGAGTTGCCCGTTATAAGGGGGGTTCGTTTTTACGGGGTTCGTTATAATGGGGGGTTACTGTACTGTAGATGTTTGTACCATATTTGTTAAATACTGTGTCTACGAAAAACGAAGCTACAATTGCAACCGTGTTTCTGTTTTGCGTAAGGAATAAATCGTAACCGAAGCGTTTGATTTTGTTTTGTTTGCTAATGGAACGTTTTGGGGCGAGGTGAGTCTATCTGTGGCCGGGCGGAAATGATGCAACAGAATGGAACGGAAGTAGTGTCACGCTAGAGTAACCGTTCATGCTCCAGTTAGGTTACATAATAACATTGTCAAATATTGTTGTTTGTACCGCTGCTGCTGCTGCTACTGCTACCGCTGCCGCGGGTTCTGATCACCGTGTAATGTATGTAAAGCGTTGCGCCCGCGACGCCGCGCGGTTTCGCAACCGTCACAGGCGCATCACGTATCACACGTGAGAGCACATGTTTGCGGATTGCGTGTGTGCTAACTAAATTGTGTGTCCCTGCTCTACTTTTACCGATTCTTTTTTTCTTCTTCTCCGTTGTGTATGTGAGCTAACTAAATAGTATGGCTCCGTGCCAGTCCTGCGAGTGATTTTTCTTTTGTTTCTACGCAGGCCCGGATTAAGGTATCTTGGCGCCCTAGGCTAATTATATTTTAGCGCCCCCCCCTCACCACCCATAGGTTACCCTTACGTTTATTTCCAAGGGGCTGAATGAAGCTTTAAACACCCTACATTATATTTCTTAGTTAGGAATATTTCGAATATCTAACTGTTTTTAGAAATAGTCTCAAGAATTGAAAACTGAGGCTATTTTCCAGAGATTATTTTAGAGTTAAACCTTTAACCATTTGTAGTTTGCATGGCTTTCATAAGGAAAACATTAGTTACGGAATTATAACAGTTTTATTAAGGGTACATTTAACATCGTTACACAAAGAAGACAATCAGTTAAATATCTTGTGAATTTGTTAAGACTCATGTAAAGTTCAAGCTAGATTCTTTTTTCTCGCTTTAGATTGAGCAAACGTTTTAATCACCTCATGAAATCAAGTCCTTGCAGAAAGTCACTTTCAGTGAACAAGACGACTACACTGGTCAGTTTATCCTGGCGCAAATTTGAGCGTAAATAATTCTTCACCCTCTTCAAAACTGAAAAAGTTCTTTCGCCCTGCAGTTAGTGACGGGAATAGTAAGGAAAATGCGCAAAGCTATCTCAACATTAGGAAACATTGATTCTAAATTAAGCGTTTTCAAAAAATTCAACGGTGGTTTTGCTTCAGATCGCTTTTTCCTCTTTTCTTCTCCTTCTTGTTCTGGGTTGACAGGTCCATAGTCTTTTAAAAACTGAGCTAAATGCACACACTCATCAGGAAATGTCTGATCCAAGCCAACAGCATAATTTTCTAGAAGATGATTAGTTTTTTGTCTTATTATGTCATTATTTAGTTCAGAAAGTTCAGGTAATTTCCATAAAAACCCAAACTTGTCATGTACGTCACCGTAAATTGATTTTCTTCTGTTCAAATTAAGCAGAAGCGAATCTAAGGATCCGCCGCCGATGACTCATAACCGGAGAAAACCGTTTGGAAAGCACTTCTATTATTTATGTACAGTTTTACCATAATTTCTCGCAAACAGGCGCCTGTGTTCAAAATGAACTCAAATTCTTATCCTTGTAATTTACTACCAATTTTACATTTAGCTGTAAAATTTTATTATTTTTTAGCTAAAATTTTGCGCCCCCCAAAGTGCTGCGCCCTAGGCTACAGCCTAGTCAGCCTAATGGTTAATCCGCCTCTGTTTCTACGTCTTCAGTCAGTAAAAGTTTGAGCTGTTTTATAATTACGTTTCCCCTTTCTAGCAGCCATTCATGTCACGGTCAAATCTTTCTTTCGTCATCGTGTTAGAATACGGAAACGTGTACGCTTTTAAACAGGACGAAAAAATATTTTATTCCAGGGTAAAGCTTCCAGACGATTTTTCGTAGGGAAAGTCAAAAATTCCATCGGTTAAATATTCCCGTGCTCTGTGCGTACGTTGGCATTGCTAACGATTCATCAGTTTTCATTCGGAAGCACGACTGACAGTCTTTATTTTACTGGTTTTATACTTTGTAAATTCTAGATTATTATTTTAGTTGGTAGATAATAATTTATAAGTTAGTAATTGTGGCAGCGTTGCGACAATGCGGACCGGACATGCAGTTGCCAACTACACTAACGGGGGAGAAACTCAAACGTTAACAGAGATGTTTCAAGCCTCTACTTGTACAATCCCCGGCTTTCCATCGAGCTGGAGGTCTATTGTTCTGAACGCTGACCAGGCGCCTGACTATGTTATGGTCAGTAACCTTGGGTTATAGACGTGCAGCTCTAACCCACTGCGGGTTCCGGAAATATCTACTATCTAGTATTAAACAGCAGATAGTAACAATCGACTCCACAGCTCAAGGCGGAGCCCCACAACCGAAACCACAGGTCACTCTCGAGTCCAACCCAATATATCGGGAGTAAACCCAAGTAGGCGATGTATTGCACGCCGACGTAGGCGTGCCCTGTCTACGGGGTCCCCCGGCCCCCGAAGGGTTCATTTGAACGAACCAGGTGCAAACCCCTGACAAGACCTCCCCCCCTCAACCGCGGGTCGACCACCCATTCTGTGGGACCTATCATTGGCTGCGTACCACCATTCCGGGTCCGGGGCTTTGATTGGCCCATATACTTACGGGGCAATCTGATTGCCGTACACGGAGGGTAAGAGTGTTATAAAACTACATAACGCATCAAAGCATGCCGCACGTTAACACTTTCAGTATGCAGCCTATAAATGAGAGATTTAACAGAGCGCAGGGGTGTCCCCCCACAAAATTGATGAATACCCCCCCCCCCCAAGGAAAGGTATTTAAAATTAAAAGAAAATATCATTGTAATAACCATTTTATTACAAATAAGCTAAGCTAATGTAGTACAGTTTGCAAATAAATTCACTTTTGAATTAAACAGATAAATAAGTAAATAATCTAATAAAATTAGTACGTGTAAGATAATATTTCAAAGCAAAGAAACAAAATATCAGCAAAGCGTACTGTAAAGAAGAATAAATGAAAAAATAATGGTTTGATGGTCCTAGTTGCTTTAGATTATATTCGGCACAGTAACTTCTTAATTTGTGATGACGATAAAGAAAGGGGATCAATTATTTCTTCATCAGTAATCAACTCTAATAAGTCTTTCTCTCAAGATAGAACCATAACGTACGAAAGCCATGCGTCTCCCATTGCAGACGTTATTAGTATTGCAGACTGTTTTTTATTATTGAACTCGGCTCATAGCTCTTTCAACCGAACAACAGGTAAAGGCCAAAGATAGCAAAATTGTATAAACAACTTTCATTCGCGATTCGTCCTCTGAATATTTGAATTCCTAAAACTAATTGTTGCATTAAAATGCTGTAATTGGTTCCAATATTCACTAACAAACCATGAACTTTAATAAACATTCAATTTTTTATTGCAACGTAGTTATAGTTTTTTATACTTTGCCAAAGTTTTTTGTCAACCTCCAAAATTTCAATGACGCAGTCCGCGTCACGACCCCCTCTGTGGACACCCCTGCAGAACGGATGCTTGGTTGCAAATTATTTCATGATATATGTGATTTTTAAGCGCACATAATCTGTAGGAGTATAGTATACCAGTGGATGCGCAGTCTATTAACCCAAAAATCCCGTGTTCAATTCCCGGGTGACACGTAAGTCTAAGAAGTGTTTTGTGTTTTTAACCTCCATTTCTACTCAGACTGTGGCATGAATATTTACTTTCATCATCATCAGCCGTGGCTCTACAACCCTTGGTGGGTCTTGGCCTGCTCCAATAGTCGATTCCGTTCCTCTCTATTGTATGCCCTGGCTTTCCAATTTCTTATGTTCAGCTTTCCGTGGTCCTCCTCTATCTGGTCTTTGAACCTACTTCGGGGTCTTTCCTTTTTTCTACTACTCATTGGTTTCTGGTAGAAAATATGTTTCTTCGGCTGTCCTTCCTCCATTCTCTCTATGCGTCCAACTCTATTTTCATTATCCTTACTATGTCCAGCTCTTTGTAAAGATGGTATAGTTCATAATTATAGCGCCTGCTCCACATTCTATTTTCTTGTATTCCTCTAAATATTGTTCTTAGAATGCGTCTTTCAAAGCAACCTAGAAGTCTTTCGCTACTTTGTCCAGGTTTCTGAAGCATATGTCAGCACTGGCCTGATAAGTGTTTTGTAGATTTTGCATTTCGTGCTTCTTGAGATGAAGCTAGACGTCAGGTGCTTCTTTAATCCATAATATGTTTCATTTGCGAGATATATTCTTCTTCTTATTTCAGTGTTGGTGTCGTTAGTGCTGTTTATCTGGGAGCCAAGATATAGGCCCATGAACTCTTTTACTGCCTCTATATGAGTATTTACTTTATTGTATGTGTAAAAGTCACGCCATTGCAATCGTATAAAGACGTGAATCTGATACGAAGCTGACACTGTTTTGAAATCCAGATGGCATTTAAATAACTATGGCGGCGGCCGCCGTAATTATCCTCTTTAGCCAAATCCGTTCGACAAATCAACGAGCGACATTCTGTAACACTTCCAAGTTTTCGTTTTGTTTAATTATAAAAGCGACAGTTTCTTTTCAGTCATTATTTGAATTCTTGAATACGTAATGTCGCGTCACTTTTACACACAAGCGCGCGCGCACGCACACGCACACGCTTTCAGAAGTTCCTCTGAACATTTGTATATATAGTTATGTAAATTTTAAGCATCTTTACATAAAGTGTGTTAAATACATTTTAGACCTATTCCGGTGTCCACAAGTCATTCAATGAATCAGCTACTGTTGATTTGCAAGTGTTTTATATTTTACGAGGAGTCTGAAGGCAAACAATTAAAAAATTCACTTTCTTCAAAATGCTTGTTTTATTAGAATTTCGACTTTTCTGAATAAAACGTCATAATTTATGATAAAAACAAACTCAGAAACACGTTTTGTGAATAATCTAAAGTACCTGTGGTTTTCACTCTGCAAAAGGAGATATTCTGTACTTCATGTTGGCAACTCTGTAGTCAACAATATAGTTACATGTATGTTTTGTTTTTGTGCGTGAAAATATTGTTTGGTTATGAATTTGAGTTTCTCTCAGTTCTAACTGATATACATTGAACAATTTTTTTTGTAAGATATTTTTCAACAATTAGGTAGACTACATGTATCTCAGAACTATGCAGTATAGGTTGTTAAAATTTTAAGGACTGATGTAAGTCATAATTTTCTACCTACTGAAGCACAATTGTAAAACTAAAGTATATACTTTGGGTGCTCCAAAAATATATGGTTATTAATTTTCCTTGGAAGGTTACAGAAATTAAAATAAACATAAAACTTGCTGTGAACATAGAAACTGAACAATTCTGCTTCAGTAGACATAAAACGAACTTATAAAACACTTACAAAATTTTAATACTCTATCGCATCGGGCTTCAGAGAAAAATGTAACCTAAATTTTGGCGATTTAACATTACGAACATAGCAGGCCTACCTACCGACCGACTCCCCTTAACAACTTTGTAATTAATAGTAACAATAACAAATAAATATTGACAATATTAACAATAACAATAACAGTGTTAAAACTAGTACTGAATAAATTGTAATAAAAGTAAGGTATCCTACATCAATTTTCAGCATACATTCAAACACACGAAAAGAATAATTATACCCACTCTTAAAGGGAATAGATTTAATAGAATTAACAATCTAATTATTAATTTATCCTAGTCAGGGCTGACAGGATTAAATTTGCAAAGACTAATTGAGAACTCGACTTATTAAAACAATTTCTGTACACGTAATTTGTACAACGTAACTTAAATAATACATAAATATATAACAAAATACAGTATTTTTTTATTATAAACACGTTTTTGTTAAAATTATTTGTCATCATAATTCTGGTTTTGTACAAGAAAACAAGAGTTTTGAATAAGACTGCTACATCGTTCAGTAGTGTTACGACTAGGCACAATTGTATAAACGTCTTATTTACGTGCTTTATCGAAGAATGATAAACAAGGAAACAAGAAACACTAACAAGGTTTGAAAGAAAGACCATAAGACGTGTTTATGGCCCGGTTAAAGAAGATGACAAATGGAGAATAAGAAATAACAAGGAGACAGATCAGCTATTAAATCAGGAAGACATTGTAAGATTCACAAATGCTCAACAAAACAATGGTTAGGTCACCTAGATGATCAGCGTATGCTAAAGAAAAGGGCGCAAGTCTATAAAAGCAGAAAGGCCAACCTAGGATAAGATGGTTCGATGATGTGCTAGAAGATCTAAGAAAAATGGATGTAAGGGACCACACTGAGATGGCAATGGACAGGAGACTTTGCAGAAGATTGGTGTTGGAAGCCAGGGCTTACGTTGGGCTGTAGTGCTGAAGAAGATCGAGCGAACGTTACAGCCACATTCCCGTTACATGCAAAGTACATGGAGTACACAAACTATGTACATCAGATATATGTTTGGTTCCTAACTTACAATGTAGTGGCTATTAAACTAACAGCTGATTTAGTGGCCACTTGAGTTAATGATAAGAAAAACCTGACAGACTGAAGAATCCGCACCTCTGTATCCGTTCCTCTGTTAAGATACTCATAAATGAGAGCGAATTCTTATTACCAAAACTGGCCACATTATTTTAATATCCAAACTCGTATATTAGAACGCAGGACAGATAATCGTTTGGCACCGAGTTAACTTAAACAAGTAAGGAACAACTACCTAGAAGGAAGCACTAAATTTTTTCGTTTGGGATTTAGAGAGTATGTCGTCTACGGTCCGTTTAATTTAGTTTTCTGGGTTTTCCTATAAACGTTGTCACTGGCATAAAAAATGTGAATCGAATTGTAATAAGTTATCAATATTCGTGTAGCGATTTTCGAGTTACGTGGGCACACGGAAACATTCATAAAACAGCCACCTAATTTTCCTCCTTGTGTAGTCGCTTTATCATTTGCGATGTGAAAACAGATCGAATGATGACTCTTTCCTAAAATTACGTTTTGTGCCATATGGGTCAGACGCGGATCCATGGGGGGATGGAAAGATTCCCCCTTCCCCCCCAAATGGTTACTTCAGACGACAATTTGTTTGGTCGTCTTGTGATAGTAGAATCGTTGAGAATGTGATACAAAATTCGTATCACGTTATGTGGTTTAATGGTTTTATTATATACGCGTAATTACTTTAAATTGTGTCTGTGCCTTACAACTGTGTTAATTTTTGTTTGATACATAACGTAAATGAGTAGTGTGTACTTTAAAATGTAAGTGAATATCACTAAAAGAACAATGAACTGACAAACACAGATATGATTTTATACTCTTGTTACGTTAATAAATTTATTATGTCGAGAATAACACGTTGAAATTTTATCTTCATTCATTCATATCATTTATATTTTAGACCATTAAAGAATGGTCCAACTTTTCATACCCTCCCCCCCAAAAAAAGCTTCTTGGATCCGCCCCTCATATGGATACACACAACGGACATATGAAGGACCGAATATAGTTGACATTTACTAACATTGGGATCAAAATCCATTGGTGACATAATAACAAATCGACTGGTATCTGCTTGGGCGACCACAGAAAATATGTATCTTCTTCTTCTCCTCTTCAAGGATTAGTTATATAAACCTGTTCCGGCGCCCATCTTATCATCGGACGACCCACGTCTCTTCTACCAATGGCTTTATAATTCAGTGCCGTTTCGGCAATTGATCTTGTGTCATCCTTTGCAAATGATTACACCATTGTCTTCTGTAAATTGAAATACTTTCGTTTACGTCCTTTACTTTGAGTTCTGCTCTGATATCTTCATTCCTTATTCTATCTTGCAAGATATAATTTAATGTATTTCGAAGAAACTGCATTTCAGCACTCTGAATCCTGCCACTTTCCTTTTTTGTCATGACTCACGCGTTAAATTATAAACTTATAAAATTACGTCATAATCATAAAATTTTTATTTTTACTTCGAAAATGTAGCGTCGACCTACAAGCTGAAACGTTTACATATCATTCAGTGGGAGTGAGTTACATCCGAATAACCAAGAAAATAAAAGGTGCAGGTGCTGGATACCAGAAGACAGGGAAACAAAGGACCCTTTGGCAGGACACAACGATGACATTTGATGCGCTGGGACTATTCTTCTTCTTCTGCACTCCAGGATTAGGCGACATCACCTGATCCGGTGTCTATTAACAAGCCATCTTTTGCGTGGTCTTCCCACGTCTGTCTTACCTTTAGGCCCCTATTGTAAAACTTGTTGAGGTAGCCTTTTGGCTTCCATTCTACCGATATGCTCAATCAATCTCAGCTTACATTCCTCGATTCTTCCATTTACAGAGAATATACCCAATCCATGTCTTATCACATCGTTTCTAATTCTATCGTTTCGTGTACACATCCCTTATAGAACTTCATTTGAGTTTCCTTTTGGGACTAATCTAGGGGGGGGGGAGAAATTGGCAAGCGGTCGCAGAAGGTCGATACCGTTGGTGGGAAGGTTGACAAATTCCCCACCGTCTGTAGGAAAAACAGGAAATAAGGAAGGAAGGAGTACGGCGTCTGATGGATACAATTTTATTTATTTTATTTTTTTATTTTTAAAGACACTAGTTGACAAGAATTCGCTCTCATTTTGCCTGTTTCGTTAAAATCGGATTAGTCGTTGTGAAGCTACGAAGGCGTAGAGACGCACATTAAATACTGGCAATACATTACCCGCCTCCTTGAATGTCCAGTTACAAAATTCAACCAACGTAGAGTACAAACGGTTTCGTTTTCTTTATTAACAGTAATATCATTACCGCTATTATTATTCTGGTCGCCGTTTCCAGCGTTCTGCAAAACCAACGAACGGATCGAAATGAATGAAGAACTCGGCGGCCTTCCGTTATCTCTCACTTTCCATTTCTATTGTTTCTACATCAGCGCCGTGTCTTCTCGTGCAGGACAATAGCACTGTGTACCGTACAGTTCGTTTTCTAGGCTCGCTCACACACACACTCGGTCGATTGCATAAGTCGAGGATGTGTACAATCGATTAGCGTGAGGCAACATCCTGCCTTGTAAACCGAGACGTCTTTCTGAACCGAACGTCCACAGCATGCAATCGACACACAACACACACACACACACACACACACACACACACGATCGCGACTTTCTACGACTACTACCACTACCACTACTACTACTACTACTACTACGACAATAACTACCCAAACCATTTTATGTTACAAATGTTGTGTGTGTGTGTGTGTGTGTGTGTGTGTGTGTGTGTGTGTGTGTGTGTGTGTGTGTGTGTGTGTGTGCTGCGGGTACGTCTGTCTCGCATTATATAGCCCGGTCGGGATCAGTCCGTGTAACAAGTGCTTACTCACACCAGCCAACGCGCATGAGTCTATATATAATGGTAACACTATACGTACGCTTACACATGTCCGCGCTGACGCTTTGCACGCAATTACAACACTCGTTGTGGCTGTTCTGTAAAAATCTTCGCATGACTTCAGTATCAACACTCTGTAGTTTGCCATCATCATCAGTTTAATAACAGTGTTCTTAAAATTCATTGCCGGGCTGTTTGACCGTGGTCTATTGTTTCTAACTGAAACAGACGTTTCTACAGTACCATCGGCTGCCATCATCAGAGTAAAATTCGAGCTTTACTAACCTGGATTGGTACACGTTAGACCACAGTACTCTGGTTAACGCTCAAACTAAAACAGACGAAACGTCTGTTTTAGTTAGAAACAAATAATTTGAACAACATTGACTCCGGCCGTGTAAGCCTACGAAGTATATAATCGTAGAGTATTATGGGGGGGGGGGGGCGGAAAGTCTCAGACACCATCGCAGTACCCACTTCTGTCTACTCGAGACTTCTTCAGTCTTCGTCTCGTCTCTTCGTACGGCATTTCGCATTCCGTCACCCAAGTGCTTTAATCTCCTCTTGGCTGTAGCGGTCTAAAGGTGTGTGGGCGAGGCGGGGCGGAACACCCCAGGTACCACTTATTAGGGGACCTCTAGATTTCGAAAAAAAAAAGTTTGTTTTTGGTACATTTTTAAATTTATTTCGAAATGCTCTGTTGTCACGTTCGGAAACGCAACTCTAAGAGAGGTCCAAGATTTAATCGATCGATTCAAAAGATTTCTTCATATTATTCTGGAATCTACCTTACCCAGAGTGTTTACACCTCAAAAAGTGTAGCATACAGATATTAAAAAATTGTATAATGCTAAGTTTATTATTAGACTGGGATTACAACAGGTTTACGCACCCCTTCTTATTCACTTTTCTCTCTCCTCTCTGGGTCTCTCCATCTATTCTGATATTCTGACATATTCCTCAATTGTGTGTATCGGTGTTCTGTTGAAGAAATGCGTATGCATTATAAGACATCAGAGAAGATGTCCAGACGTAGAGAAAATAATGAAGAGAAAGGACGGAGTCACATCCCGAAAAACAAACACGGAAAAAATATGTGCGTGCGCTCATGAGCGCGCTAGTGTGTAAAATCGCTATTACTACTAGCATTTGTTTACCCGCTGTTGAAAGAATGTCATCTAGTCATAGCGTTTATCTCCAGAGAGAAGTTTTTCCAGTTCGTTGTTGTTTGTCATCACTCACCTCATTCCTGTGTTCTATCTACCAGCGTTACGTCTTCTTCTTCTTCTTCTTCTTCTTCTTCTTCTTCTTCTTCGTCTTCTTCTTCTTCTTCTTCTCCTGCTCCTCCTCCTCCTCCTCCTCCTTCTTCTTCTTCTTCTTCTTCTTCTTCTTCTTCTTCTTCTTCTTCTTCTTCTTCTTCTTCTTCTTCTTCTTCTTCTTCTTCTTCTTTTTCACCCGTCTTACCGCCAAGCGTCGAAGTTCTTTAGTCACTTACTAAAATCCTTTCTATCATTTAAGAAAGTGAGAAGTTTAACTTCTAACAAGGTCTTCCTGATTCTAGTTGCCAGCTTCTCAGTGTAAACAATATTTTCCACTATTGTTTGTCTTCTACCCCTCCCTCTGTCTGGGCTCGCGCCCACGATAGCCTAGGACTCTCTTTCATAACCTCATTACATGACCGAACCACCGCAATACTGTTTTCTTTGCTCATCTTGTTATTTGAATTAGCAGTCTCTGTAATTCAAACGTCGTCGTGTTTACTTGCTGAACTGCTGCTTGTCGTGATCCGTACGAGGCCTTTCAGTGTTCCACCATTTTCAAGTCCTAAACCACGACAATTCTTTTCTTTGCTATTAGAGGCGGTGGTCGGAAGTCTCGGAGGCGGTGCAGGTGGCCGGTACCTATCCAGCAACAAAACTCCCAGAGTGTTTTCATCGATCTCCGATGAAGGATGAGAATCGATCAGCAATGCCGACACAAGCCCTACTCTCGAAGACTTTAGTCGCATTATTCCCGGTTGTGTGGTGCACAACAGGTGTGCGTTGTGAAACAGACGGGAGAGACTGAAGCCTGCTGACTAACCGGAGCACGCTGGGTAAGCGACGGAAACCTCTACAGAAAGTGATCAGCTAGTAGGACAAACAAGGCAGTCTTTATGCGGCTAGCCATGGCCGGCTCTAGTAGAAGGCCGGAATAATAAACGTGGCAACACTGGAACAAGCCGATATTTGAGACCGACTAGACGATCTCTTAATTTATGTATTTCAATAATCAAATCGCGTCATTTTTATTTGACAGTTAACAGCACTTTCATAATTCTTCATTTTTTGGAAATTAAAAGTTTATTATGTAAAATACTGTTATATTGTTTAAGAAATGTAATGATTAACTCGTTCACATGATACGAATTCAATAACTCGAACAAAATTAATTCATTAGGCTTAACAATAATTCACTTCATTATATTTGGTCTCCAGTCGCAGTGAAATTGAAATAAATAAATACCTTTTTCTTTATCCGTGCTGCGACTACGTCTTTGATGTCTTACGACATGTTTCGGGAACACGTTCCCATCATCAGGTAAAATTGTTTTTTCTTCTAGTTCATAACGAACGTGTCAAGAATATAATAATTAAAACACATCAACACATAAACACATAACACAATGAGTTCTATCATACTCATTGTGTTATGTGTTTATGTGTTGATGTGTTTTAATTATTATATTCTTGACACGTTCGTTATGAACTAGAAGAAAAAACAATTTTACCTGATGATGGGAACGTGTTCCCGAAACATGTCGTAAGACATCAAAGACGTAGTCGCAGCACGGATAAAGAAAAAGGTATTTATTTATTTCAATAATTCACTAATTTCTTCAACTTAAACGTATAATACTAAGTGCGCACAGACCTGTAATTTAGATTCAGCTATAAATAGGCCTACTCATGATTTTAGTAATGCTATGAAATTAAATCAAAATATAACATGTTTACTTTAGCTGTTTTATTACACTATGTTTATAGGCCTCAGATTCAACGTTGCCACGTTTAATATTTCGGCCTTCTACTAGAGCCGGCCATGGGCTAGCCTTGCTAGAACTAATAAATTCCCAGAAAATAATTTAATCATAGGCGAAACAGATAAGTTGCCTTTATTATTTCGTTTTCTGTGAATTATATATGTTCTACTCTCTGTGTGTTTGTGTGTATGCGACGTGAGCGCTTGCATAGACGTGCACGTATGTATGTGTGTACGTGATGAAGGGCTAGAGATGTTGGTTATCTACTTATAGAGTATCTGACGGTCGGATCGTCCTTATCTAAGAAAATAGAATCACACGACTGTCGACAGACGGGATCTATTCCAGCGCGTCGTGTTTCACTTTCGTTGGGCACCGGCGCCGCGGACCGCAGACTTTGTTATCTCAATCGTCACGTCCCGTTCTGAACGCAATAAAGAACTTCCAGCCAGCCATTCATTTCTACGACTGAAAACCTTTTCCCTGCCTGCTCCCTTGTTCCGTTATGTTGTTTCCAGTTTCGAGCGAGACATTCTTGATTTGGTGAAAAGAAAAAGAAAATCGAATCTTGGATTCAACGAGGCAACGTCCAAACTCTGCTACCGGGGAATCGAGCGTAAGTCGCTAATTAACACCTACACATACGTGGAAAATACTTGCTTTCCGATAAACAGTACTTTCTCAATAACCGTACTTAGACTGGATGTTCGATTGTTTTTAATATGTAGTGGGCCTAGTATCGATACACCACGCAGTGAAGAAGAAGAAGAAGTGTACCAATTGTAAACGATTTAATTGTTGAATGTGATGCGAAAGAAAATACGTAATGTGTTAATGCGTGAGATTAGGTAAGAATGTTACGGTTTTTTAGTTTACTGTTTAAAGTAAACAAAACTCATGGTTGACAATATATGCCTGTAACGTTTAATAAAATTGTCGGTGAATAATAATTGTAATAATACTGACATTTGGTAACAATCTTAGCACGTACTGTCCCAATAACCCACTTTCGGTATTCGATTATGCGATTATTGCCATCGATGTGTAGTGAATATCTCATATAATTTTATTGGATAATAGAATTCGTGAAAATTTATTATCTATGTTATAAAATAGTTTGTTGACGATTGCAATCGTGTTTCAGTCATTTTTTCCGAAAAGTGTTTCTAGCAATAATATAAGCGTATGCCTAACTCCGATGTGGGCCTGTGACGCCAGAAGTTGGCGTTGTTAGGTTAACATGCAAACTAAAATTACACATGGAAACCAATATGCCTTTAAAATAATGCTCGTTTTTTCTGAAATCCACGTAAAAGACCTTAACATACTGAAAGGAAAGGAAACAAAAATTTAGCACGTACATTTTTTCAGATCTAGTACCATTTCAGGCGTAAAAATATGTGCTATACATTTTTCATAATACTACGTGCAAACTTGTCAGAGAAAAACCCTAACAAATTCCGGACAGGCTGGACATGCTCATTGTTAGCCGGAGGTGTGACAACCCTAGTTGCTGCAGCGGGAGTAGCGTGGCGTCCATGTAACTGCCGCCAACAGTACTGGAAATAAGAGAAAATAATATTAATTATTTCTCAGAATAAATACTTATTTTGTATCGGCCATCTAAGGACCACATGCCAATTTCAATTCTTTACTCTCTGTTCTTTCCTTTCTCTCCAATATTCTTTCATCTTTTCACTGTGTCCCTTCTTCCAGTCTTCAGTCCACTTTGAACCTGCGTTTTTCTCTCTTCTACCCTTCCATTTTTAACACTTTGCCCGAAAAACGTCTCTTTCAATTCTTCTGCGTGTATATTATTTTTTTCTAAATCCTTTTGGACTTCTTTAATCCAACTTTATGTTGACTTCTTCCCCCCCCCCCCGATATTTGAAGATTTGCCTTGTCAACCTATTGTCGTCCATTCTATAATATAAATGTCCAAAAAAGAATAGTATTCTTTTTCTCATTGTTCCTGTTAAATTTTCTATACTTTGATATATTTCATCATTACTTCTTAATTTCCAACCTTCTGAAGTTTTTCGTGGGCCTAATATTTTCCTAATAATTCGTCATTCCAATATTTCTAGTTTGTCTAAATTATAATTCAATGCTAGACATTAACTTGCCTATAGGTATTCTGGCTTCACTGCTGTACTGTAATGCCTTATTTTCGCATTTTTAGATATGCACTTTTATTGTAAATATCTTTAGTTATACCATATCCCCTTTCTATCTTATGAATCCTCTCTTCTATATATATGTTCTGATTTATTATGTGTAAGTAGCCTATAATGAGAGTGAGACCCCGTTGAACCGGGACCGTCTTCTTCTGCCAGCGAATGATAGAAAATACTCTAAAAAGAACACTCGGTACAAGAAAAAATTCGAATTAATTCTCTTAGATTAAGTTTAAGGCCTATAATAACCGGCAACAGGTGTTATGTACCCACGTCACGCCACTGGACACTTCTATCATAATACTACGAGCAAACTTGTCAGACAAAAAGCCTAACAAAATCCGGACAGGTAGGACATGCTTATTTTTAGTCGGACTAAACTGTATAAAGCCGGACGTTCTCCTGGTGCACGAGGCGGAGTCTTCATAACCGGAGGAATGTTTGGTTTCTATTTCATTAACTTTTCCTTCTGTCTCATCAACAGTTGTGTATGGAGTGAGTGGAGCGGAGGCGCCGCACAGCGGTCAGTTCGTATGCCCAACACGCGTGCCGCTCGCCGGTTGTGCAACGGCGAAGATGTTCGCAGCGCGATAACGGTGACGCAACACGGCGGCCGACGACGACGGTGACCGTAAAACGTGCGAGTACGTGCCATTGCGTTATGTCTGTCAGTTATAGATGATTTGGAAACGCCGCGCGGCGCGTCGGTAACGCCACTTACCTCATACCGTTGCCCTTGTGCCAACTGGATTACGTCAACGCATTGTTACCGCCGTTTGCTCTCATTTACTGTTACACATGTTTTGTGTGCGCGGCGCGTCGCCCGTTCGAGTCCCACCTGACGTTTTTATACACATCTACGCGTGCTCTCACGTCTCGTGTCCTTTACGCCTTTCTTCGTTCGTCTGAGGAGGAATGTAATTACAAACGAGCAAGAGAAATTGTACTAAAAGCTGATTTTATTGAAATTAATTGATGAAGATTCCAGACCTTCTTGGCTTGCCTTTCGAATGAGGAACTTCCTCTTCCTGTTCGATTTCAGTGAACACTATCATCATCATCATCATTATCATCACCACTCCAAGGACTAGGCCTTAGACCTGTTCCGGAACCCATCTCCTCCTCGGTCTACCGACATATCTCTTCCCAGTAGGGTGATAACCCAGGCAGCCACAGGTAGACGGATATCAGAAATGCGATTCAACTGTTCATACCATCTCTTTCTGTGGTCTTCAATCTTCTGGTGCAATGATACCATGGTTAAATCGCGTCTAATATCCTCGTTCCTTCTCCGATCCAAAAAAGAACAACATTGCGTCCCTCTTAGAAATTTAATTTCGGCTGCCTGAATCCTCTGCACGCCCCTTTTACCAAGCGTCCATGTTCCACTAGTATCCTTCCGTGATATTCATTCAGAAGATATTCCTACAAATAAAAGTGTGAGACAAGGGTGCCCTATTTCTCCGACTTTTTTAATATCTACATGCACGACATGTGTTTCGGCGGTGGACAGCTATCGTTGACTCGGGAATATCATTTCAGCAAAATATTCATGTGAATTCATTGCTTTATGCAACGTATGAATATTTACTCTTTATTTAGAGTATGTTCATTACTCTTTATTTAAACACCACTACTTGGGATCGTCAACCTCGAGCAGGACCTCCAAGTATCGACTGATCTGTAGACCTCCGTGTATCCTTCGCGTAGAACCGGTACAATTTTCTAGTGTGCAATGTAACTTATGAGTATGACAGATACATCGATATAAAAATAAATAGATTTCAAGTGATATGTAGTACTGTACACAGGACACTTGGAAATAAGACAAGGGAAGACAACGAGATAAAATTCTATAAAGTAATGGCAACACATGTTTTTACTTATGGAAGTGAAACTTGGACGATGACGAGAAATGTTGAACGAAGAATACAAACAAGTGAAATGAAGTTCTTGAGGAAACAAAAGGTTGCACCCTTAGAGATCAAGTACGAAATGAAGATATAAGAACTGAGATAAATGTATAGCCTATTCTATGGCCAGCAGAATAAGGCAAGGAAAAATAAAATGGAGGCAGCGTATCGAAAGAATGAAAGTTATGAGGCTACCTAAACAGGTAATACGATACAGACCTCAGGGAAGACGTGATATAGGTACACCAAGGAAGAGGTAGCTCCAGTGAAGTCAGAACAGGATGCCAGCCTATACCTTGACGTGGAGAAGAAGATTCATTGAACGGACCATTATAGTGTTTCCGCTTTGAAGATTTATAGAAATATGCGACGTGGCTGTATTCAGAAAGAATCTCTGATGACAATACTAATGACTGTGTTGTGTAGAATTGTTGTACAAAACCTTAACATAGTTTACATATCAAAATCTTCATGTAACAATTCTACGTACATAATATGTCTATGTCTATTCTTGGAAAGGAAATTATTGAAATCTGTACTTGCATGAGGGGGAATGCGCGCATACTATCGCGACTTACCGTATTCGCAATACAGAGTCAGCTGCTCCGTATATTATATAATATAGAAAAACAGCACAAGCACTGTACTGCGTCGTAAACAGTAGTTGTTTGGTATCGGATCTGTGGTCGTGAAATGACAATCACGATAGAAATGGCAACTGTAAAATGCATTTACTATTGAATCTGCCTTTTACTCAAGGTAACAAACAGTCGCGTTCGTCGTGGTTCGCCAACACATTATTGTAAGATATTTTCGTATTTATTATTATCACCGCCGCGGCTGTGGTTGTTATTATTGAATTTATATGTTTTTCATTCTTCAAGGTTTGATCCTTAGAGGCGTCTTCCGACAAGGCTGCTTGACGATTGTAAATTATTGGTTTTATGCGGAGACACTATCAAGTATGCCGTGATTATTTTCTCCCGTTTCTCTGCTGGTGGAAAAAATCGAAACCTTACACATTCGAACGATTTTTAACAAAGCTAACTGCACCGACAGAAGTATATTATTGACGAATTTTATTTATATACTACTTTCGCTGGCAAACGGTTGATTTACCCGTCAGTACGTTTACATTATCAATAAATTTTCGTTGTCTTAATGTATCAATATTTCACAAAATCTACTGGGAGACTGTTATCATGGATGGTTTTTAAGGGTACTAGTTCACTAGAAAATAAAATAATTTTTGGAAAGTAAGACACCTGAATATGCACAGTTCCAAAAACATGGGATTATTATCTAAATTATAGTCCGGGCTGTAACACGGTGGTCTGAAATTTTCATGCTGATTGATGTTGGTAATGAAAACAGACATTTCGGCCTCATCTCTTGAGGCCATCTTCAATGAAAGGTTTTCGAAACTACTGACAAGATGCGCGTCACTACACCACAGTACTGTGACAAAGCCTTTGTCAATGTAGGCAAGACAAACACTGCTCTGTCACTCATGTGGGAGATAAAAGAAGCCAACAAAAGACAAATAAAATATTAATTATCATTCATAAGCAGACTTATAACTCTCTGTGTACAGACTACATAAACTGGGACGACAATACTACAACCTAAAGATATCTACCAACAAAACAAAAGTTATGGCTCACTACGGAAAATTTCCAGTATCGGTACGCTCAAAGATGATTATTGATGACAAAGCATTAAAACAGACCTCAAATTTTAACTATTCAGGTTGTGATATAAGTTTCGACGTTGACAAAGATATATAGGATGCGTCAGGTAAATCCGGAGAAAATTCAATTTAAATTTCCCGCTACATTTGATTTTAGCAGTAGTTTATTAAAATTGGCGTTTAGGTAAGCCAGCTGTATGTGCAAGACGTGCATAACCTCAAAACGGGTGAGTTTATGAGATCGAGTGTGGAATATAATTATTGTCAAGCGGCGGTAATTGAATAGGTTCGCGCCGGGCGTTCACCGACTGAAACTATTCGCTTCTTTGGTTACCCGAGATCGAACGTTAATGACATCGCGCAAAACTATCCAGACGCGCAGAAGTCCGTAAAAGGTTCTGGTAACCCGGCAAGGCAAAGCCATTCGAGAGAGAAAACTGCAAGGAGTGTCATACAAAGGGCTCAAGAGCACATTTTGGAAGACCCAGGGGTGTTGCTTCGTAAATTGTCCACTACACTTGGGGTGAGTGGGGGCACCATGCGTCGAATCGCAGAAAAGGACCTGAGGTACACGTCTTATGTGCTCAAGGTACGACAAACGCTGTCTGAGGCTGCCAAGGTCAAGAGAATTGCCCGCTGCAATTTGCTCATTATTTGTTCATTGAGGCGCGAAGACGCGGGTTGCCTCAGGTTTTTGTCGATGGGAAGATTTTTACTGTTGACGCAAAAGTGAACCGGAGGAACGATCGTTGGCTTGTCAGTGATCCCGAGGATGTCCCTGTAGTAGCCAGGACGAAGTTTCCGGCCAGTGTTCACGTCTTAAGCGTCGTCTCCAGCGGGGGTGACGTCATGCCTCCACATTTCTTTAAAATGGGAGAAGCGTCATGTTGGAGGTTTACCTCTAGATTCTGATAACTGTAATGAAGCCATGGATTGAAACTGTGACCTCCGGGAGACTGTACGTCTTTCAACAGGACGGTGCACCGGGCTCACACAAGCCCGGCTTTCCGATAACGTGGACGCATACTGGTTTAAGAATTTCTGGCCTCCCAAGAGACCTGATTTAAAACCCTTTGTTTATTACGTTTTGGGCGTTATTGAAAGAGTGTCTAACAAGTCCAGCCACACCTACATGGCAACCCCTCAGGCCAGTATTCAGGCAGCATTCGCGGATTTGGACAAGAACCAGTTGAAGAGAGTCGATGCAGTGATAATAGCAAACGGGAGTTATATTGAATAACAGAACTCAGCAATAAGGACGTCTTAAACAATGCACAAAAAAGTGTTTTTGTAAGTGTAACTTTTTATGAATAAACAAGTGTTTTAATAAACTGTTTGTTTTGTCCGGATTTAGCTGACGCACCCTTTACAAAATAAAGTGAATAGATTTCAACACTTTATGTGGAACCATAAATAAAACACTGAAAAATAAAACGAGAAGTGAGAGAAAATTCAAATTCTACAAAACAATGGCTGTCCCAGTGATATTATATGGCATTATATGCCAGTGAATCCTGGATTACAAACAATGAGGTAAAAGCAACATACAATCAGCAGAGTTAAAATTTTTAAGAAGGGTTAAAGGATGCAGAAGAAGGAATCATATAAGGAATGATGATATAAGGGAAGAATTAAATATATATATAATCTATATGAAAAAATTGAAGAATAAAGGGGATAATGGAGACAGTATTTAAGTCGCATGTGTGAAGACAGAATAGGGCTACCAGTAATTGTAAACAAGTACAAGCCTTCTGGAAGAAGGGATGTAGGAAGGCCAAGGAAGAAATGTATCTGATAATGTGAAGTCCGAACAAGTACACTGCCTAATCCCTGAAGTGTAGAAGAAGAAGAACTAGAGGGAAATGTCTTTATATTTGCTGAATCTCATTGTCCAACAAATGAGCAAAATATATGCGTGAAAATAGAGAAACACTAAATCCTCTTTCAAATAAATTTAGTTATACCTGTGGAAGAATACGACGACTACTGAAGAATAAAACGCTGAGGGGAAGTCAGCTAAAGTTCTATAAGGTCGTGGCTGTCCCGACTTTAATGTATGATGTGAAACATGGACTCTACTGCAAAGGCCTCGGAAATGAAATTTTTAAGAGCAGTTAATGGATGTAGTTTGAGGGATCGTCTATGAAACAACGACATAAGGAAAGACCCCTGAAGTTACAGTCGCTTCTGGAGAGAATAAAGGAATACAGGTAGAATTGGAAGTCCCTTGTGGAACGCATGGTAGACACGCGTATTCCTAAACAAGCGTTTATATATAGGCCAGTGGGGACGAGAGATCATGGAAGACCCAGGAAAAATGTTCAGAGACTCTGTGAAGTCGGAACGGCCTATAGCCAAGGCCGGCTCTAGTAGAAGGCCCGGAATATTTAACGTGGCAACACTGGAACCAGCTGGTATTTGAGGCCTGCTAGACGATCTCTTAATTTGTGTATTTCAATAATCAAATCGCGTCATTTTTAATTGCCGGTTAACAGCAGTTTTATAATTCTTCTGTTTTGCAACATAAAAGTTTATTATGTAAAATACTGTTACGAATTCAATAATTCGAACAAAATTAATTCATTAGGGCTAACACTAATTCACTAATTTCTTCAGCTTAAACGTATAGTACTAAGTGCGCACAAACCTATAATTTAGATGTAACTATAACTAGGCCTACTCATGATTTTAGTAATGCTACGAAATTAAATCAAAATATAACATGTTCACCGTAGCTATTATATTACACTATGCTTATAGGCCTCAGACGCAACGTTGCCACGTTTAATATTCGGGCCTTCTACTAGAGCTGGCTACGACTATAGCCCAAGCCAAGAAGAAGAAGAAGAAGAAGAAGACTAAACCTCTCAAAAAAATTACCTCCAACGTTAGGCTAAGTGACGACTTTCTGTAGGCGGCAATTACTACGTTACGTGACTTATGTTGTCCTTTTCTGTGTCACTTGTATGATAACACAATATTTGCAAGTCGATGGTATTTAGAAGAGAAACGAAAATCGCCAAAAAATAAACGAAATTAACAAATTAATTAGGGGTAGATACAAAATACATGATTCAACGATAAAACTAGGATGCCTTTCGTTTAGGGCTGTCATTCCGTAGCGCGGTAAGCGGCGGCAAGGATATCCCATACAAGGATGTCAGTAAATCTGTCTCGCGTGTACACAGACGTAAGCAGCGTTTACTTATTCTTAATAAATTATCGTAGTCACGACATTAAATCGAATAAATCGCTGCACTGGAAGGTCGCTAGAAACAACGGTGTCAATTTTACATTCTTCTCTCGCCCTGCCTCTCTCTCTCTCTCTCTCTCTCTCTCTCTCTCTCTCTCTCTCTCTCTCTCTTACACACGTGTGCGCGAGCGAATTAATCCCTTTCCCAGTATCTTTCTCTGTTGCGCGCGTGTACAGTATAATAACGTTTTTCCAGTTGGGAATAATGTGTGTAGAATGTAATATAGTTTCCATTTTGTTAGCAGCCTAGTAAATTCAAAATTTGTTACAGAACTGCTACTCGATTCGTATTTGACGTTTCGTCTGCACAACGACAGCTAAATATTATATATTATGTGCAAATTAAGTCAAGGGATATGCCCATCATTGGCTAGTCTGGTGACGACGGTGGTAACTTAACATGAATGACGAACGGCACACAGGCTTCCTGTAGGCCTACATACAATATTTCCTTAATCTCTTAATTTTTAGGCTAATTTGTTAGTTTTTTTCTAGCTGTGAGAACTAATATAGTAGTAATTTTTTTTATTAAAATATACTTTGTGAGAATTACGAGTATTTTTAAATTTTCTCCAGTACAGGGTACCAACCTGAAGTTGGATAAGTTAAGTGACAGGGTAACATTACAACTGGCAGTGCACCGACTGCATCAAATATGTCCAGAATACAATCTTAAAGTGTCCTTGCATAAGACAAAAGTTATGGCTTTCCAAGGTGAGTATTCCGTTAGGTCGTAAATAATTGTCAACAACAAGCCAATCGAACAAGTATAAAATTTTACATACTTGGGCTGCGACACAAGCTACAATTATGACAATGACGTGGAAAATAAAATAAATAAGTTCCAGGTAATATGTGGCACAATAAATAGAACATTAAATAACAAAACACGAAAAGACATAAGGATAAAATTTTATAAAACGATGGCTGTACCTGTACTTATGTATTGGAGTGAAAGTTGGATAAATACAAAAAAAGGAGACAGCAAAATACAGGCTGCAGAAGTGAGATTTTTGAGACGAATCAAAGGCTGGACAAGAAGAGTTTTAGTAAGAAATGAACTAAATGTAGCCTATATGCAATAAATGAAAAAATAACTGAATATAAAGAAAGATGGAAACAACACGTAAATAGAATGGGAAATGGGAGAATATCCAAAAAAATACTTAACTACAACCCAAGATGGAAACGAGATATAGGAAGACCACGAAATCGGTGGTCGTAGGTTTGTGAGGACGGAATAGGCAAATGCCTGATCCTTGTAGTGCAGTAGAAGAAGAAGAAGATTAAAATATACAAACAGGTTTATTACACAGCATTAGCGTATACGTTTGAAATACGGAATATAAAGAAATCAGTTCAGTCACTAAGTATCTTGTAAACGACGTTTTAATAACGCGTATTTTATTGTGTTATTACCGTTTACTTTAATGATACTGATTTCAGGACGTTATAACACATTTTTCAATAACTTAAAACATAGTAATGTTGATTGGTTTTAATTTGATTTTTTTTCCTATGAAGGCGAGTCCCCTCCCCCAAGCCAAATTCTACATACGCCACTGAATACTCTAATTGTTGTTATGTATTTCTTTTTCCAACGCTCAATTTCACACATAAGCACAGGCACGGCTCTTACCCGAAGAAATAGAAATACAGTATACATAGAAACAGCTAATTTCCAATTACAAACACAGACTACTCAACCTTCATCCTTCCTGATCACACAATAATTTAAGTTTCCCTAACTTCTTACCAAGTCTTTAACCTTCTTCTTTGTGTTCCCCGCCTACCTTGACTCTTCTCTGTCGCCTCCTTCTAGCTTTGGCGACCTTCGCTACTAGTCCCTGTCTTGGCAGCCCTGAAAAATAAAATAAACTAAAATTAATGGCACTTCCATCAGCCACTGCCTTCACCTATAAGGCTACAAACTATATCTACACACATTAGCACTACTCTACCTTCAGTGTGCCTCCATATTCCCAGGGAACGGGTACGCCCTCCCTCTGCCCCGGTCGGGCAGGGGCGAGGGGCCTGGTATATTCCGGGCCCTCTGTCCGTGGTTGGTGTTGGACTTTGAGGTAGTTTGTGGTTTCGTCCTAACGGCATCACGGTGGGAGCCTCTAAGTGAGGTGTACCCGGGGGGATGTTGTGCGCTGTTAAATCCTAGATAGTGGATATTCCGAAGCCCACGGAGGGAATGGAGTTGCACGTCTCATATTCCCAAGGGGTACCGACCAGTTCATCGTCGGGCGCTTAGTCTGCGTTTTTGGTAGTAGACTCCTCGCCCATGGGGGCAAGGGTTGCAGATAGTACATGGTACTGGGTCTTGTCTTGTAAATCTCTTCTACATATTGCACATTCTTCCGGCTTCCGGCCTACGTTGGGGCGTGCGTCTCCCCACATCCTATCATCTGGCTGAAGGGGGCTTGCCCCAGATCAGCCCGAGGCTTGTCCTTCTTGACAAGTCTAAAAAACAAAATTCCTGAAAATTAATACTGTATTATGTATAGATCACTAGAGACATGTACGCTACATTGTATCTTGATGTCTTTTTGTTGATTATACAACCCGTACATAACGTGTCGGCAAGACGTTAAGCTCGGGTACATAAAATCACGAACGCAATACGCTAATTAAATTAATTAAACGGGTTACGTAATACATTAAATAAACTGTTGGGAGTACACAATAAATAACAGTGTAACGAGCGAAAACGCTGCGTAACAAGATAATAAAATAACGGGGTAAGTTAACCGTTTAACAATACGCATTTTGTTGTGTTGTTGTTGCCGGTGTTAATCCAGTTCAGATTCCGCCGAAGGACTTCCACATTCCATTTCGCATGCCCATATGCACCAGTTGTGTGTGAGTGCGCGCGCGCGGGCGGTGACTCTACGCCACTTTGACACAACCGCGCTTCACTTCCAGACCAGACCGCATTCCGCACTACGCATGCGCCAGCCACTAGCACGTTACATTTTTATTTGTAACCTATAGTTTGCATTATTCCTTAAACAGTTACCAGTTCATTCTTTATAGAGTTGTGCTTAACTAGTATTTGAAAATAACAGGTACGAACGAAACCGTTTCAAAAAAATAACACCCGTTATAAATACCTGTTATTATTTACCTATTATACATATACCTGTACTGTATAATTTGTTATAAGAAACAAATTGAAACTAAAAGTATTAACAGTGTTATTTTACACTGTGACTTTATTAAGCTGTTACTGTTAAAAAAAAAAGAAAGAAGAGAATTTATAGGCGTATCTCCCTTTGGGAATACTAATTTAAGTTTTCACTAGGAGTAAACAAACTGACATCTAGATTTAATATTAATTTATTGATTCCACTTTGGTTAGACAAATCAGTTGCGAAAATCAGGCAATTAAATTTAGAGTGCACGTAGTAGCACAACAAATAGTGTCAAAAAAATTTACATGAGATATCCAGTGAAGTTAAAAATCATCTCCGAAATCACATTAAAAAAAGGATGCCTATCAGCCACTCTGTTGGTTATAACACAGTGTAATTCGTTTTATCAAAATTTACCAAGTTGGTGACTAGTATAATATATAATTTGTTATTATAATCTGTATTATGTATCTGCATAACACACGAGAATAAATGTAACATCAGTGTGAACTTTTCTCATTTATTAAAAACAGCTTCGTCTCTTTGGCATAGAGATATTCTGAACCTCGCTGTTTTGCTTCGTTTCGTTCTACTTGTACGGCAATCTGCACATGCGCAGAATCAAGTATTCACCAGCAATAACTGACTTTGTACTCGTAGTACTCGTTTATTCGTTAGTTGCGTAGAGGAGTCCCGCGGCTCGGAACCGCGAGGCCGCGAGTATTCGGAACAGGTATTTCGAGTTTTCAGTTATCGTTGAATCGGAACAGGTATTTCAACTTTTCAGTCACTGTTTTATTCGTTCCTCAAAAAAAATAATCGTTCCAAAATACCTGTTATAGGTATACCTGTTTTCCAATATCTTTTGCTTCTTCGTGACACACATGTTATGTTATGTACGCATGTTCTGTAGTGGTATCAGAAGCGATGGCGGTGTGTATGATAACATATCATTAATGGAAACTGTAAGTGAAAAAACTGTATCGAGTCAAAAAAAGTACATGTGACATTTATAAACTTGGGGGAAAATTTGACAGAGAGCGAATTATGAAAGAATGTTCACTCATACTTATGAAACTATAAGTGGAACAACAATCAAAAGGATTAACTTGGACAATAACCGTCGTTAGAATTTATCACACACCGTTGCGACCACTAAACAATCTGTGGTCGTCTTCAGGTGTAAGTTAACCTAGTAGAAGTAGAGCTTCCTGGTTGTTTTATTTTACACGAATAGGTCAGCCGTGGACCATGCGAATATCATTTCCTTTCCTTCTCCTGCCAGAAGACCCACATTCGCACACTATGCGGCGCCTTCCTTTCCACTTTCCACCCCTTTCTCGTCCTCTTCTCACCGCAGAGTACCCCAAGATTTTGAATTTTGTTCCACACAGTCGTTCAAAGAGATACAAAGTTTCATCATTTCCTCCTTGAGTTGTTTGGTTTATCCGCTTAGACTGGAAAGTTGCCAAATATAGACTATTTGAAAATTTGTTTATTTAATATGCACCGATCCATCCGAACCATATCTCAAAGGAATTTCAGTCTTTTCCTTCGGAAAGCCGTTTCCAGATCTTCCAGATCCCTGTACAGCTCTTCTTTGGATCTGTGCTTGTTAGTGAATAAATAGGCTTAAGTTTGTATTTAATCTAACCTAGCAACTATTCAACGGAATGTACAAAATATCACTAAAGAAACAGGAAATAAATAAAGAAAGAAATGTAGTTTACCAAATTGCTGATGAAAACGGATACAATAAAAACACTCTACACGAAATAGAAAATAAAATCAAATATAAAATAAACTAAACATTTAAGAAATGATTAAAATGAGCAACACACAAATAATAACAACAACAACAATAATAAAAAATGGGCCACATTCGCATACATAAATAATAGAATGACAAATATAAAAATATTTAAGAATACAAACTATTAATATAGCATACAAAACTAACTAACAAAACTAACTTACAAAAACTAAGTAACCCACACAACAAACATAATACGACCAATGGAATATACAAAACTGAATGCCAAGATCGCAATAGATGTTACATAGGACAAACAAAAACACAATTGAAAAAACGTCATTTTGAACATTTAAACCTATAAAAAAAAAAAAAAAACGGAAATATATAAATCCAACTTGGCCACACATGCAACAAACATAACTAACATGACACCGATAAAACACATGCCACACAAACTCACAATAATGAACATATAGGGAAATTTACAAATATACAAACAAAAAACAAACTAATACCTAAACAAATACAAGTCACGACACAATTTTCAAAATACTTAACATTGAAAACACTCAGAAAACAAAAAATGTATACACCATACCCACACACAATAATGCCAATTTAAAATACCAAAAACCAACAGGAAGCCATAACAGCAACCAACCACAAAACAAGTACTCTACAAGATAGAAAATTAAGATGGCTGAGGATGGGAAAAATATGATTTCCGAAACATGTTCCAAATAAGGAAATAAAATAACTTGAGGTAAGAAGTTACAAATAATAAATAAATACTATGTACATCAAGAAATAGACTGTAGCAAAAAGTGTGTGAATGTATATACACACGCTTATATATATAACCGAAACTTACACACACACACACACACACACACACACACACACACACACACACACACACACACTTCCATGTAACACAAATGACAATATTAAGGGAAAGGAAATCAGAAAGCCAACATGAAATATTATTCAATAAATGATATCACTGTTCAAAGAAAATCGTGGATGATTAAAAGTTGGACGTCCAAAATGGAAATTGTCTGAATACTGGAAGACGGAATGGCTAAATTTCTAATCGATATAGAGCAGACATGTTTATCTAGAGGTATCATTTATGTTTCTGCCAACATGGTTAACAAAATTTTTTTAAAAATCTTTTATCACCTTGTAGAATAGCGTACAAGTAACACAGAAGGCTACTTTGTTGGCAGAAGTCGGCGGACTGTTTGCCGCAAAAATACGACCAATCACCTGTCACCACTAAATTACAACGCCTATAAAACTGCCGTAGGCTTCCCACGGTGCCTGGGGACTTGGCATTGACTGTCGGCAGACCATCAGTTACATGACATGTGCAGGCTTCAACGCACTGCAATACCTCCGCCGCATCTGTCACACGAGTTATAATTCACTGTGTTCAAATCAAAGTAAAATTATCTTTATAGGAAATATCAGTATGGAAAATATACATGACTTCCATGTTCTAAGATTAATATTTTAAATCATTTGTACTTGAATTCAGTTCGATAATTTCTAACAAGTTAGGAGTGTTCCTTGTAAATCGAGTTTTATGTTTCGACAAATTAAAATGAAATATTTCCATAGAAACTACTTCTTTGTTGCCGATAACGTAGTAAGCACATACAAAATTATCCCCTTCCCCTTCAACTATCATTTTCATTTATAGAAAATTATCCCCTCTCCCTTCAACTATCCTTTTCATTTATAGATATTTCTTCTAGCTTTCTACAGCGGATTATTATGACCTCCTTTTCAGGATACTTTAATTGTAAAAATTAAGTACTTTACTCTTGTTAAAACGTTAAACTTTGCAGATAAACTACCTCTTCCCCTTAACAGATCTTCTCCAAAATCAATAGACCTGAGTCCTCTACAAATCGGGCACATATGCACAAAATTATTTGATTTGATGCGAAAAAATATTATTCCCGTAAAGAAAGAAGTTGTTTATAGCGCAGAACAAATGAAGACGACTATGCTTTACCAGATAAAAAAAATTAAGAAGATTCTTTTGACCCTACAAAACGGCTCTCCTTACGGAACTAGTTGGTAAGTGAAAGTTGGAAGATCAAGACAGAAATGGTAGACTTATGAGACCGAAGTGCTAAATGGGCTAGACTACACAACTGCAAGTTGGTAGCTCCTGGTATGTGCCCATTGTCAATGACTACGTCAACATTACAAGAACTGACTCGAGTTGTAGGTAGAGTGTGGTGATGCTGGCAGTTAAAAACGTTTACTATGATTGTTATAAATTAATTTGCCGTATACGTAAGAACAAACAGTCAAGTAACGTACAAACCGCGCCAAACTCTTGCATCCGGTGAACAAACGATACGTACTAGAAATTTCAATGTAATCTGTCTTCATTGTGTCAACTATAACTAGATAAATTGTTCACTGAAAGCACCCACAACGGGTTTCCCAAACAAGATCAGCCAGGAATTTGAACTACTTGCAAGAAACAGTCCACTACACTACTCCCACCGAGTGTACTTCGTCATTGTGTCAACTGTAAACTCGGCAAATTTACTTACGGTCCTACAACATGTGACGGTAGACGTCGTCGACAATGGGTTTCCCAAACGAGATGAGCCACCATTTGCCAACGCATGGCATCGACAGATCCGATTGCTTCTGGAATTTGAACTACCTGGCAACGCGTTATAGTCTACTGTACTAGAATAAAGCACGTTTCGTTTTTAAAGCTGTTTTCGGCAACACCTTCTCTCCAAGGCGTCTCATTGTGTTAAACTATGTGAGCCTTAAGTATACCTCTGTAGCTACACTTTGTAACGATTTTAAAGTTCAATATATATATGAACCTGAACATTGATGCGGTAATTTTGGTTTGATTTATATTGTAACGAGAACCCTATCGAAGAGCCGGTAGCGTCTCCACCCCGCCCCCTCCCGCCGCTAATAGGCCAGGTGTAGCCTCAGTCAAGGCCGCACTAAAGTACGTTCCAGACTGTTCAAGAACGCTTGAGATACGCATTAAGCTGGCGTGCAGTAAGGATGGAAAACTATTCTAGAGTACCTGCGCTACCTATAAAAGGGACAGAGGCCGGCTTTATGAGTCGGTTGTGTTGAGCGATTTCTTTAGAGCGGATCGAGTGGTTGTTGAAGTATTGTGAGAAGTGAATAATGTGTTATATATTTATGCGAAATTCTATTACTAGGCACTATTCTATTATTGCGTGTGTACAATTTTAACTTGAATTGTTATACGAGACTGTTGTTGATTTCAAACTGTTATTTGTGATTAATTAAAACTGGTGATTAGTGACTTCATTGGTGTCAGTATTGTGTTTCCACTGTAGCATACGACGATCGATGAGATCGGCGTAACAATATCAATACGCCAAAATATTGTTACGACGGTCTCTCGGATCGTCGTATTGTACAGTGGAAACAAAATACTGACACCAATGAAGTCGCTAATCACCAGCTTTAATTAGTCACAAATAACAGTTTGAAATCAACAAGGTACTCACATACAATAATTCTAAATTAAATTTGTCCACACGCAATAGTAATGTCAACTATTAGACTCCGCACTAAAATTATAACACAATAATCACTTTCTACTAATCAGCACAATAACTTGATCCGCACGCTACAATTTCGCCAGGTGTAACTAACCAACTAAGCCGGCCGTTGTTGCTTTATGTAGGTCCCGCAGATGTTCCAGAATAATTTTCCATTCTATTCGGGGCGGGATGTGCCAGCATAATTTGCGTAGTTACAAGTACTAGAACAGTCTGAAGTGCTACTTGGTTGCACGGCCTTGACCGAGACACTGCACCTGCTCGGCTAGCCGAGAATCGTATAGAACGACGCTCTCGATTTTTCGAGAGCGTTACATAATTGTCGTAACAATATATTAAAGTTTTTTTTTGGTCAAAGTAGCCACGTTCACATAATTGGCAGGGTCAGTGTGAAGCAAGTTACAATAGTGTCGTGAAATGTAAGATGATTTCGTTATCACTGTTCTTAGCCACCTTGAATTTTCCCAGATGATAAATCAAGTACTCGTTAGGGTCCTGAGTCTTAGTGTCCTGCTAGTCGTGTTAATCGATTCATCCTGAGACGAATTCGATCTACGACGCCTCGCTTTCGAGACCGGTTGGCTGGCGAATGCGACGTCTGATCATTTTTGAAAATTTGTCTTCAAATGAATTTGTTTTACACCGATCGAATGGTAGCTCGGTACTTGGCAGAACATTTTATTTATACTTGAGTTGAATAAATAAACACTTGGTACAGTTCTGCAGATATTTCTGTAATTTTCCTGACAATTTTTCACCAGTTACGGCAACTCCAGAGGTTAGATTTGAATTGACAAATTTAAAATGTATGTTAGGCGGGGGAGGGTTGGAGTTATGCTCTGTATGACGGTGGTTGGCGTGTGGGACCCTTGGCCTACCTGCTGCCTCTCCCCATTGTAATACTTCCGGCCGGGCTCGACAGCAGCTAATTGCCGCGTGAATCACCTTACTGTGCGTCCAGTATGAAACAATTTTTTTTTTGCCTCGCCCAATACTGGTAAAATTTTGTTATATTTGAAATCAGCGAAATAATACGATGAAAATGACACAAAACACGACTAAAGAATATTAAAAATTGGACGTTATAAAGTAACAATGACTGAATAATTTCAACGACTTTATTTGTATTATTTATTAATATTCTTTAGTCGTGTTTGGTGTTATTTTCATCGTATTATTTCGCTGATTTCAAATATAACAAAAATTTTACCAGTATTGGGCGAGGCAAAAAAAAAAAAATTGTTTCATACTGGACGCACAGTGAGGTGACTCACGTGGCAATTAGCTGTTGTCGACCCCGGGCGGAATTATTACAATGGGGAGAGGCAGCGGGTAGGCCAAGGGTCCACACGCCAACCACCGTCATACAGAGCATAGTGTATGACCAAGGGTGCACTGGAAATTCCCAGGTAAGGAATACGCACCTTTGTCAGACCTCTTACCTGGAACTTCCTATGCACCCTTGATCATTCACTACTGCTAACTCTCCACCTGTTTTGTTTTACTTAATTAAAACAAAAGTGCTTGTGTATATTTATTAGAAGCGAATAGTGTTCACAAGGTTCTTAAAAAGAGGAGAGTCGTTACGGAAATAGAAATGAACGTCGCAAGTATTCATAGTTATACGACCGCGGACTATTAGGCCGTGGTCTAATATTCAAATTATTTGAAATGCCAGACATTTCGGCCACAGCAAAGGCAACCATCTTCAGTGGAGCGGTACAACAACGTAGTACTGTCCACTCAACATTCAAGCGAGATATAAACTCTTCATTCTTTAGCGGGCAGTACTTGCTCGTTCCCGCTCTACTGAAGATGGCCGCCGATAGTGTGGCCGAAACGTCTGTGGTTTCAGAACATTCGAGTATGGCCTATTGGTTCACGGTCTAACAGCCTGGTTAATATGTCGTACAACTGTGACCACTCCACTAGTGAGAGTTTGTTTTCACTCGCAAATATCGTTTGATTGTTTTGGCTCCAGACTGCTACTGGACAGGCAAAGAATCCACCATTAAACAGGCAATGTTCAACTAGTCTCCGTCGATCTCTTGAGACTGACAAACTGGCAAGTAGCCAAATGGAGTCGGACGGATGAAAGTGAACGTTGAAGGAGATCAAGCCTGTAACTGACAATTAATGGATTACCATTATGCTCTAAAACAATTCGCGCTTCCCAGAAAATCTTTTGTGGCTGACGGCTGTACGATTCTATGAAACTCGTCTTTTGTTTTCAATTCTTTGATATGTAGGCCTACTCTGTGAAACTGTGCCTATTCTACTGGCATAACGACAAATGAATAGCTCTTTTCCCGCTAGTTAGTTTATAAATTACGTTTATACTGTTTCAAATTAACGTTTGTTCAGCTATGATTGATGAATAGACTTTACCTTCACACTTTACACCTCTTATGCAGTAAATTATAGTAAAATGATGAAACGTAAAACGGGAAAATATACATCAAAACATAAGTCTGTAAAATCGAACATTCATAGCCATTTTATGGACATATAAAGACGCTATTTTTAGCGCGATAAAAGTGCGTGGAAAAGAAACACAAAAATTGCGTCAGTGCTTGTTGCTCAATGTAGTTTTCAGGAAACACCGATATTTAATAAGATAAAGTTACTTAACTATTTACTTCTTTTTAAGTAATGTTTTCTGTATATACAGAGCGATTCAAAATTGCACGGCAATACTTCGAGAGATCACTGATTCAGATCATATAATATAAACAAAAAAATTCCTATAAACGTATGTCCGAAAACGCTTCGTTTTTGGAGTTACGGTTAGCGAAATATTTTACCCTGATTTACACTCCAACTATGAAATGAGGCCATACTGAAATTCTGGGGGCATAAATTAAGCGGCAAATTTGGTGGTTGTACATAGTTTCTGACATAAACAATTTTTTTAATAGATTCCAAAACCGTATTTCCAGGTGTCTTTAGGAAAATTAATGTGAAACGAAAACAAAATTGGAGCCAACAAATACATACTTTAAAGTTTTACGTAAAATGAATTTGTTAAATGACCGATAAAGTTGCAAAACATTCATCAAAACCTATTGACAATTTAATTTTGAGAAAAGTAATAAGCGTAAAGTCAGTAAAAACCAAACACAAGTAAGAGCACCAAACACCAAGACGACTTTTACGACACGCAAAATACACTAAAATTTGTTCTGTTTACAATTGTAACGTCTTTTTACCAAATTTTGGTCTGTCTTGTGTGTAGTAAAAGTCTAATTCCTCTTACTTGTGTTTGGTTTCAACAGACTTTACGCTCAATACTTTTCTCAAAATCAAACTCTCTATAGGTTTAGTTGAAAAATGTTATCTAGGTCTATTTATTGGTCGTTTAACAATGTTATTTTACGTCAAACCTAAAAATGTGTGTTATCTGGCTTCAATGTTTTGGGATTTACACCAGTTTTCTTAAAAACGCCTGGAGATACGGTTTTGGGATACGTTTAAAAAATGTTCAGGTCAAAACCATGTAAAACCACAAAACGTTTTTACGGTTTTGATATATATATATTTTTATGGATATATATAAATCCATTTATCCCTCCAGAATTTCAGTATGCCATAGGAACTTTCCAGACATATGTTTATAGCAACTGTTTTGCTTATATTAATAGCTTGAATCAGTTACAGAAGTATTACCGTGGAATTTTGAGTTACCCTAAAGTGCCACTATATAATATTATTATTATTATTATTATTATACCAGGCAACAAATAAGTTAATATTATAAGCTTACAAAGAAAAGATAAAGTGAAGGATTACTGGACAGCGATTAAAAACGAGTAAAGCAGGAGATAATCCGTGCTAGTATTCTGAAGAGAGTATTCAGGTTGCAGCCTAATGTACAAACTAATCATTAAAGGTAACGGAGAAGAGACCAAACTGGCATTGATTAGGTAAGAAGATAACAGGCGTTAGTCTGAGGTGAAGAGACTGTTTGGTCTGATTCTACAAATACAGACTACTGTATTTTCTGTACAGGTAGCAATTATTCGGTAAATTTTTAATTAAAAAAACTACTCACAAGTAGTCGCATGGCGTAAGAAGTTAAGAATAAGGTTAGAAGTACGTACCGGGCCGTTTGGCCGTGGTCCAGGGTTTACAAACAAACCAACGTTTCAGCAGCACCCCTGGCTGCCATCTTCAGTGGAATTCAAGGAAATCGAGTCTACCTAAACACGGGGTCGTGAAGCCTTTACCACAGTACTGTGGGCCTGACGTTTGACCCCTGCGTTTAGATAGACTCGAATTCCACTGAAGATGACAGCCAGCGGTGCAGCTGAAACGTTTGGTTTGTTTGTAATCCCTGGACCACGGCCAAACACCCCAGTACATACTTCTAACATAACTGACACCGGGCGTGAAAGCCTTAGAACAATATTAAGTTAAGAATAAATTTGTTGAAAATTTTCTTTGGAGTATCTTGCTTTACGGAAGTGAACTATAGTCCTCGAGATAGAAGGAAAAGGCCCAACTGGAAGCAGTCGTGACGTAGGGAGAGAGGGCGACAAACGCAAGCAAAAGCTGTATGAAGAGAAAAACAAACATTGAAGTTCTATAGTAAGTAAAATAAGAAAGAAACTTTATAAAAGCGATGGAAAGAGACGTATTGTAAACTTGGAAGCTCCGTAGACGGGTATGAAGAATGTTATTACTTAATGATAGAACGTAGGAGGCTCTTTCGGAAGGACGTAACGTCCTCATTTCGGGACGACAGTTGACGGATTACAAGAGGCTTTTATGCCCTGCTAGTTTAATTATGTACCGACAAATATTTAATATTTTTGTTTTTATAAAGCTATACGTTTGACCCTTAATTTACGTAAAACTATATAAGGTGAAATTGTCAAACGTTTTTCTTGACAAATAACATAAATTATTTTATTTTCTTCCAAATTATTTTCGATGTTTTTGTTTTTGTACCCTTCTTGTATGTTTATTGTTTTTTATACATTTTTTGTAATTCCTGGTTCTTGAACAATAAACTTAAAATTAATATATTTTGTATTTAATTTTTTGTATTCACTGATCCGTTTTTTATAACGTGATTTCTTATTGTGGGTGATGGAGGGAGGGTATATGCGCGGAAAACTACTGGCGCGCCTCTGTATGGGTATGTGGTAAAGCACAGTCGTCTTGATTTGTGCTTCACTGTAAACAACTTCTTTCTTTACAGGAATAAATATTTCTTTTTTATGTCTATAAATATTTTAATTGAAAAGAACGAGCAGTGCTAGTGGCGCAGATAAATTTTGAAGCTGTTACGAATGTCGTTTCAGTAAAAGCGATTACGAAAATAAAGGTGACCGCGTCTTTTGCGACATATTTCGACGCTGCTAACGGAGTCGTGCTCATTATGGTCGTGGTTATACCACAATTATTTTGTTACTTTGTATAATTAAATGATTATTTGGAAAAGATGGCTATATGTAGCCTACATTAAATGGAATCCTGTGCGATAAGCAAATTAAAGCAGTAACTAAAACAAAACTATTTGAAACACAGTGGCATGGCGTGGGTACATAACAGCTGTTGCCGGTTGTGATAGGCCTAAAACGTAACCAAAAAATTAATTCGAATTTTTTCTTTTACTAAGTGTTTTTTTTTAGAGCATTGTCTATCATTCGCTGGGAAAAGAAGAGGGTCCCGGTTCAACGGGATCTGACTCCCGTTATACTTACACAGAATAAATGAGAACATAAATAATCGAATTAAAAATAATAAAGACAAACAGAGAAACACATGACTAAACGAACAAAACACAAATTGGTACGTAGTATTTGCTGCACGTTAGTTCCGAAAACGAACATAGCTGCAAACTGAGCGTTTTGCCGGTTTATACAGCGGCAACAAATTGGACGGACGAATGTGCCCCCCCCTCCTCAGTTTGTATAGTGACAACTATTACGAGGTCAATGACCGTACGCAGTAAAACACTGCCGATATCTGAGCCGGCAAAACAAGACGGTGCAAGTGCACATCAGTTCGAAAGCAATGCTACGCTTTTCTTCAACTTGTCCTACTAATATTGTTCGAATTTCAAATTATTCAATAAATAAAGTATTTATTCTGTGATATAATTAACATTATTTTCTCCTATTTCCAGTACTGTTGCCGCCGGTATGGCCGCAACGCTACTGTTAAAACCATTGTTAGAAGTATCATAACCTACGACTCAAAAGTTTGGACTACTAATAAACGCACAAGAACAAAATTAATGACAGCAGAGATGCACTTTCGGAGACGTTCGGCAAGAGTATCCGGACGTGAGAAAATTAGAAATGAAGTCATTAAGGACAGAATGAATGTGAAATATTCAATTGTTGATTTTATCCAAACAAAAAAATTAAAATGGTATGAACACACGAAAAGAATGGCTCAGGAATGGTTGCCAAGAAGAGTTATGGACTGGACCGCACCAGGAAGAAGGAAAATAGAAAGATCGCCTATCACCTGGATAGAAGAAATTCATACTATATTGAGGGAGCGAGAAATTGAAGAAGATCTTTGGATGGACATGCAGCAGTGGAAGATGAGAATTCGATCACTTCTGTATTCTTTGGTTCCGGAAAATGTGTAAATATTGTATAACCGGAATAATAATATAATTAAATGATTTAAAAGGAATACAGGACGTTCCGTTCTGCCAGAAAGATGCTAGGCTCTGTGCAAAAGTTCTTCCGGAAGGTCATTCCCGCAGGGCACCGTCTGTACGATCTATTATTAAAACATTGTTAACGTCAACTCCATAAAAATCCATTTAACTGTCGGGTTACCCATCCATTGGAAGTTAACTTAATCCCCAAACGATATAAAACTATCTGCTAACCGTACCCAACTGAACATCACTGCCTCCTCTAACTGATCCTCTCCAATAACCTAATTCTCAGTTTTAAGGTGGTGCTTGGAAGAGCTCACTTCACATACGCTTAACCTAATTTCGGCAGTGTTGAGTTTATATCAGTCTCGTTTGTTACACTTCATATTAGTGTATAGACGTACCGGTGCGTCACCATTTTGGAAACAAGATTGAATATTAACATTTTGTTACGTTCTGATGAAGAATTACACATTTTGGAAGTAATTACAAACATAAACATACCAAAAATATGCAAGTGAATGTCTACAATTGAATTATAACTGAGACATACTAGAAATATTGGAAAGACGAATTATTAGGAAAATATTAGGCCCACGAAGAAACTTCAGAAGGTTGGAAATTAAGAAGTAAATTATTTATACCAAAGTATAGAAAATATAACAGAAACAATCAGAAAAAGAAGACTATTATTTTTTTGGGACATTTATATAGAATTGACGACAATAGGTTAACAAAGCAGATCTTCAAATATCTGTGGGGGAAGAAGTCAACATCAAGTTGGATTAAAGAAGTCCAAAAAGGATTTAGAAAAATGTAATATACTGAAAGAGCAATTGAAAGAGAAGTTTTTCGGGCAAAAGTGTTAAAAATGGAAGAAGTCCAGGGTAGGAGAGAAAAAAAACGCAGGTTCAAAGTGGACTGAAGACAGGAAGAAGAGACACAGTGAAAAGATAAAAGAATATTGGAGAAAAAGAAAAGAATAAAGAATTGAAATTGGCATGTGGTCCTTAGATGGCCGTCACAAAAAAAAAAGAAATCGTACAGTTTACCAAAAAAACTTAAAATTAATAATTAATATCGATGGCTACTTATTTAAAAAAATATTAAATGGGTACGCTTGTTTGTATTAACTAACCATCGAACGGAGAGAGATGAACAGCGTATGTACGATGTACATAGATAACGCGGCCACTTGTACGCAACGAGACCTGTTTCATTAAGCGCGTGTAATGAATTCTCGATTCAGAGATAATTACACGTTATTAAAGACCAGGGATAGGTATAACTGGCCGCGCATAAAACGTAAAGTTCAACCGAAGCACACACACACTCTCTCTCTCTCTCTCTCTCTCTCTCTGACGCGAGTCTGTCATGAGTGCACGGGCGCATCTCATACACACACATACATACACATACCATTTAATAATACGAGTAATTACATTTTTACATTACATTTTACATTTAGTAATACCTCGTAATTACGATACTGTCACCACGCTTATTTTAACTTTACGCTTTTATAAACAGTCATTTGCTGTATTGTTGGAATTATGTATATTTGCCGGGTGCTGTTAAGTCGTGGTCAACTGCTTACGTTCAAGACAAACGTTTCGGCGCCACCGTCGGAGGCCATCTTCATTGTCAGAAACGGTTGAAACAATTGGCGCCCGTCCGCCAACTCACCCGGCGAATCTATTATTTATAGTCTTCTACCACAGTACTGGGGTAAATTGGCGGACACCGTACCAATTGTTTCGGTCGTTTCTGACACTGAAGATGGCCTCCGATGGGGGGGCCGAAACGTCTACCTTGAACGTAAGCAGTGGACTACGTCCTAAAAGGCCGGAAAATAATTCCAACTATAGGCCTACAGCGAATGGTTGTTTATCAATTGTCTTGAACGTAACCAGTAGGACACGGCCTAACTTCCGGCGAATAATAATACCAACAATGTTGACGCCGCCGTGAAAGCCTAAGGGAGAGAGAGTGAGAGAGAGAGAGAGAGAGAGGGGGGAGAGAGAGAGAGAGAGAGAGAAAGTTATATTCCTTTAAATTTCGTGTAGATATAATCCAAGTCTAAGCTTAAATGGAAAACCTGGAAAACCTTTTAAGCCTCTAAATGTGCAAGACACTGTTGCTATAATATCATAAATATGCAGGGAGCTGGCTACGGGTAGTTGTCTCTTTGTACATCTAAATATTCGGAAGAAAGTAACATAAAGTAACGTCCGTCAGTTGGTCAACGTGAGTCGTTGTGGTGCACAGTGCATAAACGGAATGGTACAACAAAGCGTTTTTCTGAAGAATAACTTATTAACATTGTTAGAATTATTGTTATCATTAGCCGGGCTGTTAGACCGTGGCCGACTGTTATTTAAGACAGACGTTTCGGATCCACCATCTTCAGTGTCAAAAAAACGTTCGGCTAAAGTCCGCTAAATTAGCCCAGTATTGAAGTACTGAGCTCTTTTTTAAATGTTGAAGCAGGTTTATTACAAAGCATTAGAGTATACGTTTGAAATATGAATGTAGGAAAATCACTTCAGTCAATAAGCATCTTTCAACAACGTTTCAATAACGCATATCTGTATTGTATTGTATTATTACCGCTTATTTTAATCTGACAGATTTCAGCATGTTATCACACGTTTTTCAGCCTCTTTAAAGATAATAATGTTGATTGGTCTTAACTTGTTTTTTCTTTTTTATGAAGCAGACCCCCCCCCCCAACCAAATTCTAGTTACGCCACTGCTATAATTAAAACGCCCGAGACGCAATAGTCATACAAAAATATTAGTAAAAACGCAAAGGAACACGACTTTTGAGAGTCTGAACATAGAAACTAAATGTCTAGCGGTGATTCGCCGGAACTCGTTAACGAAACATGATATGACAGTAAAGCAAAATGCTCCCGTGTTTCACCCACAAAGCTGTTGTTTGACCGTTGCTTTGTGAGAGTACGTATGTAGTGAGAGGAAAGGGGGTGAGGCTCGCTCTTTTGTGTGCAGAAGGAGAAGCGAACGCGCAAGGAGAAGAACTACCAGCAGCAGTAGGAAGGAACGCGCGTCGTCCACGGAACAATAGTATTTTAATTGGAGTAGTATAACACAACAATGGTATACTGATTGATATGACGGAGTTGCATGTGATGTGAGAGCCGGGCCGGGGTATTAGCGGAGCAAGTGGCGGCGGTGGGCGTGGCGGGTGGGTTCAGCTCGAGACTGCCGCAGGAAACGCGGCCCGAGTTTCCCACGGAATGCACTACACACTACACTACACTACCACTACCCGACACAGTTTTGGAGCTCTATCTACACTGTACTGGTAGTGCCGTGCCAACTAGCCGAGTATTTACATATATTAAGAAATCAATAACCTTTCCCAGAAACGATCACCTGTTTCTTTCTTTCTTTTTTTTTTAGTAGAAATCACGAGTAATTTAAAAGAAACAGAAAATTGAAAAAACTACTCTCCTCCGTGACTAGACGGCATGACTTTTGTATTTTGTGCTAGTAGACTATTTGTCTGTTTACGTGTCCGTGTGTGTGTGTGTGTGTGTGTGTGTGTGTGTGTGTGTGTGTGTGTGTGTGTGTGTGTGTGTGTGTGTGTTTATACATGCACACACACACACACACACATACATATGATAGAGAGAGAGCGAGTGAATGTGTGTAAACTAGATAGGCCTATAATTCTATGTTGCGTAAACAAATGGAAGCTTGGTGATCGCGAAAAAATCGTGTTCGAGGTAAGGGCAGATTCTGATTGTACGACCTCGTACTACTCTCAAAACATGAAGAAAAGTGATTTTCGGAAAAGTGTCTGTGCGTAGAATTTTTTATATGGCGAAGTATAACTGCCACAAATTCAAACAGAATCAAGTAAACTTCTTCTGCATATATGTTCGAGCTGTAGAGGACTCAAGGCCTATTGATTTTGGTGAAGATCGGTTAAGGGGAATGGGTAGTTTACCTGCAAACGTTGACGTTTTAACAAGAGTAAAGTACTTAATTTTGATAAAAAAGTAGCCTGAAAAGTAGGTCACAATAATTCACTGTAGAAAGGTAGATGAAATATCTATAAATGAAAAGAGTGGTTGAAGGGGAAAGGGGGCAATTTTCTATAAATGAAAATTATAGTTGAAGGTGGAGGGGATAATTTTGTATGTGTGTAATACGTTATCGGCAACAAAGAAGTAGTTTCTATGGAAATATTTCATTTCAATTTGTCAAACACAAAACTCGATTTACAAGGAACACACCTACGTAAGCTGTTAGAAATTATCGAACCGAATTCAAGTAAACAATTTTAAATACAAATCTTAGAACATGGAAGTCACGTAAAGTTCTCCATACCGTTATTCTTAGTTCAAACACGTTCGTAGCATTATCCAGTACGCAATATGCTTACTGTCGGTCGCATTGATCCATTGCGTTCTGGATGAATATTCATGTTAGTTGATATTGATGGCACTACGGTGGTTGCGATAATTTAATAAATACAGAACGGATTAATGTCTGAATAAACCTAAGGTAATAAGAAAAACACAGCAATAAATATTGAAGACACACAGAACAAAATTATTCCACTGAACTCAATCGCTGTGCCTAATTATATGAGTAGGGGGTAACTTATCTATAACCTTCATCTATACTAAGATTCACAGTTCTGTCCTTTATCTTATTTTCTGTTTTTTTTTGTTTTTGTTTTTTTTTTGTTTTTTATAGGGGGAGACGTGCCCTGCTTGGGTCATTCTCTGCCTCTCTCTCTCTCTCTCTCTCTCTCTCTCTCTCTCTCTCTCTCTCTCTCTCTCTCTCTCTCTCTCTCTCTCTCTCTCTCTTTTCCCTGGATTTTTCACATTTTCGTGTTACCTTGTTCTGGACTTTCTCTGTTCTCTGTCTACAAGCGAAACGGTTATTTCTAAATAAAATGATAAGTTTTCTTCTCTACATTTCAGAGGAGTGTGTTGACACGTGAGGAACAACTACAGCATTCACAGTGGTCTTTACTCTACACTTTCTTAGCCGTACACGGCCGGCACCAACATTGTTAAAATTATTCTTATTACTAGACTTGGTCGACTTTTGTTGTGGACACGGATGTGTTTCGGCTCCACCATCGGAGGCCATCTTCAGAAAGTGTTTGCCAAGATGTCTACCTCAGTACTGGGGTGAATTGGCGGCCATCTTGCAAAACATTTTCTTACACTGAAGATGGCCCCCGATGGTGGGGGCGAAACGTCTGTCCACAACAACAGTCGATGACGGCCTAACAATAGTTTTAACAATGTCATTACTCTGCTTCTGAAGTTCCTCAGTCCTTTTCTGTCTACTCCAGAAAAATTAAATGTTTAAAAAAGATTTTTAAAATTTTACATCTCCTTATCGCCCACGGATCTGACCTTTAATACTGAACCATTATTTCGCTGAAATAAGGTATGAAGGTCGTTTTGAAGAGTATACGATGGTCTTCATACACGTTTATTCATTTCTGTTCTGCCTGCAAGTGTCAGACTATCGATTACGTTAAAGAAATATACTATAAATTTCAAGATTCCAAGAAGAAGGAAAAGTAGTGGCTCTTATCGGATTATAAATGTTTATGCTATTAACAATACAATAAAAGAAGCTGTTAGCTTTATGTCTGTAGGGTTTGAAATAACGGGAGTGTGTATCTTTTTTTGTATCCTGAACAAAAGCCAAATAAACTTATTTATTCACATATACGGATCACTTAGCAAACGCGTAAAGAATGAAACGCGCTGAAATATATAGTTAAATACAGCACAATTTTCAATGTTTCTATAGTGATTTGTAGTAGCGAACACAGGGCTCGGTTCTCATAGACAAACAGAAACGTCGAACACAAGCACAGGAAATGGAATTCATTAGAACAGTGAAATTTCGTTCGAAAAACAATCGGATTAGTGGTGACACTAAGGAATGAGCTACAAATATTTAGCATCGTTGAGAGAGAAGTGATAAGAAAATCGAATGACCGCCCGGAAAGAATGAAAGCCGAAACACACCCACTAAAAGCAAAAATATATTAATGCCTGTGAAGAAGAAGAAGAAGAAGAAGAAGAAGAAGAAGAAGAAGAAGAAGAAGAAGAAGAAGAAGAAGAAGAAGAAGAAGAAGAAGAAGCGTGGGTCGGCCGCGGTACCGTAACGGGCACCGTTCATGTTCGATACTTTTAACGAAGAAGAATAAGAAAAAGTGCATCACGTGGCGTTAGTCCTTACTTAAGGGCACTCGTAACCGGCTTTGCTTACCATGTTAAATTCATCAATTTTGATACCCATTATCTCAGAACCTTTGAAAGACAAAAGTCTGAAATTTTAGCACGCAGACAAGCACATTATACGCTACAAACGCTCTCTCATTTTCTTGATTTTTTAATAATTTAATCTTTTACTCTAACAATTTGCATACAAAAAGCATACTTAATATTCTTTTACGTTTTCTTTTTTCAGCGAAAATGTATAATTCTAATAGTGTAGTTATACCTCTATGAACCCAATATTCATAAAAAAATTCAGCTTGTTAGTGTACTTGGTTTCTGAAATGATAGGTCATTTATCTATAAAAACAGATTTTCAGAGAAACGCGTTTAAAGTTCTAAAACAGTTTTTTATTATTTTACCTGATTTAAATCAGTCCAGCTCCATACTCGGGGTCTTTATTATGTCCATTTGGTGTTCTGGTTTTTTCTTCACATTTCTAGTTGACTGTCTAACCTTTTTCATCAGTTCGTCTACTGCTGTCTCTGCCTCCCGGATTCGTTGCAAGTCTTTTTTTTTTGTATTACCTCAACCATAGTTAATCCTGGTTTGATCCCTAGTTTTCGTAAGAATTGACACTTACTAGTATTACCTCCACTAAAGGTCAACACAGCATTATATACACCAAAAACCAAAGTATCCACAGTCCAACAAATATATTTGTTTGGCAATCTATTCCAAATCAAATGGTTTAGCGACTCGTTTGCATTCTGTGTACAACAATTAAGACATTTTGTAACAAATTAGGATGACTCAGTTCAGTTCGTAGTCCTTCAGTCTTTCGACTGGTTAGTAACTTACCCTCCCCGCATATACCCGTGGTGCGTGTGATACTGAGTCTCTCACGGTTTTGAGGAGGGTTTATACTAGGCAGGATACCTCTCGCAGGGTTGCCATTACCTTGCGAGGGGGAACGGTCGTATATTGGCAAATGACTCAGGCAGCAAATACTGGCTTGTAACCACTTGTGTTAATACAAAATTTTTCTTTTTAAACACAAAAATTCTCTTTCCAATGGTAAAAAAAAAAACATTTTTCTACGATTTGTTATAACGGAATTATAGATTTGTAAAAAGTGGTAGTAATATTATCAACATTTTTGACTGAACTTTTCCTACGATCTGTAATATTTTAAAAATCGACCAAAATTTATTATCAAGCGTATTCACATAAATTTAGTATCAAATTACTCAAAAAATATTGAAGATTATTTTACGAGAAAAAAAAATATCGGTTTTTGGGTCGATTTACCGGTTACGAGTGTCCTTAAGGAATAGCACATTTAGTCAGCAGTTGCTTCTTCAGGCTAGACATAAAACATATGCGGTTGTGCGCGATTAACCTCACGTGGAATACTCCTTTCAATAAACTATCAGAAAACCGCACGACAAAGTTTGAAAGACCGCAAAGTTCACATTGGTTTCATTATTGTCCGCGAGACGGCGTGACACACTTTGAACTCGAAAGTGGCGAACGCATTGTAATGTCCGACCACTTCCGTAATAACGTTTAACCGTTTTGTCTCGCCAGCATCAATTCATTAGGCCTACACGAACAGATTCCCACGCGCTACTCACCCTGCATGTGTATTTGTTCTGTACATTATCCGTTTCTACAATTACGGTTTAATTACTTTATACCTTCACCGCTTTGTTATCCCAGCAATTCCCGTAAATACGTTATTTAGCACGTTTCTTATTTACCACCTTTCTTCGTTAAGCTCTGCTGCGCCGACAGGTCTCCCTAGCCAGTGGCGTATCTAGAATTTGGCCTTGGAAGGAGTCCGGAGTAGGGTCGGCTTCACACAAAAGAAAAAACAAGTCAAGACTAATCAACACTGCTGTTTTTAAAGAGGCTGAAATCTGTCCACATTAAAGTAAACGGTAAACCCCACAATAATTAGCCTATAATCATATTTGCGCTTACACTTTCCCGCGCAGTTACGGGCACATGTGTGTGCTTGCATGAGTGCACGCGCGTGTGTTCAACGTACGTACACATTCTTTATAAAATGGAAACTGAAATAAGCAGAACTCCACTAAAAATAAAATTTTTGTTATCATCGTCATCTTCACAACACTGTTTCGCCTTCAAAGATCCGATCTTCCAGCCACCTCTTCCTGAGTCTACCCACACACCTGTGTCCTATAGGTTTGTAATTCCAGACTTGTTTGGGCAGTCTGGAATCTGACATTCTTTCTGAGTGTTCTTTCCACCCTTGTTCGTAATCTTTTAATTTTTCATTCAAGTTAAAAACGTGCAACTCTTGTCTTATACGCCCATTCTTTATACGGTCAAGTTTAGAACACCTTTTAACTCCTCGTAAGAATGTTAGTACCGAGACCTGTATTTTATTTCCGTATTTCTTGGCTGTTGTCCATAATTCCCACCCATAGGGCAGTACAGGACTGCCAAAGTACTTTATATAAACTTTTTAGAATTGTCTTGTTTGTTCATCATCTTTTTTCACAGCACTACAATACACCACAAATTAAAATTTACACTGGAAATTGAACAAAACAATAGTATAAATTTTCTATACCTAACAATTAACAAAACAAACAATACACACACGTACAAAATACACAGGAAACCTACCACAACCGACATGGTTATACACAACACATCAAAACACCCAACACAACACAAACGTGCAGCTTTCAACCATATGCTCCATAGACTAACTAAAATACCCTTAAGTAAACATGATTACACCGACGAACTCAACACAATCAAATACATAGCAATGAAAAACGGATACAACCCCAATTTAATAAACAAACTACACAAACGCATCAAAAACAAAAACAACAAAACACATAATACCATTAACCACAACACAATAAATACATCACACTCACATACCATAACTCCAACACACACAAACTTGCCAACACATTCAGAAAACACAAATACAAAATAGCATACAGAACTAACAATACCATCAAAAAACACATCAACGATACAAACAAGGGGTAAAATACAATAGAACAGGTGTTTACAAATTAAATTGTAATAACTGCAATAGTTTCTACATAGGCCAGACGGGAAGATCTTTTTCATCCCGTTACTCTGAACACTTAAAGGCCTTATCCAACAACAATATACATTCTGCATTTGCCACACACATACACACACACAACCATAGCTACACCAACATAGATACTAATCTTGAAATTTTACACTACTTACCCAAAGGTTGAAAACTCAACACAGCTGAACAGTATGAAATATACAAACACCACACAACACAACCAAACAACATACTTAACGACCAATTACAATATAAATCACATACACTTTTCGACACAATTATACAACAAACAAACAATAATTTGGAAACCCGCGCCAATCCCCTTCCTCTACACACCACCCCCACTATACCTTCCAAGCAGTAACCGTTACAAAGTACTGGCAGTCTGTTTCTAAGCTGAAGAAGGCGAACACGACGCCGAAACGCATTCTACGGAAAAAGACAAGTAAGTTTTCATATGTGAAAGTTTCATTATTATATTAAAGTGACTTTTTAGAACTTTAATTTTGTATCCCGACGTACCTTGTTTCTAAAATTAGGTTGATAGTCTCACCGATCGTTTGGAACTCACCTACGTAACTTAACACCAATATCATAACTCCTATCACAGCCAGCATCATTTCCCAAATAATTAAAATGCCTCACCCGTTTTAGAATTCGATCAGTAATCATTATTTTTGTTCTTATTGGCTCCTTGCCTCGAAATGGCATTACCTTTGTTTTTCGTAGTGGAGATTTTCATATTCTACTGTTTGCAAATCTGGCGAAGCTTAAAAACAGATTTTTGCAAGCAGATTCTGTATTCTGAAGTACACGCAAGTTGTCAGCAAACAAGAGCACATTCAAAAATCTGCCTCGTCCCGTGATTAACTTAATACCAGGCTTCACTAGATTTTTCCATTCATTTACCTATAAAGTTTTTGTGTATTAGACATTAGAATGATATATCTATATCTACAGGACTGTCAAAGTTAATCTATAGCCTATAATTATAAATTCTATAAAAACCAGTCATAAACAATTCTGTTTAATGAAACTATACGTATCAATAATTAGCTAATATTCATAGAATAATCTATAGGCACTAACTATAAATAAATTAAATTAATTTTTTTATTACATATTGAATAAATTAATAAATATTCTCAAGTCTGTACATCCACAAATTTTCTGACGTCACTCTTCCTGCCAACTTTTTGACCTCCACTGACATCTCTACTGCTTGTTTTGAAATAGCAACGTTAATTTTAATCTACACGTTTCAGGTAGCCTGAAACGTCCACTTTTTGTATGTTACTACTTTTAAAAAATGTCATAAATATTGACTCTTCAAGACAGCTCACATTCATTTCACTTGAGATTTTAAAGGCCGTGACATTATAAATTTAAAAATAATCATTAATTAGAGATACAGAGAAGACGCAGCCCTCTTGGCTAGAAGCTACGGGCACTTATAGAACGTATTAACTAATGAAGCTGAACTCTGTTCTGGACCAGACCTTGAACTTAATATCAGAAACAACACGGAAGAAATGTCTGTCAATAAGAAAATACCAAAAGTGGGCGGTTCTTACTTATGACAAGTGTTTGAATGGCTTCACTTGCTTGGGATTCCAGCTAACCAACAGCCGGAGCAATACGACTGAAATTAGGACTAGAACGCTAGATTCAAATAGATGAATACAATATAATGTATTGGATGGATATTACGCTCCTGTGCTCCCCCTAAACATTTAATTGACACGTTGCTGTGTCATCTTTCTTCGTCACGTAACAACAGTGAAATTAATACTCTAAAAGCTTCTACAATTTTGTTACACTATAATGTTGAAATGTAAATAATTATTCCCAAAATCAACTCGTTGACGTCCACTATTCAAAGCTACTGTTATCAGTAGGAAATACATTTTTTATCTCGCACAATTCTAGTTACGCTGTTGACACGTTACTGCATATAAATTAACAACGGCTACGCCGACAGCAGAATGACGACGATACGCCGAGCCAGATCTATCGAAGGTGATAAACTGCAGTTTGTGAATACTAATTCCGGAAACGCCGAGCCCACGTGGGCTGATAATAGCGACAATGTAATTTGACTAACGTGATATTCTGATTGGCACACAGAGAGACGGGAAACGTCGCTCTTTAGACTGTCATACTTTTGGCCGAGGCGGTCACAGAAGATCGTAATGCACAAATAATATCACCAAGATTTTTAATGGGTAAAAAACATCGTAGCACCGAAGACATAATAACGCTCCATAAGAATACCGAAGTGTCAAACACAGTAAATAAAAGAATAATTCGGACTTTTGTTACGAAATTACAAATATAAAAATGATACAAAAGTGATAATTAATTTAAAAATGTATATAAGTGACAGGACAAATAAAATTGTGACTAAAACCTGTACGGAACAAGGGCAGTTTTGCCGAAATTCTACAAAGTAGAAAAATGAATTGACAGTTTTACAACAGAAATAAAATTTACAATAAATAAAATTTAACATAAAAATAAAGTTTATGATAATATAATTCGTCAGCTTACACGGCCGGAGTCAATGTTGTTAAAATTCATTACCGGGTTGTTTGGCCGTGGGCCATTGTTTTCAACTACAACAGACGTTTCGACAGTACCATCGACTGCCAACATCAGTGTAAAAATTGGAGCTGTATTTTTGACACTCATGATGGCAGTCGATGGGTACTGTCGAAACGTCTGTTGTAGTTAGAAACAATGGCCCACGGCCAAACAGCCCGGGAATTAATTTTAGCGACAATGTTTATGATGTTACGCTGTGTCATGTTGTGATATTGATGCTGCTGTACGGTGGAACGTTTGTCAACTGCAAAACGGTTTGACACCAAACGGAGATAGTATCCTCATGTACTTTTTCGTTAAAAAAATGTTATCATTATAGTTTTATGTATAAAATAAAACAGAGGAATTGTTTTGTAGTATCTGCTGCCAGAGCTTTTGAGAGTATCGTGTAACCAGCGGTTCTCAACCTTTTTAAATCCGGGAACCACCTTAAATGATATTACACTACACGGGACCCATAACCATGGGCGAAGGCAGATTTACTTGTAAGGATGTGCACACCCAGTTTATAACTATATTTTCGGTAACTTCAAGAACTTTAAGCCCTTTTAAACAAATTATACATACTTAATTCTGGAAAAGTACACATGTAAAAGGTTTCTGAGACAGAGTAAATACATTTTCTAGCACGACTTTGCGGCTAACGCACCTTCTGGACCCGACAGTGGGTCGCGCCTCATAAATTGAGAAACGCCGATTTAGACGAAGGATTTTTAAATACGAATTCCGCAAAATGTATGTAGATCTACAAGGAGGAAAAGTGAAAAGCTCCATCATTCTGATAGGGAATGACGGCGCGGAAGGAAAACGATGCAGTGACATAGGCACATCTAGACTAACATGGTTTAAAGGAATCGAAGATGATACCAGTGGTGGAGGTGTGTGTGTGTGTGTGTGTGTGTGTGTGTGTGTGTGTGTGTGTGTGTGTGTGTGTGTGTGTGTGTGTGTGTGTGTGTAGCTTAGGTGGGTCTCCGTCTCACGAAACAGCTGAAGCACCGAGAGATATAAGACCGTTTCAAGCTAATCACTGTGATAGCTTCAATATTAAACCTTAAAAGCGACACAATATTTGTCTAAAAATTTTTTAAACGGACTTTGTCTACACTTGCTTAATTTTTTTAAGTAATTTTTCGACCAAAACAGGAATCTGAAGACGTTTTCTCACTATAATTCTGAAATTGACAAAAATAAATTAAATAAAAGACGCAATAATAGAATACAGTTTGTTTATATTTTTATTTTTTTTATTTTAAAATTGTTACCTGAAGACGCTACCGAACGCGGTGTAGTCGAAACGTTGTTTAAAAAATTAAACGGATGATGGCTTATGTCCTTTTTCTTTTTAATTTTTTTTGGTAAGCTTCTTATGAAACTTGTTTCTCACGACAGTCAGAATAAGAAATACTGTAACAACAATATTTTTAAATGGCAGAACTATTAGGCTAATAAATGACGCTGGAATACAGTTAGTTTTATTGTGTAAATAAGAAAGAAAACAGGGTATTTGCCGTGCGTGCGTGCGTGCGTGCGCGCGCGCGCGCGCGCGCGTGTGTGTGTGTGTGTGTGTGTGTGTGTGTGTGTGTGTGTGTGTGTGTGGGCGTAGGTTCGATATGACACAGGGCGTGTGTAAATGGAATGGTCATGTAGAATCTAAACGGTTTTATGTTGTTGCTCACTGTAACATAGGACAAGTTGCATCTTTTCACAGCGCAAAGATTTTATAATTATACATATACAAAGATTACCGCCTTTGTATGTTTCTCACTGTACTAACACTTTTATATTTATGTGTGGTCATTTCGTATTGAGAGCACAAAACACTTTCGCCGTGTAACTTGTGCATTATAATTTTGTAGTTTATGTGGATCATTTCTCTCTCTCTCTCTCTCTCTCTCTCTCTCTCTCTCTCTCTCTCTCTCTCTCTCTCTCTCTCTCTCTCTCTCTCTTTCGCTTCATATGCGCGCGCGCGCGTGTGTGTTGGTGTTTATGTATGTACGTTTATGATGATTTCCACTTGGATTTCCTCGTGTTTTCCCAGGCGAGAACTTATTCGTTCTGATATTCTTCGACACATTCGTTTCTGATATTCTCATGTTGCTGACTCCTTTTTGATATTCAAGACCAAAATGTTCATTTTATAAAAATGTACCCATGAAAATCTAAAAGTTTAATTGTATATTTGTATGTCACACACACTTCGGAGACAAAGCATGTTAAAACAGTGATAGGAGGGAAACAATCCACTCTGCCAATTCGGGAAACACAGGAACTTGGAATAACTAGACATAGAAGCAAGTAGGCCTATCATGTGTAATATCATTTGTCTACCTAGAAGCCGTTATAGATACAGGTGATGAAAGAAATTTTAACTTCCGTATTAAGGAAGCGCTAATGCAAACATTTAAGGCTGCACGATTATCCGGCTAGTTAAGAGATGTTTTGAAAACATCCGCCTATAATATATCAGGCTAGGCCTATATATTTTGAAAACAAACCAACACAAAATATATACTAATTTGAAAACGAACAGAGTTAAAATATACGGATTCGTAGTAACGCCGATTATAGAATATGCACTAGATTCCGGGGGCTGAATCGTCCAGCTACTAAGAGCAAAGGAGATATCTAAACTGAGAGAAATCACTCACCATACCCTCGTCGACAGAATATCTAATCGAGACTTAAAAAGGAAATCAATACACGAAAATATATAAATATTGTTACGCTGAGATGAAACACACTTACGTAACGATCTAAATAATTCGAGATTGCCTTTGCTTAATATATTTATCCCACGCAAACCGCATCCAAATCCGATTCAATACTCCATAGTGGCTCGAATGGAGTCCAGTTTTACAAAATGACATTATTTTAGTTTTGGAATTAAAAATTTCATATCTGTAGTTTTTTGTTATTAGACAGAGCTGATGCTCTTTGCAGCCTATCTTCACTAGACGAAAGCACCACTTGAAGAAAAATCTATTATCCATACCACCTTCGAGTGCACCACAATTCCTCCATATACTGTTCGTTTACAGAGTTTGAGAATGTCGTTCGGGTATAAGATGAACAAGACAAGGGACAAACCACAACCTTGCCTCTCTCGTTGATTTATTTGAATATTTAGTAACCTTGTCATTACTAGCAATTAATATAAGCTTTTAATAACTTCCATTCTCTGCTCTAGAAAATCACTGTTTAAAAGTACTTCACATACCTTATGTAGGCCTATGTTCTTGACACAGTGACGTATCTAGAATTCGAACTCTAAAGGGGGGGGGGTTAGGTGTCGGGTCGGCTTCATACAAAAGAAAAAACAAGTTAAGGGTAATCAACACTACTGTCTTTAAAGTGGCTAAAGTCAGTTCCATTAAACTAAACTGTAATAACCCAATAAAAGTACGTTATTGAAACATTGAAACATTGTTTACAAGATACTTATTAGCTGAATTGATTTTCCTATATTTCATACATCAAACCTATACGATAATGCAGTGTAATAAACCTGTTTGTATATTTAAAAAGAGTTACTAGACTACTATTTTAGCGAACATAGCTGGATAAAAAATAAAACAGCCTAAAAATTAAGAGAATAACAAAAAATTCGTCAATTTTTTCTACCCTCTGGGGAGGGGTCTGGTCCCCCCCCCGTAAATACGCCCCTGCTTGTCAAAGGCTCTAACGAACGGGAGTTCTCTTGTTGTAAATGTCCACCAGACTCCTGAAGATGTTGTGGTCAGTATCCTGGTGAGGTACGAAATCAATTCGTGTGAAGTGAGCAAAGTCCATTTACATAATGAAGATCATACTGGTGCAGAAAGGAAGGCCACAGATAAGACGGACCGCTGACATAAAAGTCGTCTCATCTCTGAAAGGAACCTTTAAGGTGGACGTTGACTAGCTCGAAGGTCGGGAACAAGCAAACGACAAAGTATTGCGTTACACTTCACACCGCCTTAACGTTACCTTACCGTGCCCTTTTAAATCAACGTTACAAACATAAAGACCATGCTTTTCCTACTGCAATCCCTGATACAAACTGCTACTATATCCTTACTAGGACATAGTATTATGTTTCAGACGCAGGACGTACGGTACACACGTGTCGACGTTAGAGGCCTTTCAGCGGCGGCGTTCACGTGAACGACGGAACAAAGGTGGCATTCACGTGACCTTATTTATCAGCTAGCGGACGATAAATAAGATTAACAACTGAAGACCTCGTATATTTGAATTTTATGTTGCACACGTATTACATACACACAGAGAGTAAGGGTCCATTAACACCTCTGTATGTGTGTGTGTGTGTGTGTGTGTGTGTGTGTGTGTGTGTGTGTGTGTGTGCGCGTGCGTGTACACTAGCCGAGTTACTGAATCATGACTTGCTAACCTTCGCAGTCAGTTAGACAGCCTTATTATACAGACATAATAAGGGTAATAATCATATCGGTGTTGTAGTTCTCAGAGCGGAGCGCGGCGCGGTGTTACAACAGTGTTCTGTCTCTCTTTCTCTCTCTTTGATTGATACCAGACGGTAAAGTTACACTACACTAACCAACACATTCACCGTGAAGCTGATCCAGATATGGTCGCTACTGTTTTGTTTTCCCTTCAAAATACATATTACTCATAGTTTCGTTTCAACTAAACGATTAAGTGAACTTACTGTTTTGCGTCCGGACATATTTACAACTTCGGGGGCCAAAATGGCGGGTGACAACAGGGGAGTATTTACATGGGGGACGAACGGACTCCGAACCCCCAGCCCACGAGGTGGTCGAAAAAACTGGCATCATCATCATCATCATCAGCAGCAGCAGCAACAATTAAACCAGGATGGTTTGTTCCGGTCTCAAACTGACAAAATCCAGAGCTGCCAGTTTCAAAAACGTGTTAAATTTCTTGGTATATTGGGACTTCTATCCTGCTTTTACTATACGTTCCCAAACACCTGATTTGTAAATAGCCTCTACAGGTGGAGGTTTCAAACGTCCTATTATAATTCCATAAGTTTCGTTCAACCTTATGTCTACTTTTTGTGTGTGGCTAGATCTGCACTACACTGGGCTGGCGTATTCCGCTGCCGATAAACGTAGGTCCTTTTAATGATACTTCTTTATTTCCTTCATATTATTCTTATTTTTCTTCTCTCCTCTTTCATGTCCTTCTTTACATTTATCTTCTAACTTTTCTTTCTTGTCTTTCTTCTTCTCATTTTTGCGCATAATAATGCGTAGTTTCGCTCTTATCCCTCTTTACGACTCTGATGAACCATCTTTAACATGGCGGATCAATATTATCTCGTTTTCCTTGCAATTTGTGTGGGCGAATCATTACCTTTTACTTAATCGTTCCCTTTTTACTTATTCAGACGAACACGGGCTCCCTTGTTTCCATCATTTTGCCGAAGTTCGTCATTATCGTCTTCTTAACGGTTTTAGGGGTTTAGCGGACTGTTTATATTCCACAGTCCGCCTCTTCTTAGGTCTACCAACTTTTCTTTTGCCTCTAGAGTAGTAATCTTTCGCCATCTTTGGTATTCTACTTTCTTCCACTCTATTAATGTGTTGAACCCATTTCCTTCTGTATTCTTTAATCCTTTCATTAACTGCAAAAATATCTAAATCACTTATCTCTTCGTTTCTTATATGATCTCGTCTGTTACACCTTTTACCTGATCTCAGAAATTTCATTTCTACTGTTTGTATCTTCTGTTCATCTTTTTTTTTTTTTATGACCCAAGTTTCAGAACCATACAGTAGTGTAGCTATTGCCATTGTTTTATAATCCGGCCGTGTTATTTTACCCGTAAAGCCGGTACAACTTTCGCTGAAACCGGTAAAACCGAACTTCGTTGAAACTGTAATTCCCGCTCCGTCAAATCAAACGTATTAAATAAACAAAATAATATGTAATTAGTAACGTGAAAATGAAAAGGTTAACCGATAAAGGATTCAATTTCGCTAATTACATTAGACCTCTAACAGAGGCATTTATGACAAGTAACCAGAATCACTTAAACTTTTCAGGATAGGTACTATAAGACTGAAAGCGACAAACCATTGCTACGGAATTTAAATAGAAACAGATAAAGATGTTAAAACGGAGAATAACCGGGAGACCGGCTAAAAGCGGGATAAAATAAAGATGAGTCAAGGAACTGCGCCGTACATAATACCTGAACGTTTGATATTTACAGCGTAGCCGGTATTCCAGCGTTAAGAGAGCCAGTTTTGCAATTTGTCCGCTTATATAATTTGGAGTTTTCATATTTATGAAGTTGCCGCATTTTGTAAAACCTACTTTTTATTTTCTCGGTTTCAGTCGGCGGAGCTCACGAGTCCTAATGTTGATAATACGATTTAATTTATTTCGGAGTATTTCGCATATGCCATAAGGCTTTCTCTTACTTTTCTCTTCTCTTCTTTTTTTTTATCTTCCTCCATTTTCATTTTTTTATACACACGTGCTCAGGCAGACAATTTATGGATGCGATTAAACCTGTAGTTTTTCGCAATTTAAAGTCCACGAGTTTGTCATCAGTGTTATTATTATTATTATTATTATTATTATTTCATAATTCCAGTTTCCGTGGACAAAGCGGTACGACCACATTCTCAACGACGTAAACGATACAGCGATAAGCAGTATGGTAACGACCCGAGCAACAATAATTAACGGCCAACAATAAAAGGACGGTACTGTATTACTGTGAGTACCGTATTGTTGCTGACAATTGTTGGCCCACTGTAGAGCCAGTTTAAAAACGTTTTCAATTACTACACGTGACATCGCTTGAATCTCCATTCCCGACTTGCTCGATCTGAAGACAAAAACTATGGATTGTATTAACAGTCGTTACGTATCTTGGATTGGGCATTAACTTAAGGGCAACCGTAACCGGCTGTGCTTACCATGTTAAATTCATCACTTCTGACACCCAGTATCTCAGAACCAGTAAAAGATAGAAGTCTGAAAATTTAGAATTACTTTACACGCAGGTAAGTATTTTATACACTACAAACGCTACTACACTCGTAAAGATATCACAATTTCCTGATTTTTTTAAATATTTTGTATGTTTTGCTCTTAAAATTTCCATATAAAAAGCATACTAATATTTTTTTAGGTTTTAATTTTTCATTTAAACTATTTAGTTCTAGTAGTGTAGTTATATCTCCATTAACACAACATTCACACAAAAATTCAGCTTGACACTTTACTTGGTTTCTGAAATAATGGGTCATTTATCTACAAGAAATAGATTTTCAGAAAAACGCACTTAAAGTTTTTAAAACAGGTTTTTATCATTTTGTCTGATTCAAAATAGTCCAGTATAATTCGCGGTATATTCAGTTATGTCCATTTGGTCCTCTAATTTCCTCTTCACAATTTTAGTTAACTGTCTATCTTTTTTGTCGTCAATTCATCTACTGCTGTGTGCTGTGTCAAGAATCCGGTGCAAGTAAATTACCTTAAATATATTTGATCCTAGTTTGGTCCCTAATTTTTGTAAAACTTAACACTTACTTATGTTAACTTCATTGAAGGTCAACACAACATCATGTACACCCCAAAACCAAACTATCCAATCCAACAAATATATTTGTTAGCAATCTATTCCAAATCGAATGGTTCAGCGACTCGTTTGCATTCTGTATACTACCATGAAGACATTTTTTTTTACTAATTAGGATGACTCTGATCAGCAAATATTGGCTTTGTGACACGCATTGGAAACAATGTCGGGTCCGTAGTAAACCTTGAAAAGAGAGAAACCTCTATAGAAGTTGTATGAGTACTTCCGGTTAATGTCAACGCAACAGACCTTCTGCTACCACCACGTGCATTTTGACATCTCCAGGAAAAAGAATGTTGCCTACAGAACATATTGTCCTGAACACACCGTGTAAGATCTCTAGGCCTAATCGGAAAAAAGAAAATGGTTCAGTAGGTACCAGTTTACATACACACGTGAAAATTTGTATACGTCTGAGTAACTTGAATGTGTATACCTATGCACACATACCTACCTATAGGTATACATTTATTTGTAAGAGAGAGAGAGAGAGAGAGAGAGAGCTGACGAACTCCTCTGCGTTGTTTAAGACAGTAGGCCTACATATGTGGTACTCAAGAACTGCTTATACAAAATAATAATTGGCGCGACCACAAGTCAAGTGCATTGCAAACATTTGTTCCATTTATGTTTATTCAAGTGCACAGTGTTTTGTTTTCTTTTCATTAAGTACACATACACTCCTGTGTTACTCTCACCCCTCCTCACACACGCTCTCTCTCTTTCTCCCTCTCACCCTCTCCCCTCTCACTCTCATTCCCTTTTTTTAAGTCATTAGATTCTGAGTCAGTCATTGATTTTCCTTTCTTATCTTCCTTTCTTTTTCTTGTTGTTGTTCTTGTTCTTCATTTCAGGATTAGGCGACATCACCTAATCCGGTCTCGTATCTTTTGCGTGGTTTTCCCACATCTCTTTTCCATTTAGGCGCATACTCTGTAAAACTTGTTGAGGTAGCCTTTTCGCCTCCTTTCTACCTATATGTTCAGTCCATCTCAGCTTACGTTTCTCAACTCTTACATTTACAGGGAATATACCCAAGTCATGTACTATCACATCGTTTCTAATTCTATCGTTTCTTGTACATCCCTTTACGTATCTCAAGAAATTCATCTCTGCACCTTCTATGCCTATATGACTTGTATCTTTTTTAGTTAATACCCATGTTTGGGAACCGTATGAAAGACTGGGAACTGCCATAACCTTATAGAACTACATTTCAGTTGTCTTTTTCTATTTCTTGTTATAAACATTAAAAACACGTATTAGTGAATGTAAAAATGTTTATTCAACAAGTATAATTTGCAGTCAAATTTTTCAAATGGCTTGTAAAAAAGCGTTCTCAATTTCATCTGAGATCGGACAATTGAACCAAATCGAGTATCATGCCTTAGAATGAGGCAATAATCAAAGGTATTATCGGCAGCCATTTGAAGCTATTTTTCTTTAAAAATGAGAGATTTTGAGGTAGAAGATAGGAAGGCGTATGCAGACTGGGTCACGTTTTTATTCGATAACGAAAACAATGCAAACCGATACACGTACGCAGGATTGCTAACGTCGATATCCCTCAACCAGAAACAGGAGTACCACCTGCTAACTTCTCGGCCGGATCGCCGTCGAACCAGTGGCTTATCTACAATTTGGAAGGGGGGGGGGTTCCGGAGTCGAGTCGGCAAAATGAAAAACAAGTTAGACTAACCAACATTACTATCTTCAAAGTGGTTGGAAAACGCTTGATAACATCCTGAAAATAGTCACATAAACTAACGCTAATAACATAATTAAAATACGCGTTATGGAAACATTGTTAAATGATACTTATTGACTGAATTGACTTTCCTATACCTCCTCCTCCTCCTATGGTGCTACAGCCCAAGTCGGGCCCTGGTCTCCACCAATCTCCGCCTCCAATCTACTCTATCCATGCAACCCTCCTCCAGTTTCTTATCCACATGTCCCTCGCGTCCTCTGCAACGCTATCTTCCCACCTCTTCCTCGGTTTTCCTCTAGGTCTCGTTCCCTCCCGTGTACCCAGCAAAGCCCTTTTGGTGTTCCTGCCATCCTACATTCTCATAACATGTCCGGCCTAACGCAATCTTTGTATTCTTATAAATTTTGAGGCTGGTATCTATTTATATATTTGATACAGTTCATTGTTGTATCTCACTCTCCATGAGCCATTTTCTTGTATTGGGCCTATAATGCATCTGAGGATTTTCCTTTCAAAGGTGTCTACTATGTCGGCTGTTTTCTGTGTGATTGTCCATGCCTCACACCCGTAGCATAACACTGGTCTGATGACAGTCGTATATATTTTCATTGACTTTCCTATACCGTATTTCATATTTCAAATGTATACCCTAATGCTGTGTATTAAAACAGTTTGTAGCCTATAACATGGAAACAGGAAATGGTGGGAACCAGGGACAGCTTTTTGTGTAGTCATCATAAAAGAGGCATTACGTCCTAGCTCTTTTAAACAAGAGCTAATACTATATTAGCGTATACAGCTGAAAAAGTAAATAAAGAAATTAATTAATTTTTATTTAATTTAATTTTTATTAAATAAAGAAATAAATAAAATACACAAAACAGCCTAAAAATTAATTGATTTAAAAAGTTCAACTTTATCGACCCTGGGGGGTGTCCGGTCCCGTGCGTCCTTCCCCCCGTAGGCCTAAATACGCCCCTAAGTCCAACTAAGTGGGACAGGAACGGAGTTGTTCAAGTCGCAATTTTGATGGCGGCTAGAGGAAAAAGCGAGTGCAGTAAATATGTGGAGGAAGAACTGTGCATGATTCGTGTAGAATTAGAGGCGTATTCGCATTTGTTAACAAATGGCGTATGATACGATGTAAAATGAAGTGTTAAAAAATGTAATGCAGTCCGTTCCAGATGCGAATAGATGGTTGGTCATGTCTAGCAGTGGGCAATGTTACTTGAAAACGATGATGATGTTCGCGCGCGCGCCACTGTATATAATTCACAAGAGGCGTGTGTGTGTGTGTGTGTGTGCGCGCGCGCGCGTGTGTGCGTGTGCGTGTGTGTGTGGTTTTTGGGTGGGCAGGGCACTTGTGATTCTTCGGGCATATAGGCCCTACCCTACGTTAGTGTGGCGCCTTGGAGTTTGTGCGTGTGTTGGATACTTTCTATTAAAGCGAACGTCGTTGTAGTCATTGTTGTGCGAGCGAGCGAGCGTGTGAGTGTGCGAAAGCATGACAAACACGCATGCCCGAAAGGTGATAAAATTTTAATTGCCGTCATTCTGTCGCGCGAAAGCGTAGCACTGGTATGCCCGGTTAATGTAATAAAATATTTATTGCCGCGTGCTGTCACACACCGAACGCCCGCATGAGCGCAAGCAGACCGAACGGTCCGCTTGGCCCACGGCAGATGTCACATGGCTCCGCGTTTTACCTTCGATTCGTCTTCATGCCGTCCATCGTGTTGACACGATCAAGTTAATCTTCACGAACGCACTATATCAATTACTTTGTCCAGTTCATAAATCATTTTAACAACACATTAAAAACTTTTGATTTCAGTTAGGACAATAAGCAGGACTACCCGGACGAGTACATATACATTGTACTTATGATCTTATTCAGGGGTGTCCACAGGGGGGTGGGCGTGACGCAGACTGCGTCAATAAAATTTGGGGAGGGAGGTAATTTGTGGCCGAAATATTTGGCCGTAACCAGTGGTTCGGCTGAAAGAGCTATGAGCCGAGTTAAAATAATAAAAAACAGGTTCATGTCTGCAGTGGGAGACGCATGGTTTTCGAACCTTATGGTTCTAGCTTCAGAGAAAGACTTATTAGAGTCAGTTTCTAATGAAGAAAGAATTGATGCGTCTTGTTTATCGTCTTCGCAGAGGAATAATTTACTGTGCCGAATATAAGCCTAAGCAACTGGGACTTCATCAAACCACTTTTTTTTCATTTTTTCGTCTTTACAATATGCTTTGTTGATATTTTGTTCCTTTGCTTTGAAATATTCTCTTACACGTGTTAATTTCACTAGATTTTTTAATTATTTATTAGTTTAATTTCAAATGAGAATTTATTTAGAAACGGTACTATTTTTAGCTTTAGCTGATTTGCAATAAGACACTTATCACAATGACATATTCTTTTAATTTTAAATGCCTTTCCTTCGATGGTGGAGGGGGGTTATTCATCAAGTTTGAGGGGGCGAGTCATCAAGCTTAGGGGGGTGGGTAATCCTGTTCTATTTATGATTTATCAAGGATACTGTGATTACGTTAGAACGTGTGGTCACAATAAAGAATACCATGGGCAGGCATTCGCCAAAAAATAAAACAAAAATTTTCTAAGATGATGGGATTACTAGCTTTATTACGCTATGTAGGTGAAATGCGTGGATCATTTCGCGGATAGACGAAACCGGCGTGTACTCTGGAGAGGCCAGTTCAGGATTGCAGTAGACAGTATTAAATTTGGACGGATTGTTCATGTCCGGAAGGACATATTCTTATTAGTTGAGAGATATTGTGCATTTCGGGATAAGTGGCATATATGCGTGTTGAGACGGGTTGCCAAGCACCTTTCAGTAAGGTAGCACGTAGCACTGCTTTAAGCGGGCTGCAACGACAATGGTCATCTAAACAAACAATTACTGTTACAGCTATTGTTGTGAGCGTCGACTATAATCAAAATGGCACCAGTATCATTGTTAAGAGTGACTAAAATTAGTTTTAACCGACGACGATGCTGTTTTCACTTTTTTGTTGCATCGGTCCGCACCGGTGTCAATTGGGTCCGCACACACAGACGCCTCAGACGAAATCGAAATCATCGATAATTGTGTTAGCGTACGCACAAAACACTTTCCCGTCGTCGTTCAACTGTTAATTGTAGCGTAACCCGGTCAAGCTACTGAAACAATCAAACTCTCTCTCTCTCTCTCTCTCTCTCTCTCTCTCTCTCTCTCTCTCTCTCTCTCTCTCTCTCTCTCTCTCTCTCTCTCTCTCTCTAAGATACATATATACGTCAATGAATTTTTTTTTAATTTTACTGCTCACTATTGCCTTAGACACGCAGAAGGTAAAATTCAAAATTTAAATATGTGGGACTATTCTAATCGTTTTTTTTTTTAAATCAGTGCCCACATTTGTAATTACATGAGCAATAACGTTATTCTATGCTTCTCGCAGACGATATAGATGCCTCTAGCAGAAACTGAAAATGATTTACACGGTAACAAAAATAGCCATATATTGTGCGTATACCTTCATATCACCGTAACAAAAACAAAATGGTTCTGGCTTTTAGAAGCGGTGGTCAACAAATTGAGAAGTTCTACAACTTTTACAGTTTAGGAGACACCGCTTAGAGAAGTGATTCTCAATCTGTAGTACGCAAGAAGATCTAGCTTGTAAAAAAGTATTTATTTAAAAACTAAATAAATAAAAATGTATGCTCAAAAGAACAAAAAATTTTCATCGGATATGATTTAAAACCATTACTCTTATAAAAACCCAATCTAAACACTTTGCGGTAATATTTCATTAGAATGTAACAGGATGTCTATTGAGAGTGATTTAAGGTTAAAAATAACATCAGTAGAACCTGACATCAACTCTCTGGTACAAAATAACCAGCAACAAGTTTCACATTAATTGTTTTATTTTTAATATGTTGTTATTTTTCAGTACTAACAAGAAAATCTGTAATGAAAGTAATCAACAGTTTTGTTGTAAGACGTTTTTAATTTTTAAATCCAGTTACACCGAGAACGTTAGTTTGCATTCAAGTAGGTTCATGTTGATTCACTTTTCATAATAAATTTAAGAAAACTTATTGTTGGAAAGAAAGCGGTAGATTTTAAAAAAGTACGTATAATACATTGCAGAAAAAATTTAGCTTAACTAATAATATCCCAAATTTGTGCGCAAATGTGTATAATCACATATTATAAACGCAAATTTGTGTGTATAAATCACAGAATCGAGTTCTGTAATAGAATTTTATCACTCAAAAATATGTTCCTCGCCGAAATAATTACTGACGATATATCGACTAAAATAATTCAAAAAATCTTAATATTTCTAGTGGATAATTAATATTTATTTATTAGCAGTGAATATAATATTAATATGTTTCTAGTGTAACTTAAAAATATTTATTTATTTATTTTGTTGCTTGTTGCAGTCGTTCTTCGGCCGGACGTACAACAACCTGAGCTCCATATCCGAGTGCAAGAACAACGGAGAATGCGTGATCAACAAGAAGAACCGGACGTCGTGCAAAGCGTGCCGGCTGCGCAAGTGTTTGCTGGTCGGCATGTCCAAGAGCGGTTCCCGGTACGGCCGGCGGTCCAACTGGTTCAAGATCCACTGTCTGCTGCAGGAACAGAGTTCATCGGGCGTGAACACGAACAGCGCGCTGCTGGGCAGCAACGGGACCGGCTTTTACCCCGGGCTGTTCCATCCCACTCACCTGTTGGCGTCCGACAAGTTCTTGCAAGCCAGGCTCAACGGACTGCCGCCGGCGCACCACAAGGAAGAAATGGTGAAATCCGAAGAGAACCGACACTCGTCCACCGACGACTCGGGCGGGTCTTCGATGGACGACGTCGAAGAGGACACGTCCAGATCGGCGAGCGCGCTGAGCTACGTCAGACCGCCGTCGTCACATCAGACGCCGTCACCTTTCAGCGACCGGGAATTCTACAGCGGACACAAAAGTCAAAAGTTGTCGCTGAACCTACCCTCGTCTCCGGTCGGCATCGGCGGCGGCGGTTCTCCGTTCTCGTCACCTCTGGGCGGTAACCTGTTCGCCTCACCGTACATAGCGCCGCAGATGCGTCACGGGTTCCCGGCGACCAGGCCGGGACTGACGCCGGCGTCCAGTCACATGATGTATCTAGACCCTCTCGCCACATCTCCGTGGTCTACCAGGACGGGAGGCGATCTGTTGCTGTGCAGTCCGGCTCCCGGAGGCATACCCGTCGAACAGGACCAACCGATAGACCTGTCAGTCAAGTCTCCGACAACCACTCCGGCGTACTCGTCGCCCAGCTGTTCACCCAAACAGAAGCAGCCGACCCAACACGACGTGGACACACTCAAGGAAAGCATAAAGGCGACTGTGACGGCGCCGTTAGATCTTACCAAAAGGCCTCAAGAAGTTTCACAATAATCGTGCGTGCTGTGTATGTGACATGAATTGTTTTTTTTTTTTATCGAACGTTCAGTATATAAATATTAATTTATTCTAGACAATTCACTGAATTATCAATTATAGCGTACGACATTGCTAAAGTGTTTGACTCGTAAAGATTATTATTTTTTTATTACTGATAACAACCCGGTGTTACAGTTGTTAAGACAGTCAGTGGTTTTATTTTTGTAACAGTATAATATATTCTATGAATACGATTTTGAAACCAATATTTTTAAGCGACATAAGTTACGATCGTAGACCGTAAAGTTTACGAAGCCTATTCATGACAATGTTGATTTAGAAAAAAAAGACATTTTAAAGAAGTTATAAATCAAAATTTTTAGTATAAAATATTTTCAAGTGATATAAGTTACTTTTAATATTACTTAAATCTACTACTCTTCTTTTGCATTGATTTTTACCATTACATTAAGACAATAAATGTAGTTTATATTAAACGTTGTAAAAATAACGTGTAAATTTTTCTGCAGAAATATTTTTTATTGGTGATAAAAAAAATGTTGTAAATAAAAAAAGAACAAACATACATGTAAAAAATTATTACTTTTATTACTGTTATTACTTTTTACAGTAATGGGTGACGTTATTTAATACTTGAAGTAATGTATTACTTTGTGATATTGTACAATAAATAATGTTACTTGGGCCAGTGATTCCCAAACGCTGTTTGACTACCCGGCATCTTTGAAAGTTGCTTGAAATATCACGGCATTCCGAATGCTGGAATTCTGATAGCTACCAAACGGTTGCTTTGACTGTTGTTGAATTTAGTTTTCCGGGCTGTTTGTTTACGCCAATGTACTGTGGTAATGGCTATCGTGAACACCCTGCGTTAGCGCAAACTCAAATTTTGCACTGAAGATGATAGTCGATGCCACGGCCGAAACGTTTGCTACGGATGTTAGCACTGGACCACGGCCAAACAGCCCGGGAACTAAATTTAACAACGTTGACTCCGACCGTGCAAGGCTACGAATATTGCTTGGATTCATATGGCTTCTGGTAACCCAATAATCATAAATTGTAGGCCTGCGGGGGACTGGAGAATACAGAATTAAATTCAATCTGCTCCTACTTTTTACAAAACGCACATCTTACTGCAAATAGTTTTACTTAAACTACTTTATAAACCTTTGCTAAAGATTTGAATTCGTTGAAAATGTTGCAACCTCCAGCCGGATACAGAGTCATTCCGTTTGGGAATCACTGACTTAAAGCTATGATATTACTAAAGGCCTTGTCTTAGCATTTCATATGCGCCAACAGAAGCTGTGGTATTTTCAACACAATAACACTGAGTGCCTCTATTTTTTGGGTAGCATAGCATGTGAAGTACTAGTAGAGTAATAGTGCAAAGAATTGCATGAACATATTGGAAACTAGCTAATTCCATTTGTTGCCACTGATAATCAAAACCCTTAAATCTGAGTGCGCACATCCCCCCCTTTACACACACACACACACACACACACACACACACACACACACACACACACACACACACACACACACACACACACACACACACACACACACACACACACACACAGCTCGAGTGAATGAATTACTCGTTGTGAACAAAATTTATGTAGCAATAAAAGAGTGTCAAACACATTTGTATTAGTAATATTGTTCTAAGGCGTTCACGGCTGGTGTCAGTTATTATCAGAAATATGCACCGGGCTGTTTGCCCGTGATCCAGGGTTTACAAACAAACCAAACGTTTCAGCAGCACCATTAGCTGCCATCTTCAGTGGAATTCGAGTCTACCTGAACGCGGGGTGTCAAACGTGTGAGCCTTCACCTCAGTACTGTGGGCCTGACGTTTGACACCCCGCGTTCAGGTAGACTGGAATTCCACTCAAGATGGCAGCCAGTGGTGCTGCTCAAACGTTTGGTTTGTTTGTAAACCCTGGACCACGGCCAAAGAGCCCGGTACACATACTTCTAATATAACATTTTTATTAGAACTGTTTCCGTAGAAACTAAACCTATTATTATCAGTTAGTGTTTCGTTATAAAAACCACTGAAACGTTAACGTCAAATGTAATGCCAAATTGCCCAAATCGTTAGAATCCATTTTTTATTCTTAAATGATAGTCGCTCTTTAATGTAAAATTAAATGTAACACAAGACCCAAGCAAATTCATGACTACGTATGTCGGTAAAACCTTTTATTACTTGCGATTTTTGTTGTTAATATAAAAATAACAATGACGTATTATGTCTGTCACATAAGAGATTTCAATGAACGGTTAGCAGCTGTATCTAACACACTTTAGTAACTTAAATGCCAAGACGCTCGATATATAATTTAATAGTAACCACCATATTTATATTTCATTAGGATAGGAAATATTCCTATTTAATAGTTTTATTACCAGTGTTCTGTATTTCAAAACAAGTGATCTAGTAGACAAGTGAAGATCTGTCCTACTAGACAAGTGAAGATCTGTCCTATTGTTTAGTATGAGCCACTGTGGACTACGTTTGGTTCAACTGGTTCCTCCCTTCTCCACTCTTCTTCCTCTCCCGTAGCTCTTTCATTCTTGATCGATGTCTCTCCCTCCTTTCGCCAGTCCAGATGTCACCTGTCCTCTTTTTGGGGTTTCCTGAAAACTTTGGGCATTTTTAAATTTATTTTTGAGTGGCAAGCATTCTTCAATGTCTTCTTGAGTAATCTGGAGTTCTTCTATGTCGTTTTCTGTTTCTTTGAACCACGTGTTGGACACTTTGAGCTTTCTGAAATAGTTAAAAAGCTTCCCTGTTAGTCTGTCAGGATTCATTCTATGAACATGTCCGTAGAAAATAATTCGATTTGTCATTTTTTTTTCGTGTATCGGCCATCTAAGGACCACATGGCAATTTCAATTTTTTGCTCTCTGTTCTTTTCTTTTTCTCCAGTATTCTTTCATCTTTTCACTGTGTCTCTTCTTTCTGTCTTCAGTTCACTCTGAACCTGAGTTTTTCTCTCTCCTACCCTGGACTCCTTCCACTTTTAACATTTTTACCCGAAAAACGTCTCTTTCAATTGCTTCTTCTGGGTTTATATTATTTTCCTCTAAATCCTTTTGGACTTCTTTAATCCAACGTCATGTTGACTTCTTCCCCCACAGATATTTAAAGATCTGCTTTGTTGAACTATTGTCGTCCATTCTATATAAATGTCCAAAAAATAATAGTCTTCTTTTTTTCATTGTTTCTGTTATATTTTCTATATTTTGGTATATTTCACCATTACTTCTTAATTTCCAACCTTCTGAGATTTTTCGCCTAATAAATCGTATTTTTAATATTACTAGTTTGTCTAAATTATAATTCAATGCTAGACATTCACTTGCGTATAGACGTTCTGGTTTCACTACTGTACTGTAATACCTTATTTTCCCATTTTTAGACATGCACTTTTTATTATAAATATCTTTAGTTATACCATGTACTCATTCCACTTTATGAATCCTTTCTTCTATTGCAGATTTTTCTAAACCATTCTCTTGAATTATTTCCCCTAGATACTTAAATTTTTGAACCCTCTCTATTCGACCCATATCTGCTACCAGGAATTTTGGCGAATTTTTAATGTTCATGAGAAATTTGTTTTTTCTGCAGAAATTCTTAAGCCTATTCTACTGGCTACGTCCTCTAAAAAATTAACTTGTGTTACTGCAGATGTTCAGAAAGTATAGTAAACTCATCTACGAATGCCAGACAGTTTGTCTCTTTTTCCCAACATGATTGGTGATATTTTGCATTCCTTTAATTTTTAATTTCCAAAAACTCACTACTTTCTCCAGAATACAGTTGAAAAGAAATGGGGATAAATCATCACCCTGTTTTACACCTGTATTTACTTTGTCATTTTATTAACTTAATATTTTACCATAATAAGTGGACATAATGTCTACAAAGTTTCCATTTCTTTCAGGAACAACGCCCACAACAGAAAATATATAAAGCCTGAAAAACTAATATGTGAAGTTGAATTCGACTTTTCACAGTCTGTGGTTACCAAATTTTCTTATCCAGATCTCAAACGTTTTACCGCACTGTAGAGTGGGGGCCGGAGTTCACATTAAAAAGTTAACTGTAGGGACAGACCTCCAAAGGATAGGCCTGCAACACTGACGAGCACGAGTCAAGGATTATATAGTAGGCTATACGACTCCTATGCCTTAAATAACGTCTTCAATCTGCAAAAATATTTAAAATTAAACAGATAATACCTACTTGGCGTTACGATAAACACTATCCACCGGGGCAGCCAAATGATTATTTCAACATTAGCTGGACACTAGTAGAACACAAAAATAAGATAAAACTTGAAATGCGCTCTAGGGAATAAACATTTTGTAGTCTATCGTAAGCTTACGCGGCCGGAGTTAATATTATTAAATTGATAATAAACCGGCCTGTTTGACCGTGGTCGATTGCTACTCGCTAGCGACATCCAGTCCCACCCTCCGGGATCCTCTTCAGGCCGCAAAGCGACAGAGTATCAAACAAACAAGTACAGCAGATCTTGCCCTAACGATACCCGATAACTTTTCCGCGTAAGACGTTCTCGGGTATCGTTAGAACAAGATCTGCTGTACTTGTTTGTTTCATACTTTGCCGGTTTCCGGTCTGAAAAAGATCTTCGAGGGTGGGATCGAAACGTAGCCGATGATGTCGCCGGTAAATAGCAATCGACCACGGCCAAACAGCCCGGTTTGTTTTAAATTTAATAATATCTAAAAAATATATTCTCGTCATTAATCTATACTACTGTGATAAACTGCTGTAGGCCTAAATGGTGGTATCAGTTTTTAGAATATTTGTATGAAATAATCAAGTGAAGGGTTCCTTTAAAATTGTTACGTTGAGAGTAAGTGATTTTCACTCTTTACAATCCTTTATCCCCCTCCCCCCTCACCATCACTCTCTCTCTCTCTCTCTCTCTCTCTCTCTCTCTCTCTCTCTCTCTCTCTCTCTCTCTCTCCCTCTTTTAACGCCAAACCACAAACCGTGCGACACTCGCAGCAAATAAACCCGCAATACATACATATCTTTTCCAGTTCATCTTCGAGAAAGGAAGCATTCAGGTCGTTACATAATCGCCTGGTTCAGTTCTTCTGATTTTTTTTTTAAAGAAAATTAATGACTTCTCTTTTCACGTTTGCTTCTGCATTGGTACCCATATGTTAATGCGTTGTACATGTGCGAGCGAGCGCGAGCGCATTTAGGAGAGCTCCACTTTCAGTCCACACACACACACTCACTGACTGACTGTGACAAATGTTAATCGTTAACTATAGGCTATATATAGGCGTCTAACGCATGCGACCTGCAGATTACCCAAAGTCGACTCTCTTTTTTTGGACGACGACGCGAAGAGAAAGTATTTCATTATTTATCGGGATTTATAAAAGTCATCTTGTTTCACAGGTTGTTTGTTTGTCTGTACGAGCGCGCGCGCACGCGCACGCGCACGTATGCGATTAATAATCGACCAAATGTTGTGACAAATGTCAATACCGATTGAACCACTGTTATAACACAAGACGAACTACTAGTTAATAAACGCGCGCGCATCCACACACACACACACACACACACACACACATGTACACAGACTTATAGACCAATATGTTAGGCGTTTTCATCATCATAATCATCTTCAAGGAGTAAACCAAGGATCGTTTGTTCCGGTCTAAACAGTCAAAGAGTCTGGTCACTCCAGCGCTTCCTCGGACGTCCCAAACCTCTCTGTCCTCCCGGCTTATAGTTTCATAGTTGTTTGGGTATGCGGCAGTCATCCATTCGGCAAAGATGCTCTCACCAATTCAGCCGATACTGGGCAATCCTGTTCAGTATACTCATAATATTCAGTTCCTGCCTTATAGCCGTGTTGCTTCTTTGATCATGGAGAGTATAAACCGCCACGTGCCTGACATATCTCATTTCAGTCGCTTGGATGCTACTGGCCCGGCCTTTCGTTAAATTCCAGTTCTCAGACCCATAAAGAAGCGTGGGAAGAGCCATCATCTTGTAGAATATTAGGCGTGTTTCTTTAGGCTACTTGCTGACTTAAGAGTTAGCCTGATGGTCCCGCACATAAGGTTGAACTTATGCAGCTAATTCACAACGTCGTTCTTGTACTGTAAGATACACTGTAGCGCAAGTATTCAAAATTGCTAACCTGTTCCAGGATTTCCTGACTAAAATTGGTTACAAATGTATTTAATAATTAAGAATTCTAAATTTAATTTTTAGTGAATACTTTTTTATAGCCTACGTATTTTTACTAGCCGACTTGCGTGGTCAGAACTTGTAGTAACAACACTTTTCGCTGTGGACAACCACATTACATTTATCTCGTTGTTAATAACAAACATTTTGCTTATTCTGCATACAATGTGATATACTCCCTTCGCCCTGTAAGATAGTTCGAAGGACCTTCATCCTTCCCTTCATCTTATTTATGTGCAACATATAATGCTGTAATATTTTACTCTTTAAATATTTTGCTTTCGTTTTCCTCTGTCGAATGCCTTATAAATGTTTATTGATGCTGTATGCCAGCGGTCTTGGCATGGCGAATTATTCCTACGAATTTCGTCACTCGAATTATCATCAAAGATGATGTAAAGTGTTTAGCTACTAATTCCGTATATATTTTGTGCTTAGGGATTTCATAAAATAAAGCCATTAATACGAGGACATTTATTTAAGACTATTAACTTTTTTGATGCCATTATATAAAAAATTTCAATTTATAATAGTGTAAAATGTTACTAAACATATAGACACCTAATAGATAATAAATTATATTTTAAGAGCTGTAGCTAAACTATATTTTAAAATAACACAATTTAAATTAATTGATAATTGGAATATTATTTTTTGTGTACAAATCATGATACAACTTCTTATAAATACTAATCTGATCATCGTCGTCATCACTGTAAGGACTAGGCCTTAGACCTGATCCGGAACCCATCTCCTCCTCGGTCTACAGGCATCTCTCTTCCCAGTAGGATGATAACCCAAGGCAGCCGCGGGTAGACGGATATCAGGCATGCGATTAAAGTATTCACACCATCTCCTTCTGTGATCTTCAATCTTCTGGTCCAATGATACCATGGTTAAATCGAGTCCAATATCCTCGTTCCTTCTCCGATCCAAGAGAGAACAACCTTGCGTCCCTCTTAGACATTTCATTTTGGCTGCCTGAATCCTTTGCACGTCCCTTTTACGAAGAGTCCATATCACACTACCATACAGGTATGTGGGGACAGCCACAGTTTTATAAAATTTCATTCGGGTAGCCTTCCCTGTTTTATTTTTCAGGAATAAATATTAATCTTAAAGTCGTTATCTTTTACGACTGTGATCTTGACAATTTTGTATGGTTTCTCTTGGCGTGAGACGCCAGAATGTTTCTACGTATCACCAGTCGTATGCATACCGCTACTCTATGTCATTCATCTTTTACGTTCCATACGAAGTCTAAGCTACAAGTTTCTGTTTTCGAACATAATCAAACAGGCTACTCTTGCAACAGTGACTGTAGATAGACGTTTACAGGAACAAATTCTTGAACGTTTTTAAGAATAATTTAATGATTTATTGGTATCAGAAACTTAGTATATAGCTGATGAAGTCCATTACATTTTATTTAAGTTTTCCTACATAGAATATACAGCAATTAACTTCACGCGATGCGTCTTGTAAGTCTTATTTACTATTTAAGTACGAAAAATTAATATAATCATAAACGAATTTAGTCTATACGAAGGTAATAATAAACATATTTAGGAACCTGTCAGTAGACACTAATACGTCAGAGAACTAACTGTAGAAACACTAGTTATAAACGTTTAGTTGGCAGACCAGATGAGTCAGCAGTTTAGGACCCTGTATTTCTAATGAATTTAGTGACTTTGAACGGTAAAGAACGCGGCAACAGATCAGAGATTTTAATGAGCGAGAAGGAACAAAGTAGAAATATTAGAAATAATGCTGTATCTTCTTTGTTGTCAATTTAACGAACTCAAACGTCTAGTTGTAAGGCATTATAACTATACATATTTTTTCCCTCAGAAGATATCAGCACAAGGTTCTAGGAAAAGTTTTAATATTTTTGAAATGAGGCATAAACTAAACCGAAATTATTTTTTGAAATCATTATTACTGAATACTTTTAATAAAAACAATTTTCGAATGGAAATTATTGAAATGGAATCCAGAGTTTGCCTCTCGCCTCCTGTACGAGTGTAGAGGTTCTTAGCCATCAGCCTCCGCGTAGGCTTACGTATCGCTCAGGTTTCATAATCTTTTATATTAATAATTTAATGATAGGTTTAATAATTGATTCTATATTTACACTCACCTTTAAGTATTCAACCTAACTGCTGGGTACTATAAATTTAACTATAAATATTTTAATTCCGCAAAATTTTTAATTAATGTTTTTTTAAACCAAACTTGGTTTGGCGTTGTCTATGTGTTATTTTTTTATTACGTTTAAATATTTCCAAAATGTTTATTGGAAAACAGTGTTCTTCTAGACTCATTGTTTTGACATCGTTTAATAATGACTTGAATAGAGATCGGGATGAAAGATCATAGGCTACGTCTTTTTTTCAATATTAACTGAGCAGCATTTTATTAAGTTGAAATAAAGGTGGGCTGTTAGGCCGTGGTTAGTCGCTGATAACTAGCGACGTAGTCGGCTTACGTTTCAATCCCAGTCCTCGGGGATCTCCTTCAGCCGCAATCCGACCGAGAGCACATGTACAGCAGATCTTAACCGAACAATACCCAACTATTTATACCGTGAATAAACAATTCGCCCGGTTGAGTTAAGTCACTCACCGGCAAAATATGACCAGTATTTTGCCCATATTTGCTATTTTTCTACATAGACTAACATATTTTCCTCTGCAAGCATACTTCCAACTATAAATATATTACATTACATTCTGTAAAATAGAAAAGGAAATGAATTATTACAAAATCAACTAGGCCGTGGTCGGTTGCTGAAAATTCTCGACGTCGTCCGCAGCGTTTCGTATCCCACCCTCGGGGATCTTCTTCAGGCTGGAAAAAAGGGACAGAGTGTTACGAAAAACGTTACGACAGATCTTAAACCGAAAAAGAGGCTTTTACCCGAAACAAGTGTCGTGTATCGTTCGCCTCAAGATCTGTCGTAACTGGTTTTCGTAACACTGTCGCTTTTTGCGGCCTGAAGAAGTTCCCCGAGGGTGGGATACGAAACGTTGCCGACGACCGACGTCGAGAATTTACAGCAACCGACCGTGGCCTAACAACTCGGTATTTAATATTTTTGAGAATAAAGTAAGAGAAAATAAACCAAAATAAAATTTTGTAAAAAACAATGGCAATACCTGCACTATGGTTCCGAAACTTGGGTCATAAAGAAAAATATGAACAGAAGATACAAACAGTAGAAATGAAATTTCTGAGATCAGTCAAAAAGGTGGAATAGACGAGATCATATAAAAAAAATAAAGAGATAAGAAATGATTTAGATATTTTTGCAGTTAATGAAGGGATTGAGGAATACAGAAGCAATGAATTCAACGCATGGATAGAACGGAAGAAAGTGTAATACCGAAGATGGCGAAAGATTACAACCCTAGAGGCAGACGAAAAGTTGGTAGACCTAAGAAAAAGTGGACTGTGGAATAGGAACAGCCGCTAAAGCCTAAAATCTTTAAGATGATGATAAAGTAAGAGAAATCTGCAGAGAATTTCTCTAAGTTCAACGTTACTATAAAATTTAATCTTCTTCTTCTTCTTCTGGACTAAAGGATTAGGCATTTGCCTGTTCCGTCCTCACAAACTTACGACCACCGTTTTCGTGGTTTTCCTATAACTCTTTTCCCTCTTGGGTTGTAGTTAAGTATTTTTGGGAGTATTCTCCCATTTCCCATTCTATTTACGTGTTGTTTCCATCTTTCTTTATGTTCAGTTATTTTTTCATTTATTGCATATACAGTTAGTTCATTTCGCACGTCTTCATTTCTTACTAAATCTCTTCTTGTGCAGCCTTTGACCCGTCTCAAAAATCTCGTTTCTGCTGCCTGTATTTTACTGTCTCCTTTTTTGGTATTTATATAAGTACGTGAGTACTTACTCACTTCCATACATAAGTACAGGTACAGCCATCGTTTTATAAAATTTTATCCTTGTGTCTTTTCGTGTTTTGTTATTTAATGTTCTATTTATTGTGCCACACATTGCCTGGAACTTATTTATTTTATTCTCCATGCCATTGTCATAATTGTAGCTTGTGTTGCAGCCCAAGTATGTAAAATTTGATACTTGTTCGATTGGCTTATTGTTGACAATTATTTTCGACCTGACGGGATACTTGCTTTGGAAAGCCATAACTTTCGTCTTATGCAAGGTAATTTTAAGATTATATTCTGGACACATTTGATTCAGTCGGTGCACTGCCAGTTGTAATTTATCTTCACTCTCTTGTATTATTATTTTATCGTCAGCAAATAGTAACGTACTCAGGTAAATATGTCGGTCTATCTGGACTCCAGGGTACCAGGGTATTCCTTATAAAGTTTAATGTTCAACATTACGTTTTCTTTAGGAAAAAAATTTAGCAAAAACTGTATAACCCTTAGTACTTGGGCGTGAATAAAAAAATATGCCGTTTTTATTATTATATAAAAGCCCGAAAGTGTAAAATGTCTGATTATGAATACTCTTAACGGTGAAACGCATACACACCCACACACACACGTAGTATACATAAAGGTCGGATCTGGCTCGTTTTACTATCGTCTAAAAGTCTCACACACAGAAAGGCACACATCAACTTTCACCAATAGAGCACAAGTTCACACACTCGCGCGCGCTCTACACCACTACACCACCACTAAGATTTCACTGTCGGTTATAAATTAAGGAAAAAAAGTATTATGGAACGCTGTTGTTGTTGTTTGGGCTAAAACGACACCGCTTTCTTTCGTATACCGTCAGCCAGCAGCCAGCCACGGTTCACACGATCCATACATGGCCGATGATAATTGATACTCTACCACTACTAGTACGAGCGAGCTATTACTATTGCTAGTTTGCCACCTGACTCACGGTAGCCTGCCTACCACTCCTCTGTGTGGTACGAATAATTACAATTTAATTTTCATTCAAACACGCTTGCGCCCGCGCGCACAAGCACACACACACACATGTAAGAGCCACTAAAAAGAAATGTAGGCCTTTTTTATCGAAAGTAAAATAAAACAAATGTTTACATTGTAAATCTCAATACAATTATATATTGTACTGCATTATATATATGTATATATATATAATATATATATTATATTATATTATATTGAATATAGGCCTATATATAATATATATATTCAAAGACTTTTTGCTACAGTCTGTTTCTTGATGTATATAATATATTTAATATTTATAATGAATTTACCTAAAGATATTTTCTCCTTATTTGGAACATGTTTCGAGGAGCACTGTGTTCCCATCTTCAGCCTTCCTGATTTTGAGTCTTGTGAAGTACTTGTGTGTTGGTTGGATGTTGTTGTGGTTTCCTGTTGGCCTCTGGTACTTTGAAGTGTTGTTGTTGTGTGTGATTGTGGTGTATATATTAGTATTTTGTGTATTTTCGATGATCAATACAAAACATGACTCAATTTTCAAAGCACTCATCATCGAAAATACACAAAATACTAATATAGCCTATTATAATTATAATATATTATAATATATAGTCTACTACAACCAACCAAAACACAAGTACTCCACAAGATATAAAATCAGGAAGGCTGAGGATGGGAAAAATAGGATTCCCGAATCATGTACCAAATAAAGGAAAAAACATCTTGAGGTAAAGCATTTATAAATATTAAATAAATTATATATTTTTATGTATACAATATCTAAAATCTTCAATAAATACAACTGATAGTAGGATTATTTTCACCTGACGCACGTTTCTCATAAATTATTGTCTATCTTCAGAGGTTTTTTGAATTTCAGGTAATTGAATGTTTCGCTTACAATAGAGTTAACGGATAGTCGATTTTACTTCGATTCATATTCTCCATTGTAATAAATTTCACTCAGGCCAGACGGAGAAAAAACTGTCCGACAGATTCATTCAACATCGCAATCTGGGATTTTTAAAACCTAATATTTACAAATCTAATTTGGCCACACATTGTTTAAATAATAAACATAAATTTCCAGACATTCAAAATGTCAAATTAATTAAAAAAGCCTGCAAAAAGGTAACAAAATGAATAACTGGGAAAATCTTAATATTTACAAACACAATAATAATAATAATAATAATAATAATAATAATCTACTAATTGAAGAACAAACACACATAAAAACAAAACAAGATGATTTATTTAAAATCATACATTTATTGGAATAATAAAAATAAAACATTAAATATATAATGAATAGCTGACTACATAAACATTACAACAATGTAGATCCTGAGATCCTAAGCCACCCAAAATTAAGAAATTAGAATGATAAAAGGAAGACAACCTAGCCCTCGAATTCTCTAATAGCGTCGGGGTCAGAAAAGGACTAGAGTCAGTCAAGAGAGACTAGAAAGAAAAGATAAAAAAAGGGATCTCACCCAAGACAAGTTGAAGCAAACTGAAAATCCAGCTAGGGCACATCGGGAATGCCAAACCCGTATCCACAAGGTGGGACCCCTGATATGTTATAATTTTTCAGATAAAATTTTGAAGTCTAAAATCGGGTTTTCCGCGTCTAATTCCACAGTCTAAATCGGCGCTAAAAATTCCACATAACAATGTAAGGTGAAGAAGAAGAAACGCGTTAAAGGAAAGAATACGTTGTTTAGTGTATTAGATCAACAGTTTGTTATTAAGTCGACAATGCGCACGCGCGCTGACGTAACTGACTGATACACGCTCCTATTACGTACTTCAGCGATAGTTACGAAATTTAGTTTGCCGTTGTTGTCATAAAAGTTAATTCATTCTGGAACGAAGCCACCGCTTGACGGGCTTTATGAGATCAGACACACTGCCTGCCTGCCTGCGCTCAATATGGTGACCTTAAACGTACTTTACATAACCGCTGTGTCGAGTGTGTGTGTGTGTGTGTGTGTGTGTGTGTGATGTGCAGTCAGTAGGTGAGAGGCACCGCGTCGTTTGCTGCCAGAGTGAGGTCAGCGGTTCGAATCTCCCTTGAAAGGTATTCTTCTTTGGCTTTTCTACGTTATGGCTTAGGCTCTTTGGATTCGTCTAAATCTGTTTAAGAAAGTGCGAACGACAGAAATAGTTTTATAAATAATGGCGGTGTATAAATTCTACCGGGATCAAGAAAGAAATTAATTCTTCTTTCTCCTTTAATTGTTCCCATATTTCCATTTGAAGTTGTAGACTTGTCTCATATTACAGACTCCATTCAAGCTTTTTCTTTTTACAATATATGAATACATGATCATTCTTGTAGAGGTGTGTGTTACTCACGTTCGGTTATTCTTGAGACTCACGATATTCTGTCTGAAAAATTATTTGTACTCGCGTACCGCCGCGGAGCCTACTCCCTTCACATATACTCAAGCATACACATATACATTGCATTCATATATGCTCATGTTTTTCTTGTATTTATATTATTTTTTATATTTTGAAAATAACAAAACTTTTTTGCAAGAATATATGTTCTTATTATTTTGTAAATTTACACATGTTTCGTTAGTAATCCAACTATCGTCATCAGATATAAATTAATAAATTCTTAAACTTAATACTATATGTAGCCTATTTATTAATTTAAAATCTGATGATGATAGTAGGATCACTATCAAAACATATGTAAATTTACAAAATAATAAAAAAATATATTCTTGTAAAAGTTTTATTATTATTAAAATATAAAAAAACATATGTGTTTTGACGACGGTCTCGCAGATCGTCGTATGGTACAGTGGAAACAAAATACAGACACCAATGAAGTCACTAATAACCAGCTTTAATATAGTCCAAAATAACAGCTTGAAATCAACAAGGCACTGTCATACAATATTTCAGGGTAAATTTATCCGTACGCAATAATAATGTCAACTATTAGAGTTCTGCACTAATTATAACATAATAATCACTTTTCACTAATCAGCAACAATCACTCGATCCGCACTCTATAATCTCGCCAGGTGTAACCTAATTTCTAAGCCGGCCGCTGTTGCTTATATATAGCCCGCAGAATTTCCAGAATAATTTTCCATTCTTTTGACGGCGTTCCGCCATAAACTGCGTAGTTACAAGTACTAGAACAGTCCGGAGTGGTACTTGTGTCACGCCCTTATCAAAGGACACCGCACCCGCTCGGGTAGCCGAGAAACGTGTAGACGTTTTACGAGAGCCTCTGTAAATGTCGTATCGATATATAAATGGTTTGTACAATTATATTTATACGGTTGCCAGTTAAATGATACAAGTTCATATATTAACAAATGGATATATAACTCAACAAAATGTTAACAAAAACAATTTTATATTTCTGTACTATTTAAAGTTGAAACACATTTATACTCGTAGTTAGTAATTTTCTTAAAAATTAATAGCCAACAATACGACCACTTTTTCAAATGTCAAGACATTTACCAATCTCAAATATTTCCATAAAGCAAGTAATAATTCCCACTGAAACGGTGTATAGTTATTACGTATCTAAGTTAGAAGTTACTTAAATGTTATTTATTATTCCTCAGCAAACTATTTCTATAAATATCTTCTAGGCTTACACGGCCTTACGGAGTCAACGTTGCTAAAATCTTCAGATTCAGGGCTGTTTGGCCGACGACCATCACCAGTGCAGATCGAACTTCGTCTAACGCAGACGTTGCACGTTAGAGACCACAGTACTGTGGTAATGGCCACTGTGGTCTCTATATTTAAATTTTAAATCCAACGAGGTTATAGATATTGTTTTACTATGAGAGCCTGTAAACAGTATTCCTGTTCAACTAAAATAATGCCCTCCTTACTACTTGATCGTGCGCAAAAAAAAAAAGACAGTCGCCATAAAATTATTCTGCTATGCCGAGTAAGTTTACAAGCGATCCATAATCGAGTTGCATAAAGTCAATTTTCAGACTAATAAAATTAGGCCTAATCTAAATTTAAATTTCGATCATACCCTACAAGTCATATTTTAAGCCTGCAAAATTGCAGCATTTCTCCCGTACCGGAGAACCACTGTCATTGCTACAACTTCACTTAACTTTCGTGTCTTCGAAATCAAAAACAGGCTGCAGTAAATATCGCGAAGTATCGGAACCAATTGGAACTCATCGTGCCTTATAATCCTTACAACCAGCGGCTTATCTAGAATTTGGTTTTCGGGGGGGGGGGCTCCGGCGTCGGGTCGGCTTCACACAAAACAACAAACAAATTCAGACTAATCAATATTACTGTCTTTAAAGTGGCTGAAGAGTACCTGAAATCAGTTCCATTAAAGTAAACGGTAACAACACAATGAAAATAGGCATTATTGATGCAACGTTAAAAGACACTTATTGACTGAATTGATTTTCCTCCTCCTCCTCCTCCTCCTCCTCCTCCTCCTCCTCCTCCTTCTTCTTCTTCTTCTTCTTCTTCTTCTTCTTCTTCTTCTTCTTCTTCTTCTTCTTCTTCTTCGTCTTCTTCTTCTTCTTCTTCTTCTTCTTCTTCACGGAGTACTTTGCCTGTTCCGTCTTCACAGAATGTCTCTCCATCTCAATCTCGGTCTTCCTACATCTCTTGTCCCAAAGGGTCTATATTGAAACGCAACGTTAGGTAGTCGTCCGTCCCCCATTCTGTCCAAATGCGGTAACCAATCCCTGCGATAAGTCTGGATTTTATCGTTTATGGAGAATACCTGTAGCTCTTCTTTAATATCCTCATTGCGCAAACGATCCTGTTTCGTGGAACCCTTTGCTCTTCTCAGAAACTTCATTTCTGAAGTTTGAATATGGTTTTTAATCTTCTTAGTAGGAACCTATGTTTGAGACCCATACAGTAAAACAGGCACTGCCATTGTTTTATAAATTTAAGCCTTGTCTCTTACGCGTCTTTTTCCTCAACGTTCTATGTATGACGCCACACATCAACTGAAACCTCGATAGTTTTGTTGTGATATCTACTATACATAGCTGTTTAGTAAAAACAGATACTACTATATTAGCGTACACAGCTAAAAATATGAAATAAAGCAGCCTAAAAATATGAAGAGATTAACAAAATTCGCCAATATTTCAGACCTCTAGGGGGGGGGGGTCCGGTCCCGTTCGTCCTGTACCGTAAATACGCTCCTGCTTACAACAGACGTGCTCAGAAAAATCGAGTAATTAGAGCCGTTAATGGTCTATAACGGCCAATAACAAAGTTAGATTAAATTTGCTTAAAAATAAATACTAAAAAGAAATCGATATGGAGAACCATACACGACTTCCATGTTCTAAGATTTATATTTAAAATCATTTACTTGAATTCGGTTCGATAATTTCTAACAAGTTAGAAATCGAGTTTTATGTTTAACAAATAGAAAAAAATATTTCCATAGAAACTACTTCTTTGTTGCTGATAACATAGTATAGATATGAAAAATTATCCCCTCACCCCTCAACTATCATTTCAATTTATAAAAAATTACCCACTCCCCCTTCAACTACCCTTTCCATTTATAGATATTTCATCAACCTTTCTACAGTGGATTATTATGACCTTCTTTTAGGATATTTTATTTATCAAAATTAAGTACTTTACTCTTGATAAACGTAAAACGTTGGGGTAAACTACCCCTTCCCCTTAACCGATCTTCACCACAATCAATAGGCCTTGAGGTCTCTACAATTCAGGCACATATACAAAAAATTATTTGATTCTGTTTGAATTTGCGGCAGTTATCGTTCGCCATAGAAAAAATTCTACACACACACACACACACACACACACACACACACACAAATTCTACATATAGACACACTGACACTTTTCGGAACATCAGAAAAGTGTAGTGACACTTTTGAGGATAGTACAATCAGAATCAGCCCTTATCTGGAACACGATTTTTTCGGGATCACCATACTTTCATTTCCTTACGAAACAAGTAAAAACAGTTACTACTATATTAACGTTAACAACTAAAAAATTGTAATAACACAGCTTAAATATGAAGAGATTAATAAAAATCGTCAACTTTTTCGACCGTCTGCGGGGTGGGGGTCCGGTTCCGTTCATCCCCTCACGTAAATACGCCCCTACTTAAAACAGACGTACTCATAAAAATCGAGTAATTACAGGGGAATTATGTTAATGGTCTATAACGGATATAACAAATTTAGATTAAATATACTTCTTTTTTTCTTCTCCTGTTCAAGGATTAGGTTACATAAACCTGTTCCGGCACCCATCTCATCCTCGAACGACCCACATCTCTTCTGCCAGTGGCTGTATAGTTCAATGCCGCTTTCGTCAATCGATCCTCTATCATCCTATGCAGATGATCCCACCATTGTCTTCTGTAAATTGAAATAATTTCATTTATTTTCTTTACTTTGAATTCTGCTCTGATGTCCACATTCCTTATTCTATCTTGCAATGTATAATTTAAAATATTTCGAAGAAACTGGATTTCAGCACTCTGAATCTTGCCGCTTTCCTTTGTTGTCATGACCCACGCCTCACTTGCATAAATCAACGTGGGTATTGCAATTGTCTTATAATATTTAATCCTTGTATTGTGTCTTGTTTTATTTCTTAGATTGAATTGTACCACAAATATTCCTAAATTTATTTATATTAAATTATTTAAAAATCAAATTAGTATGGAATTTTTATATATGCTTACACGGAACAGACAGACTTCACGAGTATACGCTCTGCTACCGAACAATGACTCTAGACACCGCTGTGCAATCGCCAACAGTAGTAGTAAAAGCCAACAGTTATATTGACCGCACAACACTGAGCCCGTGGGTAAAGCAATAATTGATAACTTTATTGTTATTGTTCGTATGGTAATAAACGTTTAGCAGTAATCTTTGCGTGAAATTACCGTACGACAAAAAACGGAAACAATCAATTCTATACCGGATAATAAAATAATTATTCATGTCAATGACGAAGTGAAAGGAGGGTGCGTAGTGGAGATGAGAAGGAGAGTGAGAGGGAGAGAGAGAGAGAGAGAGAGAGAGAGAGAGAGTGAAGCAAGAAAAAATCTGTACGTCCGAACGTATTAAAGAGAGGCTGAACGAACCGTGTGAAACGATGTAAATAACGTATTTTATTGTAATTTTTTTTTTTTTTGTAATACTTGTGTTTGTAATATAAATGAACAGATAATAGTCGGCTTTTTTGTTATTTATTTGTATTGTGAAGACTGTACATTGTTGAGGCCAGTTATTGTCAGTAATTATTTTAAACGAATAAATAAAAATTTAAAAAAAAATCATTGTTGTTTTCTTCCAGTAATACAGTGTTCTGACGATTATATTCTAGCTCACGGTTAATAAGTCGTTAATGATATGCTAACAATAATGGATGACGTTATGAGGAGTGTATGTGAAGACAAATGAGTTTAAAAGAAAAAAATAACGGTTTGTGGCAAAGTCGTCCGACCTGAAAGGCGAGAGGAAGTAGAGGTTTACTTAGCTGGGGAATAAGGTGACTCATCATCAGCCGTTGTAGTGACTCTACAACCCTTGGTGGGTCTTGGCCTGCTCCAAGAGTCGATTCTATTCCCCCTATTTCATGCCCTGGCTTTGCCCTAAATTTTAACATTAGGTAATTTTTTAATTATGGGAAAAATTTACAATACTCTCGATTGCTCTACTATTTCTGTTATAATTGTAGAGAACACAGTTGTACAATAAACACTAAACATTCGGATTTGGTTACAACTCCTTTTAGTCTGACACCCTGCTGGATTTTCGCGATTTTGTTACAAATTATATTGATCTCTATTTCGGACTCTGGGGTCCCAAAAATTTTAAACTTCCAAAACTGAACACTAGAATCAGATGTTAATTAGAATAGTCTTTAATTTGGTACATCGAATGAACTTTTGCGATATAATAAAAATGTTCACCTGCTTTTTGAGACCCGACTCCAAACATTTTGAAATTTTCAAAAATCAACACTTTGTTTGGACCGCGATTAAAATCACTTTTAATTCGATACCCTAGAAGAGCTTTAGCGAAATCTTCATAATTTTTACCACCTCACGTTTTTGCATCGTCTCCCCTATAAATAGGGAAAACAATCTCGGAAAGAATGGGGGGGCTCTGTGGGGTAAAAGTATGGACACGCGCGCCAAGTTTTATTTATATCGGTTGATGCGTTCAAACGTTATCGTGGGACGCACCCCACACAGATAGACAGACAGACAGACAAGTGCAAAACGGTCGAGTTAAAACCGAGAACTCTCTTCGCTCGTTCAACAAAAAGGGAGGCTCTTGAGAGACTGAGAGAAGGGAAGTTTGTGGAAATCCATTAGAAAGAGAAGAATTCAATGTATTGGGCATTTAGTGGTACGTGAAGAGCTCTTACAATCAACAGGGAGGTGTTATTGGGAAAAAAAACCAAAGTGTAAGATGGATTCTGGTTTTCTTGGGGGGGGGGGTGCAAAATAACTTCGCTCTGCATTCGAGATGATTTATTATCATTAAACTGGTGTGAAGTTAATTCTGTATAGATTCTGACACACCTTTTTTTTTGTTTACATCGAGAAAGAGTATTACTTAGTATAACATAAATAAAAATGTTGAAAATAATTTTTGTAACTACTAAAAAACGGTTTTAACCAATACTTTTTATATCGTCCGTTTTGTTAGTTATAAGTTTATTACATACTAAAGAGCTTACGATTTCCATACGTGGAACAGATTATAATTGTAGAACACATTATGGAACAGTTATGCAGGATGCGGGGGTTATAAAGAGATGAAGAGGAAGACAGAGAGGGCTGAGAAATGAAGAACTGCCGCCAACCAAATGTCTTCTTCTTCTTCTTCTTCTTCTTCTTCTTCTTCTTCTTCTTCTTCTTCTTCTTCTTCTTCTTCTTCTTCTTCTAACATTATCAGGTCCATTTCTTTCTTGGTCTTCCTACATCCCTTCTTCCAAGAGGCTTGTACTTCTTTACAATTACTGGTTATAAGGTTATCTTCATCCATGCGACTTAAAAGCTGTCTCTATTTTCCCCTGTATTCTCAATTTTCTCTTTCAGATTATGTACATACAATTCTTCCCGTATAGCCTACGTATCTATATTTCTTATATGGCCCCTTCTGTATATCCTTTAACCCTTCTTAAAAATCTCAACGCTGCTTTTATCTCTTTGTTTTGTAATTCAGAATTCACTGACATATAACAGCACTGGAACATCCATTGTTTTGTAGAATTCTAATTTTGTCTCACGTCTCGTTTTATTTTTTAGAGTTCTATTTCTCGTTCCACATATTTGTTGAAATCTATTGACTTTATTTTGTGTATCTTTGTCAACGTAAAATTTGAGGTCTGTTCCAGTACTTTTATTCTCAGTAGCAATCTTTGAGCCTCCTGGAAATTTTCCGTAATGGGCCATAACTTTTGTTTTGTTGGTAGACATCTTTAGGTGTTGTAGTATTGTCGTCCCAGTGTATGTAGTCTGTACACAGAGCGTGGTATGTCTGCTTCATTATTTTGTAGTATAACCGCATCATCTGCATACACCAAAACATGTAAGATCTATACTTCTCTTTATACGAAATACTGGAGGAAGGCCTAGAAATACGTTTGCATGTCGAATGACTGCTGACACGGTTCCAGAACGACGCGACGACGTAAGGATTTTAATCCTAAAACAGTAAAGTAGATCACAGGATGAGTTCGTGACTCGAGAGTATGACCACCCACCAATTCCCTTATTGAGGTTACAAGAAGACGAATTTTACTTAGGATAAATCTAATCTTAAGAGGAAACAAGTTTTCAGAACTTTACGACATAACTTGGTAAGTATTTCTTCTTTGTCTTCTCCTGCACCTCATAGAGTAGCCACTTTGCCTACGTATAAATCCTCTTCGGGACAGAAAGAACGGCCAGCAGACTAAAGTCAAGGAAAAAGGAAATGCTTCCTTCGATATGTAGACAACGAATTTCCAGACAATTACCCGCTAAAAGAAGATATACCTAATGGTTCGCAGCTTGAGTGGAAAACATGAAAGATGCTAAACTAAATAAGTACCGGTGCGGCTCCCATTAAGTCAGATCTAATTAAAGACACGAACGAGAACGATTTCGAATCCGGAACGCTTCGATACACCAACCACCTACTAGTCTGCCCAAATAGCAAAGCTATTTGCACAGTAGAAGACCTGTGAGAACCAAGCAAAACAACTATTTTCACCCAGTGGCGTATCTAGAATTTGACCTTGAAGGATTCGGCCGTGTCGGCTTCGTACAAAAGAAAAAACAATTTAAGACTAATCAACATTACTGACAACTAAAGTGGTTGAAAAACGTGGAATGAGACCTTGAAATCAATCCCATTAAAGTAAACTGTAATACCACAACAAAAATACGCGCTATTGAAGAAACATTGTTTACAAAATACTTATTGAGTGAATTGATTTTACTATACTTCATATTTCAAACGTGTACGCTAATGCTGTGTAATAAACATGTTTGTATATTTAAAAAATCGGTATACATTACTTCCATGTTGTAAGATTTATGTTTAAAATAATTTACTTGAATTCGGTTCGGTAAATTCTAAAAAAAATATCGCCCACCCTCAAACTAATTTCACTATTTACAGATATTTTTGTTATTATGGGGTAGTCGTTGAATATAATGTTCTTTTCAGTCACTTTATCCATAAAAATTAGGTAGGCTTACTTTATTCTTATAAAGAAACCGAACTACGCTGGTAATCATCCTTCCTCCGAGGCGCTCCAAAGTCACTCATGGACCCTGAGCATCTTGCAGAGGATTCATTCCCTAAAGACGAAAAGTCTGTCTATGAAGCGTTCCTCTGTAAACACGTGCAGTTACTCTGCCCAGCGATCCACAGGAAGCAAATCGCTATCCACGCTGGACATTTTTTCGGCTTGCACGCGTTGTGTTGGTGTGGGTTTCGGAACTTTCCATTTAAAAAGAGTGCAAATGTAAGAAAATAAACATGAGTGAGGCCAGAAATAACGCGAATTGTGTGTGTGTGTGTGTGTGTGTGTGTGTGTGTGTGTGTGTGTGTGTGTGTGTGTGTGTGTGTGTGTGTGTGTGTGTGTGTGTGTGTGTTGCCTGCCTTTTTATTGCGGTAATCATAATAATAAAATGGAAACGTAAACATTACATAATTGAGATATGCTTGCTTGTCACGAACGATATATTTTCTCCCATACATGATTTAAACTAAAATGAAAAAATATAGATTTTTGTTAAAGTTAAATGAAATGTTTCCATAGAAACTACTTCTCTGTTGTCAATAACGTAGTACACATACAAAACTTATAAAAATTTACCTCCTCCATCATCAACTACCATTTTAATTTATAAAAAGTTACCCCCTCCCCTCTTTCAACTACCCTTTTCATTTATATATATTTCATCTACCTTTCTACAGTGGATTATTATGACCTTCTGTTCAGGATACTTTATGTATCAAAATTAAGCACTTTACTCTTGTTAAAACGTAAAACGTTGCAGGTAAACTACCCTTTCCCTTAACCGATTTTCACCAAAAACAATAGGCCTTGAGTCCTCTACAATTAATGGCTGTATGCAAACAATTATTTGATTCTATTTGAATTTGCGGCTGTTATCGTTTGCCATAGAAAAAATTCTACACACAGACACTTTTCGAAAAATGACTTTTTTCATGTTTTGATGGTAGTACAATCAGAATCTGCCGTTATCTCGAACACGATTTTTTTTTCGGCATGACCATAATTCCATTTCCTTATGGAACATGGAAGTAAAAAAGTTTCTTCTATATTAGTGTACATAGCTAAAAACATTAATGAGACGGCCTAAAAATGAAGAGATTAACAAAATTCTTCAACTTTTTTCGATCATCGGGGGGGGGAGTCCGGTCCCGTTCGTCCCGCATGTAAATACGCCCCTGTTTCCACCGCTCCCGTTTTGGGCCCCGAAGTTGTAAACATGTCCGGACACGAAACGGTAAGTTCACTTTGTACACCTTAAACATTTACGGTACTTCATCTTCGTTTTCTTCTTCTGAGGCACTTTGCCTGTTCCGTCTTCACAGAGTATCTCTTCATCTCACTCTCGGTCTTCCTACATCTCTTGTACCAAAAGGTCTATATCGAAACGCAACCTTAGGTAGCCGTCAATCCTCCATTCTGTCCAGATGCTGTAACTATTCCCTGCGATATGTCTGGACTTTATCATTTATGGAGAATACCTAAAGCTCTTCTCTAATATCTTCATTCCGCAAACGATCCTGTCTCGTAGAACCCTTTATTCTTCTCAGAAACTTTATTTCCATAGTTTGAATCTGGCTTTTAATCTTCTATGTAGGAACCCATGTTTCACATCCATATAGTAAAAACAGGCACTGCCATTGTTGTATAAAATTTAAACATTGTCTCTTTCCTTATCTTTTTTCTCAACGTTCTATGTATGACGCCACACATTATCTGAAACACGATATTTTTGTAACGATATCTCGGCCTGTTTAATTCCCAATACTGATAGTGCAACCCAGGTAATTGAAGTCAGAGACTTGTTCCAAAACTGTTCTCTCAAGTTTTGAGGAAAACTTGATCTGACTGAATACTTCCCCCAAAAGCCATGACTTTTGTTTTCTGCTTAGACATTTGAAAATCATATTGTTTACAAATATGATTTAAACGATGTAAAGAATACTGCAACTCATCTTCTGTTTTCTGTATCAAGACTCCGTCGTCATCTGGTAACTATTTTTTTTACCAATACAGAATCAATTGTAAAGGAAAAAACCTATAGTGTTAGCGGATAAGTGTACTAAGATTCGACCGCTAACAGTCAATGACAATGTACACAATTATAACTTCTTGGATTTTGTTGTCCATGACGTGTCCGTTGATTAACTAATTATAAGAATAATACTACTGAAACTCCACCACCGAATCCACCTATGCAAACCACCGCATTGAAGCAAACCACACATACACAAACATCAACAGTAACATGGATTTTCTACACGTACACACAATAGGCCGAAAACTAGACACTCTTCAATAACTAGAAAAATACAAACACAAAAACACATAAAAACGACATCCTAAACGAACAGACACAATTCAAATCACACATACTATTCGAACACATCACACCGCACACACACACAACATCGATCTTTCGAACGACGGCGCCGTCACCAAGAACAAGACGGACAGCGCTCCTAGTAGCAGCCTCTGACGAAGCTTACAATAAGCGAAAACTGGTTCAGGCTACAAGGTAAAAATTTTACATGTCAGTACTCATTAGTATTATACTTATAACAATTATAACATTGATCACGAAAACATAAATACGTCTGTAAATAACAATTTCCGTCCGTTCCGTTCACGTTTTAACACTATAAGCCAGTGGTTCCCAAACTTTCCAGTCCGTGGACACCCCAAAAAATTTAAAAATTTTCACGGACCCCGACTGAGTTATGAAATAAAACAAACAATAAATATGATACACTCTTATATTTTAATTAACATGTATTAAAGTCAAAATTCTCTTAACTTGCAAAATTATAATATTAATTATATCAAACATAGTTTAATGTAAACAATGAACCTGTTTTTGACCAATTAGCTCTGCAATATTAGGTTTAATGTCTGATAATTTCAATATTAAGTCACTCTCGTCATCAAGTTTATTTCTTAACTTTGCCGACCCCGGCTCTATCTTTCCAGCCACACGTGTCGAAATCCAGCTACTTAGGCGTAAAACTAGCTACACGGAAAAACGTGTGCTTAGATACAGTGCTTATACGCGAGATACAGTGCTTATACGTGGACTGGAACAGCGCGATCAGTTCTGCGTTGGTTCGGCGCTCTAATCAGTTCGGCTGACAAACAGATCTGCTACACCATATTTTTTTAAAGACATTATTAAAGCCATTATTTTAAAATTACTTTTTACAATTGCAATTATTTTGAACAAAAACAAAGTACTGGAATCTTCTATTAATCGTTTTAAGATTCTAAAGTTTAAATTCTAGAGCATACAAAATCTGAGAATATTACGGTAGGCTATATTCTACTTTTCCTTAAAAGTGTCCGCGGATGCCACTTTGAGAACCACTGCTACAAGCTATGAACAAAAACAAATTTGAAGTAATTTAACGCAATAATCCCGTTGATGCCGTAGAAAGATACTTTTATATGAGCTGTAAACAAAAACAAAAAAATAGAAAACAGTCATATGATATTTTGCCGTCATTTATTATTTAACAGTTACCCATATTTACACGTGAACACACATACACGCGCGCGCGCGCATACGCTGCATGTAACACGAACAACAAGTCCTTGTAACAGATCAAGTTAATATTATTAGGCCTATCCAATAAACACGGAGACAAATGATAATGCTCAGTCAAGACGTATGATTCAGTTATTTATATAACCGAATCACACACACATATTAATGTACAGTATAAACACACACACACACACACACACACACACACACACACACACACACACACACACACACACACACACACACACACACACACACACACACATGCCACTCCACTATGTAAATAATGTAATACGTGATGCGTTCAATACGAAATGAAATTAAACGACAGTATGAAGGTCACTCAAGGTTATACACTACCGTTATCACGCCAGATACGTGTGTTTTTTATAACTGAATACTTGCTCACCAAAATTACAATAAAAAAAAGACCACTAATAAAAATATCGGTATGGAGAACCATACATGACTTGCATGTTCTGAGATTCCTTTTTAAAATCATTTCCGAAACGAAATATTTCCATAGAAACTACTTCTTTCTTCAGCCTTAACCACAGCACTGTGGTCACTAGCGTGTACCACCTCACGTTAGCGCACTCGATTTTCACTGATGATGGCAGTCGATGGCACTGCCGAAACGTCTGGTTTTGTAAAATATCGGTATGGAGAACCATACATGACTTCCATATTCTAAGATTTATATTTAAAATCATTTTCAGCCAAACAGCCAGGCTGTGTCTTACCTGCCTTTTTATTGCTGTATTAAATGAAAAATATTATATGACATTAAAATGAAAAAATTATAATTTTATTGCCTGGCAACAAAATTATTTTATTTTTAACAATTACCATTGTTTCAAAAAGTTTAAATAAATTTTCAAGTACTTTACTCTTGTTAAAACGTAAAAGGTTGCAGGTAAACTACCCCTTCCCCTTAACCGATCTTCACCAAAATCGAAAGTCATTGAGTCCTCTACAATTCAGGGACGTATGCAAAACATTATTTGATTCTGTTTGCATTTGCGGCTGTTATCGTTTGCCATAGAAAATACGCTTGATAAAAAAACGTTGCAGGTAAACTACCCCTTCTCCTTAACCGATCTTCACCAAAAACAATACGTCTTGAGTACTCTACAAATCAGGGCTGTATGCAAAACATTATTTGATTCTGTTTGAATTTGCGGCTGTTATCGTTTGCCATAGAAAATACCCTTGTTAAAAAAACGTTGCAGGTAAACTACCCCTTTCCCTCAACCGATCTTCACCAAAAACAATAGGTCTTGAGAACTCTACAATTTAGGGCTGCATGCAAATAATCTTTTGATTCTGTTTGAATTTGCGGCTGTTATCGTTTGCCATAGGAAATACCCTTGTTAAAACATAAAACGTTACAGGTAAACTACCCCTTTCCCTTAACCGATCTTCACCAAAAACAATAAGTCTTGAGTACTCTACAAATCAGGGCTGTATGCAAAACATTATTTGATTCTGTTTGAATTTGCGGCTGTTATCGTTTGCCATAGAAAATACCCTTGTTAAAAAAACGTTGCAGGTAAACTACCCCTTTCCCTCAACCGAACTTCACCAAAAACAATAGGTCTTGAGAACTCTACAATTTAGGGCTGTATGCAAATAATCTTTTGATTCTGTTTGAATTTGCGGCTGTTATCGTTTGCCATAGGAAATACCCTTGTTAAAACATAAAACGTTACAGGTAAACTACCCCTTTCCCTTAACCGATCTTCACCAAAATCAGCAGATCTTGAGAACTCTACAATTCAGGGCTGTATGCGAAACATTATTTGATTCTGTTTGAATTTGCGGCTGTTATCGTTTGCCAAACAAACAAAATTACCCTTGCTAAAAAAAAACGGTTGCAGGTAAACTACCCCTTTCCCTCAACCGATCTTCACCAAAAACAGTAGGTCGCGAGTACTCTGCAAATAAGGGCTGTATGCAAAAAATTATTTGATTCTGTTTGAATTTGCGGCAGTTATCGTTTGCCATAGAAAATATCGGTATGGAGAACCATACATGACTTCCATATTCTAAGATTTATATTTAAAATCATTTTCAGCCAAACAGCCAGGCTGTGTCTTACCTGCCTTTTTATTGCTGTATTAAATGAAAAATATTATATTACATTAAAATGAAAAAATTATAATTTTATTGCCTGGCAACAAAATTATTTTATTTTTAACAATTACCATCGTTTCAAAAAGTTTAAATAAATTTTCAAGTACTTTACTCTTGTTAAAACGTAAAAGGTTGCAGGTAAACTACCCCTTCCCCTTAACCGATCTTCACCAAAATCGAAAGTCATTGAGACCTCTACAATTCAGGGACGTATGCAAAAAATTATTTGATTCTGTTTCAATTTGCGGCTGTTATTGTTTGCCATAGAAAATACGCTTGATAAAAAAACGTTGCTGGTAAACTACCCCTTCCCCTTAACCGATCTTCACCAAAAACAACAAGTCTTGAGTACTCTACAAATCAGGGTTGTATGCAAAACATTATTTGATTCTGTTTGAATTTGCGGCTGTTATCGTTTGCCATAGAAAATACCCTTGTTAAAAAAACGTTGCAGGTAAACTACCCCTTTCCCTCAACCGATCTTCACCAAAAACAATAGGTCTTGAGAACTCTACATTTTAGGGCTGTATGCAAATAATCTTTTGATTCTGTTTGAATTTGCGGCTGTTATCGTTTGCCATAGGAAATACCCTTGTTAAAACATAAAACGTTACAGGTAAACTACCCTTTTCCCTTAACCGATCTTCACCAAAAACAATAGGTCTTGAATACTCTACAAATCAGGGCTGTATGCAAAACATTATTTGATTCTGTTTGAATTTGCGGCTGTTATCATTTGCCATAGAAAATACCCTTGTTAAAAAAACGTTGCAGGTAAACTACCCCTTTCCCTCAACCGATCTTCACCAAAAACAATAGGTCTTGAGAACTCTACATTTTAGGGCTGTATGCAAATAATCTTTTGATTCTGTTTGAATTTGCGGCTGTTATCGTTTGCCATAGGAAATACCCTTGTTAAAACATAAAACGTTACAGGTAAACTACCCTTTTCCCTCAACCGATCTTCACCAAAAACAATAGGTCTTGAGAACTCTACAATTTAGGGCTGTATGCAAATAATCTTTTGATTCTGTTTGAATTTGCGGCTGTTATCGTTTGCCATAGGAAATACCCTTGTTAAAACATAAAACGTTACAGGTAAACTACCCCTTTCCCTTAACCGATCTTCACCAAAAACAATAAGTCTTGAGTACTCTACAAATCAGGGCTGTATGCAAAACATTATTTGATTCTGTTTGAATTTGCGGCTGTTATCGTTTGCCATAGAAAATACCCTTGTTAAAAAAACGTTGCAGGTAAACTACCCCTTTCCCTCAACCGAACTTCACCAAAAACAATAGGTCTTGAGAACTCTACAATTTAGGGCTGTATGCAAATAATCTTTTGATTCTGTTTGAATTTGCGGCTGTTATCGTTTGCCATAGGAAATACCCTTGTTAAAACATAAAACGTTACAGGTAAACGACCCCTTTCCCTTAACCGATCTTCACCAAAATCAGCAGATCTTGAGAACTCTACAATTCAGGGCTGTATGCGAAACATTATTTGATTCTGTTTGAATTTGCGGCTGTTATCGTTTGCCAAACAAACAAAATTACCCTTGCTAAAAAAAAATGGTTGCAGGTAAACTACCTCTTTCCCTCAACCGATCTTCACCAAAAACAGTAGGTCGCGAGTACTCTGCAAATAAGGGCTGTATGCAAAAAATTATTTGATTCTGTTTGAATTTGCGGCAGTTATCGTTTGCCATAGAAAATATCGGTATGGAGAACCATACATGACTTCCATATTCTAAGATTTATATTTAAAATCATTTTCAGCCAAACAGCCAGGCTGTGTCTTACCTGCCTTTTTATTGCTGTATTAAATGAAAAATATTATATGACATTAAAATGAAAAAATTATAATTTTATTGCCTGGCAACAAAATTATTTTATTTTTAACAATTACCATTGTTTCAAAAAGTTTAAATAAATTTTCAAGTACTTTACTCTTGTTAAAACGTAAAAGGTTGCAGGTAAACTACCCCTTCCCCTTAACCGATCTTCACCAAAATCGAAAGTCATTGAGTCCTCTACAATTCAGGGACGTATGCAAAACATTATTTGATTCTGTTTGCATTTGCGGCTGTTATCGTTTGCCATAGAAAATACGCTTGATAAAAAAACGTTGCAGGTAAACTACCCCTTCTCCTTAACCGATCTTCACCAAAAACAATACGTCTTGAGTACTCTACAAATCAGGGCTGTATGCAAAACATTATTTGATTCTGTTTGAATTTGCGGCTGTTATCGTTTGCCATAGAAAATACCCTTGTTAAAAAAACGTTGCAGGTAAACTACCCCTTTCCCTCAACCGATCTTCACCAAAAACAATAGGTCTTGAGAACTCTACAATTTAGGGCTGCATGCAAATAATCTTTTGATTCTGTTTGAATTTGCGGCTGTTATCGTTTGCCATAGAAAATACGCTTGATAAAAAAACGTTGCAGGTAAACTACCCCTTCTCCTTAACCGATCTTCACCAAAAACAATACGTCTTGAGTACTCTACAAATCAGGGCTGTATGCAAAACATTATTTGATTCTGTTTGAATTTGCGGCTGTTATCGTTTGCCATAGAAAATACCCTTGTTAAAAAAACGTTGCAGGTAAACTACCCCTTTCCCTCAACCGATCTTCACCAAAAACAATAGGTCTTGAGAACTCTACAATTTAGGGCTGCATGCAAATAATCTTTTGATTCTGTTTGAATTTGCGGCTGTTATCGTTTGCCATAGGAAATACCCTTGTTAAAACATAAAACGTTACAGGTAAACTACCCCTTTCCCTTAACCGATCTTCACCAAAATCAGCAGATCTTGAGAACTCTACAATTCAGGGCTGTATGCGAAACATTATTTGATTCTGTTTGAATTTGCGGCTGTTATCGTTTGCCAAACAAACAAAATTACCCTTGCTAAAAAAAAACGGTTGCAGGTAAACTACCCCTTTCCCTCAACCGATCTTCACCAAAAACAGTAGGTCGCGAGTACTCTGCAAATAAGGGCTGTATGCAAAAAATTATTTGATTCTGTTTGAATTTGCGGCAGTTATCGTTTGCCATAAAAAATATCGGTATGGAGAACCATACATGACTTCCATATTCTAAGATTTATATTTAAAATCATTTTCAGCCAAACAGCCAGGCTGTGTCTTACCTGCCTTTTTATTGCTGTATTAAATGAAAAATATTATATTACATTAAAATGAAAAAATTATAATTTTATTGCCTGGCAACAAAATTATTTTATTTTTAACAATTACCATCGTTTCAAAAAGTTTAAATAAATTTTCAAGTACTTTACTCTTGTTAAAACGTAAAAGGTTGCAGGTAAACTACCCCTTCCCCTTAACCGATCTTCACCAAAATCGAAAGTCATTGAGACCTCTACAATTCAGGGACGTATGCAAAAAATTATTTGATTCTGTTTGAATTTGCGGCTGTTATCGTTTGCCATAGAAAATACCCTTGTTAAAAAAACGTTGCAGGTAAACTACCCCTTTCCCTCAACCGATCTTCACCAAAAACAATAGGTCTTGAGAACTCTACATTTTAGGGCTGTATGCAAATAATCTTTTGATTCTGTTTGAATTTGCGGCTGTTATCGTTTGCCATAGGAAATACCCTTGTTAAAACATAAAACGTTACAGGTAAACTACCCTTTTCCCTTAACCGATCTTCACCAAAAACAATAGGTCTTGAATACTCTACAAATCAGGGCTGTATGCAAAACATTATTTGATTCTGTTTGAATTTGCGGCTGTTATCGTTTGCCATAGAAAATACCCTTGTTAAAAAAACGTTGCAGGTAAACTACCCCTTTCCCTCAACCGATCTTCACCAAAAACAATAGGTCTTGAGAACTCTACATTTTAGGGCTGTATGCAAATAATCTTTTGATTCTGTTTGAATTTGCGGCTGTTATCGTTTGCCATAGGAAATACCCTTGTTAAAACATAAAACGTTACAGGTAAACTACCCTTTTCCCTCAACCGATCTTCACCAAAAACAATAGGTCTTGAGAACTCTACAATTTAGGGCTGTATGCAAATAATCTTTTGATTCTGTTTGAATTTGCGGCTGTTATCGTTTGCCATAGGAAATACCCTTGTTAAAACATAAAACGTTACAGGTAAACTACCCCTTTCCCTTAACCGATCTTCACCAAAAACAATAAGTCTTGAGTACTCTACAAATCAGGGCTGTATGCAAAACATTATTTGATTCTGTTTGAATTTGCGGCTGTTATCGTTTGCCATAGAAAATACCCTTGTTAAAAAAACGTTGCAGGTAAACTACCCCTTTCCCTCAACCGAACTTCACCAAAAACAATAGGTCTTGAGAACTCTACAATTTAGGGCTGTATGCAAATAATCTTTTGATTCTGTTTGAATTTGCGGCTGTTATCGTTTGCCATAGGAAATACCCTTGTTAAAACATAAAACGTTACAGGTAAACTACCCCTTTCCCTTAACCGATCTTCACCAAAATCAGCAGATCTTGAGAACTCTACAATTCAGGGCTGTATGCGAAACATTATTTGATTCTGTTTGAATTTGCGGCTGTTATCGTTTGCCAAACAAACAAAATTACCCTTGCTAAAAAAAAACGGTTGCAGGTAAACTACATCTTTCCCTCAACCGATCTTCACCAAAAACAGTAGGTCGCGAGTACTCTGCAAATAAGGGCTGTATGCAAAAAATTATTTGATTCTGTTTGAATTTGCGGCAGTTATCGTTTGCCATAGAAAATATCGGTATGGAGAACCATACATGACTTCCATATTCTAAGATTTATATTTAAAATCATTTTCAGCCAAACAGCCAGGCTGTGTCTTACCTGCCTTTTTATTGCTGTATTAAATGAAAAATATTATATTACATTAAAATGAAAAAATTATAATTTTATTGCCTGGCAACAAAATTATTTTATTTTTAACAATTACCATCGTTTCAAAAAGTTTAAATAAATTTTCAAGTACTTTACTCTTGTTAAAACGTAAAAGGTTGCAGGTAAACTACCCCTTCCCCTTAACCGATCTTCACCAAAATCGAAAGTCATTGAGACCTCTACAGTTCAGGGACGTATGCAAAAAATTATTTGATTCTGTTTCAATTTGCGGCTGTTATTGTTTGCCATAGAAAATACGCTTGATAAAAAAACGTTGCTGGTAAACTACCCCTTCCCCTTAACCGATCTTCACCAAAAACAACAAGTCTTGAGTACTCTACAAATCAGGGTTGTATGCAAAACATTATTTGATTCTGTTTGAATTTGCGGCTGTTATCGTTTGCCATAGAAAATACCCTTGTTAAAAAAACGTTGCAGGTAAACTACCCCTTTCCCTCAACCGATCTTCACCAAAAACAATAGGTCTTGAGAACTCTACATTTTAGGGCTGTATGCAAATAATCTTTTGATTCTGTTTGAATTTGCGGCTGTTATCGTTTGCCATAGGAAATACCCTTGTTAAAACATAAAACGTTACAGGTAAACTACCCTTTTCCCTTAACCGATCTTCACCAAAAACAATAGGTCTTGAATACTCTACAAATCAGGGCTGTATGCAAAACATTATTTGATTCTGTTTGAATTTGCGGCTGTTATCGTTTGCCATAAAAAATACCCTTGTTAAAAAAACGTTGCAGGTAAACTACCCCTTTCCCTCAACCGATCTTCACCAAAAACAATAGGTCTTGAGAACTCTACATTTTAGGGCTGTATGCAAATAATCTTTTGATTCTGTTTGAATTTGCGGCTGTTATCGTTTGCCATAGGAAATACCCTTGTTAAAACATAAAACGTTACAGGTAAACTACCCTTTTCCCTCAACCGATCTTCACCAAAAACAATAGGTCTTGAGAACTCTACAATTTAGGGCTGTATGCAAATAATCTTTTGATTCTGTTTGAATTTGCGGCTGTTATCGTTTGCCATAGGAAATACCCTTGTTAAAACATAAAACGTTACAGGTAAACTACCCCTTTCCCTCAACCGATCTTCACCAAAAACAATAAGTCTTGAGTACTCCACAAATCAGGGCTGTATGCAAAACATTATTTGATTCTGTTTGAATTTGCGGCTGTTATCGTTTGCCATAGAAAATACCCTTGTTAAAAAAACGTTGCAGGTAAACTACCCCTTTCCCTCAACCGAACTTCACCAAAAACAATAGGTCTTGAGAACTCTACAATTTAGGGCTGTATGCAAATAATCTTTTGATTCTGTTTGAATTTGCGGCTGTTATCGTTTGCCATAGGAAATACCCTTGTTAAAACATAAAACGTTACAGGTAAACTACCCCTTTCCCTTAACCGATCTTCACCAAAATCAGCAGATCTTGAGAACTCTACAATTCAGGGCTGTATGCGAAACATTATTTGATTCTGTTTGAATTTGCGGCTGTTATCGTTTGCCAAACAAACAAAATTACCCTTGCTAAAAAAAAACGGTTGCTGGTAAACTACCCCTTTCCCTCAACCGATCTTCACCAAAAACAGTAGGTCGCGAGTACTCTGCAAATAAGGGCTGTATGCAAAAAATTATTTGATTCTGTTTGAATTTGCGGCAGTTATCGTTTGCCATAGAAAATACCGGTATGGAGAACCATACATGACTTCCATATTCTAAGATTTATATTTAAAATCATTTTCAGCCAAACAGCCAGGCTGTGTCTTACCTGCCTTTTTATTGCTGTATTAAATGAAAAATATTATATTACATTAAAATGAAAAAATTATAATTTTATTGCCTGGCAACAAAATTATTTTATTTTTAACAATTACCATCGTTTCAAAAAGTTTAAATAAATTTTCAAGTACTTTACTCTTGTTAAAACGTAAAAGGTTGCAGGTAAACTACCCCTTCCCCTTAACCGATCTTCACCAAAATCGAAAGTCATTGAGACCTCTACAATTCAGGGACGTATGCAAAAAATTATTTGATTCTGTTTCAATTTGCGGCTGTTATTGTTTGCCATAGAAAATACGCTTGATAAAAAAACGTTGCTGGTAAACTACCCCTTCCCCTTAACCGATCTTCACCAAAAACAACAAGTCTTGAGTACTCTACAAATCAGGGTTGTATGCAAAACATTATTTGATTCTGTTTGAATTTGCGGCTGTTATCGTTTGCCATAGAAAATACCCTTGTTAAAAAAACGTTGCAGGTAAACTACCCCTTTCCCTCAACCGATCTTCACCAAAAACAATAGGTCTTGAGAACTCTACATTTTAGGGCTGTATGCAAATAATCTTTTGATTCTGTTTGAATTTGCGGCTGTTATCGTTTGCCATAGGAAATACCCTTGTTAAAACATAAAACGTTACAGGTAAACTACCCTTTTCCCTTAACCGATCTTCACCAAAAACAATAGGTCTTGAATACTCTACAAATCAGGGCTGTATGCAAAACATTATTTGATTCTGTTTGAATTTGCGGCTGTTATCGTTTGCCATAGAAAATACCCTTGTTAAAAAAACGTTGCAGGTAAACTACCCCTTTCCCTCAACCGATCTTCACCAAAAACAATAGGTCTTGAGAACTCTACAATTTAGGGCTGTATGCAAATAATCTTTTGATTCTGTTTGAATTTGCGGCTGTTATCGTTTGCCATAGGAAATATCCTTGTTAAAACATAAAACGTTACAGGTAAACTACCCCTTTCCCTTAACCGATCTTCACCAAAATCAGCAGATCTTGAGAACTCTACAATTGAGGGCTGTATGCGAAACATTATTTGATTCTGTTTGAATTTGCGGCTGTTATCGTTTGCCAAACAAACAAAATTACCCTTGCTAAAAAAAAACCGTTGCAGGTAAACTACCCCTTTCCCTCAACCGATCTTCACCAAAAACAGTAGGTCGCGAGTACTCTGCAAATCAGGGCTGCATGCAAAAAATTATTTGATTCTGTTTGAATTTGCGGCAGTTATCGTTTGCCATAGAAAAAAAATCTACAGACAGACAGACACACAGACAGACAGACAGACAGACAGACAGACAGACAGACAGACAGACACTTTTCGGAAAACGACTTTTTTTCATGTTTTGAGTGTAGTAGAATCAGAATCTGCAATAATCTCGAACACGATTTTTTTTGCCATCACCATACTTCCATTCCTTAAGGAATATGGAAGTAAAAAAATCTACAGACAGACAGACACACAGACACACAGACAGACAGACACACACACAGACACTTTTCGGAAAACGACTTTTTTCATGTTTTGAGTGTAGTAGAATCAGAATCTGCAATAATCTCGAACACGATTTTTTTTGCCATCACCATACTTCCATTCCTGAAGGAATATGGAAGTAAAAACATTGGACCACGCCAAGCAGGCCGGGAAGGAATTTTTACAACAAACTACTTCTTTGTCACCGATAACGTAGTACACATCTAAACTATTATCCCCCGCCCCTTCAACTATCATTTTTCATTTATAGATATTTCATCTAGGCCTACCTTTCTACAGTGGATTATTATGATCTTCTTTTCAGGATACTTTATGTATCAAAATTAAGTACTTCACTCTTGTTAAAACATAAAATGTTGCTGGTAAACTGCCCTTTCCCCTTAACCGATCTTCACCAAAATCAATAGGCCTTGAGCCCTCCACATGTCAGCCACACATGCAAAAAATTACTTGATTCTGTTTGAATTTGCGGCAGTTATCGTTCCCCATAGAAAAAATTCTACACACAGACACTTTTCGGAAAATGACTTTTCTTCATGTTTTAAGGGTAGTACAATCAGAATCTGCCCTTATCTCGAACACGATTTTTTTCGCCATCACCATACTTCCATTTCCTTATGGAACATGGAAGTAAAATGTGTATTCCACAATATTTTAAAATATTTTTAAGTCTAACCCGACACGAGGAAACACGTTTCCCGAAGTTTTCAAGTTTTACGATAAAACCTTAATGTAATTAATTTCTGCGTGTGTCTGTCTGTGATAACGTTAGTTATCATCACTATCATAAAGAGTTATCCGATTGTTCGGTTAGCCTCGCTTGTTCAAAGACAATATTCTCTTCGTCCCTTTTCTTCGCCACACCATTCCGATTTTTAACTTTTAGCTTCGCAGGTCCTCACGAGTTAAACAAGACAATACATGATAGAATATAAATAGGAAATAGGGCATATTATGCTAACAGCAGACTATTGAGTAGTAAACTTATTCGTTGCGACACAAAAATAAAAATATATAAAACATCAGACCGGTTGTTACTTATGGAGACAAGACGTGGACACTGATAAAAAAGGAACAAGCAACAATAAGAAGGTTTGAAAGAAGGATCTAAGACGTGTTTATGGCCCGGGTAAAGAGGACGACGAATGGAGAGTAAGAAATAACCAAGAGACAGATGACCTATAATCATGACGACATTGTAGGATTCGTAAAGGCTCAACAAATTCAACGGCTAGGTCACCTTGATGGATGATCAGTGTATGCCAAAGAAAATCCTGAGATCGCAAGAATATACAATCAGAAAGATGGGCCAATAACATGGTTGGATAATGTGCTAGGACAACTCAGAAGAATGGATGTGAGGTGTTACTGTGAGATGGCAATGGACAGAAGACTTTGGAGAAGATTGGTGTTGGAAACGAGGTCTATCATTGGTCTATAGTGCTGAAGAAGAAGGTCCTCACGAATGCGCGCGCGCGCGCGCGCGAGTGTGTGTAAAATTGTTATAAATAATTATTGGGTTCAACCAAGATGGTAAGAATATTACTTTCGTAATAACTATGGTAAAGACAACATTCATCAATCTGTCTATTGTGAGGCTTCTTCATCTACTGCCGTCTGTCGCATTCTGTACACGACAAGTAGCTTCTGTTGCACCAATTGTCACGTTGCGAGCCGCTTTTCCCATCTTCTCGAGTATTTTTCCTCTTTCCAGGATGTCCTGGGTCTATTCCGTCGTCTCGGTGGAACCCAGTCTAGCGCCCTTTTGAGCAAACGATCATCAGGCATCCATTCCACATGGCCGTACCATACAAGGCGCTTTGTATTTATTGTATCTAAAATTGTTACGTCAAAATGAAGTTGCCTCCTGATATTCTCATTTCTCAGGCACTGCAGCCTGGACACTCGACAAGACAATCTTCAGAAGTTCATTTTCACTGCCTGGAGCCTTCAGGGTCCAAATCAGAGTCACAGCTGTTATCCTTTGTGCCCTCCAAGTCAATTATCTTCTGTTTTTCAGAGACATAGGTGACTATTCTTTCTAAGATGACAGAGTACATATCATCTTTTTTTATTTTTATTTTACCACTCCATACCGCAAAATTCAAAGCACCGCTTTACTTGTTTTATTCTGCTGTTGATATTTTTTCCAAAGTTGATAATGTCATCCAAATATACTTTCTTCTTCTGATAGTTCCTATCGTTTTCGGATGTTGGATGTCAAAGTCAAAAAGTCAAACCTCCGCTCAACAGTCCCTGAAAGGACCAAGGCGTACCGCGCAGCTGTTGTGTGCAATGTGACGGTTGCATGGCCTAGTACAACGCGCCACCAGCCGCTAGTATGTTGGATATCATACAGGCTATTTTAACTTTCTCCACTGCTGCACGTAATAAGTCAGTTGTATTCATTCCAAACCAGGTCCTTAAATTTCTCAGCCATGAGATTCTCGGTCGTCCAACTCCTCCCTTTCCAAGTACTTTTCCCTGTAGTAAGGACTGCAATAAGTAAAATCTCTGTTCATTTCTCATGAGATATCCCAGATACTGAAGCTTTCTTATCTTCACTGTGTTAATAACTTCCCTTTCTTTCTTCATCTTTGTAAGAACTTCAACATTAGTTAAACGTGCTGTCCATAAAATGCTCAGCATTCTACGGTAAAGCCACATTTCGAAAGATTCCAATTTCTTATTTGTGGCTTCAGTCAAAGTCCAAGATTCTACACTGTAGAAGAGAACCGAGAATACGTAGCAGCGTAGAAAGCTGACGGATGCATGCTGTTTGTATATTATAATTTTTGTGACCTCCTGCTCAGAAGTGAACGGTAAAAGTACGGAAATTGCCTTAATAAATGAATTATGTAGGCCTAGGCCTGTACGTATTGAGTTTTGTTCTGATCTCATTTTAAAAACGACGCTTCAAACAATTATTCATGTTTCACAGGGAGACAAGGTCAAGTAAGCGGTTTAGATGAGTTTAACTTTAAACAGCAAATGGTTATTTAGATGGCATTTCGACGGGCGATGGCACATTATCTCGATAATAGCGGTATCGAAATTTGGGCGCAACGTACCAAATGACCCGTAGATTAAAGTCTTCACCAAGCAGTTAAGCCACATTCAGGTGTTCATCACGATTAATTCTTCTTCTTCTTCTTCTTCTTCTTCTTCTTCTTCTTCTTCTTCTTCTTCTTCTTCAGACCTTTACCTTTAAATTTAGCTGGTTTAATTTCCAAAAGTGTCAGTTTTCCCAATTGGCGGCACGTGGTTGTCTAACTGACATCTTTTTTTTATATATTTCACGTTCTAAAACTTGCTCTTGTTCATTACTCCTTTTCTTCTTACTTTTTTTGTCACAATGTTAAGGGTTCCAAAATTTTCTCTGCTGCCATCTGTGTGTCGGTATTCGTTAAACGTATCCACTGCTCCGTTTTTGAAAGATTTTGTAAAAAATCGTGTTATAAGAGTAGAGTGTTTTTTTCGTATATTGCTTAAAGATAAACTGGATTATAAACACTAGTCTTATGGGAGGGGGCCTCAGAAATAAATCCGCCCCGGGCCTCCAGTGGCCAAGGTACGCTACTGGATTTGTTCTCTTGAGTAACAACTACCGTAAGTATTCCCGATAAAGAAGACATCCAAGATTCGATCACGTTCTTACTACCCGGAAAACCAACGGAAGACGAAGGTTGCGTTAGAATGAAGTTCTGAGTAAGTTTTGTTTTTCTTAAACAATTAGTATTATGAGCGTTATTTAATAATTAATCAGACAAATAGCTATAGAGAAAAATCGATTTATTTAATCAGTATGAAAATTCTATTACTTTTCAACATAATCCTCAGCAACATTAATGCACTTGTCGGATTTCTGAATAAGCTTTTCTATTATGGATGCTACAAAGAAATATTTATGTTGATGCCAGAGCCATTTATGACGTTTTCTTTGATCTCGCTGTTGTCATAAAACTTTTGTACCTCGTAACGCCTCCTTGAATAGACCGAATTTGCAGAAATCAGATGGAACCAAAAGTCTGGACTATAGTAAGGGTGATGTAGAGTCTCCCAAACCAATTTATTGATGGTTTTGTGTGTGTGTTAACTGAGCTGTGTATGGACGGACGTTATCACGAAGGAGAATGACGCCTTTGTGCAGAAATCCAGGATGTTTCCGCATCACTGCCGGCTTTAGTTTATTGATAAGCAGTCAGAGTACTACATAGACTACTGTTTACTGTCCGCTGACTTTCTAAGAAGAATTACGAGAAACGGAACCAGCAGAATACCGAAAGATCGTCAACTGATGGTGGGATCTGAACATGTATGCTTCCACTACTTGCTTTGTCTTTTGGATTCCTGCAACGAAAAACGAATATTCTCACGTAAGCTTCCGGGGCCGGTGTCCATTATGTTTTTAAAGTCTTCTTCCGGTATGGACCGAGTCAAAAATGTCTTGTACGACATTGTTTCACTCATATTACAATGAGTATCCTCAGGTCTAAGTGACGTCCTGAGGATGCTCATTGTAACATGAGTGAAACGTTGTCATAGAAGGCATTTCTGACGCGGTCCATACCGGAAGAAGGCTTTAAAAACATAACGGAAAACGAAGATTGCACCCGTGTCTTGTAAAATCTAGAGTGTATGAATCTAAGGTGGGTGCAAGTGTAAAAGCTGAGTTATAATGAATTTCTGAGTAAATTTTGGTTTTCTTAAACAATTAGTTTTATGAGGGTCATTCAGTAATTAAACAGACAAATAGCAGTAGAAAAAAATAGATTTTTTTTTGAATCAGTATTTTATTAATTTTCAGTACATTCCACTAATGTCGTATAAATTTTGATTTTTATTTCGGGCCTTAGTGGATTGTTACATAAGGAGGAACAAGACTCAAGTAAAGAAAATTTTCCGCTTTTGCTGGTACCACTTTTTTCATACTTTTGAGACTTGTCCAGAAGGACAAGTCTCGGGCTGATCTGGGTCAAGTTCCCTTCAGGCGAATGGAAGGATGTGAGGAGACGCACGCCAGTGCAGGGCGGAAGCGGTGGAGGTAGAGTAGTGCGCGCGTGTGTGTGTGTATTTGTTGTAAATGAAGTGTGTAGCCAAATAGGTAATGGAAGTGGCTGATGGACGTGCCATAAAGTTTAAACATGAGGGTACAGCCATGGCAGGGACGTGTAACTCGGGTCGCCAAAGCTGGAGGGGGCGACAGAGTGGCACCAAGGGTAGAGGGGGGGACAAAAAAGTATAAGTCTAAAGACTAGGTAAGTAGTTAGGGAAAATTTAAAATGTTATGTGATCAGGAAGGATGGGAACCAGGTCTTTAAATTATCCAGCCATGGGATTCTTGGTCGCCCAGCTTTTCTCTTTCCAAGTACTTTCCCTGTAGTATGGACTGCAATAAGCAAAATCTCTATTCATTTCTCATGAGATGTCCCAGATACTGAACCTTTCTTATCTACACTGTGTTAATAACTTTCCTCTCTTTCTTCATCTTTCTAAGAATTCCAACATTAGTTATAGGCTATGTGCTGTCCATGAAATGGTCAGGGTAAAGCCACATTTCGAAAGATTCCAATTTTTTAGTTGTGGCTTCAGTCAAAGTCCAAGATTCTGTACCGTAGAAGAGGACTGAGAATACGTAGCGCGTAAAAGTCTCATCTCAGCGTAATCGTGACTTTTAAAGAAACTGCTCATTGTAGCGTACACTGATCTTGCCTTTTCAATTCTGCTCTTCATTTCTTGAGAGTGGTCCCATTGGTAATTAACTATAGCAAATGAACTATAGCCAATGATTCCCTTGATCCTGCCTTATTAGAGAATGATTGGGGAGGCAGTCGATCAGCATTGTTCAGGTAGATGTTGCTGACGATATTATTAATGCGTGTGAGTGTGCGGGCATGTGTTTATAGTAGCACAAAGCACTGACTTTTCAGATATATTAAAAGGAAAAGGGAGTGACAAAAATTGTTCATGAGGAAATGGTGTGAAGAAAGCAATGAACGACTACCAAGTGAAAAACGAAAGTAGAGTTTTCAAAAGATGGTACTTTTAGTTATTTCGCAAACAAGCAGGAGACGGAGACGTTTTAAAGCGATCCCAACTTAGTTAATTTGAACGTTTTATTTCAATTCTATTTTAAGAAACTGAAAAACTTGTAAAGTATTTTAAACATTCAGACCAACAAAAAAAGTAATTTATTATTAGGGAAATAAATGAACTGTATAACATAGAAGTAAGAAAAATGGAGCCGGAATGCACTGAACGGAACACAATCCGAAATCAACATAAAATAAATTAGGTTGCACCAAGAATATGAATACCTTAAGCAGTGCTTTAAATTGTTCAGACGGAACAGATTAATCAGTGGCCCACGGCCTACCACGGGTGTCTAATAATTATAGCGCTACCGATATATAAATTTTCAAATAGCTCTGAATAAAACGGCTGAAAAGGAATACGAGCTGCTACTGAAGCACGCGGGCCCGGAAACGAGAAGCGTCTTTTATGATAAAAACAATAATTTGAAAAATTTGTCATTTCGCTGGCTGGCGCCCCGCTGGGCCGAGCTCTACGGTCCGCGTCTTGCGACATGCGTTTTTGTTTTGAAACCCGTACAGGACCCCCTTATATGGCTACCGGTCGTTACGTCCGGAGTCACTCCAATTTTTCACATACCACACTAACTACCACAGTAACTACTATTTTTAGTCTGCGTCATCTAAATTCAGAATAATTGCTTCGTCCTTTATAATCAAGGACTGAGTTTAACACCGAAATACTTGTGACACTGCGATCACGACCTCCTGCTGCTTTCTTTGCTTCTTGATATTTAACTCTTTGTGTTGTTTCGTTCATTTCTAACCAGCTGTGGGTGGGGGGGGGAGTTGTGCGGGACGAAGGACTTGCCCGTCGCCGGCTTGTATGCCGGGTTCCAAGCTTCTCATAGAGTTCCCGCCGCGGGGGAACTATAATTCTCAGGATTATAGGGTTCGGCCTGCTACCGGTCGCGGCTGATTAGTTAGTATCTAAGTGAGCGTGGGTGTTCGCCGACGCCGGGTTCAAGATTCACCTGGCACAGATCGGTTGCGACCGAGGGCGCTAATTAGGTGATTGCCCTCAAAGCGGGTCACAACGGCGGTAGAACTTTCTGGAAAGTGTCCGTATGGCGGCGTTCCTGGAAGTCTCGGATGGTCTTACTAGAAGTTAGGTAATGGGATTTACACGACTAGCGCAGTTCTCAGTCCAGGAGAGACTGAAGCTTACGCTTATAAGTTTTGACCAACTAGCTCCACACAGGGATCGCGTAGGTAACCATCGGGTGGTGCCGATGAGCTTCCCTAGGAGGTGGCTTATAGAATTGGTGCATAATAAGGGTCGGCGATTAAATACACTCTGGGCAGTATCGAGGGCTAGTTGCTTAGAGTGTGTCCGCGAGTGAGACGACGATCTAGGTGAAGCCCAAGCCTACGGGGAGGGGGTGTCGCCTACGTAGAGTTTGTCGGGGAGCCGTCTGTCGAAAGTGTCTACCTCAGAAATACTGATAAAATTAGGCCCACGTATCATGATTTTACTCAAAACCTCTTGTTTTGATGGTTCATCCTCTTCATTCACGCACTTAATATTAGTGATAAATTGTAACTTTCACTTGTGAACACTTACGTTTCTTAATGTCCTCGTAAGACATTAAGAAACGTAAGTGTTCACAAGGGAAAGTTACAATTTACCACTAATGTCAAAACCTCTATTCCGCATTTACTCATTTCCATTTTTTTTCTATTTGTATCGGCCATTCAATTCTTTATTCCTTGTTCTTTTCTTTTTCTCCAATATTCTTTCATCGTTTCACTATGTCTCTTCTTCCTGTCTTCAGTCCACTTTTAACCCACGTTTTTTTTCTCTTCTACCCTGGACTCCTTCCATTTTTAACACTTTTGGCCGAAAAACTTCTCGTTCAATTGCTTCTTCTGCGTTTATATTATTTCTTTTCGAAATCCTTTTTGACTTCTTTAATCCAACTTGATGTTGACTTCTTCCCCCACAGATATTTGAAGATCTGTTTTGTCAACCTACTGTCGTTCATTCTATATGAATGTCCAAATAATAATATTCCGATGGTGAGGCCGAAATGTCTGTCAACATAGACACTGGACCATGGCCTGACAGCCCAGGCAATGACGTTTCCAACTGACTAGCACAGTCGAGTCTGAAGACAGAAGTGGTGGCTAAGAAGATCGATAGGACGTGGAACAGATACCCGATACATGACAGTAGTAGTAATAGGCCTATCACAAGAAGAGATAACAATCGTCTAGTAAGACGAGAGTTGGGAGTTCTAAGAAGAGAAGCGGTGACCGTTTGTTAGAAGCTGGTGGTAATATTTTAGGAGAAACCTCCTGGAAGAAGAAGAAGAAGAAGAAGAAGAAGAAGAAGAAGAAGAAGAAGAAGAAGAAGAAGAAGAAAATCGTACTTCAAATATATTGTTATCATCGCCCAGACACACACTCGGAGATTCGAGTTTGTGCTCTTTGGAGCCATTTGGTGATGTTCATTTAACACTGTCTGTTCAGTGCCTTGATTGGTCCTTGGTGGTTAATCCGGGAATTTACGTGTCCCTTTAATAGCGGCTTAACCTGGTCAATTCCCTTTGACGTTTTCTTACATCCATAACACCTTTGACGTTCAGGGTCGGATTAGAAGCGCGTGGTGCCCTATGCTGCCATTAGACAGGTGACCCCCTCCCCGATTCAAAACTCAACCTTTATCCATCATTTACAGTGATAAATGCCATACGCAGTTTCGAAAGTTAACAATTATTTTATTAAATTCTCAAATTACAACAAATATTTAGCTAAATAGTGATTACAATAAGCATAGTAGTACTTAAGCTTAGAAAATACAAATCTATCCATTTTTTTCTTGATTTTGCCATAACGAAGTATTGTATAATTTCTTCTAAATCGAGCGATTCAAGTATCTCGCTTTCAATATTCAACCTTGCTAACGAAGATAACCTCTCATCTCCCATAGTTGAACTCAACATATATTTAATGCGTTTTAATACAGAAAATGATGTTTCAGATTTGCAGTCAGCTATTGGAATCGTAAAAAGCAGACGATAAGCAGTCCATATATTCAGAAATACATAAATCATTTTACAATCAATAATCCAGTTTAATACTTTGAGCGGACAAGCTGTAGCATCATGGAATCCATCATCTTCATTCGAAAGATTTGAAAAAAAACTCTTTCTTGCAATTTTACTTGGGGCACAAAGTGTTTCAATTCTATTAGAAGATCGTTATTCAAATCATTCGAATCATTTTTCCAACTCGACACTCTACAAAGTTGTAGGAAAACCAAACAATTCTGTAATGTGATCATAAGCTTTGCTTCGCTTAGTCAGTTCATCTGGATGGTGCCCCTCTGACAGCTGAGGCCCTGGTGCCCGGTGCTGCAGCACACCGTAGCGTTTCGAATAATCCGGCACTGTTGATTCATTATTCCGCCATTGTTCTAGTTTCATTATTCCTGTCTGCAAACTAGATCGCCACTTATGGAGTCAATAAGTGACAGTTACTGTGTTAATGTGATACATACCGTCAGTCTTAACACAGTCCTGTGCGTCACTTGAATCTAACTGCCGACATTTTTTCACTATCTTCTGATAATATCTTCTTTTAACGCGGACAATTGTTCAGGGCCGTATTTACGGGGGGGGGGGCGAACGGGACCAGATCCACCAGAGGGTCGTAAAAAGTTAACGAATTTTGTTAATCTCTTAATTTTTAGGCTGTTTAATAATTTTTTATACCTGTATGTTAATATAGTAGTAACTCATTTTTAAATATTCACTCATCCGTCACCAATTCTCTGCGCCCAGCTTCCTCGCATCACTGCCGACCTGGTACAAACATCTGTTCTTCACTCTTCCAATCTTCCTTTTTCCTATTGTCTTGTGTTTCGTAAGTCTTTTTGCCGTACGTTCGTCATCCAGTCTCTGAACGTGTCCTGCCCCTTTTAATCTATTAATTTTCGAAAATCGGCCAACTGTAATGCCATTGTACTTAGCATATAATTCATTATTATTTCTCTTTCTCCAGACTCCGTCCTGTTGAATTGGCCCATAAATCCTTCTCAGTATCTTCCTCTTAAACACAGCCAGCCTCTGTTCATAACTTTTCCTGAGTACCCAGCACTCAGAGGCCTTACCAATGCCTTATAAAGAGTGACTTTAGTTTCTGTGGATAATAATCTTGATTTAAAATGTTTGTTCAGCCCGTAAAAGCTTCTATTAGCAGCCAGAATTCTCTTTTCAGTTTCTTTTGTGATTGGATTTTGTTGTCCATGACGTGTCCGTTGATTAACTAAATATAATTAAATCGCTACCGACTCGGAACACAAAGTTTTTTATGGGTAAAAACGTAAAAGTTTAACCTTATAGCCTGAACCAGTTATCGCTTATTATAAGCTTCATCAGAGGCTGTCACTGGGAGCGCTGTCCGTCTTGTTCTTGGCGACGGTGTCGACTTTTGAAGGATCGATGTTGTGTGTGTGGGGTGTGATATGTTCAAATCATGCGTGTGATTTGAATTGTGTCTGTTCGTTTAGGATGTCGTTTTTATGTGTTTTGTGTGTTTGTATATATTTCCAATTGTTCAAGAGTGTTTAGTTTTCGGCCTTTTGTGTGTACGTGTATAATATCCATGTTATTGTCGATGTTTTTGTATGTGTGGTTTGATTCAATGAGGTTTGCAAAGGTGGATTCGGTAGTGAAGTGTAGTGCCTTTGTGTGTTCAATGTATCTTTATTTGAAGCTACGTTCTGTCTGGCCTGCATCTTTAGAACGATGTCTGGCCTACGTTCGTTTGTGCATCTTTAGGACGTACGCCTCGAATATTGCCGAGCAATTTATACTCACTCAGTACACACGCGCGCGCGCGCGCGCTCATAACCCATGAATATTAGACACGTTTTAAATGACTATATCGAAATGACTCGCCAAATAACTGGACCCATAAGCTCGTATAATACCGACAGAATACATTAAACAATTGTAGCCGTTTACGTTCGTTATAAGCCCGTGATTAATGGTACAGCAAATTAGTAACCACCGTTGTAGACGTGAAAAACAACAAGTACCACCGTTTACATTTATCATTTTCATAGTTCGTTTGGAACGAGTTACGGCACGAACATAAATTATGTTGTATAGGCTATATTACATAATTCAATGTATTTTAATTTGAAATGTAGCACACGCGTATAAACGTTGAGTAAAACAGAAAATAAATAATTCGAACTGACGCTGAGGTGTAGCCTATATATAAAACGCAACGAAAAAGTGAAAGAACGGGTAGGCCTGCTTACGTTTAAACCAGTATGGCAATTTGTAGACTTATTTATTATAAAATGCATAGACAAAAATGAATCAAATTATCTTATTTAAATGCACATAAAATTACCGGTGAGGCTATACGAGACTGTTAATTACGTTTTCAGTAGACCAAAGTTTTGCTGGTTATGCCAGTTGGGTGGAAACCAAAACGGTGAACATGGGAATGACAAACATACATGATAAACAATAATGGGCAAGACAAATATAGAACAATAGAAAAGCAATTAAAATGATCATAATCATCATCAAGCATTAAATCAACGATGGTTTGTTCCGGTCTCAAACAGACAAAGTCTAAAGCTGGTCACTCCAGCGCTTCCTCGGACGTCCCACACCTCTCCTTTCCCTCGGCTTACAGTTACATAGTTGTTTGGGGATGCGGCAGTCATCCATTCGGCAAAGATGTTCCCACTAATTCGTTGGGCAATCCTGTCGAGTATACTCATAATATTCAGTGCCTGTCATATATCTGTGTTTTTTCTACGATCATGAAGAGCATACCTTGCCACGTGCCTGAGAAATCTCATTTCAGCCGCTTGGATACGACTGGCCTGGCCTTTCGTTAAAGTCCATTTCTCAGGCCCATTAAGAAGTGGGGGAAGGGCCATCACCTTGTAGAATTTTAGGCGTGTTTCTTTACTTGCTGACTAAGAGTTCGCCTGATGGTCCCGCACATAAGGTTGAACTTATGTAACTTATTCACCACGTCGTTTCTTGTAATATAAGACACACTGTAGCCCAGGTATTGCTGACTTGTTCCACGACTGTACCGTCTATAACAATTTGTGCCCGTACGGGATCAGTTCCACGAAAAGCCATCAGCTTAGTCTTAGGTATGGATATTTGTAATTCAGAGTCTTGCAGATTCAATTTAACAAATGTATACCCATCTGCAACCTGTTTTCCGAGTCCGACAGAATAGCCTGATCGTCCGCAAACAACAAAGTGTCAATTTCGGAGTCGCCAATCACAAAGTGCTCCGGAAGACACATCTGCCAGTCTTGTATGACATCGTCATCAATATATAAATTAAAAAAATTTAATTGATTTACATACAAATTATAACACATGATATAAATAACAGAATTAAGAAAATGTAATGAAAGTTGGCAAAACGTCTGTTTTGATGACGTCATACGATTGACGTCATGAAGGTGGTGAGATTCCAGGACAAAGAGCAGGGGTCAGGAAACGTGCGTACGCTGTGTGTCCCTACTGTCTCATGTCTCTCATTAATAAACTTTTTTATTGAAAAAATTATTTATATTAAATGTATAGTTTTTACGAATACGTGTTAATGAACGAATCCATAGGAAATCATAGGTGTCGGGTGAGCGATGGAGTTGCACCTGATCAGGCCTATATCACGTGCCGGGAGCAGGTAGATTATTACGTACACTGGACTGAAATAGCGTAAGCCGTTCTCTTTGTATGCGTGCTGTTAAGTATAACAGTTAAGTATTGCTTTGGATGTGTGCGTGTAGGGAAGCCGGCGAATTACTGCGTTCGTAATTACAAGTTCGGTAAAAGGAGGAACGAAGAATCACAGACAGCTCAGAGATCAGCGTGTGCATAATCGAATTCAATCGAATAATCGAATTGGAGCTATGAAAAAATTAACAAAAGACACGTGGGTGAAAAAATGTTCAGTTTGCAGCCGTTAAAAAGGAAAAGAGGGTGATCGAAATTGGTCGTCGGTAATGAAAATACGATAGCACCTCATGAAGGTGGTTAGATTCCAAGCCAAAGAGCAGGGGGCGGGGCGCAGGGTCAGAAGACGTGAGTACGCTCTCTGTTCCTACTGTTCTCACGTCTCTCTTTCATAAATTTTAACTTTTGTATTGCAAAAATTATTAAATATTATTAATTTTTATTAATATTGTTAATTAATTATGTAATTAAAAATTGTATTAAATATATAGTTTTTACGAAGATGTGTTATATAGAACATCTTAAGCGGTAGATGAGCGATGGTGTTACATCCGGTTAGCCTTATACCACGTGCCGGCAGCGTGTAGATTATTACGTACGCTGAGCTGAAATAGCGTAAGCCGTTGTCTCTGGTGCGTGTGTTGTTAAGCATATTGCTTTTAATGTCTGCGTGTAGTGACGCAGGTGAATTACTGCGTTCGTACGTTATCAGTCAGTCCTTCGTCAGTCTCTTGCTTCCTATAATATGATTGCATATTGATTTAACCTAGTTATCAACTGCTTCACCAATCACAATTTTAAGAATGAATGTAGGAGGCATTGTCTCAACAGCTGCAAGCAAGCGCTAACAGCGATGCTGTTGATAATGTTGATGATGGCGACATCTTCTTTCTGCAACGATTCAACAGTAATTTGGATACACTATCATTTGTAGATACCGAATCGACAAAGCTGATCCACTCGTCCCACCTTGATCAATTTTCCACGGTAAAAGTTCCCATGCCTAAGACGAGCCACCACGAGCTCGAGCTGATTCTGTCCTGTATGAATCTGAATCATCTGGGAGCCAAGCGTGGGAAAGCAGCAGCCATAGGATGTTACCTAACACTGCGTCAGGCAGCGGTTCATACGAGCTGACAGAGAAGAGCAGAACACGACTGATTTGTAATTTATTACCTTAATTAAAACCTATACTAATGCAGACGTAGGCCAGTTCTATATACACCGTCAACTCACTTCCCGATGACAGCCCCTCTCCATTAACGGAAGCCCTATGGCATGGAAACGGTCCGTGAAGTATTTGGGCGTCACTCTTGACCGGCGCCTTAGCTTCACTACCCATGTCTCTCAGTGGCTCCAGAAAGCTCGTGGCGTCAAAACCAAACTATTTCCCTTCATGTCGCATCGGAGTTCAGTGCCTGTGCGCACTAAAGTCGCCATCTATTTGCTCTTCCTTAGAGCAATCCTGACGTACGCAGCGCCCTCATATTGGCCTCTGCTACAACCCTACATTGTTGCGCGCTTAGACTTTTTCCAATCTCGCACCCTCCGGTATATCTCCAACTGTCCCTGGTATGTCAGAAATGATGTTATCAGGCGAGTGTTGAAGGTTCTTTCTGTGGATAAGTTTGTGCTACCTCTTGCGCTCAAACTCCTCACTCGTGCCTCGACCTCATCCTACCCTTACCTCCGACGCTTTAGCACAGACGACAGCTCACCTCCTCGAAAAGTTAAACGCCCCCGAGCTCTGCTGAACAATCGTCTGCCCCTCACCACCGTCCTTGCGGCCCTTGATACTCTACACTTTTCCATCCCAGTCACGTAAGTGACACTTCTTTCTCATCCCCACCAAATAAACGTAAAAACAACTAAAACTCATGCTCCTTCCTTTCCAAGTCAACAAAAAATCCTTCCCTGTAGTTGTGAATCGCTCCGCGGATCTGCTACACCATAACAGCCTTGCAGGATGCGCTAGGCTACCAAGAATCAAGACGTATCAGGCAGTCATCGGGTTTGCCCGGACACTGCAACCACTGCGGCACGTCCAGCAGCTGTCCCACAATTGGATTGGATTGGATTGGACTGGATTCTATACACATGTTTTCCAGAGAGTATTTGTGCGTGCGAATAACTCTTTATTTGTTTTTAACTGTGTTTTTAACTGCGATTCAACCAGATAAAAAGTCTGAAGTGATTGCTGATATGTGTTGTGAACAGTGTATAATGGGGTATTGAATTTGCATAGAAAAGCTGCACGATTATGTTTGATTTAGTTAAAATGAAAAACAAAACATGTAATGAAGCGAATTATTGCTTTACTGTCTCTGGTTTGATATTTCCATAAAAAGAGCGTCTACGATGGAGAGTATAGTTTGTTGTTCCTTAAACAACCCGGTCGCCTTACGATTTAAATTAAAATTTAAATCTTTATCCTTCTACGATGGAGAGTATAGTTTGTTTTTTCTTAAACCACCCGCTGGCCTTTCGTTTTTACAGGCCATAAATTCGGTTACGTTTTCTTAATCTCAGTGATCTATTTACGATACTTTTATTTAGTCACTTATCGTAACATTGTCAGTTTACTTGTTACTTGTCAACCGACATTAGATCTCAGTTTCCCCCTACGTCTGAACTTACACATGTCCCCACAACATGATCAAGTACAGATTACTCACAAAATACCGATTATGAGCTAACATTACGAAAGAAAACAACGAGTATCAATATTTTAATCAACGGGAACAGTGAAAATGCGCGTTAAATCTGGTCGTGGACAGGAGATCAGTCGGTATCAACATCGCGCGACAATGTCAGATAAAGGTCAATACATCGGTTTCTCATTCAGTAGCCCAAAGTGTACATGTACAATGTCCATTATTGTTAGTTCATTGTGTACACATACAAGCAGTGTATATATATATATATATATATATATATATATATATATAGCTGTAAATCAGTGTACACCCAGTTGCACGGTATAGCCTGGTGTGATGCTTTGTTGTTTCTATTATTACTTTATGATTATGTACTGTATCAAACAGCTGCTTACAGTTAGGGTAAGCTTCGTTGCTGTCTTCGTCTCAATTTCTCTTCTCGTCCTGCTACCGTCTTTCTCTTTTCCGTGTTGATACATTTTTAACTGGATCTCTCGTCGTCTTTGTCACTGCAAGATGTGAATAACATGGACGTTCTCAGAAACGAGTCCGGTTCTCTTCTTCTCTTCTCTAGGTTTGCATTCACTCCAGTCTCCCCCCCCCCCACAATTTTTGTATAAATATGTCTCTACCAACGACATCACCAAATACAGTTTAAACGACATCAGACGATCATAAACGCCCGTTTAAAGAGACGTTATGTTATGCAGGTAGCACCGTACAGTTAAATTGACCATTAAATCGACAGACAAGTGAAATGTTCTAGAAAAACCAACTTTTCAATTAGCGCTCTGTATCGAACGCGCCGTTTCCCTTTTGACTGATACGTTTTTAACAGCTGATTATTGTTTTTATTGTCGTCTGTGTTCTGTTCTGTTCAACGTCGCGTCGGCCATTATTCTGTAGCGACTCCCTACAATGGCCACAGCGTTGTTACTAGCGCAGGTATCTTTTACACCGAGTCGTCGACTTTCTTTTTTTTCACATCATACCCGTAAGCGAAAACTATACACAAATGTCTTTTCGATTGGGCAGTGATATTTTCGTTAAGAAAAAATATATTAACACGGAATATATATTATAAAATATATATACACAGAATATATTATAAGGTAATGTAACTATACAGAAAACAGAAGACCAGTTACAAAGGGCGATATTTACGTTTAATAGCATTGTTCAAGACTGTGGGCTAGGGATCTCTGCTACAAAATCTAAAACGATGGCATTTAAGGACAAGTCTCCTATAAGAACTAAAATAGTTGAGAATAATCAGATTTTGGATTAGGTTAGTCATTTTAATTACCTGGGTTGTGATATCTTGTATGGAACAGATATTGATTGGGACAGTAAGCTAACGAAATTTGTACGCATCTGTGGAACGATTCATAGATACCAGAAAAATAAAACACGGAAGGATATCCGAATGAATTTTATAAAACTGTGGCCGTCCCCACATTCCTGTATGCTAGTGAGACATGGACTCTTGGTAAAAGAGACGTGCAGAGGATTCAGGCAGCAAAAATGAAATTTCTAAGAGGGACGCAAGGTTCTTTCTTTTCTCTTGGATCGGAGAACGAGGAACGAGGATATTAGACGCGATTTAAACATTGTATCATTGCACCAGAAGATTGAAGACCACAGGAGGAGATGGTATGTTTGAATCGCATGCCTGATATCCGTCTAGCTGTGGCTGCCTTGGGTTTTCACCCTATTGGGAAAAGAGATGTCGGTAGATCGAGAAAGATATTGGTTCCGGAACAGGCCTAAGGCCTAGTCTTTGCAGTGGTGATGATGATGAAAAAATATATTATTGTTTTACGAAAGGTTTCAAGCGAACCAAGTCACGAATGACTGTCGCATGTTAATTAAATTCAGTTTTTTTTATTAATTTCGAACATTTCTTAATGAACCTTTAACTGCTGAAAGCTAAAAAATCACACAGATAACATTATTAAATAAATATATTATTAAAATATAATTACGGAGACCTTTTTAAAGCGCATTTTAGTTTGCAAAGATGTTTCTTTTAGAAAAGATACTAAACGCTTACGTTGTCATACTTTCACATGATACCAAATTGTTTTATGCTGATACATTTTTTATATAGTTTATATTTACTTTGCATCTTTTATGATACACATCTTTTTCTCATATGTGATATCAGATTTAGTGTAAGCTGTGTTAAGATACAAACATAATGTGAAAACTCCAAACCTTTGACAGGTGTGAGTAAGACGTTCTACAGGGTGATCCACGGGAATATGACGATATTAAAACGAAATAAGTAATATAAAATATATTCTATTTACGTCCCCTTCTCTTCAAGGATTAGTTGATATAAATCTGTTCCGGCACCCACTTCATCCTCGGAGGACCCGAGTTTCTTCTACCAATGGCTTTATAATTCAGTGCCGCTTTCGGCATTCGATCCTGTTATCCTTTGCAAATGATCACACCACTGTCTTCTGTAAATTGAAATAATTTCATTATGTCCTTTACTTTGACTTCTGCTCTGACATCCTCATTCCTTATTTTATCTTGCAATGTATAATTTAAAGTATTTCGAAGGAACTCCATTTCAGCACTCTGAATCTTGCCGCTTTCCTTTTTTGTCATGGCCCATGCCTCATTCGCATAAATCAATGTGGGTATTGCAATTTTCTTATAAAGTTAATCCTTGTGCTGTGTCTTGTTTTATTTCTAAGGTTTCTACGAACCGTACCACAAATATTCCTAAATTTATTTATCTTCTCTCTTATATCATATTCAGATTCATAGCTTACTTACTGCACAGCCGAGATATTTGAAACAGCTCACTTGTTCGAAAGTGCTGTTGATTATAACTATCTTAGTCCTCACTGGATATTTACCTTTAAACGCCATGGTTTTAGTCTTACTTAATGTCAGTGAGTACTCTTTTGTCACTTCTTGTAAATGAAATATAGCTCTTTGTAAATCATCCTCATTTTCTTGAATAGGAACTATTATGTAATTACAGCAAATGTGATGCCATTTACAGGTGTAAGCTAATTTTTTAAACAAGACCTCTCTCAAATGCCCTCCATCATTTTGTATGCACTGCTCCAGTCTGTCCTGTAGATTTCGCATCACTGCTTGCACGATGTTGTTTCGTATGGCTGTGATTTCTTCCTGTATTCCTGTATTTATTCCTGATCTTGAGTTCATTAGTGCCGTTAGTAACTAAGTTTGTTATTATGGTAGGGCGAATAGATCAAATTTCTCTGTTTCTTTTTCTGGGTATCTGGATCTGGTCGACACAGAGCAACTCTTTTTCCGAAGGGTAAGTGCCTCCTCTCCTCACCTCCGTGAACTAAATGGTGCACCATCAGCAACACCGGCATCAGACGCCCTAGCACCTTGACATCTCCCCTTGACACCTCCCTCTCGACATAAAGTATATAATCTTTTATCCGACTTACTCGTCATCGTTGTCATCCTTTACCGACTTAGGCTAGTAGCCTGTTCCAGTCTCGGTGGAAGTCATCCAACCATCGCTTACAGGATCTTCCCACAATTCTCTTCTCCCTTGGATGATGGTCAAGGGCTCTTCTTGAAAATCTAGTTGGATCCATTCTCTCTACGTGTATCCGCCACTCCGTTTTGTACCGGGAGATTTTCTCAATAAGCTTTCAGCTATCCCTTGCTCCTATCTAATATGATCATTTTTTATAAGATCTCTCCTGGAACAACCCTTTACAGCCCTTAAGAACCTCATTTCCGCTCCTTGTATTCTAGATATACCTTTGGCTTTTCTAATCCAAGTCTCACTACCATACAGTAGTTGAGGTATGGCCATTACATTATAATATTTCAGCTGCGTCTCTTTCCTCGTTTTATTCTTCAAGCGTTTAACAATACAGCCACAAAGCGACTGGAAGACACTAATTTTCCTTTCAACTTCCTTATCATCTTGGTATGTGCTGCCGTACCCTAGATACTTGTAATCTGGCATCAGTTCTATTTGCGAATCCTGTACGACAATCTTTGATCTAATATGAAAAAGCCATAACTTTTGTTTTGGATAAAGTAATGGTTTGATTGAAATCTGTTAAAATGTTGGTAAGATAAAACAACGACCTTTGGAGGTCATTTTCATTCTCTTGGATGATCACACAAGATCGTCTGCATATATTAAAATATTTAAATAAAATCCTTTCCCACAGTATAATCCTTTGAGGGCGTCCAATTTCCTTTGCCTTATGACATCATCTACATAGATATTAAATAGAACAGGAGAAACAGACTGCAACCCTTCCGAACGCCTTGTGTTATTCCAGTGAGCTCTGATAATCTGTTTTTATCCGTATCTGCGTTCCATTACATAAACTTTTAATTACCTTTAAATGAATGAATTAGTAGACTCCGACTTAGTAGATGCGGCTATTCTGATGGATGGAAACATCAGTTTCCGTAAACGATCAACCATGCTGAATTGGTCGCAGTTTTTAGACTGCACTGGGCTTGCTCGAAATGTACTTAGAGTATTCGCGTGCGAGCTAGCAGCTTCTGTCATTGTATATTTTTCCCAAACTGATCTGAAACTTGACTGTCGCTTGTACTTGATATTATTCTGTTAACTGAATGGCTTAACGTTCATTGTTGCTAAAAGTATCGTTAATTCCTTTATCCATCCCGAACAAATTAATTTAATTTTTTATTTCATCCAAAAAGACGACATATGGAAGGACCTGAAGTTACAGCCGGTTCTAGAGGGGATAAATGAATACAGGCAGAATTGCAAGTCTCGAGTGGAACGCAAGGTAGACACGCGTATTTCTAAACAAGCGTTTGAATATAGACCAGCGGGGACGAGAAATCGTGGAAGACCCTGGCAAAAATGGTCAGAAACTCTGTAAAGTTGGAACGAGCTGTAGCTAAAGCCATGCAGAGAGGAAGAAGAAGAAGAAGAAGAAGAAGAAGAAGAAGAAGAAGAAGAAGAAGAAGAAGAAGAAGAAGAAGAAGAAGGAGCAGGAGGAGCGGAGGAGGAGGAGGAGGAGGAGGAGGAGGAGGAGAAGGAGGAGGAGGAGGAGGAGGAGGAGGAGGAGGAGGAGGAGGAGGAGGAGGAGGAGGAGGAGGAGGAGGAGGAGGAGGAGGAGAAGAAGAAGAAGAAGAAGAAGAAGAAGAAGAAGAAGAAGAAGAAGAAGAAGAAGAAGCAGGCGGAAGAGGAGAAGCAAATATTGTCCAGTTCACATCAAGCTTATACCTCCAGATCATCAGCAGATCATCCCTCCAACTTGTGAATCTCAGTGAATCTCAGTCGTTTCTGCTTCCAATTTAGCTATCTCCGTATCACGTTATTAGGTTGTACTATCTGCCATTTCATCGAGGTGCCATTCTCCACTTTGTGTCCTTAGTTCTGTAGCGATACCATTGGCACTGAATCAATTTATCAAATATTCAGATATCTAAATTCGTAATCCAATATATGGGATATGCTTTTTCTTCGGCTTTATCTCGTGACCTTGGATTATGGATCAAGCATTTCAAAAACGTTGACTGAAAATAGACAATTTTGGGAAGTTGCGTGTTTTTGTTTATTTGTTGTTTTTTATTGGCAATTATTTGTGTAGATTATATAGTATTTATTTTTTAGTTAAATTCGAATAAATACCGTTTTGTAATGATTTAAAAACTGCATTTAAAACTTCATACAGTGTTTTTTCTTTTTCACTAGCCGTGCGCAATTTCACATTGAGAAATAATGACGTTGTTTGTTCTACGCTGTTGTAATATTCTTTTTTACGTAAGCCTTTATTAGAAAAAGTCCCATTCAAAATTATTACAAAAAGAATAAATTGTCAAACGGATCATCAGTGTTATCAACTGACAATTTACAAGTGGTAAATTCTCTCCGCCTAGTTTCTGCTCGAGACTTCGAACATTCGTAGTGTAGGGTAGATTCGAACTGGGAACGAGAGATCATGGAAGACCCTGGAAAAAATGGTCAGAGACTGTGTAAAGTCGGAACGAGCTGTAGCCCAAGTCATGTACTGAATAATAATAATAATAAGAAGAAGAAGAAGAAGAAGATTTTATCGAAAAAATTGTATTTGTTATGAACCGAAGTGTCGTAGGCGACCTATAGCCTATAATATACGCAAACACTGAGCTAGACGCGTACAAACCATCTCGGGCTCCCGCTAGTTGTGCCCAGTCGAGCAGCTGGCTGGGAAATCGTTTCATTGTCTAACACACGCACTGTAAGTTCATTAGTATTTCAAACGGAAAACAACGGCGATCTTAGAAAAATCGATTGCGCGCGCGCGCGCGTTCGAGCACCAGTTGTCGTGAGCCTACAAAGTTGCACACGCGCGCGCGCGCGCACACAGTACGTACGGAGAACCGTTAACTAAGTAATAAATAAACAAGTTTATTTATATTTTGTACCGTCTTCTGCACACACACACACACACACACACAACAAAATGCTGATGAGCTCTAGTAGTGTGTGTATGTGTGTGTGGCATTGTTTGGCATTTGCCATATCACGAGATGCTACTGTGCGCGGTGGAGTTTGTTTACGACCGACCTGTACACACACACACACACACACACACACACACACACACACACACACAATCTCGGTACAGCTGTTTATCAAACACACGTGATAATAAATAACCAGTCAGTGATGGTAGCGGCGGTATGTCAAAGTGCAAGCGTACCACTATTCTACTCTCCTCCTCAGCGGCAGCAGCTTTCCAAATTGTCTCGCCTCATCACGCTTTTACTGTACAAACGAGAAAAACCATGGCTTTCTCTTGACGCGTCAGTACAGTCCACAAAGATGAGGGAAATTTTCCTTCTCGTTGACGATGGCGCGCGTAGGCCTGGCCTTGGCCTGTTCCACTGTGATGGCAATACATTGGACACTGTCTGTATTAGTAGTGGCTAACTCGTGCTTACAAGTTCACAAACTGCACCCTTAATATAAACCAAAGGCCAGTTGAACGTGTAAGCAAATTTACATATCTTGGTACTATACTCAATGAACAATGGGACCACTCTCAAGAAATAAAGAGCAGAATTGAAAAGGCAAGAGCGGTGTACACTAGAATGAGCAATTTATTCACACGTCACTATTTAACAATAAACACAAAGATGAGACTTTTACGCTGCTACGTATTCTCGGTCCTCTTCTACGGTGCAGAATCTTGGACTTTGACTGAAGCCACAACTAAAAAATTGGAATCTTTCGAAATGTGGCTTTACCCTGAGCATTTCATGGACAGCACATAGCCTATAACTAATGTTGGAGTTCTTGGAAAGATGAAGAAAGAGAGGAAAGTTATTAACACAGTGAAGATAAGAAAGGTTCAGTATCTGGGACATCTCATGAGAAATGAATAGAGATTTTGCTTATTGCAGTCCATACTACAGGGAAAGTACTTGGAAAGAGAGAAGCTGGGCGACCGAGAATCCCATGGCTGGATAATTTAAGGACCTGGTTCCCATCCTTCCTGATCACATAACATTTTAAATTTTCCCTAACTACTTACCTAGTCTTTAGACCTCTACTTTGTGTCCCCCCCTCTACCTTGGTGTCTCTCTGTCCCCTCTCTCCAGCTTTGGCGACCCGAGTTACACGTCCCTGCCATGGCTGTACCCTCATGTTTAAACTTTATGGCACGTCCATCAGCCACTTCCATTACCTATTTGGCTACACACTTCATTTACACACAAATACACACACGCGCGCGCGCGCGCGCACTACTCTACCTCCTCCGCTTCCGCCCTGCACTGGCGTGCGTCTCCTCACATCCTTCCATTCGCCTGAAGGGAGCTTGACCCAGATCAGCCCGAGACTTGTCCTTCTGGACAAGTCTCAAACAGTATGAAAAAAGTGGTACCAGCAAAAGCGGAAAATTTTCTTTACTTGAGTCTTGTTCCTCCTTATGTAACAATCCACTAAGGCCCGAAATAAAAATCAAAATTTATACGACATTAGTGGAATGTACTGAAAATTAATAAAATACTGATTAAATAAATCTATTTTCTTCTACAGCTATTTGTCTGTTTAATTACTGAATAACCCTCACAAAACTAATTGTTTAAGAAAACCAAAATTTACTCAGAACTTCATTATAACTCAGCTTTTACTCTCGCACCCACCTTAGATTCATACACTCTAGGTTTTAAAGACACGGGTGCAATCTTCGTTTTCCGTTATGTTTTTAAAGTCTTCTTCCGGTATGGACCGCGTCAAAAATGCCTTGTATGACAACGTTTCACTCATGTTACAAAGAGTATCCTCAGATCAATGTGACTATGAGGGTGACAAGCGAAGTCGGTTATGTAGTGTATAAGTGGCGGTGGATGATCCGGTAAGTGGACCCTGCCCTGTAGGCGTTACGCCGCACGCGTACATAATATAGTGTTATGTGTCACTTAGACCTGAGGATACTCATTGTAATATGAGTGAAACGTGGTCATACAAGACATTCTTGACTCGGTCCGTACCGGAAGAAGACTTTAAAAACATAATGGACACCGGCCGCGGAAGCTTACGTGAGAATATTCGTATTTCGTTGCAGGAATCCAAAAGACAAAGCAAGTAGTGGAAGCATACGTGTTCAGATCCCACCATCAGTTGACGATCTTTCGGTATTCTGCTGGTTCCGTTTCTCGTAATTCTTCTTAGAAAATCAGCGGACAGTAAACAGTAGTCTATGTAGTACTCTGACTGCTTATCAATAAACTAAAGCCGGCAGTGATGCGGAAACATCCTGGATTTCTGCGCAAAGGCGTCATTCTCCTTCGTGATAACGTCCGTCCATACACAGCTCAGTTAACACACACACAAAACCATCAAACACAACACAATAAATTGGTTTGGGAGACTGTACATCACCCTTCCTATAGTCCAGACTTTTGGTTCCATCTGATTTCTTCAAATTCGGTCTATTCAAGGAGGCGTTACGAGGTACAAAAGTTTTATGACAACAGCGAGATCAAAGAAAACGTCATAAATGGCTCTGGCATTAACATAAATATTTCTTTGTAGCATCCATAATAGAAAAGCTTATTCAGAAATCCGACAAGTGCATTAATGTTGCTGAGGATTATGTTGAAAAGTAATAAAATTTTCATACTGATTAAATAAATCGATTTTTCTCTATAGCTATTTGTCTGATTAATTATTGAATAACGCTCATAATACTAATTGTTTAAGAAAAACAAAACTTACTCAGAACTTCATTCTAACGCAACCTTCGTCTTCCGTTGGTTTTCCGGGTAGTAAGAACGTGATCGAATCTTGGATGTCTTCTTTATCGGGAATACTTACGGTAGTTGTTACTCAAGAGAACAAATCCAGTAGCGTACCTAGGCCACTGGAGGCCCGGGGCGGATTTATTTCTGAGGCCACCCTCCCATAAGACTAGTGTTTATAATCCAATTTATCTTTAAGCAATATACGAAAAAAACACTTTACTCTTATAACACGATTTTTTACAAAATCTTTCAAAAACGGAGCAGTGGATACGTTTAACGAATTCCGACACACAGATGGCAGCAGAGAGAATTTTGGAACCCTTAACATTGTGACAAAAAAAGTAAGAAGAAAAGGAGTAATGAACAAGAGCAAGTTTTAGAACGTGAAATATATAAAAAAAAAGGATGTCAGTTAGACAACCACGTGCCGGCAATTGGGAAAACCGACACTTTTGGAAATTAAACCAGCTAAATTTAAAGGTAAAGGTCTGAAGAAGAAGAAGAAGAAGAAGAAGAAGAAGAAGAAGAAGAAGAAGAAGAAGAAGAAGAAGAAGAAGAATTAATCGTGATGAACACCTGAATGTGGCTTAACTGCTTGGTGAAGACTTTAATCTACGAGTCATTTGGTACGTTGCGCCCAAATTTCGATACCGCTATTATCGAGATAATGTGCCATTGCCCGTCGAAATGCCATCTAAATAACCATTTGCTGTTAAAAGTTAAACTCATCTAAACCGCTTACTTGACCTTGTCTCCCTGTGAAACATGAATAATTGTTTGAAGCGTCGTTTTTAAAATGAGATCAGAACAAAACTCAATACGTACAGGCCTAGGCCTACATAATTCATTTATTAAGGCAATTTCCGTACTTTTACCGTTCACTTCTGAGCAGGAGGTCACAAAAATAATAATATACAAACAGCATGCATCCGTCAGACGTGGCCAAAGTGTTAAAGGTAACATTAAAGCGAAATATATAGCAGTACCATAATTTCTCTCTAAGTCAGGCCTTGTTAAATAATCTTTAAAAAATTATATTTAAAATCGCATTGGAGGAGGTTATAAATTAAAATCAAACTAAAGCAGAGTACCAGGAGAGAAAAAAAACTACAAAAAGCACGAATTACTAAAATAAATTGTGTCACTTATAATCCTATTTAGGATGTGGAGTGTGGGTCTCGAAGCCAAGAAACTAAATTAACATAACTTTATGATTTACGCAACTCTGAACCTGTCGCGCGGGAATTATTCCCGCCTGGTTTTGTCTACTTTTTCTTCTTCTTCTTTTTCCAACGACAATTACTTTAATGCTGATTTACTGTTTACGTTCTGTCCTTACATGGACCGCGTCCGAATCTTCTTTCTTTTTTTTCTTCCTTTTAAAGATCTGGACCGCGGTCTACACAGTTTGAACAAATAGAAATAAATATCGACTTTATCTCTGCGGTTTTATTTTACCTGTGAATTATCTTTTGGCAGACGTTTAAAATTTTGAATCGCCTATGACAAATAGTCCAAAACATTATTGTGGAATAGATTTCGTCCTTTGACCTTTACAAATTAACTTCTTCTAATATATAGCATCTATCTTAAGGTGACCGTATTCAAAATTAGTTACAAAATTATGTTTTCCTATTTTTATGAATATGCGAATTTAACGGCTATAGTTAGGCTTATGTTTGAAGCCTTCACAGCCTCAGGCCGGCCGCACAGTGGAGCGAGATTTTGTTTCGCGACACAACCGTTTTTACCCATCGTGTTGCAAAGCGTCGCTTCGGTGGACAGAGGCTTGAGACATTGACTCAAGACAAAACAGTTTCTCGTCAGCTGTTTCTGAGCTGTAAAATTGTGTGGTTCGTGGGTTCGTGACAGGCATTATTTTGCTCTATTTCGGTTTCAAATACACCAATACTTATTTCATTTTATACTCAATAACAATTAATAATAATAATAATAATAAATACGCAACAATCTGTGGGAAACAGAAGGAAAGGATATTCCATGCACTTTCCACGTAGGACTAAGTAAGTGTAATATAAACTCCCCTCCGTGTATGGTTAGAATCCAGCGCATGTGCAGTTCAAAACTTCGCAGGCTGTTTTGTTGCGAGACATAAATTGAAGGATTCTAGCCATCTCTTCCTGGGTCTACCCAGACACCTGTGTCCTATAGGTTTGTATTTCCAGACTTGTTTGGCCAAGTTAAAAACATGTAACTCTTCTCTTACGGCCTCATTCCTTATACGGTCAAGGTCTGAACACCTTTTAACATTCCGAGGCCTGTATTTTACGGTCTTGTTTCTTGGTTGCTGTTCATAATACATATCCATAGGAAATATACAGGGACTGCACAACTTTTTAGAACTTTTATTGTGTAACTGGGACGTGCCTTGTTTTTAAAAATACGGTTGATTGTTCCACAGATCGTCTGGAAGTTACCTTACTTAACATGAATACCATAATTGCTATCGTAGCCAACATCATTTTCCATATAATTAAAGTGGTTCACCTATTCTAGAATTCGACCACCAATCGTTATTTTTGTTCTTATCGGTTCCTTGCCTCGAAATGCCATTACCTTTGTTTTTATAGTGGAGATTTTCATATTATATGCTACACAATATGAGAATGGCCAGGAAAGAGAATTTGCAAATGTTCAGTGATCCGTCTGTCTGTACTATCATGTGACTCAAGTCTGAGTAGGAAGGTAGGCCGTTTAAAGTATCTTGCAATTTGTCTAGAAATAAAATATGTGATTATATAAAGGAATACGTAATAACGAGCAGCGTTATAAGTTTAAGAGCTTATAAGCACAACAGCACTTAGTTACAAGACAGTCTGAAGCATTTGTTGGTTTCTCCAGAACGATACCGAAACAGACGATAAAGTATTACCGCTGCCAATGTAGGTCGCGACAGAGCCGAAGATCACAACAGGAGGTGTCGACGGAAGATGACGGGACAATATTTCACAAATACGTACAGTTCTCTCTCTCACGTTCGGTTAAAACTGTTCATTAGAAGACAGACGACAAGATGAGATGCACACATGACGGCCATAAAGTTCGCTACAGTTGAGAACAAGCCAGCCAGCCAGCCCAGATACCGCGCACAGCTGAAGATTGCGCAAGCTCTATACACACGTATGTCGGTGTGTGTGGGTTCCAGTGTCACAATTGACACCCCCATGGTTACCGTCGGTGTGAGAACGCGGCGTAAAGGCGCATTCACACAGCTCTGTGTATGTGTGTGTGTGCACAAGAAATGCTTAAGAAAATGAAGCAATAGATATTTATAGGGTACGGTATGTGTATGTGTGTGCGTAGTGTCAATGCCAAGGCTGCGAGATAGATTGACTGACTCGCACCCGACAACCCAACCGCTGCTATCCTCACACAGCTGCTGTGCTGTACTGTATCCCTCCCGGTGACCTTGCTCGCATTCCTCATATCTCATGAACTCTCTCTCTCTCTCTCTCTCTCTCTCTTTCTCTCTGTTCCACTCTGTCACATTGCTTCTGTTGTTTCACTCACTTTCTTTATAGCTCTCGGTGTATGTGTGTTCCTCGTCAAGTATCTTATTATACTCTTCCTTGTGAGCTTAACTTTCAGAAAGACACACACACTTTATACGCAAATATATCCTAAAAGCACAAGAAGAATTAGTTTCTTTTGTGTGTGTGTGTGTGTGTGTGTGTGTGTGTGTGTGTGTGTGTGTGTGTGTGTTTAATATTTATAATTGCTTTACCTGAAGTTGTTTTTCCTCTTATTTGGAACATGTTTCGGGAATCCTAATGTTCCCATCCTATCGATTCCCGAAACATGTTCCAAGTAAGGGAAAAAACATCTTGAGGTAAAGTAATTATAAATATTAAATATATTATATACGTATCCAGAAATGTACTGTTACAACATTTTAACAAAATCAATTTTCAACATGTCTATAACGTCATAAATTGGTATAAAAGCAGGTAGTCATAGCTACAAATACCCTTTCTGCGATGTTCCATTGCAGGAATATCCCCTCCATGTATAAAAAAAAATTTGTTTACATGTCCACAAATTTTTTTTAACATAAAATAATATCACCTCCATTTAATAACAATACAACAAACAACTAAAAATAAATAAATAATACTTTTCAAACTAAAAAATCTCTCTTCTCCAATAAATTTGACATCTGTCACTTTGAATGTAAACAAATCCATACACGTGGTTGATATCTCAATTATCATTTGAGCCAGAAAGATTAGATAATATAAACAGTTCATGACGTCATACTATCTACTCCCACTCATCAACGCTTATCACATTTACTGACATTTTTTCAATCATACATGAATTTACACATTTTCATTTAATTTAACAATTAATTTACAGTATTACATTCATTCTTTATATACACATATATACGTGAACACATTAACTTTTGACATAATATTTTCGTGCATGGAATTTCCCAATAGTTTTGTTTGTAACATGATTCGTAACAATATAAGTATGTTTTCCCACCTGTTCAGATAACATGAATGGACCATTATATAGTCTATGTAACTTTGCTGTTGTATTGTCAATACTATGACCAACGTTCAAAGTTCTGAGCAATATTAATTCGCCGACTCTAAATGATTGCAGCTTATGTTCGGAATTGAATTTTTCTGTACGCTGTTCTGCAAACTTCTTTATCCGCTCTTTCGTATCCAAACGCTTAATTTCGTTCGGCACAGGCAAATTCTGAGTGGCTATACGTTTTACACATTCTCTCCAAACCCGCTTCGGTTGAACATCCGATTGTAGCTTTAACGGTGTATGTCCAGTAGTGGTATTGTAACTACCATTTATCTCGTTCTCGAAAAACTCAAGATACTCCGACCACTTGCTTTGGTTTGTGTTACATATGTTCTGTATAATCGACCGAGCTCCCTATTGACCCTCTCGGCAAGATTTCCTTGAGGTCTCCTAATGGATGTCAATACCGCTTGTATGTTCCTCTTCTCCAACCCAGCTTTCCATTTCTTATTTTGGAATTGTTTGCCTTAGTCGGATAGGATCTTCTTGACATGGCCATACTTAGAGATGTACTTTTCCAAAATTATTTTAAGTACATCATTCGTCGTGGGTCTACCTATGGCATACAGACTTACGTTTTTGGTAAAAGCATCAGTACACACGACCAGATTTCTTATACCCCAAGACGCACGTGGTAATGGACCAAGGAAATCGATACATAATAATTCATTCTTACCATGCATCACTACGTCTCCCATTTCTACATATGTGTGTTGGTTTGGGTATTTAGCTGTCTGGCAGGTGTGACAGGTACATAGAACTGACTTGACTTTCCTGGCCATGTTCATCCGTATGAAGTCCTCACGCAGCGTCAAGTAGCATTTGTATGCTCCTGCATGAGCAAGACTTTCACGGCACGCCCAGGTCAGGTCCTCCGTGAGATGGTCTGGAACCATAATCTTCCATTGTCCGTCTATAAATTTATACAAAACATTGTTAACAATTTGAAATTTGAGATTTTCTTTAGTTTGTATTAAATTTATGAATTTTTTAATTTTTTCGTCTCGTTGTTGCTCATTATTAATGTTTTTAAATAAAGATCTGAGCTCGTTAGGTACGCATATTTAACAGCTAATATTTGAATTTCATTTTTATCAGAGGTATAAGTTTTCTGCTGCACAGGTGGATAACGACTTGGAGTATCCGCCATTTTGTTCGCACTGGCTTTACAATATTTAATACTGAAATCATACTCTTGCATAGCCATTATCCAGAGGGACATACGGGCACTAGCAAGTTTACATCTTAATAAAAACGACAAAGCTTGGTTATCAGACAGAATTTCAAAACGTTTACCTACTAAATAATATCTAAATTTACTAACACAATACACAATCGCTAAAATTTCTTTTTCTGACGTAAAATAATTTCTTTCAGCATCTTTTAATGAACGATTGACATGCGCGATAACTTTAAGCTCCCCGTTATCATTCCGCTGATATAGAATTCCGTCAATGGCATAATCAGACGCATCGCAGTAAAATACATATGTCCCCTCCTTTTCGGGGTGAAACACGTGTATTTTTTTCATAAGGCCTCCTTTACTGCGTTAAATGCCTCTTCGTGTCTTACCTCCCATCGCCACTTGGTATTTTTCCTAAGTAGTTCCAGCAGTGGTTCAATTGTTTTAGCATATGCAGGTGCGAACCGACGGTAATATCCGGTAAGTCCTAGAAAAGCTCTGATATCCTTTGCTTTTTTAGGTGTTGGAAAACCCGTGATGGATTGTATCTTCTCAGGGTCCGTACTAACACCCTGCGCTCATATGATGTGACCTAAAAACTTTATTTCAGATTTCCCGAACTCGCACTTTTCGTAGTTAAGCACCAAGTTGGCCTGAGGGAGTTTGCTGAACACTATGTCGAGATGTTCTAAGTGCTCGTCAAACGATTTGGATATCACCAAGATGTCGTCAACAGATACACTAACGAAATCCTCAACCTCTGGACCAAATGCTAACTCCAAACATTTTACCATCGCCGTGAGGATGATTACTAATCCAAATGGAACTACCTTAAATTGATAGCATTTGTTCTTATATAAGAACGCAGTAAATTTTCTGCTATCTTTAGCTAACGGTATCTGCCAAAATCCACCTTAAGATCTAAACGAGACATATACTTAACACCTTGGCATTTTGTAAACAAGTTCTCGGCATTAGGCGCACAGTCAAAACATTTTTTTGTTATGCTATTTAAATTACGCATCTCTAAACATATCCTTATTTGATTATTTTTCTTCTTTAAAATTACCATAGGATTAAGAAAATTACTGTTGGAACGTTCAATGATGTTATCATCCAACATTTTTTTAATTTCCTCATCGACAAGTTTTTGGTAGTGAAGTGGAATCGGATATGTTTTACGCACGAATTTATTTTCGTCAGTAATTTCTATTTCATGTGTGTATACGTGCGTTGTAGTGTGATTGTTTTCAAATGTTGCCGTATGTTTATTTATCATCTGGTTCAGTTTGTCACGCTGTACTAAGGTTAATTTATCTGTATTATTATTATTTTTACTACTATTATTATTGTTTTTGTTTACCACTAGCTTGGCCGTAGGTTTGGTTATGTGGATGTACTTCGCCTCCGAATCATTATCAATCTCAACATTACCTAAATTTACACTATGCTCCTTATTACTAACAGTACATATTAATTTATTATTTTTAAAATCGATAATTGCATTTATTTTTTAAGAATGTCTGTTCCTATAATAACATCATAAATTACATTTTTAACAACTAATACAGGTGTTTCAAGTTCCATACCTTGAGATGAAATGTTTATATACGCTTGTTTATGTACTTTTTGTAACTCATCAGTGGCGATGTTAATGGTGGTATTGTTTATAGGTAAGATTGGTACCTTTTTAAATTCCACTATGTTTTTGTTTATAAAATTCTCATTAATTAATGATATTTGTGCACCACTGTCTATTAGCACATTACGTATACAATTATTTATCCTCGCTCTTAACACACTACATCTACTTGCTAACATATCACTATCTCTAGGTGCATTATTCACATCGTCATTACTGTCATTTACAAGTTCACTACGTATATCGTCTGGGTATATACCGGATACGCAGTAGGTCATACTCATGTTGTTATTTTCTATGTTTTCACTGGATTTCTGATTCTGACTGGTATACATTTTAATTGTTTCGTTTGTTTTGCACGGACGCACGCCGTGCAAACTTATGCGTTGGTTCATTATCTTGGTTATCTTTAGCTATGGACGGGACTTTATGATTACTAAACTTCGAGGAATTTTATTCGTGATCAGGCCTTTTCCACTGTTTACTTTTATAGTCATTTTTTGTGTGTTATTGGTGTTTATTTGTTTATATGCACTGTAACTTTCAACATTTCCATCAACATTTTCCCATTTTGTAAGTTGCAACAGCAGCTCTTCTAAAGTTTTAATTCCTTGGGTAATTACTGCTACCTGTACTCCTCTACTAAAATGGTGGGCCAGCTTGTTGACGATTTCAGCTTCCGACATCTCAGGCTCTAGATATTTTGCCTTCGCTATAAGTTGATCAGGTATTTCTCCTTGGTACCTTTACTCGGAGTATACTTACCGAATTCAAGCTGCACACGTACCTTACGCTGGATTTCGTCATTCCAGTAGCGTGCCTTAAAATGGTCAACAAGATCTTCATATACTACTATTTTGTCTTGTATGATGGAAAACCATTCTGCAGCTGTACCCTTAAGATGTCGCACTACCCAGTTTATCTTGTCAACATCGCCAAGCTTGTCGTTGATATTTTCCATACTACGTTGGCATTGTTTTAGGAACTGTACGGGATTCTCGTGTTCAAGGCAATAAAATTTCATGTGTGTGTTTATGTCGTCATGAGTTTTGTATACATAAGTAATTTGGTTTGCGGGTGTAGAAGTTTGCTGTATTTTTTCATTTGTTGTTCCAAAATTTCTAATTTGTTTTCTTGACTATTTATGAATTCATTTATCGCGGTCGTCTGCGATTGCACCCGCTCCTCTACAGATAACATGCTCGTTTCACACTCAGTTATACGCGAGTTATTTACTTCAAGCGCGGCTTCAAAATCAACGCGTATAGACTCAACTTTTTCAGTTATTTTCCTTTCGGCTGCTTCAACGATACTTTTACTTTGTTTTGCCTGTTCGTGTACGGCAGCGAATATTTTTTTATTTTCCTCGTGAATACTTTTATTTTGATGTTTACTGTCGTCACGTACAGATTTTAAATTTTCTTGCAATTGTTTATTTTCGTCGCGTACGGACTGTATACTTGCTAAGATCGCATTAAGCGTGGACTGCTAATCAGCTGATAGTGCTTCCGCCTTAATTATTAACGATAACAGATCACAACAAAGTTTACCTTAAAGTCTTGACTTACGCACGAGCACACTTATTGTTACGTGGTTAACGTTTAATGTTCAACTGTCCTTATATATTATACAAAAGCACAGTAATCAGTCAGAGATCATACAAATTCAATGTCCACACAAATACTTAACCTAACATGCACACATTCAATATTCCACTCCAGATAATTTCCCTAAATATTATGCTACTGTTCTAACCTAAAAACAGTCTTTCAGAGTATATGCAAAATATCAAGTATACACACTCTAAAGACAAATTAAACACAGTTAAAACAATAATAAATTTTTACAATATACTATTTACACGTGCCAAGCACGTTGGGGCGCCATTTAATACTATGCAACAAAACAAATAGAAGGTATAGTATTAAAAACACAGTAATAATAGAGTCTTTTATCTGGAGCAAGGTATATATTTTAAACAAATTTAAAATGGTCTGTGATTGACAAAAATTATTTATTCTAAATTCAATAATGTCTGTAAATGATTTTAAATTTTCTTTCCTTAAATGTCTATTTTACTTGGTCGTTGAATTCCTTTTGCGAAACCGTTGAACCGTTGCACTGCCACCTCTCGCGGCCTGTTGAATCAACTGCACTGATGACACGTGGACTCTCCGCTCACACGCACGCACGCCGATACACCGATAGCGTTTATCTCGTTACTCAGGGCTCGATAATGGGTTGTAATTTAAATTAATGTAGTTTCGGTGTATTGTACGTACACCTTCCCGAGTCTTGATGTGTCCTCGCGTTCACACAGATGTATTACGGTAAGTACACCTGACCCTATGAGGAAATCTTCACTAACACGATAGAGCACTATTTAATTAATAATTTACTTTATTTGAGTTCTAGTACCCAATAGATTCTAGCAAACAAGCAACTCGTTGCTAAGATTCCGTACTCGTAACCCTTATATAGCACGTATACTGATACGACAAACTCGCACAGAGACAACGTCTGTTAAGGCCGAGCTGTTAGGGAGAACTAACTGAAACTTCCTTCGCGAAGACCCAATCTGAATGAAAACAGGGGCCTCTGATTGGTCAAAAGCCCTAGCACGTGATTGATGGGTTAAATTGATAGACAGAAGTCCTGATATATTTTGCTGAAATCGGCAAAAGCATGCATAGATTTTATCTAAAAGTTTTATGACTTTCAGAAGATAAGGATTCTTTAGAAAGATGAATTCTGATAAAAAATACATATTAAAATAATATGTTTGGAGTCTTTGACATAAGAAAAATGTGGCGCTAATTTAGAAGTATGAGCTGTCCAAGTATCAATTCAATACGTTAATTTATACCAGAGTTACTCACGTAAATACGAATAACACGCGCACTCGCGCACTAAATTCGCACTTGACTTGACAGAAAATAAATTTATGGGCATTTTGACATCCAACAGTTAATTACCCATTTCTTATTTCAAAACTTATAGCTATTTTACAAAATTTAAACAAAATCAATTTTCAAAATGTCTATAATGTCATAAATTGGTATAAAAGCATGTAGTCCTAGCTACAAATACCCTTTCTGCTATGTTCCATTGCAATATATATATTGTAATTTTATTCAATTTTGTTCCTTCTGCAAGTAGTGTAATTTCGTTTTTGTCTTTTTAACACCTGACGTACATTCACTGAAAAATATCAGTATCATCAGAGGGGTGTAGGTAAATTAATAACAATAGAAATAATTCTATGTTAATATAGAAACCAATATTAACATATTAACCGGTTTCTATATTAACACGTACTACTTGCAGAAGAAACAAAATTGAATAACATGATAATATTATATAATTGCTGCAAGAAACTTGAGTTACCTATATAGAAATTATACGTCAATATATACCAATATTGGTATATCAATAGGGTCCGTGACTCTATTGGTTCTTTATTTAATATTATTTACTTACCTGTTTCTAGTATTGTAAATTATCTCATGACCAGTGGCGTATCTAAAATTTGCCCTGGGGGGGGGGTGCCTGCGGGTCGCCTTCACAAAAAAGAAAAACAAATTTAAAACTAATCAACATTACTGTCTTTATAGTGGCTGAAATCAATCCGATTAAACTAAACGGTAACAATACAATAAATATACGCGTTATTGAAACATAACAAGAAATGTTTACAAGATACTTACTGACTGAATTGAGTTTCCTATATTTCATATTTCAATACACTAATGCTGTGTAATAAACTGTTTGTATATTTGAGAAAGAGTTACTACTATATGACCGTACACAACCGAAAAAAATCATGGAACATGACTTCCATGTTCTAATATTTATATTTACAATCATTTGAATATAAATTAAAAAATTTTACAAGTTTGACAAATTGAAATGAATAATTACCATAGAAACTATTTCTTTGTTGCCGATAACGTAGTACGCACATAACAAAATTACCTCCTCCCCCTTCAACTATCATTTTCATTTGTAGAAAACTACCCCCTCCCACTTCAACTACCCTTTATATTTATAGATATTTCATCTACATTTTCTACAGTGGATTATTATGACCTTTTGTTCGGGATACTTTATTCATCAAAATTAAGTACTTTACTCTTGTTAAAACATAAAAAAGTTGCTGGTAAACTACCCCTCCCCTTAACCAATCTTCATCAAAATCAATATTGCTTGAGTCACCTACAAATCGGGCACATATGCAAAAAATTATTTGATTCTGTTTGAATTTGCGCAGTCATCGTTCGCCATATGAAAAACCTACACAGACACACAAACACTTTTCGAAAAATGACTTTTCTTCATGTTTTGAAGGTAGTACAATCAGAATCAGCCCTTGTCTCGAACACGATTTTTTCGCGATCACCATACTTCCATTTCCTTACGGAACATGGAAGTAAAAACAATAAAACTGGATAAGAGATTAAGAAAATTCGTCAACTTTTTCGACCGGTCCCGTAATGAAAACTGTTTCGTCAACCTTTTTGGAAAGGTCCGGTCCCGTTCCTCCCCCTCCCCGTAAATACACCCTTACTCATGACAATTTCTCACTTCTATGAATTTTGTTGAGCGCCAGTTGTGAAATATACAGAGGTCACCTCTATTTGTAGCAAAATGCCTGTTTCTGCCGATAGACCACACCATAGACAGCTTAAAATCACCAGGTGTTTACTTTTGACAGGATGTAATCTTCGCCTGTACATCACGTAACACTACTTAAAACTATTTTTTAACAAATTTTCTTATTAATTGCTTTCAATAATAATGCCTTGGCTAAACATGCAATTATACAATTTTCTCATAAATAAATTCCCCAAAATTAGTAGAAATTTTTATTTGTTTGTTGGCAAATTAACGAAATTATTTTATCCCAAATCTAAAAATGTGTGTTTTTCGACTCAAATTGTTTGTATTTACACAGTTTTTCGTAGAAACTAACGAGATAGAGCTTTGGGACCTTTTTTTTCAATTTTTCAGATCAAAAACCGTAAGAAACCACCAAATTTACCTTTCATTTTATACCCCAAGAATTTCAGTATGACATCATTTTACCGTGGGAGCAGAAATCAGGGCGAAATGGTTCGCGAGCCGTAACTAGCTAACGAAACATTATCGGGTCTATGTTTATATATGAACGTTTTTTCTTATTTTTAGCTATACAATCAGGTCCCACAAGAGATTGCCGTGCAATTTTGAAACACTCTATATATACCGTTGCAATGTGTGTGTGTGTGTGTGTGCGCGCGCGCGCGCGCGGTTTGAAGTAACATTTAAAGTCGCTTTTCTCTTCCTAGTTTCCAAGCTTTACGATCTTTCTAATCATCGTCCTTCAGATTTCTCTGTCATTGGATTCCTTATGGCTTTCGCGGCCTCCTTCTTTTCCATCTTTCAGGAGGGGTCCATTCTAGGAATTTCTTTGGCCATCTACCATTGCTCATACGACAAACATTCCAGTACCGTCTTAATCCTTTTGCATCAAATGTGTCATTGATACTGGTATGTATATAGTCATTATTTTACTTATTTCCAGTGGCGGCTGGTAATGTTTTTGACTGGGGAGGGCAACATTTTGTTGTACCCATATGTAACAAAAGTCACCAGTAGAAACTAAATTATTGCTATTATCATGAAATAATTGTAAAATTGAACCTTTTGCTTTACTACTAAAAGTATTGTTAATATCAAAAACCTACCTTGCAAACAACCAATATTTAAACAGTGTTTGAAACTGAAATTATTTATAACCCTAAGCAGTTCACGTTCCTAAACTTAAATATTTAATAAATTATATGATTAAATGCGTGCATTACTAAATAAATTATATTTGTTCCCTACCTTGGATTATTTTATTTGCTTGAACATGAAATCCATTCTCCTCTCCTTTTGTTTGGCAAAATGGTCAATAACTAATTCATTGAAGTTAGGAGTTATTTCTACCATTTTTTTTCTATTGTACACATTCCCAGAGCACTTAGTCTGTCCTCTTTCATTGTATTACGTGTAAATGTTTTAATGCGTTTGAGAGTTGAGAAACATCGTTCACTTTCTGCTGTAGTCATAGGGATTGTACAAATAATTTTTAATAGTTTTACCAGTTCGGGAACAACAGTAACTAGATTGTTTTATATACAAAATTGAGTAGAACCAACGCGCTAGTTGCCTTTGTGAAGTCAGGCCTGCTGTATAGAACTACCAGTTCATGTCTTAATGCAGTTTCATTTAAATTAAATTGTTTAGCAGCAATTTGTAACTGTGTTTCTGGAAAGATAAGCTGATGTTTAGAAAACAGGGTTGGTTGCAACAAAACAGCTATTGCTAAATGGTCTGAAAATGAAAATCTGTCGTCTATGTTGGTAACTATTATGTCACAAACTTCTTTAGCTGCAGTCTTCTTGATTTTATCAAAACGTGACCTTTTTGGATTTTGTGATGATTCTCCAAAATCATGTGTTGCAGACAGACTGGCATCAAAACCAATATAATCTCTGACATTTTGAATGTGTGACTTGAATGAGGCAACATACTAGTGTGTTTTAATACTGTCAATTTCTACTTGCTGTAATTGATTAAACAAAAAGTCACAGGCTGGCATAATTTTGTTGAAAAATGTTAACCAAAAATTAAAATCATCATTATTTAATGTGTTTTTCAGTCCTAGTGCTTTCTGAACAGTGGACTTGTCACTCTCGTCATCATCTATGATTTTTTCATGAACAGCGGAAATATCATTTTTATGAATAAATACTGTTGTCACACAACGGAATTTAAAATTCTACCTGGTATTAGAACATTTTGGGAGACGTTTCTTTACTACTTCATCAAGGATGGCAGTTCGCTTGGAAGATCTTGAAAAAAATGTTGTAAAGCCATCTAAATTACAGAAAAATATTTTTACTTGGTTGTTTTGTGATGCAGCGCGCTCAATAATTAAGTTTAGTTGATGGGCATAGCAGTGTATATACTGGACATTCTTGTACACAGCTTTAACTTTTGCTTGAACACCGTTATGTTTTCCACTCATTACTGCTGCTCCATCGTAACTTTGTGCAATAATTTTACTAGGCATCTTATCAAGTTCTAATTTTGCTAATTCTTCAAAAATAGTATTGCTAATACCTTCAGCGGAGTGATCTTGTGGACTGACAAAACTGATAAATCTCTCATGTAATTTTCCGTTGAATTCATACCTCACAACTAACACAATTTGTGACAGAGTGGCACAATCCGTGGTTTCATCTGCTTCAATTGAAATGTAGTCAATTAATGCACACTGCATAAATAGAATCCAAAATTTCATTTTGAATTGTTTTAGAAACACCAACGAAAACCCTATTGTTTGTTTTTTCAATATGCTTTCTTAAGGTGCTATCTAGGCCTGCCATTAAATTTTTCTAAGCCCCTAAAAATACCTGGATTCTCAGATGTGTTTGTTTCATCATGTCCCCTTAAAGCTAGTTCAAATATTCCACAAAACTTTACACAGTCAATTAACTTACTTAGGATGTATCTGTTCTTAGAGACTTCTTCATTATGCTGTTTAATTTTTAATCTATATGCACTGTCTAACTGGCAACTAATATTGACTTTTCCTAACAATGAATATTCAATACAATTGTTCATATGAGTTTCACTAATTTTATGTTTTTTAATTTTTTCTCCCAAATGTTTCAAGTCCTTAATTTCATTTTCAGTCCAGACTGAATCACTGTTTAGGTTCATCACCAAACATACATAACAAAAAAAGGAATTCATCACCTCACATCCACATATCCAATCACCATGTAAATAACAGTTTCTAAATACAACTAATAGTAATAATACAACTAATAACTAATAGTAATAGTTATATTTAGTTAAGTAACGGACACGTCATGGATAACGAAATCCAAGAATTTAACAGTTTCTATTAAATTTTCTTGCGTAGTTTTTTTTACTTGATGCTGGTCTGTCCGTTTTAAAATTTTGATTGTGTAATATCTAAATTCGGTTTTGGTGGCCCTAATTTTTTTAGTTCTATTTTCTTTTCGTAAGTAAGTGAATTTGAAATAATCAAACGTTTAATATTACTTACTGAATGCATAGCCATTTTAATCGTTTCTAACAAATACGCACAGAACACACAGGCTCAGGCCTACACAGAATAAGTTACACGTTTATGTACGCAAGGTTCGACAAAAACACCACCTTACTTACACAGAATACACTGCCTAATAAAGAATAAATTATTAGAACGTTACGTTTACACAAAAAGTACAGCAAGAACACAATCAAAACTATATAAAACACAAGAGAAAATATATACACTTTAAACAGTAACAGAGAAGTTTTGAACAACGCTCCGGTTCTCTATGAAAAGAGCTACGAAATCAGACAGCGGGCAGAGCCCCTCCTGTAATGGCTGATGCTGATTTAAAAGTATAGACATGTGTACACGTCTTCTTTTCCCGCTCCCCGCAAGACCAGCCTATGCAGGGAGGACGACAGCGAAAACGTCAGTCTGCGGGACCATGCCGAAAACATCGGGTGATCGCTATTAGTTGCCTCAAAAATATCTTTCACATAAGGATACTACACATTATAGTTATATTATTGACAAGTTTAATTTGCAAATTTAGTGGGAGGGCTGCGCCCTTTTGCCCTCCCTGTACGAACCGCCACTGCTTATTTCTTCATTTTAATCTCATCTTGCAATGTAAGCATACAGAACCTTCTCCAGTCTCCCACTTCCATGGCTCGTAATCTTTTTCTCATATGTCCTGTAGTCTCTCACACCTCAGCCCCATAAGTTACAAAACTTTCCACTATTGTCTTATATATTTTGATTTTCGTTTCGGGCCTTAGTTGATTGCCCCATAAAGTGGAATGTGACTGTCGCGTCACTTGTTTCCATTGTTCTATACGATTTTTTATTCCGTTATATTTGTGCCGTCTTTTGTAATAATGACACCAACTTATTTGTATCCTATATCCAAAAACACAAATTTCCAGAAGAGCGATTTGAAAGTTTAATTTTGTCTATAGTTTTTTTTTTTGCCAAGAAACATCGCCACTTTATATCGGTCTTATCGGTATCACAGGTAACTTTTTTTTCTATTAGTATCGGGCATCTGAGGACCACATGCCAATTTCAATTCTTTATTCTTTGTTCTTTTCTTTTTCTCTAATATTCGTTCATCTTTTCACTGTGTCTCTTCTTCCTGTCTTCAGTCCACTTTGAATCTCCGTTTTTCTCTCTCCTACCCTGGACTCCTTCCATTTTTAATATTTTGCTCGAAAAACTTCTCTTTCAATTGCTTTTTCTGCGTTTATTGTTACGACATCACAGAACAATCTACGAGTTTATCGAATGTTCCAGAAGAATCTCCCTCTAATGTGTGTGGCATACGTGATTCTCGGTGCATTTGCTAGACTGTGTTAGAATTCGCGCGGCAGCACGCACTGTGTCAAGGCTGCAATTAATTACGTCGTAGTAGAGATAACGCGTAGTTAGGAATGTTCTGGTCTGTGAGTGGGGGTATAAATACAAGGCGGCAGCGGCCTTAGTTTTCAGTTATAGTTGCGATATATTACAGGCGGTACGAGTTATTATCGGGCGATATTACTCTGTGCGTTCAAGTGGTTATTAGTGAAGTGTTGTGTTTTATAATGGGGCGGTATAATTGTAATATAATTGTGTTAAATATTAGTTGACATTTTATTGCGTGTAAACAATTTTAATTGATTTGTTGTAAGAGACTGTGTCGTTAATTGCGAACTGTTTAACTGTAAAAATTAAAGCTGGTGATTAGTGATTTAATTGGTGTCTTGTATTTTGTTTTCCATTGTACCTACGACGATCAGTAGACCGTCGTAACAGTGGCGTCAGAGCTGGGATAGAACGGTTAACAGTGGAAACAGTGGACACTTTGTACAAGACGAGTGTAATTCGTAATTAATCGGAAAACAATAGATGCCAGTCAGATGAGGGAAAATTTCCAGGCGCTGTTGTTAAAGACAGAAAAAGACACAGAAATAAGTCAGTAGAGAAAGTCACTATGCCTGTAGTAGGGACGGTTCATGTCAAAGCTCCAACCTTTGACGGAAGCAGTCACTGGGCAACGTACCTCTGCCAATTTGAAGCTGCTGCATGCGCAAATAATTGGACAGAAAAAGACAAGGCAGTCTCACTCGTTCTCGCATTAAAAGGACCAGCGGCAGAACTACTACAGAAAGTGCCACCTGACAGCCAGAACATCTATGCCGAATTGATAAAAGCTCTAGAATTACGCTACGGTGATAAACATTTGCGAGTTGTGTACTACGCTCAGTTGCGAACAAGACGACAACGCTCCGGGGAGAGTCTTCAAGAGTTTGAAGCAAGTACCGACAGACTGATTAGATTGGCCTATCCTGAAGCACCAGAAGATTTTCGAATAAGGTTTGCGGTGCAGACATTTATTGATGGCGTCGGAGATTGTGAACTTCAGCAAGCGTTACGAATGGCAAGACACTGAAATAGCTCAGAAGCTCTTGTTCACGCCGTAGAGTTTGATGATACCAAGTCGACGTCCCGCTACATTAATAGGTTTGTGCCATCACATTGCAGTCAGAAGGTTCATGTATCACATTGCCGTTACGATGGGTGCAGAAAAACAATGTTACAGGAGGTTCGAGTCAGTGGCGTAGCTAGGCTTTTTGGCGCCCGGGGCAAGAAGATCGTCGGCCGCCTCGCCTTCACAATTAAAAGGGGGCAAAAGAGCAAAAATGAAGGCCCATCCAATGAACAAAGTATTTAATAAGTGCAAATGTGTAGAATTTTATATGAAAGCACGCCCAAAACGTCTTAAGAATATTTGTTAAGTCAAAATTAAGAAATTACATATTATAAGTTTAATATTACCGGTATTCAGTTTATATACATTTATTAGTAACAAATGTAGACTATAAAAAATGTAGGAATAAAACAAATTTATAACGTAAAAATATTCTAATAAATACGCAAATTCCTTGTAGGTCTACAGCGCATTGTCAAAACATTATACTAAAGCAACATAGAGTTAAACAAAGAACTACATTAAAAGTAATAAAATAAATCACTTACCATTACAGGCTAGTGGTTCCGTCTTCTACTAATAAATACTTAATATTTATTTTTAATATTTAATTAATATTTGAAACGAGACGTTCTAAAATGTAACATTCCTGGTCTTAATTGTTGCAAAGTCGGTTATTAAATCACAATAATCTAAAGACGAAACAATGTCGTTTTTAATTGAAAGCACGATTTAATCAATTTAAGTTTACTGAACGATCCTTTCACAAAAAGACAGACACTGGTAAAGTAAGAAAATTTTTAAAGCTGTTCCTAGTGTTTTGTAGGCTTCTAATTCCGTTGAAGAAATGTATTGTAGCAGTCCCTGATGTGTAAAATCCATTTGTTCTCCGTTAACTATTGCCCTTTTTAACAAAAGTACGACGTCTTTCAAGTCACTGAACAATTCTTCACTGTTTAGGTCATGTGGATACAGTTTTGCAAGCACTGTGCACTTAATATTGATTTGGGAAAGCTGTTCCTTAAAAAGTATATCCCATCATTTATGTACGCCTCAAATTTACAGAGGAAACCAAAGCGTTTTTCTAACTCTTTTGTGTTAGAGAAACGGCTTAAAATTTCAACTAACAGTTTGCCCAAAATTTCTATTAGAGAACGCCGCATTTCTTGCTGAACGGCTAATGCAGAATCGTCTGCATACTCCCCTGGCATCGTCCACTTCCTTCTTATCCTTTTTGTGATACTGACGCCCCATTCATTACATGCCTGCTCTGCCTTAGAAATGACATTGTCACACAACTCATTCCTCCAAACTTTTAATTTGTCCGTTAGCGTCTCCAGAAGTGTAAATGCTTGAATAAAGCTTATTCCTTTGGTCTGCAAGACTTTCTGGATTTTGTCCATAGAAGAAAGAATATCTGTCCAGAAAAAGAGAAAGGTCACAAAATTAATGTTTTCTATCGCATTAATTATAATTAATTTCAGTCGGTGTATTCCTCAGTTTCTCCAGTGCAGCGATCACTTCATCCAGCTGAGTGGATATTGCTTTCACCGCATCTGCTTTTGAGCTCCACCTGGTATCACAAAGTCCTTTTACTGTAATATTTACGAAGTCTTTAAGAACACTCCATCTGTGAGTGGAACGGAAAAGAAGGAGAATAGACGTTCTACTGTCCCAAAAAATGTTACTGCCTGAACATTTACATGAGCTGCATTAACTCCAACCAAGTTAAGTGAATGGTTGTCACAGGGAACAAACACAGCTAGTGGATTCAAATCTAATATTCTCTTCTGAACTCCTGAATGGATACCAACCATTGTTGTTTGATTGTCATACGACTGACCTCTGCAATCGTTAAGATTCAATCCATCTCTTTCACGTTTACTTGTAATAGCTTCTGTGATCCCCTCCGCTGTTTTTACTTCTAAACGAATAAAATCTATAAAGGCTTCCTTGATATCAACAGAATTCCGTTTAATTTCAACAAATCTTATAATCTGAGACATGTGTTCTACATGTGCAGCATCTGATGTTGTGTCAAATATAATACTAAAGTATTTCGCCTTTTTACATGCAGTAATAATATATTTGCGCACTCTTTCTCCTTACAGGCTTATTATTTCATTTTGAATAGTTGGCGAAAGATACGATATACACCCAGATTTACGAGAGACTGAATCCAAATGAGATCTCATGACAGGGTCACATTTAGCCAAGTATTTTAACAAACCCAGAAAGTTTCCAGGGTTTAGACCGTTAGTAATTGACTCTCGATGTCCTCTCAGTTTTAATTCACTTCTTGATAGGCCTTTATGAAAGAGTTAAATTATTCATTTGCATATTATGTTGGCCTACGAGCATGTGAGAAATAAGGTTTACAAACTACTTTAATCACTGATGATATTAATATGTTTACTTAATAGTCTATAACACTTACTCCAGTGTACCAACTCTTGATTGTACCTCAGGGCACCAGTAATAATAAACACAAATAAAATATATCAATCAACTTTTAACGAATCATTTGCATTTATATACTACAAAATTTCTTAATATAAATTGGATAGTTTTACCTTACAATTTGAATATTATTTAGTAGCAATGAGTTCTTTTTAGACAAATTGAGTCACTATATTTGAATACAAATATATATATTTATCAAACAATATAGAATCAACTGTTCGTTTATTTGTTACTTGCGTGGAGAATCCTTCCGATGTTCGTAGTCCTGAAGATGTTGCAGGTCGGTGAGTCATCAGCAGCTGTTTGTTGCGTGTTAATCCTGGTTATGAATGCACTAATTCACTTTATCACAGATGTACACTACACTTGACTTATTGGTTATACATACAATTATGTCGTATAATTATACACTCTGGTTACAACGATTATTGAATTGACCTTAAGTGCATCTAACACAGTTCGCGTCGCGTGCGTCTCGATTATCTCATACCGTCGTGACTTTAATCCGAACTAATTCGCCTTCTTCAGTGATTTCACCACAACGTATCGAATTGATGGAAATTTATAGGTAGTATTACTTCTTGTTGTTTGTTACTACTCCGATCATTCACTCATTTACTTATTACTGTTTATGAAACTTTATAACTTTAGTGTTAGCAATTATCGCGTTCCCGTACTTCTGTTTACTTCTGCGAATTTACTTTATTCTTTACATTACTATTAAAATATATAGTTAACGCAAAACAGCGTACGCGAGTCTCTTCCGTGTAGTTTCGCCGATATAAAGAAGACTAACTCATTTCTCTCCAAGTTCATATTTTATACTTGCTTTGAATTTCCCTTACCAACTATCGATAGAAAAACGATCCTATAGGTTTAAACTACCGCTAAATACAAAATCGCCCAATCTGCTTAGCGAAAACCTCCCGCGCAACACATGACGCTTTTTCTGTTTCGCCAAACGTTTTTCCGCGTTCCACGTGCTTAAAAAACTAGCGTCTACATTTATCTCACTCACACCTCGCTCTCTCTCACATAACGGTATCTATTGTTACATGCACTTAAAGTTTACAACATTAGCAAACACCCTTAATATCCTAGCGAATAATACATTTTATGACAGTTATGTCCCAAAACGTGACTTAGCCTAAAATTACCTTCCTTATAGTCGTCAGCCCCAAGGCCGGCGTTGCTAACCTACCGCTATACTCTACAGCTTTTTTTTACAAGTTAATTTCTTTCAAGTAATGCCGCCTAACGGTTCAGGCGTCTCGTTACCTCCCCGCTTTCTAAAACACACCTTTCTTTGCGTTCAGCATAGTTGATTGAGTAAAATTAGCAATTGCTCAAATTTTGCGTTACACAGTGCCAGATTTTGTTGTGCAAGAGTTTGTACTGTGGCAATGACCCGTTCGAGGATTTCTTTCTATGTCTTAGCTGCTTTACTCATTTGTTCCTGAAGTAGCTCATCAATAAGTCCCCCTCTGTTTAATGAACGTTCCAATTCCTTCCATTCCAAAAACGCAGACTGATGAGCAGGACTATTTTCATGATCCTGAATATGGGGATTTCACTTTCGCCACGACCACTCCACGAAAACCCATTTTCACTATTGAACTGGTTTCCTTGATAGTTTTCTTTTGTGGAAATAAAGTGCAACAAAAGCAAAATAGAGATTTTTTAGTGGGATAAAAACACATCCAAGTGCGATTTATCTTTTCGCCATTTTGCAAGGTTTTATCAAACCAGTACTTGTTTAATGATCGTCCATCTTCATCTTCAGGGAAATGGCTGTCCTTGTTCTGCAACTGACATGTTCCTCTATTCACTATTATATCTCGCAAGGACTGAGATATCTCGCTTGGTCAAACTCACATATCTTGTACAACAGCACCCAGAACACGGTCTACATTGTTGCTAGTAATGTTCTGTCCTTCATCACCTGTAATTTTAAGACTGCCTGATGCAACATCAACCATGGTACTAGAACCAACTGAATCTTGTAACTGTACTTTGACACTTTCATAGTTTGAAGTATTCACGTCGTTAACTTTACTGTATTTATGAACAGCCTCGTCACTAATAACATCCATTTTATCATCGCAAGTTGATTCCTTGTTAATTGTAGTATTTTGATACTCAGGGTTCGGTTTTACTTGAATAAGACTTCATAAACTCTTTAAAACTTGTTGTAGCTCTTAATCTTTCTTCCCTCCTATTCCGAAACTGGGTGCCACTGAGTTTACTTCGTTTCATGTCAGCTTCAAATAAAATTAAAAAAAAATTGATTTTCAATAATTGTATTAGTGTGAAGGCATACACGTGAAGTATTACAGGTATAGTCAGAAGATGCACAAACCAAAAACAAACCGCACACTCAAGATATTCATAAACAACTGATAATCAACACGTTCGCTGCGTCGAACCGGGAGAACTGCACATATGTAACCATTGTATATTATATTGTACGACATAATTGTATGTATAGCCAATATGTCAAGTGTAGTGTACATCTGTGATAAAGTGAATTCGTGCATTCATAACCAGGATTAACACGCAACAAACAGCTGCTGACGACTCACCGACCTGCAACATCTTCAGGACTACGCACATCGGAAGGATTCTCCACGCAAGTAACAAATAAATGAACAGTTGATTCTATATTGTTTGATAAACATATATATTTGTATTCAAATATAGTGACTCAATTTGTCTAAAAAGAACTCATTGCTACTAAATAATATTCAAATTGTAAGGTAAAACTATCCAAGTTATATTAAGAAATTTTGTAGTATATAAATGCAAATGATTCATTAAAAGTTGATTGATATATTTTAATTTGTGTTTATTATTACTGGCGCCCTGAGGTACAATCAAGAGTTGGTACACTGGTGTAAGTGTTATAGACTATTAAGTAAACATATTAATATCATCAGTGATTAAAGTAGTTTGTAAACTTTATTTCTCACATGCTCGTAGGCCAACATAATATGCAAATGAATAATTTAACTCTTTCATAAAGGCCTATCAAGAAGTGAATTAAAACTGAGAGGACATCGAGAGTCAATTACTAACGGTCTAAACCCTGGAAACTTTCTGGGTTTGTTAAAATACTTGGCTAAATGTGACCCTGTCATGAGATCTCATTTGGATTCAGTCTCTCGTAAATCTGGGTGTATATCGTATCTTTCGCCTACTATTCAAAATGAAATAATAAGCCTGTAAGGAGAAAGAGTGCGCAAATATATTATTACTGCATGTAAGAAGGCGAAATACTTTAGTATTATATTTGACACAACATCAGATGCTGCACATGTAGAACACATGTCTCAGATTATAAGATTTAATTTTTATAATGAATTTACCTTTCCTTATTATATTTGATATTTCTTTCTTTGATATTTCTTTCCTTATTAGCAACATGTTTCGGGTACCATTGTGTACCCATCCTCAGCCTTTCTACTATATATACAAAGAGCTAAATCAAAAATCCTCTGGAATGTGACTCAATGTAAATTTCAGAAAAACCAAATACACGCTGATTTCTGCATCATAGATAAATCTGCATAATTTATACATAGAGGATGATTAATTTGATGCAGTTAATATTTCCAAATAGGCTGAGTAACAGGATAGATAATGAAGGGTCCATAAACACGACAAAACATAACAGGATACAAATAGGAAATAGGGAATATTATGCCAACAGCAGACTATCGAGAAGCAAACTCACTAGTCGTAACACAAAAATAAAAATATATGAGCCACTTATCAGACCGGTAGTTACTTATGGAGGTGAGATATGGACACTGATAAAAATGAACATACAACACTAAGAAGGTGTGAAAGAAATATCATAAGACGTGTTTATTGGCCCGGTTAAAGAAGATGACGAATGGAGAATAAGATATAACCAGGATATGGATGTGCTATTGAATCACGAAGACATTGTAAGATTCATAAAGGCTCAAAGAATACAATGGTTAGGTCACCTAGAGCGGATGCATTATCAGCGTATGCCAAAGAAAATGTTGAGGGCGCAAGTCTATAAAACCAGAAAGATGGGCCGACCTAGGATAAAATGGTTGAATGATGTGCTAGAAGATCTCAGAAGAACGGATGTGATGGGATCACAATCAAATGACAATGGACAGCAGCTTTTGGGGTGTTGAAAGTCAAGGCTCACGTTGGACTGTAGTGCTTATGAAGAAGAAGAAGGAGAAGGAGAAGAAGAAGAAGAAGAAGAAGAAGAAGAAGAAGAAGAAGAAGAAGAAGAAGAAGAAGAAGAAGAAGAAGAAGAATATCTATATTATACATAAATACATTTGAATCTATAACATGCCGGACATGCTTATATTTAGTCTGACTAAACGGTAAAAAGCCAGGACATCTGGCAACCATAACTGGAGATAGAGAAGCCGAAGGAGAAGGAGGACCAAGATGATCAAGGAGGAAAAATATCACAATAGCGTATTGGTTTCTGTTTTGTAGAACAAACGTCTTCTTCTTCTTCTGCACCTCACGGCGTATGGGCACTTTGCCTGTTCCTTCTTCACAGAGTATTTCTCTATTTCACTCTCGGCCTTCCTACATGTCTTGTACCAAAGGGTCTATATCGAAACGCAAGCTTAGGTAGTCGTCCATCCTCCATTCTGTCCAGATGCTCTAACCATTCCCTGCGCTATGTCTGGATTTATGGAAGATACGCCGAGATTTTCATTTAGCCGTGATTACAAGCAGCCGACGTCCGTCTGCTCGGCATGGATGTCACCGTTATACATTCATACATATTAATTCAGCGTTTCTTCCATACGCAGCCGTACGTGTGTTACGAGACAAATGTAGTGCAACAACAGCAGTCAGAATCCGCCTACTCGCGTACACGACCGTATTAATAACTAGGCAAGGCAACACACAACACAGCTACACGTGATTAGTTTGCAGCTATCCATTTGCCCGCCTAATAAGGTCATATTGTTGTACGACAGCACACGTTGCGTAATTTTACTGCAGTCCTTTTTATTTTCTTGAGAAAAAGTATCGTAACAAGAATTATGTTTTGTCAGTTCTACACGTCGGTAAATCTGACCGATATGACTGTGGTCCGTTGCATTCAAAACTGAAACCGTTTACCAAACGTTACTGAGGCAAAACTTTACTATAATGTGGTTACCTTGGAGCAGAACTAGCCCATGTCCAAATTCAAGATGTTTTTATTTTATAAACATGTTTTTTGGTATCCAAGTCGCGTAAATATTAGTAATTAAAAATTACCTTAATAAACGTCTTGCGACTTCTCCTTACTTTGTCCTGACGCGTTTCAAAACCTAAGGTTTCATCTTCAGAGGATAATCACTCTTCCGTCGTCAAACGTTAAAAATTAATGACACAATGACACACATACATATAATTTACACTAAAAACTTGGGCCTTTTCACATTGCACAGTGCGCACTGTATGGAGGTCCAGTTCGTACTGTCAAACTTATCAGAACTCAGGTCCAAGGTGTATATTTATTAATGTTATCTAGTATTGTCTTGTGTCTCAAACGTAAGAGCTGTATCAAATAAATAATGTGATTTGAAAGATTTGTTTTTATTTTCATGAGCACTACATTTAGAATTCGAAGACTGACTTTGAATTTGTATAAATTGCAGACGACTGAAATTTACATAAGCGGCTGCAATAAAGAAGCCAGAATAAGAAGAGGAATCAGACAAGGATGTCCTTTATCTACATATTTGTTTAACTTATTTGTTGAAAATGCTATCACAAGATTGAAAGAAAACACCAAGGGCATTAAGATTAATGGAAGGCGCATTCATAGTTTGCGATTTGCAGATGATATAGTAATAATCGCAGACGCGGTAAAATAAATTAAGAAAATGTTAGTAATCTTGTCTGAAACTCTAGGGAAACTTAAATTAAAGATTAACAAGGTGAAAACAAAAACAATGGAGATAGGGGAGAAGAAAGAGAATTTAAAACTTGATATTAAATTAGGTAATACAATTTTAGAAGTGGTTGAACATTTTTTGCTACCTGGGAAGCACCATTACTTGTTAAACTATATGTGGGACAGAGATTAAGGGAAGAATAGCTGTAACAAATCAGGTGTTTCAGAACAACAGGAATTTACTTACTACAACAACAACAACAACAACAACAACAACAACAACAACAGGAATCATTTAAGTATGGAAGTAAGCAAAAGTTAGCAAAAACATCTGTATGGAGTGTCTTAGCGTGGACCCTCGCCAGAATAGAAAGGAGGAAGCTGGAAGTAATGTAAATGTGGGTCCGAACGACGAGGACGAGATGGATGGATAAGAAAGGTAATGAGCAAGTCCTCGCAGAAGTGAACGAAGATAGAGCACTTTTAAAAATGATTGGAAGAAGAAGGGCAAAGTTCATCGGGCACGTGTTACGTCACAATCGATTCTTCAGTAACATTTTTGAAGGAAAGGTGTTGAGGAAAGCCAAGAGCAGCGTTCTTCAAAGACGTGGGAAGGGAAAAGGAAATGAACTTCCTATCGTACTGCGATTTAAAGAAGACAATCGCAGAGAGAATCGCACAAGAATGGAGAGATAGACGTGGCTAACCAACAAGGTGATAAGCCTTTAGATGATGATGATGATGGTGAGCATTACATTATATAATTGTATATCTACTGAGTGTAGAAGTATTGTAAGTCCAATCTTAAAAATAATAATTTATTTTACACAGAACCGAATTAGCCTATACCCATCATCATAATTAACTTGGTGCAAAACTAGCCTATGTCCATTTAATTAAAAAAAAACTCATAAAATTTATTTATATAATAATTAAGATATGATTGGAAAGACGAATTATTAGGAAAATTTTAGGCCCACGAAAAACTTCAGAAGGTTCGAAATTAAGAAGTAATGATGAAATATATCAAAATATAAAAAAATATAACAGTAAGAGTGAGAAAAAGAAGACTAGTATTTTTTTAACATTTATATAGAATGGACGACAATAGGTAAACAAAACAGATCTTCAAATATCTGTGGGGAAAGAGGTCACCATCAAATTCGATTAAATAAGTAAAAAAGGATTTAGAAAACAATAATATAGTTACGATGGTCTACTGATCGTCGTAGGTACAGTGGAAAACAAAATACAAGACACCAATTAAATCACTAATCACCAGCTTTGATTTTCACAGTTAAACAATTCGTAATTAACAACAAGTCTCTTACAACAAATGAATTAAAATTGTTCACACGCAATAAAATGTCGACTAATATTAAACACAATATTTTAAAACACAGTTGCGATTATAAAACGCAACACTTCACTAATAACCACTAGAACACACAGAGGAATATCGCCCGATAATAACTCGAACCAGAGGCGTAGGTGGAGGGGGGAAGGGGCAGCCGCCCGGGGCGGTATAGCCAGGAGGGCGGCAAAGTGAGCGTAGACTTGAAAAAATTGTTTTTAGTTTATAAAACTACAAACAACTTGTTTCTTTGATATGCCAATTCCTTACATAAAAGAAGCATAACCAGCCAGCTTGCTGTTGTCATACCTTGCGTAATAAACAGTATTAGTCTGTAACAGACTCTCTTTTACGCTGTAACATAGGCTCTTTGTCCCTCTCTGTACAATACAGTATTTCATTCTCCGTGTTCATTATGCTTTAGTTGGCGACGATGTTTAGTCTATGCGGTCTCTTATCTTGGTGTTCCTAAACAGTGCAAGCTGTTTTAAATGAGTTTTGTTACCTTGCGTGCGAGTGATAAGTAGACATTAAATCAGTACGGTTTTTTATCAGTGTTCATGATCTTTGTATTCACTTGCTGTCTCCAATATTTTTTGCGACTTTGTAGTGAGTTGTTGTGCCGCAAAGGAAAACTTATAATCATACAGTATTAGCTTTGTGTAGACATTCTTATTATATGTGTACATATTTAAGTCCTCCATACATCAGTCTCTTTGCTACTGTAGCAGTTCGTTCACTTCTTTCTTTTTGTAGCTGTTCTAATATGTTCTGAATAAATTTAGGTCTGTATGAATAAGATAAAAATCTGTTCACTTAATTCTCAATAGTCATTTCCAGGTCCACGACTGTAAACTTTCTTTTCTTCCCCACGACGCTATTTCTGATACGTAAATTTCAGCACTTCGACGATTTCTTTCTTATTATGTTAGAGAATTCTTATTTTCTTCCGTTTATTTGATTACATCTAAATTACAATCGTGTGTGATGTTTGGGCCAAACAATTAAACAAACGTAAAAAGCGTATTGTTTCTTTAAGTTGTACCGAAGCGATAAAACTCGCAAATTATGCCTCCACACATGTACTTGTGCCCGCATATTGAAAACGCAAGTAGTCAAGGGTATCTTGAACTCGTTATTATGTAACCATTTTACTGCTTGTCGTGAGATATGCTGACATGACAGACGCGCTTACCGTGATCGCGTTATCATCAACCGGCTGACTGTAGGTACCTTGATCCTGACCGTAACGTACCGTACCGTATGCAAAACTGTACACACATATACATATATACATCCAGAATAATCCCTTTTTAATGCGTTCATAATATGGAGGCGCCTCACTCCGTGTGAGTTATTTCATCATCATTATCTTCTTCACAAAACGACATAGACAAAGTATTGTCAAATATTCCACTCCATTGTTTTATGGTCAGACAGAGAGTTGTATGTAAATACGTGCTTGATTTTTGTATTTAATGCTTTCTTTGCCGTTAAGCTGTGATTCGGCTGATTTTCTATAATCTACTTCCTAACTCACTTTTCACCTTTCCATATAACAAATGCCCATCTTGTAACATATGGTACTTAACATTGAGCTTATTAAGACTTCTACACATTGTAGACTTCTTCTACATAAATGTATTTGCATTATTAATTTCATCGTCACGATCATCTTCACCTTTTATAGGCAAGGTGCTGGCTGTTCCATCGCCTTCAAAGATCCTCCAGCCATGTCTTTCTGGGTCTACATACACACACCTGTGTGCCACACGTCTGTACTTCCAGACTTGTTTGGCCCGTCTGGGATCTGACATTCTTTCTAAGTGTTCTTTCCACCGTTCCTTGTGATCTTTTAATTTTTTTCATTCAAGTTAAAAACTTGTAACTCTTCTCGTATGCCCTCATTCTTTATACGGTCGAGTTTGGAACACTTGTAACTCCTCTTAAGAACGCCATTTCCGAGTCCTGTATTTTACAATCTTGTTTCTAGGTTGTCGCCCATAATTCACACCCATACAACAGTATAGAGACTGCCACAACTTTGTAAAACTTTAATTTTGTATTCTGACGTACCTTGTTTTGAAAATAAGGTTGACTGTCTCACCGACCGTCTGGAACTTACCTAACTCAACCCTTTCCAGCCCAATGAGTATTTTAAGGATTATGGTTTACTATTTTCAAAAAATTCATAACATGACTTTCCAATTATTATTTTAAGATTCCAATGAAATCAGCAAAGAAACGAAAAACACTGTATAAAGTGTGAGTCTTGAAATAATCATTAGGAAGTTATATTATGAATTTTTGCAAACAGTAAACCATGATCCTAAAATTACCCATTGGGCTGGAAAGGGTTAACATCAATTTCACAATTCCTGTTATAGCCGGTATCATTTCCCAAATAATTAAAGTGACTCACCTGTTCTGGAATAAGATCACTAATCATTATCTTTTCCTTATTGGTTCCTTGCCTCGAAATGGCGTTACCTTTGTTTTTATACTGGAGATTTTCTTATTGTATTGTTTGGAAATCTGATGAAGCTTAAAAACAGATTTTCGCAAATTACTCTCTGTATTTTGAAGTACAAGCAAGTCGTCAGCAAACAACAGCACACACATTCAAATGTCTGTCTCGTGATAACTTAATACCAGGGTTCACTAGATGTCTCCATTTCCTTATCAGACCGTCAATAAATGTTAAAAAGAATAGGTGATATAGGGCCTACTACACCCATGTCTAACACTTTGACTGACAGATATTTGTTGAGATATCCTACAATTATTTTTAACAGTGTGAATTATTTGATTTCAAAATGTCCGTCGTGTACTTCATCTCTCTCTCTCTCTCTCTCTCTCTCTCTCTCTCTCTCTCTCTCTCTCTCTCTCTCTCTCTCTCTCTCTCTCTCTGCCTTTTTCAAATACGTAAACAGACACACACACACACACACACACACACACACACAAACTTCTCTCTTTTATATCGAATGTGTTTATTGTGTTTTTCTCTTTTTCCTCATTCAGTGGGTCTTTTTTCCTTCTGTTTGTCAATTCTTCTTTTTGTACGTGCAGTGGTGTGTAATGTTCGCTAGTGACGAAGGCGGATAGCCGTACGACGTACGGAAACGAGCTGGCTGCCTCAGCATAAGAGGATACAATTGGGAGAACTTACATACAATGTGAGACGTGCTTGTGATACCAAGGCAAGCACGTGACGTAACTGATCCGAGAATAAGCAATCGCCGGCAGCGTTCAACAACAAAAAGTCGCCAAAAGTACATAAACAGTTACCACGACGGAAAATCGACATTCACTCCTGTGAAAGAGATCAGAGTAGTCGTCGAACCTGGAGGAAGCAATTTGAAGAAGATCCTAGTTACATTTCGGACAGCCAAAAACACCAAAAAATACAGGGTGGGGCAGAGAAATAGGATGTTTTTGAAATGGCTAGTACTCGGCCTGTAGCAGGGGGTGATGAGTGCGGGTGGGGGCATTCCGTTCCTTTGTTCATAGCATTTCACTTTCAGTCGGCATCATGGAGCCGTGGACGTTAGAACGTCGTGTTCTCGCGTACGACTGCTTTATGCGTAGTGGCGAATCAGTGACCGCGGTTCAGCGTGAGTTTCGCCGCAGATTCGAAATCCACCGAAATGACTCTGTTCCCTCTCGTAACACAATCTTACGTTGGGTTAATAATCTTCGTTCAGGAGCCTCAATAATGAAAACCAAACCACCAGGAGCCCCACGTACGGTATGTACTCCGGAAAGTGTTAGAACAGCAATGTTACGAAGTACATGCCGCTCTGCTCGAAGACATGCTGCGGAACTTCAAATCAGCAATCGCACGGTAAGGCGTATTTTGCATGACGAATTACGTTTTCACCCGTACAAGTTAATGGTTGTGCAGCAGATGAACGAAACAGATTACCCACAACGATTGAACTTTGCACGAAAAATGTTGACACTTTTTGAGGAAAATGAAAACTTTATGTTGTTGATGAGTGATGAAGCAAATAGTGCAGTCAACAAACAGAACTGTCGCTACTGGGCTGCTGAGAATCCCCAATAAATCCACCAAAAACCACTGCACAGCCCAAAAGTTACAGTTTGGCGCGCGTTGAGAAAGAATTGCATCATTGGTCCTTGCTTTTTTGAACAAAACGGCGTCACTGTAACTGTTACTACTGAGCGTTACATTGAGATGCTAAACACGTTTTTTGTGCCTGAGTTACGGAGAAGGCGGATTGCTATTCGGAGTGTTTGGTTCCAGCAACGTCTCACACATCCCGAGCGTCAATGGGTGTTCTTCGCCCTCTGTTTCCCAACCGCCTCGTTTCCAGATTTGGTGATGTCGCATGGCCCCCTTGGTCCCCAGATTTATCAATGTGCGATTATTTTTTATGGGTGCACCTCCTCAAGTCACGCGTCTATAAGAGAAACCCCCGTACACCAGGTGAATTGAACGTCAGTATTCGTGAAAACATCGTCCAAATTTACAGAAGCCTACTAGAAAGTGTGGAGGCCAATTTCCGTACACGCTTACAACAGTGCATAAACGAAAATGGACATCATTTGCAAGATGTGATTTTCCACACATGAATATCATTAAATGCCATGTAATAACGAATGTTTCTCTGCCAATAAATTTTCTTTTCAAGCAAAACTAACAATGTTGTTATTATTTCAAAAACGTCCTATTTCTCTGCTCCACCCTGTATAAGACGACTCGCAAATAATGAAGGTTACTTTGTAGACAATCCTATCTTACTTTTTGTGTTTGTTTTTATTTTTAGAAAACGTGTACATATGTACACGTGACGAAGCAGAGTGATTAAAATTAATTTCATCTAGCAGTATTATATATGCTAGATGATTATACTCAGTTATATACTCAATTATATATACTCAATGTATAATATAAGCTTACATAGCCGATGCAACATTACTAAATTGAAGAAAAACCGAGTGGTTAGACAGTCGTCGGTTGTTGTAAACTACCCGGATTGCTCCTACCCGGTAAAAGTACTCGGGTAGCGTTCGGCCAAGACCTGCCGTACTTGTTTGATTCACAGTCTGTCGCTTTGCGGCCTGTAGAAGATCCCCGAGGCTGGGATTGAAACATAGCCGACGATCTCGCTAGCGACCGACCGCGACCTAACAGCCCAGCTTCTTTTCAATTTGATAATACTTATATACTAACTAGATGACCCGGCAGACTTTGTCCTGCTGCTATTAATGCCCGTCGTACTTGAATTCGTTGTCGTTCTGCTAATAGATGAAGGCCTCTGTTTTCATTAGTTAAACGTTGACGTGCCTGTCTGTGTCGTAATCTGTCTGCTTCTAAACGTTGACTGCGCTGCTCTCCACTTTCTTGCGCGCGCGAACGTACATTTAAATTCCTAATATTTTCATTCTCCTGCGAGTGTTGTTCCTCCGTTCTTCTTTGTCGTCGCGCCTGTTCGTTTTGAGCATGTTGTGATTTTCGACCGATGTTTGCCCGCCCTCTTCTTGGCATTTTTCTGTCACAAATTTCACAAATGTATGTATGAAAATAAAACGTTTTAATTGTAACAATTTTATAAATACATCACGTAGCATTGCGGTTATATTGAATTTCATTAAATTGATTTCTTGTTTGCAGCACATTCCTAAACAAAATGTAAATAGAACCTACCATTGAGTTTATATTGAATTGCCGGTAATTGATTTGTTGTTTGCAGCACATTCCTAAACAAAATGTAAATAGAGTATTATATTCACCACTAAACAAAGTGTAAATACAGTATTATATTTACCACTGTGTTTTTCACCCCACCTCCCAGCGTGGACCAAAACACCTATCCTATTGTTGCTTCTCCCGTTGCATAAAATATTTCTGGCAAGTTGGTTGAAATCGGTCCTGCCGTTTTTCATATTTTCCATTTTTGGCAACCCCCCCCTCAAACCGCCCATTTATTAAGCCCAAGGGCCCAAAAATTTTCAATAGTGCATACATGCATGTAAAATTGTTACTTCCATCGAAATTCCCTTTAATTCGATACCCCATGCTGTATTTTCAGTTTTCCAATTTTCACCTCCCCCTTGGCCAAACTGACACCCCCAACCACCCAAAAATTTTCAATAGTGCATACATGCATGTAAAATTGTTACTTGCATGGAAATTCCCTTTAATTTTATACCCCATATGCGGTATTTTCAATTTTTTCCAATTTTTACCCGCTCCCCCACCGGGCCAACCTCACACTCGGCACATGTAAACCTTACTCTGCACCTAACGAACATATGGTGCGAATATGAGCTCTATCGGATAAGTGGTTCAAAAGTTTTAAGAACATGTGCAGACGTACACTGAATTTTTATATATAAAGATTTATAAAGAAAAAAGATCCAAGAACGTAACGGTTACTTTTTTTTTACACGAACAGTCCGTCCGTGGATCACGCGAATACCATTTCCTTTTCTTCTCCTGCCAGAAGGCCCTCGATCGCACACTATGCGCCGCCTTCCTTTCCACACGTTTCTCGTCTTCATCTCACCGCAGAGAATCTCAAGACTTTGAATTTTGTTTCTGTATGTATTGCTATCCACACAGTCGTTCAAACAGATACCCAGTTTCATCATTTCCTCCTTGATTTGTTTGGTGTATCCGTTCAGACTGGAAAGTTGCCAACTATATTTGAAAATTTGTTTATTTAATCTGGACCGATCCATTCAAACCATATGTCCAAAGAATCTCAGTATTTTCCTTCAGAAAGCCGTTTCCAGATCTCCCAGATCCCTGTACAGCTCTTCTTTGGCTCTATGTCTGTACCTATCTCCAGTTTTCTTGGAGTCATAAACTGTCCAAAGAATTCTTCGTTCAATTTTAAGATTGTAAAGATTACGTATACTTAAGAAAATGTTTTAATTTTTTTGTTTACCTGTTATTTCAATAATATACGTATTTAGTTACAATAAAATAATTTTCAAATATAAAAAATATTAGCTTTACCAAGGAAAGTATACTTTGTATGCAAGTTAATTTCTTTAAACATGTTGGAGTTGTATTACATCTCGTGGGAGGTGCACCAATGATGTAAAAAGTAGAATTGCACAAACAAGAGGGTATTTTCCAAGGAAAGATCTTTTCTGCCGTCCAGAAACATGTCCCTGGGAACCAGAAAGAAATTTAGAAACAGTATCATTTGGAGAATGTGCAAATATTGTGACGATTTTTAAAAAAATAAAAAAAGGAAATAAAAGAATTTTTTTTTAATTTAAAATCTCACATTAAAACAAAACATAAACCCCTAAAGAAAATGATAAAGTAACACCGCAATAATACCCAAAATAAATAGTTTAAAACCAAAAAGAATTCGAGAATGAAATTGAGATAACACCCCTTAATAATTAACCCTGCTTTAACCTGCCGAAACCGGCATCAACACGCAAAATTACCCGTGAATAAGACTAATAATAGTATTTAATTGCAACTTGATAAAAAACATAACGATGTACAATAATAAAATAAAAAGTAAGAGATACCATAATATAATTAAATATGTCAGAGAATAAACGAATAGATATTAATCGGAATATGGAACTACTTTTATGCTGAATAGTAAATGACGCGAGATTACTACTCTCACCCCTTAACTAAACACACTTGAAATGGAGCCCTCGAACCGTAAACAGCATACAGCCGTGATGCGGCACAATAATAATACTTTTAAAAGTTAATAAACTCGCCAGTTGAGACGTAGCGGCACTCAGTACACATTTAAAAGCCATGTGAACCGCGAATATAGTCTAACAGTGCAATTACAGTAAATATGTAGTAAACGAGTGAGTGTGGATGAGAATTGCGCGTCTATGACATCTCTAAAATCTTAACAATAAAACGTATGTAATTAGAAATGTGGTAAAATCATAATGTGAAACTCAAGAACTAAACCAACATGCGACGTGATTACAAGTGAATAAAACTTTTGTGCAAATGATCCAAAACAACGAGCGATTACTACAACTTATTGAGAAAGAGAGAACCAGGACTCACCATGACTAAAATGACTTCAGAACTTCACCATCACCGGATACGAACCTAACAACAGAAACCTGATCTTCAAAAAAACTACAAGACACAAGGCACAACCGAGAGAGTCGCCGATTCGCCAAGGATGATACACACAGGTGACACGGAGGTTTAGCTTCCGTGGTTCAGAACTTGAAGTAGAATAATACATGATAAACACTAAATAGATAAAAAATGAACGTAAAGTAAAACAAGAAAGACTGATTTAATTAACTTAAAACTGTAATTTCATGCGTAGCAATAACATGCGTTAATTTAAATATTTTTTTGTTAAATAAAGCAATATCTCAGATGACACAAGAATAAATATTATAAATGTAATATCATATCCTGAAACGAAGTACTCGGATCCGAGGGCATTAATAAAAGAAAATCTATGTTACTAAATTAAACTCATTACTAAATTACTCTAATTCTCTTTGTACAAGAGGTACAAATGTTTTAACTTTTAATATACTCATTGCTAAATTTATGTAATAAAGAGATGTCATGGTCCAAAAGGAGAGTGAATAAATCTACAAAACCCCTGTCAATATCCCTCAGTTCACGGGATCCTATTTAACAGTTATTTACGCGTTTGTTAAGATTATGGCAGCCTGTTTAATTGACCTGAGCCAATTAACCAGGTTCCCGATATTATAACGAAATAAACGTTATAATATGCCGCGGAAACCTGGACTTCGAGGAAAGTGGATCTCTTAAAATGTGGTGGTAGAGGAGAGACTTAAGAATATAGTGGACGGAAAGAGTACCTAATGATGAGGTTTTGACGAGGGCAGTGAAAAAAGGACGGTGATTATATCCATATGGAAAGCAGACACAATATGATTGCACACTTGCTACGTCATTAAAACTGGTTCATCACCCTGACCGAGGGAATGATCGAGGGGCGTAGTGGGAGGGGATGTCGCAGGCAGGAGTACAGGGATGAGGTAGATGAAGGAGGCAGGTATGTTGTGACTTAGAAGCTGTCTACGGAAGGGAAGGAATTACAATCCCATCAACCTAGGTGGTAGAAGAAGAAGAAGAAGAAGAAGAAGAAGAAGAAGAAGAAGAAGAAGAAGAAGAAGAAGAAGAAGAAGAAGAAGATGGTGATGGTGATGGTGATGGTGATGATGATAATGTTGTTAACGATGATGATGATGATGATGATGATGATGATGATGATGATGATGATGATGATGATGATGATGATGATGATGATGATGATGACGACGACGACGACGACATATTTTCTCTCATTCTTTTCGCTTTAGTATTCATGGAATCCCATGCGGAAGTTTCCCATACAGAATTGCAATTTTGTGACAAATGACTCCATTCTGCAATCTGTATTCCGGTCCAGACTACCGCTACATGAGTTGTTTATATTTGCATCGCAACGCAGACCACAGATACAAACCACTACATCGATACCGTATAGTGTTCTTCTACTTCCAAATATGGCCAGACTCAGTTGTATCGCGGACGACTGCTTGAATATTCATTTACAGCAGAGCAACATCACACCTGTCGTGTGACAAATTTCTCGAGAAAGCATCGTCGTAATCTTTCTCTTCTTCTTCCTACACGTCCTACCATCTGCCCATTGTATCGATACAAACACAATGAAGAAATTATTTTCCTAGACGTCTGGAAAACATAAATCGGCCGCTTAACACTGCCTCACTAGTCGGATACTACTATATATATACGTGACTCCACCACCACCACCACCGCCACCTCGAGTAGTAACTTTTGTTTGCCGTTTGTGTTGCGCTGAAAACGGGAACGGGAAACAAACCCACGGCTATTATTGCTGCGACACAAACAACGGAGAAGAAGAAGAAGAAGAAGAAGAGAAAACCAAGAAGCAGTACATATTAAATGACCGAACGACAGGAGGCAGGTTATCGTAGTAAAAGATTTCTAATGCAAATTTCAATACAAATTTACGTATTTCACCGTCCAGAGATTATCTCTCACGCACATTTTAAACGGCAATGTTTTCTCCTTCTCTTTCCCCTCACTCGCCTCTGTTTGTTTGTTATTGTTGTTCTTCTTCTTACAACAATTAGCCAACACACAGTTGTACCGTGCTTTCCTGTCAGTTAACACGATAGTTTCTTGCATGGCGGCTTCGAATAATAGTGCTGAACATGACGCTATCAGAAAGTACATATGTTTTCGTCGAGTTGAAAGGTGTTGGAAAAATTATTTTCGATTACAAATAATAAATACTTGCGGTTAATTCCCTCGTGCAATGACGCGCGTCCGTTATTCGAAAGGAAATCGTGAAGTCTTTTTCTCTTCAATACTAAAGTTCAGCTCCTACGACTTGATCCAAATAATTTCCGCTTCTCCCTATGTTTTCTAGGTGTCCTAGACTAACTGAGTCCAGTTTTAGAATGTTCAATTGCTAAATGTTCTGACCAATTTGCTGTAAATGGATCTAGAAAAAGATAATACAGGGACAAATACCCAACAATTTTCCACCACAAGTATCAATGAAAGGAAAAGTTATTTTTGTCTCTATAAGAGGGTTTTCCACAATAATACTCCAAATTGTTAAACATTGAATATTCTATTCCAAATTTATAGAAAACCTTATTAATTTCAAAGCACCGTACCGGTGACTTAAAAAAATATGAAAATTGAAAACTTTACATTGGTCGATATGATTTTTACACTGTTTCACACCAATATACAAAACATTCTCGCTTAGAAATAATTCCAATGTGATGATGAGCTGTGAAGCCTGAAAGCACTAATCGTGAATTTTTCTATAGTGGTGTGCAACAGTGTTATTTCTGTTTGCGATTATAACCACTAACACAAGTTTATTAATGAAGTAGGACTTTTGCAAAAGGCACTCAATGCACTATCATAGAACCAAATTGCTAAATTCTATAGCGAAAATTCTATCAAGAAGCATAGATTTTTTCGTTAATGTTACCTATGTAGTAGCAAATAAATGTTGCGTTGTTTTATCTAAGAGTTAACAAAAACCAAAAAATAAGAGCAACAGAAAATTATCGAATGCCCATAAGTAAAAATCAAAGTGTTTCCAGGTCTGTATTTGTATACTTTCTGTGTTGTGGCAAATAGAGGAAAACAAAGATGAAGAATGGCAGAAACTTATGTAATGCCCCTGTGTATATTAGTATTAATACGAGAATGTATTATGAATTAGTGTCATGTATACTGAGAAAGGAAAATTCGAACCGAAGACAGTTATTGATTACTTTAATCCGATTTATACTAAATTTAACAATTCTTCTTCACAATCGCAGTGATCTAATAGCATTGTTATAGGTTTTTCAAGTTCAGAGTTAATGTTAGTATTGTTTTGAAGTTGAAATGTTGAAAAATTTGAAGTGAAGACGGAGCAGAATTTTATCCTAATTGAAGAAGAAGAAGAAGAAGAAGAAGAAGAAGAAGAAGAAGAAGAAGAAGAAGAAGAAGAAGAAGAAGAAAATATACGACGCCTAAAGGGACTGAGGAAATGAAAGTTTTGAGGTGGGTAGGAACCCCCCTTCAATGAGAAACCCCTTATTTTGAGACGTAAAAGTGAGAAGACGTAATTCAATACACAGAGAGTAAGAAACTAGTTCCCTTGTGTACTAAGGTAAATGTAAATCTTGGGAAAGGAAAACGTATTGATGAATAGCAGAACGAAACAGAGTAAACAAGAAAAAATATCGTGACTCGTAAACTGATTGAAGATGGAGAAAATCTCTTCATTTGGCTTCAGTAAAAAAACGTGTCATCTCTTCTTTTACATGACTCGCATACGTTAAAACAAAATTAAATCAGTTAGTTATTATGGGAAAAATGTAATAACAGAAAATATGAAATGTATATCCTAATTGAATCACGGAAAAATAGCAAAACAAAATTTATGTACTTTTTGTAGCGTAATTACTCCTTGATAATTATGTGAATTCGCTGCTCGTAACTTAGAAAAAACGAGTTATGACAACAGAAATGGATTTATATCAAATCGAACTCACGACGCATTGCACCGTGTGTGTATTTATTTATCGATGTAACACACGCCGAAGTGATATTATATTGTGTAATTAAAAGTAGCCAAGATATATGTATTAATATAATATTTTATACCTGTTCTGCTCTGTACAACTATATTTGGGCCGAGCGGATTCCACCCGTCGTAATAAATATATATCTTAATTATAACTCAGTATGTAAGGTACTGAACATCGACTGATGATGCGGATATATCAGACTCGTCGAATTAGTAATCGATTGCAGTCCGAGCGGTTACTATCTGAACGATCGCGGTCTTAATTCCATATATACAGATCTCCACTTGACAGGTTCCATTTCGAAATCGTATAAATAAGCCATTACAATACGACGACGCAGCTGCAGAATCAGTAAGGCTGTAATTAATTATTTATAATATATAATCGATACTGCGGCTGCTACTGTGTCCGCGTACGATATATGGTCGCGTGCGCGCTCGTGCGAATTACGGGTACTCATGACAAATGATCCCGTTTTAGGCAGTAAAGTTTTGCAAAACTCTTGAAGGAGAGACTTGGAAGACGTTATAGACCTACTTATTTCCTTGTTCCCTTCATATATTAAACAGACTACCTGTTTCAGTACTCAGCGGTTTGTTGGTCGCCTTAAGCTTCTGTTACTGTACATTTTATATATTCCTATTTAATTCGCGCACATTCACACGTTTTAGCACATTAACATTACACTTGTTTCGATATTGTTAACGTAACTTGTAATAATAATTTAATAAAAAATCATAGCACCCCCGGCAAGGAAAACCCCGTATGTGTTTGCGTACACTTATGTGTGTGCGTGGTGGGGGCATGTATATGTGACTTATTTTTCTTCTTCTTCAGCACTACAGCGCAACGTGAGCCCTGGCTTCCAACACCAATTTTTCTCCAAAGTTTCCTGTCCACTGCCATCTCAGTGTAACACCTTACGTCCATTCTTCTGCGATCTTCTAGCACATCATCCAACCACCTTATCCCAGGTCGGCCCCTCTTTCTGATAGACTTGCGTCCTCAGGATTTGCTTTGACATACGCTGATTATCCATCCGCTCTAGGTGACATAGCCATTGTATTGGTTGAGCCTTTCTGAATCTTACATTGTCCTAACGTTTCAATAGCTCCTCTATCTCCTGGTTATTTCTTATTCTCCATTCGTCATACACTTCCGAATTGTACACTTCCGATTCCTGATTGGCTAGCTGTGAGCGCTGAAGTTTCACGCCATTTCCGTTTGAGGATCTATCAGATGGCTTCTGGCTTTGGATAGGCTCGCTGCGATAACTCCAGACTGGCACGGGGAGCAGATATCTGTCGCTGCGGTCACAACTGCCCCAGGTCTACTGCTCTTCTCCGGTGGGTTTAAGTCACTGCCGATGCACCTTGTATGGAGTCCGTCCTTCTCTGTCAGGTGGAACTCCCCGCCAAGTGTCGGGGCCACGCCGTAGGGGCTTTGGCAGGCTTGCTCCCATCCAGGATACTTCCGTCCTTTAGTTGGACCTATGTAACTCTTTAAGTACAGCAGCTGGCCTACCGTCAACGTAGTGTCTAGCGTCCTCTGATCCGGAGACCGCTGATACTTGATCTGGTGTGATGAGGGTGACGGTTCTCTCTGACGTCACGTCCTACTCTGCTTGTGGCCGGCTGCAGTCACCTGGTCGCTGCCTAGCAGCAGCTCGCTTAGTATCATGCCAGTAGAGCGTGCGCAGCGTGAAAAGGACTGTTGGTAAACAGTTCTACAACAAACTGTGGGATAGGACTCGTCATGGTTCTCGCAGTAGTGAAGCTGGATACTCAGCGCCTTTCTTGTTACTACTAGCAGGATTATTATGGAAAATATTTAAGCGACAACAAGGAATAAGGCAACGAATTGAATGCCACATGGTAACTCTTAAACCGGTAGTGTACAAAGTAGAAGTGAAATCTGAGAGAAGAGAGTCGGTACCAAAAGTTTCCTCACAACAGACTCGTCAGATGTAGAATTCTCAGTGGAAGTAGTCCAAAAGGAATAGTGAGGTCGCCTCTGATTAAAAGGTCTTAGCTAGAGAAAATACGTGAAAGAAAACAGCGGTTTCAAAATGACGGACGATCACCAAGAAAGGGACAGTGTGAAAAGAAATGTGAATTGTGGTGAAGTACAGGCGAGAAGATAAAGAACGAACTCTTCCAACGGAAAGTCTCATGACATCAGAGGAGATGTTAAAAGAAATAATTTAATTTAAGTCTAAAAATTCATACCAAAATTTGTTATTACCATATTGAAAATAAAGTAGTCTAATTCATCATCACCAGCTTTATAATACGGCACAGGCAAGGTGCTGCCTGGCCTGTTCCGCCTTCAAAGATCCTCCAGCCATCTCTTCTTGGGTCTACCCACACACCTGTATCCTATGGATTTGTATTTCCACACTTGTTTGGCCAGTCTGGAATCTGACATTCATTCTAAGTGTTTTTTCCATCTTTATTTGTAATCTTTTAATTTTTCATTTAAGTTAAAAACTTGTAACTCTTTCTTTATCTTATGGCCACATTCTTTATACGGTCAAATTTAGAACAACTTTTAACTTCTCTTAAGAATGCCATTTCCGAGGCCTGTATTTTACTGTCTTGTTTCTTGGTTGTCCTTCATAATTCACACACATAAGACAGTACAGGCACTGCCACCATTTTGTATCTCGACGTAGGGCTATCTTGTTTCTAAAAATACGTTTGATTGTCCCACAGATCTTCTGGAACTTACCTTATTTAACTTCTTATTCTTCTTCTCTTCAAGATTTAGGTTACATAAACCTGTTCCGGCATCACCTCGTCCTCGGACGACCCACGTAATTTTGAGTCGCTTAGGATCTTTGAGTGCTCACTGATGCCGATAGGTGAGCACTGGAAATACTAAGAAACGTTCAGCGTCAGAATAACTGATATAAAGCCACCAAATCCTATCTCAGAAAGAGAAAGGTTAGGGCTAATCTCCTGTGCCCCAAAACAGGGGCCTTTCGGCTAAGGTGTGGTAACCCTGACAGAAGAGTCTCTGGTCCTCCTGGTAGGGGGTTGTGCAACAGGCCAGTAATCTGTTCATGTAAAACTTCATAATACTTTTAGTACCCAAAGCAGCTTCGGAGTAAGGGCTGGAACTTAACTTCAATATCATAATTTCTATTATAGCCCACTTCATTTCCCAAATAATCCACCTCAACTCAGGCTCAACTGCAAACTACAATAATTAAGGTAGTCTAGTTATTTACGATTTCTGCAACTGTGCATGATAAAAGAGTCAGTGGGTTACAAAGACGAACGATATACGAGGAAGTGATAACTTTGGGAACAGGTAATTTTGTCTAATCAGTAGAGCGAGGCCAACAAGAAATATCAGGAGATTCTCCGACGTAGTGCTGATAAAACAAAATGCGAATACAAGATCAACACAAAATTGCGACATTAAGAACAAACAGCATTAACAACAGTAGAATAAATTTCACACGTAGGCTATAACCATAACGGTGTGTGTGTGTGTGTGTGTGTGTGTGTGTGTGTGTGTGTGTGTGTGTGTGTGTGTGTGTGTGTGTGTGTGTGTGTGTGTGTGTGTGTGTGTGTGTGTGTGTGTGTGTGTGTGTGTGTGTGTGTGTGTGTGTGTGTGTGTGTGTGTGTGTGTGTGTGTGCAAATGGCAGCGTTGAGGCCGCTAAAAAAGGCAATAAAGAATCGCTACGATAAGTTTTGCGTACGCAAGTAATATGAGGAGAACCCGGTCGGCCGAGAGAGAGCAATAAACAACTGCCAGCTTGATTGAAAGAAAAGGACGATGATCTTGGGCAACAGCATTGTAATAGCGTATTCTAAACGCGTGCCTCACATACTGTGCGTGTGTATTTTCTGTTTTTCTATATAGTGTACCGTAACGTGTGTGTGTGTTTACAACAGCGTATAATTCACCACTCACTCACTCACTCTTTAACTGTTTCGAAATTTTTTCTACTTTTTCTTCTTCTTCACGGGAAAGAAAAATGAACTTAAATATATGTTTTACATTGTCGTTAACAATAATAGGCACGCTGCCGGTTGGGTAATGGTATAATGCAATATATTCGTAAAAAAGTTTATTATATGTACATGCATGTGTTTCTGTTTATTTACACACCAGCGCACGCACGAAACTACCTGCCTTACTTTCGATGCTGGCATGAAAGTTTGCAAGTCAACTGTGCAAATATAGTTTTACTTTAAGTTGTGTAACCGTACCATGCATACTCTTAGAGCACACGCAAATGTTACACATTATACAGGCCGATATGTATAAATGCGAGGTTTGAGTGACCTCGTAACACTGATTGTTCGTTTCGTCTATTTCATTACACGTTTCGATACTGCCCTAGGAGCACGAGGTGCACGGGAGTGAGCAGGGCACCATAGTGCTGTATCTGAAGTTATCACTTTAAAAACATGATGAACAGGAAATGGCTGGATCTACATCAGATTAGACAAAGTCGTAAATTAGAGAGTAATACTGCCGAACAGAGAAAATGTCTACTGCACCTGATAGATCTAACCATTGGTGTTATACACAAACACACAATACGAAACTGTGGTAGTCATTGTCAGGGGCATATTTACGGGAGTGAGACGAACGGCCCCCGCCCTCCTAGAGGGTCTAAAGTTGACAAGAAATACTGCTGTTAGTTTCTTAATTTTTAAGCTGTTTTATTAATTTCTCAGCTGTATACAATAATCTTTTTTTCGTGTTGTTTGAGACTTGTCCGAGGACAAGCCCCGGGCTGATCTGGGGCAAGCGCCCTTCAGCCAGATGGTAGGACGTGGGGAGACGCACGCCAGTGCAAGCCGGAAGCGAGGAAGGTGGAGGCTCATTGAAGGTAGAGTAGTGTATTTGTGAGTAGATGTAGTTTGTAGTGGCGAAGTTACATGGAGCCAATTGAGGCAATGCCTACCCAAAAAAATTCTGTAGAATAAAAATTATAAATACGTATGAACTACATAACGTAAAGATTATACATTGTTACCGCGACTGTCGAATTTATTAAGCCGAAACGTGCTTTACTGAGCGACCGCTAGATGGTGACATGTGAGATTCGGCATAGCTCGTTTAAAGCGAATGAGGCAACCTGAACTTGCCTCAGCATTTTTTGTATACATCGTATGTAAGCAATGTGCTGGTGGGACAGGGAAGTGAAGGGAGGGGGGATTGTCCCGCGCTGTACACATAGAGCGTTGAGGCATGCCTCACTTCTGTGGTCCAAACAGTTAAGTTAAAGCGCCTGTGTTGTTTATAAGTGTGTTTATTTTATGCGGTTATTAAAAGTGTCCCTGTTATTCCGCTGAACTAACAGATGATCAAGATTGTTATTTGAATTATTTGTAACATTAAACACATAATATATAGAAACTAATCAAGTTTAAAATTTTTAAGTTCAATCAGTTGTATTATTGTGTACGATTAATACAAGGAATGTTCAATAGAAAGACGTATAGAGCTGTAAAGCATTTTTTATTCAACGATTTTAAAAGAAGTCTCCATTAACATTAAGACATGAGTTCCACTGTTGCACTAACCTGTAGATTCCCTGCTAGTAAAATTCTTACGGCTGTTTGTGGAACCATTCGCTTACAGCAAACGCTACCTCAGCGTCCGATTTGAACCACCATCCTTTTAGTGATTCCTTAAAAAAAAATTTAAGATAAGATTTTTGCCTACCCATTCATTAACTACTAGCTTCGCCACTGGTTTTATGCCAACTAAACATTTACGGATCACAAAATCCTCTTTCACAAGAATTGAATATTACGTTTAGTGAAATAATATAAAAATTATGAAGAGAGAAAGTTTAATTTATTCTGACTGTTTGAGAATGAGTAAATTTTACTCATTACGTATTCAGACAAATAATCTTCTGAAAACTTTACAGTTGACGCAATGTAATTTTAATATGGAAACGAATTGGATTTTTACCGTGTGTCCATCCTTGCGAATTTTGAGGCCACCAAACAGCAGGGTCGAACTCACTCATATCTTGTCTTAATACAATAGATGCATTTTTTTGAGATGAGTCACAACAGTAGCGCATTATAATGAGGGGGAGACCGGATGTGGAAAGGAGGTCGAAGAAAGTAGTCGAGGAATTTTGTTAATCTCTTTATTTTTAGGCTGTTTTATTACTTTTTCAGCGGTGTACGCTAATATAGCAGTAACTCTTTTTTAACTATACAAACAGGTTATTTACGCAGCATTCGGGTATACGTTTGAAACACGAAATATAGGAAAATCAAGTCGGTCAATAAGTATCAGGTAAACAACGTTTCAGTAACCCGTGTCGTTATTGTGTTATTACACTTTACTTTAATAGGATCGATTTCAGGATATTATCATATGTTTTTCAGGGATTTTAAGCATACTAATATTGATCAGACTTGATTTATTTTTCCTTTTGCATGAAGCCGACTCGTCCGGACCTCCCTCAAGACCAAATTCTAGATACGCTACTGGTCAAAAACGTACGCTACTGGACTTGTTATGTATCCTGGTCACTAACAATCAGACCAATGACGAAATACAATCAAACGACAGAAGACACATTATACTGTGTGTATATAAATAACGTTCATGTGCTTTCTCGCTGTCATACATAAATTTTCGTCTGGCAGCAGCGACTAACTAGACACAGCACACCTACATTCATTACGTGATCGTGTTCTATAAGACTAGGACGACAAGGCTAAACAGCTGATTAAATTTGCAAACGCCGTCTCGGCCAGCCATGCAAAGTTTGCAAACATTGTGTACTCTCAAGTATAACAGAATACGTAACACTGACTGCTGATTGTTATTCTAGCTTATCGCTTCCACTTACTGGTTAATGGTACTTTTTTCCGCGAGAATCTCAAATCAAAATAAACGTTGGCGTAATGCGGCTCATGGTCGCGCTGCACGAGCTCCGCCTGGATTATTTCCAATCGTTTACAGATTCAATTATTCCGTCCACTGAGACCTTTAATTTTTTTGTTCAAATCCATTTAATATTAATCTGGGAAGATGTAAACAATAAGAGAAACCGCACACCGGGGCGGATTAGAAGCACGTGGTGCCCTATGCTGCCGTCCGAGTGGTGCCCTATGAGTGGTGCCTATGCTACCGTCCGAGTGGTGCCCTATGCTGCCGTCCGAGTGGTGCCCTATGCTGCCTTCCGAGTGGTGCCCTATGCTGCCTTCCGAGTGGTGCCCGATGCTGCCGTCCGAGTGGTGCCCCCTTCATTTAAAATTCAACATTTTATCCATTACTTACACTGATAAGTGGCATATACAATTTCTAAAGTTTTCGATTGTTTTACTAAAAGTTTAATTAAGAAAATTGTGTTAGTGGTTATAATCACAAACAGAATATTCACTGTTGCACACCACTTTAGAAAAAATTATTCCGATTAGCGCTTTCAAGCTTCTCAGCTCATCGTCAGATCGGAAATAACAAAAAACAGAATAAAACAAACTCTTCACACCCCCACCTTACCCCACTGTCCACACAACCCCCGCAAACAAGCTACAAGTCAAATGTCCCTTCCCAACCTCCGAGCCCTGTCACCCACGTCTGTACAGTTACATATTTTTCTAGCACATTCCGTGTGTGTGTGTGTGTGTGTCTGCGCGCGTGCGCGTGCGTGCGTGCGTGCGCGTGCGTGCGTGCGTGCGTGTACATTCTTTTCAAAACCTAACATTGTAAAGCCTTTCTCATTCACACTTTTGGGCGCGGTCACTCACCCTCATGTCCGTGGATAATTTCTTCTAAATCGAACGATTCAAATATCTCGCTTTTAATATTCAACCTTGCTAACAAAAATAATCTCTCATCTCTAAAAAACATAACGGCCAACTCGTCGAAAAGTGTGCACAGAACGTTTTATGATTTTGGATTGAGGACTATTGTTTTTCTTCTTGTTTTTTCCCATTTATCATCTTCAAAAAGGTTTTTGTGATTTAGGGTTGGATGGTGCCATCTCTGACAGTTGAGGTCCTGCAGCACACCCTAGCGTTATGGATAATCCGCCACTGACCGCACAACAGTGAAAGGAAGTTAATATCTAAGCCGAAATCCGTACGATGTGATTCGGAAGCAAATGTTTCTCCCTCTTGTTCTTTCTTACGTTCTAATGTTACATTGGGACAGTACCAATATCCGTACTCGCACTACATTTTCATTGTTTTGAATGTGCGATTCTATCGATATACTACGATGTGAAGAAGAAGAAGTTTACTAATTGTAAATTGTTCTGTTCCATAATGTAAAGTGAAAATGTTGTTTTTGTGTGGTTAGGTAATAATGGTTTTTGGTTTTCAGATAAGAAATAAAAGCCATGGTTGGGAAAAATATGACATTTAATGTGTCCACACAATGCTTGAAAGAGAGAAATATTTAAAGCGAAAAACATAACGTGCTTTTAACAAAAAACAACAACAGAAAAAAGTGAAAATACAATTTTGTATGAACAGTAAGATTAAAACAAAGAAAAGTATCAACAAATGAAAAGAAGATTTGATGACAACTTAAAAGATTACAAGTAACGATGGAAAGAACACTTTAAGCGAGCCTTTGCCACATTAATGTGGTTGTAGTGACGTACATCTTGTCAGTTTGTAAACCCCTTCACTGAAGATGGCCTCCAGAAGTGAGGCCTAAACGTCTGATTAAGCGATTAACACCTACCAGCATGAAGATTTTGGAAGACCACGTCTTACAGACGGGATAATAATCTTAATAAGCACGTTTTAGTACCGTGTCTGGTATACAATTGAACACTCCGCATCATTCAAAGGGTGAAACGTTCGGTGTTAGTGATAACTGTATCAGTAAAACATGTTAGTCCATAAAAAAAGATTCTTTATTACGAATAATGAAATTTAAAAATTTACTAATAACAACCGTATCAAAACCAATTAAGCCTACTTGTTTCATACCACCATGAAACGAAACAAAAATTCAAAAATTCCGTTCGTGATTTTTGGAACAATAATTTGTATATAGACTACATCAAGTTTCATAAACACGGTATATCACAACACTACACGCGCGCGCGCGCGCGCGTGTGTACATACAAAGACTAATCTCATGAAGGCGAAGGTATTTCTCTCTTATTTTTCTTCTTCTTCTTCTCCACATTACCGACCAACCCATAATCAAAGGGTTGGATAACAATCAGGTAACGAACGAGAGGTCGATTGCTGTTATTCGAGTTCAATACTATCGATTACCGCATTTGCCACGCTCAAGTTGCGAGTATCGGTCGCACCATCTGCCGACACCTAGCCAGCCGCAGCTTTTGTAAGATCCCCGACCGCCCGCGCCAGCCGTCTCTAAACTATATTATTATTGTTGTTGTTATTAACGCTGATTTTATTAATATAGATACATATGTTTTGCATGTTACATTGAGATATGGACACTAAGTCTTTTTCTATAAATGAGAAAATATATATACATGTGCGCCTTTGCGGGAGTGTGTGTGTGTGTGTGTGTGTGTGTGTGCCTGGATGTTTGTCAGTGCGTTTGAATATTATGTGCTCGCTCAAGAGCATTCATGCGTCCCCCCCCCCACACACACACACATATATAGTTGTTGATAATATAGTCGTTCTGAAATGCCTGTGTTATTAATGCGTAAAGATTGTGCTTCTCGTCTGCATACACAGATAATGTATGACAAATAATGATATAAATGTATCGATTAATCGTAACCAGGTTATTTTATTTTTTTTTTTTGCGGGGGAGGAAAAATGCATTATGCACCATCAGGAGACACCCGACTAGTCTCCCGGTGTGTGGGACTCGCACCCACCAAAAAACCTCCACTTTACAGGCAGGGAACACCCCCTGGAACAACTATTCTTATGGCTTCAGGGTGGCACCTCGTATTGCGCCTACTAGGCTCCTACAGCTTTATCTATATCATCAACCTGTGAGAGGGTCCAGTTCAGGCTAAACTGGTTATAGACCTAGCGATACTGAAAACATTTAATTCAGAATAACAAGTAGGTGTATTGACATGCCTAGACGATATGTCACCACGAACCCGGAAAATCTGCACAGTAAATGAAGGAAAAAGTATATACATATGTATATCACGCTTACGTCAAAGGAAGTAATGTTTGGACAAGATGACAGATGTATGTTACGTATGCGGGATTGTCACGAAAAACACTAGTTTATGTCATTAGTGTTACGTTAAATCGAAATCCTCAATTTACTGACAATAAGTTCTTTCTCAATCGACTTTTCGTCAAAGATAACTACACTTTTGGCCCATAATAAATCAGACCTCTTGTGTTATAGAATGAATGAAATTATTGTCCGGCTAGTCCTTGTTTGAGACAATTTAGTAATGAATATGTCCCCTGGGTACGTTACTAGCATACCGCAGGATAAGACATATGGTGGGGCTGCCACCTTCAGGCTTAACGTCCAGCCCGATTTTCTGTCTGGGTGAAGTTCTCCCATAAACTGGCTGTCAAAGAGACGACCAGTTTTTCATGTTGAGATATTGTAAGAATCTTTAATGTGGTGGTTTATCCTTGCCTCCCACATCCTACGTCGTTGACCAATGGAAAGTCATCCGTCTTTAGAGGCAATTTCTTACCTCAAGGGCAAGATGGTGCCGTAACCTCTACGTGACAATGATAAGTAGAGGAGAGACAGCTTATATCGACTGTCACTCGGTCTCCAGAGCCGCATTAGCCACCTGTAGGTGTTGCCCATCCCCACTTGGAGGTGCGACAGGATATTTCCCTTCATCAAGGAATGAGACCATAAGACATTACTCAACTTTCCCAGTACTGTGGGGATCAGCTCTATACTTTGACTACTTGAGACCGGAACAAACCATCCTTGGTTTAATCCTTGCAGATGATGATGATGAAGAAGTGGTGATATGATTGTCACATTGCAATATAATTGTTTTCTTCTACCAAAGCGCTAAATCTCTGTGTGAACCCGTTAACTCCATTCACTCGTCCAGTTCCTGACTCACATCCTTTCCTAAATTTCGTGCACCCATCGTCTTCTTCGACCCACTACCAGTCTCGTTATTCCCACTTCGCCATCCATTGTTGTCTTTAGTTGCCTTTCACGTCCTGTTGATTGCGAGTGGTCCAAGAACCCACCCAGTTTACGCACTGCTTTGGAGCGCAGGAGGCATTACGTCCTTCGGTGGCATCGGCCACTTATAGCTGGGAGACGTGCGTACTACCGCGCGAACGGTGAACGGGTGTGTACCTGGGATCCTAGTAGCGCCTTGCGAACGGGAACAAGTGGCTGTGTTGGACCTCTAACTCCAGTCCATGATGTCCGTTAGCACACAGGCGACCCCTAGTAACTTCGGTTTCGCCCCCTTTTTCCCCCTCTTCGGCGGACTGGAGTCCATGGAGTTACATAGTTTGCGAGAGAGAGAGAGAGAGAGAGAGAGAGAGAGAGAGAGAGAGAGAGAGAGAGAGAGAGAGAGAGAGAGAGAGTGAAAGGATAGTTCACGGTAACATTCTTTCCCACTTGTAGAGGCGGTGTTCTCCTCCCCACGCTAGAAGGTGGAGGACAAGCCGTAACCCTTCGGGGAGATCCTGAGTCTTGTACTCTGGTTCGAACCCGAAGGTCGGGCTCGCGACCATTCTGGGTTTCAAGTATCGTCGTGTTGCCCGCACGACATACTTAAAAAATTGTATCACGGGAAGAGTCCTGCCCCCTCCCCTGGCGTTCACAAGTTCAGAAACGGTTTGTGGGGGGGAGGTCCATTTACGGTAGACTTCCCCTAAGAAATCTTTCTGGGGAAGCAGTAGTGTAGCACTATGGGCATTGCTACCCTGCAATCGGTTCTCTTGGAAGATCTCCTACACCAAACGTTTGCGTCTTCATCTACGTTCCTGGTCAAAACTGTCTCGACCTGGCCCCTCCATGTGGCCTGCCCAATCAATTTATCTAGATTTAATAATTCTGTGTCTACTACATATAATTATGTTTTTACTTTGATTTAACATCTACCTCAGAATTACATCAGTTACCTTCTTCTTCTATAAGGCCACGAATTTTCCTCATGATTTATCTTTCTCACACACAAACACACACAAATAAACAAACATGCGCACAAACAACCTAAAATCAAGAGATTAACAAAATTCGACAACTTTTCCGACCCTCTGGAGTCGGAAGGAGAAGAGCGGGATCGGACTCTCCCCACCACCCGTACCTACTCTCCTGCTATAATCAGTAACCATATTGCTCACAACTAGACGCACATTTGTTTAATTTCGTTTTCAAGTGTTGCAGAAGATTTTCTGGAAATAGAAACACGGTTTTACAACATTGTGGTCACTTGTTATCAGTAAAACACGCGGATAAAGTTTAGTCTAAAACACTCTACGTAAATCACTGCCTGGCCGATATTCAATCGTCGTCGCCGTTGTTGTTATTGTATCGTAACAATTAAATTCAAGAACAAACCGAAGTGGATAAAAAGAAGAGGAAGAAGTAGAAGGAGAAGAAGAAGAAGAAGACAAGTAGAAGTGGAAGGCTCACGAATGAATATCTTTGCAAAGATCTCTCAGCCGGCGCGCATGCTTGGTAATTAGATAGCTGGTAGTGCACACACACACACAAACACACACTACCAAATATGGTGGAACATGTTGCAACAATGTGAGAAGTGTCGGCACTCTACCTGTAGTCACTTCCTTAAGTCGTCTTCTTCTTCTTAATTAACACAATAACACCTGCTATATTATTTCACCGGTATTTACCGTCAGTAAGTGTGAGTGAGTGTGCGCGCGTGTCTGAACTTTTGTACCGGTCTTACTGAGTAGACCAATTTACAACTATTTTGCTGCGGAAAGTAAATATAAAAGAGAGAGAAACAAATGGTTAACGGTTGCATTCTTTTTTCCCTATATAGTTGTATTATCACGGCCGGCGAGAGGTTGTGTGCCAGCGAAAAGAAGAAAACTTTTATACAGACAGGAGTGTCGGCCGTCGGTTCGATGACGGTCATAGATGGATTTATTTTCGTTTTAAATCATAACTTCTGCGAACAAAACGTGTGCGATAAAACGCTCTGTCCGTCGGTTCGATGCGTGTCACAAACGAAGAATAACTTTTCCTTCTAAGTTATTACCGTTTGATGGATAAATGGAAAGTTCGCGTGTCAACACGCGGATAATTTAATTTAAAATTAAAAATCATTTTAATTTAAAATGTAATCATTTTTGCATGTCCTTACAGTATTTCGTTTATAATTTAATAAGCATTCAGTAGGCCTACGTATACAGGAAAATCATTGCTTATTTTAATAGATTAATTCTTGTTGAAAACTTTCCATGCGCCTGAATCAGAGACTTTATTAGGACTAAACCTTTACTAGCAGATGAAAGTAAATTAATTAAAAAATAATATTCTTCCCGTTTTAGTAATTTTCCAGACAAAAACAGGCCTACGCTTTCTTTATAAATGAAACGCCCAACCTCGTAACTTTTAGTTTCGTTAGTTTTACAAATCGTGTCAAAATATATATTCTGACAAACAAAATACTCTACAGATTTACAAAAGTTTTTGTCAAAGTGAAAAATTATTGAAGTGAGAACTTCATATACGAGACTATGGGGCCCGGCTCACTCCCGTACACCTCAGGCTTCTAGGGAAGTAAACTGATGCAACGTGTCATCAAATAGCTGAAAAGGAAAAGCAGTGTTGCCAGGTCAATCAAACTTCTTTTCCCCACACAGTTATACAAAATTTTCCCACTGCCACAAATATGTGTTCTTTAAGCAAAGCGTAATATTTTAAAGAATGTGAGCATATTCTAAATGTTTAAATACTGTTACAAAAAAAAGTAAATATTAAAAAACAATTTTATTCTTTAATTAACCTGTTTGGTGTCTGATCATATCTGATAACAAAATGTTTTGGCGTTTACTTCTGGGCCGCTGTCAGAGTGCAGCACTATGGTAATTTCTTTCATCGCAGGGTATCACGTAAAAAAAATTATTTGTTAACGTATTGTTTGTATATGTAACATTTACATGTATGTTCATTGCAAACATCGATTTTTTACAATAAAATATGTATAAAAACTACTATGCCCTCATCTCATTTAATTATATCTGTTCACTTTTATTTGAATCATAAGTCTATACAGCAAAATCTCTCTTGGTCCAAATACATACGAGCAACCTTTTACACACTGAATAAGTTCACTCTCCATTCGACACTACCTTTTCATTTAGGAAAGTCAAAATTTTAATGAACACAAGCATTTCGAAAACGTTAAAATTTAAAATTTTTTGCTTTCAAACTCCCTTTCATACTTTAACAACCGTAAAAATTGTGTTTTCGATCGAAATATGGATCGCAGTATACCGTTTTGCGACCCGCATTGTCAAGAGTTTTCAAGTGTCGTCAGAAACGGTTAAAGTTAATACCTCTTGAGCGAAAATAACAGTGTGAAATTGATTTTGGCGTTGTTAAACTCAACACGCGTTAACATTTAGCCGTTACCAAACATCCTGGCAATGACCAGAAGCAATTAATTGTTTGTCGATTAAATTGTTTAATTTAACAAAGTACGCTTGTTTACCACTTGATTGTCGGTAAACAATGAAAAGTTCCATCAAGAACAACAATAAAGCTAAATGTAATTGGATTCGTATATCGTTTACCTTGAAGGTCAATATAAAGTTTAATTAGAGAAGAAGAAGACTTTCTCTTTCGCATCTTTTAAAAGCTTGAGGCCACCAACTCTCTACACAAGGAAAATCCTTAACGTATAGAAAGCAGGTGGATTTTAAAGTTGAAGCAATAGATTTGTTTTATCGCACATCTATGTCGGGATGGATGACGTATTTGGCCGAGTATTCCTTTGTACTTTTCTTTCTTAGTTTGTTTTCGCAATTATAAAAAGTATGTCATTTTCTTTAATATGTAGATAGAATATGCATATAAAGTAGTAATTAAACTCTGAGCGTATGATAGCATGATGCAATGAAAATGTGTCTAAGTAAAGGGTGCAGGTTTGGACATTGCATGATAGACAATAAGGTACATGTTACATTTGTTCTTCTTCTTCTACGGCGTCACAGTTCGAAGTCGAACCTTAGCCTCCATAATCATCCGCCTCCATTTTTTCCTGTCCTCGGTGATCGATGTCCATCGTTTTATTTTAAGTAGATTATCAGCATCCCTCGCCACTGCGTCAACCCAGAGTGCCTTGGATCTTCCGACAGGTCTTCTACCCTCGATATGACTAAACAGTATCTTCCTAGGTATTCGGTTGCCTTCCATCCTAATGATATGTCCTGCCCATTGTAATCTATGCAGTCGAATGGTGGTGGCCAGATCATTGTCTTTATACAGCTTGTATCGCTCCTCATTGTGACGCATTCTCCACATCCCATTGATTTGGATTGGTCCATATATTCTCCTCAAAATTGTCCTTTCAAAAGTATTGACATTATTAGTGGCTCGTTTGTTCAGAGTCCAACTCTCGCTGCCATACGTTATCACCGGTCTGATCATAACTTTATATAATGTGACCTTGGACTGATGGTGGATATTCCTTGTCTTGAATATAGATGTCAACGAAGCATATGCTCTATTTGCGGTCTGTATCATTTTCCTTACTTCATCTATTTCTTCATTATCTTCTGCCATCCAACATTTGTTAATGGAGAAAGTTGTGTTAGTGGTTAAAATCACAAGCAGAATGATCACTATTGCACACCACTATATAAAGATATAGTGGATCGGAATAATTTTTATATAGTGATGTGCAACAGTGATCATTCTGCTTGCAACATTTGTTAGTTTAAGTAAAATTTGTGGGCAGCGAGTGCGCGTGTGCGAGAATATGTAAGTATGTTACGGGATAATTATAAAAACATATTAGGCCTAAATTAAACAATTTTCGTGTAAACAAAAATTCGGACATGAGACTTACACCAGAATACGCATAAATAAAAGATCTATCGAGTGGTAATATTTGTTCATAAATTAAATATATGAACTAAATATATGAGTTTTTTTAATAAAGAAAGTCTTACGACCCTGAAGATATGTAATTAAGTCAGTTTTTTTTTTGCATACTCCGCTATGTTTGTAGACAATATGTTACACGAATTAAGTTATCTTAACTTAAGCCGCGGGGAAAGGGAATATTGCAGCCAATCAACGGTCGAGAAATTTGTTAAAATCTCAGTTGATTCTCTGTTCCGTATCGGTCAGACATTCTCTCTCTGAACTCAATAACGGGTGGGCGTGCTGCTGGAATTTAGACGCTTGGTCTACGAAAGCGTACGAACACAAGTCTGAAAGTTCGCGAGTATAAGGTCAACAGAGACAGTATAATTAGTTTTATTTTGTTATCGTAAGCAATATTATAGTATTTTTGGTAATACTGTAATAATAATATAATAATAAAGATAATAATATTTTTTACGCAATTGGAAGTAAAGATATTCCTCTGTAGTTGTTAACCTCTTCCTTATCACCCTTATACAGCGGATGTATTAAGGCCACCTTCCATTCTTCTGCGATTTTTTCTGTTTCCCAAATTTCTTGAAAAATTAATTGTAGATCGTTTTTGATCTTTGGTAGAGACCATTTCAAAAGTTCAGCTGATATGGAGTCTTTCTCTACTAGCTTTATTATTTTTCAAAGTTTTAATTACTTCTTCAATTTCTTCGTAGTCAGAGGTGTATCTTCTTCTAAATTTTCATAAATGTCTGACAGTTCTAACTTCTGAATCGGTTCCGGGCAATTTAAAAGTCGATCAAAATATTTTGCAAGTATTTCACAATTTTCGGTATTACTTAGGCCAATTCTACCACTTTCATTTTTAAAACAAACACTTGGTGTTTGGCAACCCTTTAGTTTATTTTTAAAAGTCTGATAGAAATCTCGACAATTTAAGTCAACATCATGTTGGATTAAAGAAGTCTAACAGGATTTAGAAAAAAATAATATACATGCAGAAGAAGCAATTGAAAGAAACGTTTTACGGGCAAACGTGTTAAAAATGGAAGGAGTCCAAGGTGGGAGAGAGAAAAACGCAGGTTCAAAGTGGACCAAAGACAGGAAGAAGAGACACAGTGAAAATATGAAAGAATATTGGAGAAAAAGAAAAGAACAAAGAATAAAGAATTGAAATTGGCATGTGGTCCTTAGATGGCAGATACAAAAAAAGAGATAATAATAATAATAATTGATAAGTGCAATTGGTAATATCATTAATAAATCCAAAGCATTCCAATATACGATTCAACGACTACTTATTCTATGCAACTCCTGTACATCGCAATATATACACCAATTTTTTTTCAGTTTTTAATCGTAAATGATCTGTACACGATTGTGCAACATTTAGAGATCATCGTATCTTCAGAAAATTTATTAAAAAACATTTTACAGTGGGAAAATATTAATTTTATTCTGTACGCGAGGTTACAGGTCAGTGAAGGTTAATTACAGATTGCAGCTCAAGAGGCTAATGGATGTGGAAACGTTTGCTGCAGGCCTACTTTACTGCACAACCGAGCCTGTGTTCAAGGTACGGAGGGCATGTGTCCTCATAGTGCATGTGCCATCGAGCTTTTACTAACTCTTGCAGAACTTACCTTCAGAAACACAACTTTTCCTTTTTTTTTACAATAAATCCAGAGGTTGGTGGGTGGTCATATTCAGAAGTCATCGGCTTTATTTTAAACTATGTTTCCTTTGAAACCTTCTTTTCCCCCGTCAGCGTTGTCCTCGATAAACAGTATTAGCTACTAATGTATCTCACAAATTTCTCTAACACACTCACACACAAAATCTCAAATACTAAGACAAAAACAATAACCTTCCTAGGGAAGAACCCTGTAAGAGCAAAAATTTTAATCGATAATAGTGTTTTGGAGCAGGTATCACATTGTAATCGATAATAGTGTTTTGGAGCAGGTATCACATTGTAATCGATAATAGTGTTTTGGAGCAGGTATCACATTGTAATCGATAATAGTGTTTTGGAGCAGGTATCACATTGTAATCGATAATAGTGTTTTGGAGCAGGTATCACATTGTAATCGATAATAGTGTTTTGGAGCAGGTATCACATTGTAATCGATAATAGTGTTTTGGAGCAGGTATCACATTGTAATCGATAATAGTGTTTTGGAGCAGGTATCCCATTTTTAATTATTTGGGATGTGATGTCTCATATAGGAAGGACAACGACATCAAGAGAAAGTTAAATAAATTTAGTTATACTGTACCTGTGGAACAATAAGACGATAATTGAAGAATAAAACTCAGAAGGAGTCACAGATAAAGTTCTACAAGAGCGTGGCTGTGCCCGGACTTTAATGTATGAATGTGAAACATGAACTCTCCTGCAAGAAGATATTTCTAAAATACAGGCCGCGGAAATAAAATTTTTAAGTATAGTTAAGGGATTCAGTTGGAGGGATCATCTACGAAGCGTCGACATAAGGAATGAACTGAAGTTACAGTCGGTTCTGGATAGAATAAAGGAATACAGGCAGAATTGGAAGTCTTATGTGGAACGCATGGTAGAGACGCGTATTCCTAAACAAGCCTTTGAATATAGGAACGAGACATCTTGGAAGACCCTGAAAAATGGACAGAGACTCTGTGAAATCGCAATGGGCTACAGCCCAAGCTATGTAGTGAAGAAGAAGATGAAGACACACACATGCACTTGGAATTATCGTTACCAATAGTACCAAAGAGCATACACAATGGAGGAAACAAAGTGAAGAGAAAATTTCTATCTAAGATAGAAATTTCGCCCACTAAATGCCCTTTTCCGTAAGCCAGAAATAGTTATTTGCATATAGTCCCACTGACGACGAAGAGGCAAAACAGACAAAGATGAAGAACAACAACAATAAGGAGAATGAGAACTAGAAAACGATGGTGAAAGAGAATAAAAACAAAAAGACGATGAGAAGACACGGCGATTAATTAAACCCATAACTCCGATCAGTGCCGGATTTAAGATTTTTGAGCCCCTAGGCCAAGTTTTCAGAGCCCCCCCCCCACGGCTTTGACTTTAAAGTAATATATGTACTGCAGAAGTAATTTGATGTCAGATTAATACTATCAAATTTAAAACCAGTAGGCTACTATAAAAAGCGTGCTTTCATTTAGCAAACTTTTTCCAAATATTAAGAACCATGCAAAAGAACTGAGCAAATTAATTTATTTTATAAGTAGAGTAACTTAACTAAGCTTATTCGGAAATTTAACATAAAAAATTTCTTTTTTATTGTCTAGGTATAACACATTAATTTGTTCTTATAATTTTTATAAAATTAAAAAAAAATGGGTCTAGATTTATTTATTACCTAAAAATATCGCATAACCCGGAAAAATAAAAACATAACCTCAAACGCAAACCGTTCAGTCACAGCGCAGATAAACAATGATAACAAACAAGGGTGGTAAATTCGGGGGCAATATAACGGACGTTCAAAATTCGCATGCGCAGATTAGTTTTCAAGGATGCCAACGTCTTAAAAATAAGCGCGCAATATTCAAATAAGAACTGTCTTCCATTTGTATTATTAACGGAAATTGATCACTTAATTTCAAAAAATCATACTTAAATAAATCAAAGTGCCTCCATACTTTCATGAAAAAAAAAAAAAAAAAACTAGCTTGCGGCCTAGTCGGCCTAGTGGTAAATCCGGCACTGACTCCGATAAGTCGAGATCAGTGTATGACATCTGGTCAAGCGAATCGTACAAAATGGATAAGTCGTTAGTCGGACACAAGTAGTAAGCATTGATGGAGACGATTATTAAGATTCGTGATAACTTTTCAACCTCGTCACACGTTCCGGCAAGAATATTGCAGCGAAACCGCAGTGTCATTACACATGAGGAAATGTCCATCGACTACACAGTGTGTGTGTGTGTGTGTGTGTGTGTGTGTGTGTGTGTGATCGCGCGCGCGCGTGTGTTTTCGAAGTGGCATCGCTAACGCGGGTTTCACTTTCTCCAGAATTACGTACGGAGACGAGTCCGTCTCCTGCTGATTAACACTCCCGTGCTAACTGAGAATCACACAGGTGTTGCTTCTTATGGAACGCGAATTGTCTGAGTATACAACACACAGTCTCTCTCTTTTCTCTCTCTCTCTCTCTCTCTCTCTCTCTCTCTCTCTCTCTCTCTCTCTCTCTTCGCTAAACACAGTAGACGCTATGTTTGTCGATGACAACTACTTCAGATTGTCGAAAATTTTTGATAGCATTATTAAAACTGAATTAAATTTACTTCTACTTTCCTATCCTTTTTTTTTTTTTACTTCCACGTTCCGTAAGGAAATGGAAGTATGGTGATCGCGGAAAAAATAGTGTTCGAGATAAGGGCTGATTCTGATTGTACTACCCTCAAAACATGAAGACATGAAGAAAAGTCATTTTCCGAAAGTGTCTGTGTAGAATTTTTTCTATGGCGAACGATAACTGCCTCAAATTCAAACAGAATCAAATAATGTTCTGCATACGTGCCTGAGTTGTAGAAGACTGAAGGTGTATCGATTCTGGTGAAGATCGGTTGACGAAAAGTGGTAGTTTACCTGGAACGTTTTATGTTTTAACAAGAGTAAAGTACTTAATTTTGATACATAAAGTATGCTAAAAAAAGGTCGTAATAATCCACTATTGGAAGATAGATGAAATAACTATAAATAAAAAGGGTAGTTGTACGGGGAGGGGATAATTTTTTTTATATGTGTACTACGTTATCACCCGCAAGAGTAGTTTCTATGGAAATATTTGATTTCAATTTGTCAAACTTAAAACTCGATTTACAAGGAACACACCTAACTTGTTAGAAATTATCGAACCGAATTCAAGTAAATGATTTTAAATGTAAATCTTAGAACATGGAAGTCATGTATGATTTTCCATACCGATATTTTATTTCATGGATTAGACACGTTGCCTGTTCCTTCTTCACAGTATATCTCGCCATCTAGTTAAGCTCTCTTTAAATAGACTTATCCGCGAAGCTTCTTGAGACCACGCTTCGCTCGATGCTAAATACCCCAAGCGTGTCCTATACATCTAGACACCTCGGCGGTTACACAACCGTCCACAAACTTACGTTCGGTTTCCAATAGCATAAGTTTCTAAATAAAGTGACAAATTTCACAGGAGTGTGAAACGATTTGAAGAACGTTGGGAAATGAATGTAGAAAAGAAACGCAAAATTTTTTATAAAACAACGGCAATACCTACACTACTGTATGGTTCTGAAACTTGGGTCGTTAAGAAAAAAGATGAACGGTAGATACAAACAGTAGAAATGAAATTTCTGAAATCAGTTAAAAGGTGTAATAGACGAGATCATATAAGAAATGAAAAGATAAGAAATGATTTAGATAGTTTTGCAGTTAATGAAAGAATTAAAGAATACAGAAGAAAATGGATTCCACACATCAGTAGAATGGAAGAAAGTAGAATACCAAAGGTGACGAAAGATTGCAACGCTAGAGGCAGAAGAAAACTTGGTAGACCTACGAAAAGGTGTACTAGTGGAATAGGAACAGGCTGCTAACGCCTAAAATCGTTAAGAGATGATGATGATAAGCTTCTCTTCACTATCCGGCTGAAGGGGGCTTGTCACAAGATGAGCTCAGGACTCGTCTATAGACGAGCGTCAAACAGTAAATTTGAGTTCCTATCTAGAAATGAAGCGCACATACTACAGTGTACTAACTAAGTATTGCAGAAGGAAAAGGAAAAAGGAAGGCGCATTTATGTTGGACTGGAGCAATATAGTTAGTCCAGCTTAGAGGCAAATAACTCAACTAAATCATACGAGGAGCTGACAATTATTGAGATATATTGAATCACTACGTGCCGCATGAATTTGACACGTTGCGCGGAAAGATGAGAGAAGTAGATTTGTAAAAAGGACTTCGGAGAAATTGTTAAAAAGCAATACAATATGAAAATCTCCACTATAAAAACAAAGTTAATGGCATTTCAAGGCAAGGAGCCAATAAGAACAAAATAATTATTAATGGTCGAATTTTATAACAGGTGAGCCATTTTAATTATTTAGGAAATGATATTACTGAATATGATACTGATGTTAAGTCAGTTATGTTCCAGACGATCTGTGGGACAATCAACCGTACTTTTAGAAGCAAGGTACGTCGAGACACAAAACTTAAGTTCTATAAAGTTGCGGCAGTCTCTGTACCGTCTTATGGATGTGAATTATGGACAACAACCAAGAAACAAGACAGTAAACTAAAGGCTCGGAAATGGAGTTCTTAAGACGAGTTAAAAGTTGTTTTTAACTTGGCCTTATAAAGAATGAAGCCATAAGAGAAGACTTACTTGAACGAAAAATTAAAAAATTACAAACAACGGTGAAAAGAACGCTTAGAAAGAATGTCAGATTCCAGACTGGGCAAACGAGTCTGGAAATACAAACCTATAGGACACAGGTGTACGGGTAGACCCAGGAAGAAAAGATGGCTGGAGGATTTTTGAAGGCGAGCCAGTCAGCACCTTGCCTATGCTGTGTTGTGAATGGTGATGATGACTTCGGAGAGGAAACCTTCGCAGAAAAGAATGAAGGGTAGACCTAGGAAGAGACGGAGGAAGATCCGAAGGAAATTGGCGTACGAACTAGAGAGGAATGGCCGAGAAAAGGACGGAGGAGGAGGAGGAGGAGAAGAAGAAGAAGAAGAAGAAGAAGAAGAAGAAGAAGAAGAAGAAGAGCAGGAGGAGGAGGAGGAGGAGGAGGAGGAGGAAGAGGAAGAGGAAGAGGAAGAGGAAGAGGAAGAGGAAGAAGAGGAAGAAGAAGAAGAAGAAGAAGAAGAAGAAGAAGAAGAAGAAGAAGAAGAAGAAGAAGAAATAGCAATTAAGTCCTGAACACTATCAGTACCACTAATCCCTCGGTGGATAAAATGATCGAGGACTAGAACAAGTGTACAGTGGAGAAGCGAGTCCAGTTGTGTCGGAGGCAAAGACCGTAATACTATGAAGATTAGCAACGACCGTATATGCGCAAGAAGAACTTAATCGTGAGGGTGTTTGTTTGTTAAACAGCGTAGGTATGTAAAACTAACTATTACTGGGTGTTATACGTTATTGATTCGAAAGGAGATAACGCACTGCATACATGTGGAAGCTGATTACCAACAATATTATACCGTCTACGGCATTGTTGTTACCTTGGCTACCGGTAATTATTGCTGGCTGCTTCGGCCATTAACACCTTTACCTTACTGCTTGGCTATTGTTTACCAATAAAGAAGATAACCTCTTAACGAGTCGTTTAATTTAATACATACCGCTGTACAGATTATTTACTTTCCGTCCTACGTATCTGATGAAGAATTCAGTTTATATATTTAAATTAAAACGAAAACACTTCGCTACGTGTGATTTTGTTTACACGGTAATTAGGAAACACGTACAGACGATAACGTCACACGTGCAATACAGTTCGCGTTGCCATTAGTGCTTGCTTTCTCTCATTAGGTTGACTATTTTCGTGTCAAATGAGTTACGGAAAACGCGTTTCGCCACCTTAGAATTCCTCTACCCACGCACACACGTACATATTTTTACTGGGGAAGCAAAACCCAATTAATCAACGAGTATGCCGATGATTAAAATATGTGATGCGTCGTCGCGTACTGATGTGCGCGAGGTCCACAAACGAGTGGAGGTAAGTTGTCAAACACCGTTTCTGAATCTAGAACTATGGGTGTATTGCTGAATCGATTCAGAAGGTTGGAAAATGGAACGACTCGGGTAAATATGCTACGCGCCCATGGTATTGAGTATCTTTGCTTTGGTAAGTCTTTTAATTTGTCTATGACAAAGAATTGCCTAATGCAGATCCTTGTTTGTTGTAGTGTGTTATTTATGTCTTCCTCGTATATTACCCTTCTAATCTTCTAAGCATAAAACTGAACTCCTCGTCATCTTGCGCTACGGTTACCTGATAATCCGCAAAGCTCAAATTTTTAAGAAAGCTGAGAATTTTAAGAGATTTCGGGTTTGGAAATTTTAAGAAACCAACACAAAAACTTAAAGCTGCGTACACTGAAGAGCAGCTCGGCCGTCAGCTAATCGCGATTCTATAGTGTTGGCATCCTCGATCCTATAGAGCAGCGGTTCCCAACCTTTTTCGTCTCGCGTACCCCTTACTACCCATTTTACTAAAGTAGTACCCCCAAACCATACCCTCCATTTTTAACACATTGCTACATCCCCACATAGGCCTAAGTTGCACCTAATGGTTGTAATAAGATGAAATTTCAGTAACGTATGCTCTGTATAACGATGGTTGGCGTGTGGACCCTTAGCCTACCTGCTGCCTCTCCCCTATTGTAATACTTCCGCCCGGGCTCGACAGCAGCTAATTGCTGCGTGAGTCACCTCACTGTGCGTCCAGTATGAAACAATTATTTTTTGCCTCGCCCAATACTGGTAAAATTTTGTTATATTTGAAATCAGCGAAATAATACGATGAAAGTGACATCAAACACGACTAAGGAATATTAAAAATTTGGCGTTATAAAGCACTATGCACTGAAGATGTGTATTAAAGTAATTGTTGAGCTTTTACCTTGAAACACCTTAAAATTTAATATTTATCGTGGGGTACACACACGACGGACCACTCAGGGGTATGCCAAAAATAAACAGTAATGGTGGACTCTATGTATTTGTCTCTAACAACGCGCCGCCGGTAACCTGTCGTCTACTCGTCGCAAGCCACGCGCCTGTGCTCGACATTGTTGAAAATGGTACAAGACAAGAGGCGAAATATAATGCGGTTTTAATAATTTTTGTACTTTATTATTTTTTTAAGATAGTGCCTAATGAAATAATGGACAATAACAATACATCTTCAAACAAAACTTACGTACCTGTGTTATGTGTATAGTATGCTCTGTATGACGATGGTTGGCGTGTGGACCCTTGGCTTACCTAACCTAACATCCGTCCCAACGCGTACCCCAGGTTGGGAACCGCTGCTATATAGTGACGCATGGAGGTAAATTGCCACGATCTGGAACTGCTTAGGTTGACTATTTACGTGTCAAATACGTTGCGGAAAACGCGTTTCTCCATCTTCAGATTCCCTCTCCCCCCCACTCACACACCCGTAAATATTTTCACGGCGGAAGCAAACACGTACTTAATCATCGAGTGTGCTGATGATTAAAATACGTGATGAGTCATCGTGTACTGATGTGTACGTTCGATTTACCACAAACGAGTACAAATACGTTGCCACACCGTTTCAGAATCTAGAACTACGGGCGCATTGCCACACCGACTAAGCAGGTTGGAAAAGGGAACGACCACTCATTTTAACTTTATCTTAACATATTAATGAAAAATATCTCTATATATTCGGGTTAAAACATCATGCGACGTTGTCCGATGCCTCATGGCCAATATCTCCTGTCGTTGCAGTTTTCTTCGGTTAGACCTCGTACACTCATTGATCTCCTTACACCCTGTATCCATGTAACTTTTGGTCTTCCCCTTTTTCTGTTTTCCTGTGGTGTCCATTTCATCACTCTCTTTGGCAACCTCTCCTCCCCATTCTCTCCACGTTCCCATACCAAATTAATTGTTTTTTCTCGATGTGTTCTAAAACAGTTTCTTTTATATTCATTTGTTGCTTAATTGTTTCGTATCTGACCCGGTCTAATTTTGATGTTCTACATATTCTTCTTAAGGCGTCCATTTCTGTGGCTTCTATCTTTCTTTTCAGATGTTCTTTCATTCTCCATGTCTCAGACCCATATACTAATGTGCTCTTAATCATTGTGTTGTATGTTCTCATTATCCTTCGTTTTCCTATTTCGGTGTTCCACAGTATTCCATTTAGAGACTTAATTATTGTTCTTACTTTGTTTACTCTACACTTTATTTCTGTATCGTCTGTCCCCTCCTTGTTAAAGTTTATTCCCAGATATTTGTAATTCTCACATTTTGCTACAATTTCACGGCTTTCCAATACTATGTCGGTCGTGTCCTCTCCTATACACAAATATTGTGTTTTTCCACATTCATCTGCAGTCCCCATTTTCCGTATTCTTCCTTCAGTTTGCGTGCCATGTATTCTAAGTCATAAAAATATCTTCATAATTCTAAGAAGAAAAATATCTTCTTTAAAGAAATACATATTTCTTATTTTATTATTAAACATGGAATAAAATATTGCAGAATAAACCTGAGTTGCTATTAATTGAACAACTGAACAAAAACAGTGTACACACACACACACACACACACACACACATACACACACAAAATGGGGCTCTTTCATAAGTGTATGTATAAAACTATAAGTATTATTATTAGTATCATTTTTATTGTGAATTATTATTGTGTATACTTGTGTTGTTTTGTACATGAAAAAATCTCCATACTTTTTTTATATTTTTGAAATTTTAAACCACAAACTTTTTTGTCGTCTAATCGCTTAACACCGACTTTTTAAAAGACGTCTTCGCAAATATTTCTTTCGAATTTCAAAATGACTTGTTTGCCATGAAGTTCATGAAAACAGATTGAAGAAATAATATCAACTACTGGTTAACCGAGTACTTAACTACAATGACGTAAGGAAACAAAGTAAGCTAATTTTGTGTTCTTTGTGTTATGTATACGATATAGTTAGTTTATCGTTTGTTTTTATCTCTAAGTAGTAAAAACAATATGTTATATATGCTTTTTAATATAATAAACAAAGAGGCAAAGAAACTTTTCTTTTGAAACACGCTTTGTTCATCTAAAATCAATAGGATATTTAATAAGTAATTTTTAATTTTAACTTACTGGTGTGGGAGTGAACGATTGTTAATTACATACACTGCAACAGGAATGTTACTAGACAAGTGTTACACTAGAGCTTGCAACATTCCTTTTACAATAACTGAAAAAGCGGGTTCTTCATTGGTACGGGACTGTCATAATCCTATATTAAGCCTCTCCCGCTTAGAAAACCAAAAGAGGTTCCTATCATGGTTGCTACGTTGACGCAGTGATAGGGCTTGGATAAACTAAACGCAGCCTGGTGACTAGGGTGGGCCGAAAAATATTTATATTTTTTTTTTCGATTTGCTGTACCTCGGAAAACTTGCCCCCCTAGGACGGATAAGAAAAATTAAAAAAAAATAAAATAAAAAAACCGATGGAGATTTCATCTGTAATAAAATCAGGAACAGCAGCTGACTGGAATTTTGACAAGTTTCCATGTCATACGCAAGCAGTGGAGCTGTGTGTGAAGCTGGTGACAGAAGCGTCACAAAAAGTCGTTGGTGCCAAGTCCAGGGATGGGTTAATCAGAACGGCGCTTCTTTCACGATCCACCATGCCAGGTTTTTCGAACAAATCGGAGTTTAAAATAGCAACAACCAAAATGAATGAGTAAAAGACCTTTGACATAATGCCATAGCTCGTAACATTTATCATTACAATTTTCATGTCAATATGTAAAATTTGCAGTTTGAATGTTAAAAATATGATTTTCAGGTACAATGCGCAACCAACAAAAGTTGAAATATCTATGCTTTTTTAAATATATTTATCTACCCTGTGCTATTCTTTACTTATTCAAAGCTATAGCTTTTGACTTAAGTAGAAAAAGTTTAGTTTTTTAGTGAATTATGAAAAATTGTTATAATTGATCAGTTTTTATAATTTTCGGGGGTGATGCGTGACCGGAAGATATTAACAGATTTTTATTTATTTTTTTTTATTTTACTTATCTGTCCCAGGGGCACGTTTTCCGAGGTATAGCGACTCGATAAAAAAATAAAAATATTTTTCGGCCCACCCTACTGGTGACGTAAGTCGTCATGCCGCTGTTTGATGCCTGTTTGAGATTGTTTTCTGTTGATTCTCAGGCACTGTTGTCCTGACGGACGCTTTTCTCCTACAGTAATTGTCAGACGTCCATGGGACTTTCAACAACTGTCTCTGGAAACCAACAATTTGCAAAACAAAGCAGATCTTAAGCCCGTCTGAACGAGTAGAGTCTATGGCCAATTATCAAATACCGCAAACGACTCCAACATATCCTATATTTCCGTAACATTGCTGATGTATACTTTACGTATGTGACATAGTCATTTAGAATTATCACTGTTGCACACCACTATATAAAAATTATTCCGATTAACGCTTTCAAGCTTCACAGCTCATCGTCGGATCGGAAATGAGATCGGAGATTTCCGATCTGACGTTAAGCTGTGAAGCTTGAAAGCGCTAATCGGAATAATTTTTATATAGTGGTGTGCAACAGTGATAATTCTGCTTGTGATTTTAACCACTAACACAACTTTCTTCATTAAATAGTCATTTAGTCCGATGTATGGTTGTCATCATCAAAATTATGTTTCGTAATGCAATGTTAAGTAAAGTCGCCAGGACAACACTGAAGTGCAAATACAAAAGAGCATTAGCCAGCAGATTTATTATTGGAATTCAGGCAATAGAATTTATCGTGGGGTTAGTGGTAAAGTTACCCAAGTCCACTTTGGTGAATTTACTAACAGTAAAGGCTTTCAAGTGCAATTATAAATCATAAAATTAATAAACTGATTTTGAAGGTTAATATAAGCAAAATGATTAAAAACCGTGGTCGGTTGATGTGTAACTGGACATCGTCGACAACGTTTCGAATCCCACCCTTGGGAATCTTCTTCAGGCCGAAAAAAGCGACAGAGTGTCGTGAAACAGTTATGGCGGATCTTGGTGGAACGATACCCGACAACCTTTTTCGGATAAAAGCAACCCGACCCGAAAAAAAAGTTTTCGCTGCTCTTACCCGAAAAAGTTGTCGTATATCGTTCGGCCAAGATCCGCTGTAACTGTTTCACGACACTCTGTCGCTTTTTGCGGCCTGTTGAAGATTCCCGAGGGTGGGATTCGAAACGTTTCCGACGATGCCCAGTTACATATCAACGTACCACAGCCCGGTTTTTAATCATTTTGAGTATACTGACACCGGCCGTGTGAGCTTGAGGGAACAATTTTAAGATTAATTTTTGTTATTAACAGAGTTTTATTGATTACATAGGTTAGAAAGTGAAAAGGAAAAATGGAAGTTTATAAAAAAAGTAAAATGTGTATTTAGGTAGTTTACCTACATCATTGGACTTAGGTAGTTTTACCGCTAAAACCTCGAATACCATAGTAGTTTAAATAAATTAATCATCAACAGAGATGACTCATTGGATTGATACTTCTATATTCTTTATATTCTTCAAACTTTGGTATAAAATATACTTATTGCAGTCATATACAGATTGCTGTATTCAGACGAATTAACAAAAACGCTTGATCTCCAGAACAAGACGGTTCATGTTAACGTTATGCAGGCTGGGACACGACACATTGCTGCTAGGACCAGGGACGTATTTACGAGGGGGACAAATGGAACCTCCCCCCCCCCCCCCCCCAAGAAGGTCGGAAAAGTTAACGATTTTTGTTAAGCTCTTAATTTTTAGGCTATTTTACTTTATTTTTATCAGCTTGTTCACTAATGTAGTAGTAGTTCTTTTTTTTTTTAATATGCAAACAGGTTTATTAAACAGCATTAGGGTATACGCTTGAAATATGAGATATAGGAAAATAAATTCAATCGATAAGTACATTTTACCAATGTTTCAAAATGCGTATTTTTTGTATTATCACCGTTTACTTTAATGGGACTGACTTCAGGATGTTATCACCCCTTTTTCAGCCACTTTGAAGACAGTAGCCTAATGTTGATTAGTCTTAACTTGTTTTTTTATTTCTTATGAAGGCGACCCGACCCGGGCATCCCCCAAATCAAAATTCTAGATACCCCGCTGGTATTCAGACGAATTAAAAAAAAAAAAAAAAAAAAAAAAAAAAAAAAAAAAAAAAAAAAAAAAACGACTCCAGAACAAGACTATTCATGTTAACTTTATGTAGGATGGACACACATTGCTGCGAGGACACGGGTCCGAGTGTGTAGTCTTCTGATAAATAGAAAAGTGTACTGTACAATTAATTCCGTGTTCTATACTCGCGAGCCATGGTTGCATGCCGTCCGTAACGTCTCTATGATGATATGCTCTGCAGATTCATCATATCAATTTTTACTATCTAACTGAAATAGGCTATATCCATCTTGGGAGATTAATTGTTCATCATCACTATCTGCAAGGATTAAACCAAGGAATGTTTGTTCCGGTCCCAAACAGTCAAAGAGTCTAGAGCAGGCCACTCCAGCGCTTCCTCGGACGTCCCACACCTCTCCGTTCCCTCGGCTTACAGTTCCATTGTTGTTTGGGGATGCGGCAGTCATCCATTCGGATAAGATGTTCCCACCAATTCAGCCGATACTGGGCAATCCTGTCTATTATAGTCATAATATTCAGTCCTTGCCGTATACCTGTGTTTCTTCTGTGATCACGGACAGTATACCCTCCCACGTGCCGAGAAATCTCATTTCAGCCGCTTGGATACGACTGGCCTGGCCTTTCGTTAAAGTTCAATGCTCAGACCCAAAAAGAAGGGCCATCACCTTGTAGAATTTTAGGCGTGTTTCTTTACTTGCTGACTTATAGCGTTCGCCTGATGGTCCTGCACATAAGGCTTAACTTATGCAACTTATTCACAGGGTCGTTGCTTGTATTATAAGACACACTGTAGGCCAGGCATTCAAAATTGCTGACTTGTTCCAGGGCAGTACCATCTACAACAATTTTTGGCCGTACGGGATCACTTCCATGAAAAGCCATTACCTTGGTCTTAAGTGAGGATATTTGTAATCCAGAGTCTTTGCAGATTCGATTTAACAAATGTATACCCATCTGCAATCTGTTTTCCGAGTCCGACACAATAGCCTGATCGTACGCAAACAACAAAGTGTCAATTGCAGAGTGGCCGATCATAAAATGCTGCGGAAGACACAACTGCCAGTTTTGTATGACATCGTCAATATATAAATTAAAAAGAGAAGGTGATAACGGACACCTCTATCAGGAATTGATCATTCCAACTCTAGGAGCTGTTCTCGGTAGATTAATTGTTATCCGACGAAATGTGTTTCTTATTTCATAAACATAATCAGGGTCGTACCATTGCAGAAGCTTCTAGTAGACAGCATATCAATCTCGTCGTCTAACAATGGGGATGGATCACGCGGTTTAATTACGCTCACACTCTGACTAAGAATATAAAGGGACCATAAACATTACAAATCTTCGCGCGCGCGCGCCCACACACACACACACACACACAATTCTCGCCCAAACTGTTTTAGAGTTTTCAAAGGTGATCAGGTCGACATGTTGACAAATGTTACAACGACGTACTTTGAACATTTTCTGTTACTTTATTTCTCTATTTGTCGATTTGTTAATGTTACTCTCGTAACCAAAAATTATTGTGAACGGAATAAGGGATAGGAACAGACAGACTAAATAGTCTAAAAAAACGAGATTAAAGAGAGAAAAAGAGAGAGAGAGAGAGAGAGAGAGAGAGAGAGAGAGAGAAGGAGGAATTGAAAGGACAGAGAAAAATAAAAGAATGTGAAAGAACAATTAGGAATAAGTGAAGTCTACGTAGTCGAGTAATAAAATGCAATAAATCCATAAACAAAGTCAGCTTTGAATATGGAGAGAGAGAGAGAGAGAGAGAGAGAGAGAGAGAGAGAGAGAGAGAGAGAGAGAGAGAGAGAGAGAGAGATTCCACCATTTCAGTTATTCTCTCACGATAATAATGTATAGTTTTATTATTTACGCTTGCTAAAATTTAAACACACACACACACACACACACACACACACATTTCTTCCAATAAGCCTAATAATAAAACTGACGGAAGAAAATAATCTTTAATTTGAAAAAAAATGTAAGTTATACGCACACCGGAACCGCAGCTTCATAAAAATTTTAGGCCTATATATTACACAAAATTACGACATAGGCTACCTACAGCGACTAAGCAAAGGTTAACTCAACAAAATGAAGCCACTGTATACAATTCTTGGTGTGCAGCTTTTGTTTAAGTATCCAATAATATACTCTTACTATATACAATACATTCGTGAGAGAATAACTGAAATGATGGAATCTCTCTCTCTCTCTCTCTCTCTCTCTCTCTCTCTCTCTCTCTCTCTCTCTCTCTCTCTCTCTCCACATATTCAAAGGTGACTTTATTTATGGATTTTTAATTGACTCATCAGTCCGATATTTTTATTTTTGTTCACCGCCCTTATGGCATTTTTTACTCGACTACGTAGATTTCACTTATGCCTACTTGTTCTCTTTCACACTCTACTAGTTTTCTCTCTCCTTTCAATTCGTCTTCTCTCTCTCTCTCTCTCTCTCTCTCTCTCTCTCTCTCTTGGCTATTTTTTTTTTTAGTCTATGTGTTTCTCTCTTTCACTCTGGGCATAATAGCATAATCATTTTTGCCTACGAGTAGGCCTAATATTAAAAAATGTTAGTGTGCATTATTGTTATTGGTTCGTTATCAGTAAAATTATATTGTAATAAAATGACATCTTTAAAGAATCCATAATTCGCTGATTTCACTGCAGTTAATAAATGAAGACTGCAGTTCATCAAATTAAATGTTTACCAATAAGCAGTTCGATTGCTAAGTCTTCAGATCAGATTTTACATTTTCTTTCTTTGATAGGCTATATCATTTACGTCCATTAATATGCAGGCCCTTTACCTTAAGGAGCGTATTTACGGAGGGACCAAACACCTCCCAGAGAGTCAAAAAATTGACGGATTTTATTAATCTCTTAATTTTTACTCTGTTATATTATTTTTTTCAGTTGTGTATGCTAATATAGCAGTAAATCTTTAAACAAACAGGTTTATGACACAGCATTAGCGTATACATTTGAAATATGAATATAAGTAAATCAATTCAGTCAATAAATATTGCGACAGTACAAATAAGTGATGTACTGAGCATGAAATATAAAAATTTAAATTTACTTAATAAACTGTAAATAATTAATAATATATTAGAAATAAGCATGTTATGGATTGCAAGCTTGACTCAGACAAAAATATGAACAGGTGTTTCGACCTGAATCAACGTGCACACACACACAAATGTAACTGAAAGTGTGTACACCAGTATTTTGCTAGTGTGTGTGAACGCAGGTCTCTGCAGGCAAGTTTGCCACCCCAGTATGAATAATTGCACAATGACTGTTTTTCCGTAATTATTCATAAACTAGAATTAAGAATTAAAATCCAAAAGCACCATAAAATGTAAATAAATTTAATAAATACTGTGTGCGAAAACCACGCGAAAGTGACACGCCGTACAAGTGCAATAGTGAAATAACTGTGTACAAATCAAAAGGGTTAAGTTGCAATGTCCAAAATTACAATGAACATGTGTTGTAAAATTAGTTATAAGATAAGTATAAAAAAATACTTACAGGGCTCTGCAATTCGCAGAAATATAAAAAATAGTGAATTTGACAAAGAGTGGGGGAACTGACGCCAAAGACAGTTTCTAACATGTCGATTTTGTATCACTGAAGGGTGTCGACCAAGACATGGGTATAAATAGGACACGCAAGCTTCAGTGGTTCTCTTTCTTGAATCATCCACGATGCAGCGGGAGCTTATGCCCGTCAGCACGGCATATTTATTAATATTTTTATAAACAGTTTAAATTGCCAGTTATGTACAAATACGTAACCAAGCTATAAGACAAACATTGTAATTAATAACAGCACTACTGAAGAAGTCCATAGCGATACGACGCTGGACAAGAGAAGAAGTTCTATAGCGATACGACGCTGGACAAGAGAAGAAGTTCTATAGCGATACGACGCTGGACAAGAGAAGAAGTTCCATAGCGATACGACGCTGGACAAGAGAAGCAGTTCCATAGCGATACGACGCTGGACAAGAGGAGAAGAGAGACAGCTGACGCTGGAGGCGAGACGAAGATGAACACCGATGGAACAAAAATGATCGAGTATGATTGACGACAATAAGGTGATAGACAACTTATTCATATATTAATCATACACAGTATACAAAGACAGTTAAAGACATTAATATTTTATTTAAAAATAAGAGTAATATTTCTTGTATAGTAGAGTTAAAAATCATAGATGTTTTACAAATACGATTACCGTAACAAGAGCTCAAATTAATATGATATAAAATGGTTACAAAGAATATAAATAAAAACAATTAGTATTTGAGAAAACAGTACTGAGAAGTAATAACTATTAATCTTTTGAGTACGTACCATATATAGAAAAAAGATTTAAAAATTGATTTTGAAACATATTAATAGACTGAGTAGTCTAAAAATGAGATTTTTCTTTTATATACTATTTAGTAGCATAGAATGTTTAGTTAGTAAGGATGTATATATCTTAAGCCTTACGGCGTTATAACAAATAATAACTAATGTTTTTTAAATCGAAGTCAGTGCCGTGTGCACATATTTTTTTTTATAGTATCAAATAAATTTTAATTACTGTTTCAAGTTCCGTAGAGTTCTTATTGCAGATACACCTGACCCCCTACTTAAATGTTATATGTTTAAAGAATTTGTCAATCTTGAACGTGAGACCGTTCACACCTATTTATGTATATGTAACGTTGTTTAAATTTGGTGCTCCAAGATCGAGGGACTCCACAAATTTAAATTAAATTAAATTTGCCAAATTGTCACGTTGCAGTATCTTATAAACAATGTTTCAATAACGCGTATTTTTATTGTGTTATTACGGTTTTATTTAATGGGACTGATTTGAGCCACTTTAAAGATAACAATGCTGATTAGCCTTAACTTTTGTATTTGCCGACCCGAACCCTGATCCCCCCCCCGGGCCAAATTCTAGATTCGCCATTGTTTACCTTTACTCCTAAAGACAAAACAAGTAACAAGCCAAATCTGTTTTTGCATAATGAATCTCATAATTTTATAAACCTACTTATATTTATTATATTACATTAGACACTATCAAACATAGTGTGATTTTAATCATCTCTTTAATGCACAGTAATATAACTTAAATTTTCTTAATTATTATTTTAAAGTAGTATTGAAATTGTAGTTCGTCATCTGCGTTCTCTTTCTCTGTAAACTACCTTTACAGGTCCTACACGGCCGTATTTCTCTCTCTCTCTCTCTCTCTCTCTCTCTCTCTCTCTCTCTCTCTCTCTCTCTCTCTCTCTCTCTCTCTCTCTCTCTCTCCCTCCAATAATTACACATAGGCCTCCTGTAACAACGTATACTACCTATAATGACGTTTGCAAAGACGTACTTGAGTTTTACAATTTGTTTAATTTTAAAGTATTAAATACACTGTGTTGTCTATCGTTATGCTTAAAGTAGTGACGTTTTGTAGATTTTAATTTAAATTGGATTGACCACCAGTTAGTCTCGATTATCCATGCTGTACAGCAATTGCGTGTGGTCGGCGCGCGTACTCGCACACTCACAGAATTTTTTTAATAAAATTAAAAATGTATTTTATATTTAAAAAACGTTTAAAGGTATTACGTTGAAATTTTAACGTTCGAGATTTTTAAATAATTTATATATATTCTATTATACTTTTTTAATTTAAAATTTAAAAAACTGTATTATGTAAAACTTATTTATGTTTTGAAGAGGTTCAGAGAACACGAATACCACTTCTCTTAAAAAGCTACAGTATGTTTCAAGATAAATGTTTTTCTGAAATATTTCTATAAATAATATCTCCAGCTATTCAGTTATGTTGTATTTAAAAATATAAAATTAAAAAACACAAATAACATATATGATGACATAATTACAGTTTGACTAAAATTCTTCAGTTTGAAACTATTTTAAAATAGGCAAAAAAAAATTAAATATTTATTGAGCAAAAATAAAATGTTGCTTGCATATATAATTATAAACACTTAACTTAATTCTTACCACTTTTGTAACTGACATAACCATTATTATAAATACAGAGTGGCCCATAATTTGCCAGCGATATGGTCCTTATCACCTTTCTAGTAAGTTATCAAACCGACACCAAGAAAACCTTCACGGAGACAGTAGGCCTGCTGACCGTACGTGGCTGCTCTACGTGCTAACGACCCAATTTGTATTTTTCAAGCACAAAACGGCATGAAGGCATCGAGTGGCTTGTTGAAAAAGCTGTGTTGACGTAAGAGGAGCCAGCCACAGTTCAAACTAGCCTAGCGGGCTAGTTTTGAAAATTTTGAAAAGTGGAAAGAAGAGCTTAGCAATCCAAGATCTTTCTATTTCACGTGTACTATTTCTTCACTATTCATGTGTATTTTTATAATAAACACGCCACACTTTAATTTACGAGTAAATGTTATGTAGACCTATTACTATTATACTGCTTACATTCTTGAAAAATTATTTAAGATTATTAAAGTAAGAATTTAATTTTCCTTTTACTTCATAACTGTTCAAAACTGTCCTCCCCCCCGCCCCAGGGGATCCGATTGGGGAACTTGAAGCTCCGGATGATTTTGCCCTGCCTAGTAACACCCCTAATACCCATGATGTTATTACTAGAGATATGTAAACGATCTTTAATGTAGTGGTTTCTCGTTGCCTTCTACTTCCCAATGTCGTTGACTAGTAACTAGTTCATCCGATTTCTCAACCCCAGGGCAATGAGGTGCCCTACCGCTTGCCAGTTCATCCACCCGAAGCTGCTGACTAGCAAGTGGGAGACTACTTATTCCGGTAGTCACTCGGTCGCCATTTCCTCGTCAGTTAAAACAGGGAGCACCATACAACCGAGGCTGTACTTCGAGAAGGTGAGGTGGCATTTGTACATGAGACGCTATATATTGCTTATCATATACCTTACACCCCTTACTTGCGCATCCCCTTATACCCCTTACACCCCTTATACCCCTTATACCCCTTACACCCCTTACCCTTCGCCCATCATATTCATATACCTTATACTTTAAATTGGAATCTTTCTAAATGTGGCTTTACCGTAGAATACTGAGCATTTCATGGACGGCACATATAACTAATGTTGAAGTTCTTAGAAACAATGTTTGGCCAGAAAATTAGTAAAACTGCTAAAACTCTGATATAATTTTGACTGTTTTAATTTATCGCTTTCTGGTAGTTATGTAAATGAATAACTGACTGACTACGCTTCCACTCAAAAATCTACAGTGAATTTAAAGATTGAAAACCATAGTTTGGCCTACGGAAAGACGACAAGAAATTTGGCAAATCTACTTAAGGACAGGGGAGGAAGAGGGTGTTTGCTTATTTTTCCTTAAATTTGGAGGGGGAGGTGTCTAAAACGACTAAAACTGTGCTTACATAACGCTTGAGTAGCTCCTTACTTAGGGTTACCAAACCTGGGTTCGAATTTACCGTGAAAACTCGGACGTTCTACACATCTCACACGTTTTGGTGAGATTTTGCAATACTATATGGAGATATGAGTTGGATAATGTAAAAGCATGGATTCATCAGGAGGAAATGGTGTGATACATAAGCAGAAAAACAGAAGAAGTAAGTCTATTACGGTGACTGAAATTTCCAAGGAAGATGAAGAAAGATTTCTGAGATACAGTTGTGTTATAAAGACGAGTGATACTTACGTGTCGAGGTACGATCCTAAACAAAAGTATACAACTTTTAGTATATGTAGATGATATTGATCTATTTGCTAGGACAAAATGAGATCTCATTAGTGCCTTTACAGCATTAGAGGGAGCCCCAAGTAAAATTGGACTGCAGATATACTTGGAGAAAACAAAATAAATGTATGCTGCCAACAAACTACCATTAAACCCACCCCTTCAAAACCTTGAAATAGGCACACAAAATATAGGGGCGGTAAAAGAGTTTATATATCTTGGCTCCCAGATAAACAGCACCAAGGACACCAACACTGAAATAATAAGAATAATATATTTCGCAAATAAAACATATTATGGATAAAAAAAAAAAGCACCTGATCTCAAGAAGCACGAAATGCAAAATTTACAAAACACTTATCAGGCCAGTGCTGACATATGGTTCAGAAACCTGGAGAATAACAAAAAATAGCGAGAGACTCTATGTTGCTGTGAAAGACGGATTCTAAGAACAATATTTGGAGGAGTACAAGAAAATGGAATGTGGCGCAGGCGCTATAATTATGAACTATGCCATCTTTACAAAGAGGCGGACATTGTCAGGATAATCAAAATATACAGGCAAAGGTGGGTTGGACACATAGAGAGAATGGAGGAATGACAGCCTACGAAACATATTTTCTACCTGAAACCAATGGGTATAGTCTGGCCACGATTCAATGATCGAGCATTGTGTAAGGTGGGAGAAGCATGGCCGTGTACTACGGTAGGCTAAGTGGGGGTAAACCAAACGGCTAGTACACATATTTCAGCCTACCTCACAAGCGGCCGCGTGATGGGGGAGAGCAGCTTCGACTGTCCAGTCGCGCCAGACAGTAGAAAAAGGGAAAGACCCCGAAGTAGATTCAAAGACCAGATAGAGGAAGGCCTTTGAAAGCTGGACATAAGAAATTGGAAAGCCAGGGCACGCAATAGGGAGGAATGGAATCGACTCTTGGAGCAGCCCAAGACCCACCAAGGGTTGTAAAGCCACGGCTGATGATGGTGGTACTTACGTGTTCTGTAGAGTGGGCGGCCGGCTTTAGAGATGGAAGAAGATAGGTGGTGAACCGCGTGCAAGAAGATTTGAAAGGAAGAGAAGAGTTTAATGGGAAATTGAGAAAATTAGGTGAACTTGACACAAACACAAAGCGTAGGCAACTTATGAATGTGCAGCCGTTAAATCTGTGTTTCTCTATTGCAAAAATATGACGAAAGCAAAAGACGACCGCTCAAAATGAAAGCAATATTTTGACAAACAACTAAAGGATAAGCTAATAAAGGAACCTTTTACCATTTTAACAATATTTAATATTAACAATGACTTCAGTAAAAACAACATTATACGGTTTAAGTTGGTTTTCAATCCCTGTGTTTCGACCGTCATATTTACAACGTATGGTTTTATTGGCCACTAAACTTGTCATCGGTGGATATTTTATGGTCATTTTAGAGTGTAGTCTATAACTCTCAGGCAGACTGCGGCAAAAATTTGCCGCGGAATAACATAATCTAGTTCGCATTCTGCCAGCTGTTCTTACAGCGTGTTTAATATCTTTAATCGTTTTTAACTGTAGGAGCATCTTCTCACTCACTGACTGATCTGTTTCCATTCCACTCTGCCAAGCAGCATAAATGGTACACTGACTGATTTCCCCATTCTCCACTTATCTGTGGATAATAAGTTTCTCCAACATATCAGTAACATTTTATGGACATAATACATAAGCAGGCATATATAAAGACACGCATCTTCTGTTTCAAATTCAATGTTTCTTCTTAGCACTACAGCTCAACGTAAGCCCAACACCAATCTTCTCCAAAGTCTCCTGTCCATTTCCATCTCATTTTATCCCCTCATATCTATTCTTCAGCGATCTTCTAGCACATCGTCCAACCATCTTATCCTAGGCCGGCCCCTCTTTCTGCTTTTATAGACTTGCTCCCTCAGGATTTTCTTTGGCATACCCTGAGCATCCATCCGTTCTTGGTAATCTAGCCAGTGTATTCGTTGAGCCTTTATGAATATTACAGTGTCCTCAATAGCTCATCTATCCCCTGGTTATTTCTTATTCTCCATTCGTCGTCTTCTTTAACCGGGCTATAAACATGTCTTATGGTCTTTCTGTCAAACGTCCTTAGTGTTACTTGTTCCTTTTTCCCAATGCCAATGTCTCACGTCCTTAAGTAACAACCGATCTGATAAGTGTCTTATATATTATTATTTTTGTGTTACAACTAATGAGTTTGCTTTTCAATAGTCTGCTGTTGGCATAGTATGCCCTATTTCCTATTCGTATCTTGTCATGTACTGTCGGGTTTCTGGACCCTTCATTATCTATCATGTTACCCAGGTATCTGAACTTATTAAATGCATCAAACGAATTATCCTCTACTCATAAATTATATAGATTCCTTCTCCTTTCTGAAGCAGAAATTAGCATGTACTTAGTTTTACCGTATGCCGCTCACTGCAGTCTTATATTCAGCACTATCATTCCGAAGACCTCGTCCTCGTCGTCATCGTTCTCCTCCTCCTCCTCCTCCTCCACCACCACCACTTCTTCCTACTTCTCCTCTCCCTCCCCCTCTACCTCTTTCTCCTATTCCTCTGCCCGTAAAACATTCCTCTTCTGTTCTCGTAGTGTTTATAATCAACTTTTCTGACGGCAAATCTCCTCTCGGCTTGTCGATGAATGTTGCTCAGGCCGAAGAATATTTCGTGTAGTTCGCGAATACTGAATATATCCAAACATTCCGCATGTCTTAATTTTGCTGCTACTCTAGAGCAGCAAAATTAAGGTTTTCTTATATAAGTTTCTGGTCAGATGTAACGCTATTTTCAGTTTCCGCATTTATTATCAAATACAATTTGTTGGGGCACTTTGGGAGTTAATATTGAAAGTCTCCTACCGAGTTGAGTATTTTTTTCACACAAAACCCTGTTCGCAATCGTTGCATTATTTTTTCAAGGCTTTTTCCCTTCGTTTGCTTTGGAAATTCTTGTAATATCTTCTTTCAAACAGATCGGTATCCCCATATTGTGTTCCTTTTAATCAAAGAATCAAAACATTTTGTCTGCCTGTTACAATAGATACGTGGGATATCAATGGTAAAAATAGCTTTCAGCGAGAAGAAAACAATTACTTTCTGGCAAATTGAGTAATTCCGTAAGAAAACTATTATTAAAGATCTGTGACTGGAGCAGAAACGTTGACCATCAAATATGGAGATGCAAATTATTTGGAAGCTTCATAAGTTCACCTGGAGGAGAATGAAGAAAATACTATATTAAGAAATCAAACTAAATAATACTAACGAAAGCAAAACTAAATACATGCTGATTTCTGCACAGAAGGGAGAAAAAATCTATATAATCTGTGCATAGAGGGTACTTCATTTGATGCAGTTAATAAGTTCAGAAACAATGAAAGGTCCATAAACAGGACGACACATGATAGGTTAGAAATTGGAAATTGAACATATTATGCCAACAGTAGACTATTGAGAAGCAGACTCACTACTCGTAACACAAAAATAAAAATGTATAAGACACTTATCAGCCCGGTTGTCACTTATAAAGGCGAGACATGGACATTAACAAACAAGAAACAAGAATCACTACGAAGGTTTGAAAGAAAAACATGTTTATGGACCGATTAAAGAAGATGATAACCAGGAGATCGATAATCTATTGAAGCATGAAAACATTTTGAGATTCGTAAAGGCCCCACGAATACAATGAATAGAGCGGATGGACGATCAGAGTATGCCAAAGAAAATTCTGAGGGTGCAGGTCTACAGAAGCAGAAAGAGGGTAAGATGGTTCGATGATGTGCTAGAAGATCTCAGAAGAATGGATGTGAGGGGTTACACTGAGACGGAGACTTTAGAGAAGGTTGGTCTTGGAAGCCAGAACTCATGTTGGGCTGTAGTGGTGAAGAAGAAAAAGAAAAAGAAGAAACAGATGAAGAATATATATCTGTATTATACCTAAATTCAATTGAATATATAGTAACTAGCAAAATACCCGTGCTTCGCTACGGAGTTTCACGTTGTACGTAATTGTACAATTATTGCTCGCTTAATAGTATAGGATTAGATAGATTGTACAAATTCTCAACTCTTAGTTTGTCTATTTACATTCATAGCAACAGCTATTTATTATTTATTTCGAGAAAATCGTTAGAGCCGTTTCCGAGAACAAAAAGGACATACATTTATTAATTAATTGAACTTCGAAATTTTCTCGACTATAAGAACCTGCAAACAACGAAGTTTTTTCAATTTAAAACAATGATTAAAAACTCAGGACTAAATGTATTCGGGGTTTTCAGTAAACTGAGATGTCAACCACTTCATTTACCAAGTATGCATTTCCCCCTATAAATTTCAGTATTTGGTTTTTGCCCCTTAGGAGTGAAAGTTTTTAAAACCGTTTCTTAGTGAGCACCTAAGACCTATGATGAAGCTATGTTCAAAGTTTCACTGATATCCATTCAGTGGTTTCAGAGATATCGTGATCAGTGAGTCAGTCAGTGGTATTTGGCTTATATAGATATCTATATCTAGCCGATTTACCCAGCGTTGCTAGGGGTTCATAATTTATTCATAGGCTCATAGGCACCTATTCTTGTTCTAACGTTATATTACTTGTATACTGTATAATCTTCCTTATATTGTTACGTTCGCATTCTCACTGGAGGAATACTCTGTAGCGCACCTGTTTAAGAACATGTCATAAACTGTATTCTTATATCTGGAGAAGAATTCTGTTGCGCGTGATGCTCCTGCTCGATTTCTAACTCTGGGAGAGGGCGAACAGCTAAATTAGTTTTCAATAAAATGTCTACAGCACTTGCACGCGCTGCGTATTTAACTGTCGTTTTATAATTCATTGTGTTAATGTTGAAATAAGGCATTTGTTAAATTAGTGTCTCCTAAACTTATTCTAACAATACAATACCTCTATAGATTTCAGCTTATCAATTTTTAAATTCAAACTGAAGCAAGTGCATTTATATTATCTGAGCTCTATGGTCTGAATACATTCGCTATCAAAACTTTGTTTTTTGTACTCGCTTATAACTTACTTCGATCTTAACTCTTAAACACTTTACACACTTTTTAACACTTTTAAATTCAAACTGAAACAACTCTGAATTCACACACTATTAAGACGTTTCTTAAGATGCATACACCACCTTTGATATCATAACCTATTCTTTATTTATAAGAACCGTGGACTCTGGCCCCGCCGTCTTTCGCGGGATCCGACCTAAGGCTCCCCGGGTTCCGTGGATGAACTCCGGGGAAGGCCCGTCGGACGACTCCCGCGCTATTTCCTACGCGGGAGACTTCCACCGATGCTATGGTAACAAGAATCTATTCTATTGGGTTGCCATAGTAACCAGATCTAATAGTTGTTTAAGACCCAAAGGACCCCCCAGAGGATCGTATCGAAAAAAAAAACACCTGTCCTATGTTGGTTCTCCCGTTGCGTAAAATATTTGTGCCAAGTTTGGTTGAAATCGGTCCACTGGTTTAGGAGGGGATGTGGAAGACCCCAAAGGATCGTATCAAAAAAACACTTGTCCTATGTTGGTTCTCCCGTTGCGAAAATATTTGTGCCAAGTTTGGTTGAAGTCGGTCCAGTGGTTTAGGAGGAGATGTGAAAGACCCAAAGAACCCCCAAAGGACCCCATCGAAGAAAACACATATCCTATGTTGATTCTCCCGCTGCGTAAAATATTTGTCCCAAGTTTGGTTGAAATCGGTCCAGTGGTTTAGGAGGAGATGTGGAACATACATACATAGATACAATGGGGGGGGGTTTGCCCCTTAGGAGTGAAAGTTTTTAAAACCGTTTCTTAGTGAGCACCTAAGACCTATGATGAAGCTATGTTCAAAGTTTCATTGATATCCATTCAGTAGTTTTGCTCTACGTTGATTCTATGTCAGTCAGTCAGGCAAACTTCCCCCCTCTTTTTCCCCCTTTAAAGGTCGAATTTCCAAAAATCCCTTCTTAGCGGATACCTACATCACATAAGGAACCTACATGCCAAATTTCAAGTTTCTAGGTGTTATAGTTTCGGAGATTTCGTGATGAGTCAGTGAGTGTGTCAGTGGTATTTCTCTTTTATATATATAGATTAGAAACACGTCAAAAGACTGACAGCATGTAAAATTTATAAAGGCACGTCTGACCAATAGTGAAACCTACTGAAAATTAGGTATTCCAAAATAAGTTAACTTGTGAACCTGAAGATTGGGAACCGACGACCATTTGAAGGGTTGAAGCAGAAAGAGAAATGGCCTAAGATGTCTTAGTGGCATACGTATAGCCTACTTAATGGTCTAAGAAGTCTTACATATCCTTTTTCTGCAAGGGGGACAATGAACGAGCGAGGTGAGTACTCAAGGTTTACTCGATCGTTTGGTATTTGTCTGTCTGTCTATCTAGTTGGGACATGTCTCACGATAACTTACGAACGCACCAACCGAGTCTCGCAAAAGCTGGCATGCGTGTCTATATTTTTGCCTTACAGAATCCAATTGTTTTTCTGTCGTCACAAAAATTGGTGAGCGGAAGGCAACAACGTGAGGTCGTCAACATTTTCTGAAAGATCGCGAAAGGTCACATTGGGTTGTAGTGCTGAGGAAGAAGAAGAAACCACACAGGGATGGGGAAAAAACGGGTAGAGAAAACTGCTTAAATATATTAAACAAAGAACACCAAACTGATTAGGACATATGGTAAAAAGAATCTGCCTTATTGGAAATATGTTAAGGGAAGAAAGGGAAATAATTATTAATGGTATAACGTGAGGAAGCTGTTGTAAAGTAATGAGTGCATGAGACGGGGTGAAGTTGAGACGCGTACTGAGTCTTGGGCCTGTAACGTGACAGAAGAGTTGCAACTGTAATTGTAAAAGAAAGCGGGTCGAAGGTGTGTTGGCCGGATCAGAGCAGTGACAGATTACCTTGGGAAATCCGCTAAAAATTTGGGCCGACCGCGAAGGCTTTTCAGAAGGAAGCGATAAAACCTTTTTTGACCTGTGCGTTAATGTGCTGTGGACGACGCGAAGTCGCGCATTACAGCAATTAAATATCGCACGCACGCGCGTGCATCACTCACCACCGAAACGCAGCTACACACGTAATAAAATTTGTTTTAGCAACTACACCTAACCTAAATGAGGTCGGTTACATTCGGTGCGGCCGGCTTTATGAGCCGCGCGCTCCTCGCTTCACGGGTTATAAATTTTTCACCTTTTGCAACCCGTCCGTCCCTCTATCTGTCTCTCTCGCACAGTTTATGTAGTACGGTGTTGCATACTGTGGCCGAGTAAATTAACACCTACACACACACATACGTACTCACGGTCATTTGGGCAAACGGAAAGAAAAAGAAGAAGAAAAAACAACGTATTCACTTTCCAAATACAGAGGTGCGCGTGTTTCAAATAATCCTTATCGCCTGCACAACCAAGTACCGTACATGCAACAAATACATAGGTGTGTGTGTGTGTGTGTACATATATATAGAAAGAGAGAGAGCCCGTGTATGTCTTTGGTGAATTATGTCTACATAAATGGCACAGGCTAAATTCGTCTCATCGCACAGTGCACAGTCATTGAGGTGATTAATTTTGTTTTATTAACATGCAACGATTTTTTTTATTGCGCGCGTCAAAAGAAATACTGTGTAACCACGACAAATGGAATACCTCTAACGTGCACTTCCTTAATTGATGTTTATGGTATTGTAGAGTTTAAGTGCGGTGTCCGTCACTCCGAGTCCGTTGCATAAATCAATTTAACTGAATTCATCGTTAAAAGTGCATTATCTCTTGAATTCAGTTGTGCGTGAGATCGTCGTAAAATAAATAGACTCGTAAAAGTTAAATTTTAAGCCGTTCTTATTTATTATATTGCCAGTTTACAATTACCTCAAACATTAAAGAGTATTAAGTAAATTGTCTGCGAGGGGGGTATTTACGGTGGAGACGAACGGGACCGGACACCCCCCAAGGTTGAAAAAGTTACAAATTTTCTTAATCTCTTAGTTGTTTTTTTTTCAGCTGTGTACGCTACTATGGTAGTACGTCTTTTTTACTTCCATGTTCCGTAAGGGAGTCGAAGTATGGTGATGGCAAAAAAAAATCGTGTTCTAGATAAGGACTGATTCTGATTGTACTACCCTCAAAACATGAAGAAAAGTCATCTTCCGAAAAGTGTCTGTGTGTCTGTGTCTGTGTGTAGAATTTTTTTCTATGGCGAACGATAACTGCCGCAAATTGAAACAGAATCAAATAATTTTTTGCATATGTACCGCAGTTGTAGAGGACTCAAGGTCTATTAATTTTGGTGAAGATCTATTAGGGGGAAAGGGTAATTTACCTGCAACGTTTTACGTTTTAACAAGAGTAAAGTACTTCTGATAAATAAAGTATCCTGAAAAGGAGGTCATAATAATCCACTTAGAAAAGTAAATGAAATATCTATAAATGAAAAGGGTAGTTGAAGGGGGACTGGAGTATTTTTCTATAAATGAAAATGATAGTTGAAGGAGGAGGGAATAATTTTTAGTGTGTGTACTAAGTTATCGGCAACAAAGAAGTAGTTTTTAATAAGAAACTAACGAAAGGAAATATTTCATTTCAATTTGTTAAACATAAAACTCGATTTACAAGGAACACATCTAATTTGTTAGAAATTATCGGATCGAATTCAAGAAAATGAGATTAAATATAAATCTTAGAACATGGAAGTCATGTATGGTTCTCCATACCGATATTTAAATATACAAACAGGTTTATTACAGAGCATTCGGGTATACGTTTGAAATGTGAAATAGAGGAAAATCAATTCAGTCAATAGTGTCTTTGTTTCAATAACGTAAATTTTTAATTGTGTTATTACCGTTTACTTTTTTGGGACTTTAAATCCCGTTTTTCATCCACTTTAAAGATGGTAACGTTGGTTAGTCTTAACTTGTTTCCTCTTTCGTATGAAGCCGATCCAATTCCGGATCCCCCCAAAAGCCAAATTCTAGATACGCCACTGATTGTCTGGGGAAAATTTTCGTGAAACAATCTGTTCCATTAAGCGATGATTCTTCTATAGATATGCCTAAACAGAATCACAACGGTGGTCAGGCAACAGTCTCCAGAGGTCAGGCACCGACAAGTTCTTGTATTAGGCAGCTTGTTGTCCGGGATCTCACAGATGATGTACTGCAATCTACCTGTTGATTTCGTCAGGAACCGAGAACAGAGATGTTTCGTCTTAAAGAATGGTTTGATTGGTAACGTGTCTCGCTGCGTTCCTAGGATATTGGACTGAGCTTGTTCAAGACTGTTGTTATTGGTGACACATCATCACCCGGAGTTGATGTCCATACATCCAAGCAGATTTCAGAACTGTATTGAGAAGAACTTCTGTTCGACAGTCAGTCAAGATTCACTTATATAATTCGATAGCCACTCCACAAATAACCAGTACATTTCTCTAAACTTGAGAACAAGTTTGTGTCAGTTGATTTCGATCTACGTATGCTGATGCTAGGAAAGCATCTCGTCGGGATATAAAACAGGGAATTAAATTTTAAAGAGGAAATAAAAATGTGGATTAATTGTTTTTGTTATAAGTCACAACAGAAATTGTGGTAGTCATGACAGATATAGATAACTTCAACACATGCAGACGACGTTGGTCTGTTAGATGGTAAAAGAACCGACCTGAAACACGTGTCAAGTATCGTTCGGCGAAGATATGCCGCTACTATTTTTTCGTACACTCTGTCGCTTTTTGCGGCCTGAAGAAGATCCTCGAGGGAGAAATCGAAACGTTGCCGAGGACGTCGAGAATTCATAGCAACCAACCACGGCCTAACAGCCCGGCAGCATTAGACCACGGCCTAATAGCTCGGTATTTAGTAATAATTTTGGAAATATTGACACCGGCTCTGCAAGCTTTAGATAATAAAGTAATAAAGTAATTATAAAGCAATAAAGCTTGCGTCTGCAAATCCCGTTAAATGTAAGCTAGTCTTAGATAACGAAATTGTGGAGCATAGAATGGAATTTGATTATATAGGAGTAGTGACCACAACCTACGGTTTTTCACGAAAACGAAAAGAAGTTAGCTGTCAAAGAACGAACGCAAAGAGAACGATGTTAGCATGTCTAATACATTTCTATACGTACTTAGAAATAACAACAGGAATACATAAAAGTTCAGACATCTGCCGGCGTACGGAGCAGAAACAAGACTAGACGGAAACTAGGACAAACAGAAGTCGCGGAAATTACGACGTTAAGAAAACTATGACGAAAAACATGACGAGACAGAGAAACGGAAGTGGGTACTCCGTAAGCTTACAAAACATGAGACTTAACAGACCGGATAAACGAAAGGCAACAAGTGTGGAACGATTATAACGTAAGTGGAGAGACTATTTAAAAAGTTCTAAGTTAATCGCCTAAAAGAAATACGAAGAATAGGACACAAAGAATGAGATTTAAGAACTGCAAAGAATAATTTAGAAATTACAAACAAGGACATTCCCTAACTCAAAAGAAGAAGAAGAAGAAGAAGGAGGAGGAAGAGGAGGACGACGAGGAGGAGAAGAAGCAGAATAAGAAAAAAAACAACAACAACAGTAAAATAATTGTGAATAATTATTAACATTACACAATCAATAATTTCTTACTTCCCAGTTTTAGTACATTTTGTTCAGTATATCGTACTTGCTGCTGTAATGGCATTTGTTTTCTTTCAAGGCATTTCTCAGTGACAAGACTTGATCAATACGCGACTGCATGCCTACTTTCTACAGATAAACTTTAAATCACGTAGAGTGATTTCGTCGAAAGAAATGTGTTCTAATCCAGACTCACTGAGGAAATTAATTCTCAAGAAAAATGACCTCAACCGGCAGTAACAACTGCTGATTCGATTCAAATTTATTCATTTAACCTGTGTGTGTGTGTGTGTGTGTGTGTGTGTGTGTACGTGCGCGGGGTTGGGTGTATGACCGTAAGATAACTTACTGGGTTACGATAAAATGACACACACACAGATACGACAATAATTCTTCTGGCTGTCATATGGCAGCAACCTGGTTGTTCTTTAGTACTGCTTGCACAATCGTTGCCGAGTATGTGTGTGATTGTAAATTATTTAAATTTATCGCTTACTTAGTGAGCTGTGACACATCTGTTGTATTGGTTTGAAAGAATGAGAACAATCGAATCAAGAGAATGATTGAGTGCGCTACTGTGTACTAGTCAGTAATAGACATTTAATGTGTGCTACCTGCGTGTGTGTGGTGTTCCCAGCGAGTGGAAACTGTGCCGACTTACTCTGGCATTAATCATTTATTAATTGTGAAATAGTTACAAACGCTTTCTAACTTTGAACTGGAGATAGGTTATTATGTCCAAAGGATAGTGTTTTACTCTTTATTAATTGTACCAATAATAAAAAGTTAAAACTGACATTAAAGGAGCAAGATAATTATTATCATCATCTGCAAAGATTAAACCAAAGATGGTTTGTTCCGGTCTGAAACAGGCAAAGTCTAGATCTGGTCACTCCAGCGCTTCCTCGAACGTCCCACACTTCTCCGCAAAACCCCGAACGACACCTCTCCCATACCTCTTCCTCGCACGTTATACCACATTAAAGATCCTTATGGATATCTCAAAAGGGATATCTCTTTAGTCTAGTAAGGTAGCCAGTTTATGGGAGAACAACCAGACTGAAAATCAGGCTGGACGTTAAGCCTGAAGGTGGCAGCCCCACCATACGTCCTACCCTGGGATATGTTAGTAACATATCCAGGAGACATATTCACTATTAAATCGTCTCAAATAAAGGATCAGGATACTATAAAAATCATGATGTAATAGAACTCTAAAACCAACGCTTAAAGAAACACGCCTTAATAATGAGCTTGCTGTAAAGGTACACCTAAGGTAAAATTTACTAGTAAAACAGATGATGGAGGTTTCACAAACGTCAGTTAAATGGATGACATGAAACATTTATCCTGAAACTCGGCAAAATGAGGATTACCAAGGCAGTGTAGAGGGTCTTCAGTTATACAAGCTGTAGAAGGATCTTACCAAATTGAAAACGTGGACTAGCTCTAAGGTAACCAATTATAAACTTGGTCGAGAGGAAACAGCAGGAGTTGACAAGAGGATTCGAGTACAGAGTATGCAATGAATTAGTGATGGGAAGCTATCAGATTAAAACATGAGCGGCCACACTAGGAACACAAAAAAGAAAACAAATCAGAAAATTTATTAGAGTGAGAAATTTCAGAATTGAAAGGCAGATAAGAGACGAGATATTTAACAACAGGAAAATTTTATAGTCGGCGGCTCAGTAGACCAGTGGGTATGGCACCTGGCTACTAACCTAGAGGTCCCGGGCTCGATTGCCGGGCCCGCACCATAAAATCAAGGTGCGTTTTTCAGACCACAGGTCGACTCAGCCTGTTGAAAATGAATACCTGGGATAACATTCTGGGGATAATAATGGGCGGCTGAATCGTAGTGCTGGCCAGACTGTCTTGGCTCACATTAGGCAGCCTACCCTGCCTTCTCCTACACTACTTCAGGTGGTACACATGGGAGTCATTATTATTATTAAATTTTATAGTCAACTACCAGACATCGTAACTAAATGAAGGAAAGGTTCAGAGCTAGATTGTTTGTGTTACACGTTCTCGATATTAGATTGTGCAAACAATCTGACATGTTACCACAAATCTCAATTTTCATCTAATGATAATAACAGTATTACGAATCCAGTATTCTATACAAAGTAAATAGTAACTATAACTTGTAATAGTAAATTAAAATTCTGACTTAGCCTTGTGCATTTTCTGTGGCGGTGTTATAAACGGATAAACGTCTAATAAACATAACTTAACCCTTCTAATAGCAGATATAAGCTTTAAATCCTTAAGTTTATATTAGACTATAAGCTTTAAATATACCTAGGTTTACCGGCCGACCGTAGACAGTAAAGTAACAAGGAGCCATGTACATGAGCGCTGTAATGAACCCATTCGAAGACAGACAAATGAAAGATATTGGGGAGAAATCACGTTCTACTTGCAAATTCTAAAAGGCCTCAGTCGTAGTGCTTAAAATGGAGATGAGGTTTTTATATAAATTAATATTTTCAATGTTACTTGCTCCACTGATTGACCTCACGTAACGGAGAATACTTTAGGTGTCTCCTGCAAAAGCGTATCAGTTTCCTACCGATGAAAGTGATATAAATAAAAAGGACACAGAAGGGTCTTATCCACCACGTATCACTATCAGTAGGGAAATTAATATTGTCATTTCCATAAATGAACACCTTTTAACTTCTCTTGAAAATGCCATTTCCGAGGTCTCTAGTTGACGGGTGGTATTTTAAGTGGAAAACACTTGGAAATAATGTCGGACTCAAGACTGGCCAAACAAGTCTGGAAACATAAACATATAGGACACAGGTGTGTTGGTAGAACCAGGAAGTGATGGCTGGATCGTTGCTGATGTAAGGAGGCAGCATCTTGTCTGTGCCGTGGTGTGAAGATGATGACGATGATGATGACGATTTCCACAATGAACAACTACTTACATTGATTGGTCGTGTTGTTGATTTACTGTCATGACAACTCATCAGGTAAAAATACGATGTAAAAGCAAAACGTAATTAAGTTTATATACAACATTCCACGAAATCATCTATAATAAACAAACCCGTTACAGAACTTCGTAGAAATTCATTGAAAAAATTACTTCTAGCACTTTCGTGACTATTACGTCATCGTTTACTCTGCCAGCGGCATTTGACAGGTTGAGCGGCAAACACAATTTAATCAGATAGAGATAGGCAACGCTTTACAAGATTTGATTTGTGCGAAAGTCATTAACGTTTATTTGTTTATAACTGTGGTTTGGTAAATTTGTAGCTTAGTGATTCTTATTGTTTGTTGTAAACTGTTAGTAACAGATAGCTGTATACATACACAGAAGAATTGTTGTACTGCATACGAATAAAAATAAAATAAATACGAATTGTTGTTGGCTATAAAAATAATTGTTAAATCTCACGGGTGCTTCTCTCAATGACATTTCACTCAATTCTACAACTCTTAACAAACAATTCGACAACTCTTGATACATGTAACAACATGGGCAGCGTTTGAAATCAGACTGTTAAAAATAAGTATGAGACTGCAAATAAAACGAATTTAGCAAGAATTAGGATGATAACTTCCGTTGGTTTTATCACGAATGGTTTATCACGGCTGTTAAAAAAAAGAAGTACTCGTAAATGCTGAGTAGTCTGCCGGCATAAAACTTTCGAGGCATTTAAATATTAAATGTCCCTCCTTGATACTGTTTAGGGTCATTGCGGGTCAGGGTACATTAGCCGTACGGTATCGTTAAGGACGCCGCTACCACTCGTAGGAGGACCAATTTTCCTCGTCGGTTCTCTCTTTCCCGGATACCGGTGACTACCGACGATTTACAAACCATTCTTTACGATACAACCCATTAATGGTGGTTGAACTTCAGATTGTTGTTTCATTTTTTTTGTCTTCATAATATACGTGTTTACATAAGTCTACATTGTAGTCACCGGGCAGCATTAAATGGCTGGTAACTAGGAGACTCTAAACATTTCTTGTTTTTCCAACGACCGATTTAGTCTAAGAGCCAACGACAAAAATAGTCAAGGCATTTGCTTAGTGTTACAATACATAACAACACATTCCACTTGAGTGGTCATATCAGGAAATGCTAGTCTGCCAACCGGTTCGCCTGACGAAAAGGTGTATAAATTGACATAAATCTTTAAAAATAAGGACGCAAGTCAAACCATTTGCTTAATGTTTGTGCTTTGTACACTAGTCGATAATAGTCGAGTAATAATGGGAAAAATAAAGGCAGACGATTTGTAAGTGACCAAAGCGGGGGCAGTCGTCATCAAAAGCTCAAAAAACCGAACCCTACTCAAACCAATTGCTTAATCTTGATTTGAACGCCATTAGTTTCAGAACATTCCAAAAGTGTAAATGCAAAAAGGCAGACCAAAATTCCTCGACGAACACCTCGGCAGACGCACGTTAAGCAAATGGTTTGAGTAGGGTTCGGTTTTTCGCGCTTTTGCTGACTTCTGCCCCCGCTTTGGTCACTTACAAATCGTCTCCCTTTTTTTTCCCCTTTATTATTCGACTATTATCGACTAGTGTACAAAACACAAACATTAAGCGAATGGTTTGACTTGAGTCCATATTTTTAAAGATTTATGTCAATTTATACACCTTTTCGTCAGGCGAACCGGTAGGCAGACTAGCATTTACTGATGTGACCACTCAAGTGCAATGTTTTGTTATGTATTGTAACATTAAGCAAATGCCTTGACTATTTTTGTCGTTGGTTCTAGATCTAATTATGTTATCGTCCTCTTAAATACGTTATTGTTGGAGACGCTCTCTGCCTGCCTATCTATGATCTCTCTCTCTCTCTCTCTCTCTCTCTCTCTCTCTCTCTCTCTCTCTCTCTCTCTCTCTTCTCCCTCCCTCCCTCCCTCCCTCCCTCCCTCCCTCCCTCTCTCTCTCTCTCTCTATCTCTCTCTCTCTCTCTCTTTCTCTCTCTCTTTCTCTCTCTCTTTCTCCCTATTCCCCCTACATATGTCATTTTTTTATCACATGTCCCCCCCTCTAGAGTTTGTCATTCGTTTAAGATCAGGATGGAAATTTGAGCTCTTGGAAATGCGAACAATGTTATCAAGTATACAAACTATCAAGCCATTTTAACTATTTATGAAATGATATTGGCTACGATAAATGTTATGATATTGATTTTAAGTTAGATAAATTCCAAACGATCTGTGAAATGATCAATCGTATTTTTAGAAACAAGGTACGTTGGGAGGCAAAACTAAAGTTTTAGAAATTAATAGCTGTTACCCGCGGTTTCGCACGCGAATATTGGACTTTTAATAAGTATTTTAATATAACTTTTATTGTCTATGTCTATATGGTGTTCTGTCAGCTCGTATAACAATTTTGTACTCAGTAGTCAAATTCTCTCCAAAGCTGTTTTCAACATTTGTACTATTTTAACTTGTACTAAATTATTATATTGGTGCAAGAGGCTTTGGAGATTTAAAAGTACCCGTTTATAAAGCCTTTGGAGATATTTATAAAGTAGCCTACCTGTTGAATCAAAAACACTAAATTTTTTATTTTAAGTTTTACTGTGTTAGAAGCTTTGTGTAACACATTAAACGTTATGTTTTCCTCAACCATGGCTTTTATTTATTTCAGCAGTAAACAAAAAACCAAAAACCGTTGTCACCTAACCTCACAAATGAAAACAACACGTATTTTCGCTTTGTATTAAGTAATAGGACAATTTACAATTAGTACACTTCTTCTTTTCCACATCGTAATATATCGATACAATCGCATATTATATAAAACATCGAAAATGTACTGCAGGAATGGATAAATGTACAGTTCTGATGCCGCTAAATAGGTTTTGTTTATCTACTTGTTACTATGATAATTAATTCTGGTCTCCACGATTTTGTTGACATCTTTAATCGTAGTATTTAATATATTTCATTACTTATTCATTACATCCATTACATCATCAGAAATACGTATAAACATAAATTTTATAATCGTTTAAGACAATTACAAAATATATAGACGTATCTGTATAGAAAATTACGATATGTACCAATACAATCGCATATTAAAAACATTAAAAACTACAGGAACGGATAAAGGTACAGTTCTGATGCCGCTAAATATTATTTGTTTATTTACTTGTTACTATGGTAATTAATTCTGGTCTCCATGGTGTTGTTGACATCTTTACACGCGTCAACGAAAAGGCATAATTAAAAGGGCCTAAATTGTGCGAACGGTGAAAAATATCAAATTCCAAGTTTGACTTTATTTTTCGCCTTGTGTCAAAGGTTACCTGTGCAAAATTTGGTGGCAATCGGTGTAACGGTGTGGATTTACATTCAGTACCCATAAATCCTCAGACTTTGAGTTTTATGTATACAGATGGCGGTCCCTGTACTGGCCTGTGGGTGCTAAATGTGGACGACAACCAAGAAACAAGACAGTAAAATACAGACCTGGGAAATGGCGTAGTTAAGAGGAGATAAAAGGTATTCTAAACTTGACCGTATAAGGAATGAAGTCATAAGAGAAACAGTACAAGTTTTTAACTTGTATGAAAGATTAAAAGGTTGCAAACAAAGGTGTAAAGAACGCTTAGAAAGAATGTCAGATTCAAGGGCAGCCAAACGAATCTGGAAATATAAACCTGTTGGACACAGGTGTGTGGTGGGTAGGCCCAGGAAGAGATGGCTGGAGAATCTCTGAAGACAGAACAGGCAGGACCTTACCTATGCCGTGATGCGCAGATGGCGATGATGATGATGATGATGATGAATTAAAAAATTAATATAAAATGTACTGAGTATAATTAAAACTAAAGTTTTATATAAAACTATAGTCGAAAGTATAGGCCTATATGGAGCAGAACTGTGGGACATTAATAAAAGAAATAAATCCAAAATAAGAGCTATGGAGATGGATTACTGGCGGAGATGCTGTAGACTAACAAGACTAGATAGAGTGAGAAATGAAGAGATAAGACAAGCGATGGGAATCGACCTTGACATTATAGAAACGATAGAAGCAAGAAGACAATTTGTTTGGACACCTAAAAAGAATGTCGGACGAGAGATGGCCAAGGAAGGTATGGGAATGGACTCCACCCTCTAGAAGAAAAAAAGGAAGACCTAAACATTTATGGAAAATGGACGTCGAAGATGCAATGAATGCAAGAGGACTTACAGAACAGGACTGTTTAGACCGGCGCTAGTAGAAGCTAGGATGCGAGAGGCGGCGCCAGCCGTAATTAAATCGCAAAAAAAGTATAATTTAGTTTTAAATAAGGTTGATCTTAGTAAAGGGACAGCGGCAATAAAAATTCGCTTATAATATTTTTTTTTTCAAACACATAAACTTTTCTGACGATAAATGTATTATAAAATATAGGCTATAAAGCTAAATAAAGTTACTTACATAAAGAATACTTTACGAGTACAAAGTGTATATTTGTTACAACACTTTCATTTCAATATTAGAAGTATCATGTGGGATACTAAAAAAGGTTAAAAATAAACCAGAGTATTCAACGTTACGATTGTCCGTTGTTGGCAAAGCTCTGTGCCCGTGTGCAGTAGGTCACGTTAGGTGAGTCATACGATCACAAATCGTGTACGTGTGACCAGGTCTGACAACATTAATCAAAACTAGGCGTGACAATAAATTGAAGCTATCAGGAAACTAATTTATAGTTTGTTTGGCCACACTCGTAGTATAATTTTATGTCGGATAATATAAATTTCCCTATTTGAGACCGGAACAAACCATTCTTGGTTTAAACCTTGACGATGATGATGATGATTATAATATAAAAAAATATTCGTTTCGAACACTTTGCTGTGTTCAAAACTGGCGAATGGAACTGATTCCATGGAAATGTCAGTATGTTAGAATTAGAGATAAAACTGTAATAATAATCTGTTAGAGATATGTATGTCATGGAGATAAATCTGTTAAAGTTTTGAGAGAGAATTCACACAAGTCGTTGTTAGTACAGGATGTTATGAAATGATATTAGACCCTACTACGTTTCTGCGTATATAATCATAAGCAGCTTAATACAAAAACGTTCAGCTGATGGCATTTTAACAGGCTAAATGATGATGAAGTTTAATTCATATATGAGGATTTTACGAGGCTCTTGATATGCACGTATTTAATAAGATATATGAGAACATCCTCCTTCTTCCAACATAGAACATACAAAAAATGGATAATTCCAAAAGCAGGAATAGAATCAAAACCTAAACCACCATATGCTTAACATAAAAATGATTATTAAATTTTGCTAATAAGTGGGAAGGAAACTAGTTATGAGCACAGATGATGATGGTTCAGAAAATAAAAGAGAGAAACTATTCGAATTCCACACTAACTATAACCCAATAACACTTCGCCGCACTTGAGGTGAATCGCCACTAGATCCGCACTAAGAAAATCGCACAACACAACTGATTGACAAGCTGGCTGCTAGGTAGCGCACACGTCTTCTAAAAAATTTCCATCCTAATGTGGTGTGTCAGCTAATGCGTATTTCAAGTGTTGTCCAGAGTACTCTGGAACGTACTTGAGCGCGGCCTTGACTGAGGTAGAGGAGGGGACGGGTGGAGGACGTTCGGTAGAGTTCCCGTTACAATATATCTCGATCAATTATTCTGTGCGACACCTACACATCGCAACATATGACTAAGAACTGTACAACGTTTATAGTCAGGCTCAAAGGATACAAAGAAATCGATTATGAAAAACGAGTAGGAGCCACGAGATGGAGTTGAATATGGAGTCTGAAAAAAAAATAATAATCGACCGGAAAATTACTTTCTGAGAGACAGTAAGACAGAAATGATTGGAATTTGAAAATGTTAGTCCGTTACCGAAATACGGAAGTAACGGTACGAAACTCAGAAGAAAATAAAAACTCGTTAAACTGAAGTGGATGACAAAACTTGAGACTACTAAAGAGATATTACCGTCACAACGTCATGATTGTTGTCGTTGTCAGTTAAAACAATTGCATTCTATACCTTTCGACTCTTTTAAACATTGTTGATTATGGTCCAAGTCACGTTTTTGTTAATAAATTACCTTATTTCAAATCCGTCCTGTGACTTCGTTGCGTTGTTTTTGTTGTTACGCGTTTCGGGAACTATGTCCCATCATCAGACGTATCACTCGGGAAGAGATCGTCAAATATTAAAATTCATAAAAGTACATTATTTAAACACACGTGTTCGACTCGGTGCGCACCGTGCAACGTTCGGTCGGATATCCGACCGAAATGAGTATCCGACCGAACGTTGCACGGTGCGCACCGAGTCGAACACGTGTGTTTAAATAATGTACTTTTATGAATTTTAATATTTGACGATCTCTTCCCTAGTGATACGTCTGATGATGGGACATAGTTCCCGAAACGCGTAACAACAAAAACAACGCAACGAAGTCACAGGACGGATTTGAAATAAGGTAATTTACTTTCGACTCTTACTCTTTCACTGGCTATAACAGAACTTCGATATAATTAAAAAGACAGAGAATCGATAATAAAAATACATCAAAAGACTAGCAACGGTTTAACATAAGTAAATCTCGAGCTCTGGACAACTGTCCCCTGTTATAAACTCGAAGACGCTGGTTGTCGTTATGAGTTATATAACAATTGCATTCTATGCCTTTCGACTCTTTCACTAACTACATAAGCTAGCTTCGATATAATTCAAAAGATAGAGAATCGATATTAGATAACACGAAAATACTACCAAAGTTTTAACAGAAGTAAATCTCAAGCTCTGGACAACTGTCTCCTCCCGTTATAAACTCGCACAGGCTGGCGCGCGCATAACAAAAGAACAATGTAAATAGTTTTCTCATGGAGTTGTTGGTTGTATGGCTTCATTTGCTAGCGGACAACAGAACAGGAACGACGTAGTAGACACAATAAACCTCCACTCTAGGTTGGTTACTGCTGGGCCGGCTATGGGCGTTACCGTCCAATCTAATAAAGTATAATGGTTTAGTGTTTGCTCTTGCCAGTCTAACTATTGTATTTGTGTCAAGTTATTGTAGTGTTTAGGTGGAACTCTTGTTAATAACCAACCGGCCTCTCTCTCTCTCTACCTGCCCGGCATGACGTGAAGTCGTCTGCGGCTATTCGACTCACATACCTACCTCCTCTACTGTATACCTATTTATCCGAATCTATATTGATCGATAATTTATTCGACACTGAATCCAGCCAATTGTTTAACATACAGGAAGAAAGAGTAAACACATAATTCTATATACAATAAACTAAATATGTGTGTGTGTGTGTGTGTGTGTGTGTGTGTGTGTGAGAGAGAGAGAGAGAGAGAGAGAGAGAGAGAGAGAGAGAGAGAGAGAGAGAGAGAGAGAGAGAGAGAGAGAGAGAGAGAGAGAACATGTGTGTTTATGTTTCTGTGGACGCTAGTAAAAACCTAACAAACGATCAGTCCCCTACTTAGGGTGGTTGCAGTTTCGGCTCTTTTATTCAACTCCGCCCAGATTTCCGAGGCTACTGCTGGAAATGTGAGTTGTTGATTGAGACCACCAACCATATAGGACAACCAACAGCTGATGATCAAGGCGCTTATCATCTTAGATAGATTAACTTATAATCTTAGATTTACTTATGATCAAGATAGAGATGTAGAAAATAAAGTGACGAATTTCACAAGAATGTGTGGAACGATTTGGAGAACGTTGGGAAAAGAAACCCAAAAAAATTGTATAAAACAATGGCAATACCTACACTACTGTATGGTTCTGAAACTTGGGTCATAAAGGAAAAAGATAAACAGTAGATACAAACAGCAGAAATAAAATTTCTGAAATCGGTTAAAAGGTGTAATAGACGAGTTCATATAAGAAATGAGGAGATAAGAAGTGATTTTTATATTTTTGCTGTTAGGATTAAAGAATACAGAATAAAATGGATTCAACACATCGATAGAATGAAAGAAAGTAGAATACCGAAGGTGGCGAACGATTACAACCCTAGAGGCAGAAGAAAAGTTGGTAGACCTTAGAAAAGGTGGACTGTGGAATAGGAACAGGCCGCTAAAGCTTAAAACCGTTGAGAAGGTAGTGATGATGACATTCAGCTCCGCCTGTGGTAAATGAAAATGTGTGGATTGAGTAGCACATTGGATACCACTGCCGTTCCCAAGCCCGGATGAAGGAGGAAGGTTGGTGGACAAGGTTAGCCGCCTATCCACTGGAAAAATATGGATGGCTCGAAGAAGCGACGGAAAGCGTCGGAATTGGACGGACGATACAGTAATGACCGTAGCGAGATGTAGCTGTAGATGAAGTTATTAAGGAGGTAAAGCATATGAGAGAATACACGATGGGTAGAAGTGTGATTAATATTATACGTTATGCAGAGAATGTTATACTAAGAGCGGAAAATGAAAATGACTTACAAAAACTTGTGTATAATTTTAAGAAAGCATGACAGAAATATGACATGAAGACAGCGGAAGAGAAAACAAAATCAATTACAATTTCACATAGCCTACCCATTGTAAGCTTGTGATAAAAGACAGACTAATAGAATAAATAATTCAGATATACTACTTAGGAACAAGTAAGAATAGGGCAGATGAAGAAATAGAACATCATTTGATGAAGCAAGAAGAATTGCTGGATGCATGAGTAATCTTATATCGAATGATAAATACCTCACACAAAAAGCAAAAAATTAGGCTTTACAAAATCACTAAACGTCCAGTAATATCCTCTGCATCACAGACCAAGTCAGATACAGAAACAATTCAAAGAAAACGACAAACGATAGAAATGATTATATTACGAAGGTACTAGGAAAGACAAGGTACGATAGGTTGCCAAACAATATTATAAGAGAAACGTGTAATGCAACAGATATTAATTCTTGGACTGGGGAAAGAAGAAGGATATGGAATGAACACATATCAAGAAAGGATGACTAAAAGCTAGTGAAAAAGGCAAGAAAGCCAACCAAACACCAAGAGGAACATTGATCGGCCAAAGAAGCGGTGGAGTGATAGCATGTAGGATTGTGGTTATAGAACAGGACAGAGTCCTAACAAGGAAGAAGAAGAAGAAGAAGAAGAAGAAGAAGAAGAAGAAGAAGAAGAAGAAGAAGAAGATACTCAAAAGCTAGGAGAAAGATAAATTCGCTACCTCAGAGCAGAATTACTCTATGTCCAAAAACACAACTTTTCAAGAGAGTAATTTGACACTTTCATTTGTCCCAGAAATATAAAACAGCTTTCATTTGTTTTAAACCCACTTTGCAATAGTCTTATACTCATTTTAGTTATTATATAAATAGATTTTAAGATAATTATTTTAATTAAGTGCACATTGGCTAATTCTACACCAAGTAAAATTATGATGATGGACATAGGCTAATTCGGTTGTAAAAATAAATTGTTATTTTTAATATTGAACTTACAATACTGCTGCACTCAATAGATATACAATGACAGAATGCAATGATCATAAATACAAAAAACTCTTGAATTTGGACATAGGCTAATCCTGCTCCAAGGTAACGAAATATACTCGATTGTGTGTATTACTACGAGATGAAACTTAGAATCAGTTGCTTGTCACAATTATATCAGGCATTAAAAAAACTGATTGATGAAGTGTACAGTGCAAGGACAAAGTAGGCCTATAGTGTAAGTAAGTCGACCGAAGTAACAGTGGGGAAATTGTGGATGAACATCATGTGGAAACAGATTTGTATTTGTATGATAGCAGTAGCGGACTAATGGGGAGCGAGGGGGCGGACCCCCCCCCCCGGGTCGCACTTACTAGGAGGCCTCCACGTTTGGAAAATTAAGTTTTTTTGGTAAGTTTTAAAATTTATTTGGAAATGTTCTATCGTCACGTCCTGAAACGCGCCCTGAAAACTAAGAGAGGTCGAGGATTTAATCGAGCGATTCCAAATAGTTTTCATATTATTTTTGAACCTGTATTACTATCCTACGTTATAAAGTGTTTTTCAGATATTTAAAAAAAACTTATACATGAAAGTTTATTGTTAGATATATATACTCATACTAAAAAAGAAGTGTCAGTTGAAACTGGTGTCAATGCCTCACCGCGCAATCGGAAGTCGCAAATTGAATCCCAGACAGCTCGGATGGCAACAGCAGCGGCAGCAATTCAAGAAGGCCGTGCCTCGGTAATGGTAAATTTGTTTTGCAGTGTATAAATTTGTTGTATATTATAAAGTATTGTAATAAATTTCACGCAGTCTATAAATAATACTACTTCTATTATTTCTTTAAACTTTATATTTAAAATATGAAAGTGGATTTTTATTTCAAACATTATTACACCTTGTTATAAAGTTTCCTAACTAGATGTATCAGTACAGTAATTAGACAATAAATATACTACAGTAAAGTGTTTTTGCTAAAGCCTATAACTTAATGATAAATTGGATTATAAATACTCGTCTTATGAAAGGGCGAGTGGGGCTCAGAAAGGAACCCACCCCGGGCCTCCTATGGCCAAGGTACGCCACTGTATGATAGGATAATGGAAACGCACCATCCTGGAATTGGAAACTTACAGGCTAAAGAAATAACAAATAGTATACACTTCTCTTGGAAAATGGACTGGAAGTGGACCAGGAGAGGTCCACAGGAGAGGACCTTCATTGCCGCACAGTGAATCTCGGAACTACCCTATAACTGGAAAGTCATACAATGACGATAGCGATGATTTGCTGAAACCTGTAATTTGGAATGTAAATATAATTCCAAAATTATTATTAATACCGTGCTGTGAGTCTGTGGTCGGTTGCTATGAATTCTCTAGTAAAAGCAACTTGCGTCCAGACAAAACGTCGTCTAGATTGCTTCTACCCGAAAGAAGTGTCGGTGTATCGTTCGGCAAAGATCTAGCGCTAATGTTTTGTACTCTCTGTCGCTTTTTGCAGCCTGAAAAAGATCCCCGAGGTGGAATACGAAACTTTGCCGATGATGTCGAGAATTCATAGCAAACAGCACGGCCTAACAGCACGTTATTAATAATAATTTTGGAAATATTGTCACCGATCGTGTAAACTGTAGACAAAAATTGTAATCATAATCCTGCTTCCTTATGGATCGAGCCAACCAGTCTGAGAAGCATTCAGTGTTAAAACTCATTACAAGCGTGATTGTGTAAATTCCTGCACATAGGCGACAGCAAAATAGTGAAAGGTCAACTAAATAAACAGGTAGAGGAAGCACAGTATGACGAAGTTGAAGGAAAAATAATAAACACACACACACACATACTAGTCAGAATAAAGTAACATTCAGAGTGAGGGAGAGAGGAGAGGCGTTCTTAAGAGGAGTTAAAAGGTGTTCTAAACTCGACCGTATAAAGAGTAAAGCCGTAAGAGTAGAGTTACAAGTTTTTAACTTGAATGAAAAATTACAAGATTACAAACAAACAACGGTGGAAAGAACACTTAGAAAGAATGTCAGATTCCAGACTGACAAAACAAGTCTGGAAACACAAACCAATAGGACACAGGTGTGTGGGTAGACCAAGGATGTGATGGCTGGAGGATTTTTGAAGGCGGAACAGGCAGCACCCTGCCTACGCCCTATTGTGAAGATGATGATGATGATGATGATGATGATGATGATGATGAGAGTGACAGGCTAAAGAAGTAATCATCAACAGAGTACACTTTTTTTGGAAAACGGATAGTGGGTCGCCAGAGTCCGGAGGGTGAATCTCGAAACGACCCTATAACTAGAAAATCATACAATGACGAGTTAAAAGTTTTTAACTTGAATGAAAAATTACAAGATTACAAACAAACAACGGTGGAAAGAACACTTACAAAGAATGTCAGATTCCAGGCTGACAAAACAAGTCTGGAAATACAAACCAATAGGACACAGGTGTGTGGGTAGGCCAAGGATGTGATGGCTGGAGGATTTTTGAAGGCGGATCAGGCAGCACCTTGCCTACGCCGTATTGTGAAGAAGAAGAAGAAGAAGAAGAAGAAGAAGAAGAAGAAGAAGAAGAAGAAGAAGAAGAAGAAGAAGAAGAAGATGATGATGATGATCTAAGTATAGGCTAAAGAAATAATCAATAGAGTACGCTTCTTTTGGATAGCGAGTCGCAGAGACCGGAGAGTGAATCTCGAAACGACCCTACAACTAGAAAGTCATACAATGACGATAGCGATGATTTACTTAAATATGTAATTTGAAATTCAAACATAATCGTACTTCCTTATGGATCGAGCCAAACAGTCTGAGAAGTATTCAGTGTTAAAACTCACGTGTCTAAGTACAAGCGTGATTGTGTAAATTCGTGCACAAACGTGACAGCAAAAATAGTAAAAGGTCAACTAAATAAACAGGTAGAGGAAGCAGACAGATATCACACAGTATGACGACGTTGAAGGGAAAATAAAAACACACACACATACTAGTCAGAATACAGTAAAACGAGTGAGAGAGAGAGAGACGAGAGAGACGAGAGAGAGAGAGAGAGAGAGGAGAGAGAGAGAGAGAGAGAGAGAGAGAGAGAGAGAGAGAGAGAGAAAGAGAGAGGGAGAGAGAGAGAGAGAGAGAGAGAAGAAGAAAAAAGAAGATGCAGCAGTCTGCTGAGTTGAAGAACGGACGACATTGAACCGTTCCGTTGCCGCCGCCGTCCTCTTCAATTTCAACACTGGCCGATCAATCATGAAAGGGCATACCGAGCACGATCCGACTCCAGTGATACCGACGAGACCGACTCTGAGCGAAAACAAATTGCGGCCGAGCGCGGATTATGAACAGATCACGGCTGCTAACCCGGACAGAACGCTAACTATTGTCAATTATGACTGACTGACTGACTTGAAAGAGGTTAGAACACAACAAGGTCAGCACTTGGCCTGGGAACTCTTTGCTATTTGCATCACCACCTTCTCCTCTTGCTAACAAACGTCGCCGGCCCGAACGGTGGGCACTTTCGCTGCATCGGAAGTGACGCAACGGATAAACAAGGACACGCCGACCAACCAACCAGCGCTGAGAACAATACGCGCACACAACAGACTGTTTTCAGTCTATTTTCGGCATAAATGACACACACAGCCTTATAATAATAATACAAGAAAAAAGAGAAAACAATAATTTCTGCTCGGTAGAGGTCGTTCGTTCGACGTAGGAAAGTGTTTAGTACTGCAAAGCGCAGCGTGCTAATGACACCCAATCCACGACAACACTTTACCGTATTACCGTATGTAGCCTTTTCCTTATTATTTATAAGGTAATTCTATATAGGGTGATTCAAATTGCACGGCAATCTCTCACGAGCTGATTCTATAAGTAAAAATAAGAAAAAAGTTCATTAAACAAAGGGTCGAAAACGGTTTGTTAGCGAGTTACGGCTCGCGAACCAGTTCGACCTAATATCTGCTCCCACAGTAAAATGACGCCATACTAAAATTCTTGGGGTATAAAGTGAAGAGTAAATTTAGTGGTTTCGTACGGTTTTTGTCTGAAACATTTAATAAATGAGGTACCAGAGCTCTATCTCAATTAGTTTCTAAGAAAACTGTGTAAAACACAAAACATTGGAGTCGAAAAACACACCTTTTTTAGATTTGGAATAAAATAACTTCGTTAATTTGCCAAAAAACAAATACAAATATCTAGATAATTTTGTAGAATATTTAATTGTAAGAAAATTTATGTGTATAACTGTTGTTTCATGTCTCAGTTAGCACACTCGCGTACATTTCGTTTTGCGCTAAATGTAGGCAGACGGCCTAACCATGTTAACAAGAGATAAAAGCAGATTCAAAGAACGTAGTTAAAATTCCTTCCCGGGCTGTTTAGCCGTGGTCCATTGTTTTCTACAAAAACAGACCTTTCGGCAATGCCATCGACTGGCATCATCAGTGTAAAATCGAGTTACGCTAACGTAAGGTGGTAGACGTTAGTACATAAAGTGTAACTCGATTTTACACTGAAGATGGCAGTCGATGGCAATGCCGAAACGTCTGTTTTTGTAGAAAACAATGGACCACGGACAACAGCCCGGTTTGACAACGTTGATTCCAGCCGTGTACGTCTACGAAGTGCATTAGATTCTAAGAACGTTTTCTATCACAACCAATGAAACCGTTTGAAATTCTCTCTGTTCTTGTTGCACCAATCCCCGACAATACTTTACCATATTATTTAGCCTTTTTTTTATTATTTATACGATAATTATATATGACTGTTGTTTTATGTCTGAGTTAACTCACGCGCGTACATTTCGTTTTGCGCTAACGGAAGACCGAAGGTCTAACCATGTTAGATAAAAAACAGTTTCAAAGAACGTTGTTAAAGTTCCACCCCAAGGTGTTTGGCCGTGGCCCATTGTTTTCTACAAAAACAGACGTTTAACGTCTATCACCTTACGTTAGCGTAATTCGATTTTATACTGAAGATGGCAGTCGATGGCAATGCCGAAACGTCTGTTTTGTAGAAAACAATGGACCACGGACAACAGCCCGGTTTGACAACGTTGATTCCAGCCGTGTACGTCTACGAAGTGCATTAGATTCTAAGAACGTTTTCTATCACAACCAATGAAACCGTTTGAAATTCTCTCTGTTCTTGTTGCACCCAATCCCCGACAATACTTTACCATATTATTTAGCGTTTTCCGCATTATTTATACGATAATTATATATGACTGTTGTTTTATGTCTGAGTTAACTCACGCGCGTACATTTCGTTTTGCGCTAACGGAAGACCGAAGGTCTAACCATGTTAGATAAAAACAGTTTCAAAGAACGTTGTTAAAGTTCCACCCCAAGGTGTTTGGCCGTGGCCCATTGTTTTCTACAAAAACAGACGTTTAACGTCTATCACCTTACGTTAGCGTAATTCGATTTTATACTGAAGATGGCAGTCGATGGCAATGCCGAAACGTCTGTTTTTGTAGAAAACAATGGACCACGGACAACAGCCCGGTTTGACAACGTTGATTCCAGCCGTGTACGTCTACGAAGTGCATTAGATTCTAAGAACGTTTTCTATCACAACCAATGAAACCGTTTGAAATTCTCTCTGTTCTTGTTGCACCCAATCCCCGACAATACTTTACCATATTATTTAGCGTTTTCCGCATTATTTATACGATAATTATATATGACTGTTGTTTTATGTCTGAGTTAACTCACGCGCGTACATTTCGTTTTGCGCTAACGGAAGACCGAAGGTCTAACCATGTTAGATAAAAACAGTTTCAAAGAACGTTGTTAAAGTTCCACCCCAAGGTGTTTGGCCGTGGCCCATTGTTTTCTACAAAAACAGACGTTTAACGTCTATCACCTTACGTTAGCGTAATTCGATTTTATACTGAAGATGGCAGTCGATGGCAATGCCGAAACGTCTGTTTTTGTAGAAAACAATGGACCACGGACAACAGCCCGGTTTGACAACGTTGATTCCAGCCGTGTACGTCTACGAAGTACATTAGATTCTAAGAACGTTTCTTTCTTCTTTTATCACAACCAATGAAACCGTTTGAAATTCTCTCTGTTCTTGTTGCACCCAATCCCCGACAATACTTTACCATATTATTGAGCGTTTTCCGCATTATTTATACGATAATTATATATGACTGTTGTTTTATGTCTGAGTTAACTCACGCGCGTACATTTCGTTTTGCGCTAACGGAAGACCGAAGGTCTAACCATGATAGATAAAAACAGTTTCAAAGAACGTTGTTAAAGTTCCACCCCAAGGTGTTTGGCCGTGGCCCATTGTTTTCTACAAAAACAGACGTTTAACGTCTATCACCTTACGTTAGCGTAATTCGATTTTATACTGAAGATGGCAGTCGATGGCAATGCCGAAACGTCTGTTTTTGTAGAAAACAATGGACCACGGACAACAGCCCGGTTTGACAACGTTGATTCCAGCCGTGTAAGTCTACGAAGTACATTAGATTCTAAGAACGTTTTCTATCACAACCAATGAAACCGTTTGAAATTCTCTCTGTTCTTGTTGCACCCAATTCACACTGCATTCAGATGTTAGTTAATTTTTGTTTTAATTTTATATTTTTTTTCGATTTTATCAAAATTTTCACCCACTTTTTGGCCATTGACGTCAAAAAGTTTGAAATTTTCAAAAATTTACACTATATTTAGATTGTGGTTTAAATTACCTTTAATTTGATACCCACATAGCATTTTGCCATTTTTCACAATTTCTCCCCCAACATTTTTGTTTCCCACCGCTATATTTTTGGATGGATCACTTTCAAAAACAATAGAGTTCTGTAAGATAATAGTGTGGACGCACGTGCCAAGTTTCACGAAAGTCGGTTTATGTGTTCAAACATATCACAAACAGATAGCCACGAAGACAGACAGACAAAAATGCCAAACCGTCCAGTCATCATCGTTATCATTTCAAGTCCAGAGTATAGACCGCTGACTTCTTACATCTTCAAAACTCCATCTGTCTTTTCCACGGACTCCTCACATATCTTCTTTCTAGTGGTTTCTATTTGAGGATTAGCTTGGGACTCGGACTTTCTTTCACGTGCTTTCGCCACGTTTTGTGTTTCAGTAAGCTGTTATCCTGTAGATCATTCAGTTATACTTGTACAGTACATACATACAGTACAGTTCTCTTCAGTTATAGTATACAGTGTTATATACAGTTACAGTTATACAGTACAGTTTTATGTACAGTTATAGTAAAGTTATACTTCATCCTGTATGTCTTGATTTCTTATATTATCGAGTCTTATCCGTTCATTGTTCTTTATTAGTGCCTCGTCTCAGGAAATTCGTTTCCCAGGATTGTGAATCGGTATCAACATTTTTTAATGAAGAAAGTGTGAACATTATTTTTTGTCTGTACAGTATGTCCTCTTTCACTTACTTATTATAAATTTCCTTCGCCCCAGTCTCCGCTTGTCTGTCTCTTTCTGCCAGTTTTATTAGTTTAATCGTTAGCACAAAATAGTGTAAGTGAATATGTTAAGTGTCGGCATTTTCCAAAAACATTTAAGTCGTCTTCTTCTTCTCCACGTCGAGGTATAGGCTTACAGCCTGTTCCGACTCTTCCTATATCACGTCTTCCCTGAGGTGTGTATCATATTACTTGTTTAGGTAGTCTCATATCTTCCATTCTCTCTATATGCTGCCTCCATTTTATTTGTCCTTCCCTTATTCTGCTGGCCACAAAATATACATTTAGATCAGTTCTTATATCTTCTTTCGTATTTGATCTCTAAGGGTGCAACCTTTGGTTTTCCTCAAGAGCTTCATTTCACTTGGAATGAAGAACTTCATTGAGAGGAAATGGACTAATAAATTTCAGTTAATGCCCACTGTTCTCGACAAAAGTCGGAACTCGAGAAATCAAGTCAGCTCTGCCAGCGAAGCCTGCTTCCACGTCCTCGAAGGCGAAAGCCGCGTGACCCCTGGAAAGCATGGCGTACAATGGATGTGCGTTATGTAACTGTCGGAAGAGGCTAAAGGCGAGTTTCCAGCGCCTTAAAACTGGAACCTTCCTCTAGGGGAGGCAACCCAAACAGAAAACAGGCCTGTTAGGATACCTGAAGGTGGCAGCCCCACCACCTAACTTCTTAGCTAGAGGTTGGTGACCTCTACTAAGGAAACTAAAAGATGCTCAAAATCGTCACGAAAAGCCTGACGGATCTCAACGGAAACGACTCTTGCGTGAAATGAAACATTTAAGTAATAACATAAACTTTAATTTTTGTAGGTAAACTAAATTCACGGATTGCAAGGAAAGAGATTGTGAAAAGAGAGAGAGAGAGAGAGAGAGAGAGAGAGAGAGAGAGAGAGAGAGAGAGAGAGAGAGAGAGAGAGAGAGATGGAGGGAGAGAGAAGTAGGGAGCGAAGAAAAATATTTGCTTTGAAAATAAAACTTGATAATCTAGTGTGTTTGGAAAGCTCAGTGCGAGTAAAAGAGAACAGCACAGAAAGAATGGAATATTCACACGTAAAGAGGGGGCAGTTAACAGTGAAGCGGGACACTTGGGGGTAAATGTGTAGTACTGTACTGTACTCTCGGCATTCCTGAACACGGCCGTGACACCGCCGAGCCGCACCGCGCTTTGCTATGGCCACTTACTACGGATTTTCTGTATCGGCTCTTCCCACGTTCGTGCCAGCGCGCGGGTGTGTGCGCGCGGGTGTGTGTGTGTGTGTGTGTAGCTCGCCGGAGCCGTTAAAAAGCATATAGGCTATAATGTATGTAAGAGAGAAAACACTGTTTCAAATTAATTACCCTAAATAAAAACACAGTAATAAACGGGAAAACACAAAACATTTTAACTAAACATCACCAGCTAATCGTCTAGTATCTCGCGCTGTGTGTGTGTGTGTGTGTGTGTGTGTGTGTGTGTGTGTGTGTGTGTGTGTGTGTGTGTGTGTGTGTGTGTGTGTGTACGCGTTTTAGCGCTCGCGTAGCAGCTTTATAGGCCATCAATTTTTTGTTACTCTGGACTGTAACTGTAAACGTGCCATATTCATGTCGCTCTCTCTCTCTCTCTCTCTCTCTCTCTCTCTCTCTCTCTCTCTCTCTCTCTCCCCTCTCTATCTCCCTCTATATATATATATTCAATATTTATAATTAAATTTACCTCAAGATGTTATTTTTATCCTCTATTGGAACATGTTTCGGGTACTATCTTGTACCCATCTTCAGCCTTCCGGTTTTTTTTTTTTTTTTTTAAATAACATCTTGAGGTAAATTTAATTATAAATATTGAATGTATTGTGTATATCAAGAAACGGACTGTAGCAAAAAGTGACTAAATATATATATATATATACCTCTCTCTCTATCTCCCTCTCTTTTCCTTACCTACTATTTCCGTTTCTCAGGCTTATAATCCTTTTTCTATTCCACTTTTTATCGAAATTGTTTTGGCGATTTCATTACGTTACGCAATATTCAAATAATACTAATTGAGAAACCATCCGCCAATTCTCCTTCCAAAGTGTATGCCAATGTTGCCGACATTTTGATCTTTACAGTCGTAGAGCGTCTGCGGAGTACAGTGTATTCGTATGCCGGTGACTTCTTCTCCTTTAGCACAACAGCTCAACGTGAGCCTTGGTTTCCAACACCAATTTCTTCAGTGACTCGTATCCGTTGCTATCTCAGCGTACATTAACCCCTCACATACATTCTTCTGGGATCTTCCAGCAACTCATCCAGCCATCTTATCCTAGGTTTACACCTCTTTCTGCTTTTATACACCTGTGCCCTCAGAATTTTCTTTGACACTCTAATCTTCATACGCTCTACGTGAACTAGCCATTGCGTTCGTTGAGCATTTTTTTAATCTTACGATGTTCTCATGATTCAATAGCTCATATAGCTCCTGGTTATTTCTTATTTTCCATTCGTCACGTTCCTTAACCGGACGATAAACACGTTGTACAATCTTTCTTTCAAACCTTCTCAGTGGTTTCTACTTTCTTTTCGGCTAATGTCTACGTCTCACCTCCATACGCGACAACCGGTCAGTAAGTGTCTTACAAATGTCCAACCTTGTGTTGTGACTAATGAGTTTTCTTGACAGTAGTCTACTGTTAGCATAGTATGCCCTATTTTCTATATGTATCCTGTCACGTATTGTCGTCTTACATTATTATTATTATTATTATTTATTTTTTCGTATAAATATTATTTTGAAGTATAAATATTTAGGAAGCATAATTACCGATGGTGTAATACGTGATGAAGGTATAAGACATCGATTAGTTTCAGGAAAAAGCACCATACGCCAATTAAACTCACTTTTATGGTCCACCAAAATCGGGCTACCGACAAAGATAAATATTTAAAAAGCCATTGTTGAACCAACTACCACCTATGGGTCAGAATGTTTGACAATCAACGAAAAGAACCGCAGGAAGATTGAAGCTGTAAAAATGGACTATCTTATACGAGCTTCCAGAGTTTCTCGTCTGGAACGTGTAAGGAATGTCGTAATAAGGGAAAGAACAAATAGAAAAGAATTGTAATAGAAGATATAAAACGTAAACAGCTTTCCTGGTATGGACACCTAATGAGACTGAGTGAAGAAAGAATACCTGTGAGCGTGTTCAAATACAGGCCTAGCAACAGAAGAAAAAGAGGCAGACCTAGATTAAAATGGATAGAAGGGATAGAAAGGAGTATGGAAAAAAAGAATCTGAAGAATGAAGATACACAGATTAAGTTGGAAAACTGAGATGCGGGATGCGGCAGTAGCTGTGGGATCCCCGCCAATATATAAATATATGTAACTTACATATTTCTAACAACTTTGTTTCAAGCCCTTAGGTATCTAAAAATCTCCTGTTGACTTGTGCCTTAATTGTAGCTTTGATATGCTGCCTATATACAGGCTGTTAACAGGAACTTTCTTAGACTTTTCAAAAGACTTTCAAAAGACTACTTAGTGGCACACTATTTGTTTCCCCTTAGTCAGTAAGTCTGCAAGAAGCACTTCTTCTTCATCACTACAGCCCAACGTAAGCTTTGGCTTCCAACACAAATCTTCTTCAAGTCTCCTGTCCATTGAAATCTCAGTGTAACCCTTTACATCCATTCTTCTGAGATCTTCTGGCATATCATCCAACCATATCTGATCCTAGATCGACCCCTCTTTCTGTCTTTACAGACCTCCGCTCTCAGAACTTTCTTTGGCATACGCATTCATAAAAGCTCAACGAATACAATGGTTAGATGCGTATGCCAAAGAAAGTTCTGAGAGCGGAGGTCTGTAAAGACAGAAAGAGGGGTCGATCTAGGATCAGATATGGTTGGATGATATGCCAGAAGATCTCAGAAGAATGGATGTAAAGGGTTACACTGAGATTTCAATGGACAGGAGACTTGAAGAAGATTTGTGTTGGAAGCCAAAGCTTACGTTGGGCTGTAGTGATGAAGAAGAAGTGCTTCTTGCAGACTTACTGACTAAGGGGAAACAAATAGTGTGCCACTAAGTAGTCTTTTGAAGTCTTTTGAAAAGTCTAAAGAAAGTTCCTGTTAACAGCCTGTATATAGGCAGCATATCAAAGCTACAATTAAGGCACAAGTCAACAGGAGATTTTTAGATACCTAAGGGCTTGAAACAAAGTTGTTAGAAATATGTAAGTTACATATATTTATATATTGGCGGGGATCCCACAGCTACTGCCGCATCCCGCATCTCAGTTTTCCAACTTAATCTGTGTATCTTCATTCTTCAGATTCTTTTTTTCCATACTCCTTTCTATCCCTTCTATCCATTTTAATCTAGGTCTGCCTCTTTTTCTTCTGTTGCTAGGCCTGTATTTGAACACGCTCACAGGTATTCTTTCTTCACTCAGTCTCATTAGGTGTCCATACCAGGAAAGCTGTTTACGTTTTATATCTTCTATTACAATTCTTTTCTATTTGTTCTTTCCCTTATTACGACATTCCTTACACGTTCCAGACGAGAAACTCTGGAAGCTCGTATAAGATAGTCCATTTTTACAGCTTCAATCTTCCTGCGGTTCTTTTCGTTGATTGTCAAACATTCTGACCCATAGGTGGTAGTTGGTTCAACAATGGCTTTTTAAATATTTATCTTTGTCGGTAGCCCGATTTTGGTGGACCATAAAAGTGAGTTTAATTGGCGTATGGTGCTTTTTCCTGAAACTAATCGATGTCTTATACCTTCATCACGTATTACACCATCGGTAATTATGCTTCCTAAATATTTATACTTCAAAATAATATTTATACGAAAAAATAAATAATAATAATAATAATAATAATAATAATGTAAGACGACAATACGTGACAGGATACATATAGAAAATAGGGCATACTATGCTAACAGTAGACTACTGTCAAGAAAACTCATTAGTCACAACACAAGGTTGGACATTTGTAAGACACTTACTGACCGGTTGTCGCGTATGGAGGTGAGACGTAGACATTAGCCGAAAAGAAAGTAGAAACACTGAGAAGGTTTGAAAGAAAGATTGTACAACGTGTTTATCGTCCGGTTAAGGAACGTGACGAATGGAAAATAAGAAATAACCAGGAGCTATATGAGCTATTGAATCATGAGAACATCGTAAGATTAAAAAAATGCTCAACGAACGCAATGGCTAGTTCACGTAGAGCGTATGGAAGATTAGAGTGTCAAAGAAAATTCTGAGGGCACAGGTGTATAAAAGCAGAAAGAGGTGTAAACCTAGGATAAGATGGCTGGATGAGTTGCTGGAAGATCCCAGAAGAATGTATGTGAGGGGTTAATGTACGCTGAGATAGCAACGGATACGAGTCACTGAAGAAATTGGTGTTGGAAACCAAGGCTCACGTTGAGCTGTTGTGCTAAAGGAGAAGAAGTCACCGGCATACGAATACACTGTACTCCGCAGACGCTCTACGACTGTAAAGATCAAAATGTCGGCAACATTGGCATACACTTTGGAAGGAGAATTGGCGGATGGTTTCTCAATTAGTATTATTTGAATATTGCGTAACGTAATGAAATCGCCAAAACAATTTCGATAAAAAGTGGAATAGAAAAAGGATTATAAGCCTGAGAAACGGAAATAGTAGGTAAGGAAAAGAGAGGGAGATAGAGAGAGAGGTATATATATATATATATTTAGTCACTTTTTGCTACAGTCCGTTTCTTGATATACACAATACATTCAATATTTATAATTAAATTTACCTCAAGATGTTATTTAAAAAAAAAAAAAAAAACCGGAAGGCTGAAGATGGGTACAAGATAGTACCCGAAACATGTTCCAATAGAGGATAAAAATAACATCTTGAGGTAAATTTAATTATAAATATTGAATATATATATATAGAGGGAGATAGAGAGGGGAGAGAGAGAGAGAGAGAGAGAGAGAGAGAGAGAGAGAGAGAGAGAGCGACATGAATATGGCACGTTTACAGTTACAGTCCAGAGTAACTATCAGATTTTGGTACAGTATGTTCTCAGTCAACGACAGAAATGACGAGAACAGGTCAATGTGGATGGACTATACATGTAGGGTGGAAGAGCAGAGACTCGTTAAGCAAATGTTCAATAATATAAAGGGAAAGGAGATATAGGGAGACCTCGCAAGAGGTGACTTGTAGATGGAGGTTAAACAGAGGACAACACCTAGTCTTGGACGGAAGAAAAAGAAGGAGGAGGAGGAGGAGGAGGAGGAGGAGGAGGAGGAGGAAGAAAAGGAAGAGGAGGAGGAAGAGGAAGAAGAAGAAGAAGAAGAAGAAGAAGAAGAAGAAGAAGAAGAAGAAGAAGAAGAAGAAGAAGAAGAAGAAGAAGAAGAAGAAGAAGAATTTTTTTGCAATTAAAACTTAAATATGAAGAAAACTTCATCGTTTTAAAACGTAAGGAAACCTCAGACGTGGACATATGAAGGAAAAGTAGTCTTCGGAGTAGTAGTGTTGAATATCATAACTGCAGTGAGCGCCATACGACAAAACTAATGCAATGTAATTTCTGCATCAGAAAGGAGAAGACATCTGTATAATTTATGCACAAAGGGTAATTCATTTGATGTGGTTAATAAGTTCAGATGCTTGGGTGACATGATAGATAATGAACGGTGCACAAAAACGACAATACGTTACTGGATACAAATAGGTAATAGGGAGTATTATGGCAACAGCAGACAAAGTAGAAGCAGACTCACTACTCGTAACATAAAAATAAAAATGTACAAGACACTTATCAGACCGGTTGTCACTTATAGAGGAGAGACATGGACGCTGATAAATAAAAAGTAACAAGAAACACTAAGAAGTTTGAATGAAAGATCCTAAGACGTGTTTGTGACCCGGTTAAAGAAGATGACAAATGAAGAATCAGAAATAACCAGCAGATAGATGAGCTATTGAACCACGAAGACTATCTGCTGGTTATTTCTGATTCTTCATTTGTCATCTTCTTTAACCGGGTCACAAACACGTCTTAGGATCTTTCATTCAAACTTCTTAGTGTTTCTTGTTACTTTTTATTTATCAGCGTCCATGTCTCTCCTCTATAAGTGACAACCGGTCTGATAAGTGTCTTGTACATTTTTATTTTTATGTTACGAGTAGTGAGTCTGCTTCTACTTTGTCTGCTGTTGCCATAATACTCCCTATTACCTATTTGTATCCAGTAACGTATTGTCGTTTTTGTGCACCGTTCATTATCTATCATGTCACCCAAGCATCTGAACTTATTAACCACATCAAATGAATTACCCTTTGTGCATAAATTATACAGATGTCTTCTCCTTTCTGATGCAGAAATTACATTGCATTAGTTTTGTCGTATGGCGCTCACTGCAGTTATGATATTCAACACTACTACTCCGAAGACTACTTTTCCTTCATATGTCCACGTCTGAGGTTTCCTTACGTTTTAAAACGATGAAGTTTTCTTCATATTTAAGTTTTAATTGCAAAAAAATTCTTCTTCTTCTTCTTCTTCTTCTTCTTCTTCTTCTTCTTCTTCTTCTTCTTCTTCTTCTTCTTCTTCTTCCTCTTCCTCCTCCTCTTCCTTTTCTTCCTTTTCCTCCTCCTCCTCCTCCTCCTCCTCCTCCTCCTCCTCCTCCTCCTCCTCCTCCTTCTTTTTCTTCCGTCCAAGACTAGGTGTTGTCCTCTGTTTAACCTCCATCTACAAGTCACCTCTTGCGAGGTCTCCCTATATCTCCTTTCCCTTTATATTATTGAACATTTGCTTAACGAGTCTCTGCTCTTCCACCCTACATGTATAGTCCATCCACATTGACCTGTTCTCGTCATTTCTGTCGTTGACTGAGAACATACTGTACCAAAATCTGATACTATAACATGGTCTCTACGTCTTCCTGGCAACGCTCACCCTTTCACTTTTTGAGGAATCGTTATATTCCGAAGGTAAAAACGTCAAGAGCAACGATGGTAGGTGTCGGTGCTAGAAGAATTGTTTCGACCGTTGGAGCCGTCGGGTAGACGTTTTAAAACCCTCTTTGATGGACAGGATGACATTGATATCAAAGAACACAATACCTTGTGCGTCACTGGAGTATAGACTAAAGAAAACATCTGTTATTCACTATACGAAGCGTTGCAGGTTTAGCTCGGAGTAGTGAGTTCTGGAATGGATACTAAATTCTAATACTACTACGAATCTCTCATGAAAGTAAAATGAGTGAAAGAAAGGAAAGAACGATTAGTTTATAAATTACTTTATCACTTGCTTAATCATAATTATTTCTATTGTGAGGTGTAACACTGGTGAGTTGGGTTAATCATCTTCCTTGCTTTGTGATAACCGGTTAATCATGTCACGTCCAATATTGACCTTTTGACAACTGCTGCACTTCCGCCTCAGCCACTGTTAACTTCCTTTAAAGGAAAGTCTTTAAAATATTACCACTTTCTTAAAAACACACAAATTTGTGGCAGGGGGAATTTTGGGTAGCTTTGCGGGAAAAACAGGTTCGACTGATCAGGCAACACTGCTTTTTCGTTACAGATATTTTGTGACGTTGAATCAGATTACTGCCCTATTCCTGGTTCCGCAGTCGGTTGAGACTATGGGCGAGATAGACATTGCGCTTATACATTTTACGTTGCCTACTATTACGCGACTTGAAAACCGCGACCGATAAAAATGAAGTACTATATACGTCTACAAAATGTACACAGTAGTAACAGTATTTTAATTCTTCATGTTGGTATATTTTAAATAAATTTAGGTCAAAAAATTAGTTGGCAAAAATTAAAAACGTAATAAAACCATCGCACATTCGAGTTAATACGTATTAAAATATAAACTATCCTTACGGCAAACGTTCTTACTATTTAACGATAATTTTTTGAACATGTAGTCCAGGTCACGTACACGATATATATGCTATTTCAATTGAATAATATTCTTGTAATAATAAAATGAAAAATAAAATTTCATATCAAATTTTATTTTTTTCAGTCGTGAGGTGTAAAAAGTAGTATGCGAGAAACGTTTTTTCCTATTGAAGTGATAAATTAAGAGTGAATTGTACAGAAAGGTTCAAATTTAATTCTGATCTAACTCCTAATGTTTTATCTTTATTGGTTTCCAAATTACTGAGCGAATCGTACAAATATACTCCAGCGGTCACGCTGCGTACTGCCGCTCATCCAATTCCCGTCTTTATCAAACTATGTTAATCATGACTGTTTCAATTAGTGCATTAGGCTACATTGTTACTGAAATCGTTAGAAATACATCTGTTTTAATTCAATTCTTAAAAGAGTAAATCTCGTCCGCAGCATTTAGGAGATCGTAAGTTGAAATAAATTATTTAATAAATAGGCTTACATTTAATTATTACTTGAATGAAAGTACAGTATATAGGTTGATGAGGTGTACGGAAGTACGCCGGGCACCATAGTGCCATATATGAAGTTCGCACTTCAGAAATTCTCCTTGCTTGTATAACTTTACTTTTTACATCCGTATGCTTTTATGGTTGTTTTTCTAAACGTACGATATTCAAATAACTTACGGTGCAAACAACTTAGAACTGCGGGCAAACAAACCCAATGACGCTACGATCCATGGCCGGCTCTACTATAAGGCCGGAATATCAAACGTGGCAACACTGGAACCAGCTGATATTTGAGGCCGTATTTCATTAATCAAATCGCGTCATTTTTAGTTGCCGGTTAACAGCAATTTTTATGATTCTTTTTTTTCAAATTAAAAGTTTATTATATAAAATACTGTTTTATATTATTTGAGAAATAAACTAATTAACTCAGTCATATGATACGAATTCAATAATTCGCACAAAATTAATTCATTATGCCTAACACTAATTCACTAATTTCTTCAACTTAAACGTATAGTACTAAGTGCGCACAGACCTATAATTTAGGTGTAACTATAAATAGGCCTACTCATGATTTTAGTAATGCTATGAAATTAAATCAAAATATAACACGTTTACCTTAGCTATTATATTACACTATGCTTATAGAACTTAGACGCAACGTTGCCACGTTTAATATTTTGGCCTTCTACTAGAGCCGGCCGTGTACGATCCTATTAGGCTATATAAAGTTACACGTAGGATCAATACGAGTTTAACAGTTATTGCCTAGAGTGATAAGAAGAAGAACAAGAAGGAAACGTGTAATCATCTTTCTTCATGTAGGTTCACCATTAACGGTCGGACGATCGCGAACCGTTTTACGATCAACGCCTAAACAAACGCAAAGAGAAGAACGGACACACAAAAGACATAATACCGTAATGTGATTGATAATGCAACGAGCGGAATTAGTTCTACAACATGAGGCTACGCGAAGGCGTTATTATACGACTTTATTATTAAGCAATAACACAGCAATTACATTTTTAATATGTTTGCGCGCGCGCGCGCGCGCGTGTGTGTGTGTGCGTATTTGGCTATAATCATAAAACAAGACGAATCAGAAAACAAACATTGTTTCGCGCAACCCACTACAAGATACTCGCATGTTGCGGATTCTCACAGCAACGTCGGCAACAATGGTGTGCAATTCCGACGATGGACGACAGCGTTGCACGAACCGTCCGTCGTCATAATAGTATCGTTATTAATTACCGACATTGTTGCGTAACAGTTACGTTGTATAGGTCAAGCGTTGCATGCGCCCTGCTTTACACGCTCGCCAAAACACCATCGCCGCCGCCAAGGTCTTGCTTGAGTAAATTAATTTATTGTTTACTTACTCGCGCGCGCCTTCTTTGCGTACGAAATAACGGAGGAATGGTTTTGAAACCGTATTTCCCTTTCGAGATTGTAGTAGCGTAATACGTCAGTGAAACTTCTCAATTGAATTGTCATCAGTTCGATTCCATGCAAAAACTTTCTTCTTATCCTTTTTGCTCTTTCGTCTCCTCCTGCACCAACTTTTCGTTTTCTACACCAACTGCTTCCTCTTGATATTCTACTACTCTTACTCTTACATATTCTTCTTCTTTTCCATTTCGATATCTACTCGTTTTGTTACGTTTACATTTACTTTTTGTTTTCTTTCGTTCTTGTTAACCTGACTCGGCTAAGATTATTACAGTATTTCTGTTTCCGTGTTCTAATTCTTTCCAAAGTATTTGCTCTTCCTTCACATATTCTCGTCTTTATTATTAAAATAATTGAGATATCCGAAAGTGTTTAAATGATGATTACTTCATAGGCTATAGGCCTACAAGTTGGAATAGCACAAATTTCTTCTTTTTCTTCTTCATCTCCTTTTTTATGTTTGCTAATTCTTCGTTAACTTTTTGTTTATTAAATTTTAATTGTTAGTTTGTGACACTGTGTGTATGATCCCCCTTTGTAGGCCTATGTGTATTTTACCCCTTTATATAACAATTATCGTTTCCTTTTAAAAAAATCATACTTTTCTTAAAACATTTTCTTAAAAAGACGTTGATTTTTCAAATTGATCACTTATTGATAAATAAGAAAAAAATATATATTTTCTTTTTCTTTATGAGTTTTCCTGTTATAGCTCTATGTCCCTTCTTCTTCATGATTTTCTATTGAACATGCAATTTTTAATTAGTACAAAATGCTTTGAGTTGAAAATTCTGAAAGAGAAAACTTCTATTTCTCATGTTAATGCCAATCGCTATGGTCTATGTGTCTGAAAACATTAAATACATTTATGGCAACTTGTACCTGTATAAACACGAACATTCAGTAAAATAGCACGTGTCAATACTTTAAGCCGCCAAAATTGGAGCATACTGAAGAATGGTTAATACTGATTGAATAAAGAGAATAACGAAACAGCATACACGACTTTCAAACATCTTCGGAACTTAACTAAGGAAAAAAAGGAATATGAAGGAAGTAAAAGTCGTAGATACAGAACATCAAGAAGCAAAGGAGGTAAGTTAACAAGACAGAAAACAGGAAGCATCGTCTACTGTAATAGACGGAAACCCAAATGCAGTCAGTAGTGATTTAATGTCAAATCGTCGAACGGATGGAAACTTCCTGAAGTAATTTCTAGCAGCACAAATATAATAAACGACCGTTACCAACGAACTTAGTAGAATGCGACGGAAAAAGGCAAATTCCAAAAACGATTTCAGTCTTCCAATAAACTCCAATTGCATATATTATATACATAATTAGCACGATTCCTTCTTCTCCTCCTCCTTTTTCCTCCTCTTCCAAATTCTCCTCCTCCTTCTCCTTCTTCTTCTACATCTTCTTTTGTAATTCGTCCTCTTATAGCAGTACAGCCCTCAGTGCAACTTTGGCTAGGGGTTCACTTTATTCGTCCCTGTTATACAGCTTACGTTATTCATAACCACCGTTTTTATGTTTAAAAAAAACACCCATTTTCGTGTCCCCTTTCACGCATTCCCCACTGCAAAACTCTTTTCAGTTCTCGATCTTAATTTAATCATTTAAACTTCCAATCTAAACCTTTCTTTGTGCTTTTATAACTCCCACGTTTAAAACATCTCATCATCACCTTCACAACATAGCATAGGCAAGGTAGTGGCTGTTCCGCCTTCAAAGATCTTCCAGCCATCTCTTCCTGGGTCTACCCACACACCTGTGTCCTATAGGTTTTTACTTCAAGACTTGTTTGGAAAGTCTGGAATCTGACGTTCTTTCTAAGCGTTCTTTCCACCGTTGTTTGTAATCTTTTAGTTTTTCATTCAAGTTAAAAACTTGTAACTCTTCTCTTATGCGCTCATTCCTTATACGATCAAGTTTAGAACACCTTTTAACTCCTCTTAAGAACGCCATTTCCGAGGCCTGTATTTTACTCTCTTGTTGCTTGGTTGTTGTCCATAATTCACATCCATAGGACAGTACAGGGACAGTCATAATTTTGTAGAACTTTAATTTTGTATCTCGATGTACCTTGTTTCTAAAAAAACGGTTGATTGTCCCACAGATCGTCTGGAACTTATCAACTTAACATCAATATCATAATTTCTATCATAACTAATATCATTTTCCAACTGATTAAAGTTGGTCACTAGTTCTATAATTCGATCACTAATTATTATTTTTGTTCTTATTGGCTCCTTCCCTCTAAATGCTAATACATTTGTTTTTATAGTGGAGATTTTCATATTGTATTGTTTGCAAGTCTGATGAAGCCTAAAAACAGATTTTGCAAATCAGATTTTGTACTCTGAAGCACCAGCAAGTCGTCAGCAAACAACAGCACATTCAAATATCTGTCTCGTGATAACTTAATACCAGGGTTCACTAGATGTTTCCATTTCTTTACCAGATCATCAACACAAATGTTCAAAAGATTAGATGATATACTGCACCTTCTGTAACACCTTTATTGACAGATATTTTTGAGATATCCTACAATTATTTTTAACAGCTATTCTTGTTCCATTATATAGGCCTCCTATAGTTCCTAAAGTTGTTGAGGGTGTCCCTGTTTTTCTAATCTTTGCTACAACAACAAATGGTCTATCTACTTTATAAATAGGCTTTCTCAACATCAAAGAAACCTACCTGCGTTTCTTTGTTGAACTCACGATGCTTCTCAATCATTTGTGTAATAATACAAGGAATTGTTTAAAAGTATATATTATCTGAAATTAACACAACTTAAATGATTAGTTATTTTAATTTCAGTTTTAATCGAAATTGTTATAAATTTATCTTGCTTTCCTGCGGATGATGTGTTCCATGTTTGTACTAAGCCTGTATTATTTAAAAGTTTGTTTTGACTTTAGTGGAGAGCATGACTAAAAACGTTACGCAAACTTTTAGGGTGAAAGGATTCAAATAGTAATTGTACTTGCAGGTTCATCTGCAAGCCTTGCCAGCCAGTCACGCCACTACGAATTTTATAATGAACTGCTGACAGAAGTTGAATAAATAAATAAATAATTCCTACGGAGTAAATACAATCAGTTTCTACCATCATTAACATAACGTTTTGTAATAAAGTAAGGAGAGATACTAAAATGAAATTTTATAATATAATGAAATCTTCACCTCCAGTGCCTTTGTGAGATTAAAGAACTTCACTACTTGCTCACCGACACAGACAATGAATCCAGGCAAACGAATCGAGATAGGTCAGGCGAGAATGGAAAACACTAAATGCGTCAGTAATGGTGTGGGGCACGATTATTCAAAATTATTACAAATTATTAACCCAAGTGATAAATACGTAAGTAGGCAAAGAAGACGGTCGTCTTCAGAAGGGGAAACAGCCTGATTCCTGTAGTGCAGAAGAAGAAAAAGAAGGCGTGGAAGTGAAGCATATAGCTGTGGACAGGTGGCCGAGAGTGTAGGGAATGCTCTCGACACAGGTCTCACAATCGATAATTGCGAGCTGTGAAAAACAATGGTCAAGGTCTTGCCTGAGTTAGTTCATTATTTGTAAATCTATTCACTATTACGTATTTATTTCAGTGCGAAACGTTGTGTGTAATTGAAATTACGTCACATCGTAGGGTGTTTCAAAACTAACGCAATAGATGAGTCATCTCGACTGGCTTCCAACTCGAGTTACTGCGTGATCTACGTTGGATTATTTCGTTTATTATAATCTTCTCGTCTTCGTCTTCCTACTTCCTATATTAATTGTTCTCTTTTTCCTACGCCTCTCCTCCTATTTCTCATTTCCTCATCCTACTTTCACTTCGTCCTCCAACTAGTTATTCTCACTTTTATGCTTATTCACTTCATCACCGTCATCTTCTTTTCGTTTTTAATTCCTCCTTTTCTTTCTTTTTTTCTGTTCTTCTTGGTGGCGATTTAAAGCATGATAGCGTATTTCATGTTGGCATTAAATCTGTATCATTTAAATTAGGTTTTAATTGTGTGGAGGGCGCCGTCTAACGGAATAGTTGCTAACCTTGTTGCCATGGCAACGTGAACCCAGTTGTATCCAATGCTCCCACACTTGTAGGTTACATGTTACCATATGACAATGGTAACAATAATCATTTTTTTATTCACGTATATAGTGTATAAAAAGTGATTGTTATGTGTACTGAGTCGGGGGGATGAACGGGACCCCCCCCCCACCCTTAGAGGGTCAAAAAAAGTTGACGAATTTTGTTAACCTCTTAATTTTTAGGCTGTTATATCATTTTTTTCAGCTGTGTACGCTAATAGATTAGTATCTATTTTTTAAACATACAAACAGGTTTCTTAGACCCAATTACCGTATACGTTTGAAATATGAAAAATAGGAAAATCAATCCAGTAAAGTATGTTTCAATAACGTGTATATTTATTGTTTTATTACTGCTTACTTTAAAGGCACTGATTTCACGATGTTATCACAAGTTTTTCAGCCCCTTTGAAGACATTAATAATGATTAGTCTTATCTTGTTTTTTTTTCTGTTGTATGAAGCCGACTGGATCCCCAAAAAAGGCCAAATTCTAGGCCTCCACTCGGAATTCTAGGTCGCATTGCGGAAAACAAAGGCAAACTGACTGCTCATCTGAATAGGATGCCGGATTGCAGGCAATACAAGCCTGGTGGACAAACAACTATGGAAAGGCCTAGGAAGAGCTGGTGACAGTAGAGCACTTAGTGGAGTTAACCGAACATCCATTAACCGAACGATCCGTTATCCGAACTCAATAAAAAGTACAATTATGTATTGTACTGTACAGTAATGTATTGGACACGTGTAGGCGTATTGGATATTTATTGAATACTATAAATTATTATAGTATTGTACAGTAATAAATAAACGCTGTAGCTATACAGTCTTACAGCCCATGAAGACGGCGAGAATGCTACTAATACAAAACCACGACGGCAGCAAAACGTTTTGACGCACTTGAGACTGTTCTAAAGTGGGCCCGAAACAGAAGACGAGATAGATTATATTCAGATTATGAAACTTAAACGACTTCAGTCTTTAGCAGTGAGAAAACGGTGTATCACTTTGAAGCCGTGATAAACAATCCTTCAAAAAAGTGTAAATCCGTGGTACTCTATGTATTGTTTTGTTTTTTAATTTTTAATTAATTTTATAGTACAGTCTTTGTCATTAAACTCTAATTTTGTTTGAATTAAATTTTGTTTTTATTCATTACACTCAATGTTAATTCAACGATTTTTAGCCTCAGTAATACATTACAGTACAGTATACAGGTTGCTGTAATTATATAACAGTAGGTCTATGTTAGAAATGATTTTGTAATAAAAATCTTTGTTTTTGTAAAGGGAAATAATGTTTTCAATTTATGATCTATTATCCGAAATATCGAATATCCGAACGGACCCTGGTCCCGAGAGGTTCGGATAATCGATGCTCTACTGTATTCCCTTTGGGAAGGGCCGGAACAGGAGAATCTCCTATTCTCCGGTGGAAAAAGAAGAGGCATTTCATGATACACTTGATTAAGGTAGAGTCTATTAACTTTACAGGTGGTATGCAGTGTATCTCAATTAATTTTACACAAGAACATTTCAGCGCTGTACTATCGAAATCCGTGAAAACAGTTTCACATACCGTGGAAGAAATGTCTCGCTAACACGATCGTTATGATCGTGACTTCTCGTCCCAGTCAGCATTGACCTCATTCCTATAAAATGCAGTGTAAATAAAACCGAACCTAACCTACAACCACAACAACCTGTAGCAATCTTGTACAGTTGCAAGAGAAGATTCAGGGTTAGACAGGTTCATCATAATCATCACTCTGCCCGATATGGCGAACATGCCACTGGTAATTACACAAGGAACTCAATTAACCGGTGCAATATACTTGCGACCGTTGATGATGCTGAAGAATTGCAATGACATTTAATTAATGTTTGAAATCGAATGATACCGCTGTATGAAGTATTCAGAACAACTCTTGTCCTATTACAGACGGCAATAAAATTACGTCAAAATCGTACGTATTTCGGTAGTCCCGGGATAGTGGAGTTGCAGTGTAGGAGCAGAGAGTTCATGAGGAATGCACTTCGTGTGAACCGTTCGGTTGTCTGGAAGAGTCTGTAAATTGATTTATCAGAAAACCGTTCCCGTGATCCTCACGAAATGGACATTCTCTGAATAACGAAATGGCTCCGATTAACAATTCGTAGTACTTAAAAAATTCTTAACAGAAGTTTAATGAACTTCATTAAACTTCATGAATTTCATTAAACTTCTGTTAAGATGTGCAATCGACGACAGGTAATGGACAACAACAATGAGGTAATAAACGACAACAATTAGAAAATTCTGTTTAATGGTGGCACTAGCAAAATCACTTCGGCGGTGTGGATCGGTAAGCAAACGAGAGATGTGGGTTCTGTGAGGGCAGCCTGGGGGTATCCTAGCTCCCAGGTTACAATGATAGTGGTTACAATCACAAACAGAATTATCACTGTTGCACACCACTATAGAAAAATTATTCCGATTTGACGATGAGCTGTGAAGCTTGAACACGCTAATAGGAACAATTTTCCTATAGTGGCGTGCAACAGTGATAATTCTGTTTGCAATTTAAAACTGTCACAACAGAAACTCGTTGAATATTTTTAAGTCAAATACTGTATAAATACAAAGTAACAAGATGCCATTTTACTTAGTCATGTGCTTCGTTTGAAAATAACACCCCTAAAGTGACGCCCATTGACATCCTTGCATTCGTCAAGTCGATTGAAAACTATGGCTTGCGGAATCGCCTGAACTTCTTCGATGATTCGCTGCGTGAGTTGATTTAAATCATGTGGTCGTGGTCACGTGGAAAACCTTAAACTCCAGATAGCACCACAAAAAGAAATCACACGCAGACGGGTCTGCAGATCGCGCTGGTCAGGGTATTAGGCCTACACCAAATTTTGAGATAAACCAATCTTCGAACACAGGCCTCAACACTTACCCTTCCACATTTTTCTGGAGCACGCACTGTTTTTCCACTTCCTTCAATTGTTTTCTGTGTCGAGGCAGTGCTTCCAAATATTCTTTATTTCCCATCTAGATATTGATGAGCGACCTGGAATTCTTCCATGTCTTCCAACGTTGAAAAGACTTGTGAACAGTCTTGGTTTTCTTATACAGTAATCATTACTTTTAGAAAACGTTTCTACAGCAAACGCACGATGTTCATCTCGCCATTGAGCCATGTTTACTAAAATGGCGTAGTTTAACTGAGGTTATAAAACTATCTGTTTATTACTTCCATGTTCCATAAGGAATGGAAGTATGATGATGACGAAAAAATCGCGTTCGATATATGGGCTGATTTAGATTATACTACCCTCAAAACGTGAAGAAAAGTCATTTTTCGAAGTGTGTGTGTGTGTGTGTGTGTGTGTGTGTGTGTGTGTGTGTGTGTGTGTGTGTGTGTGTGTGTGTGTGTGTGTGTGTGTGTGTGTGTGTGTGTGTGTGTGTGTGTGTGTGTGTGTGTGTGTGTGTAATTTTTAACATGGCAAACAATAACTGCCGCAAAACCAAATAATTGTTTGCATACGTGCCTGAGTTTTAGAGGGCCTGAAGGTTCCTTGATTTTAGTTAAGATCGGTTAAGAGGAAGGGGTAGTTTACCGGCAACATTTTATGTTTTAACAAGAGTAATTTTTTCTATGACGAACGATAACTGCCGTAAATTCAAATATAATCAAATTATTTTTTGCATATTTGCCTATGTTGTAGAGGATTCAAGGTCTATTGATTTTGGAGAAGATCGGTTAAGGAGAAGGGGTAGTTTACCTGCAACGTTTTATATTTTAACAAGAGTAAGGTACTTAATTTTGACAAATAAAGTATTCTGAAAAGAAGGTCATAATAATCCACTGTAGAAAGCTAGATGAAATATCTATAAATGAAAAAGATAGTTGAAGGGGGAGGGGATAATTTTCTATAAATGAAAATGATAGTCGAAAGATGAGGGAATACTTTTTTATATGTGTACTACGTTATCGGCAACAAAGATGTAGTTGGTTGTTAAAATTCCTTCCCGGGCTGTTTGGCCATGGTCCAATGTTTTCTACAAAACCAGACGTTTCGGCAGTGCCTTCGACTGCCATCATCAGTGAAAAATCGATTGCGCTAACGTGAGGTGGTATACGTTAGTGGCCACAGTACTGTGGTTAAGGCTGAGGCAAGAAGTAGAAAAAGTAGTTTCTACGGAAACATTTAATTTCGAAAATGATTTTAAATATAAATCTTAGAACATGGAAGTTCTGTATGGTTCTCCATACCGATATTTTATTGATGCCATAGTAACCGAACATGAGCTAACACAGATTGTTGGGTTCTCATTGCCCCGCCCGTTAAATGATTCGGAAATGTTTATAAATGACTTATAAATCGTAAACGTTTATACTCGTAATCGGATAAGTATAATTATCAATTCTAAAAAAATAACTATATACAGTTACTAACAAGCAGTAATGTAAAATTGAAAACCAACTGTAAGTGACTCATTTGTCCGAAACGCGAAGCACATTGAGAAGAAGAAAAAGAAGGAAAAAACTCGAAACAGGATCTATTTATTGGTAAATCATTTATTATGAATCCGCCTCTCTCTCTCTCTCTCTGCCCGCCTCCGTGTGTAGTGACCATCTAGATAAACGTTCACATACGTCAGGATGGGATTTGTCATCAATCATAATACACGCACGCGCGCACGACGCAGAAAGGTCATCGTGACATTTCTTACCTTGAATGGATGCGATATAACAGTTTTTTCTCAATCGTGATGATGTTTTAAATACATATATATAACCTATGCCACAAATTCTACTTACGTGTATATGTGTATATATATATATATAAAATCTTTATATATTATTATAATTATTACTATTAGATTTCGCAATAAAAAAATAACAACAGCAAAAAGTAGGAAACAGTAAGAGTAAGAAGAAGAAGATGGTACATTATTACAGCAGAGCTAATAATGTGCAAATCGTGAGCATTGAACGCACATATATACGAGTATTGTGTACCTGCTGATTATTAATTTATGTGTGTACAAGAAGAAGAAGAGTAAAAAGAACAAAATAAACGTAAGGACGTAGTAGTGGCTGACTGACTGATCGGTAATAGCAGACTGTGAAGAAATCGTTCATTACTGGTACTCGCCCATTTCCTGCATGTTGTTGTTTCTTCGATAATTTGAATTACAAAACTGTCTGTTTACTTTATCCGTCCCCCTCCTCACCCCCTCTCTCTCTCTCTCTCTCTCTCTCTCTCTCTCTCTCTCTCTCTCTCTCTCTCTCTCTCTCTCTCTCCCCCCCCCCTACGCTAGCTATTAATTAATTAATTGTACATCTCCTTTTTTCGTTTCGATCAGCTATGACCACGTTCGTTCAACTGTTTTCTTCCCTGGACTCTCACTTTTGTCCAGTACTACTGCATCGCTTTTTGGCGCGCTTCCTTTCTTTCTTCAATCCTCTCAGCTTGAGCTTTCCCGGGAAACCCTGCAGTGCTGTAAGTTACTTCTTAAGCGGGTCACGTTCTTGGATATCCTCACCCGTCATCTCTCCACTTCCACCGATCCTTTCCACTCTTTTCACCTTGGTGAACCAGACCAGGATCTCTCTCTCTCTCTCTCTCTCTCTCACACACACACACACACACACACACACACACACACACACACACACACACACACACACACACACACACACACACACACACACACACACACACACACACACACACAGAAGAGAGAGTATATAAGTATTGCAACAAAACACAGGATGATAAGCTATATTAACCGTATCTAAGCATGGATGACGAACATTGACATGTTTAAAATGGTTTTATGCAAAATTTTGTCTTTTAGCTGTATGTTTTCTATTTAGCGATGGTTAGGGACGTAGGTTATATCAAATTCTTTATACAAATTTGTTCTTTTATGTCATGCACTTTGTTTGTGAAATTGTGCGCGGGTGCGCGTGTGATAAACCTTATTCGCTATATTTTCCGCGGTAATCAACCCGTCGACGTGAAACTTTTACAGTCGATTGTTTATGTAATTAGCTACAGTTTTTATGTACTCTGAGGTTTCCAACTATTTTATAAGTATGGTTTTTTTAAACAAGGAAAAACTCAACTTTTAACTCTTATCAATTATTAAAAATATCACATCCTCTAGTAAATTAGAAAAAGACTTTGTAGACATATGCGGTCCATTCCCACGTAGTGGAGGGAGACACCAGTACAAGTTCATAATAATCATATTTGACCACTACACCAAGTTCACTAAATTGTATCCAATAAACCGTGCAACCACACAGAAAATTTTAGGAGTAATCATCCAACATTATATACCTCAGGTAGGAACACCAAAATCGATAACCACCGACCATGGAACACAATTTAAAGGAAGAAGATGGAAGGACACTCTAATGGATAACGGGATAAAGACGTACAAAACTTCAGTGTACCACCCAAGCAGCAACCCTGCGGAAAGAGTATTAAGGGAAGTAGGGAGAATTCTCCGAACATGTTGCTACAATCAACAGAGAAGATGGACGGAGCACTTATCAGCTGCAGAAGACTTCATCAACTTATCTCATCACCAATCCATACAAACCACGCCATACACAGCAATGTTCGAAAAATTACCACCCAGAGAGATCGCTGAGTTAATCAATTTTCCTAATGGAGATGAGTACAAATTCGACAGTATAAATTTTTATAATAAAATAATGGGACGGACAGAGAAGAGAAGGAGTAGGTACCAGAAACTTCAACCCAAGACAGTACAATACCAAGTCGGGGACAAAGTACTTTTAAAGAACAGGGAACTACCCAGTACAATGGAAGGAATTGCGAAGAAACTGTTATTACTCTATACCGGACCGTATACTATAATAAAAAATTATAATAATAACACTTACGAGATCATAGACCCAGTTACTCAGAGAACGAAGGGGACCTACAAACAATCATCCATGAAGAAATACTTTTAAACATGAAAAGAATATGAATGATAATTTCATCAATCCCGTAAAGGCATTTTCTGAAATGATCAATCTTAGTGAGGGGGCAATATGTAACGTTACATATCGTCACCATACCCAAGAACCCCAATTAAACATAAACTAACCATCAGCTGAGACATAAACAACCAAGTATAAGGAATTGTATAACAAGTATTAAATTCAGTTCAAGAATGAATGACTAAAAAATGAATCAACAAACAATGAATAATATAGTAATGAAGACGACACAAAGAAGATACTATACCAAATGTGATTAACCCAAATACCCAATAGATTAGGTAGGTGAGTAGAAACAAAAACAGGTACAATAAGTAGGAAAGAATAAGTTAAAAGGCATCATGAAAAACCAAATAAGAATATAAGGCAAGGAAGAAATAAAATATCTCAACCACTCTATACCAAGATGAGAATAACCATAAGATAAATAAAATAGAAAAAGAGAACTCCAGAGTGAAAGACAAATGATAATATAAAACCATTTACAGACCATTTTAAATGACTTGACTATGACTATAATTCTGAATCCAAATAAAAACATACTCAATAATAATTAGGAGAATGAAAATAAAACCTGTATTAACACAAAATAATAATGTATAATAGATAACAATAAGATTGTCTCTTACCTGCAAATTGTATGATTGATATAACTCAAGGGATATCAGAAAAACTGATAAATAACCATTAAACTTGTCAATAGAGTATAAATTAAATTGAATCATAACTACCAAAACAATAAAGGGATAGTTAATACTATTAGTAAATAAGAATAATTGAGTGAAAGGTATAAAAATAACACACCATGTAAATCTATTGTTGTAAATCAGAGTGGGGGGTCCACATAACCTAACTCACTAAGCATTCTCACTTATAATGACAAGAATCAATACTAAAAATGTTATAAAACTATAGTATCTTATACTCTATTGAAACTAGATATTATAAGGACCATTCTATGACTAAGATTAATGACCCAAAAAGGTGATATGTGTTGTGATTAGTGTAAATTAACAGACTGAAATGGACATCATAGAATTTACTCACTAAATACACTAAAAAACCTTAGAATTACTAGTAAAAACAGAAAGAAATTGATCTCTATGTAAACACTGATGTGTAATCTAACTATTGTTGTGTAAACCAATAATAATTGTCACGGAGTTAAGTCATAATAATATAAATAAGATATACATGACATGTGGCACTAGGTGCAAGAGTCATTATTGAATAACCAGCAAATAAGAATATTCAGATGTAAACCAACTAGTGTAAAACTCAATAGTAACTATGATGGTCGTTTATGTAAAAGATAAGGACTTAATAACAAATGTATAAATTAGAATAAGGAGAATTAATATGACACCTAGTAATGCAGAACTATAGGTGATTATAATGACTAAATCCAACAAAATAAAAGTGTATTAAAAAAAAACGGAGGTAACCAAAAGTTGTAAGGGTCATCTGAGATTAACTATGACATGTTAGAAATTGTTCAGACTCAACTGTTAAACTATCACATGTGAATCTAGTTCATAGAGCTATAGGCATACAGAAGCCTAGGTCTAACATATGTGTTTTGTGCATAATTTTATGTAAATACTGAGTAATAAGTGTAAAAAAGGACTTGGAATGCATTATCTCTATGAGATGTGATAACCAAATGTTAATTTAAGTCAAATAGTACATAAGTTTATTAAAATTTGTATTAATCCTAGATTCAAATTACTATCTTTGTTAATAATAAACGAAAGTAGGCCTTGTGAGGTGTCTTAAATAACGAGCCAGACAATCGCCATATCATGGTAAGGCTAGATGGGCAGTCGCAAGTAACATAAGAATTTTATATCAGTTGTAATGTATTTTCGTTCTGTAAAATTAAATAATTTAGTAAAGGGGGAGTATGTACACACGAAGGAATATCATCAATTTTTGACCAATCAGAAGAGTTAAATCGAGATGTGGTCAGGTAACGCAGATTGGAATAGCGGGGAAGGCACGAAATGTTTTAGACACTTCTTCAGTGTTAACGACGCGAGACAGACGACAGCTCCGCGCTAAATTAAATCGAGAGAATACCCATCATGCAGTGCGGAATCAGAATGTAAATACGGGTCGATCTAACCTCATTTACTCAAAGTGTTATAAAGTATTAATTAAATAAAGCAACGAAGTTTAGTGAAGATGCAACAGTGAACTAACGATTGCATAGTGTATAATAATTTGCAACTGCGTGAATTAAGGGAAGTATGGTGACAATAAATTATACTTATAGGAATAATCATCTTATGCGATAAACGTATCGAACCTAATGAATACTATGAACTAAGATGACACTAAAAGGGCGTTGAACCTTACTACCTTTGTAAAATTAATTATTGTTAAATAGATTTATTCATATTCAAGGTTAACTGGGTATAACTTCAGATACACCAGGTCTAACCTAAAATGTTGACGCCAGTCGTTTTCTTAATTTATGTTACTAATGTATGAACTCAACAAGGGCTTTGAACCTTATTACCTTTGTAAATTTGTTTATTGTTAAAAGATTTATTCACAAATTAAGGTTAACTGGACATAACCATAGGCACTCCAGGGTTAACCTAAAATATTGACGCCAGTCGTATTTTTGAATTTTACGTTATTAGTTTAAAATTTTCTTTATTAATGTAATCACTCTCCTACTACTCAATTATTATAGTAGTGTAACTCTTCTAGTTGCGTATTTTGCAGTCTAAAAGAACCTATTTTAAAGTCAAACAACTTAACTAAATTTCCACTACTACGGTTTCTGTAAACAGAATAACCACCCTGAGAAAAGTTTTTTTAGTTTTTTAAAGTACATTATAATTGTAAATGAACGACCATCAATTTAATTGTTATACAAAATAATTATCTAAGCATTATTAATGAATAAACTGCATTATGACCAGATAAAAGAGATTATAAAATTATTTCTTTAGACGATACGAATTCAGGTTAGGTGAACAGCTGACAGCAGTTGGTAACACCCACCGGCGGCAATGAAATTATTTAAATGTTTTAGATTGTCGTCTCGACTATGCCTGGTTGACAGGACAGTTAACAAGAGGGATCTACATTCCAAGTAATTACTTCATTAATGAATAAACATAATTCACGTGACTATTAAAACCATAATTCATTAAACCAATTTACAACGTCAGACACAATTAACACATGCCAATGAGGGAATCTTAACCAATTCGTCTAACTAAAGGAAATCAACTAGAAACCACAATTCAATTAATCTATAACTCATACTTTAATAATCCTTTAATTAGTCTATTCAATGAGGCGTAAAAATCGGCAAAACTATGGAATTGTAGAAAGTCTCCATGGATTTTCGTAATTTTTTTATTGTCTTCCTACAAGCTTATACAGCAAAGTTAAAAAAATTTTGTTTACCGCTCTCACCCTTAAAGGGTTGAAAAATGACCCTAAAAAGTTAAAAATGTAAAAAAACATTAGGACACCGTTTAAAGCCCTTGACATGGGTATATATAGGTTTTTTGGGTCGCTGATCACGATTCCAAGGTCAGATTGCACGTGTGGTGCAAAGGGGTGGTTTTAAGGGCGAAAATAGCCAAAATTAGGGGTTGATAATATAATATTTCGCTCGAAAGCTTTCGACATGGGTATATATAGGTTTTTTGGGTCGCTGATCACGATTCCAAGGTCAGACTGCACGTTTTTTTGTGCAAAGGGATGGTTCTAAGGGCGAAAATAACCAAAATTAAGGGGTTGATAACATAACATTTCGCTCGAAAGCTCTCAACATGGGTATATATAGGTTTTTTTTGTCGCTGATCACGATTCCAAGGTCAGACTGCACTTGTGGTGCAAAGGGGTGGTTTTAAGGGCAAAAATAGCCAAAATTAGGGGTTGATAACATAATATTTCGCTAGAAAACTCTCGACATGGGTATATATATATATATATATATATATATTATAACTACACTTCTATGCGTTATTGTAATGTAATGTTGTGTGTGAGTACCCACCTGCTGTCTGATCTTGCAGATTCTTCCGACTAGGGCGTGTGGATTTTGGATTTGAAGTTCGCAAGCTAGTAATCTCAAATTATTACAATAACACACAAGATAAGTTACTTTAAAGGGGGAGAGTTTTGTGAGACTGGTAGGCTTTATCGTACAACAATAAAACACTGTTATATGGGGTAATAAAACGTTGTTTATTACACCAACAACACACAAGAATAGAATGGTTATAATGTTATGAATTTTCTTATAGTCTATACAATGAATCGATGTTTTTCGATTGTTTAATAGTGGAAAGAAACTGAACTCGTTCTTTGCGAGTTAATTGCAATTTAAATTTGACTTTATTAATTGATTTGAATTTAATTAAATTTATTTAATTAATTTGAATCTAAGTGTTCATGAAACAAAATATAAAACTCTAAAATTAATTTGCATAATTAGTTAAAATAAATTAGACGTGACAGTCTAGTTCACGTTATTTCATTTCTAGTGATTCTACTTCTGATCTACTGCAGTATGATCTAAGATTAGATTGTCAGTTAAGATTTGTATAGCGCTTTTATACTACTTCTATTTCTTAACTCTAATTTACTAACCTTAAACTGCTATACAGATTATCACAACGAATTTACTTTTTAATTACTAGAGTCTTTGCTTTTTGTTTGGCACCTGAATTATTTGAATTACAATGTTTTAATTGAAAAATATAAAATTTGATCTGAAAATAAATAAATAGATTTTGCTTTCCTGTTACTGAAGAGGATGTCGTCCCGATTTGTCCCTCGTCGATTCGAGTCCTTGGTTAGAGAAAGTAATCTGCTTAGAACTGCTGGATTCGGTCGTGGAGTTCAAAATTCGGCAACACTCTGCTTCCCTGCTGTTTGTGAATATTTTAACGTCTGCTGGAACTGCTTCCTGTTCTCCGTCGATTTGCACGTTGCACGTCACTGTGTGTGTGTGTGTGCTTCGTTCGGACGGTCGCTCTGCTCGTCAGCTGTTAACCAATGATTTAGACGGCCTCTTTGCTGTATTCTTGAAGTCTGGTCTTGAAGTCGGGTGGATCTCTTGCGTGCTTATGACTAACTGGTAGTACACAATAAGCTTAGTTGATGTCTTGAAGAGTATCTCGCCTTTACATAGCAATTACGAGCTATACAGATGATCTGTAGTTAGTGTGTTCGTAATTGCGTGTGTGTTGACCACGTAGAGTCTTCTTATTGATCTTCACCGCTTTGGCTACTAGACGATCGAAGGACTACGTCTTAACTTCGTGAGTACTGACAGAAGAGTGATTTTTCCACCAGAAAACATCGCAGTAGCCGGGGCTGCATGAAATGATTTCATTGGTCGAAACACTCTCCCTACCACATAAAATTTAGAATTCCCTTAGTCCGTGAGAATGAAGTCTGGTTCCCACAGACGGAGAATAGAATTATTATCTAATATTTAATTATCCGCCGGAACCACTTTGTCGCTCAGGATATCCTGTACTTATTTAATTTTGCAATAACTTGGTTGCAAATCAAGTTGTGTGAAATCTAAAATATACAATCTGTCACAAATTATTATCTTTATAACATACTAAAATCTCTTTACTGTATCTCTATTTTAACAGAAGTTATTTAATTATTTTAATTAACTCTTACATTTGTTAATTATATTGCATCAAATTTGCACACGTCATTATTAATATCTCGGCAAACATTTTGGCTATATTAGATTTCGCCTTTATTTATTAGTTTCCGAGATATTAATAATTAACAGTTTGGGTGTGGTCGCTTCCTTGTACAGCGAACTGATTACATAACGACCACGTGTGCGTTGCTTTACACAGCATTATTTTCAATGCGCTACATTCAAATGGAGTTTTAACTGTTAATTTTTATTTAAATATGGTTTCAGCATGCGGTAAACATGTAACCCCAAATAGTTAATATTTGGTTCCGTTATATAATATATATATATATATATATATATATATATATATATATATATATATATATAGTAACGTAACGAAAATACGGTCCCCTACGTTACATAAATCAACTTATAAGCTTTAAAATAGAATAAAAATATTAATTATCCACACTTGTAAAAGGTCAGAAACCCAACCCATAATTGAATAAATGAAATAAGAACACAAGGTAGAAAGAAAAAAATTAATAATGTTAATAAATGCAAACCTCAAAGTTCAGTGAAAGGTGTAAACAACAGACGTTGACAAATAATGTAAAAACTAATTTAGACTGTTTCATAATAATTGATGTTTTAAAGGAAAGGAGAATGAGTAATTGTTAGATGACTTTGTTCATAAAAATGTACTTGTTATTAAGTTGTATCATGTTGTATTATTATCATGATAGTTATGTTATTTTTTGTGTGTAACAAGTAGAGTTATTCTTTTAATAGAATATCAATTAACTAATTATTATATGTTATCAATATATCATTGTAGAGCTGTTGTTAAAATCATTAATTAATTACCAACTAATTTCATTTTGTGTGTTATCCATATGTCATTATAAAGCTTTTGTTAGACTTTATAGAGTTAAATGTTTGTATAAATGTACTTAGATAGTAGGCTGATTATAATTGTTAACGAGATACAAAAGGGTTTAGTGTAATCATGTCATAAACAAATGAAGGATTCTATAATAATGCAGATAGTAACAAGTTAAACTCAGAATTAGATAAAAGTATAATAATAGGCCTAACAACTAGTAACATTATATAGTAAGTCAGATCAGAAAGGTTAGGTAAGGAAATTTGTAACAAATACTAAATAAAATCTAATGAGTTAGGAGAAGTTATTAATAATTGCTAATAACAAATAAATAAATTCTCATAATGCAATAGTGCAATGATACCAATAGATAATGTTTTGTAACAGAAAAATAATACTTGTTAAAGTAAGTAGATTAAGAGGAAACGGCAGCAAAATATATAAAATTTAGTAACAACCAATAGGTAAAATTATAATAGGATATAATGGAAATTTAGTAAAGGATTATTTTGATGAGTGGAAGAACATTGTATGAAATGGTTATAGTATAATATAATATCCAATAAGAGTAGAAAAAATGGTTGTCAGGGACGACGAGAGAGTAGAATTTGTTGATTCGGTTATTGAATAAATTTACATGAACGAAGACGGTTTAGTTTAAAGACACTCAAAAAAGACTTGATTAATTTAAATACAAATAATACAATTGGGAAGCAAAATGAATAATAAATCACCATAGTATGGTCCACTGTCATTCAACCGTCTTATATAACTGAACAATCTTAAACCTGTACAAGAAAATTAACGAAAAATACAAAGGAAGAACACTAATAGTAAAACTCAATATAATGAACAAATGTTAACTTAATTAATCAACCAAAACAGGGAAATAACTACCTGAATAAAGTGATATAATCCTATAACATAAAAGAAAACGAAAATAAAACACTAAATTATATCTGAACTTCAGTTTCCACAATTCAATAGAAAAAAAAGTAGTTGGACTCGAAATTCGTCGAAGCACGTAACCACAAAACTCGGACATTGGTGAACAAAAGGAGCGGTATTTCTGCATCTTCCCAGGACCAAAACATCAACTTTTATTTCAACTTGGAGCGAAAACTGACGAGAACAAATTCATCTGCATTCTGTTATTGACCAAACACGACGACGAGGTTATCTGTACACTGCCTTATCGAGTCACGATGTCCAGAGGACGGTAAACTACAATTATTTTAAATATTATTTAATAAGAACTTAATTCTATATTGTAATACCTTGTATTCCTATTTATGTATTTTCTGATCTTACTAACAGTTGAAAGAACCTTCACGCCCTGTATTTAAAGAAATATAAAATCATAACTAAAATAATATAAAACCCTGAATCCGATCGACAATCGATTACTTCTAACATATAGCCTTTTGTATCTCCGCAAAAGAAACAATTTTGTTGGACAAGAAATATTAAAATATTAATAAAGAATCCTTTCAGAATTTAACGATATCTTCTCATTTATATAATATTTAGTGTAGTGTGAACAAGATATAATATAAGTAGAGAGTGCACTGAGAATTATTGTACGCGGTGGATTAACCTACAATTTTCAGCTGTCTGGGAACCACAGCGCTATTCGCGGACTGCTTGGGTATTAAAGAGAATGAGAAAACAATAAAAATTCCTTCTCTTCTCTTCAACCGGAATAGGCTTGAACGAAAAATTAGAATTACACACTCTATACATAATTTTCAATCACAACAACACAATTATATTAAATAGGGAGAAACAGGGATATATTTAAACATTGTTATACCTTACTATATTGAAATAAGATACATTATAAATTGGCACTCACAACAGAGAGGCTTAACGAGGAGACACCCGTTATATTATAAATTGGCTTCCATCGCGGGGCTTGAACGAGACGGATGCAACAGGAATAGTTATAATATATATATATATATATATATATATATATATATATATATATATATATATATATATATATATAGTGTAACTAAACTCTATCCTGGTGTTTACTTGGTGTGGTTTTCAAAGTCTTCCTGGTCTGAAACTCTTCCTTTAGTTTCACTGTTGATCGAGTCCAATTGTAACGAAACCTGTTATATAGTGTAAAATCTGTATAGGAGTAGTGTAACAAAAAATGTTTTTTTTTTTTAATGTTTGTAGAAGAAATAAAAATTGTGTTTAAAAAAAAATTTTATAATTAAAAAAAATTTTCCTTTTTATAGATTAATTAATTGTGTTTCATGAGGTTTTGAAACGTGTCTCACTTCTCTAGGAAATTTTATTAATGTTCTTGTATTTTCAATAAACTCCAACCACTTATAAGATTGTCTCCAGGGACAATCGATATTTGTTTACTTTTCGTTTTGGAGGTTATCTTCCTTCTGATGTGGTGAAATTCTTGTAGTTTATCGTTTAAATTATATTAATTGTAAATTGTTACGTTTTAATAAAGAAAGAACTATTTTTGTATGAAAAGTATAAATGTTTTATTGGATAATTATTGATTATAAGACTCTTGTCGATTATAAAATCGACTCTCAGGGTATCGAAATGTTACAAGTTTTTGATATATAAAATTCAATCCGGTTCTTTTAACAGCTAATTATGGTTAAAGTCAGAGAAATCGGGCCAATATTAAAAAAGTATAACGTTACAACAAGTAAATCTTAATACTAGGTACATATATTTAATTGAGATTGAAATAAAATAATTTGTTGTCGAACCGTATCGCTGACAATACTAGAAGGCGGTGTTCTTGAGTGATGACGACAATTGCAAATGGCCGCCGTCGAGTTGGTAAAATGTCTCTAGTAAATTTGACGTTCCAATAAAGAGATTTTCTTGTAGTATTCACGTCCTGGTGGCAGCAAATCTTCCTTCTGATGTTGTGTAGTGTCTTGAGTGAAGTTTCTGTGTTATATTTTGTATTGTGGTGTATGTATAAGTCCGTTCACTTTTTGTCATTCAGGCACTAATTTATGGTTTTTATTTGTCATTTCCGTTTTTATTTATAATTCTGACTATAATTTTCCAAAATCTTTCTAAGTTGTATTTGTAATTATATGACTTCATCTCTGGTTTATTTTATCTAAATCCCTTTAGTTTAAATGTATTTAAGTGAGTAATTTCTCTGTTTTGATGAGGTTTAGTTTTTCATCATTTTGCCTAGATTTTTTAACAAGTTTTTTCTTACAAATTTTTATAAAAACAATACATACTGTGTTATACCCTCTCTGACTTTTTAAACATGGTATTATAAACTAAACATTTTTTTAATTAAGCATAACAATAATTAGTATTGGTTTCAATACTATAAACGGTTAAACAAATAAGAAATATTTTCAAATGATGGTTGTCTTCAACATTTTTTACAATCAACACTTATTACTAACATAGAAATATTATTTACAAAGGAGGTTTTTACCCATCTAACATCTTACTTAATTATTACTATAAATACAAGTAATAAATATATTTACAGTTAGGATGTTAGTGGTTCCAAACTTAATAAATGTCCTTATACCTAATACATTTTTAAAATCCTTATTCTATATTCACAAAACCTTATACCTATATTCTTATTTGCTATCTCTTATACTAAGTTTGATTATGCAGTTTTAAACTGTTTTTTAAATATGGTATTGGGTAATTGTACCCTGTCACTTTATAATTAAATCTGTTTTTACTCATTCTTTAAAGAAATGTCACTTCAAACAGATTTATAGCTCGATATTACTACATGTATCACATCCACCTGGTACAAATTATAAGTCACTTAAAGTTGTATATTTCATTATATACACAGTTTGTGGATGCCAAGGACGAAACATAAGGTTTATTTTTTATAATACCCAAACTAGCACTGGTTCACTTTACACTTTTTGATGCTATTTCTAAATGGTTGTTTAGTCTCATTAACATCAATAAATTGGTTTGTGGGTTACAATGAAGATTTGTTCTTTGGGTATTATATTATTATTTCATCCTGGTTCACTGGCAACTCTTACTCTACACACTTTTTTCTCTTAATTTTATTGTACATTTGGTTACTGTTCAAGACTATTTCGTTATACTTTTTATGATAGTGATTTTTAGTTATTTTGGGATATGGGGATATGGGTGGTTTTTATAAGAGCATTCCTTCTTCTTCAGGATGCTGTCTTCTTCTTCTTTCTTCAATGGTGTCTTCTTTTCTTCTGTCTTCTTGGAATGGTATGTTCTCCATCTTCTTCTTGATGCCATCGGGTTTCTTGGGATTTCTTCATCTTCTTCTGGTTTCTAGAAATACATCACCTTTTATGGTGGATCTTGCCTTATTCAGGGTTTCTTTTTCATTTATATATCCTCGTTGTGGGTTTAGTCATATTCTGTGTTGCTTCTTTATATACTCCTTACCTTCCTGGGTTATATTTTAAAACCTTGGGTTATTAGACTGGTTTCGATGATTCATCACTAGTAACTGGCTTTTATTTGAACTTATATTTTTTAATAACAATGATTGTTCTGCACAGTTGCTATGAATTAATTCTTTATATTAAATTTAATGCTTTCTTCGGATTTAAATGTTATAATCTTATTATTCTAATGATCAATGCCATTCATTATTATGCGTTTATCTGTCACGCTACTGATTGCTCTCCTCCAGAAGTAATTATTTCAGACATGTTTATGGATGAAATAATTTCTTATGATAATTTCATTATTTCTTATATTTCACTTTCCTCTCCTTTCTATATCGACTTTTTATATTTGAGTTTAATTAATTTTATATATATAGTTACTTATTTTATTTTTGATCCTTCTTGGATAGTTAGTGTTTTCTGAGATATATTATTATTATTATTTTCGTTCTTTATAAACTTCGTGTTGCATCCTTGGGATATTAATTCCCTAACATTCCCTATCACGTGGGCTGGGGCAGTTCAGAGGGGCACTGTAGGCTACACAATCTCTGCTGGCCATACACCACTTCTACAATTTGTGTCCAAAGGCACATTCATCTCTGCTCAAAAAAACATAATGCTGCTGGAATTATCTTCAGTCAGTCATCGAATAAATAAATAAAAAGTAGTCTCATTTTCGACTAATAAAAATATCTTTGGATTCTTCACTTCGTAGTTTCTCAGATTATCTCACATTTTCTATCTTAATAAATCTTCTTAATTATTATTATACTCATTATATATATATATTTTTCTGAACTCTTAACTTGTCTGATATATTTATTTTAATTATGGTTGAAAACTTTTCTTAATAATTCTTGTTACTGGTTACACTGTAACTGTTTTTCTTCTCCATCTGAATTCTCTTTATACTTCCTTCTGGTTACTTACAGTGTTAGCATGGTCTTTACATATAGCATTTTCTTATTCATTATTTGAATGGTCTTATTATTATTATATTTAATTTTTAAATTCGTATCTTTATATTAGATATTCCGGTTGTTATTTTGATCATTTTATTTAAACATTTTGTTCTTTCCTTTCTCTTAGAAAGTTATTAATCCGCCTTCGCATTCATTAACATTAATTCATTTATATTATATTTCATGTGGTACTTCTTCTCTTTGCATTTCATATAGGTCTTATTATTATTATTGGTTCAAAATCGTCTTCTCCATATGTTTGGTATGAGTTATCCTTCTTTGCTTCTTCAGAACTAAGTAATATGGTATTCCTTTTTCTTGATTAACCGTTTCCCTTATTGTTTCATAAGTAATTAGTCATAGGTTGTTCTCATTATTATTTTATTGTTTTTCCTTCTTGGATTTGTTATAATTTGATTATAATAACAGATTCTTCTCTTTGCTTCCAAATTTTTGCCTTCTCTTGTATATCACACTCTTTTTGTTTTTCTTCTCTACTCCTTCAAATGCTAGATATTCACATTTATTCTGGATTATATTTAATTCTCTTTTTCCTGAATTAACCATTTTATTTTCTTCTAAATTGAATTATAAATGGCACATATTTATTTTTAGAACTTTGTTAGTTTTATGTAAAATTCAAACTCTTCTTTTTACTTAATTCCATAACATTTCTCATAAATCATTGTAATAAGTTGATCTTATTTTGTTTCCAAAGTTTTGACGTCTTATCAAAGTTCAATTCTGTTTAATTCATTTATTCCCAAAATTGTTTCCTTCAAAATGGTTTATAGTAAGGTGATCTTACAATTATCTTTTGAATTTGTTGGTATTCCTCTAAATTCAAATTCTTCTTAATTATTTACCATAGAGTTTTTTCACAAAATTAGTTATAGTAAGTTGGTCTTACTCCATTTTTAAATTTTTTGTATATTAAATTCCAAAATCTTTCTTTTATTTTTGCCTAAAGTTGTTTCTCATAAATATTTGGTTGTAAGATGTGCTTACATTTATTTTCGAATTTGTTTGTATTATTCAAAATTCTTTCTTTTATAATTGCCATAAAGTTTCTTCTAAATCATAGGTAGTAAGATGTACTTACATTTATTTTAGAATTTGTTTGTTGGTTGTATTCAAAATTCTTTCTTTTATAATTCCATAAAGTATTTTCTCAAAAATATCTGGTTGTAAGTTGTTCTTACATCATTTTAGGATTTTTATGTACAAATTCTTTCTTTTTAATTCTCCATAATGTTTTTCAAATTCTTAATGAATTTACAAATTCTTTCTTATTTTGCCATAAAGTTTTTTCTCAAAATATTAGGTTGTAAGATGTGCTTATTATTGTTTTAGAATTTTTTGTTATTCAAATTCTAAATTCCTTCTTTTATAATTCCATAAAGTGTTTTCTCCAAAATATTTGGTTGTAAGTTGTACTTACTATTATTTTAGAATTTATTGTTAAAAATTCTTTCTTTTTTAATTCCATAAAGTTTCTTCTAAAATATATGGTTGTAAGTTGTGCTTACAATTGTTTTTGAATTTTGATGTTATTCAAATTCTAAATTCCAAACTCATTCTTCATAATACCTTTTCATAGATGCTTGATTGTACACACCTTTGACTCTTCCGGAAAAGATTTCCCTCAGTTCATAAGTATTGTTATGTTTATCCTTTACCACAACATATGGTCCTGTTTTGTACTCTATACAGGCCCATTTTATTTATACTTTAATAAGTTGATCAGCTCTTTTTCTTTCCTTATAAATTTTCTTTTCTTTTATATACCCAGGAGGATGGACGATTTTCTTTATGTCGCTCCGTTGCTCATATTTTTATTTGTAATGTTCATTTTCTTAAATACTCTTCCTTCATAAAACCCAGTTTTGTTTCTTTGTCTATTATTCGTATCATTTCCTTTCAATGATATTTATTTCGTCTCCTTCACCATTGTTTTTCGCCGTAGTCGGTTATCATGGTATCCGTCCCTTCTCTTGATGGCGTGTGGTATTTGTGTTAACCAGGGTCCATCATCTCAGTTGTCCTTATTTTCCGGACGATCATGGTCTTCATAATTATCCCAGTACTTGTGACATCTCTGGTTTCCGCCTGGTATTTCATTTTCACTGCGGTTACTCTGTTGTTTGTTTCAATTTTCCTTGCTGTTATTTCTTTGTTGGCCACAAAGGTTATCTGGTTCCCTTTATCATATTGTTTGATATACCAATACTTCTCTGGTTTATGTGTTGTATTGCCTGAAAAATATATGTGAGGATCTTCATCTGATTTATTAATTATTTGTTCATCTGAAGCCACACAAGCTGGTTTACCATCACATATCCACCCTGAAGGAATATATTTTAGTGTAACTGTACCCTGGAACTGTCCTAGATGGCACACTAATCGAATACATTCTGGTGATTCATCGGTGCCGTCATCACAGTCTGGTAAAATGTCACATTTCCATCTTTCTGGAATGCCCAGTCCAGTCCTGCGCTGAAACTGATCTAGTCCACATGTTGTATTCTGTTTACCTCTGGTCCTTTCCCAGTGGTAGACTACTGCTTTGTGGTAAATTATTTTTGAAATTACTTCAATTCTCCTCCTATAATTCTAGAATTCATGATGTCTTTGTCATAGGTAATTGGGATATTATTGCCCTCAATTAACCCATGGTTCATCATCTCCAACTCTTCCTTCGTTTTTATTAAATTTCTTGGATACATTCTCCTTTCCCTTTGTTTAATATTTTCCTTATTTCCGCTAGTTTTAATTCCAGGTAATACCATTACTTGTTCCTGCGTTTTATCATTTGGTACTCCTGTTTCTGGTTGGCAATCATTTTTTATCTCTTCGGTCTTCTCCTTACTTAATTCTTCTCTTTTCAATCTGTCCTCTCTCCTTTCTTCGGCCCAATCATCCAGTTTCTTACCTAATTCTTCTTTCATTTTCTTATTATCATCTCTTATATCTATAACCCAATCATCCAGTTTCTTCATCATCGCTATAACATTTCTTGTACTGACATATTTTCTGCTTGTGAGGGTTTTTCTAACTGTCCCTCCCGGACATTGACTTCCCCTGTCTGTGTGGGTAACTCAGGTTGTTCCTCTGGTTGTACAGGTTGTTTCGACAATACCGGTGGCAATGAACTTTCCACATCTACTGGCGTCGCCTCTTTATTCTCCATGTCAATCTCTACTTCTTTTTCGGCCTCCGCCGCCCGTTTCTTTGAAGTTGCACGTCGTTGCATTGTTCCGTCAATTTCTCTGGCTTTATAGCTGCTGCCGAACTTCAATTTGTGATTGGGCAGATTGTAGTGGCCTTTCAATCGCTAATTAAAGCCCCTCAGTTGTGCGCCAATTTGTAACTAAACTCTATCCTGGTGTTTACTTGGTGTGGTTTTCAAAGTCTTCCTGGTCTGAAACTCTTCCTTTAGTTTCACTGTTGATCGAGTCCAATTGTAACGAAACCTGTTATATAGTGTAAAATATGTATAGGAGTAGTGTAACAAAAAATGTTTTTTTTTTTAATATTTGTAGAAGAAATAAAAATTGTGTTTAAAAAAAAATTTTATAATTAAAAAAAATTTTCCTATTTATAGATTAATTAATTAAAAACAATTAATTAATTGTGTTTCATGAGGTTTTGAAACGTGTCTCACTTCTCTAGGAAATTTTATTAATGTTCTTGTATTTTCAATAAACTCCAACCACTTATAAGATTGTCTCCAGGGACAATCGATATTTGTTTACTTTTCGTTTTGGAGGTTATCTTCCTTCTGATGTGGTGAAATTCTTGTAGTATATCGTTTAAATTATATTAATTGTAAATTGTTACGTTTTAATAAAGAAAGAACTATTTTTGTATGAAAAGTATAAATGTTTTATTGGATAATTGATTATAAGACTCTTGTCGATTATAAAATCGACTCTCAGGGTATCGAAATGTTACAAGTTTTTGATATATAAAATTCAATCAGGTTCTTTTAACAGCTAATTATGGTTAAAGTCAGAGAAATCGGGCCAATATTAAAAAAGTATAACGTTACAACAAGTAATTCTTAATACTAGGTACATATATTTAATTGAGATTGAAATAAAATAATTTGTTGTCGAACCGTATCGCTGACAATACTAGAAGGCGGTGTTCTTGAGTGATGACGACAATTGCAAATGGCCGCCGTCGAGTTGGTAAAATGTCTCTAGTAAATGTGACGTTCCAATAAAGAGATTTTCTTGTAGTATTCACGTCCTGGTGGCAGCAAATCTTCCTTCTGATGTTGTGTAGTGTCTTGAGTGAAGTTTCTGTGTTATATTTTGTATTGTGGTGTATGTATAAGTCCGTTCACTTTTTGTCATTCAGGCACTAATTTATGGTTATGATGTATACTGTTTTCTGGTGTTTAATGATGTTATTTGGTGTAGTTTAGTGCTGTACAATGTTATTTCGTCTCTGGTAATTGTTTATGTCACTCTGTCGATGTTACAAAATGTTTTTATTCGCCACTCGCGATTTTCAAAATTGTCATTCACTGACTCGCCATTACGGTACTACTAGTTAGGTTAATTCGATTAAAAATCCTCTCGTCAAGTGCACCGTACAATGTTCAATACTCAACTATCTACTTCCTTCACTTTCGACTAAAATCTTAGCCAATACAATATTATTCCTTACATTGTACAAATTTAACTTTGCATCCTGTGCATGTTTTAAATTACATTATATAACTGCTTACACTTTGGTTATTATTCAAATTTATTAGCTAGATGTTACTTAATTTTATCCTTCAGTTCATTCGGCTTATTTTAATATCGAATAATGCCGTTTGATTAAGTTTTTTTATCTAAAATTGGTAATTTTTACCTTCATTTTGTCTCTGGTAAAAGTTCAAAATTAACTTCCTGTCATTATGCAAATTCTGCCATTTTTAAGTTATATTTATGATTAATAATCTCATATTGTATTAAAACGTTTATATTTCCTTAGTTTCTTGCAATTATTTGAATTGGTTAAGCTTTAAAATATTATGTTGGAATATATGACTCCCCTCTCCAAATTTTTGAGTTCTGTCATTTCCGGTTTTATTTATAATTCTGGCTATAATTTTCCAAAATCTTTCTAAGTTGTATCTGTAATTATATGGCTTCATCTCTGGTTTATTTTATCTAAATCCCTTTAGTTTAAATGTATTTAAGTGAGTAATTTCTCTGTTTTGATGAGGTTTAGTTTTTCATCATTTTGCCTAGATTTTTTAACAAGTTTTTTCTTACAAATTTTTATAAAAACAATACATACTGTGTTATACCCTCTCTGACTTTTTAAACATGGTATTATAAACTAAACATTTTTTTAATTAAGCATAACAATAATTAGTATTGGTTTCAATACTATAAACGGTTAAACAAATAAGAAATATTTTCAAATGATGGTTGTCTTCAACATTTTTTACAATCAACACTTATTACTAACATAGAAATATTATTTACAAAAGAGGTTTTTTCCCATCTAACATCTTACTTAATTATTACTATAAATACAAGTAATAAATATATTTACAGTTAGGATGTTAGTGGTTCCAAACTTAATAAATGTCCTTATACCTAATACATTTTTAAAATCCTTATTCTATATTCACAAAACCTTATACCTATATTCTTATTTGCTATCTCTTATACTAAGTTTGATTATGCAGTTTTTAAACTGTTTTTTAAATATGGTATTGGGTAATTGTACCCTGTCACTTTATAATTAAATCTGTTTTTACTCATTCTTTAAAGAAATGTCACTTCAAACAGATTTATAGCTCGATATTACTACATGTATCACATCCACCTGGTACAAATTATAAGTCACTTAAAGTTGTATATTTCATTATATACACAGTTTGTGGATGCCAAGGACGAAACATAAGGTTTATTTTTTATAATACCCAAACTAGCACTGGTTCACTTTACACTTTTTGATGCTATTTCTAAATGGTTGTTTAGTCTCATTAACATCAATAAATTGGTTTGTGGGTTACAATGAAGATTTGTTCTTTGGGTATTATATTATTATTTCATCCTGGTTCACTGGCAACTCTTACTCTACACACTTTTTTCTCTTAATTTTATTGTACATTTGGTTACTGTTCAAGACTATTTCGTTATACTTTTTATGATAGTGATTTTTAGTTATTTTGGGATATGGGGATATGGGTGGTTTTTATAAGAGCATTCCTTCTTCTTCAGGATGCTGTCTTCTTCTTCTTTCTTCAATGGTGTCTTCTTTTCTTCTGTCTTCTTGGAATGGTATGTTCTCCATCTTCTTCTTGATGCCATCGGGTTTCTTGGGATTTCTTCATCTTCTTCTGGTTTCTAGAAATACATCACCTTTTATGGTGGATCTTGCCTTATTCAGGGTTTCTTTTTCATTTATATATCCTCGTTGTGGGTTTAGTCATATTCTGTGTTGCTTCTTTATATACTCCTTACCTTCCTGGGTTATATTTTAAAACCTTGGGTTATTAGACTGGTTTCGATGATTCATCACTAGTAACTGGCTTTTATTTGAACTTATATTTTTTAATAACAATGATTGTTCTGCACAGTTGCTATGAATTAATTCTTTATATTAAATTTAATGCTTTCTTCGGATTTAAATGTTATAATCTTATTATTCTAATGATCAATGCCATTCATTATTATGCGTTTATCTGTCACGCTACAATATATATAGGTTAAAATTAAAATTCCGTGAAAAAATAACAATTAATAAAAAAATATTTTTATCTTAAAAACTATAATATACAAAATACTTCATATTTATTATTTATTTTCGACTTCCACTTAGTATCCGTTGATAAAATAAGAAGTTACCGAATTTTATCATCGTTGAGCGCTCACATTTTTTACCATAACTCGGTTAATTTTAAAGATAAAAAATAAAATAAAATGCATTTTGTAGAAAATTAAAACGGCTACAACTTTTTGGGATGCACCTTAGTCAAAAAACCTACTGTTTCTAAGATATTGTACTTTGAAACAAAAAAATTGTATCATGAAATCTTATAAACACACCTTGTAACAGTTGTAACTTGTCGAAAAATCCTTAAAAAAACATGAAATAAGAATGAAAATATTTGCCTTTTTATGAGCTATATTTTTGGTTAATACCAATTTTTTGATAAAACGGTTTGTTTTCAAGATATTTTTTGAAAACGACAAATTTTCTCTGAAATAAAAATTAAAATTTACGAAAACAGTATGCATTTCTAAACTATAATATATAAAAAAGAAGATGAAGACATTCCTAATATAATTGACAATCTAAATCTACAATTTCTCGCACCAATATGCAAAACTGACAAAATGGCAACCGTTTTATTTTTGATTAAAAAAAAATTTTAAGAATTTTTATTATTTTACTCTGTAACTTCGTTGTTTTTTCAAGATATGCAAAATATCGACTTACCATTTTATAGGAAATTTCAAGAGCTTTCATTTAGTAATAATACCATCGCAAGTTGCTTTATTTTTCATTGATAAATGTCAAGTTTAAGTTCGCTTCTTCAGTTAAAAAATTAAGAGTTGACATTTTGTTTATAGCATTATCTCGATAACGATTCAATATATGGAGACGAAACAAAGTGCAAATTGTTCCTTATTGAATTAGCTTTTATTTTGATTATTGTAAGTTTTTTCCAAAAGTTGATAGTTTTCGAGTAAAGTACGAAAAACGCTCCAAAAACATCGAATTTTTCACAAAAAAACGCAATTTTCAAGTCTGAATAACTAAAAAACAACGTATTTTTTCAATAACCTTTATTCTATATTATTTACTTAGAATTTGATTTTATATCGATTTCAGTGGACAGTTTCATTTTTTCTTTTTACTCTCGAAAAAGAGGTGGAAACCACACTTAAATTCAAAAGCGGCAAAAAATTCTTTTTTAACTTTTTCTATAAGCTTTAAGGAAGACAATAATGTTTTTGCAGAAAACATTGGACTACGGCCAAACAGCCCGGGAAGAAATTTAACAACAAACTACTTCTTTGTTGCCGATAACGTAGTACACATATAAAAAATTATCCCCTCCCTCAACAATTATAATTTTCATTTATAGAAAATTACCCCCACCCTGTTCAACTAGCCTCTTCATTTATAGATATTTCATCTACGTTCCTACAGTGGATTATTATGATCTTCTTATCGGGATACTTTATCTATCAAAATTAAGTACTTTACTCTTGTTAAAACATGAAACGTTGCCGGTAAACTACCCTTTCCCCGTAACCGATCTTCACCAAAATCAATAGGCCTTGAGTCCTCTACAACTCAGCGACATATGTAAAAAATTATTTGATTCTCTTTGAATTTACGGTAGTTATCGTTCGTCATAAAAAATTACTCTTGCTAAAACATAAAATGCTGCAGGTAAACTACCCCTTTCCCTTAATCTACCTTCACCAAAATCAGCAGACCTTGAGTACTTTACAATTCAGGAAAGTATGCAAAAAATTATTTGTTTCTGTTTGCATATGCGGCAGTTATCGTTTGTCAAATAAAATTACCCTGGTTAAAACATAAAACGTTGCAGGTAAACTACCCCTTTCCCTTAACTGATCTTCACCAAAATCAACAAACCTTGATTACTCTATAATTTAGGAACGTATGCAAAAATGATTGGATTCTGTTTGAATCTACGGCAGTTATCGTTCGTCATATAAAAAGTTACCCTTGTTAAAACATAAAACGTTGCTGGTAAACTACCCCTTTCTCTTACCCGATTTTCACCAAAATCAATAAGCCTTGAGTCCCCTACAATTCAGAAATGTATGAAAAACATTATTTGATTTTGTTTGAATTTGCGGCTGTTATCGTTTGCCATAAAAAAAATTCTACACAGACACACAGACACACAGATAGACAGACAAACAGACAAACACACACACATGAAGACACTTTCCGAAAAATGACTTTTCTTCATGTTTTGAGGGTAGTACAAGCAGAATCATCCGTTATCTCTAACACGATTTTTTTCGCCATGACCATACTTTCATTTCCTTATGGAACATGTAAGTAAAATTGTAGATACAATACATGGAATCGTGAGACAATAAAAATGTGTGCCTATGTGATGACTTAAAATTAAAATACTATCTAAAATTCATTATATTGAATCACTATACAATTCAATACTATCAATCATTATGATTGAAATATAACAAAAATAATGTATCATATATCTTAGTTAAAAATACTCGTCTAGCTTTTGCACTGCCAAACTCCTTTATGACTTCGTTGTAATCAAGTGATTCAGCTAACAAGATATAGTCGCTAGACCACTCAGACGAGTCTCGGACTTACTCGATCTGAGATAAGTTTTAATAAGTTTGAGCTTCGAAAAAGTCCTTTCTCAGCCTGCCACTGTCACAGGTAATGTTAGCAAAATTCTTAGAGCGACACCAACATTTGGCGCGAACCCATACTCTTGAATAAATTTTAAAGTCTCGACAGGAGTAATTTTAGGTTTTACAATTGCTGAAAGCACTTTAAGTTTATCCTGTAAATCAATAGCACTGATATCTTTTGTTTCACCATGAGTTAAGCCATTGCACAGTTCAGTACACTTTTTCGACAAGACTTAAATATTTTTTCCCTCAATTCCAAAACTTAATATCCCGGAATCTGCCGCCCTGGGCGGTGGCACGGTTCGCCCCTGCCTGGAGCCGGGCCTGACCTACACCTCTCTGTAATGTACCCACTACTTCTCTCAACTTCAACTACCCTTTCATCAACACCCTAATATATATGTAAAAAAAACATTTATTTCAAGCACTTACTTTACGTTAATTGCATACGACAATAGAACAATATTTGTGCTGTTGCCAATAGGACGCAAATGCATGTGTTGGTTGTATGTACGCGCGCGCCCAGTGTGATTCGTGTAAATGGGAGATTCCGATCGTCTACACTGTCAATTATATTTAAAATGAAACGCTCGCGTGTATATACTGCTTATGTGTAGGTATATAATGTAGGCCAATAGAACAATATTCGTGCTGCTATCGTTTATTCTTTTGTTAAATGATGTGTGTTTGTGCGTGTGTGAACCCCGCACGTGCTATTGAGCGCGAATTGTGAACTGTTAGTTTGTAACGGCTCAGTACTAGAACTGTTTCTTACAAGAATGACTGTGAGCAGCCAGGTATAGAGGAGATTGTAAAATACCCTCTTGGGTTTATTTTTATTGAATCCTACTATACTCACTCGAGAAATTCTTTCTGGTCCCACACGTGTCATGTTTACCCTTTTTTAAATATAGAAAGAAACAGATTTATAAACAATGGGTATCATGCACACCTTGTAAATGCAATCAAAAGCTTGTATCACGCGACAAGAATAGTAATAAACACAGGTAATAAGAGAACGAATGAGATAAAAATTAACCAAGGAGTGAGGCAGGGATGTATCTTGGCTCCCACTCTTTTCGATATATATATTGACGATGTTCTTAAAAAATGGCAATCAAAGGAATATCCTGGAGTCTAGCTAGACCGACGTACTTACCTGAGTACGTTACTATTTGCTGACGATAAAATAATAATACAAAAGGGTGAAGATAAATTACAACTGGCAGTGCACCGACTGAATCAAATATGTCCAGAATAATAATCTTAAAATTTCCTTGCATAAGACGAAAGTTATGGCTTTCCAAGGCAAGTATCCCGTTTGGTCGAATATAATTGTTAACAATAAGCCAAACGAACAAGTATCAAATTTTACATAGTTGGGCTGCAACACAAGCTACAATTATGACAATGACATGGAAAATAAAATAAATAAGTTCCAGGCAATATGTGGCACAATAAATAGAACATTAAATAACAAAACACGAAAAGACACAAGGATAAAATTTTATAAAACGATGACTGTACCTGTACTTATGTATGGGAGTGAAAGTTGGATAAATACAAAAAAAGGAGACAGCAAAATACAGGCAGCAGGAATGAGAATTTTGAGACGGGTCAAAGGCTGCACAAAAAGAGATTTAGTAAGAAATGAAAATGTGCGAAATGAACTAAATGTATATGCAATAAATGAAAAAATAACTGAATATAAAGAAAGATGGAAACAACACGTAAATAGGGTGGGAAATGGGAGAATACCCAAAAAAATACTTAACTACAATCCAAGAGGTAAAAGAGGTATAGGAAGACCACGAAAACGGTGGTCGTAAATTTGTGAGGACGGAACAGGCAAATACCTAATCCTTGTAGTGCAGAAGAAGAAGAAGAAGAAGAAGAAGAAGAAGAAGAAGAAGAAGAAGAAGAAGAAGAAGAAGAAGAAGAAGAAGAAGAAGAAACAGATCTATTACACAGCATTTGCTTTACGTTTGAAATATGAAATATAAGGAAGTCAATTCAGTTTGTATCTCCTCAACAATGTTTCAGCAGCGCGTACATTTTTTTGTATTATTACCGTTTACTTTAATGGGGTTGATTTCAAGATTTTATCACATATTTTTCAGTCAGTTTAAAGATAGTAATGTTGAATAGTCTTGACTTTTCTTTTGTATGAAGCCGACTCGACCGGCCCCCGAACGCACTCCCCAAGGCCAAATTCTAGATACGCCACTGGGTAAGATATCTGGCTACTTATCAAGAGGTCCCATATTCGATTGCCGTGCGCACCATAAAATCAAGGTGCATTCGTTTGTCAACTCCCAGGTCGCTCAGCCTATGGAAACGAGTATCTCGTATACAAGGCCTGTATACGGCTGTAACGTGGTGTTGCCCACATTATTGGCACACCTAAGGGAGCCCCCTGTTTAAGGCCCCTTTTATGCATCCGATTTATATCGTACGATAAATTTTGCGTCGGAGTTGACTCCGACTTTTATCGTGCGTCAAAAATATCGGAAGTGGGTGTGAACAAGCTCTTTCAGTGTTGCCATCATCAGTACTGGAAATGGACCCGTGCGTGTTGTACGCCACTTAGGATGTCGTCAGTGAGCCTTTTAGTATTAATGTCTTCCATATTTACAAAACAAATTAATAAAATCACACCATGACGTGAATACCGCTGATCACTTGGCACAACTGGCCTCGCCGACGCTAGGCAGGAAGGTTGGCAGGACTGATATCTGAAAGTCATACGATAAAAAGCTCGCGCGAGTGCATAACGGAACCAACTCCTGGTCCGGACGGCGTCTCGAACGCCGCTCTAACTCGACTCCCGGAGCAAGGAGTAATTTTCTTGGTTGCGCTGTTCAACGCGTGTCTAAGACTGGGCTATTTTCCCCAGAAATGGCGTAAGGCGACGGTCATAGTGATCCTGAAGCAGGAAAAGGATGCTTCCCGTCCCAGCAACCTCCGGCCCATTAGTCTACTGTCAGCCACGTCAAAGGTTCTCGAACGTCTTGTAAAACGGAGAGTCCTAGACCATCTACGAAACTTCGATGTACTGGTCCCCGAACAGTTCGGTTTCCGTGTGGGCCATTCCACCACTCATCAGCTGATGAGACTGGTGGAATACATCACAGGCGCCGGCTGTCGGAAAGAGCAGACTGTCGCCTGTTTCCTAGATGTGGAGAAGGCCTTTGGTAGTGTCTCGCACGACGGGCTCTTGTTCAAGCTCCGGGAAATCCAGCCCCCAGATTGTTACCTTCGCTTGATTGCTAGCTTTCTGACGGAGAGGACTGTCTGGGTGAGAATAGATGACCATGTCTCTTCCGAGAGACACATTACAGCCGGGGTACCTCAAGGTAGCGTGCTAAGGCCTCTTCTGTTCTCCGTGTACGTCAACGACGCACCCAGAGAGCCTGGAGTCCAGATGGCCCTGTTTGCCGACGACACGGCGGTCTATACCACCGATCGGAACGCTGACAGGGCTATCCCACGATTCCAGCGCGCACTCGATGCGTATTCGACGTGGACGGAAAGCTGGAAAGTTGCCGTCAACGAAACCAAGAGCTCCGCGGTGCTCTTGCGGATGTTCAAAGCGCCGGAAAGAACCACGAGGACGAGTGAGACTCGGTAGAACGTACTTGCCCTGGTCGAGAGAGGTTAAATACCTCGATGTCCACCTTGATCGTCGGCTCACCTGGCGTGCCCACGCTGAGACGATGTGAAAGAGAGCGTCCGCTCGTCTCGCGCAACTGTTTCCGATACTTGTCAACAAGGCTATGACCCGCAAGCTGGGTAAGCTGATCGTCAACGCGTATCTGTTGCCGATCATTACCTACGCTATTCCCGTCTGGGGTTACCTCGCAACCGTTCACAAAAGAAAGTTGCAAAGCGTTCTTGATAGGGGTCTTCGGCTAGCGGCCAAAGCCCCCTATCGGTTTTCTTCTCGACTTTTCAGAAGAGGACTTGGTGTACGCTCCTTGGAAGACACCGCAAGGCGACTTGCACGTAAATTTTACGTCCGAGCTGCGAGGACCCAGACAAACTCGTCCGATATTTTATCGGATGCGTTTCCTAGGCACCACTGTATTTTTGAGTTTGGAACGATAATTTTCATCTAATTAATAAAGTTGTGTTAGTGGTTAGAATCACAAACAGAAATACGTATATACGTATATTTCCGATATGATGACGAACTGTGAAGCTCGAAAGCCCTACATCGGAATAATTTTCCTATGGTGGTGTGCAACAGTGTTATTTCTATTTATGATAAATTTATCGTATGGCAGTGCATAAATGGCCCCAATTGTTTCTGTTGTTCTACATAATTCTACATAACGTACTAGTTTTTATCGTAGGTTATCGTACGATATAAATCAGATGCATAAAAGTGGTCTAACTCTTAGATTGTTTAGGCGGTGTAAAAAGAAGAGCCATTGTTGTTAAAATTCGTTTCCGGGCTGTTTGACCGTGATCCATCGTTTCCGACTAAAACAGACGTTTTGACACTGCCATCGGCTGCCATCGTCGGTGTAAATTCGAGTTCCGCTAATTTCAGTTTACACGGACGACGGCAGTCGATGGCGCTGTCGAACTGTCTGTTTTAGTTGAAAATAGTTAGTTCCAAACAGCCCGGGAATGAATTTTAGCAACATTGACTCCAGCCTGTGAAGTATAGAAGAGCCATTATTTTTAACTGCACTTCAGTCCTCGCTGCCAGTACGTATGTAAAATGCAGTATGCAATGAATTGTTTCTTGATTAAGAGCACAAAACCGCTGAGTACTAGTTCATAAAATACAACACTCGCGGTGTGGCATTTGCATGCACGGTGCGACGACGATAATACAGCGACAGTAATTTATTAATGAATGCGTTTGTGAATGTAGCTCGCGTTAATTGTCCGTTAGTCGGTATAGCTCGAGCGGCTTCCTACTCCTGCGCCGGTGGGTCTCCTCCGCTCACATTCCACGGACCCTTCAACCCACGTACTAAACATTTGAAGTCTTCTCGCTTCTCCGAATAGTTTGCTCTCATTCGGAGCAAACTATGGGCAGTAATGGCAAGGAAAGGGATCCCACAACAGTACACTCACAACATCTAATTAGACCAATACAGAGTCTGTATATTGAGAATAAAATCTTAATAGAAGGAGAGAGACCGAGAACTGCTCCTAGAGTTGGCCTGATCAATTGTGGAGTACGACAAGGATGTCCATTATCACCTTCCCTTTTTAATTTCTATATTGACGATGTCATATTAAACTGACAGATGTGTCTTCCAGACCATTTTATGATTGGTCACTCTACAATTGACACTTTGTTGTTTGCGGACGAAGTGGCTATTCTATCGGGCTCTGAAAATAGATTGCAGATGTGTATATATTTGTTAAATGGAATCTGCAAAGACTCTGGATTGCAGATATCCACAATTAAAACCAAGGTGATGGTTTTTTGTAGAACTGATCCCGTACGGGCAAAAATTGTTATAGACGGTATTGTCCTGGAACAAGTTAACAGTTTTGAATACCTGCGCTACAGTGTGTCTTATAATGCAAGCAACGACGTGGTGAACAAAGTTCTGAATTATAAAGTTCTGATGATGAGGCAAGTGCCTCGAAACATGTAAACAACGAAATAACATCACGGAAAGGCCATAGACGGTGAGTAACAGTATATTTGGTGAACAAGCTGCATAAGTTCAACCTTATGTGCGGGACCATCAGGCGAACCCTTAAGTTACCAAGTAAAGAAACACGCCTAAAATTCCACAAGGTGACGACTGTTCCCACACTTCTTTATGGGTCTGAGAATTGGACTTTAACGAAAGGCCAGGCGAGTCGCATCCAAGCGGCTGAAATGAGATTTTTCAGGCACGTGGCAGAGTATACTCTCCATGATCATAGAAGAAACACAGCAATAAGGCAGGAAATGAATATTATGAGTATACTCGACAGAATCGCCCAATATCGGCTGAATTGGTGGGAACATCTTTGCCTAATGGTTGACTGCCGCATCCCCAAACAACTATGGAACTATAAGCCGAGGGGACGGAGAGGTGTGGGACGTCCGAGGAAGCGCTGGAGTGACCAGCTGTAATATTTGCCTATTTGAGACCGTAACAAACCATCATTCTTGGTTTAAACCTTGAGGATGATGATGATGATAGTGATGAAGTCTTCTCACCCATCGTGTGATATATTGCTGTCCAGTTTTGTTTCTACAAGTTTCACAGTCTGTTTGCCGACCAAACGGAGAAAACATTTCATCGATTATAGGACCAGATGTTGAAGGTCTCGATTCTTTTGCACCCTCCTCTTTTCTTCGTTCAGGCTTAAGAAGCACAGCTAGCTATCAAGAAACTAGCTGGCATAGTGAACTTGAAGAGTTTCACAGCCGGTGTCACATTTAACTATTTAACCGGTGTCACATATATGTATCTCAGTTTTTTGTACTTCTTTCAAGTATTATGGCTATGACTATTTTCGTCGTTCTTATTGTAAGGAGGTTCTTCTTCTTCTTCTTCTTCTTCTTCTTCTTCTTCTTCTTCTTCTTCTTCTTCTTCTTCTTCTTCTTCTTCTTCTTCTCCTTCTCCTTCTCCTTCTCCTTCTCCTTCTCCTTCTCCTTCTTCTTCTTCTTCTTCTTCTTCTTCTTCTTCTTCTTCTACTTCTTCTTCGTTAGCACTACAGCCTAACGTGAGCCTTGGCTTCCGACACCAGTCTTCTTCAATGTCTCCTATATGTTGTCATGTCAGCGTAACCCTTCACATCCATTCTTCTGCGAAATTCCCGCACATCATCCAACCATCCCGTTGACCCCTCTTTCTCCTTTTATACACCTGTACCTTTAGGATTTTCTTTGTCACACGCTGACGATTCATCCGCTGTAGGTGGGTGACCACCTAGCCATTGCATTCGTTGAACCATTACGAATCTTACAATGTCCTCATGCTCCAATAACTCATCTATCTCCTATTCCAACGTGTTTATTTTGTTGTCCGGTCGAATTGTAGTCTAACTGGCCGAGGTGATGTGCGTATATTCATTTGTTGGTCATGTCGTGTTATGATTGATCGAGAAACTCGTTGATCGATCACTACCGTGACTGAAACCGAAACCAAAAGGTTCCGTTCGTACGCGTTTTGTAGCGGGTCTCGTCCAACTTCAAGGTTTCTCCTCTTCTACTGAAGTCGTTCACTTGTTTGAAGAGATTCCACGCCTACCTGTAACTGCAGGCGACATAATATTAGGAGGGGATGAAAAGGGACCACGTCCTCTCGACCAATATGGTGTGATATGTTTGCAAACGTGTGTTCTGTTACAGCTGACATCTCCGGCTAATCTCTATTACCGTACAGATTGCGTTCCGTGATACGAAAGGGACCATGCTGAGTTTTATGGGGCCGGTAGTTGACCGCACAACGTGGTACTACTTAGACATCACCTGAGGAAGCGATCCCTTAAATCCTTAGCAGACTCGTCAGGTGTTGTTGGATTTTCCGGTTACCTGTAAACACCGTCTTTACTCCGTGTTTTTTTTTAGCATCTCTTTTATTATGTCGGTGACGTTCTTAGTGTATAAAACAATATTTTTAATTGTCTCCGATATTTTCATGCCGTCTATCGCTCTTCTTTTTATCCGTAAAGCTCTTTGAAAATATCATTTTGCTCCTAAGGATATGTAAAATGCTCTAATTCGTCTTTAATAATATTCTAATTATTATGTTCTATGGCTGACAATCACGTGCGGCACATTAAAGATAGGTCTTCATTGGTCGTTCGTTTCTGCCTTGGATGATGATTGGGATCTTTGTTTAGATATCGGCCAGTGTATGTCAGCTTCCGATAGACATCATGTAACAGTATTAAATTCTCCTGACAAAATGGCTAGTTGTCAGGATTCATCTTTTCCCCGGATAACTGTGTTAAGATCCTCAAGAAAAATAGCGTTAGCTCCTCCAACCTGTGGTGGCTTCATATTGTAAAGTGCCACCCTTCCACCAACACACAAACGCACGAGACCGAGCGACCAAGTATTTGGTTAAGTACGTGTTGTCAGACCAATTACGCTGAAGGTAGGATGGAGCGCTATCTTCGATAACCCGTCTTTACAGAAGAGCCTCAGACACACCGGACACGTGTTGGACATCCGATCCAAGAGACGACTGGTTGGCCAAAGATTCTTCTTCATCAAGGTAGCAACTGGTACATTTGGTTGTTACAGGTTCTAACAATTCTCAGGTAATCTGTTGACAATCATCGGCGTTCATAATTAAAACGATAATATAAAATGATAAATAAATAAAATGCTCCAATTTTAGTTAAAAAATTGTTATACCGGCTTCGCCGATAAGATTTCTATGCTCGTTAATTCGTGTCTGATAGGTTGACTGCAAAGTCTGATAGGAAGAAGAACGACCGCAGAGAATATTCTTGCTGACTTTCGTCTAATTAAGTAAAAAATTGATTAGCAAAAGTTTGATTTCTCTATATTTTGTTTAATTACTTGCTGCTACACTGTTTAGTGCTAATCTTTTTATTTCCTCATTGCATTGTCCTTGCGTAGTACTCATATAAACTTGTTTGCCACTTCATAATTTACCAAATTATTCATAATGGTTGAACTGTTATTAGAAGGATCCAAATATCATGACATTAGACTTTCACTGATTTATTTTAAATATTCTGTAAAGGTAGGCTACTCTTCTTCTTCTTATTCTTATTCTTCACCCCTACCCAGGGGTTGGTGGGTTGCAATTGCTTCCCTTCTGTACACAGTCACCACACACTTTCTTCCTTTTTTAACCCCATCCATGTACTCCACCCTGTGGTTTCTCCTCCCACTATGCCCCTCCATCATTCCCTCGATCAGGTTGGTGAGCCAATTTGAATGGCGTAGCAGGTGAGCGACCCCGCAACCATATATTGCTTTTCCTTTCCACAGCGTCCACTTCCTTCACCCACTCTCGTCAAAACATCATCATTATTAGGCGCTCTTTCCGTCCACAGGTAGGCTACTACGGACTAGTAAATAATCACCATCGGAATGGTGTCCTGGTCTGTGCCTGTGCCAGGTCATTCTTTACGTTCTTCCTCGGTTTTCTGATGTCGCTAATTACTAAAGGACGGGGTAGTGGTCGCCTACAAATATAATTACGCGTCGCGGAAACAGGTGCCCGCGTATAGCAAAGATCCGTACCTTACGTAACGTGAAATCCCATCACGTCTCAACTGATACCGTTTTTTTCTTCTCTTCTCCTCCTCTTCAAGGATTAGGTTATGTAAACCTGTTCCGGCACCCATCTCATCTCCGGACGACCCACGTCTCTTCTACCAATGGCTTTATATAGTTCAGTGCCACTTTTGGCGATCGATCCTCTGTCATCCGTTTCAGATGATACCACGACTGTCTTCTGTAAATTGAAATTATTTCATTTATGTCCTTTACTTCGAGTTCTACTCTGATGTCTTCATTCCTTATTTTATCTTACAATGTATAATTTAAAGTATATCGAAGAAACTGGATTTCAGCACTCTGAATGTTGCCGCTTTCCTTTTTTGTCATGACCCACGCCTCACTGGCATAAATCTATGTGGGTATTGCAATTGTCTTATAAAATTTAATTCTTGCTATGTCTTGTTTTACTCTAAGATTTCTATGAATCGTACCACAAATATTCCTAAATTTATTTATCTGCTCTCTTATATCACATTCAGATTCATAGCTTCCTGCATAACCGAGATATTTGGAACGGCTCACTTGTTCTAAAGTGCTATTGTCTATAACTATCTTAGTCCTCACTGGATATTTACGTTTAAAGGCCATGGTTTTGGTCTTTCTTACTGAAATTGTCAGTGAGTACTCTCTTGCCACTTCTTGTAATTGAAACATAGCTCTTTGTAAATGATTCTCATTTTCTTGAATAAGAACTATGTCATCCGCATATAGCAGGGAACCCATACAAATTGATTTCTTAAGCTGTGTCCCCGAAGTCACTCTGCATTTCCATGCTCTCAACATGTCGTCAATGTATATATTAAACAAGGTTGGGGAAACACAGCAACCGTTTTTTTTTTAACGTTAAGACAATAACCATAAAAAATTCTTCAGCCGAGAGGAACTATCGTTATGTAACTGTTTCTTATTGGCTGGGCGATCCTATAGGTTTGCTCTTCCATTACATAGTCAACATTATCACGAACAAAGAGCGCGGTGAATGCAAATGCTTCACTAATGTAGATTAAAAATTCAGTACAGAACGGTGTAATGCGACATTAATGGCAAACTGTTCTCATTATAAAGGAAAACACGATACAGTGGTGAAAACGCGTGGTGTCTTACACAATGAACCATAAAGTCTGCCATAACAAACCGCTACTACTACTACCCGTGTTGTGGGAACTGAAATAATTAAAAAGTGCGCGTGTTGTGTGTGTGTGCGCGCGCGCGCGCGTGTGTGTGTGTGATGCAGTCAATAATGTGAATTATATAGAACAGAACGCACGCACACAAGCGCACGGCAGTAGCAGTGTACAGTGTATTCGGATAAGTGAAAACTTGGCCAAGGCTGTGATGAGCGAGCATGACCTTGCTCTGACTGTTACTTACGCACGCGCAAGCGCCGTAAGCACGCAATTGCCAACCGTGCGGTAGGTTTAATTATACTAAGAGAATCAAACCGTAACGTGCCGATATGTGTGTGTGTGTGTGTGTGTGTGTGTGTGTGTGTGTGTGTGTGTGTGTGTGTGTGTGTGTGTGTGTGTGTGTGTGTGTGTGTGTGTGTTACACAATTGTTTCTGAAACAATACGCACCTTGCGCGCGCCACCGATTGTTACAAAAAGCGGCGGTTCATTGTTGGCGGTTTCGCAACGGATTTAATTGTTGCAAAGCCAACAATATTGCTTTTAAAAAGTTATTATTATACGTTAAAAAATATGGACTTGTGATGGATTGGTTCTCCTGTAAAGGGCAAAGTGACGATGCAATATAAAAACGTTCCGAGTTATCCGCTGTTACCTTTAATCTTTCTCATTTTTTTTCTACTTGTTGCCCTTCCTTTTCTATTATCCTTCCGTTTCTGCTTGAATGATTAATTCATCGTTATTTTTCTGTTTCTTTTTCCTTCTCCTTGTTAAGCAATTATTTGTCAATTAAAACAGTAATTAATTCCTTCCCACACTTCATTTCCCCTTCTTCTCCTCTCTCTCTCTATCTCTCTATCTCTCCCCTCTCTCTCTATCTGTCTCTCTCTTTCTCATTTAAAACTTCACCTTATTTTTTCGCTTTCCTTCATTATCCCTATTTTGTTTAAATCGCTTGTTAACAGTTCTTTTCTGTATACAAACGTCACCATGACTTAGGTCCGATTTTTTCTCTTTGTTTGCATGGTTCTTCATTTTCTTCTACTACTTGTCCTTTCTCGTTCTTTTTCTGTTTATTTTCTTTTGCCTTCTCACTGCTCTTTTTCTTCTTATTTTCCAAATACTATTTCTGGTTCTCTGTTTCGTTTCAGACTTATTTTCACTATTTTCTGATCGTTTCACCACCAGAAAGTAGTCTGCCTTCTCTTTCCTTCTACACTTTTCGCAATATTGCTGACTTTTTTGTATCTGGTATGTCTTCCCATTGCTGTTCACTCTCGCTCAAAACCACTTGCATCAAGAGATATTTTTGTTGCTCTACCGCTCTCACGTGCGCATGTCCACTCATACAGTGGAATCTGACTAATTCGTCACCTACGGGACCGAAGGGGTTACGAATTAGTGAAATAGACAAATTAGTGAGAGAGTAAGAAACAAACAAGTTAAAGACAATGTAAAATGTTTTATTACAACACTACCATTACACAGTAGCCTACAAATGTTAGGCTCGAACATATTTATTGCTGGAAATTTTCAAACTCAAACAAGTGAACCATTATAATTGCAAAACAATTTGTTTAATGATTGTGAACAAAATCTGTAATTCCCTTCTGTTTTTTCTGTCGACCGTACTTTTCAAAAGCCAAATTAGGCCTATGTATTTGGTGCAGTGAAATTATTTTAGACAGTTCTGGTTCATCTTGGCCTTCGTACCACTTGATTGCTGTAGTCAGTGATGGAATGGCCTCCTTATGAGAGATTGCAGGTTTCATTGGCTGGTCATCTTCTTCATCATTAGCTTCTGTAGGTTCTGTGGATACGTATGTAACAATTTTATAATCACTAAACATTTCGTAGCCTACATCCGGTAAGTCTATTTCACTCCAGTTTTTACGTAATCATCATTCAAACTGTTAAATGCTGGTAGGGATTGGCAGATATCTAACAATTCTGATGTGTGATCAAGACCTTCTGGTCCTGTAGACGCTGGTTGTAATTCAGATGGCCGTAACTTATCCCAGGCAGATTTTAGAATATTTTCCGTAATACGTTGCCAGGCATCGGCAACCCGACTAAATTTTGGGAAACGTATTACGCTGTAACGATACAACACAACACTTACTGTGCCGTGTACACAAGTACGAAATACCCATTGTCGGAACCAATACCTTCCGCAATCCGTTCTCCTGGCTATTATTAGAACCCCGGCCACAATCATCACGTTTCTGGTTTACCCGAGCTATAATTAGAGCGTATATGTTATTCGCTTGTTAATAAAGAAATAGAAAAAACAGCTCGAGTGGGTGACGAATTACAGAGGGAGACGAATTAAAATGTGATACCTGCTCCAAAACACTATTGTCAATTACAATGTGATACCTGCTCCAAAACACTATTGTCAATTACAATGCGATACCTGCTCCAAAACACTATTGTCAATTACAATGCGATACCTGCTCCAAAACACTATTGTCAATTACAATGCGATACCTGCTCCAAAACACTATTGTCAATTACAATGCGATACCTGCTCCAAAACACTATTGTCAATTACAATGCGATACCTGCTCCAAAACACTATTGTCAATTACAATGCGATACCTGCTCCAAAACACTATTGTCAATTACAATGCGATACCTGCTCCAAAACACTATTGTCAATTACAGTTTTTGCTCTTATAGGGTTCTTCCCTAGGAAGGCCACTACGTTTGTCTTAGTATTTGAGATCTTAAAGTTGTATTTCTGGCAAGGTATAAACAGACTTTTGTAACCCATTTTCACTCTTCCTTATAATTATTTGATCATCTGCGTATAGTAATGTGCTAAGTAATCCCTTATCCGAGATTAGTATATCTGCAGGACAGACGTTCATCCATTCTCGCAAAATTTTGTCACATACATAATAATTAACTTGGAGAAAGGCTACAGCCTTGTTTATTTATGGCCACTTCTTGAGATAATCTTCCCTTACCTAAATCTATATGAATAGTTGTCCTTGCATACATTTTTTTGTTGCTTTCCAAAAATTTATTTATCTTTTGTTACACAAAAAACATTTTCTAGAAAACAGTTTAAGATACTTTACTGACATTTTCAGGGCAACCCTATATAAGTGCGGTAGGAATATACAGATACTTGTGATACTTCAAATTTATTAGCAGCACAACATGAAAGTTTATAAGTGTTCCGACACTGTTCACAAGAAAAATGTCTCCTAAAAATATTAAGTATTATATAAATCTAAAACCAGAGAAATTTAGGAATTAGCTCAATATGTCACTAGTAGAAATTTTCAACTGTATGTTAATTAGAGATTGAGAACATTTTCCGTGCATTAACACTAAGAGATATAGATTTCCCGGGGCCACCTTAAAGAAGCCTTCCAGTCCCTTCTACTAAAATTAGTTATCTCTAATATCGCTAGCCTTACTTTCTAATCAGACTTCTATACGCGCTGCCATCTGTTACACGCTGTCTGTCTATACGCTGTCTATCCATCATTGTTACATAAATGGATACAGTTCATGCAAACTCAGATTTACAACAATCCAGGCGTTCGCTGACCCTGCCGTAACGCCTACGACTAAACTTAGGCAGAATCCAAATCCTATTTCAAGAGTGGTAACGGACAAGATTTTTCAAGATACGTGTACCTTATGAAAATTAAAAACTACCAGGCTGTTGGGCCGTGATCGATTGCTTAAAGCATGGTTCATTCTTTCTTCTACACCAGCGTTTCTCAACCTATAGGGCGCGACCCACTGCAGGGTCTCGAGGGTGGGTCGCGAAGTCGGGCTTGAAAATATATTTACAGTCTTAAAAACCTATTACATTTAAATAACGAAGATATTGTTTTATTATTAAGTAGGAATTATATTGTTATAACAATTTAAAAACAACCCACTTTGAACGTAGTCTAAACTAACTAGGCCTACATTTCTGTAATTTGCGCTCCACCACTGCTTTTTACCAGCGTCTTCCTTATGTTTAACTCTCGGTAACCAGGTTGAGAGTTATTATCCCGAAAGTTGCAACGAATTCAACTGGATTCGAGATCCAGTCTTGCGTTTTGAAAGTTCAAACATGTTGTCAGTAGACCTAAGAGAACAACTGTGTGATATCAGCTGTGATTCTGACATTACAACTAAATTTTTACATTCTTTATTAATTTTTTGGATATCTTTAAGAGGTGAGAATAACTTTTCGAAAGTTCCGGATGAGGCATTAAAGTTGCTCATGCGGTTCTCTACCTCTTTTCTGTGTGAAACGGGATTTTCATTTCTGATTCAAGGGGAAAGAAAGTACCAGCAAAAATATACTTGACACGCTCTCAGATTTTTTATTTAAGTTAACCATTCTTGAATCCAACACACGCCAGCTTTTACAGAAAAGGCAGCCCGAACCTTCACTTTATTAACTAATGATTGGTTCGGTGAGTAAAAAAATGCTTTTTTTTTTCAATTTCAGCACGTTTTTAGTTAGGGTACATTAGTCTTTTGAATTACATATTCACTTTTATAGAATTAAGTACGTACAATTTACTTGAGCGTAAAAGAGGGTTAAAGTACTCGACGTTAGTATTCTCCCGGCGCCAATGCTTATGGGTCCCGTGAAGTGTAATATTCTTCAAGGTGGTTCCCGGACTTCAAAAAGCTGAGAACCAAGGCTCACCCACCGGAGGCCTTATCCAGTAGCAACGCGTTTAACAAAGGATGGCAGGCCGAACGCATGGTAGCTTATAATACCTCCGTGTGAGACACATTCCGACATCCTTTTGTGAAACGTGTTGCTATTGAAGAAGGCCTCCGGTGGGTCGGCGAAACGTTTAGGAGAAAGAATGAACCAAGCTTTATGCAATCGACTACGGCCCAACAGCCAGGTAGTTTTTAATTTTCATAATGTTGACTTCGGGAATGACAGCCTTCGTAATATACACGTTCCTTATTTATCACAGTTTCTTCCTACCGTTCCGTTCCTTCTAACATCGGGGGATGATGCCCTGCGTCATTTGCGAATCCACTGTTTGTCACCAAACGGATGACAGTCCTTCACCCATAGCAGTACTCTCTTTCTCTGTAGCTGTAGTCGATACGCAGACGGGTCTCGAGACCTCTGCATGGTAGCAGCGCCCGGAGTGACCCCTCCAATGCAAGAGTCGTACTCTCTCAAGGGCGTTAGGTTTTTAAAGGTCATGTGGTAATGAATGTGTGTGCTCTTATTCTTTTGTAGGTAGGGGGAGAGGAACTTAGCCAGTGAGGTACTCAGCCGATCGTTTTGGTGTGGCCTGAACCAGTGGTGACGCGTCCGAGTAACAGCGGAGATACCTCTCGGTATATTTTAGGACCGGTTGGTCAGCGCTGCTGTCTAAAACGACGCGGCCTACTGATCGCTCAGAGGTGGTCTGCCCGTACCAGCTGGTGTATCCGGGGCGGGCGCCTCATGAAAGAAGGGTCTTGCAGGACTGACATGAGACAGTCCCGCCAAAGCCACAAGTGGCTAAGACAGCCCTTCAGGACAGTTAAGGTTTGGAGTTTAGTTTGGTGGGAATCTGTGGGTGGTAGTGGCTCCCTGAGGAGCAGGGCACTTTCCTTCCACAGCCGTAGACCCCCAGATGACGGTTCTGTTGAATCTGCAGGGCTACTCTAACCGTGTAGTCGTGTCATCAGGTTCTAACCGAGCATTGCAAATACAGACACGGGCATAAAGATGTCACTTCTTCTGCTGGATTGGATTATGCTGTCGGATGTCGCAATGGATTTTCATGGTCCGACCAGAGAGATAGCTCCGAAGAACTTAATTCAAGTCATAATACGTGCTGGTTTCAAATCGATTAGTCTGCAGCAAAACATAAGTAAAAATCGTCAAAATTCACAACTTTAATCTACAAATCTTTTGATTAGTTCAGTAGTTCCTAACCGGTATAACGCGTAGTCCAGTGGTACGCGGAGGGATCCAAGGTGGTACGCAAGAAGACCTAGCTAGGGAAAAATATTTACTTAAAATAAATAAATAAATAAACCCGGGAACTGTATGGAAAAAAAACCTTTACAGAAGTGGGAAAGTCCGCCATTATAACACTGTGATCAGGTCGGTCATCATGTATGGAGAGGAAGCAATTTGCTATCAAAATTTGGAACCTCTACTTAAAATTGAACGGAGAATTCTTCGGGAAATTTATGGCCCCAAGAAAACTGAAGATGGGTATAGGTATAGACCCAAAGAAGAGCTGTACAGAGATCTGGAAGATATGGAAACGGTTTTCTGAAGGAAAAGACTGAGATTCCTTGGACATATGTTCGGATGGATCGATCCAGATTAAATAAACAAATTTTCAAATATATGTGGCAACTGTCTAGTCTGAACGGATACACCAAACAACTCAAGGAGGAAATGATGAAACTGGGTATCTCTTTGAACGACTGTGTGGATAGAAATACATACAGAAACTAAATTCAATATCTTGAGGTTCTCTGCGGGGAGGAGAAGACGAGAAAGGGGGGGGGGCAGTGGAAAGGAAGGCGGCGCATAGTGTGCGAATGAGGGCCTTCTGGCAGGAGAAGAAAAGGAAATGATATTCGCGTGGTCCACGGCTGGCCTGTTCGAGTGAAAAAATAAATAAATAAAAAATAAATAAATAATTAAAAATTTATGTTGAGAATAATAATAAATTTTTATCGGACATGACTTAAAACGATTACCCATATAAAAACACAACCTAAACACTTTGCGGTTCTAAATACTTTATTTTAGCATAGAACCAGCCTGAAATTAATTTTAAAAATTAGATCCTGGTTTGTAAATTTTATATATTAGATTTAAATAATTATACATAAGTAGGCATAATAAGGTATACTATTCATGTTATATCAAGTTTTTTATTGAGAAATATTGGGAAAACCCCAATATGCTTTTCCTTAAGCTCCGGTGGTACTCGAAACGAACGCAGAAGACCAAAGTGGTACGAGGGTCCAGAAAGGTTGGAAACCACTGGATTAGTGATCCAACCAAACAGAAACATGGAACTTAAACAGGAAGCTGAACCCCCCCCCCCTTAACGTCTAAGACACTTAGCGAGTAACCCAGTTTACATGTTCTTTCCTCTCTGTGTCTCTGGTGGCTTGATTTTGTAAACGATCCACACAACTTTCTAACTTTCCCATTGCTCTTTGCCATACGTATGTGTGCATGAGTGTGTGTGTGTTTGTGTTTGTTTACATTATTTCAACAGCAGCAGCAGTAGAACAGAACAACACAGCGTGCGCGGTATCTTGGGTTTTATCAGTTTTGACAAGAAGTAAGATACTATATATCTTGCCATCTAGATAATGTGTACCAGCAACGCCGCGTTATGTTTTATTCATTATACACATTTATATATATAAGAAGATAAACCAGAGAGAGAACGAGAGAGAGAGAGAGAGAGAGAGAGAGAGAGAGAGAGAGAGAGAGAGAGAGAGAGAGAGAGAGAGAGAGAGAGAGAGAGAGAGAGAGAGAGACACACACACACACACAGACAAATTGTTTAAAATACTGAACGCTTCTGTTGGACAGGACGGTACAATACATTATGGTTTAACCACCGGCTGCCTCGGCTCAATATGGAAATTCTAACTTTCATATAACATAGTACTGCAATCTGAGAGTGTATATAGGTTATACAAGAAGTCCATTGTAATGCATACAAAGTGGGTACTTACCACAGAGAGAGAGAGAGACCGATCAAAGCCTACCTATTGAAGACCAACCAACTAACACGTGAGCCTGTGATGGTTGCTCTGCGCGCAACAGTAGTTCAGTGCTGTGGGAATAACGGTGGCGTCTCCTACCGACATAATTTACGATTAACGTCGTAAGGTTACTAAACCCAAAGAAGAAGAAGAAAAAGGGTAAGAAGAAAAAAGAATAGACTGCAAAAAAATTATGGTGTGTTAGAAAGAGGCAGAAAACGTCGACATCAACAACAACAATCGAGAGAGTGTTATATACTGATAAAGTCGCTTTACCGGTGGTGCTCTTTAATATTGCTGTCGTCGTCGTCGTCTTTGTTGTTATTATTATTTGTATTTCTGACATACAGAAGTGGGAAAACGTTACTACACGATAAAAGCATTAGAAAGAAATAAAGATTATCGAAACAGATACCGAAACAATTTATTATCATTTAAGAACTATGAAAAAAGCTTAGAGTATGTTTGTTTGAACGTGCGATTGTGTGCTTATATTTGTGAGACAAATAATATGACGACAACAATGTAAATATCTTTTGTCACAACAGTTTACAATAATTTAGTCTGCTTTTTAGTCTTCTGCTTTAGTAATTGCCGTTTTCACTTTGAACTGAACCTATTCCACTTAAGAACTTGTTTATATCGGTACGCTTTACCAATAAAAGGAAACGACACATTCCCGCGGCTCTAAGGGAACTCGCTCCGCTTCCTTCGAACGTCGACGACCGTTTCTATTCAGAAGGCAGTGGAATTTTCCCCCCACCGTTCTTCCCATATCAGTTAAAACCGTATTTAGATACAGCCTCTTTGTATTTTACATATTTATTAAGACTTCTAATGAGAACAATTTCTATTCTCATAGTGCTGCTGGTGAAAAAGCTGGTCACTTTAGAATATTCAACAATTACTGCATTATTGTTGTTATCTTAGGAGACTATTTTTGTAAAGATAAACTTTATCTATAGAATTACAGAAAGTCTACGGCTAACGAAATTGCAAAGCTATTTTCCATACAGTTTATTTTTGAACGCATGGAAAATTATGTATTCTCTTTTGTTTTAGTAATTAAAAAACTATAGATTTTATCTCTGTGTTGTAGGCCTACGTTACCTGTACCAACGTACAAGCGAGACGTGGGTCCTGAAGTTGGAAGATATAAAAAACCTTGGTGTTTTCGAGAGGAAAATTCTGAGAAGAATTTACGGACCAGTGTGGGACGGAGAGATGCGGAGGATAAGAAATAATCGTGACCTAAGACACCTTTATAGTAGAGTGGACATAGTTGCGGCAGTGAGGTCGAGATGGTTGGGGCACGTGGTGAGACTGAGAAGTGATCGAGGACCAAAAATGGCATTGGATAGGAATCCGGAGGGAGTAAGGAGGAGATGACGACGGCCAAGGAAGAGATGGTGTGAAGATGTGGAAGGGAATTTGAGGAAGATGCGAGTGGCAGGTTGGAAGAGTAAGGCTCTAGACAGAGAAGAATGGACGAAAATCATTGAGCAGGCCAGGGTTCTACAGGGACCGTAGTGCCAGAGGATAGAGAGGCAAATAGAGAGAGAGAGAGAGAGAGAGAGAGAGAGAGAGAGAGAGAGAGAGAGAGAGAGAGAGAGTAGGCCTAACAAGTTATTTAGAAAACAAAAAAAATAGTACAAAAGAAACTAGATAGGCCTATATACTGAATGGTTTATATTTGATTGCGTACTGGTGGTGGTGGTGGTGATGATGATGATGATCTTTATAATAATAACACGAATAATAAATGATTATTATAAAATATGATGATGTAATTAATGATATCGTATTCGCTGGAATCAATTAACAGCAGTGTGTTGTGGCGGCTCCGGCTATGAGGAGCTGTGAGCTGTCGAAAAGGTTGAGGAGCGATCAGTGTGTGTCTCATTAAACACAGAACAACAACAACGAAACCAAAACGAAGGCAGAGGCACGAAAATTGGTTTCTGTCCACCTGACCTACTATAGATTTTAACCTTGAATACCGGATTTCGAAGACATCATCGACAGAGCCCGACCGTCTCCCAATGGACAGGCGGGCAAGGACGCGGCTTCTCGCTCACTACTACGCCTGACCCGCCGGTCACCGCAGCGCATTACCATAGGAATTGATTTGATTGAATTTATTAATATACAGTAGAGACGCGCTCTCGCACTCCAAACGACAACAGCAACAAAAAACGAAATAGTTTCACATGGCATTCACACGTTTATTTTTCATTACGAAACTCAGTAGGCCTACGTTAGGCTTATGTGAGTCACTGTACCTTTCAAACAGATGATCGATTATCTTTTACGTATTTCTGTTTTTTTGTATATCATCATCTTCAACAGCAGCAGCAGAAGCAACGTTTCCTATTCACTGCTAAGCGACTGACTCCACACTCAATAATTATTTCTCTTCTGAACATATCTAGTTTATTTTACCACAGAACGTACAAGGCCAACATCGTACAAGACCACTTTTGCGTCCGTATATCTAGCAACCTTTGTGACTACCTGGGTCACCTGTCATTTTCGCCCTAGCCAAGTGTTTTGCATTCCTACATTTAATTTTATAAAATACATCATCCACTCTAGTTAATGTCATTTCGACAAATGGGTACAACCTCGTATGTAGTTTATTCAGGTTATAATGTTTCGATTCTTGAACAGGGAACATTCTCAAGATTTAATGAAATTCTGGCATTTAAACACACGCGCGCGTGCGCGTGCGCGCGGTGGTGCCCCATAATCTACCTAATGCAACAGATATCTACCGTGAAAGCCTTCGCCCAAGCGCATATGTATATATACATACACATGATGATTCTAACAGTTTACCGGTTGAAATATGTTGTGTCGTTGTTTCGATCTGTCGCCTTTGTCTTGGTTTGGTCCTAAAGAAAATGTGTGACGGCGATGGCTTCGTAACTTTGCTAGATAAGATGTCTTCGAAGATCTGAAACAACTCACTGGTAACAGCTGTGGAGAAAAATTAAATCGTAAGGAAAAAAAGAGACCATGTCTGGTAGATATTGGTTTTGTGATCGAAACCCTAGTACTCGAAGTGGAGATTGTGATGTGCTGTATACACCAACCAACAGTAGTTTCCCAGTGTTCAAAAAAGTTTGAAAAAAAAACTCATTCCTTATCCTCCAAGTCTGTCAGCGACCAAGTCTGGTGGGACCAGTCTAGAATTCGCGAGAACTATCCATTCTGCCGTCCGTTTAAGGAGAACTGCACATTGTTCAGCGGAAACCTTCCGAAACAGGTGGCCAGAGCCTGAGGAAATTTGACTCGACTCCCGGATTCTCAGGCTGGCCGCAGAATAAAAAACGAACTTACGTCGTTTCCTCCGCAACTTTTGTGGTTCTGCAAGCCACGGGATCTGAGCCATTTATGTGAGAATACTGCCACAATTAAGATCGGAGCTGTAGGGCCTTGGTTTACTATAACTACCATGCCGGTGGACGTTTTGGCCTCACCTCTGGAGGCCAACTTCAGTGAAAAAGGTTTTGAATACAACTGACAAGGTGTTCGTCAATGAAGCCACAGTACTGTGCCGACCCCTTTGCATTCAAAACCTTTTTCACTGAAGATGGCGTCCAGAACTTGATGGAAAATATTTAGAACAAGTAAAAAGTTATAAATATCTGGGAGTAGTGATTAACAGCAAGGGGAATTTAGAGGAAGAAATAAATGAAATAATAGTGAAAACAGGAAGATTATTCAATAGTATTAAATCAAGTTTCCTGGGTAAAAAAGAAATGCCCACTAGGATAAAAACAGAAATAGTCAGAAAAATCATGAAGTCAGTATTAACTTACGGAAGCGAAACATGGACAACAAATGAGAGAATAAAAAGCAAGCTAACTAGTATTGAAATGAGGTTTCTTCGAAAAATAGAAGGGAAGACAAAAAAAGGGATAGAATTCGAAATGAAATATTTAGGAAAAAGTTAGATATTGTTCCTGTAGCAATAACAGTAGAACAAGCACAACTTAGATGGCTGGGACATGTAATAAGGATGGGGGAGGAAAGACTGGTAAAGCGAGTGTTTGGATCCAGAGAAACAGGTAAAAGAAAGAGAGGACGACCAAGAAAGCTCTGGAAGTATGAAGCCCGCACAGCTGCAGAAAGAAGAGGTGTAAAATGGAAGAAAATAAAGGAGCTCGCAGGAGATAGAAAGAAATGGAGGGATATGTGGAAAAAGACGACCTCAGAGGACTCAACCCCAACATAGCTTTACACCGAAAGGTAGAAAAGCTAAGGATTGAGTAAGTCAAGTAAGATGGCGTCGAGAGGTAAGGCCGACACGTCTGATAATATCAAACATATTGCAACTTACCGTCTGCGGGTTTTAGGAGCTTCTAAAAGCCGCAGACGGTAAGTTGCAATATATTTGATTGAACAACTCGTGGCTTGGTACTAAAAATTTGGGATTTATTCCTTTTAAACAAGTCTGATAATAACATCCGTCAGAATGGTAATTATAGTAGAGCACGGCCTTACTTTATGACGCCGCCCGTAAACGCCTTATTGCCACAGTTTATTTCAAGATTTTTCGGAAAGATTACACATAAGAACAAGGAGAAGAGAACGAAATAACAGATTACAGACAGCTTGAAGAGAATATTTTTTCAAAATTTAAACGTTAAACAGCGAAAATCAAGACACATTCTCTAAGCCAGAGGTTTCCGCAGTGACTTGAACAGTACTAATTTATAATGTCATCATTTGGAAGAGTTTACCACCAGTATCTGGATATTTAAACAAATCTGTGAATACACTCTGCCTTCAGCTCACACGGTCGATGTCAAAATATACTAAAAACGATTAAAGACCAGACTGTTAGGCCGTGGTCGGTTGCCATATAACATCGACATCGTCGGCAACGTTTCCAATCATACTTTCAGGGATCTTCTTCAGGCCGCAAAAAAGCGACCGATTATTGTGAACAGTTATGGCGGATCTCTTGGCCGAACGATACCCGACAACTTTTTCGGGTAAGGGAAAGGTTGCCGACGATTTCGACGTTATATAGCCGTAGGCGTGCGCAGGGCGATTAAAATGGGGGGGGGTGGCACAATTCCGAGGGATATGGAATATCCTCAGTAAAACGGTCTATAAAATTAACATTAAAAAAATAAACTGGTGTAATTAAAAACATATAATTATCCTATTTTTATAGCCTAAACAACAACAATAAGAAGAAGTAATCCAATAAAAGAATAAACAAAAGCCTTGAAGAATATTTCAACATCATCATCTTCACGGATTAAACCAACGATGGTAGTTGCGGTCTCAAATAGGCAAACATTAGAGCTGGTCACTCCAGCGCTTCCTCGGAGGTCCCACACCTCTCCGTCCCCTCGGCTTATAGTTCCAGAGTTGTTTGGGGACGCGGCAGTCAGCCGTTCGGCAAAAATGTTCCCACCAGTTCAGCCGACACGGGCGATCCTGTCGAGTATACTCATAATATTCAGTTCCTGCCGTATATATATGTGTTTCTTCTATGATCATGAAAAGTATACCCTGCCACGTGCCTGAGAAATCTCATTTCAGCCGTCTGGATGCGACTGGCCCGGCCTTTAAAAATATTTGTTTACTATATTTATTGAAAAATGTGCACATAGTTTGGTGATTTCAATAAACACTTATATCAAAGTTTGTAGGTATTACAAAAGTAAAATCTTAGTAAAACCAGATCGTGATACAAAGCTTACAGTGACATTCTTCTCTAGAAAGGGGCAAAAATTCTCTTGATTTCGTCAAAAATTTCTTCTGAAGTAACATCTAATGTAAGTTTTTGTTGTATATAAATGGTAATAAGTTTTCCAGTCGATCTTAGTTTTGTTTTTAATGCGTTTATCTTGGAGACATACGAATATCGCATGTCTGATATCCATCTACCTGTGGCTACCTTGGGTTATCACCCTACTGGGAAGAGAGATGTCGGTAGACTGAGGAGGAGATGGGTTTCGGAACAGGTTTAAGTCCTAGATCTTGGAGTGGTGGTGATGATGATGATGATGATGATCTTGGAGAATCTTTTTAACTTTCTCATCTTTTAATGTTTCCGAATTTTTATTTATTTATTTTTTTTTTGTAAACTAATGAAGGGACCAAGGTAGCTCTGGTCCCTCCCGCGTGCGCACGCCTATGTATATAGCAACCTACCTCGAAGTAACAGCCCGGTTTTTGAATAAATTTATGAATAGTATCCTTGTGTAATTAATTAATTTTTGCAGCCGTTTATTGGCGGACATACACGCGGTAGACGAATAACAGATGAGAGGAGCGCGCGCGCGCGTGGACAGCAGAGGGCCTGTTTAGATTCCCGTCACACGCGGATTCATGTCGTTATTATTAAGTAACTACTAGTGGTAGTAGCAGGCAGTGTCACATACCGCTATGTACCAGCAGTAGCGGCGGTGTGCGTGCGTGCGTCAGCCAGTGTCGGCCTTTTTTTCTCCTCTCCTCTCTCTCTCTCTGTCTTTACCCGTTCCGTTTTGAAATTCACTTTATACGATACTACTACTTGTGTCCACCTGTTCGCCGCGCTCGTGCATACTTCCCGCTTTGCTGGCTGTTGCACATCTTCTTTACCCATTTATGGGCACCGTTTCCAGCTCATCTCTACTTTTTTTTCCCCTTCCTTACATAACACTCAGAGCTCGATATTATAACAACAGTCCACGGCGCTGGCGGACAAAGAAGGAAGGAAGAGGTTTAAATAAAAGATGAACTCGCCGCCGCCGGTGCCGCTCGTTCGATAATAAACGAAGAAGAACAAGAAGATGAAAAAATAAAAACAATAAAGTTAAGGCGACGTAGTTAGTGGCAGTAGTAATAGTAGTAGTAGTAGCAGCAGTAGCGATGAAACAGGAAAACACACAACACAGAGCAGTGCGCGCGAGACGGTCGTGATCTGGTAATTAAAATTGTTTCCCTTTACTCGATAATGCGCGAGGGATGGCTCACTTCGTGATCTGTTTCGCTATTGCAGATTTTAATTCTGCTATGCTGCCGATAAATAATGTGACATCTAAAGGCACGTAGTAGCCTATCTAATGCGTATACTTGCGAATTCAGTATCGTCAGTCGCGGATTTGGAGATTTTTAGGCGCTAGTCAGTTTATTTCCAGGAACGAGAAACACTAAGAAGTATTCTGTCAGTAAAGCGTTCACGGCCGGTGGCAGCAGTTTTGGAAACAGACCGAATTCTTGAAAATATGTTATAATGGGATTTAAAGTATGTTAAAAATTCTTCTTCTTCTTCTTCTTCTTCTTCTTCTTCTTCTTCTTCTTCTTCTTCTTCTTCTTCTTCTTCTTCAGCACTTCAGCCCAACGCGAGCCCAACGTCTTCCAACAACAATTTTCTCCAATAGACATTGGAGAAGATTTCCATCCTATCAGTTGCCATCTCAACGTAACCCCTCACATCCATTCTTCTAAGATCTTCCAGCACATCATCCAACTATCTTCTCCTAGGTCGGCTCTTCTTCTGCTTTTACAGACTTGCGACCGCAGGATTTTCTTTTGTATATGCTGATCATCCTTGCATTCTAGTGACCTAGCCATCGTATTCGTTGAGCCTTTATGAATCTTACAATCAATGTCCTTATTTTCAGTAGCTCATCCATATCCTGGTTATTTCTTATTCTCCATTCATCGTCTTCTTTAACTGGTTCGTTAACTGGACATCAGTGTGCAAAACGATTCGCTAAGTCCTCGTCAGTCTTGCCACAGTAGTGTGGTTAACTAACGAAGACCGTGTCAGTTAGCGGATCGTTTTGTACACTGAAGATGGTCTCCAGGGGAGAGGCCGAAACGTCTGTTAGTCACAACAGGACAGTGGACCACGGCCCAATAGCCCGCAGTTTAGGCAATTTGTGTCCAACACTAAGAACGTTCAACTAAGGATTGTACGACGTGTTTATGGCTCAGGACGATGAACGGAGAATAAGAAATAACCAGGAGATAGATGAAGCATGAGGACACTGTAATATCCGTAAAGGCTCTACAAATACAATGGCTGGGTGACAGAGAGCGGATGGATGATTTGCGTATGCCAAAGTCAATCCTGAGGACGCAAGTCTACAAAAGCAGAAGAAGAGTCGACCTAGGAGAAGACAGTAGGACGATGTGCTGGAAGATCTCAGAAGAATGGTAGGCATTGTACAAGTTTGCTAATCATCAGTCTGAACATAATCTTTGAGAGGTGGGTAGAACGCCGCCAGTCCAGAGAAGAAGTGTGAGTATATTCACGCCATCGGCCGCGGAAACGTAGAATATAAATAAAATAATTTGAATGTTTGGATTATCGCATCTACATGGACAACATCTTTCGGCGATGGACAGCTAACGTTGACACGGGAATATCACGTCATCGAAATATTCATGTGAATTCATTGTTTTATGCAGATGACAAGGTAGTGATACAGAAAACGGAAGACCAGTTACAAAGGGCGATATTTACATTCAATAGTATCATACAAGACTATGGGCTACAGATCTTTGCTCCAAAATCTCAAACTATGGCATTTAATGGCAAGTATCGTAATAGAACTAAGATATACGTGAATAATCAGATTTTGGATCAGATTGGTCATTTTAATAATTACCTGGGTTGTGATATCTCGCATGGAACCGATATTGATTGGGATAATAAGGCTAACGAAATTTAGACGCATCTGTGAAACGATTCATATGTACCTGAAAAATAGAACACGGAAGGATACTCGAATAAACTTTTTTTTACAAAACTGTGGCTGTCCTCACATTCCTGTATGCTAGTGAGACATGTACTCTTGGGACATACAGAATTCAGGCAGCTGAAATGAAATTTCTTAGAGGGACACAAGGTTGTTCTCTCCTGGATAGGATTGGGAACGAGGATATTAGACGCGAATTAAACATTATATCATATTCCTAAGGCTTTCACGGCCGGTGTCAGTTGTGTGACTCAAGTTATTCGGGGTGTTTGGCCGTGGTCCATAGTTTAGTTTATTGCCAAACCAAACGTTTCAACAGCTCCAATGGCTGCCATCATCAATGGAATTTAAAAAAAAACCCTGAACGTAGGGTGTTCACGTCAGGCCCACAGTACTGTGGTAAAGGCTGACGTGAACACCCTACATTCAGGATTTTTTTTTTTAATTCCACTGATGACGGCAGGCATTGGAGCTGTTGAAACGTTTGGTTTGGCAATAAACCATGGACCACGGTCAAACAGCCCATATAACTTGAATTAAACATTATATCGTTGCACCAGAAGATTGAAGACCACAGAAGGTGATGGTGTGAACCGCGTGCCTGATATCCGTCTACCCGTGGCTGCCTTCTATTATCACCCTACTGGGAAGAGAGATGTCGGTACACCTAGGACGACATAGGTTTAGCGCCTAATCCTTGACGATGGTGATGATGGATTATCGCAGCAATGAGCGTTCTATATAAACCGGTAAAGGCCTTTGACGTTTTTCAAATGTTTTATCGTTGTAACCTGTTTCGAGTCCACATGAGGAAGTCGAACTCCACCTCGGTGTAGAATAACATGATATTCTGATTATTACAAACTGCGCAATTTGTTCTGTGTACAACAGCGTGTAAGCATACTTTAACATTCTGCAAGAAAGTGCGTGCGTCATGTAAGAGGTCAACTTTGTGACCATCAAGGTCAATTATTTTTAGTACTATAATCCAAACCTTTGTAACGCAGGTCTTAAATGGCTCGAAATATAGGTCTTACAGAAAACGTTTTATTACTAACCTCGTTACTCAATCAAAAAATATGTTTTTGTTCGGAACTACTTTAGGTTGAGTTAATAATAACTTCTTCTTCTTCTCCTCTTCAAGGATTAGGTTATATAAAACTGTTACGGCACCCATCTCATCCTCGGACGACCCACGTCACTTCTACCAATGGCTTTATAGTTCAGTGCCGGTTTCGGCATTCGATCCATTGTCTTCTGTAAATTGAAATAATTTCATTTATGTAATTTTCTTAGAGTTCTCCTCTGATATCTTCATTCCTTATTCTATCTTGCAATGTATAATTTAAAGTATTTTGAAGAAACTGCATTTCAGCACTCTGAATCTTGGCGCTTTCATATTTTGTCATGACCCAACCCTCACTTGGATAATTCAACGTGGGTATTGCAATTGTTAATAACAACTTAATAACCAAAATGTGTTACACTCAAATTAGGCAGCATCGTCCCCGGTGGGAGGGGGGGGGCTGCGCAGTTTTAGAACAGCGGTTTTATGCAAACTAATATGATAATTTCAAAAAAATAAACTCTTGTTGATTTCACAGTCCTAATTTATAAAACTGCCATTTAGCAGAAGCTTGATAACTGTTTCAGCTAGTGACTTATATAATGGTTTATGGTATTATCAGATGACTGAATTGAACCGCTGATATTATCCACGAGTTATGCAACCCACGTGTTCGACACCCAAGGCAGCAGTGACGCAACGGAAAAGGAAGGTTGACAAGAAATCACAAAAACTGATTTACGATATGCTTTTAAACAAGTGCTTTCAAAGAGTTATAGAAATTCAGTTATTCTTGTAATTCTTTGAAAGCAGTCAACCTCGCTGGCCAAAAAATGGCCAGAGTTTGATAACTATATCAATATGGCGAAACGATCATTATTTATTTTAATAATTGTCTTAATGTACAGTCCTAACAGGAAGATTTGTTCAGAAAATAATCGCTGCTTTTAATACCAGTAATTTAATGTCAAAAATAATTTTCTTGCGCTCATATTCATGAAGCGTCGTTCCTGAGAGATCTACCTAGAGTTCGAGAGCTATCACAATGCAAATCTGATACGCCATTTACCAAACTCTTGATACACAAAATTAATTTATTTTGTCCATTTTTGACAATTGTTTCAGGTACCGATATATTTTCACAATATTCAGGACTTCAATAATTTAGAAAAGCAGACTCACTTTATGGCCAGAGTTTGATAAGACTGATACAAAATGTTTTTTGTAATTTTCTTATTATTTTTGTTTTTAACAAGTGCCAACTGGATATTAACTAACTTTGTTAATGCAGTCTACACAACTAGAAGATATTGAAGATACGATACCGTACCAGAACCCCAAAGTCATTCCTTCCATTGCGTAGGACTTAAAAAAAAAAAAAGGAATAATGATAATGAATTAAGTACTTAATAATAGGTTCAACGATTTAGAATAAAAAATAACACAGCACATTTGTGGCAATGGAAAATTCTTCAACAGTCTTTTCTTCCACAGACTTGCGCGGTCGAAATGTTTAAAAACAACACTCTTTATAGGTTGTCAATTGTGTTTTGTTAATATTATATATTCTAAAACCAAGCGCTTTGCTCATTTGAACAAGATCTCAAATACAATAACTTTATGACAGCTACTGCATTTACTGACAATTAGCATTTGATGTAGGGCTTGGGGTAGTTAATTTAGAAGGCATTACCTTGTGGTGTGGTCAGCTGACTGAATTGCACAGCTGATGTTATCCACGAGTTATTATGCAAGCCACGTGTTCGACACCCATGGCAGCAGTGACGCAACGGGAAAAAGTTCGTAGGTTGACAAGAAATCACAAAAACTGATTTACGATCTGCTATCTGCTACCGATATTATAACCAGATATTATTAACAACTTAGGATTGTGTTCGCGGACAACGATATACAGAAAAAAACTCACTTATTATAACGTCCTTTCAAATCAGATAAACATGATTAATTAAAACATTTTCATAAAATTCCGTGGGTAGCACTATTTTAATGACGACGCGCGCGTCCAGTCCGCCCGCATAGTTTTATGTCGATTCATTATGTGCGTGCCAATCGATCGACTCTACCGGCGAAATCCTGTTTCAAATCCGGACGTTGAATAAGTGAGAGTAGAAAAAGGGAGCGTTTATGCATATACATAACAGACATGTTGGCCGTTTCTCTTCTCCGTTGTAATAAATAAATAAAAAACAAAAAAAAAACGGGCATACAATCATAATAAGACCGAGAGATGATTTATAACTCTCATACCGCCCCTCATCGCGGATATCCGACTCGGCAATGTGTACATATGGTTGCAGAGATATTTCAATAACACGAACAGCATTCTTGGGCACGTGCGTGCGTGAGCGTGTCCGTCTATGCGCTATAAATACAGATGGACGTATTATAATTTCTGGCGGTTGTTGCGTGCGAGATGATAAAGTCAAAGTTGATGCTTATTTTTTTAGCAACGTCCATTCCGTATGTGTGTGTGTGTTGTATGTAAAAAGCGATATCAACCGTAACGGACATTAGAATACAGACGATAATTGAATACATGTAATTATGTAAAGGTCGAGGACATGCAGTAAAAGAAAGAGAGAGAGAGAGAGAGAGAGAGAGAGAGAGAGAGAGAGAGAGAGCGTGAGTGAGTGAGGGGAGCAGCGAGATAGCAAAGAAGTACAAACTACTTTCTCAATAGCGAACACCACAAATGGAAATGAACCGAAGAAGATGTATGCTGACGAGAACGCGGTGAGTGAGAGCGCGGATTTGAGCGTGCGTACACCCGTTTATCTCAACTAATTGCTTGCTCTACGCGTATTACTTATTCACTTACTGAAAGTCGAAATAGATGAAAAGAGTTGAACAAAGCAGTGTCACTTAAGGGAGAGAATTTGGAACAGAAAGGTAATATTTTCCTTCTGTAAACACGCACTTGCTCATCTTTTTATTTTCCTCTTTTTACTATGTCCGTTATAGATAAAATATGGGCACCCACAATCGCCTTATATTAAACCCTTGTCTTCCACTGCTCGGGCGACACTAAAATTTCTACGCTCGAGTTCATTGCTTTTCCTCTTTACGATCACTTGAGCTTCTTCGTTTACTACTTCGGCACAGTCACCCGATATCTAATACCTCTGTGTTTTAAATAAGATGTATGCTGACGAGAAGGTGAGTGAGAGCGCGGATATGAGCGTGTGTACATGCGTTTATCTCAACTAATTGCTTACTCAACGCGAATTATTTTTGCACTTACTGAAAGTCGAAGAAGATAAAACGATGTGTTACAATGGTTGGATAAAGTTATGTCGCTTACGGGAGAGAATTTGGAACTAAGAGGTAACATTTTCCTTCTATAAACACGCACGTGCTCATCTTTTTATTCTCCTCTTTTTACTATGCCCGTTATAGATAAAATATGGTCACGTCCAATCGCCTTTTATTAAACCCTTGTCTTGCACTGCTCGGGCGACACTACAATTTCTACGCTCGAGTTCTTTGCTTTTCCTCCTTACGATCACTTGAGCTTCTTCGTTTACTTCTTCGGCACAGTCACCCGATATCTAATGGCTCTGCATTTTAAAGAACATGTATGCTGACGAGAAGGTGAGTGAGAGCGCAGATTTGAGCGTGCGTAAACGCGTTTATCTCAACTAATTGCTCACTCAACGCGTATTATTTTATTCACTTACTGAAAGTCGAAGAAGATGAAACGATGTGTCACAACTGTTGGACAAAGCTGTGTCGTTTACGGGAGAGAATTTGGAGCAAAGAGGTAATATTTTCCCTCTATAAACTCGCACGTGCTCATCTTCTTAGTGCCTTTTTTTTTTTTTTTTTTTTTTTTTTTTTTTTTTTTTTTTTTTTTTTTTTTTTTTTTACTATATTCGTTATAGATAAAATATGGGCGCGTCCAATCGACTTTTATTAAACCCTTGTCTTCCACTACAATTTCCACGCTCGAGTTCTTTGTTTTTCCTCCTTACGATCAATTGAGCTTCCTCGTTACTTCTTCGGCACAGTCACCCGATATCTAATACCTCTGTATTTTGGCACAGTCCCGCTTTCTTTAAATATTTTTGTGTTCATTCACTTGCTTTCGTTCATTCAATTTGGTCACAGCACTGCCAATTCAAACATTGTATACTGCTCGTCTTTGACCGTGACTGTTATTATTGTAGCTATGTTTTGACTCTTTTTTTTAATGTGTGATCTGTTCTTTGGTTTCGCTTTAAGCTTGTACAGGTACAATCAAGGTCGTGAATAACTTTTATTAGTATCATCTGTAAATAAAAAAAAAACAGTGTTGTAAACATTGGTAAGTGTGCAGTAAAACTATATCATAAAACGTTGTTAAAATTCATTCCCGAGCTGTTTGGCCGTGGTCCATTGTTTTTAACAAAAAGAGACGTTTCGACAGTACCATCGACTGCCATCATCAGTGTTAATTCGAGCTTTGCTAACGTAGGGTGGTAGACGTTCGTGGGCACAGTACTGTGGTTAAGGCCGGAGAAGTCCTGTGGTCAGTACTACGGTCACTAACGTCTACCACCCTACGT